>OZ004704.1:173393229-174860758 GCA_963924515.1 Vespertilio murinus
TAATACTGTATAAAGGCAAAAATATGAAAATTTGAGTCCTAAGCTCAAGCCTTATCCTGGCTCATTAATTTCATATTCTGAACAAGTCCATTTGATCATTTCAAAAATAATTATTAAGCACTTTTATTTAATAGGAGTTATACCAAGCTATGAAAAGACAGCCCAGTAAATGTAGCAGGGAATAAAGACAACAACTAATTGAAGTGTGATAAACACTATGATAAGATAGTTCTGTAAGCACACAGAACACAGGCTCTAACCCATGCTCAGATGCTGTTGGATTTCTCCTTTGTAGTACTGACTGCAGTTGTATTAATTGGTCAATTGTGGAGTTATTTCTTTAGCTCTTTCTCTCTAACCAGATGCTAAGGACTGTCTGTCTTGTTCACTGCAGCACCCTCAGCACCTAGTGGAATATTTTGTTTTTAGGTAGATCCATAAATATTTATTTTATTCTTTAACTTTATTTTAAAAATATTTTTATTGATTTCAGAGGGGAAGGAAGAGGGAGGGAGGGAGGGAGGGAGGGAGGGAGGGAGGGAGAGAGAGAGAGAGAGATAGAGAGAGAGAGAGAGAGAGAGAAACATCAGTGATGAGAGAGAATAATTGATCAGCTGCCTCCTGCTTGCCCCACACTGAGGATCGAGCCTGGAGCCTGGGTATGTACCCTTGGCTGGAATCGAACCTGGGACCCTTTAGTCCACAGGCCAGTTCTCTATCCACTGAGCCAAACCAGCTAGGACTATCTTTACTGTTGAAAGTATTACAGATGTCCCCTTTTTTCTCCGTTGATTCCTTGTAGCCCATATCTGCTCCCCTCCCCAGGCCTTCACCCACTAGGCACAGCTTATGGAGGAAGTGATATTTGAGTAGAGAATTACTGGATGAATACAGTCATGCACTGGGGACTACGTTCTAAGAAATGTGTCGCTAGGCAGTTTTGTCCTCGTGTGAATGTCACAGACTGTACTTACACAAACCTAGATAGTGTAGCCTGCTACACACCTACACTATATGGTACAGCCTATTGCTCTTTGGCTACAAGCCTGTACAGCATGTTACTGTACAAAACAGCAAGAGATTAAATCAAGCACAAGAGAAAATGATGCAATCCGGAGACACGGTAAACACGAGAGGCCTGAGGCTGCTGCTGGCGCAACATGGCACAGAAAGATCACCAGGCCTTTCTGTAGGAGAAATCAATATGGTCCAACCCCGTGTGGAATGTTGAGTTTAGTTCCGAGCATTGTATTTAACAGGAATACTGAAAAACTAAAATTGGTACAGGACACTGTCAGTACAGTGAACGATCTGGAAGCTGTTTCGTACGGGGTGTGATTGAAGGGAGAAGGAATATTGAGCTTGAAGAAAAATGAAAGTGTGAGGAATGTGGGGGATTCCATTTTTGTTCCAATTTGTCATTTCTCTATAATAGAATTATACAGCCACATCCTTGCCTGGTCTCATGGTAGCCAGAATGTATTTCCCTGACCCGACTTAGAGCTCACACATGTGACCTGTATTGGCTGATTAGGGGAAGTGATGTAAGTCAGTCTTAAAAAGCACTTGTATGGTTGGCTTGCCCTCTGGGGCTCTGGTCATGTGCCATGAGAACATGCCCCACGTAGTCAATGCCCATGTAACCTGGACCCCAAAATGAACATGTATAGAGCAGACGTGGGCCCAGCATGCAGTGAGGAGCCAAACCCAGCAGCCTGCAGCAGAGCTGCCCAGCACAACCCAGCCTTAGTCAACTTCAGACCAGTGAGCATGAGAATAAATCCTTGCTGTTGTAACCCATTTATTCACTTTTACAGTATTTTAAAGTATAAGCTCTCCAATGTGGCAGTTTATTAAATGTTTAGATTTTTATTTTATTTTTTATCGAATTGATTGGTGTGACATGGGTTCACAAAACCATATAGGTCTCAAACGTACAACTCAACAAAACATCATCTGCACACTGCATCGTGTGCCCATCACCCAAAGCAAAGTCTCTCTCTATCCCCGTTTATCGCCCCTTTGCACACCTCCACCTACCTCCAACCCTTTTTCCCTCTGGCTGTCACCACACTGTTGTGTGTGTATGTGTGCTACATGTATGTTTTTTAAATCCCTTCACTTTCTTTCTTCCAGCCCCCAGCCAACTCCCTTTCCTCTGAGAGCTGTCAGTTTATTCCATGTATCCATGCCTCTGCTTATATTTTGTTTGTTAATTTATTATTATTCTATAGATTCCACATATAAGTGAGATCAGATGATACTTGTCTTTTTCTGAGGGGCTTATTTCACTTAGCGTAATAATCTTCAGGTCCATCCATGCTATAGCAAAAAGTAAGATCTCCTTTTTTTATGACCAAGCAGTATTCCATGGCGTAAATGTACCGTAGCTTTTTTATCCACCCATCTACTGATGGGCTCTTGGGCTGTTTCCAGATCTTGGCTTTTGTAAATGAGGCTGCAGTGAACATAAAGGAGCATATGTTCTTTCAGATTAGAGTTCCGAGTTCCTTTGGATATATTCACAGAAGTGGATTATAGGGTCAAAGGCAGTTCCGTTTTTAATATTTTGAGGAAACTCCATATTTATTTCCATAGTGGCTGCATCAGTCTTCATTTCCACCAACAGTGCACTGAGGGTTCTCTTTTCCTTACAGACTTGCCAGAACTTTTGTTTCTTAATTTGTTGATAGCCATTCTGACAGGTGTGAGGTGATATCTCATTGTGGTTTTAATTTACATCTCTCTGATGATTAGTGATGTTTAGCATTTTTCATATGTCTATTGGCCACCTGTATGTCCTCTTCGGGGAAGTGTCTATGCAGATCCTTTGCCCATATTTTAATTGGGTTGTTTGTCTTCTTGGTGTTGAGTTTTATAAGATATTTATAAATTTTGGATTAACCCCTTAACAGATATAACATATATATATGTTCTCTCATTTGTGAGTTCCCTTTTCATTTTGTTGATGGGTAGCTATCTTTTTGCTGTGCAAAAGCTTTTTAGTTTGATTTGGTCCTACTTGTTTGTTTTTTTTCTCTTGCCCAAGGAGTCATAACAGTAATAAATGTTTAGATTTTTAAGTGAAAGCTCCTTATAAGCAAGACTATCTCAAATAACTACATTACCAACTACAAAGTGGTAGGAAAAAATACAGCATCTATTAATCACATGGAGAAAATGATAGGCCACAGAGATTAATCTGCAATTTTTACCCTTCTCTGAATTTATTAAAATGTTGACCCTATGTAATAAAAGGCTAATAGCAAATCGACCAAACGGTGGAAAAACTGGTCAGTGTGCTCCCACAGGGAAAGTGCCACTTAGCCAGAAGCCAGGCTCACAGCTGGTGCGTTCAGCGTTGGTGGCGGGATTCTTTCCTGCCTCCTTGGCAGCGCTAAGGATGTCCAACTGGTGGTGAGCGGGCCTAAGCCGGCAGTCAGACATCTCCCGAGGGCTCCTGGACTGTGAGAAGGCTCAGGCTGGCTGAGAGACACCCCCGAGTGCACAAATTTCATGCACTGGACCTCTAGTTTCTTATAATAAATGATCACAGCTAACTGCACTGGCTTTGACACAAGGATACTCTATATGCTATAATACATTATCAATTTTATCATTAAATGTATTTTTCATTGTATGTTTTCATTACATCAGTCATGTAATAGTCTTTTTTTCAAGCTGCTCAAATAACAGAATGGAAAACTGTACTTCTAAAAAGTCCTTTCACTAAACCGTGGCCTATTGTAGTCTCTAGTAGTCTGTGATAAACTATCAAGTATGCAGAGCACAAGTAGCCCTCTCAGTCAATGCACTTCCATCCTTTCTGTTGCTCAGGTAAAAAACTTTGGAGTAACTCCCAATTCTTTCCTTTGTCTCCTAGTGCACATTCAGTCGAACTACAAAGCTTATCCCCAACTTCTATTTAAATCTTCACCCAACTTCTTATGGGCTTGCTTTTGCTTTACATATGACAGGAGGAATAGATAGTTTGAGGGCTACTTTGGAACAGACATTTAAAGAAAAGTTAACTCTGATGGTGCTGAAACTATTCCAGACCTGAATAAACATGGGAAAGACTTAGTTAATTTCAAGAAGTCAACCAATGAAGCATGAATACAAAGGAATAGAATCCTGAGAGACCACGCTCCCTGTCAGTGAGCACTACTTTAGACCCCATGCTCCCACTGGCAACTCGAGCCAATGAGTTTAATGTGGTTTATTATGTAGCATTTTTGTGACAATAACTGACTAAAATAGAGTTGCAAGTATTTTTAAATGTGTCACTTATGGGAAAAAAGAGTTGACTTATGATTCTTCAAGAGCTTTCCTGGATCAACAATGATGCCAGGCTTTCTTAGCACTATTGATATTTGGGGTCAGATGATACTTTGTTTGGGGGCTTGTGTACTATAGGGTGTTCAATAGTACCCCTGGTTCTATGTCAGAGGCACCCTACTCCTAGTTGTGGCAACCAAAAATGTCTACAGACATTGACAAACGCCCCCTGGGGGCAAAATCATCCTAGCTGAGAATCACTGAGTTAGAAGGCAAGTTTGGGTTCAGTTTGAGAATGAACATTCCTACAGTGATTGTTTTAATGAAACAAACTTCTGAAATGGAATCATTTGAAGTGGACCCTGTGGGATCTACGTTTTCATTGCATAGGCGTCTAGATTAAACAGCTTCTAAGCGGCTTCCCCCTGACTCCACACTGAGGAGCTAATTTGAGGAGAGAATTTCTTTATTTTTAACATTTGCCAGAGGGATTTTAAGCATAAAATTATATCCTTGGCATTTTTTTCTGGCTCATAAACATACTTTTAGGGGCATATTCATAAATATAAAATATTAACTGCTACTTAAAAACCTGTAGTCATTCAAATTGTTTTCAGGATGTCTCCTTTGTGATATAGTTGGTATTAAGAGACAGTTCTATGTCTTTCTTATGGACAATGTATTATCATATGATTTTCAAAATGTCTCTTTAATCTTGGAGAATGTTATTTGACTAGTAATAAATGTACGTCTATGTTACAATAAAGTAGGTCATAAAATTCTCTTATATTTATTAAAGCAAAGATTTAAAGTTAACTCTGTTACAGGAAAGGCATTTTCATTTAATTTAGTTTTGTGGCCTGACTTCTACTTGGGCTAGATCATTAGAGATTGAATCCAGAGAGATTGTGTAACCAAGAGGGACGGAGGAGCGTCACAGAACCTTGACACTCCAGATTCTTCTCTTATTTGGAAAAAGCGTCTGAAGCCCATTGTTAGTCATATCCTTTCTGTTGCCACTACAGCTAAATGTAGCCTTTTAAAGATAACACTGAAACATTTTGCTTAGAAATAGGTTAGATAGGAATAATTTCTACCAAGAGAATTTGTTTTTTTTAAAAAATTATCAGTACAGGAAGTCCATTATCAAATAGATAGCTACAATTTCACACATATAATACTTATTAGAATTGTTCATCTTTTCATTGATGTTTCAAAATATTGCAAATTATGGAAGTTCCTTTCATTAATCTGGATTATAAGCTAATTTTGATAATCTTACAGTTAATTTAGAGATTTTTTTTTTTTTTTACTTTTAAGAATATTAGAACAAAATAAATTTTAGGGTTAGATTCACTGAAAGACCTTTAGAACTTTATATTTAGGAACATGAAATGAGAAAGGTTTTGTAATTAAAAGATAGTACCTTATAGATACTCTTTGTAAATCTTCATATCTAGTGAGAGTTAATTCCACTTACAAGAGAGAAATATCAAATTATATGTATGTATGTGGCAGTATAGTTTAGATATCCAGGTCTCCGTTTCTATTGGACCTTGAACCAATTGTGGAGTGAATAAGCAATAAAATCACAGTATTCTAAGTAGCACATTGCAATAGTAAAGACTTGTGATGACCAAGGGGGTCAACCAGAAACTAGTGCTGGCTGAATAAATAAGCAGTCAAGTAGAAATGTCCATTGTTTTAATAATTGCTCAAGATGTCAGATATTGTGTTATAAGACAGTAAACGGTAAAGGTAGGGAGAGTTCCATAAGACTGTGTTTTTGTTTTGTTTTAATATATTCTTATTGATTTCAGAGAGGGAGGTAGAGAGAGAGAGAGAGAGAGAGAGAGAGAGAGAGAGAGAGAGAGAGAATGATGAGAGAGAATCATTGATTGGCTGCTTCCTGCATGACTCCTCCTGGGAATCAAGCCCAAAACCCAGGCATGTGCCCTGGGAATCAAACTGTGACTCCTGGTTTATAGGTCGATGCTTAACCACTGAGTGTTTGTGCACCATGATACCCCCAGTGCCTAGATCAGTGCCCGGCACAGACAGGCATAGTTGTAGACTTTACTTTGGAGACAGGGCCAATCCATCAAAGGTATGTTTTTAGCAGGAAAGGGCCTTGCAAACAGAAATGTGGGCTTAGAATTTGGAAGAAAGGTCAGAGCTAAAGATCTTCGTGTGAAACTCACGGAAGAATGCTCTTTTGGATGAGAATGGACTGAAAATTCCCTAAGTTAGAGCATTTTCCCAAGTAGCTGTAACTCCAGGACTTGGGAGCATGATTGGCTGGTTTTAATGTTCGTGGTAATGTATAGACAGAAGGGCAAACATAAGCTGACAAACAGATGACATATTTATGGTGTCATTGCTTTCTCTTGTCATTTGATTGACATCTAGGTTTTAGGAAAACAGAGTGTGAACATTTGAGCCTGTGTAGATGGTAGTTTCCAGCCTGTCTTTTCTGATATAATCTTAACTTCTGAGTGTCTTGAGTGGTTTCAACTCTGCACCATCCTTCACCAGACAGCTGTCTTCAGGGCAACTTCCCTTTCCAGGATCAACACTAGGATTAACATACATCGTTTTAGTTTAGTCAACCTTGTCCTCAGCTTAAAAAATCCCTCTTCTTCTTTAAAGTACTTACCATCATTTACAGAAAGGATGGCACACTATCAGTAGATGTAACAACTTGCTTTTCTCAAAACACAACTGTTAGATATTTTTAATATTGTTTTTGTGTGTGTGTGTGTTTTACTTTGTATAAGTGAAATAATAGTCATTTTTCCACAAAATGTTTTCCCCCGACTCGGCATTATATTCTTGAGATCATTTATATTATAGATCATATAGTATTCCATTTGTGAATATACTATAGTCTATGTATTCTGGTAATGAGGGACATTTTTTGTTATTACAAGTAGTGCTGATGTAAATAGTCATATACTAAAGGTGTACCGGCTAATAATTCAAATTTTATAATAAAAAAAACACGATAACTTCAAGAGAAACATCAAAAGTGCTTTATTCATAGTAATGTCCATTGCTAGCTACACATTCTCCCCATCTTTCAGGTAATTTGTGGATACTGTCTCAATAGAACTTGCCATGTTTTGAGGCAAACCATTTGGAGACCCAATTTTTCACTTTGTACGTTTAAAAGTGCTGCTCAGAAAGTGCATGTGCCATCGATCCAAACAAGTGGAGGAGAAGGTCTAGTGAATATGTTGGGTGGGTTAGTACTTCCCAGGCAAAATATTTTAACATGTCTTTAACTGGTTTTGAAGTGTGTGATGGTGCGTCATCATGAGGCAAAATTACTTTGCTGTGTCTTCTGGCACATTCAAAGCATGGTTAAAATTGATTATTTGTTGTCAGTAGTGATCAGTATTAATGGTTTCACCTGGTTTTAGAAGCTCATAATACACCACACCTTCCTGATCACACCAAAAGCAGATCATTGTCTTTCTGAAGTGATTTGGCCTTGCAGTTGATGTTGAAGATTGACCTGGGTCAACCCATGATTTTGTGTATTTGGGATTCTCAAAATAAATCCACTTTTCATTGCCAGTCACAATCTGATGCAAAAAAGACTTTCTTTCATACCATTGAAGCAACATTTTACTGATGACTTTTCAGTTTTCCATTTGTCTTTTGTTCAGTTGATGTGGCACCCATTTTCCTTCCTTTAAAATCTCTCCCATTGCTTGTAAAGGATTGGAAATTGTTTGCTGAGCAACGTTTAATCTTTCTGCAAGTTGTTTTTGAGTTTGACACGCATCTTCATCCAATAATGCTTGTAATTGTTGGTCTTCACTCTTTTTTGGTTGGCTTGGATGTTCTTTGTCTTTCACATTGAAATAATCACTTTTAAAGTATTTAAACTAGCATTCACAAGTATCTTGAGATGGAACATGTTCACCATAAGCTTCCTGAAGTATGCAATAACTTTCAACAGCACTTTTCTTCAAAATAAAGTGATGAATTAAAACTTCCTGCAAATGCTCTTTTTTGGGGGCATTAAATTTGACATTTTTAAGTGTAAAAATATCTATGATGTTATCACCTTCAGAAAATTTGACGTATGAAGTCAAATTTGATAGCTTCAGCTTGCTATCAATACAACAAAATAACATACATATCAAATAGCATATATATCAACATATGTGTAATTCCATCTATTGAAAAAATCTGCATTATTAAGTGGCACACCTAATCTATATTAATAAAAGGGTAATAGGCTAATTAGACCAGGTGACCAGACATCTTCCGGACGTCCAATTTCCTTCCAGACAGTTAGGGGCAACCAGGCTGGCAGGGGGCACAGTTAGGAGGTGACCAGGGTGGTTTAGGCTGGATCCCACAGGGATCCCTGATTGGAGAGGGTGCAGGCCAGGCTGAGGGAGCCCCCCTCCATTCATAAATTTCATGCACTGGGCCTCTTGTGTGTGTGTGTGTGTGTGTGTGTGTGTGTGTGTGTGCAAATATATGAAAGTTTCTCTAGAGCAGTAGTTCTCAAACTTGACTGCATCAGAATTAACTGAAGGTCTATTTAAACAAATTGCTGGGCTCATTGTGTCTAATTCTGGAAGTGTGGTGAGTCCCAAAATTTGCACTGCTTGTTTGTTTGTTTGTTTGTTTGTTTGTTTTGTTAATCCTCACTGGAAGATATTGTGCCATTGATTTTTAATTAATTAATTTATTTATTTTAAATATATATTTTATTGATATTTTACAGAGAGGAAGGGAGAGAGATAAAGAGCTAGAAACGTCAATGAGAGAGAAACATCGACAAGCTGCCTCTTGCACACCCCCCACTGGGGACGTGCCCGCAACCAATGCACATGCCCTCGACCAGAAACGAACCTGGGACCCTTCAGTCCACAGACCGACGCTCTACCGCTGAGCCAAACCGGTTTCGGCTGTGCCATTGATTTTTAGAGAGATTGGAAGGGATGGTGGAGGAGGGGAGAGAAACATCTATGTGAGATTCATTGATTGGTTGCCTCCTGCACATGCCCCAATAGGGGCCTGGGATTCAACCTTCAACCCAGGAACATACCCTTGACTGGGAATGGAATTCAAGACCCTTCAATGCACAGGCCGATGCTCTAATCACTTAGCAACACTGGCCAGGGCCCAAGAAAAGTTGTGTTTCTAATAAGTTCTCTGGTGCTAGTGATCTATTGATTCAAGAACTAACTGCCTCAGAGTTCAGATCTAGCTGTGGAATTGCTGGAGTGAAATAGAGTGTGCAAATATTTAACTTTAAGAGGTAATGCTAGATTGTTTTCCTACCAGCAATATGAAAGGGAAGCATCAGACCTGAATTTTTGCCACACTGGTAGGTGTTAATGGTGCCTTCTTACATGGGCAAAAAAGTGAACTCTGCCTTTTCTTTTTTCATGTTAAAACTTTCAGAATATGAGGAACTTCACGTTTTAAAATGAAGAATGTTATCCAGGCACACGCACCCACAATATTCCACAGGAAAAGCTGTATGTGCTAATCAAAGTAAATTTCAGTTGCCTCAGAAGAATTTTAGATAATTATTGCAATGTTGAATATTTTTATTCTTCCATTTGGCCTTTTTAAAAAAATCCAAGGAGAAATTTAATTTTAGTGAAAACTTGTTTAAAACAAAGATATTCCTGCCCTAGCTGGTTTAGCTCAGGGTAAGAGCATTAACCTACAAAACAAAGTGTCCCAGGTTTGTTTCCTGTCAAGGACACATTCCTGGGTTACAGGCTCTTCCCTGGCCTGGGCCCTGGTCAGGGCTCATGCAGGAGGCAACTAATTGATGTGTTTCTCTCACATTGATGTTTCTCTCTGTATTTCCCTCTTCCACTCTCCCTAAAAAAAAAAAAAAAAAAAAAAAAAAAAAAAAAAAAAAATCAATGGGAAAAAATATCCTCGGGTCAGGATTAACAAAAACAAAAATTAAATTCCATTTAATTGAGAAAAGTGTTTCCTAATTAGTGTAGATGGCTTAATCTAGAAAAAGCTGATTAGATATTACAATAGTTTTATTTCATTCCTCAGAGAAACTTATTATTTTTGTTGTTGTTAATCCTCACCTGAGGATATTTTTCCATTCATTTTTAGAGAGAATGGAAGGGAGGGAGGGGGGAGAGAGAGAAACATTGATTGGTTGCTTCCCACACATGCCCTTCAGGGATAGAGCCTGCAACTGAGTTACGTGCCCTTGACTGGAACTGAACCCAGGACCTTTTAGTCCTCAGGCCAACACTCAATCCACTAAGCCAAACTGGCTAGGGGTCAGAGACACTTCTTGAAAGCCAAATTCAAGTTGACTTTTAACAGGTTCACATTCTAGAGAAGCTGCTGCAGAGCTGACCCCTGGTTTAGAAATGTTGTTTTCCAAATTACATTTGAGCAAATGTGTGTCCTGGTCCTTCTTCGGTCAGGGGTCAGTGAAGCTCTCCCAGTGGTGTGGAACCCCAAGAGCCTGTGTACCATGACCAGGTGAGGTGTTCAGTGGGCTTTGGCGTCTGCTGGTCGAATGCCTGCGCACTAATGGGTGGCTGTCTTTCAGCTTTCATGACGCTGGTGATCATATTGCTGCACGTGTTCTGGGGCATTATATTTTTTGATGGCTGTGAGAAGAAAAACTGGTACCCCCTTCTTGCAGTTATTCTGACCCACCTGCTGGTGTCAACCCTGGTGAGTACGGCCACTGTGCTCAAACTGTTTTTTGGAGCTAAAGTCCACCTGTCTGCAGTGGTAGATTCCACCCTAAATGTACATCCTCATGGGAAAATAAGGAAATTCAGAAATGTTACTTGAAAGAATGGATGAATGATAGATAAGTCATCTAAGTCTTACTATAGAAAGACAACCATTATTTGTTGATTGATCTCATTAAAGATTTTTCCGTACTGTCTTTCTTTTTAATGACAGTCAAACCTGAAATAGTCTTGAATTATGCTTTGTCATGTTATACATCTTAAACAATCTTAATGTTCTTATAAATATTTGAAATACATAAATTTTAATGGCTTTATATCATTACAGAAAAATTGCATTATGGAGTGCTTAACTGACTAATCCCTCCTGTTTCTACTTTTGGTTATTATAACGCTATCTTGGACATCTTTGTACATGAAACTTTGAAAATATATTGTTCCAAGGAATGGAATTATAAAGTTAAAAATAGTATGAATATTTTTAAAGCTCTTGATGCAAATTGCTAAAATACTGTCTACAGCGTTGTATCAGTTTTACTCTAACTGATCAATAACAAGAGTCACCATTTTAATCCCCTCTCTCTGACATTATAATAATGCCAGTTTTCAAGAGTAATAATGTTTAACAAGAAAACTTGACCAGATACATTTTTAAAGTAATTTTAAATGTCTTGGTCCTGACTTTTATTACAGTTTGTCAGATATTTACATCAGAATCATTCCCATCACTGTCTTGTCAGACCCTTCTGATTTCTCATCTAAAGGATGTAAAAGCTTTCTTCTGATGGTGTCCTGTCTTATGTTTCTCCTCCCCATGCATTTAGAATTTGTATCAGGTTTTATTATATTGGCGTCCTTGCCTTCTGACCCAGTCTTACTGCCTCTCCTACCTAAAACCTTCCAATGGCACAGGACACTACGTTACCCTTAATACAATGGCAACTGTGTAAAGTCAAATCTTCGTGAGAAAAAAAAAAAGATTGGGAAGAGAGTGCATTAAAATATTAAATAAATTTATCTCTGGGTAGATTCTTTCAATTCTTTATAGTTTTTGGCATGTTCCAATTTTTTTTTTACAACATACATTTTATAACCAGGAAGGAAGTTACATGAAAAAGCAAATGTCCTTCTTATGAATCCAATTGACTGTTCACTTGACAAATAATTATTAAGTGCTTTGTATGTTCCAGGTACTGTTTTAGGTGAACAAAACACTTTAGTGACCAAAACAAAGATCACTGCCTTTATAATCTAGTAGGGATTATAATCTAATAAGCAATAGATCTAATGAGAAATTATATAGTATCTAGAAATTGATAGGTACTGTGAAAGACAGGAGAAGTGGGAGCGGGTTAAAAGGGATCCGGAGTGTGGGAGGTAGAGGGGTGGTGAATTTCTGAATTAGGTGGTCAGCATAGGCTTCAGTGAAGGTGACATCTGAGCAAAGACTTGAAGTAGAGGTGGTTCTGCAGCTGGTCTGGAGAAAGCATCCTGGACTGAATGTGAGGGTGAGCCTGTCTTCATAATGTTCCTGGCCATTTGGATAATCCTTTCGTGAAATACCTGTTCTGGTCTCTTGCCCATCATTCTTTTGGGTTGTCTGTCTGTTCTGTTTGGATTTTTTTTGGGGGGGGAGGTTCCTTATATATAGAATGTCCAAAAAAATGTATAGACACATTGAATTTGTATCAGGTTTTCGTATATTGGCCTTGTCCTCTGACCCAGTGTTACTGCATCTCCTACCTAAAACCTTCCAGGGGTACAAGCTACCAATGTTACTCTTAATACAATGGCAACTGTGTAAAGTCAAATCTTCGCTTAATAAAATATATTTCATTTTTAGAATCGGGCTATCAGCTCTTAAAGAGTGTATACATTTTTTGGGGGGAGGGACATCCTGTATTCTTTAAAACAGGACTTTGTCAGGTGTATGCATTGCAAATAACTTCTTCTACAGTGTAGTTTGTCTTTATAGTCTCCTGATGTGGTCTTTTTATGAGCAAATGTTATTTAATGTAGTCTAATCAATTTTTTCTTTATGTTTTTCACTTTAAATTCCGTGGACTTGAGGCATAGAATTATTCTGAAGAAGAATCCAGAAAATGTTCAATGCCTTCCATGCCCACAGATGCCTCTTGAGAAAAGCATTCTTTTTACATGGGTGCAACCTGCAAAATCAGCTATTTCCCTGGCCAGAGCTTAGCTAGGGCCATGTGCAGATAGGAAGAGGGGGAGGAAAGTGAGAAGCTTTGGAGGCACAACCCTAGCCTCTGATTCTCAGGGGTGTGCGGTGATAAACTGGCCCAATCAGATCCTCTCTTTTGTTAAGTGCAAATGCTAGGCTACATCGGAATCTATCTCCCCACCTGACCCTGGCCCAGCAGAGAATCCCTCCTCCTGTCAAAGGTCAGTTCCTCCACTTGGGTTCTAGACCCAATTCTTTCCCATTGAAGACTTCGCTCCTTTGTCCTCTGCCTTCCTCGACAGCCTTTCCCTCTCTGCATCAGCTTACAGACATCCCTTCCTAAAACGTCATTTCCTTCTCCCCTCCCAGCGCCACCCTCGTTTCCCCTGTTCTCCATCCCAGCAAAACTTCTCAGAGTGACCCCCCGCAAATTGTCTTCACTCCTTCACCTCTCAGACTTCTAGCCCAATCTAGTTTCTGCTCAACCACCTCTTTAAAACTGCACTTGTCGCCGAAACCGGTTTGGCTCAATGGTAGAGCGTCGGTCTGTGGACTGAAAGGTCCCGGGTTCGATTCCGGTCAAGGGCATGTACCTTGGTTGCAGGACATCCCCGGTGAGGGGTGTGTAGGAGGCAGCTGATCGGTGACTCTCTCTCATCGATGTTTCTGACTCTCTGTCCCTCTCTCTTCCTCTCTGTAAAAAATCAATAAAATATGTTTAAAAAAATTAAAAAAAATAAAACTGCACTTGTCAAGGTCTAAAAGGACCTCCATTTCTCCAAATCTAATGGGCAATGTTCTGTTTTCATCTCAGCAGCCTTTAAAAAGAGCTGATCACCTTCTTCTTGAGACATTTTTCTATTCTGACTTCTGCATCACACTGTCCTGGTTTCCTCTCACTCCACTGCTGGCTCTGAGTCCTTGCTGACTCTTTTTTAATAAGTCAGGCCAATGAAATGGTGTTGACACTTCCGATTTGCTCCTGTGATACCGAACACCACAAACAATTTATAAATGTTCTCAGGGCCTGATCGTGACTTTTCTTTTCCCTTCTCTCTGCAATAGCTCCATGGGTAATTTCATTCGTTACCATGGTTTTAAATACCATCTATGGACTGTGTCTCTGTATTCCTGTTTCTAACTCAGGCCTCTCCTCTCCCCTACTCATATATCTAATTGCTTACCTGACATCTGCCTTTTGAAATCTCACAGGCATGTCACCCTTAACATGTCCTCTTCGGACTAGATTCTCACCCACCACTCCAAGCGTGGTCTTCCTCACGCTTTATCATCACATTAAGTAGCACCACCATTTATCTAAAGCCGGAAGCACGGCCCCTCACTGTCCCTCACATTCCATCCAAGTCCTGTCAGTTCTTTTCATCCACTCTCCATCTCTGCCTCCACCTACTTTAAGTAATCATCCTGTACTCTCCTCTTCCAGTACAAAACCTTCCTAACTAGTCTCACTGCTCTCACATAGCCCCCTTTAATCTTTCTCTGCAGTTTAAAAATCTAACTCAAGTTCTTCAGCTCCCCTACCGGAAACACTGTGACCCTCCATTGCACTGACTATAAAATCCACACTCCTTACCTCATGTGCTGCCCCTCCATCCTTACACATGATCGGTATAGACTCTCCTCAGGGTCTCAGCTGTGCCGAGCTCCTTTGTTCCCTCCCTTGGTCTCCACAAGGCTGGCTCACTCCTCCTCCTGTCTGTCTCAGTTTAAATGCCGCTTCCTCAGGGCCTTCCTTGACCACCCTAATAGATAACCTCATTCTTCCCTGTCCTGTCACCATCTAGTATTCATCATAGTTTGTAATTAAGTAATTTAGTTTTTTCTTCATTCATTACATATCTCCCTCACAGTGTATGAGCTCCATTAGGATAGAAACGAAGGTCTTCACTATTGTGTAGCCCAGTACCTCTAAGCACCCCATCCGTGTTTTTCCAATGAACTTTTAGAACTGACAGCAGTTGTGCAGCTGAAAAAGAGATGCTGCTGTCCCCTCATGTTCCCTCAAATACGAAGGACTCATACTAAAGTAGCTTGTACTTGTCTGGCTTTCTTCCATGTTCTAAGAACTAACTGCTGCTTGCCCAGAAGGATTATAAATTGGGCCCAGTTATATGACATGTATCATCCGTTGGGTATTCCAGTAGGTTCTGGCTTCTCATTACCTCCTAGGGTTGCCATTGAAATACAGCACGGCCCAGATCTATAGGCCAGTGTCTGCTGACTAGGCTAGTCCGTGTGTCCGTGGGTTTTGGTGCTCCCCAGGAAAGGACATACGTCGCATGCTTGGTGAGACACATCCCAGCTATTAAAGGTATTCCCTACCTCCCTTTGTCTTTGGTTACTCGCATGTTTAATATGCTAGCCATGGTTACCAAGCTGGTTTATCTTTCGATTGCAGACTTTCCTTAATCCTCAGTATGTAATAAGTCTGGTGTTGTCATATACGATCATGCTGCTCATGGGCACCTGGGCATTCTTCGTGGCTGGAGGCACCCGCCGAAGCCTGAAACGATACCTACTCTGCCAAGACAAGGACTTCCTCCTCTACAGCCAGCGCTCCAGATAGCCTCCCGGAGCCAGCGCTCTCACACAGTAAGCTGCATCTTTAGAGGAAACATAACTGTGCCTTTTGCTAAAAATTCCTCTTCCTGGTGGAATTGACTGAAAACAAAGCTATCTAGCTGTGCTACGGCTTTCGTGAAGCAGCTCACCCTGCCTGCACATGTGAATGGCCTGGTGGGGAAGCAAAGAGAACACTGGTTTCTGGGCTTCCCCCTCCAGGTGTAATTGGTCTGGGCATTGGGTAATTTTTAAAAGCTTCTTCAATGAGTCTGTGTGCAGCCAGGTTGAGAATCATCAGTGTCCGGATAGGAACTTGCTGAGACCACCAGGAGTGAATAGAACCCAGGTGGTCAGCTGTCTCCTGACTCACTTGTGCTGAACGGCAAGTCCTGGCCAGCCTTTGTCCTCTCCAGCTCTGACGTCACAAAAGGCCATGAACTGTTTTCATGTGCTTCATTAATACCCGGTTTTACGAGAACATGGCAGACTGTGCCTCTAAATGCAGTCATACATTGCACTGGAATACTATGATAATTTAGCCAAAGTAAGCTATTGACTACCAAGCTATATTAGTCTGCAGTTTTTCCATTCTAGATTTTGCTTTCTGAGGCATTACATTGTTTTTGAGCACAGATTCAGTTTAACTAAAACCCAATCACTTTCTGACTTTCTGGGAAGATCTTCTAAAACCAGGAATTTTACTGCAATTCTATGAGTCTTCTGAGTTTAAGGCTTTTCGCGGGCTCTGCAGCACAGCGGACTGCTAGTTCCCAGGCTAGTTGAGGTGAATCCCATTGCTCTGCCTCAGAGCAGCGTGGCTGGCTGCCGAGGGACGTACCTGCGCCAGGTTCACGGGGACTGGTGGAAGTGTACGAGGAAAACAAACCAAGAGGGTGGTATGGACACGATTCGCCCCTGCAGTACTAACCAGCACTTGCCCCTGAATGGTGTAATGGAAAATTGGAAATATGTTTTCAACTGCCAACTTCATGCTTTAATGTAATCTGTCTAGTCTATATGTAAATCTACTAAATATCTCCGAGTTTTGGTAGCAGATAGATATAAAACTCCATTTATAGGAATGCCCAAGGTGTTTGTTCAACTTCTAAACAATGCTTTTGATTTCCTTTATAAAGAGAAAATGCCAGTGAGTTGTGCCTTTACTCACTTGAAATGGTCCCAGTTGATGGCTTTTAGGAAGCTTATGGTGTGAAATGGAGATTTCCTCACATTAAAGTTTTAACCTCAGCGAATCCCATATGTGCCAGCAGAGCATCCAAATGAAACAGGAGCAGCCGTGGGGGCTCACCAGTGATAGGACACGTGGAAGAACTGGATGAACTGTAATGGGGGAAGAGTCGTGAACATGTTCCAAATGGAAATGTGGCCACTCACATCGCTGGGCTGCCACTCACTGTCATTCTGGAGACCAGAACCTTACCGTTGAACCAGACCTTTTACAATGAAATTCCCTCCTGTGTTTAAATTATTAGAATTTCTCAGTGTAGGGATTCAAAAGCAGTTGTGTTCCTAGCAAGGTTACAACCTTGCTAGGAACAACAATTGCTTAGTCCCCTAAACAATTACAGTTTATCTCCTAACGCCTGCTTCAGTCCTAATACCAATGGTTCTGCTGGAGTTTGCAATTTTCCACCTTAGCACGAGATTTCCCTTAGATTAGAAGAGTCATAGGAAAAGCCAGAGTTGTAGAGACCAGTGACATTTACTGTGCGGAGTTGAGGGGAACAAGATTCCCCATGAATTGAGTTTTATTCCTATTGGAACATGATATTTTTTGATGGACAGAATAAGAAAAATACATAGTTGGTTATTACTATTGACTTAAAAGTCTCTTAAACGGTTAGTCTGATAAAGTATTTGCTGGCTCGTAAAGTGTAGAACAATCTGAGAATGTTAATATTATTCATACTTGACCTCTGAGGATGTCCTCTGTGCATTGGCAGTTTCAAATTAAATAAAGAAGCTGAGATTTTGTAAAATCTCACTTATACAAACTTCCCAGGTGAGAAGAAAATTTTCTTTGATGGTGAGACTGTTGTCTTAGTTCAGGAAGTCTCTTAATAGTCCTTGATTACCTATGAATAAAGGAACTCTGTAATCCCGATTTCTCACAGAATGTGAGCGTTGTCACAGTTAGCTTCGGCACTGTTGTTGCAGATAGCCTCAGAGCCCTGCTTTGCCTAGTGCCAAGGAAGCCCAGAGAGTGCACAGTCTTCCTCTGTTGCTGTATATATATATATTGAGATACAATTTTTAAAAAATTTGTTATCTGTAATGAGCTTTCTGAACCCTGATAGTATTTGGAGAGGGGGAGGTGGTGTTGATGTCGAATGTTCTCCACGCAGAGCTTCCTGTTTGGAGGAAGTGTAGTGGACCTTGGAATGTGACTCGTGTTGCAGCTCTTGAATGTGTTGCCACGTGCATAATAGAGATTGATTTTGTTGCTCTCTGTACATTTGTATTTATTTTTCATTCATTTAAATTAGTAGTAGTAACTGGAGAAGTTCTGTTACCTCGATCCCGGCCTGGCTGTCTGGCCAGGGTAGCCCCTTTTAGAGCATCTGAATGAAAACATGGCTGAGAGGAAGAAATGGTGATGTCTGCAGACTGCTCAGAAAATGGCGTTTGTTCCCGACGTTAGTATCTTAATTCTCAAGCACATTTCAGTGTTTGCTGAGAGTGTCAGATTCATTCATAAATGCTAGGTGTTCTTAGCCATAGAGTTGATAGCACTCTCAAGCCCTTCTTGAGAGTTCTCGGTTTTTGTTAGCCGTGTTTTTCCTGGTCCCCGCCATTCCTGACTCCGGGTAGACAGAGCACATGTCACAACAAACGATTTTCAAGTGTTTTGCTCAGAGCACTTTGTTTATTATTGCAATGTTTACATTTTTCATTTTATGAAAGGCTTTTTTACTTCCTTCTATTAAATATTAGTGTTTAGAGAGATGGGTATTATCTCTATGTACAATATGTATCATTTAATATGTAATACTGTTGTTATATATACTTGCAACATCAGGCCTTGCAGTCAATACACAATGCAATAGACTCTTTCCAGACCTGTATTTTTCAGTGAACAATAAAAACATTGTTTGGCACTAACCATTTTCCATGTGTCCTCTTTTTTTGGAATAATGTATCCTTTGGTATCTATTGTTATAGCTTTTGTCCTTTTTAAAACTTGGCTGTACATTCTGTTGTTTATGACTGTCAGCTCTGAGTCTTTTTTTGAAAGATAACTCTTTGTTATCTGGTTTAAAATCATAAGGCCTATTTCATTTCTGTGTGTTCAGAAGCAGTTTGGTGCATAGAAGTTCAATGAGATGTGGAGGAGAGTCCTCCAAGATCCTAGAACCCCACCTTGAAAAATATAGTTGTAAAATAGTGAATTTATAAAATACCATGTAATTGTGGCTAAAAGATGGGAGTTGATTGACAAGGAGAGTGCAGTTTAGTTTCTACCCAGTGACCCTGAGTGGCCTATAGCGTCCCTTTCCCCTTCTGCATGGCGAGCAGACAGTACAGCTAAGAGGTCGAGCCTGGCCTTTGCCATCAGAAAAGCTGCACAGACCTCTGTGGCTGAAACGGAGAACCATGCGGTGCCTGTTCACTCTGGTTTGAGATGAGGCTCCACGCTTGTGTTGACTGTGTTGTTAGATGAAATATCCCCAGGACCAGGTCTCCTTGCTCCTAACTGTAAGCCAGCGGGGAGGGGGGTTGCATCCCAATCATGTAATCTGTGCTCAGCAAACAGTAGTGTTCATTAAATCTTTGCTTTTGAATAAGAACGTATGAGAAAGTTTGTTGGAAACTACTCTGAATGATAGATGTGAGATGAAAGGAAATGCCTTTTCCTTTATTCATCACCCTTCTGACGCCAAGCAATTCTCCAGTTCCTGGTGGACGCCCGCTGTGGATGTTTTACAATTTAACTCCGTTCTGATACCAACTGCCTGAGGTTAGTGCCGACGCCACAGAAGTAAGGGCTCAATTCCGCAAGACTCTCTCCACTTCAGACCCCAGCCCCACGTCCCAGGTTGTCGCCGTATTTCTTTTCTTTCTAAAATTTTCGCATAGGCACATAGTTTCATTATTTCATTTTTTATTGAATTTATTGTGGTGGCGTTGGTTAACAAAATTACATAGGTTTCAGGTTCTACAATACACCATCGGCACATTGTATCGTGTGTTCACCACCCCAAGCCTCCTTCCACCACCATTTACCTCCCCTTTTACCCTCTTCTATCCCCACCCCCCTTCCCCTCCTTTTTCTCTGGTAAACACCATACTGCTGTCTGTGTCTCCGAGTGTTTTTCTGTTGTTGTTTTTGTTTAATCCTCAATAGGACTAACCAGCTCTAAATTGTGGGCTCCCATGATCTCTCCCCAAGCCTGATCATTGGTTAGAACAGCTCACAAAACTTAGACTAGCTCACATTTCCTTATGTTTACGTGTATTATAAAGGATACAGATGAGTAGCCAGATAAAGAGGAATATAGATCGATGTATGGAGAAGGAATTCAGAGCTGCTTTGCCCTCCTGCGTGCACCACCCTCCCGGCACCTGCCTGTATTGGAAGCTCTCTGAACCTCTGGTTCTAAGGTTTATGTGGAGGCTCCATTATGAAGGCATGACTGATTAAATCATCGGCCATCGGTGACTGAACTCCCTGGAGGCCGGGGAGTGGGGCTAAAAGGTCCAGTTCACTCATCAGATGGTTGGTCCCTCTGACAAGCAGCACCCTCCCATCCAAGCATCAGCTCCTTAGCATAGACTTAGGTACGGCGTAGGGGCTTATCATGAATAATATTTAGGAACTCTGTGCCAGGACCTGGGGACCAAATATCTATTTCTTGGTATATAACAGTATCGTAGGAGATCAGTCCACATTTCGCGCAGTGATGGGGAGGGAACAATGAGTTCCTGATTGTGCATTTTCTCCACAGGTACCATGTTCAGGAAAGGTTCTCAGATGGCTGTGTGTTGGGCAGTTAGGAAGGAGGGGAGCTACGATGCCTGAGAGCTGCTGTTGGGTGTCTAGGTAGCTCAGGAAGCTACCCTGTTTCCCCGAAAATAAGACAGTGTCTTATATTAATTTTTGCTCCCAAAGATGCACTAGGTCTTATTTTCAGGGGATGTGTTATGTTCCCATGAAGTAGGTCTTATTTTCGGAGAATGTCTTATTTTCGGGGAAACGGGTAGTTTCAGCGAGGCACTAGCTGGTTATGTCGCCTGCCTCTCCAGAAGAGCCTGCTCCTTCCAGAGGGGCCGGTGACTCTGTCATCACTGACACGGAGTTGCTGGCGAGTGTCAGTCTGCCCTTGAACCCAGAGGCCCTGGGTTTGTTGTGTTCATTGCAGGTAATTAAAAGTTAATATTTGAAATGAGTGAACTCAGGCAGAAATAATGACTTTGACTGAGAGTATCGAGAGGTCATGTCCAGCCCGGTGAACAGCGACCATGCTGCCTGGGCCCCCACCATGTTCCCAGATGGACCAAGAGGATAAGCTCTGAATGGACCGGCCAGAACGGGCAGGGTGTCATTGGGCTGAGGGTGGGGGAGTATCCCCCCCCCTTTTTGCAGGTTTATTAAGTTATCATTGGTATAAGATAAATGGCACATATTTCAAGTATAAAATGTGAACAGTTTTGACGTATGTGGAGAAACCATCACCACCATCAAGGTAATGAACACACCTTCACCTCAACAATTTCTCCGCCCCTTCGCCATCCCTGCATCCCCCCTGTCCTCCCCACCTCGTCCCCAGTCCACCACCGACCTGTTTCTGTCCCTAGAGTTTGCCTATTTTGGAATTGCATGCAAATGGAATTACACTGTGTAGGTGTGCTTCTTCTCCCCGGTTCAGCCTTAGGAAAGGGGAGGGTTCAGGGGACGTGTCCTTGGGAGTCTGTTTTGCTGAATGAAGAAGAGGGAAGGGTGCCCGCCCAGCGCTGGGCTGACTCCTTTGCTCACTTTCAGTTGTCGCTCGTTGGTCAGACTTTCCTGACCAGAGGCCAGGGTTTAATGTTACCAGTCAGATTGGAGACAGGGGGTTGTTGTTGACTTTCCAGAGATCATTGGCAGAGACTCTTTAGTGCCTTCAGCCTGTGGGGTTTTATGAGGTTACGGCATAATTAAGATCTGCACAGTAAATTCTATTACAAGAAGGTGTTTCCATGCCACTGGAGCTGTGGAAGGTGCATCCCACACTGTCCCCTGGAGATGCTAGCACTGCAGGGGCTGTGCGGCCTTGGCTCAGCCCAGAGCCAGAGCCCTGGATTCCTTTCCCACCTGGAAGATAAGGGCCTTGCTCCCTCTCCCCTGGGTTGTTGGAGGGAAGGCATACAACTGAGAGGCAATGCGTGACCTGCAGTCACAATGATATGCTGACTTCTGGTTACAGTAAATTGTTATGGTGAATTATTCCATTCCACAAAGCACTTGGGTCCTTATCTCTGCCCAGACATTCAATAATGAAAGGGCATGGGGATCCTCCACACCTCCCCCCACACCCTGGGCCATGTGTACCTGCCGGGCCATTTCCAATGTGGACATGGATGGTGATGCCAGAACAGTGCCCACTGCATAGGTGACACCTCGCTTCCCTGCAGGCAGCCCCAGAGGTCTGGTTTCCTCTTCCAAGTGGGTCTCAAGACCTCTCCCACCCGCCTCGAAGGAAGCAAGGTGACTCGTTCTAACAAAGGCACCACTGACAATCTAAGAGGTGCTGGTCCCCTTGGAGCTGGAATGGAAACTGCCTTGTCAGGCGCAGGAATGTCAGGACCAAGGAGGTGGGGGTTGGGCGGGGTAGCAGATAGCCCTGGGTCAGGGTCCCGCATCGTCAGGTCCTTGGCAATTAACCAGGTGCCCTCGTGTCCACAGCCGGAGCTTCCCCACAAGGCACCGGGGCGCCCCAGGCTGGAGTCACTGCTGAGCACCTGGATTCCAGGGCACGGCCCAGAGGCATGGCCAGGGCGCGGAGGGCTGGGGGTGCTCCTTCCTGAGCCAGGGAAGGAGGAGGGAGGAGGCCTGCAGCTGGTCCAAGGTCAGCTGGTCTGCTCGCCGAGGCCTGATTTTCCACCTGCCCTCTTTCCTACCGACCTCCGCCCTCTGTGTCTGCCTCCCAGTCCTCCTATCTATCCTCTGTCTCCCACCCCCACCCCTCAGGCCTTTCCAAAGCTTTCCGCCAGTGTTTACCTTTGTGTGAAAGTCCTCTGGGTCTCACCCTCTCAAAGGAAGAGGCCAGCATCCCACATCCGCACAGTGGCCGTGCTGCCCTGGCCACCTCAGCACTGAGGGTGGCCAGTGAGACGAGACAGACTCCGTTTATTTTATTTTCACAAGTTTACATTTAAGAGCTGACAATTGATTCGGTTATTTGGAAAACTTCTGGGTGTATTTGGAGCCAGTATGTGAATCTGCTTTTTCAACTGTAAATTTTTATGAAGTCTAAATATAGATAAAAATGTTTTCAATGAAAATGGACCATCTGAATTGAGATGTGCTAGAAGTGTAAAATACACACCAGATTTCAGACTTGCTATGAACACACACACACACACACACACACACACACAAATGAAAATCTTTCATATCAAAATATTGATCACATGTTGAAACTATAGTATTTTGGGTCTATTGGGTTGCATAAAATATAGTAAAATTAATGTCACTGGTTTCTTTTACTTTTTTGGTGCGGCTACTAGAACTTTAAAATGCCACATCTTGCATTATATTTTATTGTATTCCTGCTGGGCTGTGTGCCTAGCTTGTCCATGTAGCTGGATTTCGATGAGGAGGCGATGGCCACGCTGAGGGAGGACTGGGGTCTCCTCGGCCAGCCTGTGGCTCTTGTCCTCACTTCCCGTCCTCACTGCCAGGGAGCTGAGAGCAGGGAGCGGGGGCAAGGGCTGTGGGGGGAAACGGGGGGTGACTTCTCCACCCTGGGGCGACTGAAGTGAGAGCCGGGAGCTTTCCTAAGAAAGTCAAGTACACCACGATGGCCTGGCTTCTTCAGCAAACCAGAACCTGAAGTCTGGACTTAGACAAGAGATGGCACGGAGGGTGACAGTGCGTTTTGTAAAAAGGATCCAGAATGAGGTCACATTCAGGCAACCAAGAGAGGCTGCTACCCTGTGAGGTATAATATCTACTGTGTTTCCCCGAAAATAAGACCTACTTCATGGAAACATAATACATTCCCTGAAAATAAGACCTAGCGCATCTTTGGGAGCAAAAATTAATATAAGACACTGCCTTATTTTCAGGGAAACAGGGTAGTAAAGGGACATGAGACCCGTTTCCTGTGTTCATGGAACACACGTTGGTGGAGAACAGCTCGCTCTTTTCCAAACGTGTTTATCTCTGACTTAGTTCCCAAGGCTCTTTCCCTGATCGCTCCAGACTTCCGGCTCCCAGGGGAAGCAGGCGCCACAGGCCCCCACCTGCCCTAAAGGGACGAAGGACCTCAGTGTGTGACCTTTGGAGCCGGGTTCTAAGACCTGAATGCCAACGGCATTGCTTTTCATTCTGTTTGATCACTTGCCACCCTACCCTGGGAACTGCCACGTGCTTTCCACCTCGCCTCCAAAAAAAAAAAAAGCAGTCTCCTGTGAAAAACTTTATTAATAATTTCTCATATTTACAGTGTCTTCATTACAATCATCCTTACAATAAATACATAAGTGCTGAACAGACCTTCGTCACAGTGGCCGTGCTCCGTCACAGGCCCAGGGACAGAGGGGTGCTGCAGACCCCGGTGCTCCCCGAGGGCCAGCCAGGAGGCGCTCAGAGAGCTGGGGGAAGGGGAGAAGAAGTTAAGGTCTGAACCTGAAATGCAATTAATAGCCCATGCAGCAAAACCTTAGAACGTCTATTAAGAGAACAGGTGTCGTTTTTTACTGTTTTATCAGACGATACTGAAGAAACAAAATGGAGAGACTCCTGACCCCCACTAGTGAGAGGCAACGAAGCCAGGCCTCCCCACGCCCCTCCCCGCGCACAGGTTTCCCTCCGAGGTGGCCGGTGTCGGTGGGGTCAGTGAGAGCCTGAGGGGAGGCGTCCCGGTCCCCGAGGTGGAGCAGAGGCTCGCGAGCACCCACGTCTCCGAGGCGCTGCGGGGTCATGTGTACCTCTGCCAGGCACAGGAGCCGCAGAGGCCCAGGGCTTGTGTCACTGGGGAGGTGGTGAGCGTGGAGAGTGGCGAAGACCTGTGGGAGTCAGAGCGAGAACAGGAGGGAAGGGGGGAACAGAAAGGAACCCGTGCTTCAGGGGGACATTCCATGCTGTCAGATGAGGCTGGGAACCAGCGAGTTCTGTGAGCTGGGTGGGGGGGGGGGGGGCTGGCCTGAGAGGCCGCGGCGGGGGACCCTGCTCGGGCCTGGGCTCTGCCATGGAAGGGGACAGTGCAGGAGCTGTCTCCTCAGCAGCTGCCTTTGGGACTTGGGGGGAAGACCATGAGGGAACTTTGGAACATTCCTTTCATTTTGCCCTTATGTGCCATGCTGCCAGCCCGGCACCGATCACGCCCTGCTGTCTTGCCCTGAAAATACCTTTTGACTAAGCTGTGGCTCGGTCCTCAGGGTCAGAGAAGTAGCCAAGTCTCAGTCCCACGAAGGAGGCAGAAATGAAATTGAGGCAAAAGAGACAAAGCTCATCGGTGACTTTGCTTCTGCCTGTTTCCTAGATTCTCAGAAGTCACCTCTGCTCAGGACAGCTCTTGTTCCAGGGTGGCCCAATTATGGATAACATCTACAGAGCATCAACCCGCACGGCCCCACGGATGGGCATTTGGGCTTGGGCTTCCTAGTCTGTCCTTCTCGCACTCACAGCTTCCAAGATTCCTCAGGCCTTGTCTCCCATGCTCGCTACAGTCTAGTCGGCGTGTCTGACCCAAAGGACTGGACTGGGAAGATGGTTCTTCCATCTTTTAAAGAATATCTCCTTTCTTTTCTCTCAGGCACCTTGACCCTGTGCCTGTGCTTCCCACCCCCCGCCCCAGCCCCACCACCACCACCACCACCACCACCACCACCCCCACCACCACCACCCCACCCCACTGCCCAAGTGGCAAGGTCAGACTAAAGGCCGTGTCACAGCAGGAGGATCAGAGGAAGACAACACCGGCTTCCCTGAGGCAAGACTTGAGTCTTCAAAGCCAAACGAAGTAGAGCGTGCGCATGCGCACCTGCTGGTGTGAAAGCTTGGACAAGGAGCTGACCTTTGACCTGAGTGAACCCCCGGAGAAAAGTGACTTCCCATTATCACAGCCCGCACAGCGACGCGGTGTGTGTCCCCAGAGCCCAGACCTCTTCTGGTCTCACACAGCTCCGAGTCCCTGCTCCCGGGCGAGCTCTCCCATCCACGATCGCCCTGGGAGAGGCCGAGCATCAGGGTGGGGGGCACCCGGCTAGAGGCCCCCACGGGTCCGGGGTGTTTGTGGGGTGAGCTGCATAGAACCCTCAGGTAGTTCCAGTGTCCAGGGAGCCGCCGTGTGAAAGCATCCAAAGCAAAGTCCGACCACGGCGCCTGCAGTGCGGGGACCTCAGGCGTGAGCCTCCGCCTCCTTCCTGAGGGCCGGTTTGTAAATGACGCCTTTACTGCCGCCGCCTTTCTTGCTGCTGGAAGGAGAGGGACACACACAGCTCATTAGTCAGAGCGGCTCAGCTAGGAAACGAGGCAAGCTTCAGGGGCCAGATTCCTGTCTCGGGACCTTCTCTGTCTGTTTTCGGCGGGAATGGCTGCATCTAAAGCATGAACCAAAATGGGACCGGCTCATTGTCCACCTGTTCCTTTTTAACCCCTGGCAGTGCTAGGCCTGTGTGCTGAAGAAGGTCTCGTTACCACCCTTGCTTCAAACCGTTGACTCCATTGCAGGGGTTCCTGGCAACCTTTTTTTTTTTTTTTTTTTTCATGCCATTAGGTTTTAGGGGAGAAACAAACATAACAATGAAATAGGAGCAAAGGGCTAAAGTGAGTGAAAAATGAAGTTTTCACCAAAACCGGTTTGGCTCAGTGGATAGAGCGTCGGCCTGCGGACTGAAGGATCCCAGGTTCGATTCCGGTTAAGGGCATGTACCTTGGTTGCGGGCACATCCCCGGTAGGTACATGCAAGAGGCAGCTGATCGATGTCTCTCTCATCGATGTTTCTTACTCTCTATCCCTCTCTCCTTCCTCTCTGTAAAAAAATCAATAAAATATATATTTTTTTAAATGAAGTTTTCCTTCATGTTTCTTTTGGGATTCATAAAAGACAAATACCATATGATTTCATGTGTGGAATCTAGCGAACAAAATAAATAAATAAAATAGAAACGTACTCATAGGTACAGAGAAAGGACTGACAGCTGTCAGGAGGTTTAGGGGCTGGGTGAAAAAAGTGAAGGGGTTAAGAAAAACAAACTCGTAGACACAGACAACAGTACCAGGGGGAAGAGGGGAAGGGAGATAAAAGAGGGGAAAGGGAGGACAAGTGGTGAAGGAAGGAAATTAGACCCTGGAGGTGAACACACAATATTCAGAGGATGTATTACAGAATTGTACACTTGAAACCTGTTAACAAATATAACCCTAATTAACTAAATAAAAAGTATACATGTATTAAAAAAAAAAAAAAAAGCACACCAGATGTAAAGGTCTTGGAAGACAGCCTTGCTGCTTATATTTAAGCAAATGGGACTCCCCCCACCCCTCACCCCCTACCCCACCACCCAGACCCCCATCCAAGGTTTTAGCAGCAGCAGCCAGGCTCGCAGATCCTCCAGCTTAACGACCCTCGGACGACCAGCATCTCATGCAAAGGAGGCCGGAGCCGGGGTGTGTGGGGACCAGCGCTCCCAGGCTGTGTTGGCCCCGGGGGCAGGGGCTCTCCACTGTGCAGGCTGCCTCCCCAGACGGATTCATCCTCATGGACACACACGCCACCCACCCCTGCCTCACAGCACAACCAGCTCACCTCTTCTTCCTTCTGAAAAGCCAGATGGACACTGCCAGGACGATGCAGATGCCGAGAATGCAAGCCAGGGCCACCGAAAGAATGATTCCTGGGGAAGAGGCAGGGAACACGTGTTACCACGCCTCCCTCCCCTTCCTCTCTCCTCACGGCACACGCGTGTGCCAACACATGGCAGGTACATGATCATCCACTGGAAGGTGCAACTCCCCATCTCTGCTCCCAGGGTCTGGCCTGAGCAGGACCGGCGGGAGCACTGAGAGGGGGCCACTTGCAAACTGTGGTCATTCTCCAGCAGGGCTTCTCAAACGGGCACCAGGGTCGTCTGAAGAGCTGGTTTAACATGTAGACTTTTTTGAGTCCAACCCTCAGAGACATCAGACTCCATCAGCCCAGGAACCTGCCTTCTTATTAAAACTCCTCGAGCCGATGCTGACGTATGTGGTCCGTGTACCAGCCTTCGAGAAACCCTGGGCTACAGAATAAGAACTTTCTCCACCTTTGCTTGGTAGGTTTAAGGCCCACTGGGATGTCTCCGTATTAGGGCTGCCCCCCAAGTTCTATTGCACAGCTCTAAACAGTCCAAAACAACCAGGGGCCCCTCCCCGAGGTCACCTCGCCAACCCCCCCACCTCCCCATGGGGCCCAGGCATGTTGTCAGGCAATGGCTTCCACCATGGCCAACCAAGATCGGAGACAGGCTCTGAGAGTGCGCACGTGCTGTACAGAGTGATTGAGTCTTTCATTAGGGGAGCGTTTGATTGGCGGTGCACCTCTGAATCAGAGAGAGAGAGAGAGGGGAGGGTCAGACCCCCAGCGTGAAGGGCCGGAGCCAGGGCAACAGCAGAGAGAAGCACAGAGGGGGGCAGGAAGTGCGGCAGGCCCAGATCACACCGAGAATCACAGCCATCACCCGCGGCAGCATGCACGGCCGGCGGCCACGTACCCAGGCTCAGTCCTGCGGAGGTGAGGTCTCGCTCTTCGAAAGGGAAGGAAAAGATGGGAAGTTAACCGAGTCAGGCCGTGGTAGGCATGGCCAGTGTGTGGAAGCGCTACCTTCCGTTGGCTTGGAGGTACTAGGCGGACGGGACGGGGTGGAGGGCCTGGCCCGCCGAGGGGATGCCACAGTGACCCCTCCTTCTGATGTTCTCTGATCACAGCAGGTTCTTTGCTTGGGCCGGACCTCAGCTTTCCATACAAAACGGCCCAGGCGGCAGGTGAGAAAGGCTAAGCGTCCCTCTCCGCTTGGCAGGCTGTCACCTGCCCCTCTTCCTCAGCAAGGAGCCAGCCGTGTCCGGCTGGCGGGGCTGGCAGAGCGTGGTTGGAACCTGTCCCCACACTGATGCTCCGTCCCCAGCCAGGCTTGTCGCCCTGGTTTGGTGCTATTATTACTCTGGCCCCTGCTGGGTAAGCGAGAACCTCCTCCGCACCAGCCTCCCTCCTGTGCCACATGGGACCGGCAGAGTGCGGCTCCTCTCAGCAGCTACTGTGGCTGCTGATAAACGGGGCGAGTCAGACGTCCTCCGTGGGGCTGACTTAGTGCCCAGTGCCTAGGGTGAGATCCTGTGGTCAGCCTATTGGGGCCTCCCCGAGGGCGGGGCGTGGAGACTCCATCTGCTCCCATGGGACCCGGAGCCCGGTCCTGGAGCCTCCGGGTGCCCAGCCTGCTCCTTCCAGTTCTTAAAACCACCCCTCCTCCTCCCAGCAGGGCCTCCGTCTGAGCCAGCCTCTGCCTACACACCCCTCTCATCTGGCGGCTTCTCTGATCCAGGAGGAGCCAGCTCTCGGTGGAGGCAGGAATTGTGCGGGAGGGGGCCGCCCAGCCTGACTCTAAGGAGAGCCCGTGGGGCCCCGAGACCTCGGGCCAGCCCTGGCCCGGTGTGAAGTGGCCGCAGAGGGCCAGGCCCTTGTCCTGGGGTCACTTGACACCCTAGGGAACCGGACCTGAGACACCAGTGAGGTTCTGTTCACACCGTCTGCTGCGTGGCCAGCGTCGGGCTGATTCCCTCAGGCCATCAGCCAGTGACCTTCCCTGGGATTCTGCGATCTCAGACCGAGTGTGCCGCCTCCCGGCCCAAGTCCGGCCCTGGGGTCTCTGGTCTGGCTTCCCAGGGGCTCCCGGGAGCTGCGCGGACGAACGGCAGGTGTGGGAGGAGCTGTCCTCAGGCACAGGGTGAGTCCCTGCTCTCGGGACTCATACCAGCCACCACCGGCAGGTAGCCCGTGGCCTCCCAAGTGGCTCCCCAGCCTGAGCACAGGGTCCGTGTGTGGTCTGGGGGGCCCTCAGGACACGACTTTCCCCTGGGAGAGTGTCGTGTTTGTGCAGCTCATGCTTGTTCTGCTGCGCTCTGGAATTTGGTATTGGGTGTGTTTTTTCCTTTTAAGGAACCTGGAGGCGACCGAGGCCTCTAGGACCTTAAAAACAACCACCACCCAGAAAACCCCAACCAATCGCAGCTTTCTTTCTAGGCCTTTCGATGAAATACACCTTTGTTCTTTGTCCCTAACACTCCAGGTGCCTGTGGTACCCAACCAGTTCTCACCACAGGAGGCTGTAACTCGGAAGCCCACCCACTTGGCTGAGCCGTCCAAACCCCACAGTTTCTATGGTCGTCGCCACCTTCACAGTCACCTCAGGTGTCCTGGGAGCCACAGGCCCCCCGACACCCGCCGACAGGGCTCCGGGGCTGGGGGAGCCGCCCCGCGCCGTGGCCTTGGGGAGCGGGGCAGCCTGCAGAGGCCGGGCCTCCGGGAAGGGGCTTCTCTCAAGAGCCCCACTTGGTGGCTGGTCTGGAGGGAGAGTCCGCTTGCCTGGCTCCCCGAGCGGTGCCCGGGCTGCATGGGGCCCGTGCACAACGGCCTGGTTTTCCCCGGGGCTTGGCCGGGCTCCTTGCTCCAGGATGACTGCTTGTGAGGGCCAGGGGGCCCTCCTCGGGAACGGGGAGAGGAGAGCCAGCACCACAACACAGCGGCACACAGCGCCCCAAGGCTGGGCCAGAAGCTTTCAGCCACGACTTCGATGCAGCTTCCACAAAGCAGCCTGACTGAGCGAGTACAGAGCATCAGGCACCTCTGAGGCTTGCCCTGCAGAAGCCCAGGCAGGAAGGTGGTGTCGGATGCTGCGCCCGCCTCCTGCAGCACCAGCCATCACGGAAGCAGGGCTTTTCTGCGGAGCCGGGTGAAGCCACGGGGCTGGGGTCCCACGGGAGGCAGACACCAAAGCATCTACGAACTAAGGGGCGAGGGGAAGCCAGGGAGGCTCTGGGCTGCAGAGAGAGAGTTGTTGGGGCCACCGGAGAACCAGGCCCAGAGAGAGAGAAACCAACGCCTGCATCACAGCAGCCTCTGGGATGCTGCAGGGAGCGGGCATCAAAGATGATGCGGGAGAGACAGAGCTTGAGAAATTCACCTGCCGACTCAACCAAGAAGTGGTTTGGTTCGGAGGGTGACCAAGACAAGCAGTCCCCACTGAAGGTCGGCGGGACAGACAGGAGAAACGGAGGCAGGCTGGCTGACAGAGACGGACGGGAGAGCCCCTGGGTGAGAGCACAAGAACGGGGCGCGCCGCCCCGACATGAGGGAGCCGTCCATCGGCGCTCCGGGACGTGTGCTCCGGCGCATGCCAGGGCGAGCAGAGACAGGGCGATCCGACACTCACAAGGAAACCACACAGATACGTGACTGTCACATGCCTCGCCCAGAAGGGACGGCTTGGGAGGACCGGCAGGCTGCCTGCCCCGGGGGCCCTGCTACCTGGTCTGGCTGGCTCAGGAGCTGCGGCTTCCACGGGCATCGGGCCGGGCCGAGGGCTGCGGCTTAACGGCTCCTGAGGTCTTCTGAGGCCTCAAGCGCAAACAGAGAGGTCCGGCCCAGGAGCAAGCGCCTCGTTGACTCAGCTCCAAGTTCCTGGAACAAGTCCAGCCTTTTCCAGGCTATTGGCATTTAATTCTGTTTACTCAGACCGAATTCTGAGTGAAAAGGAATACGGTCCTTTTCAGAGTGTTAAAAGTACGGGCAGGCCGAAACCGGTTTGGCTCAGTGGTAGAGCGTCGGTCTGCGGACTGCAGGGTCCCCGGTTCGATTCCGGTCAAGGGCATGTACATTGCTTGCGGGCACATCCCCGGTGGGGGGTGTGCAAGAGGCAGCTGGTTGATGTTTCTCTCTCATCGACGTTTCTAGCTATCTCTCTCCCTTCCTCTCTGTAAAATATCAATAAAATATATTTAAAAAAAAAAAGTACAGGCGGTTTGGGTAGGGGCCATGTTACGTGGTGAAAACGGAAGGAGGCAGGGCGAGTTTGGGCAATCCCATTCCGAATGGCAAGACTCTGACCGTTCTGCCTTCAGGCAAGTCACGGACTCCAGCCAGCGACACGCTGGCCCTCATCTGGACGACGCTTTGGTAAGAAGGGCTCAGGCATCGCAGAGCGTCACCCTCTTTGGAGGACCTACCTGGGGACTTTCCCTTAGCAACACTATGAAGAAATAATCCAGGAAAGAAGTAATTTTTTGACAAATAAATAGGCCGAGAAGATCAGAAACCCTGATCACTGGTTTTCTACGGCCGTGATAGGGGCGGAGGGCTTGCAGGGATTTTAGGTTGCAGGAATGCAGGCCCAGGACAGGGAGCCGCACGGCTCTAGGGCCAGTGGGCGCGGGTTGCAGTGCCGGCCTGGGGCGCGTGGCACTCTCCTTGCTGAAGGAGGGATGGGTGCCGATCAGGCCGGGGCCCCGGGAAGCCTGGGAGCTTCCGGCAACTCCCCCTGAGGCCTTCAAAGCTTGGCAGCTAAGCCCCCATCTTTTAGTTTTTCTTAAGCAAATGGCTTGATTTTAATGCTGTTGGCAAACTGAAAGCAAAGCAAAATAAAGATGAAACTAAATTGTAACAACCCTCCAGGCTTATGGTCAAATCATTCTGCAGAGGAAGACCCTGGCATGGGATGGGGAAGGGAGATGGATCGGTTACATTCTTTCAAACTTGCCATGAGCACCAGGTACAGTGCCAGGCACAAAAAGTGAGAAAGAGAGCCGTCCGTCGTCCCTGTCCTCACGGCGCCTGTGGTGTGCGACAAGCTAGACACCTTCCTGTGTCCGTGTGGCAGCACACCGCCCTGCGGGGCGCCCCGTCACAGAGACGGCACGTGACTCCAGCTTCTCTGGAGGAGGGGTGGGGAGACTTCTGGGAGGACGTGATTGCAATTGGGCTTTGAAAGGATTTTCCAGGCGGAAGAGGCGAGGGGCCTCCCAAAGGGAATAGTGTGGGCAAAGCAAACGGGGTGCACACAGGGAGACAGCCGCCATGCTGGAAGGGGGCTGGCAGGGGGGCGGGGTGCCGGGGAGACAGCGCTGGGCAGGCCACAGGCCACCTCGCCAAGGCAGCTGGCTCCAGCTCCCGGCCCGACCCCTTTGCCCACTGTCGTTCCTGAACACGGTCTGCTCTGGGCCAGGCAAGGCCCACGGCGGGCTCTCTGTTCCCCACGGGGCCCGGCCTTGTTTGGCGCAGAAAGCCCGCGGGGTGTGAGCTGCCTTGGACGAAGGGCCTGGGACTCACCGCCCAGCCCGTGGGTGTAACTCCTGACCCGCCAGCCCGTCCCCAGGGGCGGCTGGAAGGCAGGCGCTCCTCTGGGCTCTCATCGGAAGAACCGATCCTTTCCCGGCTCATGGAGTTTATTTATAAAAGTAGGAACTTTGAGAAACACAAGGTCAATAACCACACAGCATACATTTCCAGTCTCGAAACATTTAGATAATTAGCCATCTTAGCTTTGTAAGCTTTTGGTTCTACCTCTTTTAAAGGTTTTCTAAAACGACCCGGATTCCTTAGGGTCAAGCAGAATCTGGTCGGGCTACTCCACAGATGTGCTGTGGGTGAGACCCCCACCAACACACACACCCTCCCCCGCCACCACGGTGCTGCGAGTCTACCTGCACCTCAGCCGGCCATGCTCCTACCGTGGGGACATGCAGTTGCTCAGCACACTAAAGACTGGATTATAGAAACTTTTTGGCTTCCTCTCGCCCCTCAGTGTTGAAAACAGGGCTAGACAACGTGAGTGCTCAGGTTGGACGGGCTCTAGTCTGGACCCAGTGTCGGTGTCTGAGGCCAAGAAGGGTCAGTTTGCAGGCACCAAGAACTGGGCCCGGGACTGCAGTGACTCGGCCTCCGCAGTCCTTCCCTTCCTCACGGGGCATCTGACCTCCTGTGAGGTGGGAATGGTCCCGGGTGTGCTCCTCTCTCCAGATCCCGCCTTAAGGACTTTGAGCCTTGTCTCCCCTCTTCAGTTCAGCTTTCTGTTTGTGTCGCTCTTGTAGGAGCTGCGGAAAGTGGCTGGCCCAACTGTCCATGAAGGGTGGGCGTTTTCACCACAGCCGACAGCGCCAGAAAACCTTGCACTACCAGGAGGGAGGGGGACGATGAAGGGATTCTGAGGAAAGTTGCTACCTGGGCAGCATCTGGACCCCTGGGAAAGAGGTGTGTAATCTCCAGGGTGAATAGCTCTCTCTCCCCCATCTCTCTTAGCCTTGGGCAATACCCAACTGTATAAAAAAGAATACTCAGGTTCTACAGGACCACGGGGCCCAGAGTCCCTCTTGGGTTTGACTGTTTGGCACGAGAAACCCCAAGCTTATGATTTCAGGGGTGACCTTCCTTCTCCAGGCTGAGAATGCCGTGTGGCAATAGGGTCCCCACCAGGGCTCGTGGTGTAAAACCCCGGAGTCCTGAGATAGAAAAGTCCCCGTGCACGCCTGGGGCAGCAGTTCTCCGTCAGGGCGACTTTGCCCCTCTGTCCGGGAACATCTGGCCACGTCTGCAGCTGGCTTTGGCTGCTACGGGTCGGGGCGCTACAGGCATCTGGTGGGCAAAGACCAGACGCTGCTGAAGCTGCAGTGCACGGGTCAGCCCCACAGCGGGAGCCGTCCCGCCCCAAATGCACAGGCTGGAAAGCTCTGCCGTGGGGCTCAGTCATGGTTAGACAACACCCCCGCTGAGGACAGAACCCAGGCCCTGCCCTCCATTCTGAGCACAGCCGAGGAAGAGGCAGGCTCAAGTCAAATCGTTCCACTCGGGCTAAGTCTCAGATCCTCCTCTCACAGTCCATGCACTTCCTCTCCCAGAGGATTTCCTTCAGGTCACTTTTCTCCGGGCCAAGTTTTCCAACTCCGCTGTTCCTGACAACTTCCAGAGAAAACCACTGTTCCTGACAACTTCCAGAGAAAACCCTGAGGGAACCACACCTACTTGCAGACACGCCTCGGAGGCAGTGTGCAAATAATCAAGTCCAAACCGTTCAGGCTCTCCCTGGCCAGCAGGCTCACCCTCACACCTGCACCCCCTCACACCTGCACCCCTGGCGAGGCAGCCGGTGTGTGAGGGCCCCGTGAATGCAGTGCCCTAGTTTGGGGCCTCACTCTTGGGGGGCGGGGGCTGCCTCCTCCTTACTCCTTGGTAACAGCCCCGTTTGCTGCCCGAATCCTTTGGAAGTGGGAATTCTGGCCACGTTTCTATAATCAGCCACCAAATGGACAGGTTTGCCTGGGGCTGCCCGTGGAGTCTCACTCCAAAGGAGAGAGCTGGGCCCAGCCGGGGCTCTTGCCAGCAGCAGCTCTGGCTGAGCCCGGGGGCGCGGGCAGTGGCAACGCTGCATTTGGGCCTTGATCCTGACACCCTGAAAGCTGGGACTCGGTCTGCGGGCTGCTCCCGTCACCACCTGGGCGGTCTACCGAAGCACCCCACTACACCCCCGACGGCACCGCCCACTCTACAAGCGCCAGCTTAGACCCGAGCCGGTCTAAGAAGATGGCTAATTACTCCCAACGCCACAGTTTGATCGTTACAAGCGGGGGTCACTTTGGGATGTCAGCCTCAAGCTGCTGCATGGCTTCTTCTCATCCTCTGTAACCGCCCTCAAACACTGACCCTGCAACGTAAAGGCGGGATGGGAGGGTTAGTGTCCACTTGGGATCAGCACACACACCCCCGGAAGTGGGTCAGGCACCGGGCCAGCCCGGGAGTCCACGGCCGAGGGATCCAGGGCCAAAGAGGGACAGCACTTGCCCACATCATGCCGTAGGGAGGAAGCAAAGTGAGTTCTTAAGCCTACGTCTCCTGACCACCGGGGAGCGTTCGTCACCCGGGCCCCTGGGACGTGTATAGACGAGCCCAGAGAGCAGAGCCGATTGTCATCTCAAATCGCAGGCTAGGTCCACCCGGTCCACGTGGGCAAGTCCCTTCTCTGCGGGCAGAGCTCTCCATTTTGTTTGAGAGATGAGGACTTTCTGTTTCACCTCTGACCCCCATCTACTCGGTGTAGAGGAGCAGGAAAAGAGAAGGTTACATCCAGGTTCGATCCAGGGGAAGAATTCTGCACATCTGAGGTCTTTAAGGAGCTCTCTTAGTCACATCACATACATTCTCAATTTTCAGGAAGGTCTGTGTGGTTCACAGATTCCGTTTTCAGGACAGAAAATGGAGGGAAAGGGTAAGGTGACCAGACGTCCCGCTTTTGGTGGGACAGTCCCGATTTTCAAAAATCGGGACTTTCTTAAAACGCCGCAGGACTCGGGACTAATTGTTGAAAAATCGGGATGTCTGGTCACCTTAGGAAAGGGGGGGGGGGTCACCTTATCAGAAGATAAGTTCGTGGGCAGTCCTTGATTAAGCGACTGACAGAGGAGGACGTACCAGTGACCGGAGGTATGGGTGACTCAGAAGGGCGTGCTTCTACAGCTTTCTGACAGGGCTTTGAAATACAACCTGCATATGTCTACTGAGCTTAGTGGGTGATATTTCGGATCTCACACAATAAGAAAGGGACAAAACAGGCGGAGAGCTGGCAAGGAGGGTTGGCACAGGTGGGTTAAGGGGCCATCTCTAAACATGCACACCTGGCCCAGGTCGGCCACCGTGATGTGTAAGGGGGTGACGTGGCCCTTCCCCGGCCTCCCTGACCACTTGAGACTCCCAAGGTGCGGAAAGCTCAAGCATCTGCAGGGAGGGAGTAAACCTGGAGGCTTGAAGAAGAAGGGCGTGGGCCCCAATAGTGCTCCCTCCCACCCTTTTCCCAGACCCCTGGCTTCCTGCAGTATGGAGGTAGGTGCCGAGCAGGTCAAGATGGGGGGTTAGGGTTCTGGGTTTAAAAGGGAGAGCGGGCTGTCACAGCAGGGGGGATACAGCGAACTGTTAGTTTCCTTCAGTAGCTGCTGTGCCTGGGCCTGAGCAGCTTCGGGGGAGGAGGCAGAAAGGCAGTGAGTGCCGGCGCTTGCCTGCCTGAGGGGCCGGCCACGCTGGACCCTGAGCTGCTGTGCCCAGGGACGTGCCCCTCCCAAAGGGCACCCTGGACATTGACAGCGCTGGTGGCAAACCACCCAGCAAGGCTGGGGATGGGCCCTGGGGCCAAGAAAGCCTGGAAGGAGAAGTGAGGGTGTGATCGCATGAAAGGGGCTGCCACGTGCCTCAGGGAGAAGGCACAGGTCTCCAGAGCAGAGAGTCCCCGGAGCATTCTCCCTTCCCCAGCTGTGGGAGGCTCCCAGGCTTAACGAGGACTCCGGTCTGTGCACCCCACGGAGGCTCAGGGAAGTCAAGAGCATGATGGGAGATCTCAGTGAACCCCCCACACAGTAGCTCCTCATGCACCCTGGCTCCCGTGGTAGCGCTCATAACCCACCCCAGGGCATCGGGACAGAGCCTGAGGCGGGGGAGGGGGGGAAGGGAGGGGCAAAGGATGTCTTGGCACCACACTCCCCCCACGCCCCGCAGTCCTCACCTTGTTGGAAGGAGATGTACACCAGCCTCTCGTCAAACTTCTGCACCCGCCGGAAGTTGTTGACCATTTCCCTGGGGGATGGGTCGTTCTCGTGCGTGCAGTACAGAGCTGTCTCCAGAGCCAGCAGCTGCGGGAGAGGACACACACCCTCAGGCAGAGTGAGGGCCCCCTGGCCTGACCTCAGGAGGAGGGGACTGCCCCCCCCCACCCCCAGTGCCTTGGCAGAGAGAGACTCGGCAGAGAGCAGCGGGGCCAGAGAACAGCCAGCCCCCTCCCCTGCGGGCCCCCGGTGACCGGGCGCGGGGTAAGGTGATCTGTTTTCCCCCATCGCAGGCTTGGGGACGGCTAGTGCGGTTACCTCCAGGTTGTGCCTGCCACCTGTGTGCAACTCTGAATCGGTTTAGAAACCGGGGAGCTGGGGCTGATGCAATGAGGCAGTGGGAACCTCTGCCCTCTAGCTTACAGTCTATTGCGAGACGGAGGGCCAGAAGCCTCAGCAGCCATCGCTGCCCCTCTTGCCATGCAGGTGATGAAAGTGAGGGTTAGATTGGAAGAGACTGGCGGCATCACCGCTGGCTAGTGGCAGAGCCAAGATCTCCAGCAACTCTTTAAGAAGCAACTCTTTCAAAGAACGGTGGAGACGGGTCCATTTCCGTCTGACTTGATAGCCCCACACGGCGCTCTCCCAGGCGCCCGTGGGTCTGGGAGGTTGGGACGGGAGCCAGTGGAACGCCGCGTGCGGACAGCAAGCCGCTGGGGAGGCTCCGGCGGCGCCTGGCGGCCTCTGGCGCAGCGGGGCCGGCGCTCACCTGCTCCTGGGAAACGTGCACGGGGTTCCGGAACACCGTCCAGAGCACCGTGGGGCTGCAGGGCGGCGTGGTCAGGGAGCCTCTGTAGCGGTAGTACTCGGCCGGCCTCTCGGGAAGCAGCCCCTCAATGCTGAAGCCGGGGATGGGCACTTCTTGGCCTGGAGAGACAGGTGTGGGATGGATGCGTTGGCCTCGCTGCCCACCGCAGAGGAGCCGCGGAGCCTGTGGCTGAGCCGAGAAACGTGAGCGAGCCCCTGTCTGGGCCATCGGGGCCGGGACCTGGTCCCAGGCACCTGCCCTCAGCATCCGTTTTTCTTCAGGTCACGCGGGAGTCACTGCCTCCGTCCCGACAGAGGGCGGCTGGGCAGCCCAGGACCCCTCACCTTTGTACTTGACGCGCTGAAGGTGACTGAAGATCTTGTCATAGGAAGGGTTGAAGGAGCCCATCTGCAACAGAGACAGGGCGGGCTGAACTGGGAGAGGTTTCTGTAGGCCGAGCCCGAGCCGACAGAGATTTCTATAGGAGAGCGAGGCTGGGGCCGTGGTCGCTGCTGCCAGCCTCCCTGAAGAAGGCCCTTCCCAAGGACAGATACGACGGCCTCCAGGCTGCCATGGGGCTGGTAGAACGGTCCTGCCTCCTGTAGCTCAGGAGGTGCCGTTTCCACCCAAGGTGCCGGGCGGGATGCAGCCCGTGCCCCCGGCCACCCGCCGTGAGCCCGAAGGCTTGTTCTCTGACCGGAACTCGAGGGAGCTGAGCTCATGCCGCCAGGTCATGTTGAGAAACAGGGTGCAAGCTATCTCATCAGACCAGTGGTCGGCAAACTCATGAGCCAACAGAGCCACATATCGACAGTACCACGACTGAAATTTCTTTTGAGAGCCACATTTTTTAAACTTAAACTTCTTCTAACGCCATCTCTTCAAAATAGATTCACCCAGGCCCCGGTATTTTGTGGAAGAGCCACACTCAAGGGGCCAAAGAGCCACAGTTTGCAGACTACTGCATTAGGGGAAAATGATGCAGGGGAATCAGGAGATGTTCCCATTTTTCTGGGATAAGTAAAAAACTCATTTCCAGGGTCCCTAAGGATGGACCTTGGGTGCCTGGAGTTGTCAGGAGTTCAGGAACGGAACTGAATGATTCCTACTTTATCCTCCCCCCCCCCCTTACACACACACACACACACACACACACACACAACGCTCACACTCACATGTCCTGTCCAACTGGGCAATTCCGTCCCTTATGCATTGGGGCTGGGGACTAGGGCTCATTTTCCCGATGTCACAAAGGACATGCCCCTTCCTGCTGCCCAGCCACAGGACGTGCTGCCTCCAGGCCAAGAGAGAAGGAACTCTATGGGGAACACCCCCCCCCCCTGCTCTGGAGGCAAGACACCGGTGTGCATGGGACCAACGGCCGAGTCTGCTATCATCCCAGCTTCAAACTTCACGCAAAGCCCGTCTTCACCTCTCTTACCTCTATGAGAACAGCCAGGACGGCGAGGCCTTCTGACTTGTTGCTGGCGGTGCTGGCGTTGGGGTACAGGTCCGAGTTATAATGAACAATGTGCAGCTGCAGGGGGCGAGAAGCCGCTCATGAGGGGATGGGCAAGTCGTGGGGACCTCTGGCTTTTGCAAGAGACTGGAGTCCCTTGGGGAAGACCGAGCTCCCTCCACCCCTTCCAGGTAGATCACACCTCTCAGACCTTCCCCTCAGGGCCTCCACAGTTTCCCTTCTCCCTCATTCCCCCCTGCAAACTGCCAGGCCAGACTGTTCATCTTACTCCTTCATTGTCCTGCTTGCAAAGTACCAGGTGCTCAATAATACTGAATGAAGAATGAATGAACGATCAAATGCGTTTCTATACCAGCCTGGTACTTGGGAACACTTCTCCCTTCTAATTTCCCTTCCTTGTTGGGGAGACCGGGGCAAAATGGCCTCGTGTGTCTGGCCACCATGCACTTGATCTGGAAGCAGTGGGGGCCAGGGCAGTAAACCTCTAACTGTGTTTAGTAACTTAATTGTAATTGTATCCTCAGTAGGACACACATTTATCCCTCAGGTAGAGAAAACCACAGGTCTTAATATTTGGTCTCAAGTGAAAACAGGTCTAGGTAAGCATTGAGACATTGTTGGGGCAAATTCTGACAACGTTTATAACCTGGTTTTTAATACTAAAGACAGTGTCATTTGTTCTCCAAGAAAACATATTAGTAAATAGATCTACAGGTTGACCCGTGCATTTTTGTTGATTCTTTGCCCCTCTTTCCATCTTATACGGCTATATTTAGAATTCAAGAATATTTTATTGAGTACAGCTCCATGTTCCCCACTTTTAAAGTGGTCCTTTCTAATTTTTAAAAATTACATCAAATTATTGCTTTTTTTTTTAATGTGGACCTCTATTCAGGATTTCTTAGGGGCTCCTACTTCACCATTTCCCCTCTCACCCCCCTTCCTCGAAGGACGCAGCCCCCCTATTGTCCAGCACCATCCTTGCCTGCCATCACTTTGACAAACGGAACAGAATCCTATGTGGCTAAAACCCCGGAGGTCCTAGAGCCTTATTTCTTTTTACCACTGACCCTGGAGCTTGTGGGCACGATGTTCAGACTAAATCGCGAGAAGGTGAAGACTGACACAAGCGGAAGGGAAGCCCCTGCTGAGAGGATGGAGTTCTCTTACACACACTCCATCCAGAGGAACCTCCAACTCCCAAGGACCCTCCATAGAGGATCCACCACGTTAGGGTTAACCTGGTGCATTTTAAAATATATATATTTTTAATTGATTTTCTTTAAAGGAAGGAAGAGAGAAAGAGAGTTAGAAACATCAATGAGAGAGAAACATCGACAAGCTGCCTCCTGCACACCCCCCACCAGGGATGTGTCTGCAACCAAGGCACATGCCCTTGACCGGAATTGAACCCAGGACCCTTTAGTCCGCAGGCCGACGCTCTATCCACTGAGCCAAACCAGTCAGGGCAACCTGGTGCATTTTCTCTGTTATTGACATCTATGGTCCATCTTCACCAGGCTCTTGGCCTGATGATGTGGATTAATAGCAGAAAATATAATAACTAGAAATATTTTTAAATGTCCAAGCCCTCCCTGCCTACACCACCCTGACTCCTTTATTCCCCTCGGGAAAGTAGGAGCCTCCACACGGCAGTTAGCCTGGAAGAACTCGCAGTTCTGGGGGTTCAGAGAGGGGCCTGGCCTGGAATATGCGCACCTCCAGCAGTGCCATGCGACTGGGCCAGAATTATAGTCTTCCCACATTCGCAGCTCAGCCTGTCATTAGCCTGAGGCATTAAGCAGCTCAGCAATTAAGAACAGAGGAGAGCGGTCATGTCCGTGTTTACTGCGGGCTCCGCTGGCTGATCAGGTGTATTTACCTCATCATATTGCCCTGTAAACGTCCAGAACACACCCCACGTTCAAGTCCACGGGAGCCCTGATGTAAAGCAACCCTCCCCTCTCCCACCATCGCACGCGCCGCACCTCCTCCTGTCTTCCTCTGGCATTTTGGGTTAGTGCTTCAGGACTATGTAACAAGGCTCTGTAGACACCCCGAGCTGCCCTCGGTGAGCCTCTGGTTGCCATGACACCCTGCACGTTACGATGCCAGCCATCCCTTGGTTTGTGGCCAAGTACAAGAGTAGCCCTGGACTTGGGCCCCAAGTTCTAAGCACAACCCATGTTCAGGGAAAGGAAAGATGGGGCGGGAAAGACCAGTGCCAGCAACGTGGCACGGGGAGAAGACTGAGAAGTTGGGGAGCCGTTAGCCCCGAGTAGTTCAGCAGGGGGTGCGTCAGCTAGACAAGCTGGTGGGACCTGTGCCGACCCAGGGGCGATGTCTAGAAAACGGGCATACGTGTCCCACTGTGCCCGCGGGGAGCGCTGCCTTCTGAGCAGCATGGCCCAGTAAACGATACAGAGACAAACCCAGCCTGTTCAGGAGAAGAAGGGGACCTGGACAGCACAGAGGAGCTGCAGGGTGGCCGGAGGAGCTACGCCTCCCTGCGCTGCTCACAGGGCTGGGTGTGGCTGTGGAGAGCATGAAGGCAGAGCCCCCCACCCCCATCCCCACCCCGGCGCTGATCTTACAGCTCCCCCGCCCCCACCCCCATGCTCTGGTCTTCCTGCAGGCCCGCCCAGGGGAAGAATGCCAGATCACCCACCCTGGCAAGCAGCCCCTGCCAGCCTGGCCACCCCACTCACCTCGGCAGCGAAGTGCTTCCCGCCAACAGTGTGCTCGGAGCCGTGGGGGTCGTTCGGGTCCCCCCAGTGCAGGTGCAGCTGCGTGGCGCTGTAGCGGGACGGCAGGCCCTGGATGTGCATGTGCGGGGGCAGCTTCAGCTGCACTGTGGGCGAGGAGAGGGGACCTCAGAGTCAGGAAGACAGCACCTGCTCGGGCCCCCTGCAGGGGCAGGTGGATACAGCAAGGTGGAGGCCCGAGAAACACAGCCTGCAGGCCAGGAACCGGGCCTCTTTCCCTGAGAACGCCCCTGTTTCGCCAAAGCAGTGTTTCCCAAACTTTTGACATATGTGTACCCCTTCTATAATTTTCGTAACGCTGAGTACCCCTCATCAAAAAAAAAAAGGATGTATTTTAATAACAATCAAAATATATTTCTTTTTTCTTTTTTTGGTACATACACAAAATAATGATAAACTAAAAGTAAAATTATTCATAATAAAATATAAATAAAAGTTATATTATAAATAACATTTATTTGCACACCGGACCATCTCACGCCTCACAAGACTGTCTTGACTTGACTCATGAGAACGTAGAATTAGGGGCAGCTAAGCACGGTGCAGTGCATATCCCCACCAAACTCCGGTGCAACGCGTAACCCCACCAAACTCTTCCCGTACCCCTGGGGGTACGCGTACCACATTTTGGGAAACACTGCACTAGAGCAATCCCAGCGGCAGCAGCACCTTCCTGATTCCCCTTGGAAAATGGAAAATGACGGCGGAACACTGATACTAGATCAACGGGTGGATGCTTGTTCACAGGCCCATGCATCGCACCCCTGATAGAACCTTTAATGAAGCGCCTGCCACGCTGTAGAATTCTATCAGAGCAACATTAATAATTGCTATTTATGGAGCATCTACTCCATAACAGATTCCAACATACGTACTTTCTCATCTTCACATTACCCTCCCACACAAACACCCACACCCATATGCACATTTTCCAGGTGAAAGCTCAAGCCAGAATTCAGATCCAGGTTTGTCTGACTCCAAAGCCTGGGTGCGGGCCAGCAACGAACTGTGTGGCTCCTTGAGTTCATGATGCCCGAGAATTCGCTCCCATGCCACAGCCAATGGCCAAAGGGGCCCAGGCCTGTCCCCTCTCCCACCCTGAGGCATGTGCTTCCTCTGACAGGTACTGCCCCGGCAGAAGGGGCTGAGCCCAGGACCCCCAGCACTCCTGGAGGGAGTGGTCTGGGCCCCTCTCCCTCGCCCACCCCCTCCCCAACCCCCATGCTTCAGTGGAGGCCCCCCCCCCCCCGCCCCAGCAGATGGACGAGGGCAGGCAGGCAGCTGAGGGAAGCTAGATACCTGCAAGTCTCTGGGGTCTCTCCCTCACCTGAGTGGCCATTGTTGGTCAGGGTTAATTGCTCGTTGGCAGACAGGTTATAGCCCTGGAACTGGAGGGGCCCCAGGCTGGCATCGTACTGGAGGATGTCACTGTGAAGGTCTATTGGGGACTGCATCAGGCCCCCACAGGACGGGTAGTTCTTGGGCCAGCTCTTCTCGCCAGCAGGACCTGCAAGGAGAGATTCAAGCCCAAGGTTTAATCTGGTTTCCACAAACAATTTTTTTTTCTAACCTTGTAATTCTGCGTTCCATAGAATTTACACCTTTTTATTCTTCTTACTCCCCAGAGGTCTATTCTCCGAGGCCCAGAGAGCTCAGCCTACAGAACCAGGTGTAGCCCCTGCCCAGACCACTAGCTGGTAGTGATATGGGGAAAGGACTAGAGCAGCAGACCAGGGACGTGGGCCCACCAGCTCTGCTTTCCTCTGTACACTGTTCCTATTTTGATACAGCACATCCTCTCCACATGAAGACCTGCTGACTTTCACAGTCTACCTGCTGTGAGCAGGGCTCGCTCTGGGCCTTAGGGTTGCACACCAGGTTGCACACCAGCTGGAGCCCCTGCTGGCCCAAGCTTGCATTCTAGTGGGAAGAACTGAATGAATCTGCTGGGACGCTCAGGTGGGGAAAATTGGTGTCGGAATGACTGCAGCGTCAGGTAGGCCTTCGAGGCTAATGGATTTACAGGTATAATCTTCCTGAGAGGAAATCCTTGAGGATATTGGCTCTTGATACCCACATCCAGGGTAAACACAGAACCCAACCAGACAGGGATACTTTTCAAACATCAAGTAAGTACAAGCCTGGAATCGCAGAGCAAAATGCAAGGTTTATACTGAGAAAAAAGTATGACAGTATTACAAACTAATTATTACAACCTCATTGACAAACTATCAGTGAGGAGGCAGACTTAAAAATAAATCCTCCTGGCCGAAACCAGTTTGGCTCAGTGGTAGAGCATCAGTCTGCGAACTGAAAGGTCCCAGGTTCGATTCCGGTCGGGGGCATGTACCTTGGTTGTGGGCACATCTTCCGTGGGGGGTGTGCAGGAGGCAGCTGGTCAATGTTTCTCTCTCGTCGATGTTTCTCTCTCGTCGATGTTTCTAGCTCTCTATCTCTCTCCCTTCCTCTCTGTAAAATATCAATAAAATATATTTTTAAAATATAAATAAATAAATAAATAAATCCTCCAGGGCACAGGTCCCCTGAGGACTACCAGGTGATAGTCCTCCCTCTGGAAATGAAAATGAATAATCCCGCCCCACGGTCAGACAAACCTTCTCACTCCCACAGGGAAAAGTCTTTAAAGAATGTAAAAGCTATGTTCAAAAGATTATCTCCCTGGCAATCAAACAGATTTCAGGCTGAGGTTTCTCCAGAAGAGCAAATAATTGGCATGTCCTGGCTTGTCAGAGTAGATGGTGGTGCCCCGTGGGCCCTCTCGGAGTTGGGAACCCAGCATTGCCTTTGGGGGTCCATTCATCAGTGTTCAGCACAGAGAAGGTTGTTAGCTAGAGCAGAGGAGGAAGGAGAACCGCTTCTTCTGGGGACCCTTCCATAGACAACAAACAGTGTGAGTGTGTGTCCTGGCCCTCAGCACCCCGGTTCCCTGCACCGCAATCTCTAACCAGGAGACCTCTTCTGAGAGTAGGGAGAGTCAGAAGCAAAGCTCAGTGCCCACATTCGTTTAAAATGCTGCGAGGAGTTGGTGCTAGGTCTGGACACACGCGGTAGAACCCTTCTAGAACCTTCCAGGCTGTCAACCTCTGCATATACCTTTTCAGAAATGCTAGAGCTGGAAGGGACGTCAGAATCTCCAGTCCAACCTTTCACTGGACACGTTTCCTCACGTGCACACGGCAGTTCCCACTGAACTATGCTGTTTTTGTAGCCAAGGCCTCAAAGCGCTGGACTCAAGGCAACTCAACTGCACCGAAATGGTGACTGGGGAGAAGCTGGAGGAACCAAAGCAATGGGGCAGACTGGAGAAGACCGTGATTCAGCTGAGGGCAAAACCAAATTCTCCAGGGACGGGAGGGAGCAGGGAGGAAGCAATCCTGAGGCGTCATGCAAACCCTAAGGGTCAGGGAGAGGCTCATGGAGTGGGGGCAGGCCCTCCAGAGTAAGGCCTTTTCTCTGCTCACTACACCGCCTGGGCCCACGGTCCAGGTGGCAGAAGCTGCTAGATGGGCATGAATGGAAATTCTCAGGAAGTAAAGAGGCCACGAGAGGACTTCTCTGTGTACACATGACTCAAGCGAACCAGGTTAAAAGAAGGACTTTCTCTTCCTAGACCAGAGATTTCACGAGGAGAGCATTTTAATGGTGACTGCCCCAGGAGCTCCTTGGAGACTGGGACACCTCCTTTTCATCTCTGTGAACCCAGGTGGTGACAGGGGCCACACACATGACAGATATTTAGGAAACATTTTCCAAAGAATGAACGATCCCAGAGAACAGAGGGCTTGGGAAGAATGTTTCTCCTTTATTTTGTTCTGACTACTCTTCCTGGGACATTAGGCTGAATGAGGTATTTGGAGACAGGAAAAGACCAAGGTTATAAAAGGCAGTAGTGATGGCCAGACTTCCCAGGGAAGAGAAGCAGCTCTCTTGGACCAGGGCAGTTGGAGAACCAGATTCCGGCACCAGCTGTCCCACTACCTCGGTGGCCTCGAGCAATCTAAGTCTCCTTTGCCCTGTGTACAAATGGGGGGATTGGACAGCATGTCCCAACATCCCTCTGGCTTTCAAGCTCCGGATTTATTAAGATTACTAGAACTAAGCTCCTTCATCCTCTGAATCAGGCGAGTTTGAACGAGTTGAAAAGGGTTGCTCATGCCACAGCAGCTCCTGAGCATGTGACAAGGAACCAACTATGGGAATGAGGCTACAGGGTACCGCTACTCAGGGCTGGCTAGAGAGTGGGTAGCATCTGCATCACGAACCTGCCCATGATCGTGGCTACCGTCCACAGAGGGCACTCGTCCATGAGCGCCAGTCACTGGCCCTTAGATAAGAGGGCTACTCCTGCAGCTGCTGATGCAACTGCTGATGCTTTTTTATATATAAGGTATTTAAACACACACACACACACACACACACACACACACACACACACACACACAATTGATTTGAGAGAGGAAGGGAGAGGGAGAGATAAACACATGAATGATCAGAGAGAATCATCGATCACTGCCTCCTGCAGGCTCCATATTGGGGATTGAGCCTACAATCCAGGGCATGTGCCCTGACCAAGAATTGAACTGTGACCTCTTGGTTCATAGGTCAACACTCAACCATTGAACCAGGCCAGTAGGGCTACTGAAACTTCTTTATTTATCGTTGTTGTTTGTTGTTGTTGTTGTTATTTTAACAGTCTAGCTCCTTACAGCTCTACAACTCTACCATGTCAGCAAGACAAGAATTGCCCCATTTTATAGATGAAAATGAGATGAACCGATTTGCCCAAAGTTAGACTTTGGCCGAGTTACCCTGCCTGAGTCACAGGACGGACATGCCCTCTGTTTCAGCACTTACCCTGGAGATTCTGCGCACCTGTCTCCTTCCTTCCTGTGCTCTCCTTGAAGGCAAGAACCATGGCTCACTCATCTCGCCTTGACGCCTCGACCGCAATGCCTGGCACAGAGCAGACCCTAGCGTGCTCACTGCGGGGCATTCTCATGCTAATTGAGTATTTGTTTGTCCCAGGGAAGCACACACCTACATTAATCTCCTAGCCTCCCATTCCCAGATAGAATTTTTTCCCCCTCAAGTTCAAAATTTTCCTTCCTAGCTTTCTAGTTAACATGCATGACAATCTGTTCTGTCTGGGACCACTCATGAAAAAAGAAGCCTGGTCGCTGCCCTGTAGCCTGGAAGATGGCCTGCCAAATATGGGCTTCATGGCGACTCCTGGGACCCTCCCCCAGCATGTGATGGCTGGTGTCCCCTTCTCACACGACTGGGGACGTTGTCAAAGCAGCCTCCATCTTTGTGGCTTGTAAGTGAGAACGAGGTGCCGTGTGGGTGGGCACAGGACAACTATTATCAGGGTGTCAGTGGGAGGAGGCTCCTTTCTGCCCCCAGACTCTGCCTGGCAATGTGCGACCCACCTCCACAATAGCACCCGCCTCTTCACGGGTAGTTGAAGCTCAGGCTGTAATTTTTCAACTCAGTCTCAGCTTTCACACTCATGCCTTATGTCTGCTGCCAGAAGACTTCCCTTGGGACCAACTCTTCCAAAAGAAGCATTTATTTCCAGCTACCTAAAAATGTGGCCTTTCTCTTAAAGGGTTGGCTTTGCCTCTTCGATTGGTTGGATTCCTCCCATGATCAAGATAAAGGAGATCATGTGTATCTCCCAGTTTGTTTCCACATAAAAGCAAGGCATTATTTCTTCCCAGTTCATGACTTTAACTGCTTTAGGCAAAACAGAAGAGGACCGAATTTCTGTTTTGAAATGTAACAAGAGATTAGCATGGCACAGTTTGAAATGACTCTTGTGATTTCTGATTGGAAACAATCAGGCCCAGGGTACAAGACTTGCATTGCCCGGGGCCCAGAATTTTTTCATGGAAAATTTCATGTTATACAACAGTAGGGAGGAGAGCACACCCCAAGCTTCAGCAACGAACAATGCATAGTCAATCTGGCTTCATCTATCCTATACCTGCACTCCCCTGTTCTTAGATAATTCTGAAATGAATCCAAATATATGTCATTAATACATATTTCAGTATGTCCCTCCAAAACATAAGGACTCAAAATATTATTAACACTCTTAAAAAGAAATCAATTAATTCCTTAATGTATCAAATCCAGACAAAATTAAAAATTTTCCATTTTTCTTAAAATTGGTAATGATTTATTTGTAAAATTCAGAATTCAAATAAGATCCACATATAGCAGCTAGTTGCTGTGTTATGACCTATATCTGAACCTAATGAAGCAATGCCTCATCAGAGAACAATTGGACCCATTCTTCCAAGACTCAAAATCTCAGAGCCAGGCTGACTCAGTCCACTCTTTGACCTCATTTGATCCTGGAGTCAAGTTTCCATCATCTACACCACCTCCACCTCCACTAAGTCCTGTAGTCATGCTTCCATCACCACCACCACCTCCACCAGGTCCTGGAGTCAAGTTTTCATCACCACCACCACCACTTCCACCAGGTCTTGGAGTCAGATTTCCATCACCACCACCACCTCCACCAGGTCTTGGAGTCAAGTTTTCATCACTACCACCTCCTCCACTAGGTTTTGGAGTCAGATTTCCATCACCTCCACCACCTTCACTAAGTCCTGGAGTCAAGTTTCCATCACCACCACCACCTCCACCAGGTCCTGGAGTGAAGTATCCATCACTTCCACCACCTCTACTAAGTCCTAGAATCAAGTTTCCATCACCACCACCTCCTCCACCAGGTCTTGGAGTCAGATTTCCATCACCACTACCACCTCCACCAGGTCCTGGAGTCACATTCCCATCACCACCACCTCCTCCACCAGGTCTTGGAGTCAAGTTTTCATCATCACCACCACCTCCACCAGGTCTTGGAATCAAGTTTCCATCACCTCCACCACCTCCACTAGGTCCTGGAGTCAAGTTTTCAACACTTCCACCACCTCTACTAAGACCTGGAGTCAAGTTTCCATCACCACCACCTCCTCCATCAGGTCTTGGAGTCAAGTTTTCCTCACCACCACCACCTCCACCAGGTCTTGGAATCAAGTTTCCATCACTTCCACCACCTCTACTAAGTCCTGGAGTCAAGTTTCCATCACCACCACCTCCTCCATCAGGTATTGGAGTCAAGTTTTCATCATCACCACCACTTCCATCAGGTCCTGGAATCAAGTTTTCATCACCTCCTCCACCTCCACTGGGTCCTGGGGTCATGTTTCCATCACCACCACCACTTCCACCAGGTCTTGGAGTCAGATTTCCATCACCACCAGCACCTCCACTAGGTCTTAGAGTCAAGTTTTCATCTCCACCACCACCTCCACCAGGCCCTGGAGTTATGTTTCCTTCACCTCCACCACCTCCACCAGGTTCTGGAGTCAAGTTTCCATCACCACCACCAGTTCCACCAGGTCTTGGAGTCAAGTTTTCATCACCTCCTCCACCTCCACCAGGTCCTGGGGTCAAGTTTACATCACCTCCACCACCTCCACTGGGTCGTGGGATCATGTTTCCATCACCTCCACCACCTCCACCAGGTCTTGGAGTCAAGTTTTCATCATCACCACCACCTCCATCAGGTCCTGGAGTCAAGTTTTCATCACCACCACCAGCTCCACCAGGTCTTGGAGTCAAGTTTCCATCACTTCCACCACCTCCACTAAGTCCTGGAGTCAAGTTTCCATCACCACCACCTCCTCCTCCACCAGGTCTTGGAGTCAAGTTTTCATCATCACCACCACCTCCATCAGGTCCTGGAGTCAAGTTTTCATCACCACCACCAGCTCCACCAGGTCTTGGAGTCAAGTTTCCATCACTTCCACCACCTCCACTAAGTCCTGGAGTCAAGTTTCCATCACCACCACCTCCTCCACCAGGTCCTGGAGTCAAGTTTTCATTATCACCACCACCTCCATCAGGTCCTGGAGTCAAGTTTCCATCACCACCACCTCCTCCACCAGGTCCTGGAGTCAAGTTTTCATTATCACCACCACCTCCATCAGGTCCTGGAGTCAAGTTTCCATCACCACCACCACCTCCACCAGACCCTGAAGTCAAGTTTTCACCACCTCCACCAAGTTTTGGAGTCAAGTTTCCATCACCACCACCTCCTCCACCAGGTCCTGGAGTCAAGTTTTCATTATCACCACCTCCTCCATCAGGTCCTGGAGTCAAGTTTTCATCACCACCACCACCTCCACCAGGTCTTGGAGTCATGTTTCCATCACCTCCACCAGGTCCTGGAGTCAAGTTTTCATCACCTCTACCAGGTCTTGGAGTCAAGTTTTTATCATCACCACCACCTCCACCAGGTCTTATAGCCAAGTTTTCATCACCATCATCACCTCCACCAAGTCCTAGAGTCAAGAGTCCATCACCTCCACACTCCAGGTTAGGCTCTCACCAGGTCACATTACAATAGCTCCCTCAGGGTTCTTGCCTCAGTCTTTCCTGTGAGCTGCCAATTTCCTCTCTAATAACCTGATTTAACCAGGTGTAGGCCCGCTTCTGTGGCCCTACTCCATCTCTCCACTCCCTTTCCTACAGCATGCCCTGTCTCACCTCAGTAAAACAAGGCAGAACCATAGCCATCTGTCATGACCTAAAACCTGTCAGACAATCAAGGCCTTCCCAGTCAGCCCCCATGCTCAGGCCAGCTCCCCCATCCTCAGAACAAGCTGTGCTAACCAACCTTCCCAAATGTTCTTAGGCTAAAAATTTGAATGAAATCTGTTCTTCCCTCTTCAGCTTTCCAAATCTTGTCCACTCCTCAAAGTCCAGCTCAAGTTCTGCCAAAGCTACTCCTGTGCTTTCTCCCTACCCTGAGCACCTTAGCCAGCCTCCGTTGGTACAGTGACTAGAATTGTCATTTAACCTGTTTCACCCAGGACTGTGATCTCCAGTAGAGTATAAACCTGTTCCAGACTAGAACTCCAAGTCTGCAATCTTCGAAGACCTTTTGAAGACCGGAACTTTTGTCACATCTCTCCCCCAAGTCTGAGCACATAGTGGCACTTACTAAATGCTTAATGAATTGATTTGAAGGATTTCTGAAGCTCATTTCAGAAACCTAGCCGTAAAGAGATGAGAGAAGAGCGTGGGTGCATACACACATGGGCATTATAGGAAGATGAAGGTAACAGTAAAACTTTGGTGTTTTAATGGAGAGATTTGAGCATATTTCCATGCAGAAGCAATGTAGAGAAGGGAGTAGAGAAGGAAGGTAGATCAGGAGAGAGAGAAGCTCATTAACGGAGTGTGGCTCTGAGCAGATAGTATGGGCTGGATCCAGCCAGCAGAGGTAGAAATTAACTCTGGGCCGAAGGAGGCGCTCAGCTAATGTTTGCAGAATGGATCAGATCAGAACCCGGAAGCCTGCCTGGAGAGGAAACCCAGGGAGTGAAAACCCATCAGAAATCCTGGAACTCAGCAGGCCTGCAAAGGTGATCAGAAAGAAAGGAGGCCAGCAGGGGAGTGGGTTAATGATTGATGGACAAAGTCTTATGATTTTATTATAAACAAGCAGAAGCCAAGGAACCAAACTAGTGTTGAAGCTTTCCCCCCATTAATGCTACAAATGAGTCGGAGCAAGGGCAGTGAGCATGGGCTAGAGCAGGGGTGGGCAAACTTTTTGACTCGAGGGCCACAATGGGTTCTTAAACTGGACCTGAGGGCCGGAAGAAAAGCAACCTGACCATGCTGGCACTCTCATCTTGGGCTGCTGGTGACGGAGCGGAGGGGAGAGCAAGAGAACCCTCTGCTCTTTCGGCTCCACGGGCCAGAAAGAACAACCGAACGGGCCGGATCAGGCCCTCGGGCCATAGTTTGCCCACGGCTGCTCTAGAGACACTGAAGAGTGGTTGTCAAGCGTGAGTGTGCATCAGAATCCCCTGGGTGACTTGTTAAAACACTTATTGCTGGGCCCCACCCTCAGAGTGCCTGCCTGACCGAGCAGGTTTGGGCTGGAGCCCCAGAATCTGCATTTCTAACAGGTTCCCAGGTGCTGTTGCCGGTCTGTGGGCCACACTTTCAGACCCCTGGGTCTAGAGCAGCATTTCTCAACCCTGGATGCACACTGTGATCTCCCAAAACTCCGAACTTTGCCCTGGGCCCAGCCCCCGAGATCTGGTTTAATTGGTCCCAGGTGAAGCCCAATTACAGAAGGCTTTAATGTATTAAAGAGCTGCCAGGTGAGTCCAACGTGCAGCCAGAGTGAAGAGACCCGATGAAAAGCCTTCTCCGCAGGTCGAGGCTTTGTGGGTGAAGCCAGGGTGCCATACTCTCCGGTGTCAGGTAAGGTTGCTTTTTAAAAAAAAAAAAAATTATAGTTGACCCTTGAGTAACTTAGGGGTTAGGGGCATTGACACCTCCTGGACTCCCTGGTGCAATTGAAATCCTTGTATAACTTTTAACTCCCCTAGAACCTCAGTCATCACTCGGGTTCCTCAGGGAGACCCCTCCCCACACCAAAATCCCAGATGTTCAGGCCCCTCATATAAACGGCGTGGCACAGTGCATTCTGTTGGCTATCTACTTCCCTGGATTCCCAACCGGGGGTGGAAAATACTGCTTTTGATCTGTGGTTGGTTGAATCTGTGAAGTCAAATTTAACCAACCATGTGTATTTTTCTAATATTTTATTTTATCCGTAATCATTAACCCCTCTATGCCCTCATCCACTTCCACCCACCCCTCCCCCACCACCTGAAATCACCATACTGTTGTCTATGTCCATGAGTTCACTTTTTTTCTTTTTTGATCAATCCCTACACACACACACACACACACACACACACACACACACACACCAGAGCTGTCTGCCTGATCTCTGTCTATGAGTCTGTCTCTGTTTTGCTTGGTAATTCATTTTGCTCATTAAACTCCACATAAGAGTGAAATCATATGGTCAACCCACCACATATTCAGCCCTATGTATATTTACTGGGGGAAAAACACACTCACACAAGGAGGGTCTGTGCAGTTCAAACCCGTGTTGTTCAAGGGTCAGCTGCAATTCATTTTTATTGTAGTAAAATTATATACACTTGAATGGACATATACATATATATATGTAAAGTTACCATTAGTGGTATTCACAGGGCTGTGCAACCCTCACCACTGTGCAGCTCCGGAACATTTTCATCACCCCAAAGGAAGCCCCATAGCCATTAAGCAGTGGCTCTCCATTTCCCCTCCTCCCCCGGCCCCTGGCAACTGCAAATCGACTCCCTTCCTCTCTGAGGATTTGCCTGCTCTGGATATCTCATTTAAAAGGAGTTATACAATTTGCATTTGGCTTCTTTCACGTTGTTTCCAAGGTTCATCCAGGTTGTAGCATTTGTGGGTATTTCATTCCTTTCTATGGCGGGTTCATATCCCACTGAGTGGCTCTTTGTTACTTTTGTTGTAGTTTAAATGTTTGGCTCTGTACAACAGCGGTTGACTGAGGCTGAGCGCTGGTGTTCTGTGTGGGTTTTAGAAAAGGAGCGGAGACCGGAGCTGGCAGAGAGGAAGACGGAGGGACTACAGCCTCTTCCTGGAAATGGGAGTCCAGGGGTCAAAGAGGGGGTTATCAGGCTTCTGAATGAAAAGGGGAACTTTAAATAATCCTATATGATAAAGAGCTGATATGCTAATTAGGCCAAATAGCAGAACGACTGTCTGGACGTCCTTCCGGACGACCGTCCAGACGAAGCCAGGGTGCGAGGGGCGGCTGAGGGAAGCCCGGGTCCCGGGCGTCAGAGGGAAGCCGGTGCCAGCAGCTGGGAGAAGGAAGGCCTACTCTCGCACGAACTTCGTGCATTGGGCCTCTAGTAATGATAATTAATGATAATTACTAGAGGGCATATTCTGTACAAAACAATGTAGTAATGTTCTTGGCACTAAAGGAGCTGGGTGGGAGAGCAAATACTGCGAGCAGAGGCTGCCCTGTGACGGGCTCCTTCCTGGGCAGAGAGATTTAAAACCGTCACAGGTGCTTTTAGTCGCTGGCATAGCTGTCTGTTCCGGCTGGCAGAACGCTGCCTCCCCCATCCACCTCTGGGCCCTCCTCGTTCGCATGGGGCAGCCTGTGTGAGCACCGCTGTGACTTCTTTGGCAGTCAGACAGCACTCAGGGACGATCCTGGACAGCTAAGATGACCGTGCCCTGAACAAATTATTTAGCTGTGGACTTCTGCTAGGATCCCTCTCTCCACTCTGACTTCTCCCCTCCTCTTCCCAGCCACGCACCTTCCCATTCGGAGCTCACCGTCTGGGGCTCTGACCTCCCAGCCTACATCCCACTGAATTGGACTCTTCGGCCTTCGGCCATAGTACCTTCTCCATCCCACTCCCCACCTCATTTCTGAAACCTTTCCCAGTTTCTGGCAACATGGCTTTATCTGAGTTGTTCTACCATTTCTTCTGTCCCTTCTGAGCTCTCTGTAGCTCCCTGCCCCCTCATGTCAGCTGTCCCCGAGGTTTTGTCCTTGGCTCTTCTCATCTTATATGTGCTCCCCTAGAACAATCCCTTTCCCACCTGCCCAGGTTTCCCCCCGAGCTCTAGACCAGTTATCTGGGTGCTCTGTAGGTTCCTGATGTCAGACATGCTGGAGCAGAGAGCAAATAGACAAACAAATAATTTTTTAAAATAACCAAACTCACTTGGCTGGTGTGGCTCAATGGTTGAGTGCCAACCTATGAACCAGAAGGTCAAGGTTCAATTTCCTGTCAGGGCATATGCTCGGGTTGGGGGCTCAATCTCCAGTGTGGGGCATGCAGGAGGCAGCTGATCAATGACTCCCATCATTGATGTTTCTATCGCTCTCTCCTTCTCCCTTCCTCTCTAAAATCAATAAAAATGTATTTCAAAAAATAAGATGACCAAACTCACCATTTTTTCCTCTTTCACCCTCCTCCCTCCAAAATCTCCTCTACCTCTTCCGACATTCTCCGTGTCAGCTGATGGTACACCTCACCCCCACCACACCCAAAGCCTGGGATCGCAATCAAGACCTCTTTTCCTCTCCTTGGGCCTCCACTTCCAGGCACAGAAACATGACAGTTTTACTCTCAGAGGTATCTTTTCAAAAACACTTTCCATTTAAGAACATTTTAAATATACAGAACATTTAAAAGAATAGCACAATGAAGTCTCACTACTCTTCACCTGGAATCACTAGTTGTTAACACTTTGCCACCCCCGCTGTGTAACCCTCCCTCTATATACATACATACACGGGCCATATCGTCACTGTTTCTGAACCGGCTGAGAGAAAGTCACAGACATCATGCCCTGTCATACTTAAATACCTGAGTGTCTGTCTCCTGAGAATAAGGACATTTTCTTACATAATCACAATATTTATCAAAATCAGGAAATTGAACAATACTGTTATAAACAATCAATGCTCAAATTTTTACACCCAGTATCAAAGGAACTCCCCCACAGATTACCTATTCTTTATAAAGCAGAAAATGGTGACATTAAAATGGAGAGAAAGTCAGACATCAAAATCATCACCAATAATGGGACAAGTGGCATCAAGTGCCTCTTGAGGAAATGCATGGTGAAGGACACATCATTTCTGTGGGATTCATGCCAAAACCTACAACCTGAATCTCATGAGAGACCATCTGAGGAACCCAAGCTGAGGGACATTCTATAAGATATCTGGTCTGTATGCTTCAGAAATGTCAAGGGCACAGGAGATCTAAAGAGATACCCAAATAAATGCAAAAGGCTATCTGGATTGACTCCTGGGTCAGAAAAAAAGAAAAGAAAAGAAAAGAAAAGAAAAGAAAAGAAAAGAAAAGAAAAGAAAAGAAAAGAAAAGAAAAGAAAAGAAAAAAGAAAAGTAAAGAAGAGAAAAAGAATGCTATCAAGGATCATTTAGACTTAAGCACTCTCTCTCTCTCTCTCTCTCTCTCTCTCACACACACACACACACACACACACACAGAAAACAGAAAACAAACAAACAAACAAACAAACAAAAATCTTGGCCTTCATCTGTCCCGCCAAGCACAGCCCTTGTTCAGACCCATGGCTCCATATCGATACCCCTCAATAATCGTGTTTCTCCAGCCTTACCTCACAGCCCTCTGCTCTCCACACTAGCACACCAAATCGAGACGTTTCAATACTGAGCGTTCTTCAGATTAGTCGCAAGGTCTGTAGTTGAGCCCCCAAGACCCTCATGATTCCACCCCCTCTCCACCTGTCAAACACTGGATAGGGAAAAGGGCTGAGGGAAGGGTCTAAGACCTCACCCAGACTATCAAGTGAGCCTGCCAGGTTCATGGATGCTGGCAGAGACACAAGACCCCTGAGGCAGAGACAGAGGGCAGTGTAATAACAGTAAATCCTCAATGTCGTTGACAGGTTCTGCAAGTTAAAGCACAACAACATAGAACAAAACCAATGTTACCATGGGCTAATTGCTATAAACAAGAGAGAGGTTCTTGCAGCACTTCAGTGTTATAACAAAACAACTTTGAGCAAAATGAAGTTATTTGAGGACCTGCTGACCTCACAGCAGTGATAGAGTGACATCTGTGCCGGTTTCCCAAGCCCCGTTTTCTTTCTTTTTATTATTATTTTTTTTTAAAAAATATATTTTATTGGTATTTTACAGAGAGGAAGGGAGAGAGCTAGAGAGCTAGAAAGGTTGATGAGAGAGAAACATTGACCAGCTGCCTCCTGCACACCCCCTACCAGGGAATGTGCCCACAACCAAGGTACATGCCCTTGACCAGAATCAAACCCGGGACCTTTCAGTCCACAGACCAACGCTCTACCACTGAGCCAAACCGGTTTCGGCTCCCAAGCCCTGTTTTCACAGACTGATGTAGTGAGGGCCAGATGGCTGCACATGCTGACTCCTCTGCCTATGGCCAGTCAGGGAGCTCAGAGTTTAGGAAACCCTAATCTTTTAAAGGGGGCGATTAGCAAGCCTGCATCCCACCTTCGCTCCCAAGGGAGACATTATCTTTATTGAACTGGATCGGAAACAAATCTGCTCTCTGCCCTGCCAGGAGACACACTCTCTCTATCTTATAAGACAGTTTGCTACATACACATCCTTGAAAAGCTAGTCTGTAACAGAAGCCGTCAGCGCCTCTGCTCACACAGGATGAAACAGGACACCGAGGAATAACTGTCTGCCAACACACTCCGCAGACACCGGGCTGCCGCCGCCTTATTCTCTAACTGTGCCCGAGGCTCTCTCTCGCCAGCTTTTTGGACTTCTGTTGCCCGGAGTGGAGTGCCGTCCCATTTCTATAACGCACACACAGGGACGCACACTCTCTTCTTGCCTGACAGCTACCTTTGCCCCCAAATTGAGACTGTGTGCCCCCCCCCTGTGTCCCTAGAACAGTGCGCATTAACAGAGCACTTAATTTGCTCCATTGTGATTTCTTATTTATATGCCTGCTAGCCCCTCAGCCATCGACCCACTGAAGGCAAGTGCTGTGTTGTCTTGTTGACCCCCGCTGGCCAGCCCACAAAGGACTGGTCGACAGAGTGAGTGAATCTGTGAATAAACTGGTATTTTAAAAGCTCTCCAGCAGTTTCTTCCTGCCACTGGAGATGGATGTAAAAACTGGTGCAACTGGGGAACTGGCTTGGAGTTGGGGGCGGGCAGGCGGGGTTCCTAAGCATTTCCTGCATCCTGGGGGAGGGACCAGAAGTTGTCCTTGGGGAGGTGCTACCCGTGTTGCAGGAAGGAGCCCTTGGATCAGCCTACTCAGTTACGCAGACAGAAGGAGGCAGCTCCCGGGGGGTTCTGCAAAAGCCCAGCCCCAGCTGTAGGGACCCGAATGCGGGTGCTGCGGGCTGAGGTGCTCGGCGTTTCGCTTAGCCATCCAGTGGTGCACTCTGGGGCATCTTTAACAGGTCTGTGCCCTTCCAAGGAGTGTTGTCTTTCTGACTGTGGATGTCGTTGTCCTGGACTGGAAGGCTGTTGCCCCCGTGGTTCTCAAGTGATGTGATTTTGTCCCTCGGGACATTTGGCACTGCCTGGAGACATGGAGACATCTTTTTTGCTACTGGCATTGGATGGGCAAGTGGTGAGGGATGCTGCTAGACATCCGGCTCTGTCCAGGAGAGTCCCTCACAACAAAGAATTATCCTGCCAAAGTGTCAGTAGTGTGCACATAGGCTGAGAAGCCCTGGTCTAGATTATTGTGACTGCATCGTCTGGACCACAAGGAAGGCAGGACCAGCTCACATGGCTCGGGAAGAGGTTCTTTTTAAAGGAATGGTGTTCTCTCTGTCAATCATCCCAGAGGCCTGGCCTCGGGGAAGAAGAAACAGCATCAAAGGACTCCAGGCCAGGAGAGCAAGGCTAGTGCCCACAGCATGCGGCAGGGGACCCCTGGGAAAAGGGATGGCATTGCCCTCAGGGAGCACTGATGACATAGGTGCCTGTTCCGGCTTTTCCTTTTAGGCTGCAATTGCCTTCTGTCCTTCCAGGACCTCATCCAATCCACGGCCTGATGAGTTGCCAGGCTTTCCTCACTTGCCATTTAACAAGCACGTACTATGTGCCGTGCGTCCAGAGGTGAGCTAGCATTTCCTGCAGAAGGCCAGCTAGTAAAGATTTTAGGCTCTGGGGGCTGTACAATCTGTGGCCACCACCCAGCTCTGCTTGTTGTAACACAAAAGCTGCCACAGAGAATACGCGAACGGATGAGCACAGCTGTGTTTAAAGAAAACTTTATAAAAACAGATGGTAGACTGGATTTTGCCCATGGGCCATTGTTTGCCCACCCCCATTCTATATTCTCAACACGTAGTCATCAATTTAATCTGCATTCCAACCAAAACAATTCCTCATTTTCCCTTATGGGGAGAAAACTTGCTTTTTTGATGGTTCTTCTCATGCCTGTAGACCATCACCCAGGCCGTCGCCTTGCCAGAGAGGCGTGAAGTGCAGTGGGAAGGTCAGGAAGTGCAGTGGGAAGGTCGCGAGAGGCAGTGGGAAGGGGGCTCTGCAGCCATCTCACCAAGCTGCCCCTCCCAGCACTGCCACCTACTGGCTGTGTGACCCGGAACACAGCTCTGAGGTGCCCTGAGCTTCCCTTACAACAATGCAAGTGGCAGCACCGCCCCCCCAGGGCTGGCGTGAGGAGGAAATGTGGTTGCTGGAGGTCATCGTCCAGAGGTGTCAGACCTCCAAGCCATGCCAGTCCCAGGCCTTTCTGAACTGAACAGCTTCAACTCTTCCTTTTTTTAGAGAGAACTTGCGCCAACCTTTTAGAACAAGTTTCCCGTCCACCTCACAGGCGCCCTGTGCCTCCCTTTACTTCTGATGAGAGATGCAGGTGCTGTGGCCTTTTGTTTCCGACCGGCCTCCCCTCTGAAACCCTCCCAGCCCAGATCCAGTGCCACCTTCTCCCCGGAGCCCTCTCAGACTCCCAGAGCCAAGACTAGAGGAATAAGCCGCTCTTTCCTCGCCCGTGCCAACAAGTGTCTCCCAGCCAGCCTCTGCCGCCCGGCTCTGTCGTGCCGTGTGCCGTGCGTACGTGCTGTTTGCTCACTGACTGCGTGCTACCTCCTGCCCTGCAGCCCAGCCCACTCACTTTGATCCGCTTTTCTGGCACGCTTCTTCACACCTGTGTCCCCGACTCCCCATCCTCCCTTCTAACACGGATCCTCCCCGTTTGAGTCCCACCCCTCTCAGCTGCCCATCCTCTTCCTGAGAATCTGGAAGGGTCCTGAGTCAGGTTCGTCCCCGCAGGAATCCGACCTCTCTCCCAGCTGTGCAGCCACAGTAATGAACAGTGGATTCTTTTTTTTTTTCCCCCTCCTAGCAACCATACTGGTCTTTGAGCCACATTCTCACGGACGTGTCACGAGGAACCATATCAAATATTTATGTCAAGAGGTATTAAGTCCATTGTGTTCTCTTTAACCGCTAAGCCTCTTATCCTGATGTGGGGGAGAAAAGCAAGTTTTGGCATAATTTGTTTCTGGCAAATCTATATTATTTTCTTTTTTTTAAAAAAAATTCACTGCAGCCCTGGCCTGGTGGCTCTGTTTGGTCCTGTACACCAGAAGATTTTGGGTTTGATTCCTGGTCAGGGCATATACCTAGGCTACGGGTTCAATCCCTGATTGGAGTGCATACTGAAGGCAACCAGTCAATCTCTCTCTCTCTCTCTCTCTCTCTCTCTCTCTCTCTCTCTTCCTTCCCCCCTCTCTCTCATCAATAAGAATATATCCTCAGGTGAGGATTTACAAAAATTGCTGCATTTCCTCGGTGGCTTTTAGACAGCCTGGTGATTGTAGTGTAGGGCACACAGCGACGGGCATAACACAAGCATTCGCTAAAGGACCAGGAAAGCGCATGAGACGGGAGTCAGGAGACAGTTCTGGTACCGGCTCGGCTCCTTGTGCTCCCTTTGGGCCGACTGCCTCAGTGGTAAGTGGGGGTGGGGATGGGGCTTTGGCCACATCAGCACTGCCCCCGCCCCCATCACCTAGGCAATAAGTCAGTCTTATTGATACTTCGGAATACTTCGCGTGAAGTCCAACAGAGCCAGGCACCCATCCTCAGCCAGGCTACCCTGGCCAATCACACCATTTGGCTGAACTGTATCAATTGGTCTGATCCCCATCACCCCTCCCTTTGTTCAGGTCCCTCTCCCCTTCTCCCACACCCCCCTGGTCTCCCTTCCTCCGGTGTTTCACACTCACCCACTCTCCACCCCGCAGCCAGGATGATCCTTCTGAAGTGCTTATCTGATCACCTCACTTTTCAACTTGGGATGCTCCTGCCATCCCCCTGTTGCCCCCAGAGAGAGGCCCCAACTCCTGAGCTTCATGAGCTCCTCCCACTCTGCCCCTTCCCACCTCCCCAGCCCCTTCCCTCCTCAGTGAGGTCCTTGTTAGTCCCCAGAATGTGCCTGCCTAGGTGACCTTTGCCCTCATGCCCTTTCACCCCTTCCCGTTTGCCTTGCTAGCGCGCATGTGTCCTCCAGTTTGGAGGACTCAGCTTGGACATCACCTCCACCAGGAAGCCTTCTTTAGTTCTTTCCCAAAAGCACGAGGTGAGGTCTCTCCCGTGCTTCATCTCTCTGTATCCTAAGGCCTGTGTAATGTATTTTCCCTGACCAGAGTCTCAGGCCCATAACGATAGGGACCGTACCTTATTATTCATCATTCCTTCGGATCTGTCCAACACCTGGCATTTTAGTATTTACTCAATAAATAACTGTGGAATGAATGTGAACCAGTTATCTTGGGATTATTTAATTTAGACATGAAGTTGTTCAAACAAATCTTTTTAAACAATGGTATCCATGAAGGAGATGCAGAATAAAAGAGGGATAAAAATGTAGGGTGTCACTTCTGGGGGAAAAAAAATCCTGAAATCTATTTGTCAGAACATTTTGGCTCAGGACCAGGAAAAATACCTGTAGACTAGAAGGGCAGCAGAAGGGAGAACCTTTAGATTTGTAGGTCCTAGGAGAAGAGACAGTTTCTCAAGTTGGAGCCACCAATTTGCCTCTGGGCTCCTGAGCTTCCTGGTGGCCAAGGCCAAAAAGGACGACAGTTCTTTGCCTGACCGCCGCAGACCTGCCACAAAACCTCTTTGTTCTGCAGCCTTCACAGTCACCTCATCTCCTTTCTCCACGCCTCACACACTTCTCAGAAGACTGGGCACAAAGGAGGGACCACCTTCTGAAGGCACCGGGCGCCATTTGCCTATGTCAGTAGCCGGCAAACTCGTCAGTCAACAGAGCCAAATATCAACAGTACAACGATTGAAATTTCTTTTGAGAGCCACATTTTTTAAACTTAAACTTCTTCTAACGCCACTTCTTCAAAATAGACTCGCCCAGGCCGTGGCATTTTGTGGAAGCGCCACACTCAAGGGGCCAAAGAGCCGCGTGTGGCTCGCGAGTGGCAGTTTGCCGACCACTGGCTTACGTCACTGTTCCCTGCTATACGTAAAGCTCTTTCTCATCATAACTGAGGGGCCTCCCCTGAGCTACCTGTCCTAGAAGGATGAGCCATTTGCCCTAACCCTGTCCTAGAAGCATGAACCATTTTCCCTAACCCTGTCCTAGAAGCATGAACCATTTGCCCTAACCCTGCAAGCATCCTTACAGAATCGGGGTGGGTCTCAGCCAGTTCACCCAGAAGTCAAAGCTGATCTAGCCACAAGTTAATGATTGAAAAATCATTTAAAGAGTTAGGATGAACTGAATGAACCATTTAGAGTTACACCAGTTCTGCCATAGCCAATTTGCTTAGTGGATAGAGCATCTGCCTGGGGACTAAAGGGTCCCAGATTTGGCTCCTGTTAAGGGGCTGCACCTCAGATGCAGGCTCCTCTCCCAGCCTGGACCCTGGTCAGGGCACATGCAGGAGGCAACCGATGGATGTGTTTCTCTCACATCGATATTGCTTTCTGTCTCTCCCTCTCTCTTCCACTCTCTGTAAAAACCAATGGAAAAATATCCTCAGGTGAGGATTTAAAAAAAAAAAAAAAAAAGGTTGAGTTTACACCAGTTCTGAGTCAACCTTTTCAGACAGGAGGAGGCGGCAACTAGTATTTGTTCCTTCCTGGTTAGCATAAATCAAATGCCTGTCTGGTCCCTGGAAAGCTTGCTGCTTAAAGAAACTCTTGAGTAAATGTTTTTAAATGGCACCTACATGACTTTGTTCATAAACACTTGTAATACTGATCGAACACCATCAGAAAAGGTATATGGGAACTATGAAGTGATTGAAAATTGGAAAAAGTTATCGTTAAAAATACTCCCCGTCATTCCTATATGCTATACTGAACAGTATGCAAATGAGCCATTAGTTTTTACACTGTTTTGCCACCTCTGTCTTCAGGATTTAATTCTTGAAACAAATCATTTCAGCTCCTTTCTTTATGTTCTGAGCATCTGTGAGTGAGTGGGAGACAACTACCCTATTTCCCGGCTTCTAGTTGCCATGAGGATACATCCCAGGTTCCGAGACGCTGACGCACAGGAAAAGTGTGTGTCTGAGAACCCATGAAACACGGTCTTCGCCCGCGGCACACGGCGTGGCCCGGGAGAGTCTGGCCGTGCTCCTGGGCTCCACTGTGGCGCCCGCCGCCTTCACCCCCGGGGGCGCCACTGCAGGGAAGACAGTTACACGCCAGGAACGAGGACCCTGCTCCCTCCACGGAGCCCAAAACAGCCTCTGATCCATTCTCTCCCTCCTGGAAGCCAGACTTTTTAGTCCATACCTGCCTGCAGCTGCCTTCCCCAGCCTGCCTTGAATTCAGCCTCTTAGCTTTAAACCTTCCCTTTGAGCTGGTGAACTGCAGGCCTCCTCTCCCTCTGTGTGCCAAGGGCATTACCTGGCTCCTGGGAAGCCGTGACCTGCCCTCCCCTGAATGCCTGGCTCCGACTAGCAGGAAGCAGAAAGGGCAAGTTTGAGCACAGCCAGCGACCCGGCAGGGCCGGTCCCAGCCCCAAAGCCGGCTCTCACCTGCAGGCCGAGACGCCACTCTGCTCAGGGCGGTGAGGGCCCCTGAATCTGCCTGGGCGTATGGAGCCCAGGTTTCTTCCCAGGTTCAGGCCTCCACTCCCGAGCCCTAAGTCAAGGCTCAGGTGGGAGGGGGACCCAGCGGCCATGGGCTCGGTGGGGAGGCCAGGATCGGCCTCCTCTCCGCTGACTTCAGCCACACAGCGGAGGTGCCCACGGCTGTGGAGCCAGACGCCCAGTCCCCAGAGGCCAGGAGAGCATCAGGGAGAGCAGGTCCGACTCCACCCTGGCTGGGAGGAAGGACGAGCCTAGAAGGAACACCCCGGCCTCCGATGCCCTTGTGAGGCGGAGAGCCCTTGTGTTTCTGTCCAGCCCCTTTCTCTCTCACGTAGGAAGGCCCTCCGTTTGCTCAGACTGTAAGTGGAGCATCTCCCGGCTGTTAAAAACCCAGGCAATTCCAAAGGCATGGAGAAGCAGATCCTTTCTAACAACACCCATGCTATTGCCGGGTTCACAGGCATTTCTCAATTATTAGCAGGTAAAATTCTACCGTAACGGGGAGGTAAAGGAAGGAAAACGATGATTAATGTTTCTGACTGTCTACAGTGCGCCAGGCACATTGGCCTCTCTCCATGTGCAGTGAGTCCTCACTTACTGTGCCCCAGAGGTTCTGGGGTGAAACCAATTCTACCATCGGCTAACTGATAGAAACAAGTTGGTTCCAAGGCAGGGGTGGGCAAGCTTTTTGACTCGAGGGCCACCATGGGTTCTTAAACTGGACCGGAGGGCCGGAACAAAAGCAACCTGACCATGCTGGCACTCTCATCTTGGGCTGCTGGTGAAGGAGCGGAGGGGAGAGCAAGAGAACCCTCCGCTCTTTCGGCTCCGAGGGCCGGATAGAACAGCCGAACGGGCCAGATCCGGCCCTCGGGCCGTAGTTTGCCCACGGCTGTTCTAAGGCATCTTATGCGATGTACATCTTATCTAATCCTGCTGTGTACCTAGTCAGTCCTCACCACACGTCTATGAAGCAGTTGGTTCTCAGACTTGACGGAGCATCAGGATCACCTGGTGGCCCCGTTAAACCAGGCTGCCGGGCCCGGCCCGGGTGGCTCCGTCGCTGGCAGCATCGTCCTACGCGCCATCAAGGTTGTGGCTTCAATCCCTGGTCGGGGCATGCATGGGAGGAAACCGACAGATGTTTCTCTCTCCCGTCAGTGCTTTTCTCCCTCTCCCTCCCTCTCTCTCTACAAACCCGTCAACGTATCCTTGGGTGAGGATTTTGAAAAGAGAGAGAGACTGCTGAGCCCTGGCCTCGAGGTTCTGAGTCATAGGTAGACCTGGGATGGGCAGAGAGAGTGTATTTCTAACAAAGTCACACACATGATAGGCTTTGGCTATTTCCTCCCAGCCTCTTTCTTTGTGTTCCGCTTCTGATTCACTGTGCTCGGGAAGGGCATCTGAGGGCCCAGACAATGCTGCTCTGCGGTCCGGGGACCACGCCTTGAGAACCACTGAGGCAGGTGCTATTGCTGTCATGCCGTAGTTGAGAAAACCAAGATTCGGAGAGGTCCTTACCTGCCTCAGTCAGTCCGCCAGAGAGGGAGCCCGCAGGCATTTCCAAATGGAGGTCCGCCCGGGCGCGGGCTCTGTACACCTCACGCTTCTCCGTCCTGTCTCCTGCCTCGCGCTGCCCCTCCCGACACTGCCCCTTCCTTCGGGAATACTGCTAGCTTTCCTGTCCTTCTCCCCAGCTGGGGAGGCCAGCTAAATGCCGGCCTGTGGGCAGCCACAGGCCAACGTCCTCCAGAACACACGGACCTCAATGCTGCCACTCAGGGCAGATGAGAAACAATTCCCAGGCGGTGAATCAGACCACAGCTCATCGGGCCCAGGCGGCCACAGCGTCCATTAGAAGTAACTGGAACTACGGCTCAGCGTTAACAAACGGAGGTTGGTTGGATTGCCAACCTCAAGGGACGTCCCCAAGACAGGGGGTTAAGGATTTCCTGGTATGAAAAACATGTTCTGGCCTTTCTTGCTCTCTCTCTCTCTCCAGGAGTGCCGTGTGCTCTCCTCAGTCATCCTCAGGAGAGAAGCCGCTGGTGTTTTAGTTGGCTAACCCTCTCTACCTCTGGGAAAAACAAGTGCTCGCCTTCATTCAAGCGGCCTTTTAATTGCACGCGCTCCCTGACTGCCCTTTGCGTTCTCCTGTGAGGTCCAACTTTGTCTGCTTTTCACACGGCCTTTGCCTGTGAGGCCACGTGGCACCTTTATCACCCCAAGAATAGAAGGTAAAGGGGTTTTCCTCCTAGCCTCCTTCCGTGTGTTCCCGGTCGGTTCTCAGAGTTCGGGCAGGCCGCAGGAGGATGTCCCAAGTCCCAGGGAAAGGCCATGGATAGCAGTTTCATACTCCAGCAGATTCAGGCCAGAAGGTGGGGGCGGGGGGAGGGGAAAGGCGGGAGCCTGGAGAAGCAGTGTGTGCCCCATGGAGGACCCCTTCTTCGTTCCCAAAGACAATTCTCTAAGACAGAGTGTCTACAGTCTTGGAGGAAGGAGAGCACATGAGGAAGGCCGTGGCATTCCCGGATCACGGATCACGTGGGTGCTCCCAGAACTGAGGGCTGCCCGGCCACTGCAGAGAAGATGGGCCGGAGCCCGGTGATGGCTGCCGCCTGCCGCCTGAACCCCAGGCCCAGCCACGCCACCCCGGAGCTCCTGCAGCCGCAGGGGCGCTGGGCTGCTGGGTGCCTTGAGGGCCCCGGCCAGGGAAAAGGTGGCACTCAACCTCCAGGAGGTGAACTTGGCTTCCATGTTCCCTTTCCATCCCTCCTCCTTGGAAGGTTTAAGGGTCTTATTTCCCCCCAAATCCCTAGCAGACTGTGTGGGTGTTGATTTCTGAGGAGCACCAGGGCAGCGCCCAGGTGAACAGAGGGCCTGGCATAGGTGCTGGGGAAGAAGGGTTTCCAAGCATAAGGGCTGTGCTGAATGGGGCAGTTCCAGCCAAAGGCCACGTGGCCGGCCCGGGATGGAGCGCGGCGCCCATTCTCTGCTCACATGACGCGTTCTTGGGTTGCTCCTCCCAACAGAGTCATTCTCTTTGGTTGCTCTGCTGTTTTGAACACACTGAGGAATTTTTTGGGCTTTCTTGGGGAGTGCTAAACACACACACACACACACACACACACACACACACACACACAACTATCAGGGGGAGGCTGACTGACCCAGCCAGCTGGAATGGTTTAACTCTTTCCTTGGCTACAATATGCACACAGAAGAGGGCCTGTATCACAGCGAATAGCATGATGAATTTTCACCAGCTGAACACGAGCAGCTCCTCTCCTGGTGTCTCCTTCCATCACCTCCAGCCCCTGCGGGCACCGGCTCCCCTGACATTACCGGCATGGACTCGCTTCAGCAGCCGGAGTCTTATCCTCAGCTCACATGACAGCCTGGCCTGCGGCTGCGCTCCAGGTCGGAGTTGGTGAGGCTGCTGGGGGCTCAGCCGGGTTGACCTGGGACTGATTTCCAGTGGGGAGGGGGAGGGGTCCACCCAGCAATTCTTAACCCAGCACATGTCCAGCTGCTGCTTTGGCCACCTGGGCAGAGTGCACGGGGGACGATTGGCCCCATCTTGGCTACCAGATGGCCCTCCTGTGTCCAGGGAGGCGTCTGGGAGGTCAGCCTGGTGGCTCAATGTGGACAGGGATGGGGGGTAGAGTTCTCTTTCCACGTGTTTCTAGAAGTCCTGCCACGTGTCCCGGGCAGTGGGAGGTCCCTGATCGGGATGATTCAGCAGCGTCTACGTGCAGAATAGCTGAGTCTGCGCCCTGGGCCGGCCACGTGGTGTTTGGTTGCAATTGCCCCATTCAGGGCAGCCCTTATGCTTGGAAACCGTTCTTCCCCGGCACCTGTGCCAGGTCCTCTATTTACCTGGGCGACCCGGAGGCCAGGTGCCAGCCGCCAGCCGGGACCTGTTTGCCTCCTCAGTTGTCCTCCATCCCGTCTTCCTTCACTGGCCCCCACTGAGAGCTAACTCCCCATCACGTGCCCATTTCACTAATGAAAAGCCAGACTTGCCTTTATGCTCACTGTCCCCCACCCCCCACCCTCACCCCCCTCATGGCATGCCTCATTAGACTCTACCCTCTGCTTCCTCAGCAAATAGCTGCTCTAATTGTGCGGAACAGAGGGACAGAGGGCTGGCCAGAGCTGGTGGTCAGGGGAAAATGCTTCTGAACGAGTCGACGTGGCTGGTCAGGGAAGCCTCCTCCGGGGAACACCATGTCGTGACTAAGGGCGGAAAGATTTTCCTCCCACGCCTTCGCAACTCTGTTCTCTGGAACTCTCGCCCTCTGCCCCGGGGGGAAGGGGCTGTCACACAGAGGCAGGGAGCCCTGCAGAGACTGGCATTGTGTTTCCTCTATAGATGGGAGGCTAGTACAAGAAGATGGGGCAGGCTACCCCATTTGGTCAGTGGTTCTCTCGCTTGGGAAGGGCAGGAAATAGACAAGATTTTGAGGTCCCTCCATCCCCAGGTCCAATCTGCATAGCAGGAAAGCATTCCAGGTGCCTCTGATGTGGGTGATCCCGAGCCAGAGCTGGAGGTTCAGTGATCTAGATAGCAGCACCGTCACCAGGTTACAGAGGTGGAGAAAGCGAGACCCAGAGGACTCAAGCGGCTTACTAACGGTCATATGGAATAAGGCCCAGGACCTGGGTCCCGCCGTCTTGACATGCCTGCGCTGCTCTTGTCACGCCCCACACATTGAACTTGCCCGTGGAGCCCCGAGGCCCCGAGGCCCTGACCTGCCCATTCTTCCTTGGTGGGGCCTCTGGCCCTGCTCTTCCTTTCTCCCTCACTGCGTTCACCGTAAATTGGGTGTTAAGGCACAGGACAGGGTGTCTTCTACAAAGGCCAAACTCCTTCCTGCTTCCTGCTTCTCCTTCCTTCTCACCCCCTGCCCCCACCACCACCGCCCTGTTACTCTCCCTAAAACGCAGATCGCTCCCTGCCCTGCCCCTCCATCGATGGGACAAAGCCAGAAGGGCCTGCCCTGCCCTTCCATGCCTCCCCTGTTCGTCTCCACCTCTCTCTTTTTTTTTTAAATATATATATTTTATTGATATTTTATAGAGGAAGGGAGAGAGATAGAGAGCTAGAAACGTCAATGAGAGAGAAACATAGACCAGCTGCCTCTTGCACACCCCCTACTGGGGATGTGCCCGCAACCAAGGTACATGCCCTTGACCGGAATCGAACCCTGGACCTTTCAGTCCGCAGACCGACGCTTTACCACTGAGCCAAACCGGTTTCAGCTCAACCTCTTTTTGAATTCAGAACCCATCACTCCCTTGTAGCTCCTTCTCTACGTGGTTTCCCTCAAGTACGACTTCGTTCCACCTCCACTCATGTGATGCCACCGTCATCCTGGCCCACAGCACCTCTGCCCTGTCACACTGAGCCCTCCAATCCCCCAAGGCCCAGGGGAAAGCCCTCCTCCTCCTCCTCCAGCAAGCCCTCCTTGACTACGCAGCCCTGGCATTCTCCTCCTCCTCTGAACCATCGGGGCACGGAACCATTTATTATCTCTTATTACTGCCTATTATATTCTGCTTTGAATTGTGAGCCTGAAGTAATTCCCAGCCTCAGATCACAGCCTCCCCTTCTAGTTACCCACCCACTTAGCAACGGCACTTTGCTCATAATAACTACCCGAGGGATGTTAGGAAAGCTGGAGGCATCAATGCTAGAGCCTCAGAGCTGACCAATTAGGTTGATGACTTTCCTATGCCTCCCGGGCTAACAAAGGCTTTTACCAAGTGAAGCCGGGTCTTTCTCTGGGTTCTGCTTCCACTGCAGCAATCAGCTTCCCTGCTTGTCACCACCCCTCCTGTGCCCACGAGGCCAGTTCCACCCTCGCGCTTACCATAGCAAGCTATGTTGCAAATCCCTTGTGACTCTGTCCTTCACACGACATAATAGTAAGTCTCCCTCATCCTTGAGGATGCATTCCAAGACCCCCAGTAGATGCCTGAAACTACACATAATACCGAACCCTATATATACTATGTTTTTACAAGTACATACATACCTATGACACAATTTAATTTATAAATTAGGCACAGTAAGAAATTAACGTCAAAAATAATAAAACGGGACAAGTATAATCTGCCATATTAAAAGCTGTGTGTGCATGTGGCCTTCCCCTCGTCACCCCCAGAACCACGACAGCTCCTAAGTGACTAGCAGGCGGGGAGCATAGGCCGCATGGATGTGCAGAACAAAAGCGATGATTCACGTCCTGAGCAAGACAGAGTGGGACGGCTCGCGATTTCATCACTCTACTCAGAGCGGCGCATAACGTAAAACCGATGGATTGCTTATTTCTGGAATTTTCCATGTAATATTCTCAGAGCGTGATTGACCTTGGGTAACTGAAACCACAGAAAGTGAAACTGCAGAAAAGGGGAGGACCGCATTAACGTTCCACACTTGCCGGGGGACCCAGCTTCGTGGCCTCCCATTCCCACTCCGGCTGATGACCAAGTCCCCCATTCAGTGCAACACAGCAGCGACGCTGAGCTCAGGGCGCACGTCTTGTAAGCCTGCCAGAAGCGGCCAGCGTCGTTCTGGGCCCAGTCCCACAGAAACCGCATCGCAAGACAGATGCCCCTCTCTCCCCGTGTGAGACAAGCATCTCTTTTCACCAAGGATGGGCCACCTCCACTCTGTCCATTGCTTGTTTACAAACAGGGCAAGAAGAAGTTCATTCCAGACATCCTGACAGCTTACCTCTTGGGGCCTGAGCCAAACTTTCAGAAAAGCGCCCTTTCTTCTTCGTTAGCTGTGCGGTAAATGTCCCGCAGATGAGAAAGGCTCTCCCCTGCCCGGGCCCTCGCAGTGTGGAAGCACCCTGGGCCTCTGGGAGGTCTGGGAGAAATCCCTGCAGGAACCTGGAAGCCTTAACACTGACTCAGAGTTCAAGGGCACAAGCTTGCTCGTCTGCTAGGAGAAAGTGTGGCATGCAACCCCGCTGGAGCAATTCCTCAGAGAGGCCTTGTGCCTTTTTAATAATATCAGAGCTGCTCTCTCTACCCGCCGCCCACCCCCCCTCCCCCCCCCCCACAAAATCTCCAGAGATTGTGACATTTCTGGTTTTCTCATTAAACACAGTCATCTCAAAAAAAAAAAAAAAAGTAAGATCTCCACTTACCAAGATAGGTCCAGTCGAACCCTGCAAAGAACAAAACAAAGCAAGTTAAGTACGACTGTGCTTGAACAAGTTAGAAAAAAACACACAGATTTCATTTTGAAATGGGTGAGACGGAAACGCGGGTGGATGCCCAAAACTTCTTCAGTGAGAGCCTCCCCAGATACCTTAGAGAAGCCACTTTTTAAAAAATATATATATATTTTATTGATTTTTTACAGAGAGGAAGAGAGAGGGATAGAGAGCTAGAAAGATCCATCAGCTGCCTCTTGCACACCCCCTACCGGGGATGTGCCCGCAACCAAGGCACATGCCCTTGACTGGAATCGAGCCTGGGACCTTTCAGTCTGCAGGCCAATGCTCTATCCACTGAGCCAAACCGGTTTCTCGCCACATTTTATTAGCTGAACAGGAAATAAATTCACAAGGCTCAGAACCCAAAAGCTGTTGAAAGGTCTACAGCAAGAGCTCTTTCTCCTGCCAGATCTCTGTTTCCACTGGAGGGGGCCAGTTTCATCAGGTGATGAAATCTTGTATGGTATGACTGTACACACTCACGTATTGTATTCTTTCTGCCCCCCCCCTTTTTTTCTTAATCCTCACCTGAGGATATTTTCCCCCATTGATTGCTAAACTTAGTAGAAGGGAGGCAAAGAGGAAAGAAAGGGGAGGAAGGGAGGGGAGGGAGGGAAGGAAGAAAGGAGAGAGAGAAACATCAATATGAGAGACACGTCGATTGGTTGTCTCCCACATGTACCCTAACTGAGGCCGGGGGTTGAACCCACAACCAAGGTACATGCCCTTGACCCAGAATCCAACCCACGACCCTTCGGTGCACAGGCTGGCACTCTAACCACTGAGCACACTGGCCAGGGCTCCCCCTTTTTTCACACAAAGGCTGGCGTGTTGGAAACACTGTTTTGCATCTTGCTTTCCCCCTACCTAACAACATATCCTGGAGAATAGTTCACACCGCTACATAAGGAGGAAAACACTCCTCTCCAAAGGAAGCTGCCGCCCTCACACGGGTTAGATCCCAGGGGCGGGAGGAATGTGTAGGAAAAACTTTTCCAGGAGTGTAACGGAAGTCACCCGCCACCTCCCACTCCCTGCCCTGCACACGTCAAAGCCCTTCATTCCTACATCAAGACACGTGGTTTGAGAAGCTGTTGCAGACCTGTGCTGTCGTCACCTTACCTGACGCCTCCCCCTTTACCTCCCCAAGGAGACGGAGACCCTGAATTAAGACGTGGGGTGTCTCAGGGACACATCCCAGGGAGGGGACTGCCCAGCGCCTAAGTCCCTCTCTCCTCGCTTTCCCCCGTGTCTCCGTGTCCTCGGCCCACCGGAGAACTCCCATCCCCTTTCTCTCTCGGTTACTGATCTGAGTAAAACTTAACTGGTCACTTATCACAACGAGGCATCTCCTACTCGAGCCAATGGTGGATTTTAGAAGCTGAAAGAGGACTTTGCTTTTATTTTTAAAGCTGGTTTGAGCTCATATTTTTGTTGTTGTTCTGTTTCATTTCTGTGCTTCAGTGCTTTTAATTGTTTTAATTCTCAATATTAACTGGTAATCTTATCAAAATACACTTGTACATGGTTTAGAGGGTCAGGTGGTTCTAGCAAGGCTTTAAAAAACTGTCCCTATAACACCCCTAGTCATTTTCCTGCTCCCTACAGCACCCCTTTTGAATACTCTTTAGTTAATCCTTTGGCCTTATCTCCACATCGCTGTAAGACATGCCCCTCAATTGCTCCTTCATGATTTAGGCATTTATTGATGTCCTACCCTAAATTCCTATAAACTTAAAGAAATCTTTGATTCTCTTCTCAATCTTTGGGGGCTGAGGGGAGACCAGACCAATCCAAGTAGCTGGTGTAAACTAAGGACCTTTTCCTCATAAAAATACCTGAGCTCAGACACACACAAGTTCAGGTACAATTAATCTTAGGAGGTCCACGGAACCCCTGGAACCTGCTATGGACTCTACTGGCATCCACAGTGCCCAGGTGACCCTCCCCTGGACTAGCCGTGGGTGAGGGCCTGCAGAACCACAAGCGAACAGGACTTTGACGCAGACCCCGCCAGCTCCTCACTGGAACAGCAGTGAAAAGGGACAAAGGAAGCATGGCCTTCGAACTATACTCCAGAAGACATCACACCTCCTCCCCGAACATTTGCCTTCAGCGTCTTGTTTCAGGGTTCACTCTTAAAATACAGTCGTGGACTTCACACAGAGAAGCAGATGGTTTCCACTTAGCCAGGCAGAGAGCGCTCTCGGGGGCCTGGGATGCCCTCTGACAGGTCACGGGAGTCCCCCTCCTGCTGCCCTGGAGACACAGGCCACCCCAGGATGCTGGGGGCTGCCAGCTGCTGCCTCGGAGCAGGCCTGCTCTGGCCGGAAGTTTTGGCTGCACTTTCCCCCAAATAGAATCGTACCCCCAATATCCTGTGTCCTCTGCTCTGCTCCTGAAAGCTCAGTCAGCCGAGGTTTCTCCTACGACAGATGCTGTGGGATCTCGGGGATGGAGAATGCAGAGTGGACATCCACGGCTGCCACAGGGCCACCTGGGGCCCTGCCGCCCTGAATGGCCTTGAAAAGCAGCAGCGTCCAGAGCGCCCGCCGCTGCCCTCCTCTCGGCCCCTGCCGGGTTGGTCCTCGGCACCCAGGCCTTTGAGTGTAAGCGGCAGTGTCTGGAGGGGCTCGGGAGCAGGGGCCTGGGGAATGAATCGCCATAAAACGAAAGCAAGGGTGATCTGAGTTGGGGGGGGGGGGTTCACCGGTGAAGGTCAGGCCCCAGCCTGGTTCACCGTTAGCTCAGAACTGGCCCCAGGCAGACTTCATAAGGACGCGTGTGTCTGTTCGCTCTTTGTGGACACTGCGCCTCCTGATTCCCGCACCTTTAGCTTCAGGGACAGGCGCCTTAGGAGGCAGGACTAAACTGGCCCTGCAAGACAGGCCAGGCCAAGGCTGCCGCTGCCCCTCTGTGGCCTTTGGGAGGGGAACTATTCCTTCCCAAGAAGGTCAGCCTTGTGAGGCCCAGCCTGTGCCTGTTGGAACCTGCAGCCCAGTGTGTCCGAGGCAGGAGAATGCCCCGGGTGCTCTCCGAGGAAGAGATATTTACAGAGATCCAGGTCAGGGGTTCTGGGCTTTGCCCGCTTCCTGTCCTGGGTGCTAGAACCTTCCCTGAGTTCTTGAGACTGCCCAGCTCGCCACACCAGGTTCAGACAGAGCAGGTGCTGCAGAATTCACTGCGGTGTCTGTCCCCCGGCAGCTAAGAACCCAAAGTTTTCTCCAGAAAACCTTTCTTCTTTCTTCCTCTCTCTCCTCTCTCTCTCTTTCTTTCTCTCTCTCTCTCTCCTCTCTCTCCTTCTCTCTCTCCTCTCTCTCTCTCTCTCTCTCTCTCTCTCTCTCTCTCTCTCTCTCTCTCTCTCTCCTTTGTCTCTCCTTCCCCCCTCTCCATTCTCCAAACTAGGGTGGTGTAAAAACTCCACTTTCACCCCACACTGAGTAGCCCACCTGCCTACCCCTGGGTTTTAAGGACACAGTTTTTATTTTATTATTCCCCACGAGATTCTGGGCGTCTTAACTGCCTCAGGGACAAGGTCAAAGCAAAAAATCACTGAAGACACGTGACTTCACCTTATTTTGCTCCTTGCCAACCCCGGAGTTCTCCTCACACATTCACCAGGGCCAGCTGCAGGAAATGTAGATGCTCCGGGCAGAGGGCAGGCCACACTTTGACCCCAGTGCCCAGCTTAACCCCCCTCCAACCGCAACCTGCAACCTCGGGTTAATACTGGCACTCTACACCTCAGTGAGTTTTGCTTTGACCTTGTCCCCGAGGCAGCCAAGACGCCCAGAATCTCGCGAGGAATAATAAAATAAAAACTGTGTCCTTAAAACCCACGGGTAGACAGAAGGGCTACTCAGTGTGGGGTGAAAGTGGAGTTTTCACACCACCCTAGTTTGGAGACTGGAGAGGGGAGAAGGGGAGGGTAAAGGAGAGGGGGGAGGAAGGAAGGCAGGGGGGGCAGGGGAGGAGGGAGAGGGAGATCAGGCAGGAAGAGAGCCCCGGAGGAGCTGCCCCGGAGTGAGGGGAGTGACAGGCTTTCAGGAACGCCAGCCAAGTGGCTGCTTCTCTCTCTGGCCTTAGAACAGCTTGGAACTGAAAGGGAGACTTTCAGTGAAACTTCAGGTCTCGGTGCAGCTTTCTCCAGAGGGGGATACATGTCAAAGTGTGCAGTTTTAAAAATTAATTTCCACTTCCACACAGCGCCTTTCTCTCACCGATCTTCTATTTCTCCCTGGGGTAGGGGTGGAGGTTGGCGGGAGGGGGGGTACTATTAAGCATATCATGCCAGCCAGTGGACTGGAATTGAATTCAGAGTAACGGCAAAGCTGCTGCTAGCCCAGCTCCCCACTGCTCTGTGCTCTGCACCCCCTTCTCCCCCCTCCCCCAGGGGGGGGGGCACAATGACCTCCAAGAAGGAAGGGGGCTCCCGGTTTCACATGCTGAACAGGACCAATTCCGCACCACCACTGCCTAGCCAGGGAGCATCCATTTTCAGCCATTATGGTCACTTCGGGTCCTTCTGCAAACATTTCAGCCTAACGGGTTCAGGATTATGGCGCCCACACATGTCTTCACAACCTGAGGCACACTGTCAAGGGCGGGAGCCACCAGCAGTTACGGGGGGGGGGGGGGGTAGTTTCCACAAAAGTCACCGTTCACTCTCTCAGAGCAGCATCTGCCCAGCTGCTGGGGAGGCAGGCAAAGCTTGGCTCCCTCCTCCACGTGTTACCGAGGATTGGCTAACCTGACCTTGGCTACTCCCCGCAATTCATTGCGCAGACCTGAATCCACAGTCAGGTCCGCCCACGGCCTCCTGCCACCTCACTCCGCACCCTCAGCTCCAGCCTCGGGGTTAAGGGCCCTAATTACACTCAGAAAGGAGGTGTGTGTGCTCATCTGAGTACACAAACACACACACACACACACACACACACACACACACACACTCACACACACTCACACCCGCTCGCTTAGGGTAGCAGAGCCCTCCTGGCGAAAACCAATCATTAAGGATGGGATGCATCATCCCTTTGACTTGCAGGTAAAACCCCACGGGGAAAGAGTCCTCCCCAGTACAGCACCCGCCTCGGGGTGGGAGGCTTCTGCCCTGAAGCCACTGCAAACCCTTCCCGCCTCGACCCTGCTCAGGATGCCTCAGTCCCCTTCCCAAGGCGCGCGAACTGGAAGTGCAGCGTTTTAAATCCCGGTTCCCCGGCCCCGGCGAGCACGTTCCCCAGCACCCACTCCTCCGGAGCTGCAGGTGCGCGGAGAACACAGACACATTCCAACGGGAAGACAGACGGTGCGTTTCCTCCCCCGCCACCCGCCACCCGGCGCGCATTCTAAGGAAGCAGGAGCATCCCTCCTAACAATGTGCAATGTGACACCGGGCAAGTCCTTCCCTGCTCCCCTTCCCCGCACCCTCCTAGGGGTCCCCCTCCCCCTCAATGATTTTGCTTTATCGCTAAAAAAGCCCCGCAGGAAATCCCGCACGCAGTCCCGGGGCGGCTGAGTGCCCCGGGGGCTGTCAGGAAAGAGGCAGAAACTTTACCGCCGAGCGGGGCTGCGCTGGAGAGCTGGTCCTGCAGGCTCCAGAGCAGGAGCACGGCCGCCGCGCGCAGGCTGCAGTGGGGCATCTTCCGTGGCTCCTGCGGGGCCGGCGGGGACTGCCCTGGGCTCGGCTCCTTCCCGATCCGGCCTCCGGGCTGGCACCCGGGAGCGCGCGGGGACCGCCACACGGGGCACCGGCACCGGGACCACGTGCGCGCAGCGCAGGCGCAGGCTCGGCGGCGCTGGGCTCTGTGCGCTCCGGCGGCCTGCGGGCTGCTTTTATGGAGCAGCCCCGTGATGTCACCGTGCGGCGGCGGGGAAGGACAGCCCTGCCTGCGGGAGGTCCGGCGCCCCGGCTCCCAGGTGAGCTGCCGCCCTGACTTCAGCCGCACTCTGTGGCGCGGGGGCCCGGGCGCTCCTCCGGAACCCGGTTTTCCGTGGGAGCAGCGGGGAGGCGTGGTTGAGATCAGCCCCACGGGGAAGAGTGTGTCCAGGGACTCACTCCAGAGTGGCCCTGGCCGCTCACTGCCCGTAATGAGAAGCCCCCTGAGTGCCATGGCACTGGACAAGTTCCTCCTTCGGGGCCCCGGTGGTGTGCCAGCCTGGCCTGGGCACACGTTAGGGACTAGACAAGACAGCAGAGGGGTCGCATGCGAATTCAGAATCTCCGTGGGCTGGGTAGTGCATCCGGATGAGGCCGTACCTTTGAAATGTAGATGCAAAGAAATTAATTAAGACTAGGTATGCCCAGCTGGGGTGACTCAGTTGGTTGAGTCAACCGTGTGCACCAAAAGATTGCTGGTTGGATTCCTGGTCGGGGCACATACCTGGGTTGTGGGTTCCATCCCCCCATCGGGGCATGTATGGGAAGCAATCTCTCTCTCTCTCTCTCTCTCTCTTTCTCTCTCTCTCTCTGCCTCTCTCCCCATCTCCCCATCTCCCGATCTTCCCCTCTCTCCCTCTCTCCCTTTCTCTCTCTTCCCCTATCCTCCTCTCCCATTCTTCCTCCTTTTCCTTCCCCTCTCTAAGCATGTCCTCTGATGAAGTTAAAAAAAAAAAAAAAAAAACACTAGGTAAATAGCACAGTGGGTACAAGGGAACAGCTTGACTAAGGAGTTAGGTGTCCCTCTTGTATCAGATAAGTAGACAAGGTTCGTGCTGGTTCACATGCCCATTGATTCTCTAGGAAGCGGACGGGTCCCTTCTCTGGGCAGCAGAGGGGGAAAGGGATTTCCGTCACTTATGGAGCACCTTGTATGTGTCAAGCACGGCACTAGGACTAAACCAGTGTCTGTGTTCTGTTTCCGGTGCATATATATAATCATCGCCTGTTGCCCATTTCTGCCCCCTTTTCTCACATACCTGTATTTAAATGTGTGTACATACATCTAGTCGTACACATGTGGTTCTGATCCCCTTTGTATGTAGTCCATGTTCAGTTGTTAAGTCAAAGGCCTAAGTCACCTGCTACCCCAGTTCTCCCAGATCTTCCTGCTGCGTTACTGTGACTGCTGTTCTCACCGCCCTTGTCACTAGTGTTTTGGCTTCCTGGAGCCCTCCCAGTGTCTCTGCCCTGCTCCCGGTACTGGGCTCAGATTCCCTCCCCCTCCCTCCCCCTACCCCACCTTCACCCCACCCCGCTCTGTGACCAGGCCTGTTCTCTTGGCTCCAACTCCCTGCTGCCCACCCCAAGCCCTGGTACATGACCTCTGGTTTTGTGACCTGGTCCATCTTGCCCTCTTCTCTTGGCCACACTGGCCTGACCAGCCCTTACCTCCCTCAGGTCTGTGCTGACCCTCAGCCTCGGTGGACTCTCAGACTGGCCAGAGTGACCAGCGAGGTCTCTTATCTGTGCTGGGTTGTTGTGTTTTGTTTTGTTTTTTTTTGGGGGGGGGAGAAAATTCTCTGCTGAGAGAGCCACCAGGAAGCACATGCCACCCACATTTCAAGGGGTGCTGTTGTTCTGTCCCTATCAGTTCAGCTATTGTTTGGGTTCATCAAGAGCTTTGAAGTCTGGTTAAGGAAGTAGTTACAGTGACAATCTTGTTACCAGCACTTCCCGACCACTGTAGGCTTAGGGCTGACCTTTGAGAGAGAGTGAGCTCCTGAGTGGTGAGTGGTGAGTGAGCACTTAAGACATTCGTGTCTCCGGTCTGTCACCCAGGGCTTCGGGAGATGAATGCACTCGTGGAACACCGGTGGGGGGGACACTGCAGCTCAGAGATGCACATACTGAGCCCCTGGAGGTGAAGTTACTCAGCCCACACCTCAAGACCAATGAAAGGTAAGCAGACCATGCACATGCATTTTGCTATTCCCACTCCGGGTGTTTTACCATTATGTCTGACTAAACATTAAGTTCACTTTCTCCTGAAACATGCCCCTCTATGGTAAGTGTTCTCCAGGCATCCCTAGAGATGGAGAGGTTTTTTTAAAAGTGGGCCGGATTTAGTGGGACAGTAAGGCACAATCGTGAGCTGGGTTTGACGGGAAAACAGTGATGGGATGATTACTGCATGTTTAGATCAGAGACCTGTTTAATGAGGAAGAATGGGTAGCAGTTAAATGAGAATGGAGACTGTAAACTGAGACCCATTGCCCCAATTGTTTCTGGGTAATTTCTTTTTTAATCTTAGGGGAGCAAAGGGGGAAAGCAAACAGAAATGTATAGAATGGCCAACCTTCTAAATTACTGAGGCTGAATGTCAAGGCCACTCCACTGCCCCCTCAAACAGCCCCCGTAGCTAATGAGCTTAAGTTCCCAACTGTGGGAACTTTTCCTGCAAGAGGCTTCCGCCGAGGCTTGTGTGGCTGAACATGTACCGACCTGCTTTGCCGCCATCAGGTGGGACTGTTGTCAGTCAATAAATAACCATTACTCAGTGGGTTAGGGTGGAAGGTAGACAGACCTTCAGCTCAAAATGAAGCCGTTGGCCACCAAATGACACACCCATTCGGAAGGCTCCAGGGAACAGACCTCTTTGAAATGTCACCATCTGCCTGGCAGGTGTGGCTCAGTGGTTGAGTGTCAACCTATGAACCAGGTTCGTGGTTCGACTACCAGGCAGGGCATATCCCCAGGTTGGTAGCTCGATCCCCAGTAGCGGGTGTGCAGAAAGCAGCTGATAAATGATTCTCTCTCTTCCTTGATGTTTCTATCTCTGGCTCCCTCTCCCTCTCTGAAATCAATTTAAAAATATTTAAAAAATAAAATAAAATGTCTGATTGGAAGAATTAATTTTGTTAAAATGATCATACTACCCAAAGCAATCCATATATTCAGTGAATCTTCTATCAAAATTCCAATGACATTTTTTAGAGAAATAGAACAAATAATCCTAAAATTTGTATGGAACCACTAAAGATTCTGAATAGCCAAAGCAACCTTGAGAATGAAAAACAAAGCCAGGGATATCACACTCCTTGATTTCTAACTGTATTACAAAGCTATCTTAATCAAAACAGTATTGCATTGGCATCAAAACAAACATATAGATCAATGGAACCAGATGGAGATCACAGTAATAAACCCATGGATATATAGTTAATTTATGACAAAGAAGGCAACATATAGATCAATGGAACCAGATGGAGATCACAGTAATAAACCCATGGATATATAGTTAATTTATGACAAAGAAGGCAAGAATATACAGTGAGGGAAAGGATAGTCTCTTTAATAAATGGTGTTGGGAAAACTAGACAGCCACACGCAAAAAAAAAAATGAAACTAGACTACTGTTTTACAGCATAGGGACCCTAATTGGAGAACCCCTCTTGCACTGTTGGTGGGAATATAAATTGGTGCAGCCACTATGGACAACAGTATGGAGGTTCTTTAAAAAGTTAAAAATAGAGCTATCACTCTGGTCGATGTGTTCAGTGGTTAGAGCGTTGGCTTGCACACTGAAGGGTCTTGGGTTCGATTCAGTCAAGGGCACGTACCTCAGTTGCAGGCTCGATCCCCAACCCTGGTCGGTTAGGGTGCATGCAGGAGGCAACCAACTGATGTGTCTTTCTCACATTGATGTTTCTCTCTGTGTGTCTCTCCCCCTCCCTTCCACTCTCTCTAAAAATCAATGGGAAAATAATATTCTTAGGTAAGGATTAACAACAACAAAAATTAAAAGCAATGGGAAAATATCATCTAGTGAGGGTTAACAAAAAGATAAAATAAAATAGAACTACCATTTGATCCAGCAATTTCACTAGTAGATATGTATCCAGAGGAAACAAAAACACAAATTCAAAACATATATGCACCGCTAGATCAGCATTACTTATAATAGCCAGGGTAGGGAAACAACCTAAGTGCCCATCAATAGATATATGGATAAAGAAGATGTGGTCTCATATATACAATGGCATACTACTTAGCCATAAAAAGAATGAAATCTATGACAGCATGGGTGGGCCTTGGGGAAATCATGCTAAGTAAAATAAGTCAGAGAAGGATAAATATCATATGATTTCACTTCTATGTAGAATACAAAAACCAAACCTCATAGATACAGAAAACAGAATGGTGATTTCTAGAGGAGAAGGGTACAGGAGTGGGTGAAATGGGTGAAGGGGGTCAAAAGGTACAAACTTCAAATTACAAAATAAGTCACAGGGTGTAATGCACAGCACGGTGACTATAGTAAATAATATTGTAGCCCATACTTGAAAGTTGCCAAGAGAGTAAATTCTGGAAGTTCTCATCATATGAAGGGTTGGGGGGGGGGAGTGGTTGTACCTTTGTATGGTGACAGATAGTAACTAGACTTATTGTGGTGATCATTGTACGGGGCATGCAAATATTGAATCATTACGTTGTACGCCTAAAACTAATATGTTATATGTCAATTATACCTCAAGTTAAAAAAAAATGCCCCCATCTGAATCGACATGAGGGTGAGGCTGATGAGTCAAAGGCAAAGGATTGCAGAGGACAGGAGTGTGGGGTTCAGTGTCACACGGTCTGGCTGAAGTGCCTGCCCCACCACTTACCGGTGGCCGGGACAGTGGCGCAGCCTCTGAACCTCAGTTCACTATCCCTACAGGTTGTAAGAATAAAGTGCTAAGCACGGTGTCAGGCAAACAGTAGGTACTCAATAGATGTCAGTTCTTCTTCTACCAGTCCTTTCTTTAGCCCCCTGCATGGGTGCATTTCCATTTGAGTGACACTATTTGAAGAATTAATGCTTATCCAAAGAAATAAAATTCTCTATTCTCTAACCCTACTGCTTGAAAGGTCAACAATTAGAGCAAATACTGCCAAGTGGCAACTGCTTTGAGAAAGAAGAACCTTGCCGAAACCAGTTTGACTCAGTGGATAGATTGTCAGCCTGCTGACTGAAAGGTCCCAGGTTCGATTCCGGTCAAGCGCATGTGCCTTGGTTGCGGGCACATCCCCACTGGGGGATGTGCAGGAGGCAGCTGATGGATGTTTCTCTATCATTGATTTTTCTAACTCTCTGTCCCTCTCCCTTCCTCTCTGTAAAAAATCAATAAAATACATAAAAATAAAAAAAGAGAGAGAAAGTAGCTATGCACTTCACAGGTTTTATAAAGTCACAGAATCTACTTCTTACACCAATGTCCTCCCTCTCTGCCACAGGACAGAATGGGTCCCTCCTGGTTCTACATCAACCTGTATTACACTTATTACAATTGTAATTACATAGTTATAATGAAATTGATTTTAGAGAGGAAGGGAGCAGGAAGGAAACATCAATGAGAGGAAAACATCAACATCAGTTGGCTGCTTCCTGCATGCCCCCTGCTGGCAATCAAGCCTGCAACCCAGGCATGTTCCCTGATGGGGAATCAAAACAGCAACTTCTTGGTGCAATGTACAGCAATATGATATGCTATCCATATCCACTGAGCCATACCAGCTGGGCATGAGATTACTTGTTTTAAGTTGGCACATTTGCTCAGGACAAGGACTATGCCTAGCACAGTGTCTGACACATAGAGGGCGAATGAACAGAGGAATTTCCAATCGCCTTATTCCAGTTACATATCAATTCTGTTAGTGACCCAGGGGCCAGGATTACAGCCCGCCCATTACAGATGAGGAACCTGAGGCTTGGAGAAGTCAAATCCTTTCCATACACGAGCTCATGAGGCTTTTGAGTGGTAGACACCGAATTCTCAGCCAGATGACTGTCTCCAAGGCCCAGGCAGGCTCTTTCCACAGGTGTCCTCATACATGCGTCAAACGGGGCCGGTTTTTTTCTGGGTCCCTCTGAGATGTGGATTCCCCCTTTTTTCAGATGCTGTGATCAGTTACCTGCTGACCAGGAGCACAAGGTAGCGATTGCATAACGCCCAGCACGGGTCATGGCTGTGCCCTCCTCCTCACGTCCCGTTACCGAGGAGCCCTGCACTCTGATCCTGGCACAGAGCAGCCAAAATGTGATAGGAGGAACCCGAGCCCACAGAGTTCTGATTAAACACAGTAAAGGAGACAGAGAATATGAGCCCAGCCTCATAGTTCCGTGTTAAATTCATGGAGTCTGCTTGAGGGTGTGGAGGGAGGCACCGAGCGAGAGCTGGAGGGACAGTTTCTTCTATCTGTGCCATGGCTGAGGGGCTCTCTAGGCCAGGACTTGACTGGACCCACTGGTCTCGGTGCCAGTGTCCAGGTCTTGGAAAATAGTCAGTGTTGTAGCTTTCCTCGCAGCTTCTTCTGCAGCTGTGGCTTGGAGTCATCACCTCTGAGTGAACCCTCGCTGCCCTGCTCAGTTTCAGGCAGATCAGTTGAAGGGCAACGTGACCTGCAGGAAAAAAGCCAGACTCGTGGCTGTGCCAGGAGCCAGCTCTGGGTCCTTAGCAAACCTCTTGCCCAGTATGGCTCCGTTTTCTGACCCATTAAATTGAAACAAGAATGTCTAACCTCACACCGGTTGTGGGCGTGGCAGAGACCATAGACGTGTACCTTCTAAAACAACCTAAGAGCCGTTGGCATACACAAGATACTCCTAAGAGTGGGCTTAAAACAAAAGGAAAGGCGTTACTTTGATCTCAGGATTGGTTTACTAATCTAAGAAAATGAAAACTGGGTTCCCACAAGGGACTGTAAGTTTTCACTCAGCCCCTGCCACCACGCACCGCAGTTACTGGTGGTTCTGGCCCAATTGTCCACCGAGTCCTTTAGCTGCTGATTCTGTTGAGTGGGGAATAATGGCTTGTCATCCGGACTTTTATAGAGCACTCTGTGTGATGAATAAAAAATTACAGTAATCCAAAATTCTACACACAGGGAAAGTTATCATTTCAAATGAAAATAAACCTTGTCCAATATGTTTTACCTTTTTCGGGTAAATTATTCTGAAAGTTATAGTTAGCTGTCACTGAAACTACCTAAGAGATTATCATTGGAATAGAATACCTTATGGTTTCTCACAGCCTTCTTCCCTTTCATACCTGCTGGATCCACTCTTCTCTAGGGGGTGGGGGTGTGTCCAGATCCTGTTCTTCTTGTTCTTAGTCTGAAGCACTGTCATCTCTCACCCGTTTTTTAAAGCAAAGTACAGTCACAGTCACAGATCACATTCTAACAAGCTCACAGCTGCCAACCTAAAGCGAATAGTCTTAAGATCAATTCTGATAACATCCACCCAGGATTAGGGAGGACAAGAGGTATAGGGTAGGCGATGTGGCAGCACATGAACCTAGTTTTGAAACTCATCTCTACCAGGCATTACCTGTGTGACCTTGGGAAAGTCACGTAACCTCTCTGAGTCTCAATTTTCTGCTTTTTCAGAAGACGAAGGCCATAGACTATGGATAGCCCAAAGAGCAATAGGGAGGAATAAACATTATAAACTTGGCAGGTAAAGAACTTAGCACTATAGAAGAGGTAGTTCTCTGCTATAGAAAGCTCTTGACTGGCTGAAGGGGGACTATTTCACCCCATAGTTTCTCATATGGGTGCTGGGAGGTATTTCTGAGCTCAGAGATGCACATATTGGAATATGCTGGTCATTTCCTTTTGCTTGATTCTCTAGTTCTCTACAATTGCAGAGATCAGCTTATACAATCTATAAGATGATCCCTCGTTTCAGTACCTTACAAAGAAACCTGGTCTCCGTTTGCATCCATCGCTGTTAGTTATAGAGTGCTGGGAACATGTGCTTCTCCTGCTTCTTGCCCACTGGAGTTTGCACACTGAGCTGGGCCGCCTTGTTTTGGCTCCCGTCCCTGACAAGGCCCATGCACTGTGAAGGCCTGACAAAGCCAGGTGCAGTTAACGTTGCTGGCTTTGTTGTGTGGACAGGTGAAGGCCAGGGAGCTTCCCAACAGATAATTCAAGTTAAATTGCCTCTCTGTACAGAGGCCATCTCTGGCGAGGATCCAGCTTCTTCTCAATACCTGAGAAAGGGCTGAGATATAGCACATGACCAGCAGAGCAGGTAGGCAGCCAAGGATTCATGGAGTCCTATGACCCAAAACAGCAAACAGCCAGAGACTTCCAGAGGAGAGAACCGGCATGGCGAGCCCGCTGAGCCAAACAAGGATATCTCACCTATGGAGCTAATTTCTTTATGCCCACTCCGCTCCTTATCCTTAAAGTAAGAGTTTGGGCTCACTTTTTAATGGGACTAGTTAGAACTAGACTATTTATGTTTTTTGGGGCACTATCTTTCTAGTGACTTCCTACTGCCCTAGGTCCGTGATCGGCAAACTGGCTCGCAAGCCACATGCGGCTCTTTGGCCCCTTGAGTGTGGCTCTTCCACAAAATACCATGGCCTGGGTGAGACTATTTTGAAGAAGTGGTGTTAGAAGAAGTTTAAGTTTAAAAAATTTGGCTTTCAAAAGAAATTTTAATCGTTGTACTGTTGATATTTGGCTCTGTTGACTAATGAGTTTGCCAACCACTGCCCTAGATAATCCCTCTGCCAGATCTGAGTTCATTCCTCAGGTTCCCCAGAACAGCACTTACTCTAGAGAACCTGAAGACCACAGCCCATGGCTTCCTCATGCTGAAGGACAGAAAAAGTTGAAGGGGGTGGGTGTCAATGAAATGGAGAAGAGAACAAAAGCAGAGCCAGAGTGAGTGTGGGGAGGATGGCTGGCAGCTGCCTAGAACCGTGACAAGGAATGAAATGGATGCCCCACTCTGACAACTCCCCAAACGTTTCTCTTCACTGAGGGTCCAGGTTCTTAGCCATGGCTCTTGGGCTCTTGGAGGATCTCTGAGGTCCAGAAGCTTCTTTAGAGGGCCTATTGATGAAACACTAATCATAAAAACTTAGAATGAAGACTCATTGTCATGCATGTGGCCATCTCTGCTCTGGCTGTGAATTTGAACCCATCTTAGTGGGCTCACTTCCCCCATGTGACCAGCACTATGTGGACATGGGTGTTTCCCATGTTTCAAAGCCAAGCCACTGACTTACTGGCAATCCACCCATTGTCATACTTATCTGGATGCATCACATTGGATTTTCATTGCTCTTCTATGAGCTTCTTGACCTTCTTAACCTTCCTGAGGAAATCACTCAAGAAACTTGACTCCTATTTTACATCACTAGTCTTTCCAGGTTTTGTAATTTTTTGAAACTTGTGTTAAGATGTGTTACCAATGTCAAAATTATTAATGCTATGTGGAAATGTGGGAAGTGCTTATGGTCCTGTGTTAGTTTTCTTTCAAAGTAGTATTCAAAATATTGTGTATTTACTCAGTAGTAACCAGGTAAATGTTTTTTGTTGACATGGACAAGAACAAGGATGGAATGTTCAAGAAGGAAGTTATTGTCAGCTAGGTTGGATTAATGGATAATTTTTTCCTTTACAAATTTCCTCTAAATAAGTTTGTGTATAAAAGTCACTTGGCTGAGATGTTTCCCTGTCCTAGCTCCATGTTGGAAGTTCTGTTTCCAGTCTTGGCCAGACAAGCTTAGTCCAACATTAAACCTGCTATTGAATCTTCATAAAATCACTGTGTTGTTCTAGTCCCCAGTGAAAGATCAAGGGATTATCTTTTACCTCCCTGTATCTCCCCCTTTGTATGGACAATGGCTGCAAGTCAACTCTGTTCCTTCCTTCACTTTTATCTCCCCTCTTCCCTTTCCACTGACAGCTAATTCAATGAGACCAACTCTGAGAGGCTTACCCTTACACCTCTGCATTGATTTCATTCCTATGAACTGGGCCTGTGTTGACTTGTACTTTCTCTCAGAGGGGTAATGAGCCCAGGGATCCTTCTTATCACAGACGGGTCTGATGCCTCCATTAAAAACAAACAACTCTAGTTATAAGCATCAATATAGCTTATAATTATGGACTGTTGTGTTCTTCCTAAACAACTTGAAAGAGTTTTCCAAATTCTCACTGGAATAAGTAGCAGAGCCACTATTTAAAACATGGAATGACTAGGGGGTTTGAGGCCTTTTTCCTTCCCTGTCCTCCAGGGGAAAGAGATTTGGAAGAGATAGCCCAAGTTGTGCCTGAGACCTACAGAACCCCAGGCATCTAGAGACTCCATCCAAACCCCTGCCCCAATAGACTTGCCCAAGATTTACCATTTGTTCTCCCCAAAACCTTCAGTAGTCACTGAACAGAGCCTGTCCTTGCTGCTTTAACTAGTGTCTGCTTTGTTTATCTTTGACATGACCTGGAATAGCTCTGCCAGTTTACTTTCCACCAGATAACCAAAAGAGTTCCTGTTTCCCTACAACCTTGCCAAAGTTTGGCATTTGCTAATCTCCTAATATTTGCCAGCCTTGTGGGCAAAAAGAGATATCTTGCTATTGTTTTTGTTTTCACTTATGTAGTCCAGCAGGTGTTGCTCAGTGGTTGAGTGTCGACCTATGGACCAGGAGGTCACAGTTTGTTCCTGGTCTGGGCACATGCCTGGGTTGTGGATTCCATCCCCAGTGGGCATTCTGTGGGAGACAGTTAATCAATGATTCTCTCCTTCTCTGAAATCAATAAAAATATATTAAAATTTTTTTTCACTTATCTCATAACCAGTGGGATTGGGCAAAACTAGTGGATTTTCTTGCATGAATTGCATATCTATATTCTTTGCCCATTTTTCTATTGGGTTCTCTGTCTTTTTCTGGTTGATTTGTAGCATTTCCTTATATGTTCTGGGTAATAATCCAGAACTTTTAGAAGTCTCCAATGTTTTTCCTCAGTCCAGCACCTGTCAGTTAATTTTGAAAATGATATCTATCATTACTAAATTATCATTAATTTTTCGTAGTTAAATCCATCAACTTTTTGACCCATGTGTATATTTGTTAGGTCTTGTTTTTTTAAAAAAAATCCAATTCAATTTTAAAATCATGCATATATTCTCCTATGTACCTTTCTATTTATTTGTCTTGAGGAATTGCCTTCCACATTCATATATTTAATGCATCTGATGTTCACCTTTGTTTATGATGTTAGGTATCCAACTTAATTTTTCTCCACTTAGTGAGCTAGTTTTCCCTGCACTATCTCCTAAGCAGTCCACCCTCATCCCATTGATTTGTGGTGACTTCTTGTTAATACAACGGGTGCACTCACATCCAAATGCGTCAACATACATATATACGATTCTGAATACTTTCTGATCCTTGGTCAATGTGCATGTTTCTGCAATCAGCACCATGGTGTTTTAATATGCAACACTGGAATATAGTGGGGCAAATCCTTCCTCTTTGCTCTTTTTTTCAAAATTGACATTACTGTTTAAGGTTAAGGTGTAGCAAATGATTATTACATAATTGTGATATGATTACAATAAGTTTAACTAACATCCACCATCTCTTGTAGATACAAAAAAAAAAGAACAATATTATTCTCCTTGTGATGAAACTCTTAGGATAAACTCTCTTAACAACTTGCATATATACCATATTATCAGTGGACATTTGTACTTTCTGACCACCTTTATCTAATTCCCTCTCCTCCACCTCTTTCATATAAATTTCTAAAGACATCTTTTCATGCCTAAAAAAAAATTGTTGGGTGTATATTGAAATTGCCTTGAATTTTTATATTAACTTTGGGGAGAATAGATATCCTTACATATTAAGGAGTCTTGTCCACCAATATGGCATATTTTTTGCCTATTCAACTCAACTCATATTATGTCTTAAAATAGTTTTACATTTTTCTCCAAAACTTTATTTTGAACTTCTTGTTAATTTTTAGGTACTTTGTAGTTTTGTTGCTCTTGTGAAACATCTTATTGTCTATTATATTTTCTGATTGAATATTGCTGAAATACAAGAATGCTATTTTTTATAAGTGGATCTTATTCCTGACAGCCTTGTCAAGCATAAGTCATAGTTCTAAACGTATTGCTATTAATTCTGTGAGGTGCTCTATGTTTATAATCAGATCACCTGTAAATAATGTCAGTTTTGTCACTTTCTTTCAAATCCTTATATCTATTATTTCCTTTTTCTGTCTTATCACATTGGCCATAACCTCCAGTACTATGTTGAGTAGGGCATTTCTGTTTTTAGAGGAAATGTGAATTTATCTGCACCTGCTATCTCCTTCCCATCCCCAGGGTGAAGCCTGCCCTAACGTAGCCAGAAGCTCCGTTTCCTGCTGATGTAAGAATGGCAATTCTACATCACGATGGCAGAGATAGAGGTGAGTGAAGCACAGTTAGAGTGGCAATTCTAACTCCACTCTAAACTATAATCTGTTCATGAAAATGTGGGGGAGAAAAGAGCCCAAGATAAAATTTTCTCTGACTCTGGCACCTTTCCTCTTCACCCTGTAGTCACATACACCCAGACCCTTTGCTGGGACCCATCACGTTGCTGTTCCTCTAGAAGCTCCTTACAGTTATTACATTGGATTCTCAGATCCACCAGCTGCCTCATTTCTGGACACTCACAAGGCTGTGAGACAGCCGGTAGCTTAAAATAGGTTGCCATTTTATCAGGATCCAGAGGACAGAGTGACATTTCTAAAATAATTATAATCACAAGAATGCTTTAATCATAGACTCTCGGAGGCCCTCATTATAGCCTCTTTATTTTTATTTATTTCGCTCCTTACCCGAGGATATGTTTTTCTTTGGTTCTAGAAAGAGCAGAAGGGAGAGGGAGGGAGAGAGAGAGAGAGAGAGAAAGACGCATCGATGTAAGAGAGAAGCATCAATCCATTGCCTCCTACATTTGCCCCAACCAGGGATTGAACCCGTGACCCTTCAGTGCACAAGACAATGCTCCAACCAACTGAGCCACTGCCTAATGCAATTAAACTCTTTAATAAGAACATTCAGGGTCTTAAGTAGCTGACCTCACCTCCTTCTTCTTTAACTAAAACATAGCCCACAAATCTCTCTGGGTGATCTTCTTTAGCCATGTAATGTACTTTAAACTTATCGTGTTTACCATACAGTTCCCTCTCCATAGTATTCTCTCACCTTTCTCCACACTGAGAAATCCTACTCATTCTTCAAGGCTCAGAACAAACCTTTGAGTTCATCCCATTGGTGTAAATAATTCCTTCCCCAAATTTCCCCATAGCACTGACCTGTTAGGTTCGCCTTATAGCTTGCTGTTAGTTATCTAACTGTCCCATTAGATAGCCACCTCTAGGAGAGCAGGACTGTGCTTCACTCACCTCTCTCTCTCTCTCTCTCTCTCTCTCTCTCTCTCTCTCTGCAGCAGTTCTTCACACAGTAAATGCTCAATGAGTGCTTATTTAATTAGTTAAATGGTAGAGATCACAAATTATAGGAAAAGGAAGTAACGCTCTTGCCTAATCTTGGTTTCAGGAGGATTGAATGCGAACTCGCAGGGTTGTGGTTATCTTTAGTAATACTTGGCAACATGCAAATGGGAATGAGAATAGACACTGTAAACTCCTGCTCATTCTCTTTACGGTCTGATAAACCCTTAGAGTGCTATAATAAGAGGTATTCAACCTGTGCAGTGCTGTGCAACTATTTGGAACAAAATGTACCTGCAAAGTCTAACATACAGGGGCAAGGGTGAATGCTAGCATATGGCCATATATTCCTAGGTTTCTGCTCCTGGAAAATGTCCTAGTTGCATTAGGAAGGTTAGGTGGGTATCCCTACACACAGCTCTTAAAATGTACCTATTTATAAGTGAAGATTATGAGACAAATAGAAACTTCTTTTGAAAATATTACCTTTACTTTTTAAATTTTTATTTTTCAATTATACTTTACACTCAATTTTATTTTATATTGAATAGGAATTTCTAATAAGTGGAATAGATTATTTATGTTGTGGAAGAGACACACACACACAAAAAAATAAATGAAGAAACTAAAGTAAAATTAATACTAATGTTTATAGTCTCCCTTCTTATTGAACGACATATAGCAGTTTCTTCTGTGTTCTTTCTTTTTGCATCCCTAGACACTCAGTAAAAAAAGTGTTGTTATCATTTTGGTGAAAGCAGAGGTAAGGAAGCATTAAATTACTTCATTAGATGGTTAATGCAACAACCCTTAATTTGTTCCTACCTCCTTGAATCCACATCCTTGAGTAATACCTTTCACAGTGACTCCAGTCTTGGCCATGTGACTTTCTTTGACCAATGGAAAAGAGCAACTATGACATAAGCAGAAAGTTGCAGCCTGCCCTCTCTCGGTGATCTTTGGTGCCCAGAGACCACCATGATGAGACTACCTTGTGAAGCCAGATTAGTCTGCTAAAGAATGAGAAATCGCATGGAGCAGACACAAACCATCCCAGCTGAGTCCCCCAACCGGTCAATCTCCAGGTATGTGAGTAAGGCCAGCCAACCCCACATGAGTCACATACAGACCCTCAGAGATCTGCCACACCAACCTAGATCAGAATAACTGTCCAGATGACTCACAAAAGCATGAGAAAAAATAAGTGTTTGTTGTTTCAAGCCACTAAGTTTTGAAGTGGTTTGTGACACAGCAAAACCTCAAGAGAGCTTACTCAGGCTGGACCAAGACAGAGATCCTGGTCAACAGGTTCATGTTCAATTGCGACTGTGCCTCTTCTAGTCAAAGGTGAGGTTGAGATATGCAAAACATAGGATATTGTTTTGTATCTTAAATGCGATTAAGCATCTTCTGGAATTCCTCAAGGGCAAAGGCGAAGACTTGATCTTCCCAGCTGGCTTAGTACATTGCTTTAGTCATAAAGATGAGGGATATTACTTTTCTATAAAGGAACAAAAGTTTCGTTCTCATGAGGATGGAAGAAGGTAAAGCAACATGTGGTGTGTATAAGTCTCAAAATGTATATAGGGCATAGATATTTTTAATTACAAAGGAAATTTTAAACTAACCATCTCTCTTAAGAGAGAAAACAGGGAGGAAGGGAAAGGCAGGGACCATGGCCCAGACCAGAGCCTTGCAGAGCTGCTGAGCTGAACAACCTCATTGAGGCCCATATACGCAGTTTCCCCCTGGAGTTGTTCAGCATACAACTCACACAGCCACACCTGAGGCCCCTACCCGGCACACAGCAAGGGTTCAATGAATGGCATGCAGGCGAGTGAGCGCGTGTGCATGCATACACATAGATGCCTGTGGCCTTTAGCAGAGTTTTAACTGGAAAGAAAAAGAAGCCAAACTGGAATGAGTATCCCTGTTTAGTGAGCTCCCAGAGCACACCACTTTGCTTTTGGTGTGACAAAGTGAGAAAATATAAAATAAAATATTGTGGAGATCAAATATAAATTCAAGGAAAAAATCAACACCATAGGATAAAAAATAAAATAAAAAATAAAAATTCATTTTGGTTCATGATGACACCTAGTGGTATATCAAATCTGTGGGTCTTCCTGGGAGTAATTTATTTTGCACATTAGGGTGGAAGGGTCCTTGGGATAGTGGACCCTGCTGCCCCCCTCACAGATTAGGTAGTGAAGGTCCGCAGGCCTCGCAGGGTCAGTGTGGGTGAGATGTTGTTCCAGAAGTTAGCCCTCCGGAGCATCCCAGTGCTGCTGTCACGGAGGAACCTCCCCCCCCCCAACCCCAATAAATGCCAGAGGTGGTGGGAAGCCCCCTTCCAAGTCCAAGGTCACTCTTTGTCACTTCAGATAGCTGTTCTCAGCTGTCTGTGCCTTTCCGCTGTGTCTTTCTCTCTTCCCATCTTCTTCCCTCAGTTCTTGTAATGGTCCTTTTTTTTTTTTCATTCTCTTCCCTTCTCCTTCCCTCTGGCAAGACCTGATGGCTCCTCTTTCTTCTCACTCTTCCTCTCCATCCCTTCCTTCTCTTCTACTTTTTTCTTCCCCCTCATTTACTCTCTCCCTCCTTTTTATTCTCCTCAGTGCTCTCTGATGCTCCCAAAGATGTCGGGAGTCCCAGATCTGCACTGCCTAGTATGGTAACCACTCACCCAGGGGGCTATTCAAATTCAAATTCAAATGAATTAAAACTAAATGGAATTTTAAAAAAAGCCAATCCCCATGTCACATAGTCACATTGCAACTGCTCAGTAGCAGCAGTGAGGACTCTGTTGGACAGCGCAGAGCATGGGCACCTCTGTCACTGCAGAAAACCCTACAGGAAAGCATTGGCCTCGAGCTTAGCTCTCCTCCCTCTCCGGTCTTTCACCTTTTCCTTCCCGGCACCTCTAAGTGGTAGTTCTTGAGGCGGTCGGCGTTCTGCCCCTTCCCGGCTCTCTCTACTCACTCCCGTGTGTTTGGTGGCTTCTGTTCTCTGTATATTATTATGTAAACTCATTAAGATGTCCTTGCCAAGTGAACACAAAAATATATAATCATGCTAGACAGTTTATTTGGGACAGTCCATGATTCACGGCATCTTGTTTTCCATGATTTGAAACTCATCAAAATATTTTTAAACTCAACACATCAACACATCATTTAAAAAAATTATACCCCACGCCTTTCTTGTTCTCTCCTCTCTTTTTTTCTTGCTTTTTTAAATCCACAGGTTTCTACCTTTCTACCTTGAGTTAAAAAAAATAGCTTTAAAATTAAACAGTACACCTTTTTATTAATGCCTGAAAATATATATTTTTATGTATAGAATAGCTTTGAAATAACACACAGGAAACTGGCTGCAGATTGGTGCTTGACTGAGATGGAATGGACATTAACTTTTTGTTTTACCAGATTAGTATGTGTGCAACTTTTTAAATATAGGTGAATTCTAAATTACTTTTTTCCTTGTTGGAAATGTTATTGGTCCTGAGGAAAGAGAGGAAGGCAGGCCCAGCCTCCTGCTGAGGGTGCCACAAGCCCTCACTGGGTCCTGTTGCCATTGTGGGGAGGTCCATGTGCTCGGGGAGGGCCAGGAAGGCCTTGCGCTTGGGCTGGGCTCTGAGGCATGCCATGGAGGCCGAGAGCAGCAGGAGGGAGTCCAGGCAGCCAGGCCAGGACCTGGAGATTCGGCAGCAGGTTGAACAGGTCGTAGTCCACGCAGGACATCTGGTCGCCCACCATGAAGGCCTGGCCCTCTGGTTCTGACACAGAAGGGTCTGAGAATGCTTCAGGGCAGTCCCTGAACATAGTCCTCCTTGCCCACCTGGTAGCTGGTATAGATGAGGGTGATGTGTTTGTAGTGGACGACCTTCATGCGTCACTCACCACATGCACTAGGGCTGCCTCCTATGTGGCCTTCCCATACAGCCTAAAGTACGATGACCAAACGTCCCACTTTTGGCGGGACAGTCCCAATTTTTAACAATTTGCCCCGCTTCCTGAGGCGTTTTTAAAAAGTCCCGATTTTTGGAAAGAACAGGAACAAGACAGGGATGCCCACTCTCACCACTTCTGTTTGACATAGTACTAGAAGTACTAGCCATTGCAATTAGACAAGAAGAGGAAATAAAAGCTATCAAAATTGGAAAAGAAGAAGTAAAGTTGTCCCTATTTGCAGATGACATGATATTGTACATAAAAAACCCAAAAGACTCCATCAAAAAACTAATAGACTTAATAAATGAATTTGGCAATGTAGGAGGATACAAAATCAATGCCAAGAAATCTAGAGCATTTCTATACACCAATAGTGAACTCACAGAAACAGAGACTAAAAAAGCAATCCCATTTACCATCGCACCAAAAAAATTAAGATACGTAGGAATAAACTTAACTAAGGAGGTAAAAGACCTATATGCTGAAAACTCCACAACACTGAAAAAAGAGATAGAGGAAGATGTAAACAGATGGAAGAACATACCATGTTCATGGATTGGTAGAATCAACATCATCAAAATGTCTATACTTCCCAAAGCAATTTATAAGTTCAACGCACTCCCTATTAAAATACCAATGACATACTTCACAGACCTAGAAAGAACTCTACAAAAGTTCATTTGGAACAATAAAAGACCCCGAATAGCCGCAGCAATCTTGAGAAAGAAGAGTAAAGTAGGAGGGATCTCAATACCAGATTTCAAGCTGTATTACAAAGCCACTGTTCTCAAAACAGCCTTGTACTGGCACAAGAACAGACATATAGATCAATGGAATAGATTAGAGAATCCAGATATCAACCCAAATCAATATGCTCAATTAATATTTGACAAAGGAGGCACGAGCATACAATGGAGTCAAGACAGTCTCTTCAATAAATGGTGTTGGGAAAATTGGACAGATACATGCAAAAGAATGAAACTAGATAACCTACTTACACCATACACAAAAATAAACTCAAAATAGATACATGACTTAAACATAAGACGGGAAATCATAAAAATACTAGAGACATCCACAGGCAGCAAAATCTCAGACATATGCCTAAAGAACTTCTTCACTGATACTAACCCTAGGGCAATGGAAGCTAAAGAGAAAATGAACAAATGGGACTACATCAAAATAAAAAGCTTTTTACAGCAAAAGAAACCATCAACAAAACAACAAGAAATCCCACGGTATGGGAGAACATATTTGCAAATGATATCACTAATAAAGGTTTAATCTCCAACATCTACAGACAGCTTATACAACTCAATAAAAGGAAAATAAATGAGCCAATTAATAAATGGGAAATGGACCTAAATAGAATCCTCTCAAAAGAAGACAGGAGGAAATCCAAGAGGCACATGAAAACATGCTCCAAGTCACTAAGTATCCGAGAGATGCAAGTCAAAACAACAATACGGTACCATCTCACACCTGTCAGAATGGCCAACATCAACAAAACAACAAACAACAAATATTGGCGAGGTTGTGGAGAAAAAGGAACCCTCGTGCACTGCTGGTGGGATTGCAGATTGGTACAACCACTGTGGAGAACAGTATGGAGCTTCCTCAAAAAACTGAAAATGGAACTCCCATTTGACCCAGTAATCCCACTACTAGGAATATACCCCAAGAAACTAGAAACACCAATCAGAAAGGATATATGCACTCCTATGTTCATAGCAGCACAATTTACAATAGCTAGGATTTGGAAACAGCCTAGGTGCCCGTCAGCAGATGAATGGATCAGAAAACTATGGTACATCTACACAATGGAATACTATGCGGCCATAAAAAGGAAGGAATTCTCATCATTTGCAGTAACCTGGATGGAATTGGAGAGCATCATGCTGAGTGAAATAAGCCAGTCAATGAAAGAGAAACACCACATGACTTCACTCATTTATGGATATTAAAGAACATTATAAACTAATGAACAGAAAGATAGATATAGAGACAGTAAAACAAGCAGACTGTCAAATGACAGCGGGGGAGGGGGGGGAGGAAGATCTGGGGGAGATAAGAGATCAACCGAAGGACTGGTATGCATGCATATAAGTACAACCAATGGACACAAAACTCTGGGGAGGGAGGGCATGTATGGGGGGGGGGAAGCAATGGTAAGCTATGTACACATATAATACCTTAATAAATTTAAAAAAAATAAAAAATCTCAATTTTTGGAAAGAATCACTTTTTTAAAACGCTGCGGAACGCGGGACCAATTGTTAAAAATCGGGACTGTCTCACCAAAAGCAGGACGTCTGGTCACCTTAGCCTAAGGGGGCCCAGAAGTCGTAGGATGGCATTGGACTGAGTGAGGCTTCCGTCTTGAAATTTGGCAGTGATGTCTTGATGAGTGAAATAAAAGTTACCATTTCTCGTCCTTGTCCTCAGCTCTCGCAGGCTGGTCCTGGCGGCATGTCCTCCTGAGTGCCACTGATCTTTAAGAAGAAAGGAGGACGGACCTGGGATCCCCCCTGACTTCAGAGCTGCTCGCAGCCCACAGGTACTTCGAGACTTGGATTTACGTTGCCTTTAGAGTAAAGGCTCATGCTTCTTTAAAAGGGGACTTAGGGACTGGGATAGAACCGTCATCCCTTACGTGACAGCGGTACCGCCAACCTGAGAGAAAGGGAAACCGAGGCAGGGCACCGTACATTCGGTGTGAGCGGGGATTTGCAGTCAGTGCCCTGGCCTTCCCGTAAGACCACAAGGGCATCCACACCGTATAATCATATGCCCAGACAGAACTGTAGCATCTCTGTGAACATTCATCTAAATAAAGCGCCGCCGGGCCGGGGCCGTGCCACCCAGGGGAGTTGGTCTGTGGTTCTTCCCCACCGTGGACTTCTGCGGTGCCAGGCTGGCCCGGGGAGGGACCGGGGTTCTCCTAAAGGAACAAAGGGTGACGCTTAGGCTCCGTGGACCGCGCAGGAGTCTGTGCTTAAGGAGAGGCTCGCTGCGCTGTGTGTTGGGAAGACAAACAGCAGCCATTCCTTCGGCCGAGGACCAGCACTGTCCTTCCTTCCAGCGAGACTGGCCAGGGGAGGGGAAAAGCTCAGGATCACCAACGCTGCAAGGGCCCTTTGAACAACTCCAATGGACCCTCGCATTTTATAATGTTCCACTCTCCCCGAAAGGTTAGGAGGCCAAGGGGCCTTGCTGAGGTGACGGAAGGGGGGTACCGTGCTGAGCCTCCCGCCAGGCCCCCTGCACCAGCCTGGCAGCCCAGAGACCCTGTGCGAAGGCTCCTCCTCTGGCTCACGGCCGGGTACGGACACCTTCACAGGGTTCGTTCTTTGATGTGATTGCTGGCACACCAAGGACTGCTCAGTGTGTGTTTGCAGGCCAGATTATAAAGGTACATCTGTGCTGTCTAATACAGCAGCTCCTAGCCACACGTGGCTACCGAGTTCTTGAATCGTGGCCAGTGCAAACTAACGCATGCTATAACTGTAAAGTACATGTCGGATTTTGAATACTTAGTCTGAAAAAAAATGTGGGTAAAACTATTCAGTAATAGTTTTATACTGATAATATATTGAAAGGATAATATTTTAGATACATTAGGTTAAAGTGTGTTTTTTTAAATTACCCATTTCTTTTTACTTTTCAAGATATGGCTGCTAGAACATTTCACGTGGTGGGGTGGCTCACAGTACATTTCTGTTGGATAACACTGAGATACACAACATAGACTCTGACTTCTGCCTTGCAGTCTAAAGCATCATGTTCCAGCGGGGTCACCTGTGTGCATACATGTAAGGTGCCTGCACTGGGAGGAGGGAGGAGGGGGAGGTGAGCAGGGCAGGTGACTTTCTGAGTGTTCTGAGTGTGAAATGGGACATAATGTTCCACGCTCCCCTTGAGTGAGCACGGTTCCTGTACTCGACTCTAGAGAGGCGAGCATCCACCTTTCCAAGAGCAGAGTCCAGTGTTTTGCCACCCTCACCAACATTGATAACCCTCAAAAACCTAACGCTGAGCAAAGAAAGCAGATTGTAGGTGCCTGCAGATGGTTCACTTCACAGAAAATTGTAAAGCTGCAAAGTTATGTGTTTAATACAGACATTCACAGGAGCGATCAACGCCAATTAGGGACAGCGATTCCTCTGGGGAGGGAAGGTGGGAGGAGAATGTGGTTGGGAGGGGCTTTCGTTGCATTTACAAGACTCTTTCTCTAGTTAGAGGGTGGCGTACGGCTATTTGATATTATTATTTTCTATCCTTTGTGTAGACTGGACATGTCTCATAATGAAAGTGCTTTCATACGCGTACATCTCACACACTGATTAGGCACTGGGAGAGGCAGCATGTATTTCTGGTGTATGCAGGTTTTATGTACCTAATATTGCTATTGCAAATTCTTGGGCTGTCTGCTATGTACCCCCTTCAAAGCCCGTTGTACCCTGTGCATGGAGGACATCCAAAGAAAGCAATTGCCTTTAGGGTCTAAACATATATTTTTTTTCTTTAAAATGTATATATTGTGGCATAAACCTTACCCTCAATACGTATTCTGTTAGGAATGATTGATATACTCAAGTCAGGAAAAGGCACTGATCAAAGGGTGTGTGTGATTTTCTTAAGGAGAAAGTGGCTGATGACCACAGTGACTCAAAAAGCGTGGAGTAAGCCGAAACCGGTTTGGCTCAGTGGATAGAGCATGGGTCTGCGGACTGAAAGGTCCCGGGTTTGATTCCGGTCAAGGGCATGTACCCTGGTTGTGGGCACATCCCCAGTAGGGGGTGTGTAAAGAGACAGCTGATCGATGTTTCTCGCTCATTGATGTTTCTAACTCTCTATCCCTCTCTCTTCCTCTCTGTAAAAAATCAATAAAATATATTTATTTTTAAAAAAGCATGTAGTAAAATCAGGCTGAAAAAAAAGATATAAGCTAGTTGTGAAAAGTCTGAGTTTCAGGCTGCCTGAAAGGAGACCTTTGTATATGCAAGAACTTACCTGCTCCCTCACCATGATCCTGGATAAAACCTTAACTGACCTTCTGAAAATTAGAAAAAGAAAGAAGGAAAAGGGTGATTTCATCCTCCCGGACAAACAGTCCACGCAGGGGTGTTTAGAATGAGTTGCGAGGCATGCTAAGTGGGGCCCTGCTATGGCTGCTTTGGGCTCCTCCCCGGCCCTCACTGGCTATTTGACCTTGGGCAGGCCATACAATAGCCCTGAACTGGAAGTTTTTGTCTGTAAAATGGCAGCTTTAGGTGATGTGCATAGCAAGACTGGCACTCAGTAAAACCTGGGTACTTAGAAATAGTTTCTCGACAAAGCCCCGTTATTCTGTTTGAGAGGGATAAGCTTCTGCCATGTTATCACGTCTCCTGTCCCCTCACCAGCCCTGATGCATGGCTCACACCAGACAGGCTCTCATTAGGCTCGGCAGCTTCGGGGCCCCCAGTGGGCATGGCAAGGGGAGTTCCTTCTGGCAGGGATCCAGGGGCCCCAAGGGGCAAACCTCAGCAAGGCCCCAGTCTGTAAACATCTTGTTGTCTTAAGAGGCAGAGATGAGCCAGGGCTGGTTTGGCTCAGCGGTAGAGCGTCGGTCTGTGGACTGAAGGGTCCCAGGTTCGATTCCGGTCAGGGGCGTGTACCTTGGTTGTGGGCACATCCCCAGTAGGGGGTGTGCAAGAGGCAGCTGGTCGATGTTTCTCTCTCATCGACGTTTCTAGCTCTCTATCTCTCTCCCTTCCTCTCTGTAAAATATCAATAAAAAATATTTTTTTTAAAAAGGGGCAGAAATGAATACTTCCCCAGAGCCTCAGGAGATCTCCCCGTACTGCCTGCATTGCTCCAGCTCTGTTTATCTCCGGATTGCTAACTCCCCCCCCCCCCCCCCCGCAATCCTCCAATTTGTCTTCCCACAAGGCAGCCAGGGGTGGGCTTGGGAGCTGTGAGCCAGGCCCAGGGGTGCGCACCGAGTTCTCAAGGCTGCCCCACCAGCGGGCTGGTGTTCAGACAGACGGTCATGGGTGCCGGTGGGAGGCTCCAAGGGGCCCAGACACTGGGCCCCGATTGGGGTGCGCACTGCGGAGCTAGAGGAAGCAGGGCAGGTCCTTCACTCCGGTCAGGGGCTCTTCCATGGAACCGTGCCACCTCACCACGCAACTCCTCTCGTCAGGAAGGGACTCGCTGAAGTGCCCTTTGGTGGCCTTTCCCCAGGCCCCCCTCCCCTGGGGCTGGACTTCCATTCACTTCCCCTCGGGTGGGGGTCATCCCCGTCCGCACAGATCTTGCTGTCCACATCGAACTGGACATTACAGCCAGCAGTGAACCCTTTGATCTGGGCATTAATCCCGGACTCCGGCCTCCCAAACTGGTTGCAAGGGAAAGCCAAGATCCACAAAGGGCACTCAGCACATCAGCGTGCAGGTTGGCCAGCTGAGGGTGCTTCCGGTCTGCTGTGCCTCCTTGGGAAGCCACCAGGCACCTCGGTGGCCATGCACACGAAGCCCTGGTGCTTGTCCAGTTAACCGTGAGCCGGTCCGCGCCCTTGGCTGAGAGCTTGTGCACGGACTGAGCACAGCGCCAGGCGCCCAGGGACCTCATTGGTGCTGGCCAGAGCCCCACCCAGCCCGCTGCTAGCCCTCCCACCCTCCCCTCCCTCCACCGCAGGCTCCCCTACCGCCTCACACAAAGAAATGCCAGCTTCAGCAGGCGGCTCCAAGGTGCTTTTAAAACATGAATTTCCCCTCCCCCCACCCCATCCCCCAAATAGTGGACCCATTTACAATGTCACCAGCAGTAGAGGTACCTGTTGTTTTTTGTGGGGGTTTTTTGATCTGCTGATTTCATAGGCATCTGGGATGCTTTGTGAAAATAACATAGTTTCTATTTATTTATCTGAGGGATTTTTTTTTTTTTTGCTAAGACAAGAGAGTAGGGAGAGTAATTCATTGAGTTTTATTTTTAAGCATAATATAATCCTTCGAGGTAGAATAAATATTTATTGGCCATTTGCTATGTGCCAGTCAAACTCCAGTCCTCAGATGAGACAAAGAAAAATAAAACAGAGTCCTTGCTCTTGAAGAGAATTATGGTCCAGAGGGGATTTGAACTAGAACACTACAATAGTTACATTCAAAGCATAATGCAATAAGGACCACAAAACAAGTAGAGATGAGGTGAATTGGGGGTTTTGAAGGAAGGGTAGCATTTACTATAGGGGACTGTTATTACATCAACAACCTTCTAATAAAAGTGATACCCTAATAAGTACTGATTTTCCTTTCTCTGTGTTCTCTTACACATCCTTATAGTATAACCACAATACATTGTATGCTCTCCTAAGCATTATAAGCATTTCCTTTTGCTAAATACTTTTCATCATAATTTCCATCTGTTAGTGAATGTAATTTCCTTTACAGTACCCTGTTGTGTGATAAATGGGTTATTTCCAGTTTTTTCAGAGTTAAAAATTACAGTGTAAGGAGTATCTTTATGCGTGTAGCTTATTTCTTCAATATCTTTTCGTTAGCTCTGCGAAATAAGATTGATGGAGGTGAAAGGACCAGAACATTTATCTCTCCCCTGAAATATATTGCTCCATGGTTCCCCCAAAATATTGGACCCATTTACACATTTACAGCATCACCAGCAGTAGATGTACGTGTGTGTGTGTGTGTGTGTGTGTGTGTGTGTGTGTGTGTGTTTTCCATCTGCTGATTTCATAGGCATCTGGGATGCCTTATTATTATTTTAACTTACATTTTTTATAGCTGTGTTTCCAATATCCTTCCTGGCCGGATCTCTTCAGGTCAGAGGAGCAGGATTTCCACAGGCAGACAACAGCACTTTGCCAGCCAGAAGGAGGAGAGCGCGCATGTGCAGGAACACAGGTTTTTTGGCTGGGAGAGAAGGGGCAGAAAAGAGGGAACTGGTGGAGGGGAAGCCGGAAAGGAAAGTGGAGGCCAGCGTATGCACAAGTTTGTTTCTAATCCTGTAAGGTTTTTAGTTTAACTTGTGCAATATGCCTCCGAGGAGTGACCAGTTGGACTGGCCTGTCTCTCTCTCTCTCTTAACGCTGATGAATCCATGGGCCCAGCAAGCTGACTCCACTTGCCCCTGTCGCCTCCAGCCAAACTCCTGCCCCCTATCGCTTCTTTTCCACCTGGAGCCCGCTGATCCCCACAGCTCCTGCTCACCCACCTGCCTCACTCTCTCATCTCCAGTGTCACCTGCTGCACCCCGGCCCCTCCTCTCCTCAGGCGCCCTCACTCACTGTCCCTGCGTCCTGGGGTGCAGCCTCCTCCTGTGCACTGACCCTGCCAGGGCCCACCAGCAGTCCCCGCATTGGGTATCAGGTGCCCCACTCCCCCCACCGACCCTGGCCCCTCCAGGATGTGCTTCCTCCATGTTCCAAGAGGATTAAAAGCCACCGGGACTGGGAGGGAGGCATCCGCTGTGTTTCTCCTCCTCTGCGAGGAAAATGCAAGGAACACGGGGGAAACCTGAAGCAGAGCTATAGACGAAGAGGGATGTGTAGTCCTTTGAGAAAACACCGAGGCCTTGGTTCCTGAGAGCTGCAAAGCCCCAGGGGGGTGTTTCTGCTGCTACGCAGAGCTGATAGGCCTTGTGAAGAATCGTATTTCTTCCTGCACATCCCCCAACCCAGCTCCTTGTGCTGCTGAAAGAGGCAAAGAGCTGACAAATAGCACAGGGCAACTTTCCAGACTCAGCCCCATAACCAGAGAGAGGCCTCCAGAAGGTGGGCCGAAGACCTGGACCAGGAGACCCAGGCTGCGCGAGAGAGCCATGCCAGGCTGCGAGTTGCCCCAAGGGCATGGAACACCGTGCGTTTTGTGGAATCTTAGGTGATGGTGCTTGCAGGTATGAAAACCCCAGGTGTGAAATAAACCTAGGCGATGCCCTGGCAGCACCCTCCGACTTTCTGTAAGCAGACTCTTGGTCCCACCCTGTCTGCTGGGTGCCTTTGGGAAATTTCTTCACTGAGCCTCAGTTTCCTTATCTGTGACATGGGAATATTAAAACCAATGCTAGGTATTGTGAGGATTACACCAGTTAATATAGGCAAAGCACTTAGTGCCTGGAGTCGGATACTCTGTAAGTGGTAGTGATAATTTGGGTTGGTTTGGCTGGCTGCCCGCCTCTGCCTCTGCCGAGGGCACCAGCCTGAACACCCGTGATGAGGTTGTTGAGCATCCGGCCCCAAGCCCTGAGAGGAACCACCCTCAGGACCATCCCACCGATCAGATCTGCAGACCAGAGCTCCCTTTCAGACAGCTGTGACTCAAAGCACGGGTCTCCTGCTGCCCACCCATCTGAGGAGCAACTGTTCCTCCAGAGCAGGCAGAGGAGAGACAAATCCCCAAGGCCGTGGGCACAAGCCCAACAGCCTCCCCATTGGCTGGGGCTTGGTGGAGGGGATCCCCGGGGCCCTGCGTGGGTGTTGCCCTGAACACATTGTGGTTTCCACATTGGTTGGGGGATTTTGCAGAGGGTGGCACCACTGAATCCTGGTGGCCACTGATTGGATACTTCCTGAGCACACGATGCTCCGCCCTCCTCCCAAAGCTAACATCATGGTCTCCACACGGGAGTTTGGGGGATGCTGAGGGTGCAGGCCCCAGGTGCTCGGGGTGGACAAAGCACCCCGGCCTCCATCCAAGGGTGGTGTGAAATTATGTCTGTGGCAGCCCCATGGGAACAACAAAGTGCCACCCACTGTGCTTTCTGGCAGGAGCCCCATCCCGGCCTTTGAAGATGCTCCATGGGTAGTGAGTTTTTTATATTTAAGAGGGTCGCATGGCTCATCGCCATGGTTTTCAGCTCTGCCTTTCTTTTCAGACAAGGTGGATTAAATCATATCTTCACCAGACTGGGGTCTGGCGTGAGCTGTGAGGATGATATCATTCCGATGCTAAGCCTGTCCCCGCAGTTGCCAGGTGCACACCCCTAAGGGAATTCTGTCAGCTTTGAAAAGTAGAAAAACAATTGCTTTGGATCCTGGACTACAGTTTGCTCTCATACGGTGGGAGAGCAAGTCCTAACTTGTCTTAACGTGGCATTTAAAAACATCCTAGTATCTGTGTTATCCCACCAGACAGTGTAAGACAAATGAAGGGAAAGGTGAAGCTTTGAACGTTATCTTAGGGACCAGCTGGGGAAAACAGAGACATCACGTTGGCATGTGCTTCCCTCCACCCGAAACTGCCTGCCTTCTCATCTTAGCCTCACGATAATATAGGGTCTTCCTATCACCATTTTTTTTTTAAAGCAAATGAATCTCAGTTACTGGAATAATCAATATTTTATCTGATTTTTTAAAATGAAAAATAAATTAAGCTTTCAGTCCAGGTTTCTCAATGCCATGGCTTCAGGGATACTGACTACAAGGCCTCGCTCTCTGGGAAAGGCAGAACAGTACCAGCGATGTGGAGGTACATGCTGAACTCAGGGCCCGGAATAGTTCTGAGTGAACAAAGCAGAGCTTGCATTTATAAGAATCCGTATTTCCAAGAGAAAAAAATAAGCCCTGTTGTAGAGAAAGATGCCAGCATATTCTGGAACAAAGGCTGCTCAAATCGATCACATTTCAGGGAATAAACCAGAGAAGGTGTCCTTGTCCGCTATGGTGATAACACGTAAGCCCCCAGGATAAAGGAGGACAGATGCCCCAGAAGAAAAGAGAAGAGAAAATACTTAACTTGACTGAGTAGTTTAAAACCAAAATGACTAAGAAACACCTTTAACTGTCTGCATTTGCCTGGAATAGACTATTGTCTTGTTATTGTTGTTTATTTATATTTAACCAGCAGGCAAAATGGGAGCTCAGGATAGTGTTTAAAGTTAAAATACAGGGGGGGGGAAAGTTAGGTTTTCTTTTTTAGATACCTAAGGCTGTAGCCTGAAAAATATAATGCCCACATATGCGTTGTTTTGTTTAGTCTCTCAATCACCCCTACAAGGTTGGTATTATTCTCATTTTACAGATGGGAAAACCAAGACTTGAGAAGTAAAATAAATATTATACATCTTCCAAGCTCTGGGATTTGAACCTAGACTCCAAAGCTGATGTTGTCTTGAGGACTCCCAATTCCCTCTCACATGAGGTTTATGCCAGCATTTCTAGGAGATGTCCACATATCTGCCAACTGTTTGGCTCTTAAGGACCAAATTGTACTCTTGAGTGGAGAAGGTAGGGAAGACGGAAACAAGGGAAGAATGGGAGAAATAGAGGGAAAGACGTGAACCCCACTCCCACCCATCTCAGTTTTCCTTTTTGAAGAAGAGCCTCTTGTCTGATGGATCTCCCTCCCTTCATTCAGCACAATTCGACAAAGGTGTGTCTCTCACTCTGCCCTACATCCGGGAAACCCAGTGCTGAAGGGCCTGATCTGAGAAGGCTTGAGTTGACAGGATAGGATAGATCATGGTTTCATGCAACAGGATTTCTTTTTTTCCAGGGTGCCCCCAAGGGACAATGATGGTAATTTCTCCTGAAGGCAAATAAGATATGAAATCTAGTTACTCTTCAATAGAACCAAAGATCAGGGGGCCACAAGTGAAGCTGTCCCCCACCCCCACTCTCTGACCCAGAGTGTTAGTGACTACTTATTATGTAAATGGGTGAGTGGATGGATGCATAGACAGATAAGGATAAATGTTGAACAGCAAGCAAGTAAGTAGGAAGATGATGGATGGATGGATGGATGGATGTTGGATGTTGGATAGATAGAGGGATTGTCTCCTCAGTAGCTCTGCCCATTCTTCACTATCCTTTAATTATGGTAGTTTACCTCATTTCCTTGTTTCAGCCTTCTATGTTTGGAGTCACTCAGAGTGCATATAGGACTAGACTAAAAAGCAGGTCTCCTCTCTGTTGTAGACTGTTCTCTCAGTTTGATTTTATAAAATTCAAAAGATTCTGCTGCAGGCTGGTCTTGTATGATCAAAGAGCAACAATATTCCTGTAATAGATTGTTTATATAAAAATAGAAAGGATGGCTGAGACTCTGGAATCTGGAATCTTCTGACCTAATTATACATAGTTAATAGTAAGAGAGCTTCATATTTACCAAATATTTCCTTTCCCTTGGCCCCAGAGTTACTGAGTTTATTAACCCTATTTTCACATTTTGGCCGATTATCCGTCTTTAAGGACTGTTAATAATTCCTCCTCACTCCTTTCCTGTACCTTGGATCGGATTTTTTCTATTCAGTTGTTGATAGAGAGGTTTTAAAATCTCAAACAATAATTATGAATTTGTCTATAATTCCTTGCAGTTCTATCAATTTTTGCTTCATATATTTTGAAGCTCTATTATGAAGTACACAAGTGGTTAGGATTATTATATTACCTTAATGAATTGACACCTTTGTCATTATGAAATTACCCTTTTTATCTCTGGCAGTATTCTTTAAAATATACTATGTCTGGTTTTTTTTTGGGGGGGGGTTAAATATATATATATATATATATATATATATATATATATATATATTTTTTTTTTATTGATATTTTACAGAGAGGAAGGGAGAGAGATAGAGAGCTAGAAATGTCGATGAGAGAGAAACATCGACCAGCTGCCTCTCACACACCCCCTACTGGGGATGTGCCCACAACCAATGTACATGCCCTTGACGGGAATCGAACCTGGGACCTTTCAGTCCGCAGACCGACGCTCTACCACTGAGCCAAACTGGTCTCGGCACTATGTCTGGTTTTATCTACAACTATTCCAGTTTCCTTTTGACTAGTAACATGGTGTATTTTCTTCTATTCTTTTACTTTTAACTTATTTGTGTTTTTGTATTTACAGTTGGTTTCTTGTAGACAGCATATTGCTAAGTCTTGCTTTTGTATCCAACATATCAATCTCATTTTATTCGGATATTTAGTCCATTTACATTTATTGTGATTGTTGATATTGTTGGCTTTAATTCCACCACCTTCCTATTTGTTTTCTATTTCCCCCCTCTATTTTTTGCCTCTTTATTGATTACCGTATTTGCCGGCGTATAAGACGATTTTTTGGCCCTGAAAATACGTATTTGCCGGCGTATAAGACGACTGGGTGTATAAGACGACCCCCTAACATTTCCACTAAAAATACAGTTTGTTATATACTCGCCGTATAAGACTACCCCCCATTTGGAGGCATATTTTTCAGGGCCAAAAAATCGTCTTATACGCCGGCAAATACAGTAATCATAACTCTTTGTTGTGCCACTTTAGTGGCTACCTTAGGGTTTATAATATACTAGTGGTCTGGTGCATAGATTTGTGCACATGGAAAGGAAATCAATTACTGTAATTCAGCAGTAAACCAAATTCAGAGCTGACAGTGCCCCAGCAACCACATAACCCATGGCTGAAGGTGGAATCACATGGCCCTGCGAGGAATTGGGCTTCCTCCTCTCTGGTTCAAAGTGCACCACCCAAGAACCGCCACTGCCAAGTCACCATAGCTTGGCAACTCTTGCGTTGAGCATCTGCTCTCTGGTGGTCACTGGCACGTCATATGTACTGACCAGTCAGCCAGTCAGATGGATATATATATATATGTCATTATATATATATATATATATATATATATATATATATATGTCATTAACTTATCACAGTTTACCATCAATTGGCATTATGCCACTTCATCTATAAAAGTCTTATACAGTATACTTCTATTTCTCTCCTCATGGTCTTTGGCTTATTAGCTATGAAGAAAAATATCTTTAAATTCCTGATCTTCTTTATTCCTTTATATACATCCAGCTTTCCCTCTGGTATCATTTTCCCTCTACTTGTAAGACTTACAATAACATGTCTTACAGAATAAGTCTGGTGATTAATTCTTTTAGCTTTTGTATGTCTATAGAAGTTTTTCACCTGTCTATTTTTTTTCTATTATAATTCTTTTCAAGGTTGTTTTAGGGAAGTTTTTGGGTTCACAGAAAAATGGGAAGAAAGAAAATACAAATATTTTCAATGTACTCCCTGCCTCCAACGATGCATTCAATCCTTTATAGCTCTCCCATTATCAACATTCCCCATCAGAATGGTGCATTTATTGCATTTGCTGAATCTACATTGACACATCACAATCAAAAGTTCACAGTTTACCTTAGAGCTCACTGTTGGTGGAGTACATTCTGTTAGTTCTGGAAAAATGTATAATGGCACATATCCACTGTTATGGTATAATACAGCGTATTCTTATTGCCTGAAAAATCCTCTGTGCTCTGTCTATTCATTCTTCCCTCTTAACACACCCCCTGGCAACCATTGATATTTGTGCTATCTCCATAGTTTTACCTTTTCCAGAGTGTGATATTGTTGGAATCATATAGTATATAGCCTTTTAATTAACTTCTTTTACGTAGATATATGCATGTTTTTTTCATGTCTTGATAGCTCATTTCTTTTTAGCACTAAATAATAGTCCATTATCTGGATGGACCACAGTTTATCCATTCACCTACTGAAGGACATCTTGGTCACTTAAAAGTTCTGGCTATTATGAATAAAACTGCTATAAATATCCATGTGCAGGTTTTTGTGGACCGAGGTTTTCAACTACTTTGGGTAAATACCAAGAAATCTGATTTATGAATCATATAGTAAGAGTGTGTTTAGTTCTATAAGAAACCACCGAACTGTCTTCCAAAGTGGCTTCACCAGTTTGTATCACCACAACAATGAATGAGAGTTCCTGCTGCCCCACATCCTCACCAGCATGTGATGTTGTCAGTGTTCCATATTTTGGCTATTCTAATAGGTATGTAGTGGTATCTCATTGGTTTAATTTGCATTTCCCTGATGACCTATATTGTGAGGCATCCTTTCAGTTGCTCATTTGTCATTTAATAACTCCTTTGATGAGATATTTGTTAAGGTTTTGGCCCATTTTTTGTTTCTTTTGTTTTAATCTTGACCTGTTGATTTTTAGAGACAAGGAGACAGAGACAGAGACATCCATGAGAGAGAGAGAAACATTGATTGGTTGCCTCCTGTAGGTGCCCCACCTGGGATCGAAACCACAACCCAGGTATGTGCCCTGACTGGAAATCGAACCCACAGCCTTTTTGTGCATTCCCACAAAATCCACATGGGACAATGCTCCAACCAACTGAGACACCTTGCTGGGCTATTTGTTTGTTTTCTTACTGTTGAGTTTTAAGAGTTCTTTGTATGTATGCTGAAACCGGTTTGGCTCAGTGGTAGAGCGTCGGTCTGTGGACTGCAGGGTCCCGGGTTCGATTCCGGTCAAGGGCATGTACATTGGTTGCGGGCACATCCCCGGTAGGAGGTGTGCAAGAGGCAGCTGATTGATGTTTCTCTCTCATCGACATTTCTAGCTCTCTATCTCTCTCCCTTTCTCTCTGTGAAATATCAATAAAATATATATTTTTTAAAAGAGTTCTTTGTATGTTTCAGATAATAATCTTTTATCAGTAGAGTCTTTTGTAGATATTTTCTCCTAGTCTGTGGCTTTCTTCGCATTCTCTTGATCATCTTCATTTTTAAAAGGCATTTTCATTGGGTATGGAATGCTAGTTTGATCATTTTTTAGTACTTTAAAAATTCTACTGTCCTCTAATCTGCTCTGTTTATGACAAGAAATATTCTGTCATCTTTACTTTGTTTCTCTGTAATAATGTGTTTTTACTCATCTGCTTTTGATTTCCTCTTTATTGCTCACTTGAAGCAATTTGATTATGATGTGCCTCCATGTTGTATTTTCAGGCTTTTATGCTTAGGGTTTGTTGAACTTCTTGGATCTGTGAGTTTATAGTTTTTATCAAATTTATAACATTTGGCCATTATTTCTTCCAATGTTATTTTTGGCCTTGGCCCCCAATTTAGGGACTCCGTTCTCTAAATTACACATATGTCAAACCATTTGAAGTTATACCATAATTCGATGAGTCTCTGGTTTTTTTTAAGTTGTATTTTGGATAGTTTCTACTGTTATGATTTCAAGTTCACACTTCTTTTTTCTATGGTGTCTAATCTAATAAACCTAGTTATCCTGTTTTTTGATCTTAGACACTGCATTTTCTCTCTCTAAAAGTTCACTTTGGGTCTATGTTATATCTTTCATATCTCTAGTTATCATGTTGAGTCTTTCCTATAGCTTTTTGAGATAAAGAATATAGTCATAATAACTCTTTAGAAATATTGCTGTATATGAATTTTATCATCTATCCTTTTTGGGTCAGTTTGAACTAATTTATTTTTCTCCTCATTCTGGATTGTATTTTCCTGCCTTTTTGCATATCTGATACTTTTTGTTTGGATGCCAAACATTGTGAATTTCACTTTATATGATGTTGAATATTTTTGTATTTATATAAAAACTCTTAAGTTTTGCTCTGGATTGCAGTTAAGTTAATTGGATATAGTTTGATCATTTCAGACCTTACTTTTGAATTTTGTTAGGCAGGATCAGAGATGCATTTAATTTAGAGTTAAAAAAAAGACCCTTCTTGGTATTATAGTCAGAGCCTCCTGAATTTCACTCTGACTGTTGCAAACAGGCATTATTTTTGGCCTTCTGTGAACTCTCAGTACTTTTTCCTCAAGTCCTTTTCGGTGGCTCTTTCCCTGGTCTTAGCAAGATTCTTCCCATGCATGGGCTGACCAGAATTCATATGAATACTCAGAGGGGGCCTTTGGCAGATCTTCAGAGGCCTCTGTATTCAGCTCTCTCCTCTCTAGAAACTTTCTCCAGGTAGAGAGCTAAAAAATTGTAGGGCTCACCTCATTTGTTCCCCATCTTATTTATTGCCATTGCTTCAAATATTTTGTTCAGTTTTTTAGTTCTTTTATCTTATTTTTTAAGGGTAAATTCAATCCTTGTTATTATATCTTGAATAGAAGTGGAAGTGGTTTTTGATTTTTTTTTTAACTGATGTTAAATGCCCCTCTGCATTTATGGGAGTAAACAGAGAACTGTCCCACATGACTGGTTCATGGCTGTGAATCCTCAAAGCGGTCCAGCAGGTCAACCCCTCTGGGGACTCAAGTACGAACCCACCTGGCCCGGGCACTCTTCAAGGGCAAATCAACAGCCAAAGATTGTGTCTGGCACAAGAATGAAAATGTGATGAAAAATCAGATGACGTTTAACAAGATAGACGTGTATTCCTGTAAGACCACACTGGTCTACCCTCCACCATGACAAAAGTGAGGAGTAAACTAGAATGACATTACCCCAAAATCCACCACTGGTCCCTAGATGCTTTCTAATACCCCTCTAATATCCCAATGGTTTAGCCCGTAGCCCGTTTCCCTCTGTTAGGTCAGCTCTTTCCACCCTATTATGTTAGCAATGGTAAAAAATAAATAAATAAATAAATAAATAAATAAAAAACAAATAACAAATCATGGATTTTATACTTTGATATTCTGATAGCTCCCTAATCATACTAATTCTCCAGAGGTCCATGTAAGGTCCATGGAGCAGCAGAAGAGCATCAAAAGCTTAAAACTATAGAATTTCAGCCCTGGCCAGTGGGTTCAGTGGTTAGAACATCTGCAGAGCACCCAAAAGGTTTCAGGTTCGATTTCTGGTCAAGGACACATACCTGGGTTGCAGGTTCCATTCCTGGACCGGTGAGGGCATGTGCCAGAGGCAACCAAATCCATGTGTCTCTCACATTGATGTTTCTCTGTCTCTCTCTCCCTCTCCCCCCTCCCTCCCTTCCTCTTTCTCCCCCCCCCCCCCCGCATCTGTTTGTTTCTCTCCCTCTTCCTCCCTCCCTCCTTTCTAGTCTCTAAAAATAAATGGAAAAAAAACATCCTCAGGTTAGGATTAAAAAATGACAAATATGTAGAATTACAGGTGCCAGCCTAAACCTCCTGGATTAGAATCTGTAATTTAATGAGATCCTCGGGGGATTTGTATGCACGTTAAAGTTTGAGATGCTCTGCCCTAGAGGTAAGATTCTGGGGGCTGGTCTGCGATGAAGTCCTTGTATCACAAAACCTTCTAATGTGAGGCTGTCCCCGAGTATGTCCTTACCCTCAATCTTGACCTCAGCTACAGGGCCTTGGTCCAAGCCCTGGTAAAGTCAGAGACATGCACGCTTTGTAACCCAAGAGCTCTGCTTCTAGGTATTTACGTTAGAACTTCCACAGCATGGACACCGGAGACTTGTACAAGAAGGTTCATGGCAGCACAGTTTTCGGTACCAAGAAATCGAAAACAATTTGGACATCCCCTAATAGGAACATAAATAAGTACATTGAGGTATTTTCATTGTCTTAGTCTGAGTTCCCCCAAAAGCAGATCTTTGGGGTGGGCGTGGATGTGCTGTGAAGGGCGGCCTAACAGGCCGCCCCCAAAGTGTGCTACTTTTTTTTGTTTGTTTTTTTAGCTGAAGGCAACGCAAGACCCCACAGGCTCAGTAGAAACTTTTACCTCTTTCTGAAAGAATTTAAATTTGGACCTTGCCCATAATAAGAGTTTTTGCCCTAGATAAGATCTATGACCTCCTTAGAGGACAGGGCAAAGTTTGAATTACTGCACATTTGCTCTTCTTATCATCCTTCAAATTATCCTCTGGCCCTCTGAGGCCTAGAGCATTACCTTATTCATATATATATATATATATATATATATATATATATTCTATCTTTTTGCATCTGAACTGCTCATGTATGTGGGGTTCCCATACATATGTGTGTAATTAAATTGGATTGTTTTCTCTTGCTAATCTGTCTCATGTAATTTAATTACTGAACCAACTGAAAGAACCTACAGAGGAAAATTCCTGCCACCCCCAACTTACTTCCCAGAGTCTCCTTTAAGGAAGGCATTGCCGCCAGCTGTTGGCTGGAGGTCAGAAGTCAGCCTCCAGTTGACATTTCCTTCAGGGTCCACCTCGGTTATCAGCAGCAGCTTCGTCTGAGATCATGCCCTCCCTGGGGCAGCCCGTAGCCGGGGCCTGAGCAAAGTAGGGTTATAAAGGCCTCTCCGTTTTGGTCCACCTCTGAGGCCACTACTGGCTCCCTCGCTCTCACCAGGCTGGCCGGTGCTGTGTCAGCCCTGCATCACAGTTCTGCTCCCCCCTCTGCCCAATCCCGCTCTCTCCCCTTGCCTTTTCCCGGTGTTGATTCCAGGTAAACTTTACCTTGTGCCCCAAGCTCTGGTTCGGGATCTACTTCTGGAGATGATTATCAAGCAAGCTATTACTGCGGGCAGCTACCTGGAGCTTAGTCCCACCTGGAATTCTAGGAGACAGGGTAGAACAAGGGCCTCACTCAGTCATCCCGGCTAAGGAGCAAGGGAGCGGGGAATCTACCCATCAGCTCCCCTGAGGGATGGGTGCAGCCCGCTCCTGGGGGCTGTCAGATCCAGAGCCAAGCAGGCACCAGCAGCCAGCAGAAGCCTTCAGGCAGTGATGTGGGGACCCAGGCCTGCGTGCAGGGAAACGGTGAGCGCTGAGGATATAGGCAGGTGGGACACCAGAAGGACTGCTACATTCATACAAAGCAATTTTAAGCAGCAGCAAAAATGAATGAACTATTGTACTAGTATGGATAAATCTCACAAAAATAGTATTTAGTGAAACAAGCAAGTTGGAAAGGAGACATACAGTATAATGTAAATCATAGAGAAACTTAAAATATGCAAGCTAAGAGAAGATATTTTGGATATATATATATATATATATATATATATATATATATATATACATATACATAGTAAAAGTAGAAATATGATGAACAGCAAATTCAGGACAGCCGTGACCATCAACAGGAAGGGAGGAAAGGATGGGATTAGGGGGTATACATAGTGGCTTTAAAATAAGACTGGATTTTAAACACAATTTTGTTTTTTATACTGGGAAGTCGGTATACATGTGACCATTACAGTCTAGTCTAAATTTTTTGTATGTCTGAAATATTTCAATTTTTTAAAAAAATGGTACTAACTAAAGTAAAATCTTATTAAAAGAATCCAGATGGTCTGAAAGGGACAGATACCGGCTATTGGGGGGCGGGGAGAGTGTGTGGAATGACTTGTTTTGCCGTGTTTAATAACTAAAAGTAGCATTGAGTTTTTTAAATTTAAAAATTCTTCCATAAGAAGGGCACGAGAAAATGTAATAGGAACTTCCACTGAACAGTAAAAGTACTTGCGATTTCACCCCTTCTTTATTGTTTGAACTTTTTTTTGGACAGGAGCAGAAACTACTTTTTTTTAAAAAAACTAAAAGAACCTACCATCCCACCAACCTCACACCACTGGTTTCATTTTCATTCATTCCTTTCCAGACCACACCCACACACACACACACACACACACACACACACACACACACTGGGCTCAGGTGCCTATGTATTTCATAGTCTACTTTTCCCACCGAATCATATGTGATGTGCCCATCAGCGTCTGTCCGCTTCTAAACGGTCTGACAACCACCAGTGGGAAGGCTGTGCGGTGGCCGGGCGTGGGGCTGCACGCATATGGTTCACAGCCAGTTTCTTATTTGGGCATTTATGTTGCTTCTAAATTTTAGATATGAAAATAACTTTATGATAAACATACTCGGGGAGGCTTTTGTTTGTGTTAAATATAACCTTAGCAGAAGCCCAGGGGTACAATTACTAAGTCCGGGGGTGTGGACTGTCCACGTGGCCTTTGTCCCATAACACACAGAGCTTTCCCCCGGACAATGGCTGGTTGCTTAAAGCCCTGGGCCCTCCCAGGCGCCTAGAAATCCTCATTTCACAAATCATCTGTATCGGCTTGTTTTTGTTTTACCAGGTTGTGGGGAGGAAAAGCTACCAGGGTCTGTGACAGCTGGGAGGAGATAGGCAAACTAGAGTTTGAAATGTCTGTTTTCTAAGGGGCTTACAGAATTTAGGAGTCAGGCAAACCCGCTTTCTAATTCTAGCTGCTCCTGGTGAGAGACGATGGACTTAGGAACTGGCCCTCTCTGGACCTCAGTCTCCTCGTCTCTGAAATGGAGATGTCTCACTGCACCCACCTCACGGGGCTCTTCTGAAGACGCCGTGAGAAATACACTCAGAATGCTGGCTGCCGTGGTTGGCCCACAGCACGTGCCCAGCAGACATAAAGCTGATTCTAAGATCCGCAGAAAACACTCCTTCCACAGACCTGACACCAGGGGCAGGGCCCAGCCCTGCTGAGGGGAAGGCTGCAGAAGCTCCCACAAAGCTTCCTGGTGACCAAGCAGCAGGTTCCTGGGCCAGGGACTGTTCCTTCTTGTGCTGGTGGAAATTAAATGATGGCAGGAAGAAAAGAAGTATGTGTGTGTGGGGGGGGGGGGGATGAAGAATGGTAAGCACCCTGGCCAGTGTGGGTTGGTGATTAGAGCATCGATCTATGCACCAAAGTGTCCAGGGTTTGATTACCAGTCAGTGGCCTGTACCTAGAATGCAGGTTCGATCCCCAGCCCCGATCAGGACGTGTGAAGAGGCTACCAATAGATGTGTTTCTCTCATATCGATGTTTCTCTCTCATCTCTCTCTCTCCTCTCTCTCTCCTCTCTCTCTCTCTCTCTCTCTCTCTCTCTCTCTCAAGAAAGGGAAGAATCTTCTCTGGAATTGTGAGCCTGTATTATCTGTGTAAGCCCGAGAGAGAGAGAGAGAACTCAATTATGTCCAGGTACTTCATGTATATTTCCCACCCGGGGCCTCCCAGCCTTCTGAGCAGAGCTGGGGTCATCCCGATCTGGATAACCTGTGTTTGAATCCTGGACACGCACTAGCTGGGACCTGTGCTGAACTGGAGGCAATGTCTCCTCGTGTGCAAAATGGGAGCGACTTCCAGGCGGGGACGAGCTGTGTTCTGTGAAGCACCTGCACTCTGGAGGCGCCCAGCAGGCTGCCATGGAAACCTGCCCCCGGTCACACCGCTCCCAAGTGGCAGCACGGAGATTGGGGCTGGGTCTTCCTCCCCCAAAGCCCCTGCCCTCCCACCACTGGGCACTTTATCTCTGTGCCACCACCGTCTGTGAGACAACACGCTAGAGCAATACTTTCAGGGTGAAATACAGGATTCTTCTGGGCTTCCTGTGTTAGATTCTTCTCCAGTCACTTCTGAAAGTTTCCCTTCTTATTCAGGAGCTTAAAAAGGATGGAGACATCCCCTCAAAAAAAACCCCAAAAACAACAATATAGAAAGATTTCCCGCCGAAACCGGTTTGGCTCAGTGGTAGAGCGTCGGTCTGCGGACTGAAAGGTCCCGGGTTCGATTCCGGTCAAGGGCATGTACCTTGGTTGCGGGCACATCCCCGGTAGGGGGTGTGCAAGAGGCAGCTGGTTGATGTTTCTCTCTCATCGACGTTTCTAGCTCTCTATCTCTCTCCCTTCCTCTCTGTAAAATATCAATAAAATATTTTTTTTTAAAAGATTTCCCCCTGATGGGAGCAGCCAGGGAGGAACAGAAGCCCTGGTGACCTCACCTGAACTTTCCACCTCTCTCCGTGTTCCCAGCATTCACACACAAGGAAGCAAGTTGAGAGAAAAGTGAAACCTCACCATAGAGTCTCTGCAAGTTCACAACACCTCGTTAACCTTCTTCGATAACAGATAAGATAACAGATAAGGAAACTGAGGCCTCCGGGAGGTCACGTTGATCACGACTGCTCTGTGCGTTCCTTCGCGTCTGCAAACAAAATTACTAACCACCCTTGTGTTTCTGGTAAATAGTGTTTGAGGTTTAGCTCAATGTGAGCAATCGCATAAGAGAATGTCTCTGGCTGTGCAGGTAAATTACCACCTTGTTAAAGCAATCTCGGCCTGAAAGACGCTGTGGCTGGAGCAGGTCGGTGCCCTGGGAGGGACCGCAAAGGTCTGAACTAGGAGAAGATGCCCCCTTGTCAAGGTGGGAGGCGGCTTCATGCATTTCATCGTTGTGGCACCAGACTGCTTCTGTCAGACCGTGGCCCTTGACTGGGCCTTACGTGAGGGCTTTGATCCACCACACGGGTGACTTTCAGCCCGCTGAGCTGGCAGGGCTGCTTAGTAGAGGAGGACCAGGCGGAAGGAACAGGCTGCCCATAGTGAGTACCACACTTTATCCTTCTTAGCCTGTTTCCTGTCCAGAAGATGAGTGCCGGGACATTTGCCACATGCAGTCCTGTGACTTTCAACACAGTGTACAGCCTAACGCCTCCCAAGTTTGAATCTCCAGCCCTGTGTCTGCCCTGAACTCTACGTTCCCGTATACGGCTGCCCGCTGGCCCTCCGCGGGTGGAGGTCCGCTGACCAATGGAGCTTTCCATTTCCTGCCCCACCCCCTAACCTGCTCTTCCCCTCGGCTGCTTCTTCTGCCTTCTCTGTAGTAACTCTCAGTTTTCATCCACCTGCTCGGGCCAAAGACCCCTGAGTCCTCTTCCTTCCCCTCCAACATAACCTGTCAGCCAGTTCTGCCAGCTCTGCTTGCAAAATACATCCAGAACCCACGCAGGGGGTCAGCAAGGCACCATCCCACCCAGTCCTGGCAGCTGTCTCGCCAGGAACCCGGGGATCCCTGCCTCAGACTGCTTTTAAACACATAAAATGAAACAGTGAGGCTTGCAAAAGAAACTGATCATTTTTTAAATACAGATATCAAAGTATTTTAAATAACAAACATATTAACAGATTGCTTCATTATTACCACAATAGGTGAACGGGTCTAGCGGCGAGTCTGATTACTATCATTCCAGAGCAGCGGGGAAGGTAGACACTCCGTCTGCATCCCGCAGGGGAGAGATACACAGTCCGCCCCTCTGCCCATCTAAGTGCATGAGCTCCCAGATGAGAACACCTGACCCAGTTCACCCTGCCAGCGCTCGCTCTGGCCTGGACTTCTGCAGGAGGCTCCGGGCTCCAACCTGGCCTCCTTCAGTCCATTCTCTACACAGACGTCCCAGTGTCCCCTGTCCTGTGTGTGTCATATCATGCCATTGCCCTGTGGCAAGCCCTCCAACAATATCCCAGTCACTGGGAATAAAACCCAAATCCTCACAACAGCCAACGAGGCCCTACATGCTCCAGGCCCCGGCTGCCTCCCGCCCCCATTGCCACCTCCTCCCCTCCTCAGCCGGTGCCCTCAGGGCTTTGCCCAGCAGTGCTCCTCTCCCCAGTTCCCCAGCGCCCACCACATGGCTTCTTCGCTTCCTTTAGGCCTCTGCTTAGAGAGGCTTTTCACAATCCCTCCCCTACCTGCACCATCCACAAGCCCTCCTCTCTGCCAAGAGTGACCACAGCAATAGGACAGCCTGGAAAAGAGGTTGTGCGGGCCCTAAAATTACACTTGGAGACCCTTGGGCAGGGAATTTGGGGTTCCTGGTACCTTAGGGATGGTCTAGCAGTGGTTCCCAAACTTGTCTGCACCTTGGAATCAATGGAGCTTTGACAGAACTTGGCTAAATAACTGAATAATTTAGGGATCTATTAAAATTTCCAAAGGCCCAGGCCACACCCCAGACCAATTACTAGTGCATCACAATCTCTAGGGTGGAACAAAGGCATTAGTAGTTGTCAAAGCTCCATTGATTCCAAGGTGCAGACAAGTTTGGGAACCACTGGCCTAGTGCATGGTCGGCAAACTCATTAGTCAGCAGAGCCAAATATCAACAGTACAATGATTGAAATTTCTTTGGAGAGCCAAATTTTTTTAACTTAAACTTTTTCTAATGCCACTTCTTCAAAATAGACTCTCCCAGGCCATACTATTTTGTGGAAGAGCCACACTCAAGAGGCCAAAGAGCCGCATGTGGCTCTCGAGCCGCAGTATGCCGACCCCTGGTAGTGTGTGTGTGATGGTCTAGTGTGGGGTCCCCGTACACAGCCACTTGACCCCATGAGCTCCTCACTCCAGGGAAGGGCAGGAGGGGGCCAGAGCAGGCCTTGTAAGGTGTAAGGCCCAGGACAAGTGCCCGAATCACTCAGGTCTAAAGGCAGTGCCTCCCAGACCCATAACTGAGCCGTCAGGGGTGAGTACTGGGGAGAGGGGCCTGGAGAGCTATCTGGGGCAGGGAAGAGGGGATAAGGGTCTGTTTAGATGGTGCTGAGGACAGAGCTGTCTAAGGTTCAGAGGAAATCCAATTCATTTTTGGCTGTTTCTAAAAATCTTCCCTGAAAGGAAGGTTTTGCTCATTAAGGATCTGAAAAGAACCCTCTATAGTTTCAAACACTCTGCTGTAAAACACAGTCTAGTATGTTGGTGAAGAATGAGCTTTCTTGCTTAATGATTTCACCATTCATAAAACATTCTATCCATCATGTTTAAAAACCAGAACAGGGTATTTAAAACTCAAAAGATGTCCTGGCCAGTGTCTCAGTGGTTAGAGCACCAAAGGGTGGGAGGTTCAATTCCTAGTCAAGGGCACGTACCTGGGTTGTAGTTTTGATCCCTGGCCCCGAGGGTACATGCAGGTGGCAACTAATCCATGTGTCTCTCTCACATCCATGTCCATGTTCCTCTCTCTTCTCTCTCTCTCCCCTACCCCACCCACTTCTCCCTTCCACTCTCTCTAAAAATTAATGGAAAAAAATATCCTTGGGTGAGGATTAACAAAACAAAACAAAACAACAAAAGCAACAGCAACAAAAAATCCACACACCCAATAGACACAGGTAAGAACAATGAACCTTGAATAATTATTGTTTTTTTAAAAACATACTTTGTTGATTTTTTTTATAGAGAGGAAGGAAGAGATAGGGAATTAGAAACATCGATGAGAGAGAAACACTGATCAACTGCCTCCTGCACACCCCCTACTGGGGATGTGCCCGCAACCAAGGTACATGCCCTTGACCGGAATCAAACCTGGGACCCTTCAGTCTGCAGGCCAACGCTCTATCCACTGAGCCAAACCAGTTTGGGCTATTGTTTTTAACCTTGTTCTTGAATTATGACCACTTTAAGGGAGAAAATACCAAAAGAAATGGGAATGAAAAGGCAAAGTCATTTTAAAAGATAAATGAAATGGGATAAATATAGGGGGTAACAGAGATGTATGCACAGACCATGAGAAACAGAACTATAAAAGACCTACCTACACAGGTGAATATTTTCAAACTCTTGCTAAAGATTTTGAAACACGCTGTATTTTTTTCCTAGCCACAGATAGCATCAGCGATAGCATCTCTAAGGACCTGCCCTGTGAGCTTGTGTGACAGACTTCTGGTTTCTCAACCCTTTCTAGAGCTGTCTGGGCTTGACCCTGCAGCCCCAGATCGGAGAGGTGACTCCTCTTCCTTCCTGGCCACAGAAAAGCAGACCCACGTGGGAGGGGAGTCCGCAGGACCCTCTTTTGTCCCTGCAGCAATCTGTCCTTCCGAATGATATGTTATAGCCCAGAATCCTTTAACGTGTGACATCCCATTGTGGCTAATGGTCCTCCCTGTAGCCCTGTAGTCAAAGCCAGTGCCCATCCTTGGAATACAGACAGAGCAGCTTATTCCTGGCAGAGACAGGACAAGAACCAGGCAGCACGGGGTCTCCTGGCCCCCGGGGCTGTGTGCTGCCTGCTTCTGCCTCACCGACTCCTTCCCTGCCCCGCCTCCCTCCTCATGTTGACAGTGGAGGAGAGAGCTCAGGGCCTCATGCTCATGACAGCCATGTGACTCCCCACTCGGGGGCAGATTCCTGGCAATGACGACAGGAAGTCATCATTCTGGGCTCTTCGGATGAGGGGGTGTGGGTGTAACCAGCTGTGTGTAGGGGGGGAGGAGCCAAGAGTCCCGTCTGGGAGGACCTGTTTCTAAGAAGCCGAGGGGGAAAAAGTGTCCAAGGGTGCCTTGAAATTAAACACACGGCATCCAGGTGGGCTGAATATGGAAACAAAATAACAGCCGTGCTTTGGGAAATCACCATCCTCACCACATCTGAGGACGCGGGCCCACATGAAAAGGGAGGATGGGGAAGAAGGGGCACCGTGAGGAGACCACGCTGCTGCCTGGAGCAGGTTTGCCCCCGAGAGGAGGCGCCAGGCTGCTGTTCTTGGCTGTGGTTCACGGTGACTGCTGGGTGAGCCACGGCCACTCGGAATGGGCACCTTAAGAGTCAAAGCGGATGCCCCGGCTGGGTGGCTTGGTTGGTTGGAGGGTCATCATGTAACCAAAAAACTGCGGGTTCAGTTCCTTGTTAGGGCACATACCTACTGTGTTTCCCCGAAAATAAGCCATCCTCCGAAAATAAGACCTACTTACAGGTTTCCTTCTGAGTGAAATATAAGGCATCCCCTGAAAATAAGGCGCCAATTCTCAGAATGAAAATTAATTTACCGTAAACTGGTCGTTAGGGCCGCCCCGACTGGCATCTAGCAGCCAGTGACGTTAAGCAAAGTCCTGACGTCACTGCTGTGTGAATGGAGAGAAATCAGCGTGGAAACTTTGTGAAACCTAAATTGCAAGAAGTTGTGACTTGGGTGAAGAATTCATAGGAGAAAATCACTGACAGTTGCATTGCAAATGTACTGCAAGCAGGCTACCTTGACAAGAAGTACTCATTTCAAAACAGTGCTATTGCTAAACATGAGAGATTTGGTCCACTGATTCTGAAAGAAATGGAGTCACAAGAAATTCACCAGGAAATTCAGGAATTGGATTGTTAGGATGATGTTCCAGAAGATGATGACATGATTGTCATTGAATAAATGAGTTAATTCTTGATACTGTAGGATTCACAGTTTGTCTGTTTGTTTTGACAACTACCGTACTACCGTACCGTATACAGGTAATAAATTTCCTTTATTTTCATTTAATAATAAATGTGTACCGTATTCTTCTTCATGGAAAAATAAGACATCCCCTGAAAATAAGACCTAGCGCATCTTTGGGAGCTAAAGTTAATATAAGACACTGTCTTATTTTCAGGGAAACAGGGTAGGTTGCAGGTTCGATCCCAAGGGAGACAACTGATCCCGCATTGATGTTTCTCTCTCTCCCCACCTCCTTCATCTCTTTATAAAAGCAAATACACACACACACACACACAGTAGGGGCCTGATGCACAAGGGTAGGCCTTCACAGCCCTGGCTGCTTCATGGCCCTGCAACCCCGCCCCTCCAAGGGGTTCCAGAAGGTCATTCCAGAGGGTCCTTCTGGAAAGTTGTTCTGCCTTCTGGTCTAATTAGCATATTAGCTCATTGTGATATAGGAGATATAGATAGATATAGATATAGATATAGATATAGATATAGATATAGATATAGATATAGATAGATATAGGACGGGGTAAAAAAAGAGTCAAAGCTGAATAACTCTGTGTTGGATGAGAGAATGCCCATGGGGATGGACTGGTGGATGTGTGGGAGGAACAAATTGAAAGAATTGCTGCTTTGCCACCATGGTTTCCACAGGCAGAGGGTTCTGGTTGCATTTGTTCCTCCTTATTTCTGGAACTATTCTTCAGGGTGGACTATTGGATTCTGCCTCTAACCAAATCTGTTCATTCTCACATTGAAGTGGGAATTTAAGGAGAGCAGTTGGACTCTAGTGAAGGAACTCCCTTGATACAGCCAGTCGGTAGCAGTCATCTGACGTCTCATGTCCTCCCTCCTCGCCACCCCCCACACACACCCACCAGTAGCTCAGAAAGGGTTGAGCTGTCCCCCAGTCATCTTGGGGGAGGCTGGATCATTCCTCTGAGGCCATCTGACAGCCTTTGTCATCTGGCAGGTCCTACCTGACTGCAGCTTTGCCGAGCTGAAAGCAATGGGGCGGGGAGCTTGCCATTCAAAAGCCACATCTAAGCCTCTGCTTGACTTTATGTAGCCACTGACAAAGAGCTACAAAAATATTGACCTGAAATGAGCTCTTGTTGTTTGGCTTTAAAGAGCACCTTAACAAAGAGCAATAGTTCTTTGCAGGTGGCAAAGAACACTGGGAAGAGCCCTGGTCTTGGAGTCAGGAAACCTGAGCTCTGTGCTCAGACGAGACAGTTCCTCTGTTTGAGTCTGAATTTCCTAACCTGTAAAATGGGTATGATTCTCCGCCTCTCCCAGGGTGATGCTGTAGGACTACTCAGTGCAAATTGGATGTTGCATCTGAGCCCTCTCTACAAGCGTAAACTGGTGACAGTGATACTTACGGAGTGCCTTGGTCTGGTTGCAGAGCCTGCACTGCTAGCTGCACACTCTGAGCATCGCTGCCGCCATCCCCGTCCGACTATAACGTAGTCAAGCCTGTCCGTCTGTCCGTCAAAATGGATGGTTGTTGGCTTTGACATTGTGAAGGAAGGCCGATTTCAAAACTCATACAGGGCCCACCATATTGCTTATATTTGTCTGAAGCCAGTGATAGGCTGGTGGCCCATGAGGTCATCACAGAAAAGTAAACAGAAGCTCCCCCTCCCACCACGGTCACTGGGCCAGGGAGCAGCAGGGGCAGGAATTGAACCAAGCTTCCAGAGCCCACACATCTGTCCTCACACCTGTTCTCATCTGCGCATCCTGCTCAGATCCTGAGACCAGGCATGCTGGACACTGGGACAAAGTGGGGGACAATTTTCTCCTGCCACTGAGAGTTCTACATGAAAAGAAAAAAAAAAAAAAAAGAGCAATAGTTTAACGAGATGGGTGTGGCGAGACAAAGAGATGGTTTTGAAGCCGAGGGGGGAAAAGTGTCCAAGGGACATAGTGTGCTGTCTGGGAAAGGAGGGCGTGGACAGGCCTCGACGGTGGGGCAGGGAGGGGGGGGGTGAGTGACCAGGAGGCAGCAAAGGACACCAGAGGCAAACTCACCCTATTCCCCGGCCTCCCCTCCAGCCAGCCTGGTGCTGAGAGGAGGTTTGAAATGAATGTGTTTACCCACCAGGGTCCCCGCCACGTGGCTCCTTTCCCCAAGAGAGCGTGTCCCTGGTGCACGTGGCATGTGTGGTTCCCAGGGGGGAGCCGGCCTCTGGGCACCCCGTGGTGTGTCTGCAAGTCCCAGCCCCTCTGCTTTGAGAGGCTAGGAACACACTTTTCTCTGAATGGGGGAGTCGACCTCCCAGCAGCGCTATTTAAGAACGACAGTGGGCAGAAGGGGCACGCTGGGCTCCCAGACACCAGGCTTTTCATCCTGGCCCCAACGTCCAGGGGAACAGTTCCCAAAAGCTCTTTCAGTTGCCTAGTCATCGTGTCCGCCTCACACCATCTAACGACGTTCAGAATAGCCCCAGACAGGACCCGGAACATTTTGAGCAACTCGGGAGCTCAATGGAGCCACAGCCTTGCCTTTTTTTAGGGCAAGACTATTCATCTAAATAAGGCACGCCAGAAGCCGGTGTTTTAAGCCATTCGGACAGGATGAAAATAGCTTCCAGCCTCCCCAGTCCCTTGCTGTTCTACCTCCAACATCTGACACAGGAGTCGCTGGGCCCGTGGCCATACTGTGGCGAAGGGCACACGCACCAAGAAGGCTCCTCTGTTAGCTTTGGGTCAACAAGTGAGGACGGGCCTCTGACCCCCAGCGTATGAGACGTGAGGGAGGACACGTGTGGGGCTCAGATCGCCCGCCCGTATGTGGGCACCGCCGACCACACCGAGGAAAGTGCCAGCATCCGCAGGCTTTGGAGGAGGCCTGTGTCTGGCCGAGGAGCCAAAGGGGCGGCTTCTCTGGAGCGCGTGCCGGTGGAGAATTACAGCAGAGGCTCATGCTAACGTCATGCTGGAAAGAGCTAGCACCCTGAGCAGAGGGACCAACCAGAGATGGGGAGTGAGTCTCCTGGTCAAACTCCATTACACCGTGGGCCCCGTGAAGGCGGGCAGCACCGCGCCTGGCCCCTGCCCTGTCCCTCCTGACAGGCACACAGTGCCGGGCGCATGGACTAAGTGGTAAATCCTTCCTGAGTGGGCCCGGCCTCTGCTCTGTGGCTACGGGAAACAGGGTGCTTTCTTGGAAACAGCAAGCATTGCAGCCCCAGTTCCGTTGCACAACGTCAGTCCACAGTTTCTGTATCTGCAGACCGGGTAGAAGGTTCCTCTGCCTTCCTCCCAGGATTACTGCAGTGATTATGGGAAATGCTTCGAAAGCTGGAAGCTTCTCGTAAACCTAAGGACGTAGGACCCCTGCTGCTGGGGATCTCTCCCCCTCCCGCTCTCTGGTGCCTGACCCAGAGCGTCAGCATCTGAACGTGTGTGCGAGATGGGGTTGTTGCTTTCCATGGTGGAAGGTAATGTCTTCGAGGGCTTTCACACACTCTGCTCTCCACTGTGGCCCTGCGGTGTGGCCACCCCTGGACGGGTAATGATGGATCGATACCCATGGGAGGGACACTGCGAACTGAACTCCGCATCCCCATCCAAGCAGTTAAGGGGGAAGAATGGAAATTCTTCATCTTTCCTATGCACATTCACATGGAACTGACTGCTATCGTCTCCTCTTTAAAATTAAACTCTTTGCCGAAACCACTTTGGCTCAGTGGATAGAGTGTTGGCCTGCGGACAGAAAGGTCCCAGGTTCGATTCCGGTCAAGGGCATGTACCTTGGTTGCATGCACATCGCCGGTTAGGGGGCATGCAAAAGGCAGCTGACAGATGATTCATCGATGTTTCTAACTCTATATCCCTCTCTCTTCCGCTCTGTAAAAAAATCAATAAAATATATTTTTAAAAAAATAAATAAAAATTAAATTAAATTAAACTCTGAGCCTGGCAAAGCAGTGAGTGCAAGCATTAGCTACTATTCACGGGCAGGCGCTGGGCCAGTGTTTCATACGTGCCCACCCACAGATGCCGCAGGTCCTGCCCACCGTGGCTCGTCTCTCGGTGGAGGGTTTCCAGTGGAGGGTTCCAGGGGAGGAAATCAAAGTGTCAGAGAGGAACAAAACCGGGGACAGACCAACAAGGGGAAGGGGAGCCCGTGACTAGATTGACTGTAGCCTTTCGTAGCTAATACTGTGTTCTGACCACTAACTCACGGTGTTGCCTTAGTGCGTGTCTAAACAACTCTAGACCTCAGCCTCCCCAACCGTAAACAAAAAAACAAAAACAAAAAAATTAAGTGGGTAATTTTTAAGATCCTTTCCGGCTTTAATGCTGTGAGTAATTCTATGGACATGAATTTTAAAAATCAGGGCTGGATGACGGGGAGGAAAAGAGGAAATGAATGTCTAGAGAGGAGACAGGAGATCTGGTGTATCTGAGGAAGGCAGAGAGAAGACGGGAGGCAGGGAAGGAAGGAGCGGGGAGGAAAGGGAGGGGAGGAGAGAAGGTTAAAGATGCTGAGGTGCTTGGGTTTCTGGCCCCAGCCTTGCTCTCACAGTGGTCAGTTTTCACCCCGCATCCAGGTAAATCCCGGTCTGCTTACTTGTGTTTTGCTTCTGTTACTTTGGAGCGAGTTTCCAAACTAGGAATGAAAGAAACAAAGGCAAAGACAGCTACATCCCTGCCCTCAAGGAATTCCCACTGCTGTACCCTGAATGCCTCTGTCCCCTCCCAAAGAATCCATCTGTGGAAACCTAATCCCCAGTGAGACGGTTTAGGCGGTGGGAGGTGATTAGGTCACGAGGGTGGGGCCCTCGTGAATGGGATTAATGCCTTTTGTAAAACCCATCCCTTCCTCCACGTGAGGACACAGCCAGGGGTGGGCTGCTTGTGCTCCAGGGAGAGGCCCTCACCAGACACTGAATCTGCCCACACCGTGACCTTGGACCTCCCCGTCTCCAGAACTGTGAGAAATAAACGTTTGTTGCTTAAGCACCACCCTCCACCCAAAAATGGAGACTAAACGTTAAGATAAATTCATTACAACCCTAGCCTCTGCTGCCCAGGGTCGGGGGGACCAGCACTGGATGGGCACAGACACAGAGAGGCCACAGCGAGTGTGAAAACCAGAAACACATCTTGGAGGCCACCGATGTGTTCACACATCGTGAGCTTTCCAAGGAAGGCTGGGAACCGGCCCCTGGGAACAGCCGGAGTGAAAGAACTGCTTTTCCTTGCTGCTTGTTGGTCACACGTGTGTGGTGGTGGGCGGAGAGGTCAGAGGGAAGGACAGTGGGACTTCTGCCAGTACTTCCTCTGGACCTGATGGTCTTGTGGAGGGGCAAGATCTGCTCGTGAATCCTCATAGGTCTGTAAGAGGAGGCTATAGGCTGCGGATAACTTGGGCCACGTGAAATAGTGTCGCTTAGTGTTGACAGTGGAGTCTCTCATTCAGCCCTGGGTTCCAGCCTTGGTCTTGCCACTTAGTAGCTGTGTAACTTTCCGCAACTTATTTCACCTCTCCGAGGTGTTATCATTGGGAAAATACGTGGGGATAAGGGGATATTACCCATCCTGCGGGGTGTGGGGCCAATTAGACGCAACCATGCACATCGGCACTGGCACCTACTAGGTGATCAATGCACCGCAGCTGGACGAGAGCCACACCCTCCAGGTGTTCTGCCGCCTGGGCAATTTGAGAACCACCTGGACTACTTTTTGTACCATCTAGGCAGCAGCCTCCTTGCAGGTGGAATCAGGCATTGACCTGGGAAAGGGGAAGGTCTCCAGGAAGCAAAGCAGATGCTCCAGGCAGAGTGGGGGATCCAGGAGCTAAGACTCCTGGGTCTTACGCTGGCTCTTCTTGCCAGCCCTTTGACAAAGCAAAGGGGTACAGCCCTCCGTCTTCGGGGATACAGCCCTCCATCTTTGGGGATTCAGGCATGAAATTAGAGGCACTCCAAAAGCGTGCTGGCAAGAACAGAATGTAGACACAAAGCCTCGTTGTAATGCCCAAGCCCAGATTACTCCAGCGTGGGCAGGGACCAGCCCCGCCTGCGAGTGTCCAGCCGAGGGCGCCCACGTGGTCTCCTGGGAGCCTCTCCCAGCCCGACGTGTGGTCAAGATGACAATTCTCCATCTAACCCCAGGTTAAGTGCATAATGTGCTTATTATACATTTAAGTATATTGTTGATGTTTTGAACAGGCGGCTTCAACAACATTTCACTATATAACTATCATTAAGGAGGGTTTTTAAAAATAAGATCCTAAGTCCTTGGGAAGGGGGGGGGGGTGGAGGCATTGGCGTGTGCTGCAGTCTGACCTGTTCAGCTTTCAAATGACATCACTTAACAAGTTCCACCTAACTCTCCTTAGGAAACAGGCAGCCCCATGCAACAGTTGCTCATGTGTGAGGGAATCTGAAAGGCTCGCCCGTCCTGAAGTGTCTTCCTCACCACCTTGCCCCCAGGCCCAGAGTGGCCACCATTAGCTACCTTTTTGGGTTATGATCCCACAAAAGACCAGAGAAGAAACAACAGGAGTTAGATCTCAATGTTTCAGTTCACTTAACATTGGCATGACCCGGGGAGCTTTGAGAATTACTGATGCCTGTTCTCCTTATCCACATAACGACCGGATCATGGGTCTGCGGGAGGATAGGGCAGCAAACTACTAGTGGGCAGAGGAGACCTACGGGAGGGGGCAGGGCAGCAAGCTATTAGGGTAGGAAGGGGAGGGCAGGGCAGCAGGCAGAGAGCTACTGGAGCACAGATTCCTACGCAGGGCTACTAGTTGTACTGTATTAATCCTATCTAATAAAGAGGGGATATGCTAATTGACCATCACTCCATCACAAAGATGGCTGCACCCACAGCTGAGGCCAAGTTCCCATAAGGAGCCTTAACTAGCAATCAGCAGGGACCTGAGGCTACACCCTCCCCTGCCCCCATGGGGCTTGACAGGGGACCTCAGGCCCTGCCCCCACACCCTGGCATCAGGCTTGGGGACCTCAGGCCACACACCCCCAACTGGCAGAGCTTGACAGGGACCTCAGGCCTTCCCCCCTGCCCCAGCGCCAGGCTGGGGGATTTCAGGCCACGCCCCCCCACCTGATGGGGCTTGACAGGGGACCTCAGGCCCTGCCCCCTACACTGGCATCAGGCTTGGGGACCTCAGGCCACACCCCCCAACTGGAAGAGCTTGACAGGGACCTCAGGCCATGTCCCTTGTCCCAGAACTGGGCTAGGGGACCTGTGGCTGTGCCTCCTTGACTGGCTGGCCTTGACTGGGGATCTCGAGGTGCATCCCCAGTGCTGGTTCAGGAGAACTCAGGTCATGCCCCTGCCCAGCGCGGCTTGACAGGGCACCTGAGGCTGCACCCCCCTCCTGGCGCTGGACCAGGGGACCGGAGGCTGTGCCCTCCTGCCTGGGGCGGGGGGGACCTCAGGCCATGTCCCCCACTTGGCGGGGCTTGATGTTGGACCCGAAGGCATGCCCCCCATCTCGATCTGGGCTGGGGACCTCAGGCCACACCCCCTGTCCTGGCACCAGGCCAGGGGACCTGAGGCTATGCCCCCTGCCCGGTGGGGCTTGACAAGGGTGGGACTGGCCGGGTCTCTAGCCCAATGAGGGGGGCCCAGCCGGGTCTGGGTCTCACACAATTTTGAGGTGCCTGTGGATGGAAGGGGACTTGACTCTGTGTCCCATGGTGAGCCCCAGACTCTGACAGGAGGAAGGTTTTCATATACGTTTTACTAATTTTTTTAAATCTCTGACACTTCTATTATAGAGAAAGGGCAAGTAGCAATAGTAAATTATTTCCTCTAATTAATCCCCTTTTAATGAGCAAGAAGCTTGTGCACCGGGTCACTAGTGTTACTATAATTGGCCTGAGGTACAGCCTGGGCATTGAGATTTTTTTAAAGTTCCCCAAGTGATTTTAAGGTTCAGCCAAGATTTAGAATCCCTGCCCTATGCCCTCTCACCCTGACACTCAACACTCACCTCTGTCCCTCCTACCCCTCCAGCCCCGTCAGCCAGCAGACAGCCAGTAACAAATTACACGTAGGCATCGTGATCCCATTCTACAGATGAAGACACTGAGACCGAAGATAACTATAGCGAACCAGACCTCTCTGGCTTCGAAGTGATTTCCATTTCTTCAAACTGCTTTGGTGACTTGAGAGGGTTAGCTCATTAAGCTAGTAGTACATCAAAAGATTTAGTTCATAGGGATAAAGGCCCTTTACCTTTTAATAGAGGTGTTGTGGCTCACAAAGCGCTTTCATATTAATTTATTTTTATGTTAAAGATTATTCCTCCATTTTAGAGCAGAGTGCTAGTAAACTGAGGCCCAGAAATATTAAGTCACTCTTCGTTACACAGGTAGAGGAACCAGAGTTTGAGTAAAAATCATATTTCCAAAGAATGGAGCCATTCAAAAATGGGAGGGGTAGTGTTTTTTTTAGATATCCTCACCTGAGGATATATTCAGAGAGAGAGAGAGAGAGAGAGAGAGAGATGGATCAGTTGCCTCCTGTATGTACATGCCCGGACCCACAACCTTTTGGTGTACAGGACTATGTTCCAACCAACTGAGCGTCCCAGCCAAAGCAGCAAATTCTTTGAATGTAGAAGGTTACATAGTTTCCGAGCAGAACAAGATCTCAGGCTCACCTTTAATGCCCAGGAAGCAGCCGAAGAGGGCAGGAGGCCACACAAAACATGGCTCCACCATCCTGCAGCCGGGCCTCCTGGGCCAGCCGTCGGGGAAGCGCATGTGGCGCTCAGCGAGGGGCGCTGAGGCGAGGGCCACGCGCAGGGAAGACAGCAAGGAAGGGAGAGGAGCCTGCTGCCTGGCTCCCCACGCAGCTGCCCCACCATGACCTGCTGGGCTTTATTTTATTTTTCTAAAGGGCACATTCTACCACACCCAGCACCCAAATCTCGTTTTCTAAGAACCGTTCTCCACCAACAGGGGGAGGGCTCCTTGGAGAAATGGCTGAGCCCAGGACTAGAGAGGGAAATACAAGGTGAGCCTGGAACCCCTGTGGGGCCCAGAAAAATGAGAGAGTGCTAAGGCATTTCTGAAAAAAAAAGTCTTAATTAATTTAAAAAGAACTGGTAGGGACATTAAAATTAAATTAAATAAAAACAGCCGAAACTGGTTTGGCTCAGTGGTAGAGCGTCGGTCTGCGGACTGAAAGGTCCAGGGTTCGATTCCGGTCAAGGGCATGTACATTGGTTGCGGGCACATCCCCAGTCAGGGGTGTGCAAGAGGCAGCTGGTCGATGTTTCTGATGTTTCTCTCTCATAGACGTTTCTATCTCTCTATCTCTCTCTCTTCCTCTCTGTAAAATATCAATAAAATATATTTTTAAAAAAAACAGAGGCCACCATGAAGAGTTTACTTTTAGACAAATCAGGAACAACGTTGGCATCAAAGTAAATAATAACAGTAAAAGAGTATAACATATCTATCGAAAGAATCTATTAGCCTGTACTGATACTTACAAATATGTATACATATGAATAAATAAGTAAGTGAAGAATAAGAACCAATGAGGGAAAGGAAAGCTTTTTTCTTCATGTCAGATAACAAATGTGGAAGAAATGATAGGTAAGAGAATGACAGTTTTGTAACCATTATACTAACAAATGATACGGGCAAAAAAAAATCTTTAAAGGATGATAAAAGCATCAAGTGAAAATGTGTTGGGAAGCAGAATATTAACATAGTTGCAAGTCTTCTCCCACAAATTATTTATTAGTTACAAAGGGTGAAGGGACACTTTGCAGTTGAGGGATCTGGAAACACAACCTTAACCAAAAGGTCAATGTTACCATCACAGTAATGAAACAACCGACATCATGTGCCTCCTGGCCAGAGGCATGGAGAAGGACACACTATTCCTGGACTATTTCTGCCCAAAATTCATAAATCAGATCTGATCATGAGAGAACAATCAGACAAATCTAAATTGAGGGACAGGCTATGAAAAAACTGACTCATAAACTTCAAAAACATCAATATTTTGAAAGACAAAGAAAGACTAAGGAATACATCCAGATAAAAGAGGATTAAAGAGAACTGGAAGTAAAAAGTAAATAAGATATGTATATTCTTGAACTGGAAACTGGATTTGGGGGAGAGGGGGACTTGCCTAAAGGATATTGTTGGACTAATTGGTAAAGTTTGTGTAGTATTGTATTATATTAATGTTAAACTTCCTGAATTTGGTCACTGTGTTGTAATTATATAAGAGTGTCCTTGTTCTTACAAGTTACATGCTGAAATATTTAGGAATAAAGAGTTATGATATCTGCTACCTACTCTCAAATGGTTCAGAAGAAAAATTACATGTGTTTTATATTTATGTATAAGTGTATGTACATATATGGAGAGAGATAGAATGGGTCAAAATGTTGTTAGTGAATCTTATTGAAGGATATACAAGTATTTGTTGTATTGTGTTTGCAACATTTCTGTGTATTTGAATTCTTTTTGTTGTTACTGGGGCATTTTACAAACACAGAGGCCGGGATCAAACCTGAAACCCATGCACTCACCCTTGACCTGGAATTGAACCCTCAACCCTTTGTTACACGGGCTGAGCTCCAATCATTGAGCAACACTGGGCTTGAATTTTTTAAATAAAAAGTAAAGAGAAGAAAAGGGAGGAGGTCCAAATAGTTTTAGAAATGGCCAAGTAATATTCAAGGTGAGTTGTGGAAAAAAAACAGGGAAAACAGCGTTATTATGAAATTTGGCTACTGTTTCTAAAAGCACAGAAGTTATTGGATTATTCACCTGATGTTGATAGTACCTGGGGGAAACTCTTCAAAGCAAAGTTATTTTTAAATGAAAATGCAAATAAAAATAGTCATATTTTTCTATAGACTTGGCAGAGTTGCTCAGACTTCACAATTACTTGTCAGGATTTGTAATTCAATAAAAATAAAAATATGGTACTATGTTCAAATAGCTACAGATATAATGTACCTGCCTTTAATTATCCCATACAATAAAGAGGTAATATGTAAATTGACCCTCATGCCCCCACACAAGATGGCCACCCCCATGTGGTCAAAGATGGCCACCACAAGATGGCCAACAGGGGAGAGCAGTTAGGGTTGACTGGACTGGCAGGAATGGGCAGTTGGGGGAGACCAGGTCTGCAGGGGACGGTAGTGGGGGCAACCATGCCAGCAGAGGAGGGCAGTTGAGGTGGACCAGGCCTGTAGAGGAGGCAATTAGGGGTATTCAGACCAGCAGGGGAGGGCAGTTGGGGGCAATCAGGCTGGCAGGGAAGCAATTAGGTGTCGATCAGGCTGGCAGGGGAGTGGTTACGGGTGATCAGGCAGGCAGGCAGGCAAGTGGTTGGGAAACAGCAGTCCTGGATTGTGAGAGGGATGTCTGACTGCCCCTGAGAGGTCCCAGATTGGAGAGGGTGCAGGCTGGGCTGAGGGACACCCCCCTCCCAGTGCACAAGTTTTGTGCACTGGGCCTCTAGTTGGTTATATAAATAAAATCCCATGAGCATTTTTGTTCTGGGATGTTGATGTAGATGTACACTCTATGACTTTAAAACGTGTTAGAAATAGAAATTTTTTAATGCATAGTTCGTTGTAATAGTCTTCATGATGAGACAACATAGAAAAAAAGTTAAAATATCCTGTAATGTTACTCTCCTACTTACCGTCTCTCAGAGTATCCCATTAAGCCAACAGAAGCCCATAGCCCTTACCTGGACACTCATAGTCCTCACAAGTGGCTGCAACCCATATTCCAGAATTATCTCCCTCCCTGCCCCGGACACCCCACCGGCCAGCCAGGCGGGGTCTCCTGACTCTTCCTGAACAGGCTCTGTCTTTTCCTGCAAACACCTCTCCAGCAGGCGCCTTCCTTCTTCATGTCCCCGCCCGGCCTCAGCCCCACTCCTCCCAAGAAGAGGTGCCCCCCCCCCTTGCTGCTGAAAACGTCCCTGTGTAACACTGCCTGGCTGTATTTTAACGACATGTCATGATTGTGGGATCTTTCCTCTTTTCCAGAATTGCCCACCAGAGTCCCTAACAGGAAACATTTAACATTTTTAAAGCAACTCTACCTGTGTGGCCAGCCCTGTAAGAACTTTCTGACAGACCAATCGACATTTCTGCAGAACTAGCACCCCATTTCTCCCTCCTGAATCCTGTCACCCCACCTCCAGTGGCTGTGAGATGCATTGGGGTGGGGTTGATTATTATCTTTGGAGGGCAGTGCAGTTTATGTAAAGTGAAATGGTTCTTTGCCATCTCCTCCCGTTGACGGGGTGTCACCTGATGGGTCCCACTCCTTACAGCCTTCAAGATAATGACGGCAACAACCTTTTATAGAGCTGCAGAGCTTGCTGGCCTGACCGGAGCTGGAGGGACCTGTTCAGGGCAGAGACAGGAGTGCCCGTCTGGCCGGCCTGTGGGGTGCCCGGGTCAGGGAGGGAGATGATTCTGGAGAATGGGTTGCAGCCAGTGGAGTTGACCAACTTGAGAGAAGTGTTATAGACCCAACCCTGCTCCTAACCAACGTTTATCGAGCATCTGACACACACCAGGTGCTGCTCCAAGAACTGGCCATGCACTATCGCCTCTCACCCCCTCTTTAAAAAAATTTTTTTTAAATATATATATAATTGATATTTTACAGAGAGGAAGAGAAAGGGATAGAGAGCTAGAAACGTCTATAAGAGAGAAACATTGACCAGCTGCCTCTTGCACGCCCCCTACTGGGGAGCCCTTGACCAGAATCGAACCTGAGACCTTTCAATCTGCAGGCCCAGGCTCTATCCACTGAGCCAAACCGGTTTCGGCTCCTCTCACCCCTTCTTAACAAGGACTAAGGTCAGGCCAGTGAGACGCCTAGGATACAAAACATAAAGAGACACTTGTGCTCAGGGTCACGTAAATGTGTCCTCTTCTCTTCTTCCAGCTGTGCATCCCTTCAACAACCAACAGGCCCATTTCACAGGTAAGGAAACGGAGGCTTAGGAAGGCTGAGCAGTGTGTCCGGAGTCACTACATCCGTTAGCGCTGGAACCAGGATGCAAGCCCAGAAGGCCTGTGCCCACGGCCCGTCCAGGTGCTGCCTTCCCGACAGCAAGCGGCTGAGCCAGGAAGTGAGCCAGCCTCCTTTCCAGCCCGCATTCCGCACCCACAACTTGGCCTGTGTGGAGTGGAGTTCACATGACATTTTTAACTCAAGGTGAGCGAGGCCTCCAAACACAGGGCAGAGAAAAGTAACCTGCGTATGGGGTGGAGGTAGGGGGATCTAGTCAAATCCTTGACTTTAGTCTGACCATTTGCACCCCTGGCTGTCTGTCAGAATGTCTGGGAAACTAAAAATCCCGGCCCCACCATAGATCTGGGGGAGGGGCCCCCCGCATCAATAATTTGCAACCTTCAAGGTTGAAGAATCATACACACAATCTTAGACTCACGAATGCCTAACTGATTAACACACATCAGCTCCAACTCTGAAGGGAGAGGGTTGCTGCTCCCCTTCCCCACAAATGTCTTAAGAGTTTTCAGGTGCCAATCAGATAGGCCCAGTCGTGCTGTGAGAGAGGGAGTCGGGCTAGGTGCTTTTACCTTCCTGCTGTCCTATAAACAAGTGCGAGAAGGTAACAGGATGGGTGTTTGCATTGCAAACATGCTTGTGTTAGTATAGGCAAGACTGGGGCATTTTACAATCCGGAAGTACGGAGTGGGGTCAGGGAGAAGGGTAACAATGCACGAGCTCAGGTATCTTGCACCTCGGACCTGGGCTAGGGGTTCTCTAGTCTCCTTATCCCCAAAGCTGCCTTGCTTGTACACACAGGATCTAAAGGTGCATAGAATCCCGTGTCACCTCCTCACAGGAGGGAGGGGCACAGGACCCAGGTGCAGGGAGGAGCCAGGGACAATCCAATTGATTTAACAGACCGCCGGATCTGGCCGAGCCTCAATGTTGTCATCTACAAATGAGGACAATTATTCTGCTCTGCCTAGACTTGGTCTGAGCCAGCGATTTTCAACAGGTGTGCCACAGCACACTGGTGTGCCACAAGAATTTTTAAAATATGCAATCCCTGCTGAAACCAGTTTGGCTCAGTGGATAGAGTTTCAGCCTGCGGACTGAAAGGTCCCAGGTTCGATTCCGGTCAAGGGCATGTACCTTGGTTGCAGGCACATCCCCAGTGGGGGATGTGCAAGAGGCAGCTGATCAATGATTCTCTCTCATTGATGTTTCTAACTCTCTATCCCTCTCTCTTCCTCTCTGTAAAATATCAATAAAATATATTTTTTAAAAGATTTTTAAAAAATAAAAACAAAATATGCAATCCCTGATTATTTAGTCAGGGCATTAACCCCTTTTTCCTTAGCTTGTCAAATAAAAAATAAAAAAATGACAACAACTAACACATGAACAGCCATCTGGTGTGAATGAATAAAAATTATACTTTGTTTTTGTCAGATTGAGGAAAATATAATATTTTTTGGTGTGCCACAGAATTTTAATAGTTAGTTTATATGTGCCATGAGATGAAAAAAGTTGAAAATTACTGGTTTAATGAGGGTTAAAAAGGGGGGGGTAGGGAGTGCTAGATATAAGCTGTGCTTGGAAAATGTTGGCACTCCGTGCAAGCATTAGTTTTTATGGTTCAAATTAGAATTTTATATGTCAACTCTGGACCCTCATGGAAATCTAAAAAAAATTTCTATGAACACCCGAAAGAACTTTAAAAAATAGTTTCTAGTAAGTCAGACTCTGTCTTTGTAAGCATTTAGTTGTGAAACCCACATTAATTTATTTTATCTCGCTCTACCTTAAATAGTTACTTGAAGTTTGCTCCTGGAGGGAGGTTCTATAAATCACTCTGGCGTAACGATTCCAGTGACGTAGTACCACACTATGCAGGTGTTTCCCGGGAGCAGACAGCAGCCCGACCTGGGAGGTTTGGGGACATGCAGAATCCCGGGCTGACTCAGAGACGCTGAATCTATGTTTAAATGAGATCTCCAAGTGATCTGATGTACATATTACATCTAGTATTAAGAGTGAGATGCCTTGTCCTAGTCACTAACCTATAGAGTTGGTGAAAAGCTATGGCGGGAGAATGACTCCTGTGGACGTTACAGCTTGAGAAGCTCTCACTTAGAAAAGCTTCCAGGCCCAGAACCCAAGAGGTCTTCTTGCACCTTCTAGGGGGCACAAGCGCCCCCAATATTGCCTCAGTGACTCCTGAGATTAGAGATGAGATGAGAAAGGGGAACCAGAGGCAACTAAATGGACTACAAGGCACTGTACATGCAATTACTTGCAAGGCAGACTCTGTTATTCCATTATGCAGATGAGGAAACTTGTTTGATAAAGGCTGAGTAACCTAAGGTCTTGCACAGCCGTGGACAAACTATGGCCCCGAGGGCCGCATCCGGCCCGTTCGGCTGTTCTATCCGGCCCACGGAGCTGAAAGAGCGGAGGGTTCTCTTGCTCTCCCCTCTGCTCCTTCACCAGCAGCCCAAGATGAGAGTGCCAGCATGGTCAGGTTGCTTTTGTTCCGGCCCTCCGGTCCAGTTTCAGAACCCATTGTGGCCCTCGAGTCAAAAAGTTTGCCCACCCCTGGACTCTAGCATCTAGCTAAAGGAGGAGCTGGGATTCAAATTAGTATCTGGTGCACCAGCCTTCCCTGTCCCAGGCCTCAGCCCCTCGTCCGCTTCTGGGCCGGGGTGGTCCTAACAGTAGCTCACCCTGCTCCTGAGCTCATCAGCCCCAGCAGCCACCACCCCTCTGCCTCTCCTGGTGCCACTGGTCGCGTCGGCCCCAAACCCCCTCAGGGCCAGGGCCAGAGTGCAGCACGTCTCCATCCCGCCCTCTGCAGCGGGAGCCACAGCAGCTCGGGTTTGAACCAATAAAAAATCTTTACTGAATTGTCCCCCAAAAGACATTAGGGATCAGGAAGTTTCCAAGAAAGGAAATAGAGCAAGAGGTGGAAGGGCAGATTTGAAAGCAGGACCCGCTAGGAAGCTTTGGTGCAGTTCCTTCAAAAGCAAGAGGAGAGGGAAGCCTGGGACCAGCGGTCTGGGCCCAGGGAGAAGCTGGGTGAGAGCAGGGGGGGCATCGGCTGAGGCAGAGGTGCTGGCCCTGCGGCCTGGGAGGTGGTAAGGGCACGCTGGCCAGGGGCTGAGCATAAGGAGCTCCTGGAGGGCTCCACCTCTGAGCCCCGCAGGCTGCAGGGAGCTCCGTATCTGGTGTGAGTGCGCCCCCTAGAGGCCTGGGCCGTTAGAGAGCGCAGCGCCCACTGCAGGAATGGAATCTTTCTCTAGGTATTTGTCAGAACTCCAGGGCCTCGGTGCTGAAAGAAGACTGGCCCAGGGGAATAGAAATAGCCTCAGGCTTCCGGGAACATTTTATGGAAAGATTCGGGAGCTCAAGAGACAGAACAGTCCTAAGAAAAACGTTTGGCATTTTTAAGCTTTACAGGTGACCATATTTCTGACATCAGATAAAAAAATAAAAATAAAATTATTGAACAAGATGCCAAAAATGAAAGGAAATGATGAAAGAAAAGATTGAGGTTAACTGCACTAAAATTAAAAACCTCTATTCAGCCAAAACCGGTTTGGCTCAGTGGATAGAGTGTCGGCTTGCGGACTGAAAGGTCCCGGGATCAATTCCGGTCAAGGGCATGTACGCTGGTTGCGAGCAGCCGTCCCCAGTGAGAGGTGTGCAAGAGGCAGCTGATCGATGTTTCTCTCTCATCGATGTTTCTAACTCTCTATTCCTCTCTCTTCCTCTCTGTAAAAAATCAATAAAATATATTTTAAAAACCCAAAAAAACAAAAAACCTCTATTCATTTAAGAAAAAAAATCACACATTGACTTTGAAGACCAGCCGGAGACCAGGAGAGGATAATACACACAACTGGCAACAGATTCGTGTCCAGAATCTATAAAGAGCTACTACAAATCAGTCACACAGAGCATGCACAGGAGACAGAAACAAGTGTTGTTTATAATATTTCCAAACTGGAAACTATCCAATGTTCATTTATTGTTGGAGGATAAATAAATGATAATCCATCCCCACAGGGGAGTACTATACAGCAGTAAAGGTGAATGAGGCCGAAACTGGTTTGGCTCAGTAGTAGAGCATTGGTCTGAGGACTGAAAGGTCCCAGGATCGATTCCGGTCAAGGGCATGTACATTGGTTTCGGGCACATCCCCAGTAAGCGGTGTGCAGGAAGCAGCTGGTCGATGTTTCTCTCTCATCGATGTTTCTAACTCTCTATCTCTCTCCCTTCCTCTCTGTAAAAAAAAAAATCAATAAAATATATATTTTTTTAATGCAAGAGGAAGATGGACACACAATGAGAATAGAACAGTGAAGGGAACGCATCAGGGATGGACAAGTAGGAGCTCTGCACATACCGGTGATATTTTTTCCTCAGCGCAGTGTGTGGTGTGTTTTATTCTTCTTAAAGTTGTACTTCTATGCTATATAAAGTTCATTCATGTAAGCAGATATATATATATATATATATATATATATATATCTTTTCATCAAAAAACTGTTTAAAGAACAAGAGCTGTTTTTTTTTTTTTTTTTTGTGTGTGTGTGTGTGTGTGTGTGTGTGTGTGTGTTTTTAAGGGCAGTCAGATCACTATCAGAGGGTATTTTCTGTGTAGCTGAAATCCATATTAATTGGGCTAGTGGTACAACAACATCAGGGTGGGATAGGGATACTAACATGGGGGCTTGCCCTGAGCCAAGCTTTGGTGCACAGATTCTCAACAGGCATCAAATTCACCTCATTGACAAAACACAGCTGAAAACACTGAAATACGGAATGATGATGAATTAGAACTTATAGCTGCTCCTAGTAGTCCTTCTGTGACATGTGCATAGTGTTTCATAATTTATTAAAAACTGTCATGTGAGTTAACTTGATCACTTCCCGTAATCCTTCTGAGAGGTAGCCAGAGAAGGTTATTTTTATGTCCATTTCAAAGAGAAAGACATCCTGGCCAGTGTTGCTCAGTGGTTGGAATGTCACCCCACACACCAAAGATCTTCAGGTTCAATTCCCACATACCTAGGCACATACCTGGGCTAAAGGTTCGATCCCTGGTCCCAGTTGGGCTACATGGGGGAGGCAACCAATGAATGTATCTCTCTCCTCTCTCTCTCTCTCTCTCTCTCTCTCTCTCTCTCTCTCTCTCTCTTTCTCTCCACCCTCTCTCCCTCCCTTCCTCCCTTCAACCCTTCTACTCTCTCTAGAAATCAGTGGAAAAAATATCTTCAGGTAGAATTAACCTAACCATTCGATCAATCAATGAAACCAAGTCACGGAGAGGTGATGTGACTTGCCTGAAGTCACATAGCCAGGACTGGGTCTTAGAACTCCTGGTCAAGTGTTCCTTCTACCAGAGCTGCTGTCTCTCTATCCTAATGTGGTAGACCGAGATTCTAAGTGAGTCCCCAAATGCCCCCCAAATCCTGCATCAGGCCCCCCTCCTCTGACCACATTCTACCTGGGAATTGGTCAGCCCCTTCTGGGCCTGCCCCTGGGACACTCCCACCCACCAAGACTATCTCTCTTCTCTGGTCTTGAGTTATGTTCCCCTGTGTCACGATCCTTGGAATTCTTCTCTCTCTTCTTCTGCACAGAGCTTTCCCACGTGCTTGTTTTCCTTGTCTTCCTTGCGGCCCCTCTACATGGAGTTCTGCCTCCCACTAGGCAGCACCAGTTTGTTGGCACTCGTCCAGAATAAATGGCTGTGGGGTAGCACGTGGGCACACAAATCCCACTGGTGGCACTGTGGATGCACTTGTTTTCAATAGGGAAGATGCATGGAAACATGCACAGATAGTTTGGGAAAGCTCCTATGCTGTTCTGACTGGCCATTCTAGGTCCCCCCACCCCAGTTGAGGATCAATAAGATAATGATTATCTCAGCTGTTATGCAACCTCTCTGAGCCTCCATTTCCAAATCCGTGACTGGTGTGAAGGCAGATGTGGTTTTATGAAATTAAAAGAGATAGTACCTACTTACATAGTATGTGTTAACCAAATGTTAGTTCCCTTCTTCATCTAATCATCGAGGAAACAGAAATGAGGTATTAAACCAGAAAGCCTTACTGACCGAGTCAACAGGCTCACTCACCTTCATACAAACCCAGTTTCGAACATTCGTAGGTTCTTCCAGGAGGATTTGTGCTCTGATAAACCGGTCTTTCAGCTACCGCTCAGACCCTACATGGTACAATGCTTCGTGTTCCCAGAAAAGCAAAGGCCCAGGGTTCTCGTTAGAGGCCTGCAGGAAAAGGAAGCCAACTCCCAGCACAGAAAGCACTCCCAGGGCTGTGTTCTGGAAATGGTCCAGCCTGGGAGGCAGACCATCCCAGTGCTGGAGGCAGACTGGGAGACAGACAATCCCTGGAAGGAGAGAATCACAGGCTCTCCTTTGCACTCACCTTCAGGACACAGGAAAGATGCAGTGAGAGCCGGGAGCTGGGCTGTGTGAGTTTGGGCAAGTTACTTCACTTCTCTGGGCCAAGGGTTTGGATCACATCAGAGGGACCCCTCCAGCGGAGACACTCGAGGACACTCTGTATACTTCAGAGTCATTAGGACACAGATTGACTCCCCAATCACATAATTTTCATTTGCATTATTGTAACCTGGGCTGGCGTCCAACTCTTTTTCATAAACAGTAAGAAATTATGTCATTTCCACCCTTGGGTCAAGCACAGCCAAGGGTATTATACAATCACTTTTCTCACTTCGTAGTGCAGGGAAGCTGAAGAGACTAGCACGTTAGATTCTGGAGCATCCGGGCTTCCTTAGGAAGATTCCAGGAGGAGTTATTAACCCAATGAATAATGCAGTAAGTGCCACTCTGGTCTCTGGGCTGCAATACTGCGCTCTCTCTCCTATTGCTTTTCTCTCTTCTAAGGAAAGACATCAAACAAGAAGCTCATTCAAAATTTAACCACAATGTGAACAGACATTTCACCCAAGAGCAATTATAAGCAGTGCACGTGCAAAAAAGGACCTGCCTGCTGGCATCTAAAAAAAATGCAGATGAAAGCAAATTTGGGGCCCAACTTTAAAATATTAATTCTCAAAAATGTATGAAAGCAACAATATTCAAAGCACCGCTGTAGTAAAATTGACTCACTGGTGTCATATTGGTGGCATTGTAAATTAGTAATGGTTCTTTTGAGAAGCAATATGGCAGCAAAGGGGATGAGCCATATCCATGCAATAAAAATCTGCACGAAGAAGTTAACGTCAGCAATATCTATTACAGCAAATGGAGAAAAATAAAACGGGAATTGCTACATAGATTTTGATACAGTCACACTTTGCCTCTTATAGAGCCATAGAGGTAATTATGAAGATTAAGTAGCAATACAGAGAAGCATTTATTATGGGTAAAATATAACAAACTTCAGGATAATGTGTATCGTGAGCATAGCTCTAAAAATGTGCTTGTGACCATACAGGGACTGGAAGATAGTAAAATAAAAGTAGCAATAGCGTTCAGGAAGTGAAACATTGTGTTGAAAATTCTTCTGTTATAGATGCCCTTTTGTCTTCAATTACATAAATAAAAGTGTCTCGTTCTCACCTCGGCAGTATGTGTACTAAAATTGGAACCATACAGAGAAGATTAGCGTGGCCCCTGCAAGTTCATGATGCGTTTCATATTTTTTAAGTAGATTAATTTTTTTAAAAAAATTCAAGCCTCACATGAGGATATATTTATTGATTTTAGAGAGGGAGGAAAGGAAGAGAGGGAGAAACAGTGACGTGAGAGAGAAGCATTGATTTAGGTTGCTGATGGGGGATCAAACCCACAACCTGGTTATGTGCCCTGATGGGAACTGAACCCACAACCTTTCAGTGTTTGGGATGATGCTCCAATCAGCAGAGCCACACCAGCCAGGGCAAAATTATACTTATTTTAAAAGAAGTAATCAGTAATCTTATCCCCTAACTTTCCCACCTGACAAGAACAGTAGGGGCCCTGACTGTCTTATTCAGCGTTGCTTGCCAGCGCACTTGTCTGGCACATGGTAGGTGTTCTGTAAACATGTGTGGACTGACTGACCACAGCCGGCAGCCTCTCTAAACAGGGTTTGGTGGATCACTGACAGACCTCCTGCTTTTGCAAAGGTGCCTCTGCCAGCCCCCTCACCGTCTTCAAAACCCAAAACACCCTCATTCACAAGCAGCTTTTTCAAAACCCAGCCTCTCCTCCCTCCACAGGTTGCACTGGCAGAAGGAGGACATCACCTTGGAGCACCACCAAGGCCAGGGCGAGCCTAGGTGGGGAGGGCGGACCCTTCCTTCTGCAGCTTCGCCTCCGTTGGGGCAGATCCTCAGGAGACACAGGGGGAGCAGCTTGGTGCCCTGTGTCATCTGAACACTGACTCCCTACGCCAGAAGGTGGCAGTCTACACACTGCCTTGTGGTACAAACCCAGCCTCTTCCAGGACGCGGACAGTTAATCTCTCAAAGGTGAGCCTGGTAAGGGCATGGCAAGGTTGGCGAGGACCACAGGCCAACGTCAGGAGCAGACAGAGGCAATGGAAGCTGCTGGGCCTGGTGCCGAGAGAGATGGCATCTCCCCCGTTTCACAGTCGGGGAAACCAAGCTCCGGAAAGGCTGAGAGACTCCCGGGTCCCCAGCCCTACCAAAAAGGAACGGGGCCCCGAACTGAGCCCCGCTCTCCTCACCCCAGTGCCCACCCTCTTCCCACGGCACCACGTGCCTCCCCTCGCTCCAGCAGCAGTAGTCTATGACAAAGCCGGTAAAGATGTTTCTCAACCATTGGTTCATGCTTTCACATCCCTGCAGCAAATTGTAAAATTGGTCATACCCTTTGACCTTGGAGTACCACTTTGAGAAAAGTGTTCCAAGGAAACAAATAAATAAATAAAAATATGAAGGATGTGTTTATAAATACACATACGTCATGTAAATATATGTTTATATATTGTCAATTATAACAAAGGTGTATACAGGGATGCTTAGAACTGAGCTGACTACAGCAGCTAAAACTAGAGGCAGCCCAGCCTGTGTGGCTCAGAGCATCGACCTATGAACCAAGGGGTCGCCGGTTCGATTCCCAGACAGGGCTCGTGCCTGGGTCACAGGCTCAGTCCCCAGTGGAGAGCATGCAGGAGGCAGCCAGCCAACGATTCTCACTCATCATTGATGTTTCTGTCTTTCTTTCGCTCTCCTTTCCACTCTGAAATCAATTTTTTAAAAAATACATATTTTTTTAAACGGAAGCCGCCCAAATGCCTGGCGCTGGGGCAGAAGCAGGGAAGATTGTGCCATAGACAGAACACTGACACTGCAAACGGTCTTGTGAGAATGGGCGCCAATGTCCAGCTTGTCCCGTGGGTACCGTCATTCTGGTTGTTAAACTATGGAAACAAATACTTCCATACCAGCTGAGACAGCAGACCTGAGTGTCCTCCCAGCCTTCCTGGCCCTTCCCCTGGACCTCCCCATCCAGCAACTAAACGGTGAATTCTGGCGCGGCCCAGCCCCTTCGCAGTGGTCCGTGAACATCCTGGAAGCAGTTATTGAATATTTTTTAAATCTTCCCTGGCTAGGATTCCGTGCACTCAGAAACTGGAGACCTTGTTTTGGAATGAGGCAAGAGGCAGAGGGATAGATGCAGAGACATTATGTAACCTAGTAAGTAAAAAGTAGAACTCGATACAGTGAACACGAGGAATAGCAATGAGGCGACTTTATATTTGCATAAACAAGAGTTTCTAAGAAGCCAGAGTCTGTAAATATTTGGTAAGTTAGTAAATGGGAGAGTTGACAAATACTGTCAAGTTGCCCTCTCAATAACCTTTCCCCCTCTTTTCTTCTTAAAAGAAAATTGTGATTTTGTTCACCCTCCTCCCACTCTTCTGACAACCCAGGGCTTTGGGGACGGTTGAGCCCGGAGGTGGTCTGGGTGGTGGCAGGCCTGGTGCCTCACGCCTCTCGCCGCCGAGTGGCGGGTGCAGGCCTGGGCTCGTGATGTGGTCCTGGCCAATGATGTGGAAGGGAAGTCTATTGGGAGGATTCTAGCGAGACTTTCTTTCCCAATATACAGGGACCATGACGGGAATGTCCCCTTTGTTCCCTTTGAGGATGTCTTGCTTAAAACTAAGGCAACCATCTCAATTCCCAAGGGGAAAGCTAAGAGAATTCCGGAGAATATGAACCTGAGCCCTGACATCTTTGATCTGCTCGGTCGACCCTGGAGCTACTCTACAGTTAGCCTTCTTGTTATTGTCCAAGCCACTTTAGCTGGGTTTGCTGGCATTTGCAGAGTCCCACCACATTCTAACACAAGCTGTTTGTTCCTACTACACCCCTACTATCCCCAACACTGCCTGGCACACAGTAGGCCCACCATAAACATTTGTTGATGGGATACATGAGTAAAAACCATCCTCACTGATGTAGGATGGTATTAAGTTTGTTTGTTGGTTGGTTGATGGTTTTAGTGTTAGTTTTTTTCCATTTAAAACATTTTTTAAAACAATGGATGTTACTGACTGTCTATTGTGTCGGGGGCATTAGTGTTAAGGGAGGTGGTAAAACAGAGCTGGATTTGAATCTGGATCTCCTACTTACCAGTCAGGTGCCCTGAGGCAACTTACTCCCCGTCCCTGAGCACACCTGTAAACTGAGCACAAGCACCACTAAATTACTGGATAGGGCTGCTGGGAGGCTTAGCTGAGAGTCAGTGTTTGAGTCTCACCTAACTGCATCTCCACATCTTCAAGTACTGGACATCAGATGGAACCCCTCCTTGACCTTGAGAAAGGCCTCATGGGCCAGAGGAGGAGTCACATGTATCAACAAATCAACCACCTGAGCAATGTTAACATCACCAGAATGGGATAAAGCCACGTCATGTGCCTCCTGCTGTGACGCAAAGACAAACACAGCATCACCTCTGCGATGGGCTGACCGAATCTATACACCACGGACCCCTTGTGAGGAGATGTCAAACAAACCCAAAATGAGGTACTTTCTATAAAATAACTGCTCAGACACTTTAAAAATGTCAATTGTCATGAAAGACCAAGACAACACAAAGCAAACAAAGGACCAAGGAACTGCTCTAGTTTAAGGGACACTGAAGAGAAATATGGAAGAGACATGGCAATTAAATACAGTGCATGATCCGGGATTTTACTTTGCATTAACATCTGCATATGAGGTAATAGTTGGCATCAAAGTTAACTTCTTAATTTTGATAATTGTTTTGTAATTATGTTAGAGAATGTCTTTGGTTGTGGAAAACATGCACATTGAAGGAGAAGTATAATGTCTGCAGATAACTCACAGTTTAGGAAAAAATAAAATGATACACCTAGATCGATGACATTAAGGCAGATGTAGCAAAACCTTAATATTTAAGAAATCTGGGTGGAAGGTGTACAAGAGTCATTTGTCCTATCCTTGCAACTTCCCTCTAAGTCTGGAATTACGTGAAGAAATCATTTTTTAAAACATTTTTAAAGCAATATTAGAGCCTCGTCCTGAAGACTAGGAATCCGTGGGTTGGAAAAGGAGGTGAAGGGAGTTTCAGGTCCAGTAAAGACTTTGGAAAGCATTCACGAAGCCACTGGGCCTTGGCGGCCCCCTCACAGAAAACTGCCTTGGAGCCGGGGCTGGGAAGAGGTGTCCAGGCCCATCAGTCAGGGGCTGGGGGTGTGACAGAGCAGGGCCCTCGCAGGCCGGACTTAGGTGTGGCCGAAGCACTGACTGTGGGTATTAAAGCTGGACATGGACGTTGGGACCAAATTGCCAAGGACCCTGACCGCCCTGCCAAGGCATGGACGGGGGCTTTGTCCTGCGGGCAGGGAGTGGGAGTGAATGATAAGCCGTGTGCTGTAGACCAGTGTTTCCCAAACTTTTGACATAGGTGTACCCCTTCTATAATTTTCGTAATGCTGAGTACCCCTCGTCAAAAAAAAAAAATGGATGTATTTTAATAACAATCAAAATATATATATTTTTTATTTTTTTGGTACATACACAGAATAATAATAAACGAAAAATAAAATTATTCATAATAAAATATGAATAAAAGTCATATTATTAATAGCATTTATTTGCACACCGGACCATCTCACGCCTCACAAGACTGTCTTGACTTGACTCATGAGAACATAGAATTAGGCGCAGCTAAGCACGGTGCAGTGCATAGCCCCACCAAACTCCGGTGCAACGTGTACCCCCACCAAACTCTTCCCATACCCCTGGGGGTACGTGCACCACACTTTGGGAAACACTGCATGTAGACAATGGGGAAGTTGAGTGGAAAAAGTCAACCTGGAAGCAGGGAGGCCCACATGGTGGCTACGGCAGCACCGGGCGTGAAAGAAGATGCCATGTCACAGCCAGAGGTGAGAGCCGCTGGCCGTCTCATCACAAAGGCCTTCACTAAGTCCAGGAAACCACCTCCATCCCCTGTCCCAGAGACTTGGTCTCTCCTAGTTCCCCCAGTGCCTCATTTCTCCAGATGTCAATGTGTTACCCTGTAGGTACTATGGCTGCCATGCTTCTTCCACAAGAGGCTAAAGGTCTGGTCACAGATTGGTTTCCTTATGTTGCACAACAGCTGGGCATTTTCAAATCAGACTGAGTCAATCCATTCATTCAACACTCAACAAATATTTACCCAGGGCTTCTGTGTGCTTAAGGGGCTTATCGAAAGGGGAAAGGGAAAGCGGTAGGGTGGGGAAATGTCTGGTTCTATTACAATGAGAATTATTTCCCTCCTTGGGGCTTTCCTGGGTATATCCAAATTAGATAAGGAAGTTAGTTTCTCTTCACATTTGAACGTGATTATTACCTTTAGGTCGTTCTTAGCTTAATGAGGATGTAGCCAGGTGACAGGTGGCTACAGTAACATCCTGAGCAGCTTATTAAACACTCGCCGGTCAAGATGGGCCCTGTGCGGTCCCATGGCTGTGACTCCGCAGGGGCTCCTTCCTGGTCATGGTGGTGACGATGGTCGTGATGGTGAGCACCTACTGTGTGCCAGGCACTCTGTTAAATACTTCCCACGCGTGCTCTCTAAACCTAGCCGTCTAACCCTGCATAGCAGAGGTGCTACCCTTGAAGAAATCCGGACTCGGAGAGATAAATGGATTTGCCCACACCCACCCTGCCACGTGGGGGCGGAGCCAGGCTCTGAACCCGGATGTTGTCTCTGAAAGTTATAACCATTCCCGTGCCATGCCATCTCCCGTCCCTTCAAAATGGGAAGGGAATTTCAGGTTAGTGGAGCAAAAGCACCCGCCATGTCTGTGGTTCTCAAACTTCAGCCAGCATCCACATCACCCGGAGAGCTTATGAGAATCCAGAAACTCGTACTCTCCGAGTTTCCGATTCAGTAGGTCTGTAGGAGGGTGGTCGGGGACCTGCTGACCTGCGTTTCTAACAAACCCTGGTGACGCTGGCACAGCAGGTCCTGGGACCCCTCTCAGAACCACTGCTCCAAGGGACACAGCCAGCTGACTCCACTGGCTGCCATCCCCTCTGCTGCCACCACCTTCCTGTGTCAGCGTGGCATGTCCCCAATGTACCCATTCCCCCGGTCTGCCCACGAGGGCATGTGCCGCCTCGGTCAGTTCTCCCGTTTTCCTGGGAGTCTGTGCCAGAGACTGCACGCTCCCCCGGCGGAGGGCAGAGGTTCCTGGGCGAGCCCTGTGCTCCCAGCTGTGTACAGAGCCGCCTGCTCTGGGGCCACTGCCCTCCCTCCGAGCCCCGGGGTCATGCCCAGGCCTCCCGGAGCTCTCCGCATGCGTTGCTTCTCGGAAGACTGCTCCTGCTCGCGCCGCCCTGCCCTGCCCTGCCGTGTGCTTTGTGAGCTCTGAACACCCTCCACGCCCGCTCCGGGCCTGCCCGGCTTTTCACGGGGGCGAGGCTGGGACACAGAGGTCGCCTGGGGTCCTCCCTCGTTCCTCTGGGAAGATAAACTTCATAGCAACTCGGTGGCCTTCCCAGGTTGTAGTTTAACATGGTCACCTGTGTTCCCCAGGCTCGTGGACTTTTAGACTGGGACGGGGCTTCCCTGAAAACAGGAAAGGAAGGAAGCCGACCCTTACTGGGAATCTGCCAGGTGCCAAGCACTGGGCCAGGGGCTTGCTAGGTGTCCCAGGGTTTGCTCTTCTCAGTGACCCTCTGCATCAGGGGTGCGTGTGCATGTGTGTGTGTGTGTGTGTGTGTGTGTGTGTGTGTGTGTTTTTCTCATGTACAGATGAGAAAACTGAGCTTCTCAGAAGTCCAGCGGCTGGTCCTGGTCACACAGCCAGTAAGGGGCTGAGCCAGGACCTGACCCCAAGGTCTGCCCACGCTTGACTGCAGCCCACCAGTTCACAGCCCCGATGTTCTCTCTAACACTGATGTAAACGCACTGAGCTTGGGACCACGCATGAGGCCTGAAGCCTGGCTTAAGGAGACAAACCTGGGTCCGTCAAGCAGGGGTCAGTGCTGGGGAGGCTTTGGCAGGTCCAGTTTGAGAACCTGCCAGGCGGGGAGCTGAAGACAGAGGCCACGGTCAAGGGCTGGGTGGCTGGGGAGCGGGTGGGGGGCGCCCGGAGTCTAGAGGAGTTGGCAGCAAGAGCCCCGGGGAGCAGCGTAGGCAAACCAGATCCAGGAGTCCCAAAGGAAACCGGCCAGGGCCTCGCCTCCGGCAAAGCCAGCAGCTGTGCCGCTCTGAGGCGCCGGGCGCCAGCCCCCTGCCCGCTGTTGGCCTGGGTAGAGCAGCTGCCCTGCCTGGCACGACTGCCAAGTGCCTGCTTTTGTGCTGAACATTGTGTAAAGTGTTGAGGCTACATTTTACACGATGTGGCTCAGTCCCATGCACCAAAAGGTTGCTAGTTTGATTCCCCATCGGGGCCCATGCAGGAGGTAACAGATCAATGCTTCTCTCATACCCATGCTTCTCTCTCTTCCTCTCTCTCTCTTTCTCTCTCTCCATCTATTTCTCTCTCTCTCTCTCTCTCTCTCTCTCTCTCTCTCTCTCTCTCTCTCCCTCCTCCCATTCCTCTTTCTTCAACGTCTAGTTTCCTAGAGTCCATCCCGTAATGACTGCGGCAGGCCAGGGACCAACGAGGGAGGAGCCATAAAGTGCGTGCGGCATCTGTCCTCGCTGAGTCGCTGGAAGAAAATGTTAGCCTGGTATCAGTGGAAACCGATCACAAAGCCAGAGGAGGAGGCGACGTAAATGCTTCTTGTAGCTAGTGGCCTTGGGGCTGCAGGCAGCGGGCTGGGGTTCGGCAAAGGCCTCACCCTAAGCAGCTAGAGGCCAGAAGCTGGGAGGACACAGGAAGGGACTCTTCAGAAGGAAACTAGGCATCCGGGGGGTGGGGGGTTGGGGGGAGTGGTTGAGTACCTTTGGGTTGCCTGAGTGGTCAATCACAGCCAAGCTAGCACCAGGAGAGCTCTGGCATGGGGGTACTCTGGAATGGGGGTACATGAATGTGGGGCCTGGCTGAAGGCTGCCCCAGGAAGCCTGTCCAGGACCCACACGGAGGCCGCCTGCTGGAGCAGGAGAGACTCGCCCGGCCCGGCAGCACCCAGAGGAGGCTTTGTGGCCAGGAGCCACGTGGTGATGACTCAGGCAAGGGAAGCCCCAGCAAGGGGACTGGGAGCCAGCTTTGCCACCTCCCACACTCAGCAGCCTGCCACGGCGTGCCTCCTCTCGGCCCTCGCCACTCCTCACCGGTGGACGGCGGGCCAGAGGAGGGGGAGCCGGTTCAGCCGCCTTGCGGACACCGCCCCCTGCAGCCGGGCACGGCCCCTCGGTGCAGAAGCTGCAGGGCCAGGAAGAGCACGGGTGCAGGCACCTCTAGGGTGACTGTGCTTTACAGACGACGTGTCTCTTACCAACTGAAGGCAAGATCCTCCACCAGGGAAAAAAAAAAAGATTATGACTCGATTGACTGCTATACTCGCTGTATTTCAGGGGACTGGAACCGAACCCGCAGTGTTTCTGAGCTGTGCCTGGACTGAAATTACACACTGCGCCGTGAGTGAGATTTTAGTATCCACGTTGAACTAAAAAGCTTGGAAACCCTTAAGGGGATTCCATGGGTTACCCCATGCCCCTGGAGGGATCCAGGCACCGAAGAGTTAGTGCCATGATGGGAAGAAAGCCAGTTTCCTGTTTGCCCACACAGGACAAAAACAAACCCGCTGGACTCGCTCAATCCTCACAACCTTGGCGGTTGTTTTGTTTGGTGTTTAATTGAGGTGAAACTCACAGAAGGTGGGATTAATTGCAACAGAGCGTCCAATTCAGCGCCGTCGGTGCTGCTCACAAAAGTCCTACAACCACCACCGTTAGCAAGTGCCAGGGTGCTGGCATCGCCCCCAGGGGGCTGCTGTTACGTCCTTGTCACAGATGAGACCGCGAGGCTCCGGAAAGGGACTGCCTGGCTGACTCCAGTTCATGGATGGCAGAGGCCACACGTGAACCCAGAGCCTCTAACTCCTCCGGAAGGCGGGAACGTTTGTCCTCGGACTTTGGTGAGGCGGCTGAACGGGCTCCCCCTCCTCTGGCCCGCCCGCCCGCCCTCCCCCCAGTTGTCTTACACACAATTAGCAGATCCATCTCCTTCAGCGGGGCTCTGACAGCCTCATTCCCCTCCTCGGCCTCCCGGAGGGTCCTCATTAGCATGGAAATAGAGTCTGAGCTCTTTCACCCGCCGTAACCTTTATGCTGATGCAATCACCGAGCCACCACGGCTTTTCTCAGAAAGGCTCACACCCTCCGCCCCTGGGACCGGAGGCTGCTCCCTGCACAGCCCCGCGCCTTTATCTTGTCCATCAGCTGCCAGCCTGCCTGCGTGCACCCTTTAGGTTTCTCAGGCGGGATCTGATTCCAACGTGGCCTCTCAAAACTGTATAAGAAGCACCTAATCGAGTTCACTGGGTGTTGTCATTGGAGCCCCCAAGCCCCCATCTCCCCGCCTCGGTCAACCAAATTATCTTAAAGTCAAGTGACGAGGGCGATGCAGTTACTAAACACGACAGTGCTAATACTAGTCTAGAGATGTGTTAGTTGAAAAGGTGTTCATGGTGTGTTGTGAGATTCCAAAAGGCAAAAATCCTACCTATAATATAATTCTGTTTCAGAAAAATAGAGCAGAGGGAGCACATGTTTTGTCTTGAACGCGTGCATATATTTGCATAAGGTCAAAGTCTGGATAGGATGTACTCCAAAATGTTAACAATGCTTCCCTGGGTGGGATAATATAATGTGATTTTCATTTTTTCCCTTTTGCTAAGTTTTTGTTGTTGTTGTTGTTGTTGCTTTTTTCCTATGAAAACATGGTCTAACCCTAGCTGATGTGGCTCAGTTGGTTGGGCATCATCCCAAGCACCAAAAGGTTGCGGGTTCTATTCCTGCTCAGGGCACATCCTCAGTTTCCGGTTTTCAAGCTCCATCCCTGGCAGGGGGGCTGGAGGGTGGGAGGGAGGGGCAGAAAGCAGCGATCAATGTTTCACTTTCACACAGATGTTTCTCTCTCCCTCTTCCTCTCCCTCACTCTCTCTAAAAAATCAATAAAAACAACAACAACAAATTGCACGGTGGCCTCTATAAGAAAAAGACTCCCGAGGAGGAAAAGAGTTCCCGTGATGCTTTGTTTACTCACCCTCACGTGGCTTATGTCACTGGTCGTGAATATGCATCTGCCTTCCCTCCCCTCGGGGGCCTGGGCCTCATCTCATTCATTTTGTCCTCCCCATGACATCTCCGCGACATGCTCCAGAATTAATTAGCTGGCTAATGAGTGGACCGAGGCTCTCCCCTCCCCCACCCCTCCCGAGGGAGAGGGCTGGTGTGGAGTCTCTGATCCGTGCCCTGGGGCGGGCGGGCCTCCAGGAGGTTAAGCTCCTGGCGCGTCCCAGTCCTGGGCTCCTGAAGTTTCCTGCCAGGCAGTGGTGCCAGTGGCCCAAAGGGGCAGCCACCGCCATACAGGGCCACCTTACCCCACAACACTTACCGGGATTCCACATTCACTAGGCCAGGGTCGAGGGAGAAACCCACTCACAAAGTCTCTTGTGCTTGTGACTTTCTCCTCAGTCTGATTTCACTTTCTGCGAGGCGGACAGTTCCCTGCCCAGGCAACCAGGATGGGACGAGGGTGCAGAGCAGCCTCCACCTCCACCTCCACCCTGTGTTGTTACCCTCCCACGCGGCTCTGAGCTCACTTCGCATTTGTGGTCGCGAGAAGGTCAACAGTGTTCAGTTCTGCTGTTTTTTTTTCCCCCCTTCATCTTGTTTTGTCTCTCTTTGTAAGGTCCCGCTGACGGGCACAGTTTCTCCGGCCATTGACTAGTTTCGCTCATTTTATTTTTTTGCCAGCTAACCTGCATATCTATCCCTGCCCCCTTACTGTTTTGTGGTCAGTATGGCCCACTCAAAATAGATGAAGATATAGTTTCAGCGTGTTAAAAACTTAACCAGGATGTCAGAATCGGAAATTTCCAGTTGAGAGAATGCTAGGGGGACAGCTTTCACTATGTTTGTTTTGTTTTGTTTTGTTTTGTTTTGTTTTGTTTTGTTTTTTTCCCCATCTCCAGCTCCGTAGAGACACAAACACACACGTTTATAAACTACGGTGGTGCAAAGAGCAGCTCTCTGTGGCGTGGCCAGTTTGGGGTGAGCTATGAATGAATCGTCCCTCTTCCTGGCGACGCACAACAGGCAGAGAGAACTAGACTCCTCGATAATAATAAAACTCACAGAGCCTCCAAGTCCCTCCCGTTCCACCCCTGTTCTAGCTGAAATATCTTGGGAATTAGGCTCCATTTCTGGAATTGCATCCCTAACCAAGCTGTCTTCCGGTGGGGGGGGGGGGGGGCTGAGCTTCAGCAGCCTGCGCGCACGAACCTTGCCCGGCACCTGCCACTTCCCTGCTGAAAGGAACTAAATCTAAGCAAATGGAATCAGACCAATTGAACTGCAGACAAGCCTTGAAAATAAGGTCCGCTGGCCCCTTAAATGCAGCCTGGCGGGAGCCACAGCGGCTAAGAGGAGGCGGGCACAGCGCGGGGCCCCGTTCTGATCGGCTGAGGGGTTCCCCTTCTTAGCGCGCTGCTCTGGGGGTCCACTCTGGTTTCTTAGTCCCCGCCTGTGAGAAACGGCTGGCACTCAGGTCCAGAGTGGGAGGCTCTGCCAAAACCAGTTTGGCTCAGTGGACAGAGCGTCGGTCTGCGGACTGAAGGGTCCCAGGTTCGATTCCGGTCAAGGGCGTGTGCATTGGTTGCGGGCACGTCCCCGGTAGTGGGTGTGCAGGAGGCAGCTGGTTGATGTTTCTCTCTCTCAGTGATGTTTCTGGCTCTCTATCCTTCTCCCTTCCTCTCTGTAAAAAAAAAAAAAAAAAAAAAAAAAAAAAAAATCAATAAAATATATTAAAAAAAAAAAAAAGAGTGTGAGGCTCTAACTCCTGAGAGAGCCTGGGTACGAGCTCAGCCTAGGTGTGAATGAGCATGACCGGGGTGGGGGCCTCCCCCTACAGTCAGCGAGGGGGAGAATGTAACTGTTAGAAACGCGAGAGAACGAATGATGTGAAATGAGCCGTGTTACTCACCACCCTGCCCTCTGTGGTTAGGTCTCTGGCCCGAAAGAGGCACGGAACAGCCAGACCCAGAGAGCGACAGCCGACCTCTGAGTCCGCCTGACCCTGCCTGCAGCTCGGACTTGAAGAGAAGTCAACCATGTGCGAGGCTGGGCAGTTCGTCTTCATGACAGATCTGGGATGCAGACGTTATCCCCATTTTACAGGAGGGGAAACTGGGGCCCGAGAAGGGCAAGCAGTCTAATGGAAAGGGCATCACATTTGGGGGCAGACAGAACTGGGTTCTAGCCTCACAGCTGGCACCCCGTACCACCTGCATTACTTTGGATAATTACTCATCTCCCCCGACCCTCAACGTCTTCACCTGTGAATGGGAGATGTGAGCGCCCATCTCACGGAGTGGTTGTCAGGATTAGGTGCCATCAGAAAAAACGATGCGCAGAAAAGAAGACCCTGACACACACACACACACACACACACACACACACACACACACAGGAAGTAGGTTTCCACTGAATGTGACTCCCCGGGCTCCTGGCTCGAAATCAAGCCGCTGGCAGGCCACCGGGTCACAAACCCAGCTCACCCGTCTCCCTGGAGGGTGAGGCAGGGACTTCTCTTTCGGGCAGGACTCCCTGCTTCCTGCTGTGTCCCTGCGCCTGCCCGGGAGTCAGTCGCTGTCAGGGTTCTCTCACAGGTGGGAGGAGCCGGAGAGGAGGTTCTCCCCACTCCTAGCCAGCCCTCCCCTGACCCTGCCTCACTCGCCCTGCCTGGTGGCCCCCCGGCTGCCATGCTTTCAGGTGGCACACCCTCCGTGTCCACAAAAGGGCCAGTTCTGTCCTATGGGGTTCACAGAAACCCCAGCAGAGGCCTCAGCCCCTTACCCGATCTCACTGCTTCAGCCACTGGGTTAATACCATTTATTGGCCCGGATCTCAACCACCTTTCAAAAACACGGAGAAAAAATATCTGTGGCCTCCTCTGAGAAGCCTTCTATTCCACTGTCACCTGCAAACAAGTCGGCCTGGCACAGCTCACTTGCTCTTGGCCCTCTTATAGCATTTGCCACCTCCTGCTCTGCCTCCAGGGACTCATCCTGGGAAGGAGTTTGTGTGTGTCTCATCCAGGGCCTGCACTCCACTCTGGGGAAGGAGAGCCCTGCCCTCCTTGTCCCTTCCGTGGCTTCCCTCCTGCCACCTCCTCCACCAAGTCGGCCCTGCCACCTGGGGAGAGGTCAGCCGGGGCCCCCTAGTTTGCACCTGACCACCTGGGTCCAGGGGGAAAGGAGGAGAAAACCATCTGGCCTCCACTTCCTCAAGTCCAGCTTTGTCAGCGACGACAAAGCCGAGACCTTTCGCCCTGGGTCTCTTTTCTCCGTTGATTGAAACCCGGAGGCAAGAGGAGAGGGATTTCCACTCAGACCTCAGCAGCAGGCCGGGTGCCCCTGACACTGTGTCTTCCTTCTGTCTAGTAAATAAAACGTTTACACAGCATGGAAGACATGTAAACGAAAGCTGCGGCCTGTCTGTAAATTGTAAAGCGCAGTAACGAACTAACTATAGGGATCCAGAGTGAGTCACCCCGAGGGGTGCTCTGAGTGTGTGGGCTCTGCTGAGCTAAAGGCAGCCAAGACCCTGAGAGCTAGCTCGTCGGAAGCTTTTGCCTGTCCTGAAAGAATTTAAATTAGGGACTATGCCCATCAGAAGTAACTTTTTTGACCTATCTATGTGGCAGAGCCAACGATTAATCACGGAGCATCTGCTCTTACCTTCCCGCAATGGCCTTCTGAAGCCCGAGGCACCTAGCCTCATCCAGCTCAGCATGCCGTACGCCGCATTTTCCGTTTCTGTCTCTGAACCTCTCAGGTACGTAGGCTCTTTGACTCTCTCGTGTATGTGGAGTCCCCCATACATACCTTTGTAATTAAATTCGGTTTTTTTCCTTTTTATGTATCTGTCTCATGTCAATTTTTTAAAAATATATATTTTTTTTATTGCCGAAACCGGTTTGGCTCAGTGGATAGAGCGTCGGCCTGCGGACTGAAAGGCCCCGGGTTCGATTCCGGTCAAGGGCATGTACCTTGGTTGCGGGCACATCCCCAGTAGGGGGTGTGCAAGAGGCAGCTGATCGATGATTCTCTCTCATCGATGTTTCTAACTCTCTATCCCTCTCTCTTCCCCTCTGTAAAAAATCAATAAAATATATTTAAATATATTTTATTGATTTATATATATATTTAAATATATTTATATATATTATTGATCTCAGAGAAGAAGTGGGAGGGAGAGAGCGATAGAAACATCAATGATGAGAGAGAATCATCAATCGGCTGCCTCCTACACGCCCCCTACTGGGGATCCAGCCCACAACCCAGGCCTATGCCCCCGACACTCCACCCACTGAGCCAAGCCGGCTAGGGCTGTCACGTGTCAATTTAATTGAGACCTGCTGAGAGAACATTAAAGACTAGAGAAAAGGTTCTTCCTTCCTTACAAAACACAGGCCAAGAACTAATCCGATCTGCCTCCTCCCACCGATGCCCCTGCCTCCTCATAAAATGTAGCCACTATCCTGGATTTCAGCTTAACTTTGCCTTCTGTTTTTTGTTTTCGGTTTCAGTAGATATGTATGCATTCCCCAGCTATATATACTTTAATTGTGCTGTTTATTTGGGTGGAGTTCTACATAAATAATATCAACCAGGCCCCAGAGTGTTGGCCCATGGACCAGAGGATCACGGGTTTGATTCCCAGCCAAGGGCATTTACCTCGGTTGCAGGTTAGATAGAACCTCCTTCCCGGTCAGGCAGGAGCAGGAGGCAACCAATCCATATGTCTCTCTCACGCTGATGTTTCTTTCTCTCTACCCCTCCTCTCCCTTCCTTCTACTCTCTCTAACAAAATAAAAAATTTAAAAAAAATTTAAAAAATAAATCTGAATCTAATTCTCAGTAGTTATGAGATTTACCATTTAAAGATGGACAGTTGCCTAAAATAGCCTCAGGGACCCTCATGGGTCCTTAGATCCCACTTTGAGAACTGCTGCCTTAGTGAATGGAACCACAAGAGGGATGTGCGAGGTTGTTTATTGCAGTATTGTTAGTAATAGGAAAAACTGGAACCAACCCAACATCATGAATCAGCAGGAGAATGAATAAGTGAATTGTGGTTCACTCACACGACGGAGAACATTTTACAGCAGTGAAAAGAGAGCCTCTTTCCCTCATGTTCGCACATGGGAAGTCTTGCATTTTGACTGCGTAGCTCATTTGGTTGGGGTAGAGTAGACTGCAGTGTTAAAGGAGGCCGTGCACAAACTGGGTATTTAAGAGATGGATGAATGAATGAACATGCTGCGAATGAGAAGGCAAAGCCAGAGTCACCCAGCTTCCTGTGGTGACTTTGGTCATGTTAGATTCTCGGGCTGAAGACTTTATTTTCTGAAGCACTTGATTTCAGACTAAGGATGAAAAGCTAACCTCCTGTTTTAAAATGATGGCCATGTCACCTGCAAAACACTTTACCAACAGTAAAATTTAGGCACAAGCTCACAGGGAATTTAGCAAATGTATAAAAGATCTTCCCTTTGGAAGTTTGAGAGCAGAGCACTGAAACAAGCGCACGTTGTGGTTAAAACCGAGCCTTCTTGCTGGCACAAAAACATTTCAAAGCAAACCCTTCCCACACATCTGATCCCCAGTTAAAAGGGAAGAAGGAACAATTGAGAGCTTTTAAGAGAGGCCGTACAGGCCACCAAAATGGCTGTCATCAGCACAAAACCCTAAAGGGTATGGGGACGTAGACGAGGATGCCTGTGAATGAAATTGTTTCCCAAAGGGCTCCACCCCCACCATATCCCCACGTCCCGCCAACACACCCATATGGGCTCTGAACAGTGTTTTGGTGCTCGCGGTAGCATTGCAGTGGCCAGAGACCGTTGAACTGCGAAGGGTACAAGCTGTGTCTGTACTTCAAACACACACTTAGGTCAATAGTTATTAATATAGCGACACCTCATGCATCCAGAGGCCTTGCCCAGCAAACTCACTGGTCTTGAACACAGATTTTCCACATAGTAGTACTTTAATGCTTTTTTGAGAAACCAGATGTCAAATTCCTCCCCCCCCCCCGCCACCAAATCTTCCCATTTTGTAGTTCCCTGTGTTGCCAGTACCACCTTCCCATCCCCCCAGTTTCTTCCCAGCTTAACTCCCAAGGCGCAAGGCAGCCAGATAGCTACCCACTAGAAAAGAGACTGGGGGTTTCTTTTCAGGAGAAAGTTGCCCAAGAAAAAAAGGCTTAAGAGATTGACAGTTGAAGGTCACCTAAATAAACAGTGAGGTCTCTGCCTCCTTATCCTGCCTGAAGCCTTTTAATCAATAACCCTATTCTCTCTCTCCCGCCCCCCACCCCCCACTTTCCAATGAGCTTTTTCATGCTTCACTCTTAAGGATAAAGAACCAAAATCATATATATAACTGAGGAAAATCTCTAATTTAAAAGATAAAAGGTAAAACCAACAAAACGATGAACTCGGAGACTATAAAAGCAGACAGAAAAGAGAAGAGAAAGTAAGATATCCATGAAACAAGAACAGGTGCTATTTTAAAAAGGAGCTTTGGAAAACAACAAGGAACTCTCAGAATTAAAAAAATAAAGGATAGCAGAAGGGACAGCTCAGTAAAAGAGTTGGAAGATAGAATTTATGAAATCTCCCAGAAAATACATAAACAAACAAAAAACCACAACCTTTTTGTTGAAATCAGACATTTAAGATGTATTTGCTTTATCAACCAAAAATTATTCAGGAAGCATTGGGTTAAGAGATTAATTTTCAGTATATCAGCCTCTAACTTCTCAGGCATGAAGGGATTCCACCCTCCCTTTCTTGTGTTTTCACTTCAAAGAGTTCCTTACTTCAAATGTAGAGGTATTTAAATTAATGAGTCCTTAAATGCTGATTTCTGGGTAAATAAAGTATTACTAACAGACAGATAGGCCAATAGAAAAAGAAGTCCAGAAATAGGCCCGAGTATATATGTGAATGTAATACTTAATAAATTGGCATCTTAAATTAAAGGAGAAAGGAAGAGCTCTTCAATAAATACTATTGAGACAATTGGCTAAACACCATTTCCCATTTGGGAAAACCATTTCAATTATACTGCTACCTCACTCCTTACTCCAAAATAAATTCCAGATGAATAAAAAACTCAATGTAAAGCATGAAAGTATACCAAGAAAATACAGGTGAATGTGTTTATAATTTTGGAATGAAGAAGGCCTATCGGAGCAGCCCATGAAATAAGAAAACTATATTGAATTCAGCCAGTCAGAGAAAGATAAGTACCATATGATTTCACTGATATGAGAATTTAATAAACAAACTGAACTAATAAGCGAAATAGAGACAGACTCAGAGATAGAGAGCAGACAGACAGTTCTGGTTGGGGAGGTGGTGGAGGGATTGAGCAAAATGGAAAAAATATAAAGAGAAAGAACTCATGGACTTGGGCAACAGTATGGTGATTGGGGGGAAGTGGAGCTGGAAGAGGGTATAGGGGGAATAAAGGATGATGAGAAAAAAGTAAAATAAAATAAAATAAATTTTTAAGAAGTATGAAAACTATAATGGAAAACATTGATCTATTTGAATATATTAAAAATTTTAATGTTTGAATGAGAGTAAAAATAAGAGCCAAAACAAACTAATAAAAATAATTGCAACATATGATAGATAATTGGCCAATTTCTTTAATATAATATTCAAAGAATTCTTACAAATGAATAAAAAAACAATACCCAAATGTATCAGTCAAGGTCCAGTCAGGAAAACTGGAACCATGCTGGGTAATTCAAACAGGGACAATTAATGCTTCTGGTTATACAGATGTTAGGGTGAGAGGTCAAAGACAATTGGGTAACATATTTGGAATTCATATCATAGAGAACTAAGAATCTTAATTTATAAAGAGCACCTACAAACCAAAATTAAAATAAAACACAAAAAAACTACCTCACATAAAAATGGGCACAGTATATGAAAAGAAAATTCACAGATAAGAAAATACAAGTTGATCTGAAATACGTAAAAAGATGCTCAATCTCATTCATAAGAAAGTAAATAAAGACAGAAACTATAATGAGATGATATTTTTCACATATCATTTTGGAAAGATCAAAATCCATTAAAAAGATGAACCCATTTAAGTGGAAAAAGCAAGTTATAGAATGGTGTGATCAGCTGTGTTTAAAAAAAAAGACAGAAAAGGAAATATATATTTTTCATATATATGCATATATATACTATACATAACATAAACACATGTATAATATATGAACACTAAACACATGCACATACATACAATAATATCTGGAAGGATAGAGAAGAGAGCTGGTATTGGTTTTGTCTTAAAGAAGGGGACCTAGAGAAAGAGGAACTTCATTTTTATTAATCTCCTTTTTTAATTTGTATTGTGGTAAAGTACACATAACATAACACTTACTTTTTTAACTAGGTTTCAAGTACTCAATTCAGCAACATTTAGTACAATGTTGTGCACCACCACCACTATCTAGTTCTAGAACATTTCCATCACCCCAGAAGGAGACTTCATGCTCATGAGCAGTCACTTCCCGTTGCCCTCCTTCTCCCAGACCCTGGGAACCACTAATTTACAGATGAGAAAATCTATTGATTTGCTTCTTCTGAATATGTCGTATACATGGGATAATATAATATGTGGCCTTTTGTGTCTGGCTTCTTCTAGTTAGCATAATGTTTTCAAGGTCCATCCAAATAGTGGCATATATCAGGACTTTATTCCTTTTTTTATGCCTGGATAATATTCCATTGTTTGGATAAACCACATTTTATCTCTTGCCAGTGGATGACATTTCTATTGTTTCCACTTTGGGGCTATTATGAACAGTGCCACTGTGAAAATATCATGTCTGTTTTCAATTGTGGGGGTATATACCCTGGAGTGGAATTGCTGGGTCACATGATAATTACTGAAAACTCTGTAGTGACTTGTGAATGTTTACCATGTGCATATATTACCTAACCAAAAACTGACTATTGTAATAAAAATAAACAAGTAGTGACAAACATATTGTTTTAGAATCACTGTTCGGCAGCCCTGCAAAACCAGGACTGAATCATTAAGAGACCTCACAAGGCCTAAAGGAAACTGAGGTGTAGGAAGTAAAATATAATCCAATCTTAAAATGACTCATAGAACCAGTAGTTCAGGCTACAAATGCTCCTCGTCATTAAATGTTCCAGCAGCCTTGGTGTGGTGAGCGTGGGAAGGGCTGTGAGAATGTTTTCTAAGTCTATTTTTTTTTAAAGCAACGAGGTAATTAAAGTTGGCTTCTACCAAGTGATTATGTTGGTTTTGTCTGTTGCGTGTATTCTCCCACAAAGCCAAAGCTCCTGCAGCACCACCTATCTCCTCTAGGGGGCGATCTCAGGAGAGACCTGAATGTTGCTCTGCACCAGTGGCCAGAGAGAGAACTGTTCAGCAGAGCTTTCAGAAACGCAAGAAGTGGAAGCACTGTGAAAAGAACCCAGCGCTGGAAGGATACTTGAAAAACATATTCTCAAGCACTTTATTTTTACAAACAAGGAGACTGAAACCCAGAGTGGTCATTGATCATCAGACAGCCTTTAAACACCACGTCTGGAAACCTCTGCTTTGCCCCAACAGGAAGTATGGAGAGAAGGGTTATCCAAGTCAGACAGAGGTCAGCCTGGATCACTCCTCTTTCCCTCGTTACAACCCTCTCCAACCAATCCCCTTTACTTCCTTAAATGTCTGACCTAGGCCTAGTTCCTTAACCTCTCTGAGCCTGTTCCTTTATCTATGTAATAGGGACAGTAACATCCACACAATGCTGATGAAAGCAAGAGATGATATCGTGTATGTGTGGGGCCTTGCTTTTGGTTGGTGCACTGCAGGTTCTCAATGAGTATTTGTCGTATGAATGAATGAACATGTCCCTTTAGCCCCCTACAAAACAAGGGTTCCACTGCCCAATTAAGTGTTTATTGATGACATTACAGACAGTATCCTCATCGGCGTCCTCATATCCGGAAGGCTGACCCTGGAGGGAAAGGGGAGTTTGGGGTGGAAGCAGCACCTGGTGGGGTGAAAAGCCCCCTGGGAAGCCGGAAACCCCAGTTACTGCCCTGCTCTGCTGCCTACACATGGAGGCCAGAGCATCTGTCAGCCGAGTCCTCAGAGCTCCCAGGTCCTGACATCGTCTGCCAGAGGAGTGGGGTTCCTCGTGAAGCCAACAGAGCCATATCCTCCTTGGTCCAGTTCCTGCCTCCCCTGCCCCAATGCTCCAACCAAACGCCCCGTTTGGCTATTTCAGATTAGCACTAATCCAAGTGTTTTATGGGGACTATTATTTATGCCCGGCTACACAATGATCACGCCTACCACCACACACATCAAAATAATGTGGTGATAAGTTTTATCTGGTTGCATTATGAAATTCAGGTCATGTTTTCTCAGTCTTCACATGGCACAAAATTAGGGAGTACATTATTCTCACAATTCTCTTTTGGGGAGGAAGCAGGGCAGGGATGGGTCTAAAATATAATTTCATTATTTTTTTTAAAATGTTGCGCCGAAACCGGTTTGGCTCAGTGGTAGAGCGTTGCTCTGCGGACTGAAGGGTCCCGGGTTCGATTCTGGTCAAGGGCATGTACCTTGGTTGTGGGCACATCCCCGGTGGGGGGTGTGCAAGAGGCAGCTGGTCGATGTTTCTCTCTCATCGACGTTTCTAGCTCTCTAGCTCTCTCCCTTCCTCTCTATAAAATATCAATAAAATATATTTTTAAAATGTTGCTTTAGTATACAAAATGGGGGAAAGAAAATCCCATAATTCCATCATTCAACCCTGTTAGCGTTTCCACTGGATTTATAAAAACAATTTTAAATGAACTTTTGCAAAAGTGTAATCACGGTAGCATTTCCTATTATACAAAGGTGGCCTTCTCATTGCCTAGCAATTCTATTCATTCATTCACCAAACAACTCCTCAACGCCTACTGTGTACCTGGCACTGGTGTGTGAAGATGACTTAGACAGGGTCCTCACGAGGATATTTTTCATTCTCCCGTCACAGCTCTTTCAGCTCGTTTATGTTTCTCTAAATGGTGCTATTGTTTTGGAGCGGGGAAAGCTCTCAAACAGGGAGGACGCTCATAGGTTAAAGGCAAGGTGGGGAGCGTGTCGTAGTGGTGAAGGCAAGGAACAGCAAAGAGGCTGCTGTGGGCCAGAGAAGGAGATGTTCAGTCCCCAGTTGCTGAGTGAATGAATCATCCCCGCATTCAGTGCAAGCACTTAGGTTTACTCTAGAATTGCCAATGTGATCTCCCTCTGGCTTCTTTCTTACATGTTCTAAGAAATGTTATCTGTGTAGATGTTATCTTTATGAAATTTCTGACTAATTGTTTTAAGATCCCATTCCTCCCACTGTCCTCCTTTAACCTCACTTTCCATTTCACTGAGAATCTGTCCATGACTTGCATTTTTCCTCTTCTAGATCATGTGCCTGGTGCTCTGTACCTTTCCTGGGCTGATTTCCCCAGTGCTTAGAACTGTACCTGGTTTAATTAAGTGTTCAGTTAAAGATCTCTTGAAAGAGTGAATGAATGTTTCATTGGTCCTTTTGATATCCCCTTCCTTTCGGCACCCCCTAGCTTCATGTACTTGTGGTTTTTTATCCTCACCCAAGCATATGTTTATTGATTTTTTAAAAAAATTTGGAGAGCAAGGAGAAAGAGAGAGAGAGAGAGAGAGAGAGAGAGAGAGAGAGAACATCAATGTGTGAGAGAAACATCAATCAGTTGCCTCCCATACACGCCCTGATAGAGGCTCCAACCTGCAACCTAGGTATGTGCCCTGACCAGGAATTGAACCCACAACCTTTTTGGTGTTCAGGACGATGCTCCAACGCACTGAGCCACCCGCTGGGGCTGTGCTCTTTTTGAGGCAACATGAGTTACTGTCAGTTTTTCACCACTGGTGCTGGTCACTACCTTTCAGAGGTATCTCATGGCATACCTAATTTTTTGGACTTAAAGGGGCTGGGTACCTTTTAGGGAAGAAGGAGAAAATGCCTGCCTGCCTGTCTACTCAACACTAAAACAAATCAGGCTGATTAAGCCAAAACTCTCATGCCTTGGACTTCCCCCAACTCCACCCCAAGGTTTTATCAGAATGCAAATCTAGATACAGTTTGCACAAGTCCCACTCTTCCCCTCTTACCACACCCCCGCCCCCAAAGAATGAGAAGCTACAAGTCAGGCAAAGAGTAAGTCCGGGCTCCTATTTGAGATTAGAACAAGTAAGATTCACACTTTCGAGTCAAATCCAGATATATAACTTTCTACCATGTGGAAACACGTGCATCATACCACATTAAAGTGTCTTTATGGGGCTATCGTACAGAAATAGGATAAAAACTCTGAACCGAAGATGAGGAGACCTGGGTTCTCCTTCTGGCTATACATCTTTTAAAATTAATTTCACTTTCATTTTTAGCTTATACATAAGGTATTTAAAGTGTACATTGTGAACTGACTTTGATCTCTTTGAGTCTCTGTTTTCTCATCTAGAAAAGAGTGGGTTGGTCTCCAAGGGACAGGCTGCCGTATGGTATTCAAATCACACCCTGCAAACTAGTATCACCACCACCCACAACCCCACAGCGCTGCCCCATCACAGGGACCCTGGTGTTGGACCGGCTGGTGGGGAAGCTGCACAGAAAGAAGTAGCTCAGCTTACTCAAGGGAGCTCAGCCCTGAGGAGAGCTGATTCTACCCAAACTCTCGGGAGACTGAAATGTATCAAAACCACCATTTAATAATGTGCACTGAGAACCAGAGCGGCCAAAGAGGGGAGACTGCTTTGTTCTCACCTGCCCTTCTCTACCCCATCGCCCCTTTCTAGGATGGCTGCTCCTAGAAACTAACGAAAGATCGAAAGATCGGAAGGTGTTTGGCAGGTGTGAGTGTCTCGATGAGAGGGGGCCTTCCAGAATCCTATCCTACTGGCCTGTTTCCCTCACCGCCCTCTCCCCACTCCCTTCTCCAGAGACATTCTGGCCAATTCCTTTGAAAAGGCCATTTCTCCATGCACCAAGCTGCTTTTCCTAGTCTCCAAATACACAGGTGTGGAGAGTCTCGAGAAGGTGCTGCTATATCACACAGGATACTGGAGGAGCTGATTTCCTGGGCAGTGTCTGACCTCTTCAGTTGGGAAGGGTGTGGCCCACATCCCACGCGGCCTGGGGCTGCCAGCTTTGTGCCACCCCCTTGCGTAAGAATCCTTGCAGTCTTTGCCATCCCTTTTGAAGACAGGCCCAGGTGGAAAGGAGGTCACCGTTGTCTTCCAATGCAGATGTTCTCGTAGCCTTTCCCCCAGCTATCCACTCCACGGGGTCCAGCTCTTTAAAAGTATCCGTAAGATGAAGTTGGTGAGTCATGTTTATGAGGAACCTACTTGACGAATAGCAAGAGTTACATGTACTGCACACATTGTGTCAACCACTCCTCACCACCCAATGGGTAGACACTATTATAACCCACATTTTATAGCTTTTGGACCTAAGAAGTTCAGAGAGAGAGAGTAGGTAGTTTGTCCAAGGTCACAGACTTATTGAAAGTGGTGGGGCGCTCAAATTCAGTTGTGTCCATTGCCAAAGCCAAGGCCCTGTCCATCAAGTCACTGTACTCAGGGGCCAACCATGTATTGAGAACCTATTATGTGTTAAAAAAAAAACCCTGGGGCCAGTACTATGATAAATGTGCAGATGTGAATGAAGAATGAGTAGCTCTTGCGTTCTAGGGATGCAATTTTTAACTGGGAGATGAGGCAAATGTGAATTCTATTCCAAAGCAGACTGAAATAAGTGCTATTTCTAAGGTACAAGCAGAGGCCCAAGGGAGTGTGCATGGAGGAAGGAGATCAAGTCACACCGTGTGTGTGTGTGTGTGTGTGTGTGTGTGTGTGTGTGAGAGAGAGAGAGAGAGAGAGAGAGAGAGAGAGAGAGAGAGTGAGAGAGAGAGAGAGAGAGAGAGAGGCATGGAAGAGAGGAGAGAAGGGAGAGAGGGAGGGGAAAGGGAAGGAGGGAGGGGAAAAAAGAGAAAATGTGAATGAGATGGGTGCTGGGAAGAACTTTTCTAGGCGATGTATGCCTTTGTAAAGGGGAGGACTTCCACCCGCTGGAGTGAACGGAGCAGAGGAAGCAGCTTGAAGGAGAAGCTGGGGCCAGAGCGCTCAGGATCTGTTCAGCAGTCAGGCCGGTGTGGGGGTGTGGAGTGAGGCAAGGCTGGCAGGTGGATGGGGACAAATGTAGGGGAGCCTTGATGCCAAGCCAGGGAAGGGTCCGGGCTTGCCTCTAGGCGCAGCGGGGGAGTTGTTGAAAGCTTCTGATAAGAGCATAGGCAGGAAGAGATGATGCAAGTTTGCAGTGAGAATGGGCGGTGGGAGGTGGGGACGGGCCTTTTTATGGTTCCTCCTTTCTTTGGCCAATGCCCACTGCCAGGCTGGGCGCTGAGGGGAGGGGTATGAAGAGAAGGGTTGGTTCTAGCGGATGGGACGGAGTTCCCAGTCTGAGCACAGGCTGAGCACAGGCCCCTTGAAGGCCTTTGGGAGGGGCTCAGAGGAGGGAGTGGCCTGATGGCTGGGAGCAGAGGGGGAGGGTAATAGGAAACATTGAGGGTCCTAGGGGCATGGACAGGGGAAATGAAGAGGAAACACACCGGGGGCATGGTGAAGAAGGCTTTTCAACTCGGCCAAAGCAAAATAAGGCCCTCACCCCTCACAAATTCAGATTCATTCCTGACTTTGTAGGGTGTTTTTTTGGTGTGTTTTTTTTTTAAGGAAGCACACACAGATGAATTTTTTTCTCCCAATAAAAAGGTAATGAAATTAAGAACTCAATTGCCTGGGGGTTCAATTCATTGGAAATGTGATTTTATTTTCCTTTTTTTTTTTTTTTACTTTTTTATTGAATTTATTGGGGTGGCATTGGCTAATAAAATTATATAGGTTTCAAGTGTACAATTCTATAATACATCATCTGCATATTATATAGTTGCCTTCCATCACCATTTATCCCCCCTCTTTCCCCTTCTATCTTCCCCTTCCCATGCAGTAATCACTATACTGTTGTCTGTGTCTATGAGTAGGGTTTTTTTGTTTGTTTGTTTATTTTTTGTTTAATCCCTTCACCTTTCCCCCTCGCCCCGAAACCCATTCCTCTGACAGCTGTCAGTCTGTTCCCTATCTATGAGTCTATTTCTGTTTTGTTTGTTCCTTTTTTTTTTTTTCATTAGATTCCACACATAAGGAAATCATATTGTACTTGTCTTTCTCTGGCTGGCTTATTTCACTTAGCACAATGCTCTCCAGGGCCACCCATGCTGTTGCAAAAAGTAACAGTTCCTTCTTTTTTATGGCTGGGTAGTACTAGTAAGCCATTGTGTAAACGAACCAGGGCTTTTTTATCCACTCATCTACTGATGGGCACTTGAGCTGCTTCCAAATCTTGGCTTTTGTAAATAACACTGCAATGAACACAGGGGTGCAAATATATTCTTTCACATTGGCGTTTTGGGTTTCTTAAGATACATTCCCAGAAGTGGAATTGCTGGGTCACAAGGCAGTTCCATTTTTAATTTTTTGAGGTTACTCCATTTTTTTCTTCCAAGTGCAATAGAAAGTCAATGAACTTGATAGCCCAATTGCCTGGGTGTTCAATTCACTGCAATTCTTACAAATTGAATTAGAAGAAAAAGGGTTAAATGATCACAGATAGGCTACTATCAGATGTAAACCATAAAAACACCTACTGTTGATATCACAGGCAGAATCAGCCATGTAAGAGGAGATGCCTCAGCCTAGGACCCACAGGGGGAACACCTGCCTAAAAGTTTGCTTCACCTCATTAATGTTTGCAGAGGCCCCGAGTCCTAAGAACTTATGGTGCCCTCCTCCAATATATAATTCAAAAATTTTAAAATAATAGAAATAAAGTATAAAACAAAAATTATACATATGCTACAATTCAACTATATTCTCTGATTGCATTAGAACTGATGCACCTCTCTCTCTCCCTCCCTCCTCTTGCTTTGCTGATTCCTTAACCAGCACTGCCCTCACTAGCTTGTCACCATATCCAACAGCCCTCAATTATAAAGAGCTTGAAAATGTTTACATTTTTTTAAAAATTCCCTATGGAAGAGGAGCCGCTAACATTTCAAGGCAGCAGAGCGGAGGTGGGAAGAGCAGGTTCAGGAGCTCGCCTGCCTGGCTCTGAGACTCTAAGTAAGCTCCTTAGTCTCTCTCTGCGCCTCAGTTTCCTCATCTGTAAAACAGGGAGGAGGGAACGAATAGTATCCCTCTAATAGGGCTGTCTTACGGAGGAAATGAGTTAACACAGAGACAGAAAGCATTCGGTACTCCTATTGCAGTACACATGTTTCTGAGTGGGGCGGGGGGCGGGGTCACGTTAGACTTAAAATTCTTTCTTTAATTATAACTTTTTCAAACCCAGTGGTACTAAATTCTAAAGGAATAAAAGGACGTACCATGAAAAGTAAATTTCCCACTCTCCCACCAAGCCTCCCTCTCCAGAGCCCACAGCTTCCAGAGTAAGCTTTACACTGAACTTCTCACCTGATGCACATTTACTTAGACCAGACGACTGGAACTCCCTGACTGCCTCCTGCTCGCCGGGCACTCTGCACGGGGACCACAGCTGCCTTCCCAGGGCTCCCCGGCTTGAGTCTGAAGGTTATTTATGGCGGGACCCCCTATGCTGACTGCTGCCCTCAGAGCTGCCCCCTCGGTACCGTCTCTTCTCCCATAGAACCAGCCTGTGCATCCCAAGCTCAGGACCGGCTAAAGGAGGTGCACAAGCAAACACTTCTCCTACTTGGCTGCACGCAGACTCCGGCAAGCGAGGAGCACCAAGGGGTCAGGAGCCACCCAGAGGACCTGTGGAGTGCTGGACAGACACATCGACTCTCTGAGAGAGACCAGTCTCCTCCTCTGTGACACTCCTGACACCACCAGTTGTCCAATCATTCTGCCCTAGGGCCATGGTCTGCAAACTGCAGCTTGAGAGCCACATGCGGCTCTTTGGCTCCTTGAGTGTGGCTCTTCCACAAAATACCATGGTCTGGGTGAGTCTATTTTGAAGAGGTGGCGGCGTTAGAAGAAGTTTAAGTTTAAAAATTTTGGCTCTCAAAATAGATTTCAGTCGTCGTACTGTTGATATTTGGCTTTGTTGACTAATGAGTTTGCCGACCACTGCCCTCGGGGCTTCCAGCAAGGGTACTTCCATGAAACCTTGCTGCTCTGGCCTCCACCTGCAGTCAGAAAGCCCCAGCTGCTCCACAGGTCACTGAGAAAGGCCAGAAGGGCTCTAAGGCACTTTGCCTGCTTTCCCACCATTGTTCTTCAGTGTTAAACACCTTCCCCCACACCCACGGCTGCCAATTTATAACCAGGTCAGGCGCAGCAGTGCTTTCTAGATGTGTTGTACTTATAAAATATGCTTAGAACCTTTGGCCTGGTTACGTAAGTGCATAAATTATGGGTGTTGGCAACTTCAGGAAATGGTTCTGATCATAACACGTGAATCCCTGTTCTCTCTTTTTCCAAGCCTACGTGTTTGGGGAAGGGAGATAGAACAGGCAAGTCACCACCTCGGAAGCAGCTATGATTAATCCCATTGCACAGACGGAGGCTCAGGGGGTCAGGCTGCTGGCTCGAGGTGACACAGGGGGCTGGTGGTGGAGACAGGGCCCATCCTGATTGCACCCAAAACCCTGAATCTTTCCAGTGCATCAGATGGCACCTCCTAGAAGGGTGTGGGGCTATAAGAATCTATGCTCTGGATGTTTGAGAAATTCCTTTCTTGGCCAGCTGAATATTTCAGAGAGCTGAATTGTCAGGTCAGATTAAGGTTGGCAAAGAAGAGAGGAAGGCAGAGACGGAGGTTCTGCAGGCCTCAAGTTCTTCACCCCATCAAAATCCTACTCCTTGATGTGTATGAGCTGCTCCCGCCCAGTGGGTTGTAAGCTCCTCAAGCGCACAGTTTCAGGGATTTCATGGTCATGACTGTGGGGGCGGGGTGGGGAGAGGGGGAGTTACATCTGCTTTCTAATTCCTGCTTGTTTCTAGGTAGATGTGCACTGTGGTTTTAATTTGCATTGTTCAGGTGACTACTGCTGCCGAACATCTTACAGATGTTTAATAAGTGCTAGTTTCTTTCTTTACTCTTTCTTATCTCTTAACTTTCTGCATCTTTGCCCCCTTAGCCCTTCTCCCAGACGTGGCAAAGTGCAGCCCTGAAAGATGTCAGGGTCCTGAGGACCCATCTCCCTGTGTTGGCAGTCCTCTGTTCCAGCCTGCCTTGCCAGCTCACCTCTCAGCTTCTCCTCTCCTTGCCCACGACCCCACGGCCAGACGGACAGTATCGGGTCCTCTCCGAGCCTCTGAGCCTGTGCAGATACAGTTCGCTCTGTTTGGGATACCATGTCCCCTCCCCCCACTGCACTTTACCTGGCTAAGTCTTAGGTATCAATCAGGTTTCAGGCCATATGTCATTTCCTCCAGGAAGCCCTGTCTCATGCTCCCCCCGCCCCACCCATCAGCCTGGGTTAGTTGCCCCTTGTTTGCGGCTAAGCAACATCCTGTACTTCCCCTCCTAGCACTTATCACAGCGTGTTGTAATTGCTTGTTTGCTGGTCTGTTTCTCTTGCCCCTTCCTCATTCTTTTGACGATGAGACTCTGTGATGCCCACTTTGATATCCCATGAGCCTTGAGCATCAGAGATAGTTGTTGAATGAATGATTTGGTCCATATTCCTTTCAAAGAACAGCAATTTAACCTTAGGCACCAGCTACACTTAGAATCAGTGATTTCAGGCCATCATCTTTCCTCTCCCTCATCAATCCTCCTATCTGACATTTATTGAGGGTGTACTGTGTGCCAAGCACCAAGACAGGCCCTTTCCATGTAAAGTCATTACAGTTAAAAGGCTTAAAGCCCCATGTCTAGACAGCACTTTGAGACTCAGAGGCTCCGACGTCCAATCAGGCCACAGACAAGTTCAGGGGGAAAGAGTGCTATCACATGTTTTTCATCTTGATGGTGGCAACGGGATGTCAATAGAGGACCCCAAGTAGCACTAAGCTCTGAGTCCCTGTATCTTGTTGTTGTTGATGAGTTGAATGAAAGAACAAATGGTTGAAGAGAGAACGCAGAAAAGACAGACTGAAAGCCACATTTCTTCCTGGACCAGCCCTAATCTATTTCCCTCTTTTCTTTTAAGTGTTGATAAACAAAACTGGACACTGAGTATTTTTGTCTTGGCCAGCTGCCCACAGTGATGCTTACCATTCTTGCTCAGACACCATTGACTAAAAGTGGCTACACCTAGCAACAAGGAAGATGAGAAATTTCTCATCCAGGAGGAAAAGCGAGCAGATTTGGGGTGAACAGTTAGCAGTCTCTGCCACAAAGGTACAAGAGCCTTCTTGCCTGTGCCAGTGTCACGAGGTGGCCATAAGCTAGCACAGGATCACTGAACTCGCACTCCGGAAAGGCCCTTGGAAATCATTTTAATTCAACCCCCTGATTTACAGACGGGAAAAGGGGGCCCAGAGAAAGAAGGGACTCCTTCACTGTCAAAGTTGTTTGTTGCTAGAGCAACACTGTTTCTCTTAATTGGCCAGTGTTTTATCTGCAAAGTGGCTCTTAAACAAGAGAGCCTTCCATCTCCTTCATAAAAGTGCTGTTCACGTTTCAATGATAAAGAAGAAGGCTTAAAAGCAATACAAATTAAGATGTTGATGAATGATGATTACTCTGGTACCTAAGAGATTCTTTAGTTGCTCAGAAGGCTCTTCTGTGTCCTGTGGTCCCTAAGAATCCTCCTTATCGGGAACTTCAGCTACCCCCATACAATACTGCAAAACCAGCCAGCTAACCGTGTGCTTGAGGGGTGGGTGGGATGCCTCCACCTTTGATAAAAGACCTGGTATTAATTATGTATATCTGTGCAATTGTTTAACCTTTCTCGAGCCTTCGTTCTTTCCTCAGGAAACTGGAGACGGTAATGCCTGTCAGGTTTGCTGTGGGAATTAATGGGGAAATGAAAACAGCTTTTTGATATAGTATCTGGCACCTAGGTGGAACCCAATAAATGTAAGTTTTGTTCTTATAGCGTTGAGTTCCTTTCTGTGAATACCTAGGAGGCCGTTACCGTGCAACAAATGATATAATCCTGCGCAAAGGGGCACGCCCAACATTTAATCTACAAATAAAATATTTTTAAAAAAATGTATTTTATTCATTTTTCACAGAGAGGAAGGGTGAGGGATAGACGGCTAGATACATCGATGAGAGAGAATCATCGACCAGCTGCCTCCTACACACCCCCTACTGGGGATGTGCCTGCAACCAATGCACACGTCCTTGACCGGAATCGAACCTGGGACCCCTCAGTCCACAGACCAACGACCCCTCAGTCCACAGACCGACGCTCTATCCACTGAGCCAAACCAGTTTCGGCTACAAATAGAATCTTTTTATTCTTTTATTTTTTTCCTATCACAATGTATCCGCTCACAATGTATCCGCTTTATGCCCGCTTCTATCTCTTCCCACCCCACCCCCCATATAACCTTTGTAAAAAATATCTGTAATTATTAAACTAGGTGCCTAGGATCCACAGATAAAAAGAAAAGCTTCTGTTTCCAAGGAAGGCAGAAAACAACAGCACGATGTAACAAACAAGCTGCAGAAACAGAATGGGGGTGGAGGGGCGCGGGGGAGCTCAGAGGTCTGCTTGGGTGAGTGGCGGAGGGCTTCCCTGAGGAGGCCACCTGCTTCCTGGAGACGGAGTGGGAGCTGGCCTGGCGGAAGGGAAAGGGGTGGGGGGGATACTGAGGTGTGAAGGTGCACATTTTCCATCACGAGGGAACTATTTTAGGTACTGCTGGAACAGCTTAAAAAAAAGAAAGAAAGAAAGAAACCACTTTAGCAAAAGACAGGGACAGGTATCTTGCCAGAGACAGGGAGCCACGGAAGACTTCTGGGCAGGGAAACAATGGGCCGGGATGAATGGAGAGAGGTGGGAGAGGCCACGCTGGTGCTCCCGAGTGCAGAGGTGGGGCTGGCCGGCTGGGCCTAGCGCAGCCCCTCAGTCATGTAGTCAGTCGGCAGAGAGTTCCCGAGGGCCTGCCGGCCCGGGCTGAGTTCCAGGAGCTTCGGTTAGGCAGCGAACAGGCCTGGCGAGGTGTCTGTTCTCACGGAGGAGACTGACAACAGCTAAACAAGTAAACAAGCAAAGAACCATCAGATAAATGCTGCTTGGGAAATTAAGTGAGGTGATAAAAGAGTTCCTGGGGGCCCTCCCCCTGCCCCTTCACGCCCTTCTGAATCCTCTCCAAGCCTCTTCTTGATCTGACTTTGATTTCCCTAGGAGGCTCTGCTCCTAGAAAAATCTCTATGGTAAATCATTAACCCAGCTCTCTGGGCTGGCTCTTCCTATAAGCCCTGCCTGAATGGGGTTAGTGACAGCGAGTCTTCCCCGGGGCCTGGCCGGCTTGTACTCCTTGCTGAGGACTCCTGATTCTGCCAGAAGTCTCAAGCCTGAGGCTAGAGGAAGGTCACAGCAACCTTGAGACCTTTCCTGATCACTGTTCCCATGGCAACCTGTGCCCTCTTCCCGTGTCAGCCCCCCCCCCCCCATAAATCTATATATCTCCTTTAGAAAGAAGAGAAACATTTGTTAGTATGGTTAAAATTGTGTGTTCTTCTCTGAAAAATATAAACTTAAAACTCACTCATCTCTGTGGGCAGAGATTTGCTCCATGGGGCATGAGTGTGTGTGTGTGTGTGTGTGTGGTGTGTGTATGGTGGTGTGTGTGTGTGTGTGTGTGGTGTGTGTCTGCTGTGTTGGGGTGTGTGTGTGCTGAGGGCTGGTGTGTGTGGCATGTGGTGTGTGTGTGTGGTGTGTGTATGTGTGGTGTGTGTGGTGTGTGGGTATGGTGTGTGTGTATGGTGTGTGTGTGGTGTGTGTGTATGGTGTGTGTGTGTGTCTGCTGAGGGCTGGTGTGTGTGTGTGTGGTGTGTGTCTGCTGTGTTGGGATGTGTGTGTGTGTCTGCTGAGGGCTGGTGTGTGTGGTGTGTGGTGTGTCTGTGTGGTATGTGTGGTGTGTGTGTGGTGTGTGCGGCTGCTGAGGGCTGGTGTGTGTGGTGTGTGTCTGTGTGGTGTGTGTGTGGTGTGTGTGGCTGCTGAGGGCTGGTGTATGTGTGTGTGTGTGGTGTGTGTGTGTGTCTGCTGAGGGCTGGTGTGTGTGTGTGTGGTTGCTGAGGGCTGGTGTGTGTGTGGCGTGTGTGTGGTGTGTGTGGTGTGTGTGATGTGTACATATGGTGTGTGTGGTATGTGTGTGTGTGTGTGATGTCTGTGGTGTGTGTGGTGTGTATGTATGGTTTGTGTGTGTGGCTGCTGCGGGCTGGTGTGTGTGTGTGGTGTGTGTGTGTGTGTGGTGTGTGTGGTGTGTGTGTGTGGTGTGGTGTGTGTGTGTGGCTGCTGCGGGCTGGTGTGTGTGTGTGGTGTGTGTGGTGTGTGTTTATGTGTGGTGTATTTGTGTGTGGGGGGTGTGTGGGGGGGTGTGTGTGGCTGCTGCGGGCTGGTATGTGTGTGTGTGTGTGGTATGTGTGTGTGTGTGGTGTGTGTGTGTGTGTGGTGTGTGTATATGTGTGTGTGTGTGTGTGTGTGGCTGCTGAGGGCTGGTGTGTGTGTGGTGTGTATGTATGGAGTGTGTGATGTGTATGTGGTGTGTGTGTGTGTGTGTGTGTGATGTGTGGTGTGTGTGTATGTGTGGTGTATTTGTGTGTGTGTGTGTGGAATGGTGTGCGTGTGGTGTGTGTATGTGTGTGTGTGGTGTATATGTGTGTGTGTGTGTATGTGTATGTGTGTGTGGCTGCGGCAGGCTGGCTGGTGACCCTCAGGCTGAGCTTTTGGAGCACCGGAGCTGGAGCTGGCTGGTCACCACCAGGGCTACCGGTACGTATGTCAGAGCTCCGCAGTGCCAAAGCCATTCCGGTCAAGAACAAAAAAGCAAACGTTGTATTAAATGTAGCCGAAGAAACACGGAACTAAAAATGCCAATTTCCCAGTGTGCCCCGTGGTCTTCCCCCATTTGACACATTTACCCACCACGAGTTTTTCTTTAAATTTCCTTCTTAAGAAAACTTTCAGAGACACGGGAAAGTTCCCCGTGCTTCAGGAAACCTAGCTGAGGCCCCAGGAGGCCTCTGGCTTGGCCAGCTTCTCGGGCTGCCTCTGGGGACTCCCGCAGTCGCAGATGGCTAAATTAGGGCCCCGGAGGTTTTTGTTCTAGCGGGGGAGATAATTCTAATAAAAAAATTATTTCTTTTCCTTATTTTTTAAAATCTATTTTTTTAAAGCAGTTTACACCTTACAAGGTACTTTCACATTCCCAATGATGTCAAAATCACACATTCAGAGCTAAAGGAAATTTAGAGATGATCTTGGTGGGGGCAAATGCCTGGCATGTATTGTGCCACTTCCTAAACGCCTGCCCACGGGAGACACTGTGAATTGATCACTCGCTCGTTACTGAACACATTCATTGGGCCTGCTATGTTAGGAACACAACAGGAAACCAGACAGACTTGTTTGCTATCCTTATGGAACTCCAGGGGGAAGGCAGACATTAAACAAATAATTATACCCATGAAGAGTGTTTTTGAAAAGGCTGGGTGTGGGGGCAGATAAGGGTATGACAGACACGCTGGAGATAACCCAGGGGTACAGCAGGGTCAGGAAGGCCTCCTTGACGTTTAAGATGAAGCCTTAGAGAATAAGGAAACGGAGTCTCTGAGAGGGTGGGAAAAGAAACATTGCTTGCCGATAGGAAAGACGGCACGGGTCAGGGCATCCTCCTTGGCTAAATGTGGGGCTACGGATTCCAAATGGGGGTAGGTGTCCAGAGGGAGACAGAGGTTGGTCCTGCCAGATCTTAAAAAAAAAAAAAATCAGTTGATAGGAGAGGGCTGGAGAGCTGAGCAAAGGTCAGATTTATTTATCATCCCCTTTCCTAAGAATTGTCCCCTCACCTCCTCATACTTTTAAAAGCTGTAATGTACTTGCTACTTACCACGTGGTAGCAATTCACACGAACTCTCACATCTTCCTTGCTAAAAAGGTATTATTGTCCCAGTTTTACAGATAAAAAAGAAAAGAAAAAGGCTTGGGAGAACTAAAGCTGTACTTTTCCCAACTCTTTACTGTCATAAAATCCCAAGACCAAAGCTTGCTCTGTCGCAGTAATCAAAACTTGGAAGGCGAACAACAATCAAAACGCGGAAAGTGGACTGAGGAATCGGAAATAGCACTGGCAGACAGGGTCAGCACAGACGCCCCAGGCCAGCGGACACTGTTAGGCACAAATGGAATGGTGCTGGGGAACCAGAGGGTGGAGGGGGAGCGTGGGGGGCGGGGTGGCGAGGCGTGAGAGGTGACCCAGCGGGCGTCCCTGAGCTGCTCTCGCTCTGCAGGGAGGTGCCCTGTCCTAACCACTACCCGGCCCAGCCCGGTTAATCATTTCCTGACCTTCCTCCTCTCGTTCTGCCCGCAGGATTGCCACATCCTCCTCCTCCTCCTGCTGCTGCTCGCTTCCTGGCCTTGCTGTTCCTTCGCCGGGCTTTAAAAGGAGCTCCGGCTTCGAGTCAGTGTTTGTAATAGCCCCGAGTCCTCCAGGCCTTGTCCCAGCGAGATCGCAGGCTCGCCTGGGTTAACGCCTGCTCAAAAGGCCCCTTGCAGCTTTCCCTATGCACTTTCCAAAAAGAGGTCAGAGTCGCACCCCCACCTCCTCCCCGCAGAAAAAAGAGAGGGGATGCTAACTGCAGCTTGCAGGGTGGTGCGAGGTTTAAGTGAGGTTTTGTATGTAAAGTGCCTGGTTGGGAGACAGGAGTAGGTGCTTAACAAATGTTAGATCCCTTGTCTTTTTATCGGCTGGCTACCCGGACCTCCTCGAGCTCAGCAAGCCCTGACTAGGCATCTCTCAAACGCCCAGTGTAGGGTGAGGTATGCAAGTCCTACCACGTGCTTGAGGTACTGCACAGGGTGAGTCACAACGACAGGGTTTGAACTCAGATTCGTGGGCGCCCCAGCGGGTCCCGTCACGCAGCACCCAGGTGACTGGCTCAGCCCACGTGTTCAGCACCTGCCGCGGGGAGAACACTCAATTCTGCTCTGCAGCCTGCGGGGCCTCGCGGGGAGGAGGCAGGCTCTTACCCTGAGCTTGTGTCATCTTGTGTAAAATGGGGGCCATAGTGGCTTTTATTTTTCTCCTTCACACTTACTTGTATGGCCACATTATCTACCCCGGGATAGTCAGACCACCGCACTCCACGCAGGATCAGTCTTGTGAGTGCGAGTGCTCGCTGGCCGCGGTTAATGCAGCGGCCCTGACCGGCGTGTCTCCTCCTGGAGCCCAGGGGCTCGGGGAAGCTGCGGCCGCCCCGGGCGGGCGGCGGAGTTGAGAAAGTCACTTAGGAGCGCAGCTCCACTCCGGGACACCCGCGGGGGGAGCTCCAGGGCTGCGGGACCCCACAGCGCGCCGTGGCCGGGGGGCGGAGCTGGGCTCGGGGGCGTGGCCTGTCCGGGGGAGGGGCGTGGCCGGCCTGGGAAGACGGAAGCCCCCGCCTAGAGGTGGCGACAGAACCCGGATCCCGGAGCCACCAGTTCTCCGGAGCGGGGCTTCTGGAGACGGCGGGCGAGAAAACCCGGCGCCCGGAAGCCTTTTGCTTTCTTTGACGCAAGGGCTCGGGACGCAGCCTCCGTCGGCCGAGCGCCCAGCGAGGAGCGACCCCAGACGGAGCCTTCGGCGTCCCTCCGCCCCCACCTCGCCCGGACCCCGAGCCTCGGCCCTCCTCGCCGCTCTCCTCGTGGCCATGGAGTGTCCGCACCTCAGCTCCAGCGTCTGCATCGCTCCGGACTCCGCCAAGTTCCCCAACGGCTCCCCGTCGTCTTGGTGCTGCAGCGGTGAGTGCGGCCCCAGGCGGCCCCGCCGCGCACCCGAGGCCCCGGCTCCGCGGGGCCTGCCGTCTAGGGGCCGAGGGCGGCCGGCGCGCGGGCTCGACCGGGCTGAGGGCGAGCCGGGGCCGCGGGGGGCCCGGGAGGGTACGCGGTGAGGCGGGCGGGCGGGCGGGCGCGGCGCGCGGAGCGGCCGCAGCTCCTTTGTTTTACGCGGCCCGACGGTCGAGCCGGCGGCGAAGGGCCGAGGCCGCGCGGGGCGGGAGCCCGCCGGGGCCGCGAGCGCGTGGGGGCAGCCGCGGCGGCGCACCCACCCCGGGAGCCGGGCCCCGCGGCTCGCGCCCCCGCCCCGCCCGCCCGCCCTGGGGCTGTGCTCGCCCCGAGTCGCCGGGTCGGGGGGCGGTAGTGGCGGGTGTCCGGCCCCCCACAGGGCGGTCTTCACGTGCGGAGGTGCCCGAGTGGCGTCGCGTCCGCGGCCGGACGGGGAGACGCCGCCGCTCTGGGGGCGCAGCTTTGTCTGGGCTTCGGGGCGCCCCGGCCTTTCGCCGCTCGCCCCAGCCCCGCTTCCCTCCGCTGGTCCGCGGGCCGCCCGACCTGCGCCGGGCGGGCGGGCGGGGGCTCGGAGCCGCGGGAGGGGCTCGGTGTGCTCGGCGCCCCGGGCCGGCGGCCGCGGCCGGAGTCTTTCGTCATCCGGGGAGGCGAAGTTTGAAAACAAGCCGTGGGCCGGGGAGCCCGGCCGGCCGGCCCGGCGGCGGCGGCGGAGGGGCGGCCCGCGGGCCTCGGGACGTCCTGGCGGTCTGAAATTGCGCTGGCGTTCCCGGCTCGGGTGCCCTATCGCAGTCCGTGGGTTTGGGGCAACGCTTTTGTGTTGCTTACGCACACGGACTGCTTCTGCCGGCCCCGTTGGGAACCCCGGTGCCCTCTTATTGTCTGTCGTAGCGACTTAGGATCGCTCCGGCCGCGCGGCTTTGATTACTTCCTGGTAGGGCCCCGGTGCCGCCGCCGCCAGAGCCTTTTGTTTATTAGCTCGGAGGCGATCCGTGGAAGCTTGGGTTGTAGGGTAAAAATTGAACGGTGCCCTACAAAAACCCTTAACATTTATTGGAAGAAATGTTAGGCACACAGCAATGGTAACGATTTACTGGCGGTGTGACATTTCTTGTGACGGGCTGCAGCCGGGGAGGTGGTGTAGAGACTTGCCTTAACACTTTTGACAGGTTTCTTCCTAAACGGTAATTATGTCCTCGGAGGGGAGAAAAAAAAAACACATAGGTAAGGCCACAAAGAGAAACGCACTCCAGGATAAGGAGTAGAAGTAACCCCGGTTCCCTGGACCTCTCAGAGGTTTGGTGCTTTGCTTGCCTTTGTAAAGTCGGATTATTATTTTTTTTTTCCCCTGCAAGAAACCTCTAAGGATCATCCGGTTAATTGGTTTTCCAGTGTGTGGTATTGAAATTCTTTTATGAGGGTACAGAAACTTGTATAAATTAGCTCTTACATAGGAATACATCTTTTGCAGTAAATGTTGGGTATGGAACAACAAATAGGGTGCATCAAATTGCTTTACAAATCTGTTGTAGGTGCATTAGCTAAAATTGTAGCTATAGCCGTGATACTATAACTTTTAAAAATTTTTTTCCCCCCGAAAGAGATTTGGAAAAAAAATGGCGAAAGTAAACACTAGGAAAGGCATACCTCACGAGAATGATGAAATTACTCTTGCTCATCTGTTGGAAATAAACTACAGGACAGTTAGCACACTTCTGTTTGTGTGTGTGTGTGTGTGTGTGTGTGTGTGTGTATGTGTGTGTGTTCTGGTAAAATCACATCAAATTTTAAAATGGCCTCGCTGGTCACATGCAGGTGGCAGATTACCTCTTGTGAGTCAGTCTTGCCTTTGTCAGACTGTGGAAAAGAGATGCAGAAAAGTGGGCATTTCTTGAGGAATGTCAGTTAAAATGGAGCATAACTAGAGACTTGTGCTGGTAACAAGAACGCGTCTAGCCCTAAGGGAGGGATGATTTCTGTCCAGGGGTAGGATGGTACCTTTGCCTCTGGCTTGGGTTTGTAGACCAATAAAGCAAGTTTAACTTTATGTGAGGATTTTTTTCCTGTCCATATTCCATTCTGTAAATTGGACCTATTGGCATCCATCCATTCATTAATATAATGTTACTGTATTGAGCTCGGTCTTGTTCTTACCTGCCTGTTGTTTCAGAGATTAAATGATTAGTAATCTGTGAGTCCTTATCTGTGTGTGAGTCCTTAACTAATTCATCATCTTGGAGGATTATATATTCTGGTATTTATCCTCCAACACCCTTGAATCAGTCTCTCTCTCCCTCACTCCCTCCCCAAAAGGGTAGCCAGTGTGTTGAATAATGGTGTGACTGTGTATTGTGTCTGATTATGTTCTTATTAATGAGCAAAAAAAAAAAAAAAAAAAAATCCCTGTTTTGGCATTAAAAGTAATGCCCTTACCCTGTTTTCATTGGAATTACACCACAGTAAAACAGCTTTAAAGCAGCCAAGCAATTGCAAAAGATGAACATTCTAGGCCCTGTTCGCTAGCAGTACATCCTTGGACAAGTAGTTCTGTTTCCTTTTAAGCATCAATTTCATGACGGCATCTGTAGAAAGGGTAATACTTCACAGGTTGCTGTTAGGATGAACAAGGCAATTCTTGTGAAGAATGTTAAACTATTCAAACAATAGGAAGCATTATAGGTCAGGATATCTTTATAAAGAGGACTCTAAATACGTCAATATCTAAAGCCCCTTAAATAGGGCCTAGAACAGAATGGCTTCATGCTGAATTATGCTTTCCAAAGAGATATACTACTCAACAAGATTAGAGGGTCTAACAAGTAATTATATTTCAGAGTTAACTTGAGCTTCTTATCTGTGGAAGGCACTGTGTGTTAGGTTATGTAATTGTGTACCTTAGCTGTTCTCAAACTTTTTGTTCTCAGGATCCCTTTTCCCTTAAAAATTATTGAGAACCCAAAGAGCTTTTGTTGGTATGGCTCACGTCTATTGATAGTTGCTGTACCAGAAATTAAAACAGAACATTTAAAAAATATTTTATTGATTTTTTTTTTTTTTTTTTTTTTTTTTTTTTTTTTTTTTTTACAGAGAGGAAGAGAGAGGGATAGATAGTTAGAAACACCAATGAGAGAGAATCATCGATCAGCTGCCTCCTGCACATTCCCTACTGGGGATGTGCCCGCAACCAAGGTACATGCCTTTAACGGGAATCAAACCTGGGACCTTTCAGTCCGCGGGCTGATGCTCTATCCACTAAGCCAAACCAGTTTCGGCAAAATGGAACATTTTTAATGTGTATTTATTAAATCACTTAGAAATAAAAAAATAACCCATTACCTGTTAACATAAACCACAGTTTCCATAAAATAACTCTTTTCAAAACAAAATTTAGTGAAAAAGCAGCATTATTTTATATTTTTGCAACTCTGCTGTCTAGCATAATAGGAGACAGCTGGATTTTCATATCTGCTTTTGCATTCAGTCTCTGGTTACATTACACATCATGTCATATTTGGAAAACTCTAATGCATGCTTGTGAGAGAATGAGGATAAAAATATATAAAATAACACTTTGATATTATTTATGAGAATCATTTGATCTCATGTGGCCCCCTAAGAGGGTCTTGGAAATTCTCAGGAGTCCAGGACCACACTTTGAGAACCTACTAGTATACAACTATAGGAACAGCTAAAGACACCTGCTCTTAATAGAATAGCTATAAAGTATTAGGGAAATCCTTAAAGCTTTAAGGCTAGCAACCCTTATATCTTTGTGGAAACTTACTAAGCTTTTGAAATATATTAACTGGGCAACAGATCATGGGGTCTAATAGTCCTTTGCTTTCAAAAATGTTAGTTTAATCTAGTTGGGGAGAGACAGGAAGCTAACTGGTTAGAAGATAAATCCATGTTGTGGTTTAAGGTAAATGTTGAAAATAGCAATCTCCTAATAAGGTAAAAGCTGATTTTTGTCTAATCTTTGCTTAAAGGCATTCTCATTTTAAATGAAAAATTTTTAAATAAAAACTAGGACATTCTCTCAAGCTTTTTGATGTGTGCACATACCAGATGTTATATTCAGAAACTGGAGGCTTGGGCAGTTATTTTTTTCTGTGGATAGAAACATTGAACCAGTGACAAAATACAGAGAAAAAACACACAAATTGTTTTAAAAAAAACAAAAAGATGCCCTAAACACAACTGTTTTCAATAACCAAGGAAGGCTGAAGACCAGGCATTTGAACTTGAGGGTTTTTGGTTAGCCAGTTAAATTAGAAATATTTCAGTAGTTACAGGCATCAAAAATTTTCCCTGATAAATTCTTCAGGGAGTTGTGTATGCCTCTTTGTAGTTATCCAGCACACACTTCCCCTGGCATTACTTATGAAAAGTAAGTATAGATCAAGTAAATGTTTGGCAGGTTTGGGGTGGATATTGGAGATAAACCCTGTTTTTGAAGATCCATTTAGTAGGATAATGAACTGATTATTGAGTCCTTGTCAGTGGTAATACATGTGTAATTTGTGACAAAAGTAAGTAATCAGTTAATTTTTTTGGTCACATTTCTCTTACCTGCTTCTAAAGAGGATTCTTGTATTCTGATTAAGTTTTCTAGATATGATCAGTTCCTTAGGAAAAATGCATTTACTTTTTGAAGTAATATTTTGTGAAGTATTTATTAAGAGCCTAGAACATAAGACAGTAAATACGTGTTTAAAGAATGAAGATATTTTCTTCCATTTACATCGTGGCTGGAATGGTCTTTATGTTGTTGAAAATGAATGCAAAGCAAGTGAGCTTCACCCCAGAACCTCTCACCTGTCTTCACTCCCCGTATTTTATTCTGTAACTTTGACTGGATTCTCAGCACAAGACCATCTGTGGCGATGTTGTTACCACAATGAATTTGTATTTTGACATTCTGTGTTTATAGGTGAGCAGGTGGACATTGTAGTAGTAAATGTGAATAAGGCAGTTAAAAATCCGTGGGCAGGTGATAGTTTTTCACCTTAATTCTAAAGATTAATATTTAAACTTTATTTTTCTAGAGGATTTTAACTTTTTAAGGTAATATTTGTAAGCTTGACCCAAATTGCCTTTCTGGTTTTTCTGGCAGTAGTATTTTCCCCCTTCCCCTCCCCCCAGACCTTAAGGTAACCTCACCATATTTTCAGTCTCAAAATAAGTAATAGTAGATGTGAAAGAGCTGGAATTTAGAATGTGTGTCATTTGTTTGGTTGAGGAAACTGCCATCTAGGTATTGAGGTTAGTATTTTGCTGTGGTGAAAAAGTTTTGACACATTGATGGGAAGTTATTTTCTAAACAGTCTTCTTAGGCCAGGAAGTATATTCTTTGTATACTATTAAGCAGAAGAAAGAATGGGGTTGAGGGGAGAATTTGAACTCTTTGGTTCACTTTCCCATTAATCCTTTATTCTCAAAATAATTCATTCTCATTATTCTTTGCTTTTACAGCATTAGCCTTAGTCTCTTAGAACATCCTACTGTTTCCTTGTTGAAATTTATGCAACTTCCTTCTTTACTAGAATATAATAGATTAATTTTGGATCCTTCAAATTAGATTTAGAGATACTTGCAGAACAGAGAATAATTGAGGTTGTAGCTCACTGAGTAATTTAAATTCCTGTTTTAAAATTTAATTGAGTCTTCCATCAGGGAGTAATTTACATGTACATTTCCTCCTAATCTGCTTTGTTTTTTTCTTTTTGAGCTCTCCCCCTCCCCCTCTTCTTGAGCTATTTTATAAATTTTTCTTCTTTGGAAAAAAAAAATCGTATTAGCCTCCTTTGATTAAGCTACAGTTTCTGACCAACCTGCCTGTGGGTTTTGTATTCAACCTGGGCATCAGAACAGACTTGGGTAGGTAGTTTATCAGTGTTAGAAGTGGAAAATGTAGATGGTTTAATGTTTTAGTGTTTTATTTTTATTCATAGCTCCTTTAGACTGAGAGCAACTGCATTCTAGGTGTTTTAATAAAGCTTTCCTGGACAGATGGCTTAGAAGGAAGTACTTAGATTCTCAGCAGGGACTAGTACTTTTTGGAGGGAGTATTTGTGATGAAGCTTACCTTGATTGACAGTTTAGAATGCTGAAAATAGCATTAACAACAGTAACAGCTTGTTCATCTTACCAAGAATTGTTTTGTGCCAAGACTGCTCAAGGTGTTCTGCAATTTGTAATAGCCAGTTTTGAGAATGTAGGTAAGATTAGGTATCTTTCAGACTGAAAGGAAATTTACCTAAAAAATGTTCTTTGCAATTGTATCCTGAAATCTTTTGAGGTTGCTGAATGAACTTTGGTTTAGAAGCTTGTAAATAGAGATCATCTTTTAACTGCTGTGAGACTGCAGATGTTAGTATCTATAGTAATTCCAGATGTTTTCTCATTTATTAGTTTTACTGAGTAGGAGGAGAACTGAGAACAGCATAAAGTAACTTCAAAGCAGCTTGCTAGCATTTATTCCTAATTTAATTAACTACCCATCCTTGTAGTTTTTCCTGTTTTATAGATTGTGAAACTGAGACAGATTAAGAGAGTTGCTTAACATGCTTGGGGGAGGGGGGGAGAGGGGGAGGGGGTGGGTAGTAGATAGAGCCTAAAGCTTAAATTTAAATGCCATTCAAACTATACTTTTGGGTTGTCTTTATTTTGCCATCCTGTAACTTAATGTCTGATAAGTTTAAAGGATTTTAATGTATATACTTCAAATAATTCATTTGAAGATTCTTGACATAAAAATATATTTTAAATTTCATATTTTAAAAATAATTTATTTAAATTCTGAATTTGATGAGCTCTTTCTCCCCCTGTTTATTAAAGTGAAGGCAAGTTGCGACAAGATTGTATTACAATTGGGAGAAAACTGGTTTTTAATGTCTTAACTTCCTTACAGCTCAGATCTAATTTCTTTATGGGCTATTCACATTACTTCAGATATAACAAACTAGCCATGTTAATATAGCTGTGCATAAAATGCAATTAGCTTTAGGTTATTTTTTAAATGTGCTTCTGTTTTTAAAGTTGCCCCTCCCATTTTTTCACTTTGTTTCTGGTAGATGAGATTCTTGGAGGTGGTTTGTTGTGGGGTGGGAGAGGACGAAAATTGTTAAGACTCTGAATTTAGCTTTTGCCTCTGGTAGTTCAGAGGTTATTGGAATCTTTGTTTTTAGGCAGTGTACTTTGTTGGTTCCATTTAGTTGTATTCTAAGATTTTTCTAATTGTCTTTCTTGCAAAAGTTAATTAATAGTCTTTAAGACTGAAAAACTTAAAACACACTTCACTGAAAAGTAGGTATATGTGTGCTATTTACAGATGCAAAAAATACAGATGAGCTTAGTAAGAATATTTCAGATTTTGAAAACTATTGAATTTGGACATTGAAAAATGAAGTTTATAGTATTGTTTGTTAGTTTGTGTTAACTAAATTCTTCGCAGTTAAATAAATGTTAGCTAATTAAATTTTATAAGACCTCTTTGAGGAGGGAATTGAGAGTTTATTTTTAAGGAACTAGCTTGTAGCTCTGAAAAGATATTACAAATCAAGTGGATTTTATCTGGAGAATTTGTATTCTGCTTTACGATTGAAGAGCTCTACCAGTGAGCTGTTTTCCATTTTGAGTAGATGTCCTGTCCTGATATTTTTCTTTGTTCTAGCTGGGTTTAAGACAGCTTTGTAGAAATCTGCTTGCCCTGTTTATCTTTGGCCCATCCAGAAGACTCTTAATTTTATGGACTGTTCTTGTACTATCTCATCACCAAGAAGAACTGGCTGGTGATTAACTGTTCTTCCTGAAGGTTTAATTTAACTGATTATAAGATAGTACACTTATTGTTTTAGCTTCTTTAAATATGCCCTTACTGACCATGCTCAGGTTTTCTTTTTCAAAGAACAGATTATTGCTCATTCTTTTGTTTTGAACATTTTTTTTGCACAATATTGGGATTGTACTATCTTAATCAGTGTGGTGAAGATCAACCTGAAACTTTTAGGAAACAAATTTTTGTGATAGAATGTTTCCTTGGGATAAGTGATAGATAACATGTTAGAGAAATGCTTTGATATAATATTTTTAAAAGAACTATATAACTTAAAGCTTTGTGGTTGACGTATTATTAATATTTATGTATGTATGTATGTTTGTTTTAGTGTCATACAACAAAATGTTCTTTGACTTGAGATTAACTCTAGTTTTCACCTGAATTATTCTGAATGTTAATGGATGCGTTAACAACTAAGAACTCAAATTTCACCTTACATGTATGAAGTAGCTACCAACGTTCATGCAGTGAGAACTTATTATTTTCTTAATCCTCACCTAAGGATATATTTTTAAAATTGATTTTAGAGAGGAAGAGGGAGAGAGAGGGGGAAACATTATTTGCCTCCCATATGAGCCCCAAATGGGGATCAAACCCCAAACCTTTTCGATGTTCCTTACCAGAAGGTGCTGCAACCAACTCAGCCACCTGCAGGGCCGTGACATGAAAATTTAATTCTGAGAGTTTGACTGTATTAGTTTTCTTTCTTCAAGTGTTTTGTTTGTATATAGTAGCATTTTTTAGAGCTTCATGTAAGAAATATTTTTTTTCCAGTGCAGCTGGCATGGCTCAATGTTTGAGTGTCTCCCTACGAGCCAGGAGGTCAGGGTTTGATTCCTGGTCCCAGGTTGTGGGGCTCATTCCCCAGTGTGAGACATACAGGAGCCTGCCAAACAATGATTCTCTTTCATCATTGATGTTTCTATCTCTCTCTCTCTCCCTTTCTCTCTGAAATCAATAGAAATACATTTAAAAAATATTTTTCAGGCTTTTCTGTGTGTTTTTTTTCCACCTTTGAATTATTAATAGAGATTCTTTTGGGGAAATGTGTTTTTAAAATTGTGTCTATTGGCTATTAAAAAATCCCAACTCTTGGTCTTTATTATGTAATTACAATAGCCCTAACAGGTTTGGCTCAGTGGATAGAGTGTGGGCTTGCGGACTGAAGGGTCCCAGGTTCGATTCCAGTCAAGGGCATGTACCTTGATTGTGGGCACATCCCCAGTGGGGAGTGTGCAAGAGGCAGCTGACCAATATTTCTCTCTCATCGATGTTTCTAACTCTCTCTCTCCCTCCCTCTCCCTTTCTCTCTGTAAAAAAAATCAATAAAATATTTTTAAAATAATTACAACAGTGGTTGGAGTTTGCAGGTGCCAATTTTTTAAAATATTGGGTATCCAGCCCTTTAAGAGTGTAAGTCTGTGCCCAGTTGTTATATATGTATTTTTCACTTCTTCATAAATAGTCCCATTGATTTTAAAAGAACAAAATTTCCCAGCATACCAGTAAATACATTACATGTGTGGTAATCTCTCCATGTGCTTTAGCATTAACCTTTATTATATAATCACAAAAAATAGCAAGAGAATTGTACAATGTAAATATTAAACACATTGTTCTCTGAGTAAAGTCTGTTCATAAGAGGTCCCTAAAGCTCTTAGTTTTTAAAAATGTATGGGATGGAGTGCTTCCTATAAAAATATATACATAAGAATCTTTTCTTATATTGCATACACTTGCTATTATTTTTAAATAATAGTTGTGTGGTATTTACATTTATAATTTGATTCGTTTCTTTTGAAGATCACACTGCTGTTTAACCTTGGCTTTGCTTACTCAGGTTGTTGGCAAAAGCATGCAGTTGCATCAGACCTTGCTATATTAAATAAATGAAAATATTGGATGTCAGAATTTTTCTTAAGTGATTCATGGTTTTTGTGTTCATTCTCCACATAATTAGCTTCATGGGGGAAGTTATTTTCCAAACAGTGTAAAGTGATAACTTTTCTGTAGTTATTTGTGTCAGATCTTCCAACGGCAGAAGTAGCCCATTTTGACTCTGATTTTGTAATCTCCTTTGGTTTTAGTAATATTAATCCTTCTTCCCACTACCCTTTCTCCTCATTTGGAGGTAGGGGCACAGGTCCAGTGTTTAGCTGAAGACTGGTAGATAATAGCATAACAGCTTTATAAGGTGTTTTTCTCCAAACTAGGTCTGAACAAGTCTGAGTTTGTGACAGAGTGAATAATAAATTTGTTTAGTGCATTACAGTTTTTGAGAATATGTGGTTTCACATATATTGTTTCCATATGTTGTTTTCATTTGATGTTGAAAACTGATTTCAAAAATCCATTTCAAAACTTAAGTGCATGAAACGGTGAGGGGACTAGCCTTATGGACTGAAATTTGTCTCTGTGTGGCAAGTCAGCAGGACCAGATGCCCTCTCTTTTCTGGCTCTGTAGGTATCTGGATCTGTTAACATATGCATGACAAATTTTGGCCAGCTTTGAAATCACTTTCTCTACTAGAGGACACATATTAAGTCTGCAAATTAGCCTTACAGTATATAGGGAATTGATTCCAAATGATAAACTGCTATTGTAATTTTTATGCCTTATAGTGGATGTTAGGCATAGTTGTTGTTGTTGTTTTTTAAAAAAAGATAAGGTTTGGGAAGTCTTATAAATTGATATAACTGTTATATATCAGTTTACCTTATAAATATTAATTCATGCTTTCAAAAAGTAATACATATAAACAGCAAGTCATAGTATCAAAAGGTTTAAAATAGAATAGTAATCTCCTTCTCTTTCACCTTCAGGCCTGCTGTCCACAGACAACCACTTTAAGCCATACTTAGCTTTTTCTTTCATATTTTCCTGCATCTGCTAAGTAATACACTCTTATTTCTTAATTTATCAATTTTAGGCATTATCTCTCGACATCTTGCTATGATAAATGGGACATTCATGGTTGCACCATCCTTCCCTCTGCCCCCCTCTCCATTTCTCATTACAATTTGATGACAAATTCTGATTAATATGGTGATTGCTTTTTCTTTTTTGTCCAGCATTTTATTTTTCTTTGAGTAAATAATTGCCTTTTTAAAAAATTGCTTAGTTTACCCTCTACATGTTTTCTCCCAAGTATATTTGCAAGTTTGCCAAATGTTTATGAATATTATTTTCTAAGCACTCAAACAGGGAGATAATCTCTTAACCACTTTTTTTTTTTTTTCTGAAGCCCTCTTTCCCAGAGCCCTCGTGCTCCAATTTGAACTAATTGTTCCTTAGGCCTTATTGGACAGTTCTTATCCTGTGATTCCCTTGCTATTCTCTTGTATTAGATCTACTTCCTGGATCCCTTGTCTCTCTCTTTCTTAGTTTATTAACTGTTTTGCTGGGGTACATAATTGAGCTCTCTGCCTGTGGGAGGTTACTTTTTGACTCCATGCAAGTCTGATGCTTTTATTCTACCTTTATACTTAACTAGAGGCCTGGTGCACAGATTTGTGCACAGTGGGGTCCCTTAGCCTGGCCTGTGGACATCCCCTGAGGGGTCCTGAATTGTGAGAGGGTATAGGCCTGGCTGAGGGACCCCGCTGGTGCATGATTGGGACTGGGGAGGGGCTATGGGAGGGTCCCAGGGCGTGTCCGGTCCATTTCACCCAGTCCTGATCTGCTGAACCCCAGCAGCAAACTAACTGGTCTGAATGTCTGCCCTCTTTTTGGTCAGTGGGTGTCATAGCAACTGGTCAAACAGTTGAACGAACAGACACTTAGCATATTAGGCTTTTATTATATTGGATTGCTTGGCTGATTCTAGTATTAGATTTTTCTCTTGGAATTATGAGATCATCTCTCTCTCTCTCTCTCTCTCATATATCCTGTAATTCTTTTCCCTGGAAGCTTTTAGAATAGGTATTTTATCTTATGAAATTTCAAAATGCCTTGTCTTGGCATGGGTAGTTTTCCTTTATTATGATGGATACTCAAGAGATCTTTCAATGTATATGTTTGATAGCACACTCATTCTCCCATACTTACATCTCCTAATTTGTACTTTTTCTTTCTGGGACTGCTACTAATTGAATGTTGGATATCCTGAGTAGAACCTGTAATATTCTGCCTTTTGGTTCTAGTTCTGAGATATTTCCTTGTTTTTTCCTCCCACCCATCTATGATAATCATATTTTTAATTCTCAAGAGCTTTTTTTCCCCCCTCATTTTTCTGACCATTGCCTTTTCATACATTCTGTTGCTGTTGTTTTGCAGTTAACTTCTCTTATTACTCCAGGATTTTTTAGTTTGTTTTAATGTTTTCCTTGCTCCTTGCATTGTTTCTGTTTCTTCTGGGTTCTTTTTCTAAAATGACCCTGTCAGACTACAGGCTTTCTTCAAAGATCTATTTTATTTTTGTCTTTTCATACAAAGTGAGGCAATAAAACATCTGTAAATGGATGGGGCTTGTCTACAATGGACTTCACCTTGAGATGAGGGAGCAAGCCACCTTCTTCATTGGAGAAAGCAAGCAACATGTCTGTATGAAGACTTATATTTTAAAGTACCATTTAGTTTTCCAGGTTTTCCTCTGGGCATTCATACTCTGACATTAGGGCGCAGGTGGTTGCATGATTTAGTTGTTTCACAGCCTTTGGACAGTTGTTTTCAGCCCCATCCCTCCCCTTGCTGTTTCCTGTGTCCAGTGTTCCAGAGCCCAGAGCCTCTTCTTGTCAGCATTCTTCTCCCTGGCATTTAGATTGTAGCTTCTTTGCACTAAGATTGTTACTGCTCTAATTTCTTTGACTTGGAAAAACATGTTGAAATCTTTTGCCTGCTTTTGAACATGCCTCCCATTCTCTCTTTATCCTTGTGAGTTAGCACCCATTTAATTCCTCTCTTGTCATTTTAGTAGGATATTAGGAAGGAAAGGAGATGAGAGAAGTTGGTCTGCCATGTTTAAAATGGTGTTCATTTTTAAGTGAAATATATCTGACAGACAGTTTTTAGGGCAAAATGTGTTGCCCTATCAGAAATGGATCATATGGTTATTCAGAAAGTTAAATCACTAAGATTGAAATTTTACATGACACTATTTGAGTTAAAGTTCAAACTCAGTGATTTACCTTCTCTGATAAACTGAGCAAAATATTGTTGCTGTTATCAAAGTTAGCAGAGAGAATAGGTAAGCTAGAGGGTTTGACTCTGCTTGACAAGCCAGACTGTGGATACGTAAAAGAAACATACCGGGAGAACATCCAAGATGGCGGCCTAGGCAGTCTCCTAAGCTGCCGCCTCATCAACAATTTAATTAAAAAAACAACTAAAATCAAAAAGGACTTCACCAAAACGTCAGGAAAGCTGGCGGAGTGGAATAGCTACAACTAGAAAGAAAGAGAGAGGCTCACGGATCGGACTGGGAGCCGAAAAGCGCTGAGGTAGGGAGACGCTCGCGCACGCGGCAGCCGAATACCTGCCTGGCGGTGGGAGGGGAGGAATCCCCGATTGCACGGAACCCTTTCCGACTGCACTGAACCCAGCCCCGGCTGAAATTCCGTGGTCCCAGGCTCATACGGGTGGAGTCTGGACTGCAGAGAAAGGCACCCAGAGACTCAGAGACTCAGAGACCGGGGACCGGGAGTCGCAGTCGCAGCCGGCAGGGTCTACAGACTCGCGCGCGTGAGCAAGTACGCGCTGAGGTCTGACCGCCGCCTCTCCGCCTCTCCGGAGCGGAAGGAGTCAGAAGCTCCAGGTCTGACCGCGGAGGCTGCAGCCGCCTCTCTGTACAAGGTGGCGGCCTCTCTGTAGCGAAGGAGTCAGAAGCTCCAGTCTGACCACGGAGGCTGCCGCTGCCTCTATGTACAAGATGGCGGCCTCTCTGTAGCGGAAGGAGTCAGAAGCTCCAGACTACAGAGACCAGCCCAAGTCCGGGTGAGCCCCTGCGGCACCCACGCTCTTGCTTGGGGAACCTGGGCCGGTCAGGCGGAAACTCAGGCGAGTGCACAAGGGCAGGGCAGAAGCCAAGACTGTCAGTTCAGCCCTGAGACTCCGCCCCATCCAAGCTGAGCAGAGGCTTCTGCAGTTTTTCAAGTCTGATCCTATAAGACTGTCTCCAACACAGAAGTTATCCCAGAGTAGACACAGCTGATACCCACATCCAATTGGCCTGAAGGTCAATTCACAACAATAGAGACTTAGCTACAACAAAGCTGTGCACGCAGTCCACAAAGGAGATCACCAAGAGTGTCTACCTCAGGTATCTGAGGAGGTTGATCCACTGTGCTATATAGGACACCAAACACACAAAGCCATCCTACCAACTCTGAAAAATAGTGATAATGCCGAGACAAGGAAACAGATCTCAAACAAAAGAGATGGAGGATATAGAGTTCAGAACTACGGTTCTAAGGTTATGCAACAATATCCTAGAAAAGCTCGATAAACTCCATGAGACCCAACTAAAAAGTATAGATAAACTGACTAAATTGGAAAATATTATGCAGAGATCCAACAGCAGAATGGAAGAACACAAGAATCAGATCAAAGAGCCAAAAGACACTCCGCTGGAGAAGGAAGAAGAAAAGAGGATCCAGAAAGTTGAAGATAGTGTAAGGAGCCTCTGGGACAACTGCAAGCGCACCAACATCAGAATTATGGGGGTGCCAGAAGAAGAGGGAGTGCAAAATACTGAAAACATATTTGAAGAAATAATATCAGAAAACTTCCCTCACCTGGTGAAAGAAATAGACTTACAAGTACAGGAAGCCTACAGAACCCCAAACAAGAGGAATCCAAAGAAAAATTCTTCTCGACACATCATCATCAATATGCCAAGGGTAAAAGACAAAAAGAGGATCTTACAAGCAGCAAGAGAAAAGCAGTTGGTTACCTATAAGGGAGCACCCATACGACTATCAGCTGATTTCTCAACAGAAACCATGCAGGCCAGAAGGGAGTGGCAAGAAATATTCAAAGTGATGAATAGGGAGAACCTACAACCAAGATTACTGTATCCAGCAAAGTTATCATTCAGAATTGAAGGGCAGATAAAGAGCTTCACAGATAAGAAAAAGCTAAAGGAGTTCATCACCACCAAACCAGTATTATATGAAATGCTGAAAGGTATTACTTAAGAAGAGGAAGAAGGTCAAGTGAATTAAAAATCTCAGGAATAGAATAAACTGGGGAATATAATAGAATTAGGGGCAAAGAAAGGGAGTGGATAGATAATTATCAGGGTGAAGGGGTGTGGGGTGTAGAAAGAGACTGGATTAAAATTGTATAACCTATGGATGAGGACAATGATGGGGGAGGGGGTAAGGGCAGAGGGTGAGGTGGGAATCGGGTGGAAGGGAGCTATGGGGGAGAAAAAGGAGAAACAATTGTAATAATCTGAGCAATAAAGATTTATTTAAAAAAAAAAAAAAAAAAGAAACATACCATGTTTTCCCGAAAATAAGACATCCTCCTAAAATAAGACCTAGCGCATCTTTGGGAGCAAAAATTAATATAAGACACTGTCTTATTTTTGGGGAAACAGGGTAGTTGTAAAGTCATTTGGATTATTGCAATGAATATCCTATATAATAAAAGCCTAGTATGCTAAGTGTCCAGTCAGCCATTCAACCAATCAAAGCATAATATGCTAATGATATGCTAAGGTTGCTCAACTGCTCCTTATGATTTGCACTGACCACTGGAGGCAGACACTCCAACCAATATATTAGCTGCTGCTGGGGTCCTGCTGATCAGGAGTGAGTGAGACAGGCCAGACATGCCCTGGAGCCCTCCCCTGCTGGCCAACCTCCTGTGTCCCTCCCCAGCCCCGATCCTGCATCAGTGGGGTCCCTCAGCCTGTACTGCACCCTCTCACAATCTGGGACCCCTTGGGGGATGCTGGAGAGCCAGTTTTGGCCTGATCCCGCAGGCCAGCCTGAGGGATCCCACTGGTGAACAAATTCATGCACCAGGCCTCTAGTGTCGTAATATTTTTACTGGATTAATACATCATTAGTCAGTAAAGGGAAGTTAATGTCAGATTTATAGGACTCTGGCTCTGCACATTGGTATTTTAAGCCTTTCCCTTGTGTTTTGGGAAAAAAATAGTATATTCTTAATTGGAAGCAAAGCATATTTTTTTTAAATCTCAAAAACATTTTTATTTTGCATTTCACAAAGAAATACTGCTAAGAATAGTACAAAGCACTCCCATCTACTCTTTACCTAGATTCAACAGTTGTTAACATTTTGTCCCATGTGTGTTATCACTTATGAATGCACCTTATATTTATATAACTACTCCCAGTAATTTGCAGAAAAAAAATGGTCCTTTATCTATACTTCAGCTTTGCTTTTTTTCTCCAAAAACTAGAACTTTCTTTTCAATTAGCACAGAATATTGGTCAAAATCAGGACATTTAATACTGATACAATGCTATAGTATTAGCTAATACTATTAGCTAATGCACATTTCATGCTCAAATTTTTCCAGTTGTCCCAATTACATTTTTTATACATTATGTTTTTTTATGTATTTCACTCTTTTTGTTCCCCCTTCTTCCTCCCCTGAATCTAATCCAGGACCTTGCATTTCATTTTGTTGTCATAACTTCTTAGTCTCCTTTAATTTGGAGAAGTTCCTTAGCCTTTTTCTTTCTCATTTTGATGTTTTTTAAGAATACAGGCCAATGGTTTTGTAGAATGTTTCTCAATTTGAGTTTTTCTAATGTTTTCTCATTAGATTTAGGTTATGCATTATTTTGGTAGGAATACTGCAGAAGTAACATTTTGTTCCCAGGACATATATTAAGAGGCATATGATAGTTTATTTTTGGTGGTGTTAACTTTGATTACTTTTTATTTTTTTTATAATTGAATTTATTTAAACATTTTTATTTCTAATAAAATTTATTGGGGTGACATTGATTAATAAAATTATATAGGTTTTAACTATCCAATTCTATAGTGCATCAACTGTATATTGTATTGTGTGTTCACCACCCCAAGTCAAGTATCCTTCAATTACCATTTACTTTCCTAAGCCATCTTCTACCTCCCCCTTCCTCTCTGGTAATCACCATACTGTTGTCTGTGTCTGTGAGGTTTTTTTTTTTTAAATCCCTTCACCTTTTAACGTTGGTTACTTTAGAGAGACAAAATGGCAGCCGAACAGATGGACCTGTTCTGAGCCTAGTCCCAGAGCAGATAGAAGGAGCGCCTGAGAGTCGCTCCGGGAGTGTTAGTTGGCAGGCTAAGGGGTAGCAGAACCCTAAAAGAAGGTGGGGGTCTGCTGGACAGGATTTCCTGACCAAGCAGCCCACACTGTGGCGGAGACCTTTCCCGGAGCTATGGGCTCAGAGGGAAAAACTACTCCATCTTACAAAGAAAAGAGGATCTTATCTGAGGCCTGAAAAACCCATAACATTGGTTACTTTATTAAGGTAATATTTGCAAGTAACTTTCCACTGTAAAGTTACTATTTTTCTCTTTGTTACTAATAAGTAATTTGTGGGAGAGACTTTGAGATCATATATATGCACAGGATTGGGCAAAAGTAGGTTTATGGTTGTTCTTGTGAAAAATAATACCTTAATAATAAATAATATAATAAATAATAATAGAAGAAGAAACTGTGTTTCTCATACAACTGTAAACCTACCTTTGCTCCACCTTGTGTGTATATATATCCTGTTCATTACCAAACTTTCACCTAAATTTACCACACATTGATAATTCTTGACTGAATCAGTTATTATTAGGGCAGTTACAAGATGTTGATATTCTAATTTGTTTTTCTTCTAAACATATTAGTTGATATTCTGTGAGGGAAAGTTTTCATTTCTCTCCTACTTGTTTGTTTGTTTTATTTATTAGAATAGACTCAGGTTTTTACTTTATTTTGTGATATTTTGTTACTTATTTTGAGGCTCAACATGTCTTAGATTTGGCTAGTAGGAAACCCCTAGGGCCGTAATTTTGACATGTCCCTATTGTTCTTTGAGCTCTTACTCCGGCACAGCGAGATGCTCCAGGCTCATTTTGTACTCAGCCTGCCCCAGCCTTGCTTGCAATCAGCCATTGCTCCAAGTAGTACTCATTTCTTTTTGTTGGGAATAAATAATGTTTATAAACTAAGACCTCTCAGTGGATAAGAGCTAAGAAATACAAATATACACGTCTATACGTGTGTGTGTGTGTGTGTGTGTGTGTGTGTGTGTGTGTATAAAACAGTTTATTTGATGCCTATAATTCCAACTTCATACTACAGATCTAGTCTTGCCCTTTTCCTTACTTGTAATGCCCTTTTCCAAGACTGGTAATATGGTTCCCATTATCTCCAACATATGTACTCATTTGCTCAATGCCATAATCAGAGAAAGTAGTTCCAGAGCTGCTAACCCATACCACTGCAAAGAAAACCCTTATGACTAAAGGTCAGTATTTCTTTACAGTTCTTTTTGTCTGGATACTGACAATATATAAAGTATATGTCCAAATGTTATTTGGGTTAGTCACCCTCCTGTTACTACACACATTATTTATTTGACATACAGTTAAGTCCATTTGTTTGTGTTTAATTTTCACTTTAGATGTTTTTGCACAACATTTTTGCTGATTTTTATTTTTTGAATATGTAAAACATTAGCATGGTTCCAAAAATGAAAACTGTATCTAGAAGTGTTACTACCCAATCCCTCCACTCATTCCCACTCACTCCTTGTAGGCAACCAATTATTCTGATTTATCCTTCCTGCATTTCTTCTTTTTTTTTTTTAATGAAAGTATAGGAGTCTTTTCTTATTTTCTCTCACAAAAGGTCGCAAGCTTACATATACTCTTTTGTCTTTGCTTCTTTCACTTAACAGTATATTTTGGATAGCACTAATAGTTGCATAGTACTCCTATTTGTGGATGTGTCACAGTGAATTCAACCACTCTCCTATGTTAGGGCATTTAGGTTGTCTCCAACATATTATAGTTATAAGTAATGATGCAACTGATAGCCTTATATAAATACATTTTTGTATTTTGAGTGTCTTCAAGGAAGATGAAAAGTTTTAACTTTCTAATTGTATGAACAGTAATATTTAAGTGATTTTATAAGAATATTTCAAGCCCTAGCTGGTGTGATTCAGTTGGTTGAACATCGTCCCAAGCATCGAAGGGTCGCTGGTTCAATAGCTGGTCAGGGCACATGCCTAGGTTTTGGGTTTGATCCCTCCTGGAGTCACATAATTGACTGTTCTCTCTAAAAGTCAATAAAAACATATATTTTAAAAAAAGAATACTTCAAAATATTTGTCTGCCTGCTCCTGTCTTTGAGCTCTCTTTAAAAAAAAAAAAAATATATATATATATATATATATATATATATATATATATATATTATTGACTTTTTACAGAGAGGAAGAGAGAGAGAGAGAGTTAGAAATATTGGTGAGAGAGAATCATCGATCAGCTGCCTCCTGCACACCTCCAACCGGGGATGTGCCTGCAACCAAGGTAAATGCCCTTGACCGGAATTGAACCCGGGACCTTTCAGCCCGCAGGCCGACACTCTATCCACTGAGCCAAACCGGTCTGGGCCTGTCTTTGAGCTCTTATTGTGATCTTAAAAATGTGTTCAAGACTGCTGAAGTGAAATACTTTACTATAATTATTTTTCTGCCTGGGCAACCTTGAAATCAGAGACCTGGAAGCGACCATGGAAACATTTTTAGTCAGAAGTAGCTAATCATATGCTCTGGATCCAGGTACATTTTAAGCAGTTGACTATTGCTTGTATGTATTCAGCAATGCTGCTTTATCACCCTCTACTCAGACTCATTTATTTCTGGCACTTCTCTCTTATAATTTAATTCATTTTTTCCTTCATGTCTTACTGTTGACTGGCTGCTCCCTGGGGTTATAGAATAGCAGTAAAACAGACAGTTTTATATAGAATAGAAATAAAGATTTGGGCATCTTATTTTTTCTGATAGGTTTCAGAGCATTAGGGGTATTTATAAACTGTAGATTCTCAGAAGAGTGGCATCTTAAATTGCCAGATAATTCTGCTGGCCCTCTCAAGTGGTTGATGACTCCAAGTCTTTTGTTCAAACAAGTGGTCATCGGAGTAGGAGGACTTCTTCCTACATTGCTGGATAACCAAGTAAAAGATTGGTGAGCATGGCTTCCCATTAGGGGAGCCATGAAGGGATTACATGTGGGTTGAGATAATAATCTCAGCCTAAGGGTGGTTAGAGCCTCCAAGCAGATCACTTCTGGCCCTGAGAAGTCTCTTCAGTTTGTGTGCATATGCCATACAGATGCTATCATTTTCTGTGCATGTCCTGACATGAAAAAAGTTGAGAAAGTAGGCTAGAGCATAGTCTCAAAATTAGCCTCTAAGAGCCAAGGACATTGCCCCTTAAAGAGAAGCAGGCAATAAAGTGGAAAAGAAGAAGTGAATTATTTAGAGTAGAAGTTTGAACCTACTGTCCCTAAAAATAAGCTGATCACCCTATCTTAAATCTAGATGTGTTGAGATCATTACTATTTATTTCTTTGTTAAAACAAAAGTTAGAAATTTAAAAGTATTTTTAAGTGACTGGACTTCTAACTTTATTTATTGGATATTGGAATACCTAAAGTGTATTCTGATTGATAGATTAGTGAATCATGATTTAATCTCTAAATATCTCTGAGTTTGGTATATTTCAGTATGGTTTGACACCTAGTTGCTTCTATCCTTACTTAAATGTTTCTAAACCGCCTTGTACATCTCTCAAAATTTGTTTCTAAAATGCATTTGCTTCCTAAGGTGTGTATTTTACATTGTATATATAAAATTTAATGATTCTTATATTAAGGTGGGTATGGTAGTTACATCAGTTTTGAAATTAGCTTTTTAAAATATATGTTCAGCACTAGCTGGTTTGGCTCAGAGAATAGAACTTGTGGACTGAGGGGTCCCAGGTTCGATTTCTGGTCAAGGGCACATGTCCAGATTGTGGGCTTAATCCCCAGTAGGTGACATGCAGGAAGCAGCCAGTCAATGATTCTCTCTCATCATTGATGTTTCTATCTCTCTCTCCCTTCTCCCTTCCTCTCTAAAATCAATAAAGATATATTTAAATATATACATAAATATGTGTATGTATATATGTGTGTGTGTGTGTGTTCAGTAGGGAAGGCTCTAACAATCATGTGGTGCTTTCTATTTGTTAGGCCCTTTGCTGTACACTTTATATTGTTTATCTCATGAAATCCTTACCATAGCCATGTAAATAGAGGTGGTATTAATTCTATTCTACAGATGAGGAGAAGTAGACTCTGTAACAACTCCCCTAAGTTGTTGTTAAAAGAATGGTAAAGCTAGAAGATTGTTGATTCTGAAGCCCATGCTTACTTCATTATATATCACATGTCCTCTACAATGCTTTTTAAAAAATCTCACCTGAGGATATGTTTTTTTACTGATTTTAGAGAGAGAGGAAGGGGAGAAGGGAAGAGAGAGAGAAACATCAATGTGAGAGAGAAACATTGATTGGTTGTCTCCCGAACATACTCCAATCACAGATGAACCCACAACTTACATATGTGCCCTGACCTGGAATAGAACTTGTAACCTTTTTGGTGTATAGGACAATGCTCCAACCAACTAAATCCCCTGGCTGGGGCAAGCACTGTCACATGTTGGAATCTACAGAGTAGCAGTTACATTCCTATGAGAGGAACCCAGTCAGTTTGGTACATTTTTGTATTAAAGGAGGAAGGAGTTCTTTGGGTAGTGTTACAGGTCATGGGCAAGTGATCAAGGCCTCTACTCAGTTCAGTCAAAAATGAGATGAAGCAGAATTCTGGTCAGTGTGCCCCTTGCCTACCTCCTCCTTCTGGGTCTCTGTGCAACAACTGAGAGCACGAAAAGAAAAGTTGTATTTCCACAGAAATCTTGGGATTCTGGTTTGGATGTGGGCTCTTGATCCCAGCTTCAAAGGCCTGGAATGAGACATCACTTGGTATGATAGGGATCAAGTCAGGCTGGCAGAGGAATGTGTCAGAACTCTTAGAGTAAAAATAGAATTGGAAACAGAGATGGAGTAGGATGTTCTCAACTTTTTATTCAGAGTCAGTTTTTCAAATTCAACCTTCAATAAAATCTGAGGTTTCCCAGAATGCTTCTAAAGAACATAATCCAATGACGCAAAAGGAATGAAGGGTAAGGCTTTGTAGCTTTTAATGAGAAAAGGAATTCTGCAAGTGCCACTGACCTTCTTAAGGATTTAACCCAGACTTTGGGGTTACTATAGGAATACTGTTTTTGAGATTTTGAAGGTAGTTTTTACAATACTGAACAATACTTGGAGCGATGTTTGTACTCAAGAAAGAATTATTCTGCCTTATAATGACAGCACATCTGGATTTGAATTATTAAAATATTGCTGGGCCACAAAAAGAGCCAGCCTAAAGGATGATAGCAGTTTAGTTGATGATAGACTATGTCTTTACTCTTTTTACCTCTGTTGCAGAGGGGATAGTCTAGTCTTTAAAGAGTTTTGATTCTTATGGGGTAGAAAGCCTTGAAGATTCCCACAACTGCCCTCTCTTGCAGGCCTGGTCTTTCCCAACTACCCTCTCCTGCTGGCCATCTTGTGGTGGTCATCTTGTGTCCACATTGGGGCAGGATCTTTGACCACATGGGGGCAGCTATTGTGTGTTGGAGTGATGGTCAATCTCATATTACTCTTTTATTAGATAGGAAAGAGGCCCAGTGCACGGGTGGAGGCCAGCTGGTTTGTCCTGAAGGGTGTCCCGGATCAGGGTGGGGGTTCCCTTGGGGCATGGGGCAGCCTGGGCTAGGGGCCTGTGGTGGTTTGCAGGCCGGCCATGCCCTCCGGCGATAAAGGAGGCCCTGGTATCTGGAATTTATTTACCTTCTACAATTGAAACTTTGTAGCCTGGAGTGGAGCCAAGCAGCCATTTCTATTGGGACTTATATATCTTCTATAATTAAAACTTTGTAGCCTTAAGCAGAGGCCTGGGCCAGTCAGGGTGTGCAGAAAGCTTTGCTTCCTCCGTTGCTAGGGGCAACCCTAGTTTGGTCTCTCCAGCTCCGTGGCTGTGGCCATTTCTGTTTGGATTTGTTTACCTTCTATAATTGAAATTTTGTAGCCTTGAGTAGAGGCCTAGGCATGCAATAGCAGGTGGAAAGCTTGGCTTCTTCCATTGCCTGGAAAACCCAAGCCTCCCTTCTGCTCTTTGTGGCTATAACCATCTTGGTTGGGTTTATTTGCATACTTGCCCTGATTGGCTGGTGGGTGTGGCTGGTGGGCATGACTTGTGAGTGTAGCAGAGTGATGGTTAATTTGCATATTACTCTTTTATTAGGTAGGATTAGCAATTAATTTTTTAAGCCTATAAAGAAAAGCAGGTGAAAAGCAGAATTGGAAAAAATTTATAGAAGATGACATGATTGTTTAATCTATTTTTTGCCTTACATTCTTTGAATAATTTTCTGAATAGAAGGGACATGCTCATCACCTAACTACCATGAAGAAATAGATCCAAGAGTAGAGATATTCTCAGTTCTATAGCTAGTAATGGAAGAGCCAAGACTAAAATCCAGGTCATCAGATCCTCACCTTTTGCATTACTTAGAAGATAAAGGGCCTCTCTCCCAGTTGCAGCAACTGTTCAATAATGGATGCACTATAAATGGCTTGCCTGTTAGTGCTGTGTGCTTGAACTGTTTTCTGTGTAGAGACAGTGACTAAGTTGTATCATAAACCTTAAGTGCATCATATTTTATAAATATTATTTTTAGAATTCCAGGAGAATCTTTGAAAGGCCTAGAATATCAAATGTAGTCTACATTACTAGGTTCTATGTAGTGAATACGAAGGATTTTGAAGATTATTGGTTATGTGGAAAGAAGTTACATTTGTTGTCTATGCCATTTTGTCTTGTGAATTGTTTGTCTCCTGAACACAACTTGAAAATATTCCTGTATAAATAGGCTCCTTTAAGCACCGAACTCCCTAGTTTTCTGCCCTTCTTTCTAGATTGAAAAAGGAGCAGACTACTATTTCCTTTCCCAGGATTAGTAGGCCGGAAAACCACTTTGGTTTCTAGATCTCTTGGATGACTCCCCTCTGCCTCTGTGCCCCATCAGTTCTCACCTCCTGGTTCCCAAGAGGATTGACATTTTGGGGAGCTTTAGGAAGAAGACCTGAGAGTGAGCAGGTTTTAGAGGCCTTTGCTCTTCCACCCCTCTGCCCACACTGCACGTATTAACAGCTTCTACCTTCTGGAGAGTGGCCTTAGGAGAGGATCAAGATTCTCCATTTCCTCCAAAGAGGCCTGCTGAGACCTTGCAGAGCTTGTGGCTGGGGTGAGAAGTGGGCCAGAGGAAGGTTCTAAGCCATACCTGAAGGAGAATGGTGGAGGGAGCCTGGATAGTGCCAACCTTCAGGCTGAGATAGCCAGAGACTGAGAGAAGAGACACTGAAGCCAATGAGAGATTGATGGAGGAGGGAATTTTATAATCTCCGTGAAAGACAATTTTAAATGATAAAATTTTAAATTATAAAATTTAAAGAAATTTTATAATCTCCGTGAAAGAAGACAAGACTCTGTTTATGAGATCCAATGATCCTGCTGTAGCCAAGTAGAACAGTATGAGAAATACACTGCAAATTCAAATGCCCTTGAAATGTAATTAGGTGTAATAAAAAGAGCACATAAATGCTCAGACTTAGCTTTTGAACTTCTACAACTTTCCATCCATAGTACTCTCTTTCTCTTAAATACTAGTACTTACAAATTTTAAAATAAACCTTCAGTTTAATATTTTTATGTCATACTGAATAGATAGTAAATTTAGAGCTTAAAATATAGGGATTATGATTTTATTCTACCATATATTTATAAAAATTCAGTTATGTTATGGTTCATTTAGAGTTTTACAGAAGAGCTTGGGTACCTCTAACACTGTTCCCATGGGAAACAGGTTCATCCTACAGTAAACTTTTGAACTCATCTGTCTATAAATTGAGACTACCTTGTTATATTATTTCTCCTTAAGGTGATTAAAATAAATGACTTTAAGATTATATGTATCTTTTGTTCATGCTATAACCTGTTCTATGCATAATTATTGAGAATTTGGCTAATTTAAAACCAGTATTTTTCATTCTATTTTATAATTGGCTTTTTATTACATTAAGGGTCTTAATTTGGATAAGGTGTGTATAGACAAGAGTGACTATTCCCCAAAGCAATGCAATATATGTATAGCTTTAGAATGCCTAGCATACCCTATTTTCTATAACTCTTAGCCTTCAAATGTTTTTTCCATTGCGGAAGTATTAAGCCTTCAGAAGACTATCCTTTGAATAGCCAAGACCAACTCCCTTACTCTCTTATTAAAACTTAATAAGTCTTCACTCTGTTATTATAAATGTTTATGATAGAAGAATTGGGTATTTTCTTTCAGAATGTCTTTTTTGAGATTTATTAAAAGGTATAGTCATTTGTTCCAATGTTTTTGAAAGTCAGTATTCTCTTTCATCGTCGCTCCTCTTTCCTGTCTTAAATACCTACTTTATTAAATACCGATTTGGCTCAGGTCTGTGGACTGAAGGGTCCCAGGTTCAATTCCGGTCAAGGGCATGTACATTGGTTGTGGGCACTTCCCTGTTAGGGGCTGTGCAGGAGGCAGCTGGTCGATGTTTCTCTCTCATTGACGTTTCTAGCTCTCTAGCTCTCTCCCTTCCTCTCTGTAAAAAATCAATAAAATATATTTAATAAAATACCTACTTACTTATCTACTTATATTTACTTTATTGAGGTGCGATTCATATAACATTAACCCTTTCAAAGTGCACAATTCAGTGATGCTTAGCAAATCTACAACCTATCTAGTTTCTAGTTTCAAGACATTTTCATCAAACTAAAATAAACCTCAGACCTATTAAACAGTTACTCCTCATTCCTTCCTCCCCTCAGCCTTACGGCACTTTTTAAAAAATTTAAAATTAAGAAATTGAAATATTAATATTAATCCCCAGTAGGGAGTGTGAAGAAGGCTGCCAATCAATGACTCTCATCATTGATGTTTCTATCTTTCTCTCCCTCATACTTCCTTTCTGAAATCAATAAAAAAATATTTTTTAGAAGAAATGCATTCAATATACCAATAGTGGAACAATCTATATATATAAAAGACTAATATACTAAGTGTCTGTCTGACTGGTAGCTATAATGTGCACTGACTATCAGGGGACAGATGCTCAATGCACGAGCTGCCATGGCACACACTGGCCATTTACAGGAGAAACAGCACTGTGGAACTGGCACAAAACAAGCAATGCTCGGCTTCCTGCAAGTGGGACACAGGCACTGCCACCACTCTGGAGTGATAGCCCATCAAATTGCAGCTGACTCTGCTGAGACCCCAGGACACAAAATGCAGCCCATAGCCCAGCCCAGCCCAGAAACGGTGGTAGTGGGTGTTGGGTAATGATGTCACGTAGCAACACCCAGCTTCCTCTTCCTTGTGATAGGCCATTTAACAATAAATGGTACGGCAGACCTGGTGCCCACAAAGCAACACTCGGCTTCCCCCAAGTGGGACACTAGCCCCACCACCACCCTAGGGCGACATCCCACCAAATCACAGTCAATGTTGCCGAGACCCCATGGCATAAAATGCAGCCCACAGTCCAACCCAGTCCAGAAATGGTCACTGTAGGCTCCGAGTAATGACATCACATAGCAATGCCCAGCTTCCTCTCCCCAGCAATTAGCCTCCTTGGAGTTTCTTCAGCCCAGGAACACCAATTGCTTTATAGCCAGGTGGAAACATTTTACACTTTAACCAAATGTCTGTGAAGCATTTTCCTGTGCTTCATCTCATTTGATCTTCACAGAAGTCCTGGAGTAGGTAGATAGGAGACTTGGTGAAATGCTCTTTTCTTTTCATTAGCCAGAAAATGGAGATTTAGAAAGCTTAGAAACTTGATTCGAATGAAAAGAACTGGTGGACCTTGAAAATGACTTCAGGTTTTTTCATTGTGCAGAATATAGTCAAACACTGCTGCAGTTAAATATTTTTCCCTTTGTTCTTCCTGCATGATCTACAATAATAATCTGCTTTGTGTTGATATTTACTGCTGTGTTGCTGACAATTACCTGAAAGAGAATTTGGGGTGCTTTACTGAGCTGGAAAAAGGTTAACTAAATCAGAAAGCGGGTCTAATTAAGGAAGTTTATTCTATATTTATAAAAGGCTAAGTTGACTATTGCATGTGCGATACATATAAAGCTCTCACTGGCACCAATGCACATGTTTAGATTTGCCATTGTAAATTGTGAATTTACACACTGCAAATAGCAATATTGAAGTATTTCTTCTAAGTAATTTTCTTACAATGTGCACAAATTCGTGCACCGGGCCATTAGTCTGTATATATAAAAGGCTAAGCAAACAGCTGACTGGCCGGTAGGTATGATGCACACTGACCACCAGGGGGCAATGCTCAAAGCATGAGCTGCCGAGCTCCGGTCGGTGACTTGGCAGTGGCCCTTTTCCGGTGATGCACCCTGGGACCAGAGAGGAGGGAGCCCAGTTCCTCGTTGGGCCCCGCAATTTCACCTTTGACCATGGGTTATGTTGCTGTTGGGGCACTGTCAGCCCTGAATCTGGTTTACTGCTGAGCTGCTGTGACTTAGCATTGGTGGTTCTCAGGTGACGCACCCCAGAACTAGAGAGGAGGGAGCCCAATTCCTCATGGGGTTGCACAATTCCATCTTTGGCCATGAGTTATGTTGTTGCTGGGGCACTGTTGGTCCTGAATCTGATTTACTGCACACTTGCATTTGCGTTCCACACCCTATATGACAGCGACTTTCAGAGTGCTCTCTCTCATTCTGGGATCCCTCGGGGATGTCGGAGAGCCGGTTTCGGCCAATCCTGAGGGCCAGGCTGAGGGACCTCACCTGCCAAAGGGATCCAGCTTACTCCGCAGATGACTTTCTAGCCATGGTGCTGCCCCAGGTGTGGCTGCCTGGGGAGGGACTGCTGTAGGTTGGCTCCAGGGCATGTCTGGCTTGTCTGGCCCAGCCCTACCCTGCCAGTCACCTTCTAATTAATTTCTTTTCAATGTGCATGAATCCGTGCAGTGGGCCACTAGTTAGATTATAAAATTTTATGTACTGTGTGTATATTTACAACTATAAGGGGGGGGGGGGACACACTTGGTAGGAAACATATAAAAGTAATAGTGATTTAGCTGTAGATTTTTTTCCTTTCATTTAAAATACTAAAAAAATTTTCATTATTAAAAAGAACTCTAGGTAGTTAAAAAATTGGGCCCATAGTTACTATTATAACAATTATAATTACATGAGGATAATATTAAACCTCAAGTTATTTTTCCCCAAATTGAGATACAGGGTTTCTTACTATTCACTAAGAGGGGAAAAAAAAGATTTGCTGTAGGAACAAAACTGTAATATTTGCAGCTTTTCAATTCTACAAATTATATCTCAAACCAGGAATATGTAAGCTATTTTCTAATTTATTTTTATTTTATTAAAATATTTTTATTGATTTCAGAAAGGAAGGAAGAGAGAGAGATTCAGACATCAGTGATGAGAGAGAATCATTCATTGGCTGCCTCCTGCACACCCCCTACTGGGGATTGAGCCTGCAACCCAGGCATGTGCCCTTAACTGGAATAGAACTTGGGACTCTTCAGTCCATCGGCTGATGCTATCCATTGAGCCAAACCAGATAGGGCTATTTTTCTTCTTAAAAATATCATTTTAGGACTTACTTTTCAAACTATAAATACATCATCTTCTTGTTGATATAAATCCAGTACCACAGGAGTGTACAAATGAAAGCCAACAGTCTCCCTCCATAAACAGTTTTCTCATGTACCTGCCTAAAATAATTGTCAGCAGTTTGGCAGGTATCCTTCTTAGCCTTTGTGTCATGTAGCTTACAGAAACATAACAAAAGTGGACCCAACTGAGTAAAAAACTCAGATACCTTTAGGATGGCGCTGGCAATTAATGTAAGTGTGTGAGTTACCCTAAAGAAAGGTTTTCTCATTGCGTCTTTGGCTAACTGGAAAGGGATTTTACATTCAAATCCTTCATATTCAAGAGTAGGTTAGAACTCTGGCCCATGTGTGGCTCCGTTGGTTAGAGCATCATCCAATGCACCAGGAGGTTGCTGGTTGGCTTCCCAATCAAGAGCACATGCCAGGGTTGTGGTTTGATTCCTGTTGGGGTGCATGCAGGTGACAGCCATTGATGTTGTGCTCTCACAAAGATGTTTCTCTTTTTTTCTCTCTCTCTCTCTAAATATCAATATAAAACTAATAAAAAAAATAGAGCCCTATTGGTCAGAATATGACTGTGCTCTTTTATTATTCCTTGTTCACTCCACTCCTCCCAGACAAATATAGAATGACCATATGTCATAGATTTATTTAACTCACTGTTAGGAAAACAGCAGGATGGTAAAGCTGATTCCAAAAGCATTTGAGGAATTGAGTGAATGTTGACACTAAAGAAAGAACATTTAAATAAATTGCTCTATTAGGTACAAAATTGGTTCATGTCCTACAGGGTAGTAAAACCTTTGGATTCTGTTGGGCAGAAATTATCTCTACTGAATAAAAATCTACAAATTTACCTTAACCTAATAGAATTTGGTTCCTAATCTATAGAACCAGGTTAGACAATCTATAATAATAAAAGCATAATATGCTAAATAGACCAAATGGCCGAATGACCTTCCAGACAACTTTCCAGATGAAGCTGGGGCTGCAAGGGCCAAGCCCCTTGCATGAATTTCATGCATTCAGCCTCTAGTGGTACTATATATCTTATGGAGGACCTATTAAAAATGTTTCATTATACATTTGAAGGGTTTACAGTTATTGATTCACATTATTCTCCGTTTTGAGTAATTTCTCTGTGTGTGTGTGTCTCTGTGTGTCTCTCTGTCTCGCTGTCTCTCTCTCTCTTGTTAATTCTCACCTAAGGATTTTTTTCCCCATTGATTTTTAGGAGGGGGAGAGACAGAGAAATATCAGTGTGAGAAAGACACATTGATTGGTTGCAGGATTGAGTCCGCAACCAAGGTACTTGCCCTTGACCGGAATCAAACCAGGGATCCTTCAGTCCTCTGGCCAGTGCTCTATCCACTGAACCAAACCAGCTAGGTCTGGTTAATTTTTCTTAACTGTGAGAAACACCTGATGTATTGTATGATAAGGTAAGAGCAGTAAGGTAGGGACCAGGTTTTGGAAGAGCTTGGTATTTTAAACTAAGAAATTTAAACTTTCTTTCAACAAATGTTTATTACTATTTTTTAAATTCTTTATTGTTGAAAGTATTACATATGTCTCCTTTTTCTTCCATTGACCTCTCCTAGCCTGCTTCCACCTTCTAGCACAGGCTCTGACCTCTCTATTGTCTGTGTCCATTGGTTATGCTTATATGCATGCATACAAGTCCTTTGGTTGATCAACAAATGTTTATTGAACACATGTTATATGCCAGACAATGGATTTACTATAATCCTGTGTGTGAGGCTGTGCTGTGCTGCCCCTCGCATGCTCCTGGGAGGCTAACTAGTGGTTCTCAAGGGGTTGTATTAGGCTATTGTCTGGGAAGCTGCTTTTCTCAAAGTACACGTGTTTTGAAAAATCTTCCCAGGTGATTTTTATATCCCTTCCCTTTTGAAAATCATTGTTATATTTATTGGGCTTTTGGGCGGGGGGAATTGAATAAATAGCAAGTAAAATTGTAATTAATATTTAAAAAATATTCATAACCTTGTTAGCCTTCCCCACTCCATAATACATAAAGTAAAATAATTAATGTTCTGATTACACTCTCAGCAAGAATTGTATGCAGTTATCATGTTTAGAGTTATATTTTATGTAACTGAGACATTGATTTGGGAAGAATTGGGTTTAGTGCTTTAATTGTATCCTTAGGTTATGCCTTTACTAAATAAACTGAAAGTTGTCATTTATAATAGTACTAGTGGCCTGGTGCATGAAATTCATGCACATTAAGTAGGGATTAATTAGAGGAAATATTTTAATATTGCTATTTGCCCTTTCTCTATAATAGAAGTATTAGAGATGAAAGAAAATTAGTAAAATGTATATGAAAATTTTCCTCCTGTCAGAGTCTAGGGTGAACCATGGGACCCAGAGTCAAGTCCCCAACCCACCCACGTGCACCTAAAAATTGCACGAGACCTAGACCTGGCTGGCCCCTCCCCCATTGGGTGAGATTCAGACCCGGCCAGTCCCACCCTTGTCAAGCCCCACAGGGCAGGAGATGCAGCCTCAGGTCCCCTGGCCTGGCTCAGGGTGGGGGGCGGGACCTGAAGTCACCACCAAGCCCTGTCAGGTGGGGGTCTCCCAGTCTGGCACTGGGGCGGGAGAAGCAGCCTGAGGCCCCCTGGCCAAGAACCAGGGCAGGACCACCTTGAGGTCCCCCATCAAGCCCTGCCAGGTGGGGGTCATGGCCTCAGGTCCCCCCGCCTGGCACCAGGGGAGTGTGCAACCTCAGGTCCCCTGTCAAGCCATGCTGGGCGGGGAGTGCAGCCTCAGGTTCCCTGGCTTGGTGCCAAGGCGGGGGGGCGTGGCCTGAGGTCTCCCATTAAGCCCCACGGAGGTTGGGGGGCGGGCACAGCCTCAGGTCCCTGCTGATTGCTCATTAAGGCTTATTATGGAAATCCTGCTTCCAATGTGGGCGTAGCCATTTTTGTGGTGGAGTGATGATCAATTTGCATATTCCCTCTTTATTATATAAGATGTGATCTACATGGCAAAGACATATGATTAAATATTAGACTTAAAATGCTTTTAATGAAAGATAAATTTAAAATTTTAAATATGCTACGAGATTATCAATTTTATCAGATACTGATAAAAGGAATAAATAATAAAAGAAAACAGTAAATATATATTTAACTAGTAATTAAACTATTTGAATCAGCAATTAAAATGAGCAGCTGCTGAGTATGTGCATTTACATTCTTCTCAGTAAAACTACTTAGGCTGTCTCTTTGTGTCAGTGCTCTCACAGGGCAGGGATCTGTGAGCTCAGTACACCTACGCTGCCATGGAATTCACAACTGAATCATAGTTATGATGTTACGGATTAGGGGAGAAATTGAAAATTAACATGTACAATTGGTATATTGTGTATTTTTCTTTTTATTAGTGTGCCGATCCAACAAAAGCCCCTGGGTCTGTTTGACTTGTTCAAGTGTCCACTGTGGAAGGTAGGTGACATACTTATTACTTGGCTTCCCTACTTTCATTTTTTAGTTTGCCTTTAAGCTTCATGTTAATGGTTTATTGATTTGGTTTTATTTATCATCATTGCTTAATCATAATGTGTAATTCACTGTAGAGTTTATCTGTCCCCATAGAATCTGTTGGGATTTTTTCCCCCAGTGGTACAACTAAGGAAAATCTAGGGGAGAAACCCTTTATATTGATACTCAGAATTCATTTGATGATCAAGACAACCTAAACCTAGTAATAGTTGATTGAAAAGATGATATATGGGAATTTTGAAATCTCTCTCTATAAAAGCCTAATATGAAAATTGTCCCCATTGGAGTTCAACTAGGAGACTGATCGCTTGCTATGACATACATTGACCACCAGGGGGCGGCGCATAAGGAGGTCCTGGCCAGGAGTTGGCAGCAAGGGAAGGTAGGCCCCAGCTGGCAGCCAAAAGGCCCTGATTCACCCTGATCGCTGGCCAGGCCTAGGGACCCTACCTGCTCACTAATTTCGTGCACTGGTCCTCTAGTATTTAAATAAAAGTTTACCTCATGGTTGTTTTTAAAACTTTTATTAGGGTGAATTTAAACATACACAAAAGGAGAGAGTATAATTGAAACCCATACTTTCATCACCCAGCTTCAGCAATCATCAGCACATGGCCCAGCTTGTTTCACCTATTACCTACCCCAGATGCACCTAATTTATTGACTTTTGATTCAAATCCCAGGTATTACATCATTCTTCCGAAGAAGAAGAAAAAAGAAAAAGCAACACTAAAATATTTACCACTAAAGGAATTTCCTTGATAATGTTCTCACTGTGGAGTTCATGGTTAATTTCTAAGATGTATAAAATGTTTCATTGTTGCATTAAGGTATTTTTGTTTTCCAGGGACCTAATTTCCCACTCCCACCCCATCCTGGTTCAAGCCTGAGTTTCCTCCCAGTTCTTGGTTTTAAAATGATGTTACTGAAGTAACTCTTCTTTTGACACAAACTCAAATATCAACCTTTGTGTTCTTTTAGCCTGGCAGTAGCACATTTATATTTATTGTTCTTGTAGCTTAAAAAAATCCACTTTGAATTTGCTTCAGAGTTAAAAGTTTAGCAGCGGGGGATGGGAAATTATACTAAGTCACACAGACTGAAATCTATATCATATTTATTAGGACTGCTTCCCCATTGTTATTTTAAAACCCTCATTGCATGAAGAGAGCATCTTTGTTCAGTTGACTTTTGATTTTTTACATTTTGAGCCCTGAAATTTAGTATTTTTTTTCCATGTACACTTAAGAGTACCTTTGGAAAATGTTAATTGCATATTTCTTAATTTTGGCTCTTGTGGTTTTGAAATCTCTAGGATTTTGGGAACCTGAAAATACTTTGTACAGATAACACTTTTTTAAAACAGAAGAAATGTACAAGCACTTAAATTCTGCACTTGAAGAGACAGATTCCTCTCCTAGATTTTGAGAGGTGAGAATTAATAATGCAATAAAATTTATATAGTTCTGTTCTCCAGTTGTCTCATAGTGCTCTACAACATAAATCTTGAAGGTCATATGCCAACAAAAAGAGCAGACAAACTAAAAAATTGGAGATATTAATGTTCTTAATAGCAAGCAATAAACAATTCTTTAAGCAGGTTTTGAGAAAATAAATTGAAAATTTCCTAGACTATGCAGGTAGTCTGTTCCCATTTGCATGGAATCTTAAATTTAAACATTTTATATAGTTTTAGAGAAATATGATTAAGTAGATTAAACAGATGAGAGTAGTCTGCATTTGGATTTTCATTTTACATAGCTGATTGGTTAATTCCCTTTTATTATGTGTTGATTGGCACAGATTCTGATTTTAGTAATTTTAGACCACTTATCTGTAGGGAAGTCTAAAATTGAATATTTTTTTCAACAAGGAAACATAATTTATCAGCATATTTGAGTTATGTATTTATTGGTCTTCATAATACCATCCCATTTAAGTTATCTAAAAAAAAATTCTGTGCTCATTGTTAGAAATGTGGGACATATATTGACATTTTCCTTTTTAGACCAATTGCCTAGTTAAAATCTAAAACTAATTGAGGGAAATACTTATTTTTATATTAGTCATTTTTGTATACAAAACTATTAACATTTGACTGATGTATTTGTGTATTAGCCAAAACATTGCCAATCTTAATATTGGCAGTAATACACTTATTACTTTATTACTGACATTTACACTAATCATTTAAACATCAACCAGTCAGCTATTCAACCCATCAAAGTGTCATATGCCAATGATATGCTAAGGCGACTCAGCCTCTCGCTATCACATGCACTGACCACCAGGGGGAAGACGCTCTGACCAGTAGGTTAACTTGCTGCTGGGGTCCAGCTGATCGGGACTGAGCAAGATGGGCCCTAAAGCCCTCCTGTGGTCCCTCCCTGGCTGGCCAACCTCCTGAGTCCCTCCCCAGCCTCAGTCATGCACCAGTGGGGTCCCTGGGTCTGGCCTGTGCCCTCTCGCAATCCCCTCAGGGGATGTCGGAGACCCGGTTTCAGCTCAATCCCGCGGGCCAGACCAAGGGACCCTACTGGTGCACAAATGCTTGCACTGGGCCTCTAGTCTAGTCTATTTGGAGACCACAGTGTGGTGGCTAGATGAACCATGTGTACAGTGTACAGATAATCAGTTTTCAAAGACTTCAAGTAGTAATGCCTTTATTATTATTGTTCAGTATTACCTTTCTTTTATTTCAAAGGCACTCATAAATACTATTCTTTTCATGGCACAGAATAAATATATATAAACATTAGGAATTGAGCTGATTAGTTATTAAGCCTATATTACACCTTGGTGTTTACCTTTTTAATTAAATATTGGCTGTTTCTTGACCTGTGCAATATGTCATCTCACATGTCACATGTCAAAGTATGTGCTTAATATTACCACTTTTTAAACAATTATGCTGTTTGGATTCTGAGTAAATAGTAGTTAAGCATATAAAGGAAAACATGAATAAAATAATTACTAATACTCACTTATTCATGCATGCATTGTGAGCCATGTATTATTTAATCACTTAACAGTGTATGACAAGCATGTCACACTCAAAGGCTAACATGGGCCAAATGAGGTTTAAGTTTATGTGGGCCACAAAAAGAACAAAAGCTTCAATTTTCATAGGAACAGGTTTATTTTGATAGAGACATGCTGAATACAAAGAGCTGAAATAAATGAGTAATTGTTAACATAAAATAATAGAACATTTTAATAAAAAGTAAATTTTTTTTAACATTAACTTACCAGACACTGAATAACTGTACAAATTAACAAGCGTAATGCAAATTAAACTATTTTTCTTGTTTTCTGAAAGTGAAATATTTCCTGTTGCTCACACAAAACAAGTCAGAATAAGACTAATGACGTGGCAATCGGCTGCTAAAATATTTGCTGCTAGTATTAGTGGAGAGAAATGGTGTGCCTGCATATAAGGCGTGTAAGGGAAATGAATGCAACACGATTATAGTAATCAGTCATTAATGAACATAGTAGTTCATTATTAATAATTATGCATAATAGGATATTGTAAAAATTAAGTTATTAAATTTTTATTAAAACGTTTCTTACATCCCTTTATATTGGCTGGGCCACAAAAATATTCGTTGTTGGCCATAAGTTTCACATGCTTGGTATATGAGATCCTGAGCACTGTTATTTCTATTTTACAGATGAGAAACATAAGTACAGAGAGGTTAAATGACTCACCCAAACTCACATGGGCAGCATGTGGTCAAAGCTTACTTTTGAACTCAGGCAGTCTAGTTTTTGAGTTTATACTCTTAACCATTATTTTATTTAAAAATTCATTTTAGTCCACTTTTGTGGACAAAGAACTCATGTACTACATACTAATGTTGGTTATGTTTACTTCAATGAAAAAATGGGAAAACAACGTGATTAAATTTTGAGTTGAGATTAGTAGTGCCTTTGTCACTTCCAGCTTTGTGAGGTGGAGAGGCTGGGCTTGAAGTTGATCTTTCCTACTTACCACAAGGTAAGTGTTGCTCCTGGTACACAATTAAGGTACCTCATGACAAAAATGTCACCTTAACTCTGAGCATGTCTTAACTCTGAGCATGTTTATTTTGGTACCAGTTAACCAACATTTGTTTTGACGATTCAGAATTTTCAGTTAGTCCTTGCCTTCTACAAATTGGCTGCTTTTTTAGGTACTGAGAAGTTTTGTTTTATAAGAGTTTTCACAGTTGTGGTTAGTTACAGCATTGTACAGTATCTAGGTAAAAGTGTAGATGAATTTGGGTGCATAAGAACACTTATTTCAAAATGTTTCATTTTTCTTTCTGTAATACAGTGTTTTACTAAATGTGAGTTGGAAAGTGTTACACAATACTTATTACTATAGTCAACCTTTGATTGCCTTATATATGCTGTAAATTAAAAGTTGATTGTCATATTTGATTGCAAAAAAAGGAGCATATTTTAAGTATTCAACTTAATAAATGATTGAATGCTCTTATAAGGAGGAATTCTTTCTTATTCTGGTTTGTTTACCATCTGATTTTATTATCATCTCCTACTACTTTAACTTCCAAAGCAATATTTAGATTAAAATAATTTTTCATTTGGTTTTTGTAAGGTACGTGAATGGCCATGCAAAGAAGCATTATGAAGATGCACAAGTACCCTTAACCAACCATAAGAAATCAGAAAAACAAGATAAAGCTCAGCACACAGTGTGTATGGATTGTAGTAGCTACAGTACATACTGGTAAGTATTAATATTTTCCTGGAAGTGATATTTCTTCCTGTCAGTGTGCAAGTGTTTTTTCATTTCCTCGTTTCCTTTCCTCACCAATCTCTAAGCCAGTTGCTACTGCCAACACTTCCTTTTAGTTCTGTTAAGATTCACTCATGGGCTATCTTATTCATTTAGCTTTTACTTTTCATTGTTCCTTTCGACTTCCTTGCCCCTCTTCTTACCCACTTTATGTTCCTTGTCTATCCCAATAATCTTTAGGAAAATGAAAAATATCTATTTCTTTGTTGTTCATTACAATTCCTTTTTTTGTTTTGTTTTTTTATTGAAGAATATGATACAAAAATCATGTTTCTATGGTGTAAGTTAACATTTTGTTACATAATCCCTAAAAATTTAATTTCTTTGTATAAAAAACTGTGACAATATCCCCTCTTCCAGAAAGCTCCATTCTCCTACTCCTCTGCAGATGAATGTCAGAAATTTCATGTGTAGCTATTTTTTAAAATAGCCAATTCTTTAGGAGGATATTTTCATATAAATGACAATAAAGTTAAGTATCTCTTTTTATAACTACTTAGATCTAGGTTATTTAGATTACAGTGATGATTAACAATCCATATCCTTAGAAAGTCAGTGTATTTTACAATTTTAACTTTGGTGTGAAGCAAATTTATTTCCTTGACTAGAAAATTATGATGAACAATTGTTTTTTAATCAGTTTACTCAATTCAAAAGGCTTTTGACACTGAAGTGGGAAAGACCAGTTAAAGGATTTCTTTGGAAGTCCCCCCCCCCCATAGCATAATTTATAAAGTAGGGAATAAATGTAAAATGCATTCATTGAATAATTGCTCATCCAGAATACTTCAAAGCCCCACTGCCTAATGGTACCATCAAAAGTACAGCTGAAAACAAACTCCAGAATAGGAGTGAATTACGTGGCTTTTATGTCCTCAGGTGAGATCTGAAGGGGGTAGTGATGAAGGGGGGAAAAGGATAAACCCATGAAAACTATTTGCAAATATTCTCCCTACTTCCCTTTCTTCTATTTCTTCCTTTCTTGATTTTATTGGAAGAAGAATGGGAATTGCTTAATGTTGCCTATAGTGGGGATATTCACGATGATGATACTGTTGACCAGAGGAAAGTTCTACCTGAACAAGACAAGGGAACAATAATGGAAGGTTTCATTGGTGAGAGGTAGGGGAGTGGTCCATCATCTGTCCCCTTATCATGCAATGAAAGTTTCAGAACGGGAAACCAGTATGATTTGTCAGAATATCTGGAATTTTTTTTAAAGCAATTAGGCTATAAACTAAGCTGCTCTTTTGGGGGCAGATCTGGAAATGTGACTTTAAAAACTCATGTCCCATCCTGGTTGGTGTGACTCGGTTGGAGCATTGTCCTATCACAGGGTTGGATTCCCGATCAGGGCACATTCTTAGATTGTGGTTTTGATCCCATGGTCGGACTGGTCAGGTGGAAGGTTTTTTTTTGTGTGTATTTTTTCCTGAATAGCCTTGACTGTCATATGAAGTGGTAGTAGGCAGGGTGGAAATTTAAACTCCAAATATGTTCAATTCACATTTTCTACTGAAGTTGTGTGTTAATCCTTTCTACATCATCTTTAGTTGATAGTTGTATTGTAGAAAGGTGTCCATCAAAAGGAAAAAAAAAAAAGGTCATTTGGCTTCCTAAGTCTTAAATTTTGACAAGCTTAACATTTATTAAATTGTGATTGTTGAATATAACATCTTAAAGTTCAGTGTTTCAGATCACTGATGTATCAGTGATCCTTTGTGTGGAAGATGTCCAGCCATGGGAGAAAGAGAAGCTAGAGGTAGATGAAGATTTCAATAAAGATGAAAATCTCCCCAAGCTTTTCACACAAAGGCTAGTGCTCAGTTTATTGTTATTTGCTCTTGTAAAACACTCCTTTCTACGAAAGTTAAAGGAGTATTAGCCAAGCTGTTGAAGGCGTTTTCTTTATTTTTCCCTCCTTTTCCTCAGGAAACTTACATACTAGAATTATGTAGCTTCCTAATTGATAGGACCATGCATTTCTGTAGGGTTGTAAGACAGCAGAAAATAAGATCATTCTTGAGGTATCTATCTCACATTCATTATTGTTGGTCATGTCAACCTACATGTACCAGATGTTAAAACATTCATTCATCTTAATTTTTAGTTAGCAATGTGCATTAACTACTTATGGACAAGTTCACAAATACAGTTAAATCTCTGTGTTGGTGGGCTTTCTTGCTATTGGTAAGATCAAAGGAAATAGTAATCTAAAGAAATTTTAAGAATTATCATAATGGAATGGAATTATAATCATAGATCTTTTAAAAAAACATAGGTTATATACTTTACTGTCTTTATATATTGCAATTTGGAGGAATAACTATTAAATAAATTTGAATTGAATTTGTTTTATATTGGGATAATGTCCTAAAAGTACTTGTCGTTTTATCGCTGAATTGTAATTAAGTGGCAGTTCCTAAACCTTGGGGAATATATACCATACAGAGACTTCTTGGCTAGTTGCCAGTCTTTTGTGTGAAGTGATACAGAGCTGCATGTGTGCGACACCCAGAGCTTCTGAAATTCAGGAAGGGAGCTGCAGCTGGGCACATTACCATTTCATTTGTGGGCTTTAGAACAAAATGTCAGGGATTCATCCTGTATTATGATTACACTGATGGCCTAAAAGGATTCTGTGATAGCTGTACATTGATGAAGCTGGAGTTTAAATGAACATTTTCCCCACACCTTACTATGATTAGGAAACAAACAATTTTTTTTTTTCTGTATGGGGTATGTGTATATGTATTATTTTACAGGGCATTTGGTAATTCCACTCCTGTTTGTAAGTTTTCATTGTACATAAATTTCTTGTGGTTAGACAGAATGATTTAGTTTAGAGGTAAAATATTGATATATTAGGTATAACCTATTTGATTATTTTTAAAAAATATATATTTTATTGATTTTTTTACACAGAGGAAGAGAGAGGGATAGAGAGTTAGAAACATCGAGGAGAGAGAATCATCGATCAGCTGCCTCTTGTACACCCCTGCTGGGGATGTGCCCACAACTAAGGTACATGCCCTTGACCGGAATTGAACCTGGGACCTTTCAGTCTGCAGGCCGATGCTCTATCCACTGAGCCAAACCGGTTTCAGCAGCTATTTGATTATTAATTATTATGCTTATAGTCAAAATATTTTGACTTTAGCTGATTATAAAACTTCTTTTCCACCTGCTCTATGCTCTAAAGAAGTGAAACATGCTCTGAGGAATACAATTTCTCTATCCTTTCCTTTCCAAGAGTCCCCTTTATGACACTGTCACTGAACTGACCCCATTCCCGCCTTCCAGCTCCAACTATAACTGGATGTAACTTCTCCTAAACTCATAGAGCTTGGGATAGTTGTAATTTCATTCTCTGTGTTAAAATATTTGAAAATGTCATTGGGGACTGCAGGAAGCATATGTCAAATCTTTGTATCTTCCATAGTACTCAGTGTCTGATACACAGAAGGCAGTATATATTGGAAAGATTGAATTTTGTTACTATCTCCCCAGAATGTTTATACCAAATTAATTTGGTTTATACCAAATCTGTAATACTGTGCCCTCTGATCATCATGGGCCACAGAATACTATTCCTGGAGAAGACCTAAATCAGGCATATGTGAGCCATTTCATTTACCTCCCAAGAGGGAGACCCTTGCAGAGCAGCTCCCTTCATTTCTGATGTAACATAGGGCGTCTGAAAGAGGCACATATTAACCACATGGAACAACAAAGAATGGGTTTGAAAAGATGGAAAGAAAACACCAAAAGGAGTAATTTTGATTTGACACGAACCCACCCCTTTGATAGATCATGTTAAATTGAGCTAGAGATAAGTGAAGCTTTCAATAGCAGTGAGCATCTTACCAAGATTTTCACACAAGGGCTTGTGTTCACTTTTATTATTTGTTAAGTAATATTTTCTTTCTTCCCACCCCAACCTCTCTCCTTTAGTCAATACAAATGGAACTGTAGGTGGTATGAATTACTGTATCAAACAGGAGCAGATTAAAATTAGAACTTTAGGCCCATTCCTTGCTCCTCTGGACACTTTTAGGTTGGTCTCGGCCCGTTTGAAGACCAGGAAGTTGATAAACCGCGAGGCCAGCCGCTGGAAGACGGCGGCTCGGGTGGGACAGTCGCCAGGGATGGCGGAGCGTGAGGATGAAGCGGGTGTCGGGGCTGCTCTCCTGGACGCTGAGCAGGGTCCTGTGGCTCTCGGGCCTCTCTGAGCGGGGAGCTGACCGGCCGCCCCGATCATGGAAAAGGAAGTGAAGTGCTAGAGGTTTATGATTTGATTCAAACTATCTGGGACCCAGAGAAGTCCAATACTTTGGCAGAACCAGAAGTGGTAACAGAAAATTGTGTGGAGGTTTAGAAAGTAAATGGACTATTTGGTTATTATCAAATTCACGCCAACAGTACCTCATTGCTCTTTGGCAACTTACTGGGCCGTGCTGAAGAGTAAAACTTCAGCAGTGTTTACCATTTAAACAAGGTCCCTTTAGGCGATGGCGCCTTCTCTGGCTCCTTCTCTGGGTCAGACTACCGGTGGCGACCACAGGAGCATGGTGGACCCGGACCTGTTTATGGAATGTGAGAGGGGGGAGCTGGAGCCATGGCAGAAAATCTGTGATGTCATTGAGCATTCTGAAGTTGAAGATTATAATTCAGTGGATGAAACTACTAGTTTCTGAGAGCCAGGAGCCAGTCTCGGCTCCAGTGCCCATCGCTCTCTATGCTTCTATTGTTAAGCATGGCAGCGGGGCACAGAACAGCGGCAGTGCAAAGAGGACTCTTGTCAGACTAATTGTCGAGGACAATCCCCAAATAAAGCGCCGTCGTCGTAGATGTAATATGCCTGATGACCAAGAATGCCACCATATGTTTCTCCATCCGAAAGAAGGCGACGTCGTCTACAGAATATGTCTGAAGAAGAACGATTGGCACAACGTAACTCTGAAGCCGAAAGAAGCCGGCGTCATCGACAGAATATGACTGAAGAACAGCGATTGGCACTACGTACCTCTGCAGCCGAAAGAAAGCGACGTCGTCTACAGAAGATGACTGAAGAACAACAGTTGGCACTATGTAACTCTGAAACTGAAAGAAGCCAGCGTCGCCGACAAAAAATGTATGAAGAACAGTCATCGACAAGTACTACCAGTAGTGGTAGGAACTGCCTTCATAGCGAAAATGAGGTAAATGAGGATACAGTTATCGAACACAGTTGTGGAATGTAACACATGTGGTGTTACATGTCAATTTTGCCTGTCCCTAAATTTCTCTGATGAAATACTATGTTGCTTTCTCTCGAGTTTGAAGAGTGTGTGACGTTAAAGTTGTAAATACTTCGTCACAAGGAAAATTAGTCAAGCACTCTGAAAGTGTTTTTACTCTTAATGTGGTATACAGGGAGATATTAGAAGAAGTTTATCAATATATCAGTCATTGTTTTTATCGATTTTTTATATCGTGTTTTTGTTGTTTTTATATCATCTTTTTGTTGTTTTCATTTCTTTGTTATATCATGTTATTGTTTATTGAATTTATATGTTATTTTCATGTACATTTTACTAATTTTCTTTCATCTCTGACACTTATAGAGAAAGAGTGAATAGCGATCTTAAAATATTTCTTCTAATTAATTTCCTTTCAATGTGCACGAATCTGTGAACCTGGTCGCTAGTAGTATTGAGATATTTATAGGTGAAATGATTTGATCTAAAATTTGTTTCAGAATAATATGGGCACTAGTAAGTGGGTAGAAGGTATAGATGAAACATGATTGGCTAATTATCGAAACTCAGTGATGGTTCATGGGATTCATTATAGTGTTCTATATATATATATATATATATTTTTTTTTAACTTCCTCATAATCAAACATTTAAATTGAAAATATATATATGGTCAGTAAGTTGCCAGTAATAGTTATCATAGATAAAACCTGTTGGAATTTTTTATCTGTCAACCTCTGTAATCACTACTCTGCTGGCCCAGTAGTTACTAGTCCTCTACTGGGTTCTCAGTTTCTCGGAGACTGTGGGACAAACCACTGTTGGCTCATTAATAGCCACCTATATACCCACTCTGCTGGTTTTGCTTTGTAGCTAACTGCATTGACTCCATTCGCCAAGTTGAACATACAGTTCAGAGGAGTCCATCTTATTCAGTGATTTGAGGTAAAAAAGTTGAGGCAACATTTGCTTTTATATTTGATTTAGGTATATTGTCTCACCCCCAAATTTTCTATCTAGTTTTAGAATATTTGTAAGTTAGAAAATACAGTATTGAGATTTTTTTTTAGCCAAATGTAATATATAGAGGACTTAAAAACATTTACAAAATTGCTTTTTTCACAAATGAAAAAGAATGTAAAATATTTCAATAACAATTAGCCAAGTTTATTAGAATGTGTTTATTGATATTTATTCATGAATGAATCATTACCTTATTAAGTCATCATTTTTACTTAATGCTGTTGACCAGGTCTTTCTCTATCAAGCTTAATGACATAAAGAGAAAGAAGGCAGCCTGCCTACTCTGTGTTTCCATACCTAAGACCATGGTTGTTTAGAGAGTCTTTTGCATTTCTGAGATTTGACTCACTAGGAAGAAATGCCATTCTTTTTCTTTTTTAAATATATTTTTATTGATTTCAGAAATGAGGGGAAAAGGGAGGGAGGGAGAGAGGTAGAGAAGCATTGATGATGGGAGAGAGTCATTCATTGTTTGGATGCCTCCTGTGTGCCCCACATTGGGGGTGGGGCCCCCAACCTGGGCATGTGCCCTGATCGGGGAATTGAACCCTGATTTCTTGGTTCATAGGTCGAAGCTCAACCCCTGAGCCACACTGGCTGGTTGAGATGCTATTCCTTAAAGTCTCTGTACTTGCTGAGTTAATGCTTATTGATGAATATTCCTCTTATTAAAAAAATTAGGTGGTGGGGTGGACTAAAAGGGGTCAATGGGGGGAAAGGAGGAATATATGTAATACTTTCAACTATGAAGTTTTTTTTTAAGTAAGGTGGGTTAGCAACAGATTACATTCTGACAAAATAGGTGTTATCTAGTTAAAATATGTTTTTTTTGTTTTAAGAAAAACATATTACTTTATTTGTAAGAAAAATTAACTTATATGTTATTTTGTTTTGCTGGGAGAAAAATAAAGAAAATTCTCAAGTTTAGAATTTTTTATTCTTGCATCTATTTGGCTACCCTGAGGTATAGTTCACATAGAAATAGGGGAGTTCTAGCTAGTTGCTCAATGGATACTGTCAGCCTGCAGACTGAAGGGTCCAGGGTTTGATTCCAGTTAGGGGCACATACCCACATTGCTGGCTCAGTTCCCAGTAGAGGGCATGCAGGGGCAGCCTATCAGTGGTTCTCTCTCATCATTGATATTTCTATCTCTCTCTCCCTCTCCTTTCCTCTTTGAAATAAAAAAAAAAAAGGGTAAATGGTGACTCTCCTTCTTTATCATTTTTCAGAATAATGAAGCATGCTTAATTTTAAACCAAAGTAATGAGTATGGGTGGTTTTATATCTGTTACTTTGTGTCTAGAATATGAGTTAGTACTATGCAAACCAACCTAGGACCAGTGCTCAGGAGACCAGGGCCAGCTGGAGGTATGAGGGACACCTGGGCTGCTACCTTCTACCCCATGGGCTCTGCAGGACCCTCAGTGCAGTACCAGTGGCCTGGAATGTCACCAGGGAGCTGGATGCCCATGGCTGGCTTGCAGGTGGAACAGCTATTTGCTGTAAGGTGTAAGAAAGAGTTTAGGAGAAACCAAGATGGTGGCATAGGTAAACATCTGAACTTGCTACTTCACGCAATTACTTCAAAACTAAAACTAAAAGACAAACGAATATCATCCAAAACCACGGGAAGGCTGGCTGAATGGAATTTATACAACTAGAAGGAAAGAGAAAAGCACATTGAGACTCGGAGGAGGTATAGGAGTGAAGTGTGGAACTTTGAAGGTGGGCACGCATGTGCGGAAGGGGTCTGGCAACTGAGTATGCTGTTGTCATTTTCAGTTGGGAGGGAGATACAAGGTCCCAACTGCTCTGAACTCCAGTTCTGAGCTAGACTCTGGGGACCCAGACTCATACGGGGAGACACTGGACTGTCTGGCATTGGGCCAGAGCATGAGGGTGGCTTTCTCTCAAAGGTGCTTGCAGCCATCATTGTTCCTGCACAGTGCCACGGACACAGAAACCTGGGGGCCTCTTTGGGGCTGGGCTGACAGCCATTGCTGTTTGCTCCCTCCTGGTGATTTCTTGAGACTCTGCCCCACCCAATTTGTGACCCCACCCACGCTGTGCACAGAATGCTTTTGCGTATGAATGGCCTGGCCTTTTGTAATCTAAAATTACCTAACAAACTGCAACTGTATCAAAGAGTACCAGAACTTCCAAAAGAAGGACTAAGGCTCCACAGCAGCTTGCAATGTTTCACATCTGGGCCTATCTGGGCACCTCCAAACCCCAAACAAAGAAGAGGAATCTGCAGATATCTTTGTAGCTCCTACTGGGTGGCCTTAGGCAGTGGCTGACTTTGTACTTCCTTGGAGATCAAGAGCCAGTGTACCCAGTGGTCAAAGTGAGACCATCCAGATTACCATTCTTCAGATCCATAAGAGACACACTCAGCGGGCAGACTCTGCACCACTGGGCCTTATAGGTCACCTAGCACACAAGGCCACTATATCAACACAGGGAAGCAGCCAAAATGCAATGCCAAAGAAACAGGTCATAAGTGAAAGAAATGGAGGAAAGCAAACTACTGGATATAGAGTCCAAAACCACATTTATAAGGCTACACAGGAATCTTCTGGAAACCTACGAGAAATTTAGTGAGACCCTTAAGGATATTAAAAAAGACCAACTAGAAATTAAGCATACATTGATTGAAATAAAGAATAATATACAGAGATCCAACAGCAGACTAGAGGATCCCAAAAATCAAGTCAAAGATTTGAAATACAAAGAAGCAAAAAAAACCCCACAAAAAACAGAAAAACAAAATAAGCCAAAAATATGAAGATAGTGTAAGGAGCCTCTAGGACAACTTCAAGCATACCAACATCTGAATTATGGGGTTGCCAGAGGAAGAGAGAGCAAGATACTGAAAACCCATTTGAAGAAATAATGACAGAAAACTTCCCCTACCTGGTGAAAGAAATAGACTTCCAAGTCCAGGAAGTGCAGAGAACCCCAAACAAAAGTTAGAAACATCGATGAGAGAGAATCATCCATCAGCTGCCTCTTGCACATCCCCACTGGGGATGTGCCCGCAACCAAGGTACATGCCCTTGACCGGAATCGAACCTGGGACCTTTCAGTCCGTAGGCTGACACTCTATCCACTGAGCCAAACCAGTCTTGGCGAAAGCATTCATTGTTTTAGTGACCAATTTGGCAGTATTGTGCATATGGCTGCCTATCAGTCCAAATACAGGGATTAAGTATTTTTGTCTGCCAAGAGCATCTCCTCCTGATGAAAAAGGCCTCCCCGCCCATTTAAGCAATCATATCCTATTAACCTATACTAATAAAAGGGTAACATGCTAATTAGACCAGGTTGACCAGTCATCTACCACATGTCTGATTCCTTCCAGACAAGGCCATGGTGGAGGGGGCCGAGGCAGTTAGGGGTGATCAGGCTAGCAGGGCCGGGAAGTTGGGGGTGAGATCAGGCTGGCAAGGGAGGGCAATTAGGGGTGATCAGGCAGGCAGAGGCAGTTAGGGCAATCATGCCAGCAGGGCAGAGCAGTGAGGGGCAAGATCAGGCCAGCAGGGATGGGCAGTTAGGGGCAATCAGGCAGACAGGCAGGTCAGCAGTTAGGAGCCAGCGGTCCTAGATTGTGAGAGGGATGTCCCCTAAGAGATCTCCGATTGGAGAGAGTACATGCTGGACTCTTCTCTCTCCCCCCCCCCCCCCCCCGTATAAATTTCATGCATTGGGATACTAGTTTATAATAAAACTAGAGGTCAAATTTGTCTCTAAGATATAAAAATATTATGCCAGGGAATGAAAAGGAATTTAAAACTTAATGATAGATTTGTTATTGTCCCCTTCTTGAGGGTACTTTCTGCATAAAAGTTTTAGTGGTTTTAGTATTATTTATGACTTATTGTATAAAGATAGCTTTGTATCTAGTAGATTAAAGGAATTTTTTCTGTTGCATAGAAAATCATGTTCATTTGTATGATGATTGCGACTTGTTAGAGGTGGGAGAAGAATGGTTTGGGAGTATTAGTTCTTTAAGAATATGATGTAGAACCTTATGACTTGGGTAGCTTCAATAACACTGATAATAGGAATGGAGAAAATTAGAATTTTTAAGTGAGATGTAACATCTGTGTGGTACAATATGGTGGCAATTAAAAGTGGCTTGGGGGTCTGAGGAATTGAATGTTTTATTTTGTTTTAATTAATATAAGTTAAATTGCCATATGTGGCTGGTAGTTAATATATTGCATAATACAATCTCAAACTATTAAAATTTAACATTGAGTATATTGTTATGAAATTCTCAAAACCTAAGACAAAACTTTGATAGAGCCAAAACTGGTTTGGGTCAGTGGATAGAGTATTCGGCCTGTGTACTGAAAGGTCCCGGGTTCGATTCCAGTCAAGGGCATGTACCTTGGTTGTGGGCACATCTCCAGTAGGGGGTGTGCAAGAGGCAGCTGATCGATGATTCTCTCTCATCTATGTTTCTAACTCTCTATCCCTCTCTCTTCCTCTCTATAAAAAAATCAATAAAAAATATATTTTTTAAATTTGATAGAAACTCCCAAAAGAAAACAAGTCATTTTCACTAATTAAAATAGTTACAAATAATTATAACTTTAAGAAAATCTAGCCCAGTAAGAAGTATCAAAAAAATTATATAACTACTGAGTAAATTATACCTGCAGTCTGCCAACATATTCATTAAGGAAACCTCAGATTATTGTACCATTAGAAGCAAAAATGCATTTATAAAGAAACCAATTCTGATTTTACAAAACTAACATCAAAATAAAAGGAAACTATTAAAATATAACAGTTTTCCTCCAAAAAGGGCAAATGTCCTATATTAATTACTGAAATAGGAAAGCTATTTTTGTTCAAGTCAGAAACAAGACAAATACTTCTTATCATGAATTACATGATTGTCACTGTAATTAAACTTCATTTTGGCAATTCCAGCCTTCGAAGTAAGTAATAAGTAAATGAAATAATTACTATAAATGTTGGAAAAGAAGAAAATAATTATTTCTGTTTTCAAATTATAGGATGCTCAGAAAACTTGGGGTAGTAGAAAACAACAACTAGAATTAATAAATTTTGAAATGGTGACACACACACCACACACTGAATGACCATATTATTAGGAGGAGGTTTGGGGGGTGGGGGAGAAGGAGGGAGGGAGAGAAATCAATTGGTTGCCTCCTGCATACACCCTAACTGGGGTTGAAATTGAATCTGCAACCCAGGTATATACCTCTGATCTGGAATCAAACCCATGACCCCTTTGGTGCTTGGGGGTGACACTCTAACCACTGAACAACACCGGCCAGGGCTAACCATAGTTTATAACCAGATATATTTCAAAACAGAAAATGTATTCCAAGTTTTAGAGGATAAACTTTTAAAAGGCATTCTACAAGTTACATACTTTTTTGTGCTTTTCATTCTGACATAATCTTCTTGAAGGGAATATTAAGAATAGTGATTTAATTTTTTTAGGTGTTATAGGTAGGCATAGTTCTGACCAATAGTTTCAACACAATTGTAAACCAGGAAGATATTTTTATAACTAGTTTACTTTAAATCCTTTTTTTGTTTTGGGACTTTTAGTACCAGTATTATTAATATTACTAGAGGCCTGGTGCACAAAATTTGTGCACGGGGAGTTGTATCCCTCAGCCCAGCCCCTTCACCCTCTCCAATCTGGGACCCCTCGAGGGATGTCCGACTGCCTGTTTAGGCCTGATCCTGGTAGGATTTGGTTTCTTAGGATATTAGATAGGATAGAGGCCTGGTGCACAGGTGGGGGCCAGCTGGTTTGTCCTGAAGGGTGTCCTGGATCAGGGTGAGGGTTCCCTTGGGTTGTGGGGTGGCCTGGGAAAGGGGCTTGTGGTGGTTTGAAGGCCAGCCATGCCCCTGGGTGACCCAAGTAGAGGCCCTGGTATCTGGGATTTATTTATCTTCTATAATTGAAACTTTGTAGCTTTGAGTGGAGGCCAAGCAGGCCAGAGCTGTGGAAACTTGGCTTTCTCCATCGCTGGGGGAAACTCAAGCCTCTTGCTCTGTAGCTGCCACCATTTTTGTTGGCATTTATTTATCTTCTATACTTGAAACTTTGTAGCCTTGAGTGTAGGCCTGGCCCTCCAGTGATGCAGAAAGCTTGACTTCCTCCATTGTCAGGGAAACCCAGGCCTCCTGCTCGCTCCGTGGCCATCTTAGTTGGGTTAATTTACATACTCACTCTGATTGGCTGTGTGCATGGCTTGTGGATGTAGTGGAGTAATGTTAACTTGCATATCATTCTTTTATTAGATAGTATTTTAAAAAATCTTCATTGTTCAAAGTACTGCCTATAGCTCCCCCTTACAGCCCGCCCCTGCCTCAGGCTCTCACTGCCCCATTGTTTGTGTCCATGGGCCATGCATATATATACATATATGCATACAAGGTCCTTGGTTGATTACCTCCCACCCATCCACCCTCCACTGCTTTCCCTCTGAGATTCTGAACTCGGTTCTATGTTTTCAAGTCTCTGGATCCATTCCTTCAATAGTTTATTTTGTTACTTAGATTCCACATTTGAGTAAGATCATGTAATATTTGTCTTTCTTTGACTGTATTCAGTTGGCATGGTACTCTCCAGGTCCCTCCATGCTATCTCAAAGGGTAAGAGATTCTTCTTTTTTACTGCTGCATAGTATTCCATGACATAAATGTACCACAGTTTTTTTTTTTACCTAATCATCTACTGATGGGCACTTGAGCAGTTTCCAGTTAATAGTTATTGTAATTGTGCTGCTATGAACATAGGGGTGCATACATTCTTTTCTTTTTTTTTTTTTTGGTTTCTTAGGATAAATTCATCCTAAGAAACATCTGCTATGGCACCAAGTGATTAGGGCTGGCGCCAGGTGCTGGCAGTGGGTGCGAGTGGCAGCTCTGGCACTGGCATCAGGTGCAAGTGGGGCAGGTACCTGCAACAGGTGCGAGCGCCCGGCAGGACCACAGTACATGGAAACAAAGAATTTTCAGTAACCACCAGAGGCTTGCACCGATGACAGCAACCAGTGCCCCACCTTGGTCTGGTGCCCCCACTCAACTGCTCCACCATCCTGCCATAGCCAACACCTGCCATGCCCCTTCTGGTGGTCAATACATGTCATAGCGACCAGTTTGGTGTTCCGCTGTTTGGCCTATTTGCATATTAGGGTTTTATATATATAGGTTAGTTTTACACAACTGATTTATTTTATTCTGCTGTACCAAATCATAATGGCCATTCTTTGTAAATTTTGTGACATACCTTCTTTTAATTCTGTCTCATTAGTGTGTTTTCATTTGAAAGTTTAAAAAAGTTAAAATTTTTAATTCTTACTAGTAAGCTAGAAAAAATAATTTGTTATAGTTAAAAATATATTTCAATTTTACTACCAATTGTGATTTACGTAAATATCACTAACTCATGCTGTCTTCATAAACTAGTCAAATAAACACATTACAGTGCTGCATTATTGTAAGGAAAAATAATTTCAACTGAATCATTCTGTTGATACAAACTAGATTGGTGCGCTGTTTATGTATAATATATTAGAAATGACATGTCCCCATCAAGACAATATGAAATCTTGATACATTTACCTTTGATATTAGAAAATCCTTATCAAATGTATTATGAGGTCTTCTTAGGAGCACTAGTTTGTGTTCTTTTTAAGGGAAATTAGGTTTAATTATATTGTCCACTTTGCATCTTTATGATAGCACAAGATCCTAGTTTCTCCTTTTCCTTTTTGTTTTTCCTTTTTGTTTCCACTAGAAAGTACAATAAGCTGCAATACATCTATATGATATAATAAAAGTGAAATATAGTTTCACCTAAACTAGGGGTGGGCAAACTATGGCCCGCAGGCCGGCTGTTCTATCTGGCCCGTGGAGCTGAAAGAGCGGAGGGTTCTCTTGCTCTCTCCTCCGCTCCTTCACCAGCAGCCCAAGATGAGAGTGCCAGCATGGTCAGGTTGCTTTTGTTCCGGCCCTCCGGTCCAGTTTAAGAACCCATTGTGACCTTCGAGTCAAAAAGTTTGCCCACCTCTGACCTAGACCATAAAATTGTCATTAAAAAATATTTTGTACTGCTTCAGTTGTTAAAATTTTATATTAATTACAACTTTGAAAAATTAAAAGTCAGCCCTGACCAATTTGGCTCACTTGGTTGGGCATAGTTCTGTGCACCAAAAGGTTGATGGTTCCATTCCCCAGTAGGGGGTGTACAGGAGGCAGCCATTTGATGTTTCACTGTCACATCAATGTTTTTTTCTCTCTCTCCCTTCCTCTCTCCCTAAAAAGTCTACTTAAAAATCCTTAAAAAAATAAAATTGCATGAGACATATTAGCACAGCTCTAGAATCTATAGCAACTTACTCACTTTAATGATAAAAGTTCAGGGAGATGAAACAACTAGTCCCAATTAAACAAGATTAGTTGGAAGAGACAAGGCCCAAAATAAGTCTATTTTAATATATGAAAATGTCATTTTAACAGATGTTAAGTAATTTTATATCCCAGCTGAATGCATGAATTAAAGAATTGCTTTAATAAGAAAAAAATCACTTATTTCATTTAATTTGAAACAGTTTGTTTCTTTATACAAAGCAAACAATTTTTATGGAGGTTACACTATTTATGGAGGTTATAAGGGGTTCACTTTTCAATTAGATAGTAGAATATCCTGTCAATACATGAAAGGTTATGTAAATTTCCTTTTAGACTTCATTTCCCAGATGAACACTAGCATTTGGAGTATTTTTATTTTGGATAGAGTACTGTTTTATTTGAATCCATGCATAAATATATGCAAACATAAAATGAAAATATAAGGAGGAATTAGAGTAACAGTACAATTTCCTTCTTCAGTGAATGCTGAATGTTCATGGAAGAACTAAGTGCCTGAAGCCCAAATTTAGACAGAATAGACTTGACCCTCTTAACACCTTTGCTGAGAGGAACAAAGAATTAAAACTTTTCTCTTACTTAAAGTTTTTACATATTTATCTTAAGAGTGATCATTACTCTCCTGCCATTACTGGTATTTAACCAAAGAGAAACACACTAGGATGTAAAAGGTGGCTTTTGTTATTGATAGAAATGTTAGGATTTGACTCTGGGAACTTGGACAATAGATTAGAGATACTTGGTTGACAGCATAGGTAATGTTAATGGGAGGATGGGGTGTAAATTATTACATATATAATTTAAAGTTTTCAAAAGCATTCATTTAAAATTTTATTCACGAGAATAAAAGACACAAACCATGCTTTTGTATAACAATTTTTTTTTAGTTACTTTGCCTCATTCTCTCTTCAAATCTTTAAAATAGATTTGCTGTTTCAGATATGCAAGAAATGGTTTTTGGATTCTGCTAGAGATGACCTAATTTTTGCTAATTGCTATGCATTCAAAGTTTATTTGCTCAGAATGGCAGCATTATTGTCATTATATCTTGGTAGTTAGAATAAGTGCTTTTATACAAAGCTGATATTCAAAAGAATATATTGGTATTAACTCATAAGTTGTTTTTGTTAAAATCGGTCTTATCCCAGGGAAAAAAATAGAATGCTAATGTAGAAGTTAAAATTTATGTGTGATTCCTTATGTTATTTGGTTATTGATGTTCTGAAGCATGTAAACACACACACCAGACACACACACACACACACACACACACACACACACACACACACACACAGAGTATAATTTTAAATGAAAGTATAAGAAGCTGTTATCTTTCTTCAAAGCAGTTATCAGTTTTCCAAAAGAGGTAGCCACTGTTTTATACTTTTGTTTTCTAACACCTCAGAATGAAAAGATACATTCTTCTCAACCATCTGAATACAATTTATTTTAATTAAATTGTTTAAAACACATAGCTTTATTTTTAGTGTTTTTATTCAGCTATCCCTACAGGTTAGTTACCTTCCCCCTACTTTTCATTTAAATCTCCCCCTGCCCCCAATTTCTCCATTAATTTGAGTTGGGAAGTATCACTTTAAAGGTTTATGAATAGAGTTGGTTGCTTTTTATTTTATTTTTCACATATTATGCACCTCTAAAAAGAATATAATACAAGTAGCAGTTTATTTCATTTTTGAAGGAGGAATCAAGCTTTTGAATAAAAATGTAAAAGAAACTAGTGTTCATTGCCTACGTGGCTTTTTAAAAAGGCTCATAAAAAACATTCCGCTGTGGATTCCAAGTCCTCTTTAAACTTGCCACCAACAGAACTGCCTGCAGAGCCATGTGATCATCTGGGCAGCAGCCAGACCTTTTAGTGATTTCATTACTGTGGTTTCCTCAAGCTCTTTACACACATTGATGAATATTTTTCTTGCAGTTATCGCTGTGATGATTTTGTGGTAAATGACACCAAGCTGGGACTGGTACAGAAAGTCAGAGAACACTTGCAGAACTTGGAAAAGTAAGTAATAAGCCCGGGGGGGGTGGGGGGGGAGTTGATTGGGGTTGAGGCATCTTTCCGAATTTTTGAGTGAGGTTTTTGTTTATGAGTTCCATAACTTCATCATGTTTTTAGTGTGATTGAAATGTTAATAAAATAAGCTTTGGGTTTGACTATCTAAAACTGTGCCCATAGTTAGTGGTCACATCTCAGCATTTATTTCATTTAATATTTGTCATAAATATATCCAAGGGTCCTAGGGCCTGTTTTTTAGTTATAGCCTACCGACTTGTAAGCCACGTGGTTTATTTGTGAGGGGAATTTTGGGGGTGCAAGGAAAGGTCAGAAGACAATATAAAATCTTTATATAGTTACCTTTGATATTAGAAAATCCTTATCAAATGTATTATAAGGTCTTCCTAGAAGCACTAAAGTTTATGTGTTCTTTTTAAGGGAAATTAGGTTTAATTATATTGTCCACTTTGCATCTTTATGATAGCACAAGATCCTAGTTTCTCCTTTTTCTTTTTATTTTTCCTTTTTGTTTCCACTGGACAGTACAAGAAGCGGTAAAATGTTTTGTTATGTCATAATAAAGAAATTAAAGTACTTATATGAATAGAATTTTCTTGATGTAGCCAAATAGGCCATTCAGATAAAACTCACTGGACCCAAAATTCAAGCAGCTAAATAAAAAACCAAAAAATAAAATAAAAAAATAAAAAATAAATAAAATAAAATAATCTAAATTGCAGTGCCTTTGAAACTGCAGTGGATAGAAGCATAGTCCTGGAATGACTGCTGACTCAAGTAAAATCTGTGTAAATTATCCTGAGTCATTAGGTGCCATCAAATTTATTGTCACAGTTGATATATAAAAGGTATTATGAAAATACTAGAGGCGCGGTGCATGAAATTTGTGTACTCTGGGGGTGGGGGGTGGAGGAAGGGGAGGTCCCTCTGCCCTGCCTACACCATCTTGCAGTCCAGGAGCCCTTGGGGAATGACTGAGCACCAGCGTAGGGCGCTCCCCGAGGCTGTTGGACATCCTTAGCACTGCCGCAGAGGTGGGAGAGACTCCCGCGTGACCACCACTGCACTCGCCAGCCACGAGCGTGGCTTGTGGCGGAGAAGAGCTCCCCCTGTGGGGGTGCACTGACCACCAGGGGGCAGCTCCTGGGTTGGGCATCTGCCCCCTGGTGGTCAGTGCATGTCACAGTGAGTGGTTGAGCAACCTTAGCATATCATTAGGATATTACGCTTTGATTGGTTAAACGGCCAAACAGACACTTAGCATATTAGGTTTTTATCATGTAGTATGCCAAAAGCAAACTTAAATGTAAAGCTAATAGAATATTTTAAGATTGTATACTGAGAGGAAATAACTAAATTCTTCAAGTGAAACACTGCATAGTTTTGGCTAACCAAAGTCTATATGCATGTCTCTTTGAATAAATAGATTATAAAGCTGATAAGGGAAGAATTTATTTCTTTAAAATCTAAACCAAAGCACTTTTGGGTTGTCATCTTTTTTTTTTTTTTTTTTTTTTTGCTTTTTTCTTTTTCAAAGCACTTCTTCCCTTAATTGGAACAAAGCAGTCAGAGCCCTATCTAGGATTAGACAAACAGATCCAAAATATTTAATTTTGTCTGAAACAGACACACTTAACAATGAAGTAGGAGATTCTTGCAGTAATTGATGCAGTATCACTCTTTGGTGTCATGTGAAGTCATTGTAAAGATCTTAATACGTTGGTCTTTGTTATAGAAGTGGGTAGCTAGCAGAATATTTTTTCTCTAAAGTCTACCATCTAGTCCATAATAAATTAATCAGAACTAAGTCAAAGGGAAAAGAGGAGAACATTCAGGAACCTGCATGCATTTATGCAGTTATCAGTTTTTATTTCCATTGACCATTTATCATGTAAAAGCTGTTACAGACCACCTTGTCTACACTTCTTCCACTTGGCCCACGGAAACATCTACCTTCTAATCAATCCTTTTCCTGTGTTGCAAAACATTACCTACATTAGTTTTTATGTTTTCAAACATAGGCTTTAGTTTATAATGGGAGCTACAATTTAAAAACTATGATTACATTTATGTTTTACTTAACTTGAGACTTTTCTGCATATTTTCTAGAGCAGCACTGTGCACTAGAACGTTGTGTAATCTGCAGTCTCCAGTATGATAGCCACTGGCCACATGTGGCTATTGAGCACCAGAAAAGTGGCTAGTGTGACTAAAGAACTGAATTTTAAATATTATTTAATTTTAATTTATGTAGATATATGTAGCCACATGTCGCAAGTGGCTACCCATAGTGTGTGGATCGAGAGGATTTTGCTATTTTGAGACTTCCTGATGATAAATTTTAATAACTTTTGTTTTTAAAAGCTAAATGTTTTATGTAGGTTAAAAATAAATAATTGAGCATTGTCACTAAGTACTGTATGTACTGTGCTTGTGATTCAACTTCTTTACTTACAGAATTTTTGAAGGAATAACTTAACATAGTAGTCTATGGAACTGGTCTATTTTTACCTTATAGCCACCAATACGCTGAGATGGACTTGCAGTTCTGAAGATAGGTTTCCTATGAGTCTATTTAGATTTGAAGCAACTGACTGTTACTAGATCTGATGCTTCAAAGACATAGTTCATCTGGAAATTCTGGAAAGAAATCATTTTGTATTTACTATGGATAAGCTTAGTATTTTTAGGCAATGGGAAAGAATTGGCAGACTTAAAAGTCTGTGTTGTTTAATGATAATTCTACCTCCTGATACGTAATAATTTTAAAGTGACCCTTTGAAGATAGGACTTACTCTCTGATAAATTTAAGCAAAATATATCTTTCTTTTAAAAAAATATGTTTTTATTGATTTTTAGAGAGAGAGGAAGGAAAAGGAATACAGAGATAAAAACATTGATGCGACACCAATCAGCTGCCTCCTGTGCATCCCCCTAATGGGGATTGAGCCTGCAATCCGGGCAGGTGCCCTGACTGGCAGTCAAACTAGCGACTTCTTGGTTCATGTGTCAATGCTTAACCACTGAGCAACACGGGCTTGGTATAAAATATTTCTTTCATCAAGAGAAATTTAAACAATTTTAATTCAGAATGTCTGTGCTAATTAGTTATTTTAGAATATCCTTTGTAGCATACCATATTTGCCGGCGTATAAGAGACTGGGCGTATAAGACGACCCCCTAACATTTCCACTAAAAAATACAGAGTTTGTTATATACTCGCCGTATAAGACTACCCCCCACTTGGAGGCATATTTTTCAGGGCCAAAAAGTCGTCTTATACGCCGGCAAATACGGCTGGATCAAATGAATTTGTATATACCTATACTTTTTTATTATTTCACAAACTCAGATTATATCTTAACCTAATATGACAAATGAATAAAACATGATTGATATCTTTACCAAAATTATAAGAGAAGTAGCACAGTATTTGAGATTTATGATAAATCTTAGAAAAATCTTGTCAGACCAGGGTTTTACTTTTGTTATGAGGAATGGCTGTTCTCATTTTTGAAGCTTCAGATAGGCAGATAGAATGGTGATGGCAAGGGATTGTCTCACAGGCTTTATCTACCTGGCCAGCTTTTCTTGAAAGCACCTTCAGGCTCATCTTACTGAAGGGGTGTAGGGCTTCTCCAGAGAGTGGAGCTCCTCAGTTACTTCAGTACTTTGGGGGCCAAAGTGGACCTAACAGGTCATTTCCTCACTTGACTAAGCAGCCAGGCAAGGCTCCATACCCTAGACCAGCCGTGGGCAAACTATGGCCCGCGGCCCGGATCCAGCCCATTCGGCTGTTCTAAACTATTGAAATAAAAATTTTAAAAAAGACCATACCTTTTTATGTAATGATGTTTACTTTGAATTTATATTAGTTCACACAAACACTTCATCCATGCTTTTGTTCCGGCCCTCCGGTCCAGTTTAAGAACCCACTGTGGCCCTCGAGTCAAAAAGTTTGCCCACCCCTGCCCTAGACACTAAGAACAGCCAAGTTTATTCTCTAAAACCTGCTGTGAAGTCTGTGTGTATTAATGTCTTTTTTTATTGTTTATTTGTTTGTGTTTCAATAGCTCAGCTTTCACAGCTGACAGGCATAGGAAAAGAAAACTTTTGGAAAACTCATCACTAAACAGCAAGTTACTAAAAGTAAATGTAAGTAATTAAAATTTATTCAAATATAAGAATTGTTTCAGATATAGTCTGCTTTATTACATTAATGATGGTCCTTGTTGACTTTCCAAACTATACCAGAAGCCCAGTGCATGAAATGTGTGCACAGGGTAGGTCCCCTCAGCCCAGCCTGAATCCTCTCCAGTCTGGGGCCCCTCAGGGGATATCCGACTGCCAGCTTAGACCCGATCCCCGAACCGGCAGTTGGACATCCCTCTCACAGTCCTGGACCACTGGCTTCTAATTGCTCATCTGCTTGCCTGCCTGCCTGGTTGCCCCTTACTGCCCCCTCCCCACCCCACACCCCCGCTGGCCCAGTTGCCCCTCACCGTCCTCAATGCCAGCCTAATCACCCCTTACTACCCTCCCTGCCAGCCTGGTCACCCCCAACTGCACCCTCCTGCCGGCATGGTCACCCCTAACTGTCCATCCCCCACCAACCTGGTTGCCTCTACTGTCCCCCCTGCCAGCCTGGTCGCCCCCAACTGTCCTCCCCTGACAGCCTGGTTGTCCCGAACTGCCACCCCTGCTAGCCTGGTTGCCCCATGCAGCCTGCTGTTCAGTCATTTGGTCGTCCTTCACTAATCCCCCTGTTGGCCTGGTCGTAGTCAACCATCTTGTGAAAGCATGAGGGTTAATTTGCATATTACTTCTTTATTATATAGGATGCATTGGATTTGGAATATTTTATAAAATGTTTGCCACTTGGACCAATAATTGGTAATGTGGCTAAATACCCCACTGAGTCCATTTGTCAGTGCCTTTCTTTTGTCAGGATTGCCACTGTACTCCTCCGCCTTAGCAAGCATTTGTTCTTTTTTTAAAATTAATTTTATTGACTATATTGGGGTGACATTGGTTCATTATATAGATTTCAGGGGTACAATTTTATAATGCATCACCTGTATATTGTATTGTGTGTTCACCACACCAAAGTGTGTGTTCTTAATGCCTACTCAAGTACCTTATTACAATGTTTCTGTAAGATCCAAAGATCTTTGCTTTCTGTTAAAGTCCCTAGTATAAAATCACTGGGTCTGAAGTATTGGTACTTTATTTCTTAGGACTTCATTAATATAACTTCACCATAAAAGAATATGCTTTCTCATTCTGGTAACCGTCTGTTACCAGATATATGAGCTATTAATGGATTAGCAAAATTTTAAAATCATGAAATATTTATTTATTTTGAAACAATTTTTATTGATTTTAGAGAGAGAAACATAGATGTGAGAGAGAAATGTCTTTTGGTTGCCACCCACATGTGCCCTGACCAGGATTGAATCCACCATCTTTTGGTATACTGGACGACACTCCAACCAACTGAAACACCCCAGCCAGGGCAAATCAGAAAATATTTTAATAATTTTACCCTGTACCTACCTCTCTGCTCTTGTGCTAGCTAGGTATAGATACATTCTTAAAGTGTTACTATTTGGTAGAAGAAAGAGCTAACATGTTCTCTGGCCAACTGAATTATGGTCAGAGATGCTTTGATTGGGATCAGTAGATTCACTTCCAATGTTCAGGTGTAGTATTCAGATGTCATGATGAACTTGTAGAGCTAATTAGAAAATCAAGCCTTAGTTTAAGGGAAATTCAGGTAGTTTTTTAAGATTAATACTCTATTGCTAGAAAAACATATATTGGTCATTTATGCATGGTTTAGCGTAAAAAGTTTGGTGACAGAAATACTTGGGGTGTATACATTTATATTTTTTGTAATGTGTAGTAGTTTTAATAGAATCTTATAGTGGCATTAAGTTTTTAAAAATATATATTTTATTTGATTTTTCACAGAGAGGAAGGGAGAGGGATAGAGAGTTAGAAACATTGATGAGAGAGAACCATCGACCAGCCGCCTCCTGCACACCCCCCACTGAGGATGTGCCCGCAACCAATGTACATGCCCTTGACTGTAATCGAACTTGGGACCTTTCAGTCCTCAGACCGACGCTCTATCCACTGAGCCAAACCGGTTTCGGCCACATGGTACTTCTTAATGCTGCTTTCCTCATAAGCGTCCACAAGATACTCCCATTTAGAACAATCCCAGGATTAAAAACAACTTCTAAACACATGTAGATACTTATACAGAGAATATAAACAGACTTTGAAATATTAATTGGACAGAAAAGGACCAATTCCAGATTGACTTGATGTTGGAGTTTCAAATATAGGCCTTTGCTTTGCTTTGCTTTGATGTTTGAAACAGTTGTCCTTCTCTTGGCATTACTGATGGCCTCTTCTTATCCCATTTTACAGGGAAGCACCACTGCCATTTGTGCCACAGGCCTTCGGAATTTGGGGAACACGTGTTTTATGAATGCCATCCTTCAGTCACTCAGGTAATGTGACAGAGCTTAAGTATCTGCTGTTAGTTTCTAGTGGAATAGTTAAGAGCAAAAGCTGTGGGTTCAGTTCCTCTCTGCCATCGACTCTAGTCATATGGCTTGGGGCAAGTTACCTCAGTTCCTTAGATTTCTCATCAGTAAAATTGGGGATAATAATTCTATATCACAGGGTAATTGGATAGTATATAATGTAATTTATATAAAGTGCTTATTAGAAAAGTGCCTTGCATTAAATAACTGATAGCGGTTATTATTTATTTTCTATTGCTTCTTGAATAGGCTAGAGCAGAGACCATCAAATTTCTTCTGTAAAAGGCCAAGCTAAATAAATATTTTTAATCTTTGCCTGCCACATATAATCTCTCACATATTATTCTCCCCTCAACCACCCCCCCACCCCCACTCCATTTTTAAACATCTGTTTTAAAATGTAAAAGCTCACTGGCCCAGGGCCAGATATGGTGTGTGGGCTGTAGTTTGCAGACTCCTGGGCTACAAGGAACCTGTTCAGAAAACTTATTTGAATCATTAGTTGAGCCTTAAGTGTAGTCATAAGATTGGATGTTTAGAAGATCTTCAGAATGTAAGATAAGCAGTAAAAATAAAATGGCCAAGAAGGCTGCCCTAAGTTGTATAGAATAAATTATTTTGAAAGTTGTGTACTTTTAGATTTTAATGAGCTATCAAAAGTCAGAATAAATTATCTTTTGAAGACCACCTTGGGAATAAGGCAGAAGCCATATTTTATTTCTTCTTAAAGGTACTGTTAGCTTATCCAGTTTGCCCAAAGAAGACATTTTAGTCTCTACTGAATCATTCTGTTATTCTATATAATGTATCTAAACAGTATGTTTGGTTCTATGGGTTATTTTTATTTGAGGGGATTGTTGACCACCTACAAACACCCCGAGAAGAAAGAAATGGTGACAACAAGATGTGTGGGGAGGGGAGTTTGGTGATTTTTTTTTTTTTTAACAGATTTTGTTTTAAGATCTTTGTTCATTTCTGCAGTCATGTATTTATACTTAGTATAAATGTGGGGACTTAATAAAGATACCCAGTGCAAGAGAATACATTGAGTACAATTTAAATGAAAAGTTGAGATTGTCTTTTCACAAAATCTATATGTAGGTCTCATAGGACTTTCTTTACAGTAAATTTAAAAAAAATAATTTTCTTTCCTTCCTTTTTAAATAGTAACATTGAACAGTTTTGCTGTTATTTCAAAGAACTGCCTGCTGTGGAGTTAAGGAATGGGAAGACGGCAGGAAGGCGAACATACCACACCAGGAGCCAAGGGGATAACAATGTGTGAGTTCTAAGACTACATCCTTTCTGGCTTTGATACAAAACAAAAGACTCCTATTGGTGATTTCCATTTCATCTGTGAGTTCACAGGCACAGACATTTAAAAAAAACTCCTCAAAAAGTTGTGTTTAAGTATCTAGCAGATAATCTTAATAATTGGTGAAATTCTTTTAAATGTATTTACTTAAAAGACAGCATAAATTTATCACTCTACTTCTGAGTCTTTGTGAATTTGGACATTTAAAACTGATGTCTATATATGAAATACAGTTTTAGGTGTAGACCAGCATGAATATCCCTAGTCTTTGTGAATTGACTTCTCTGATATTGTTAGGTAAACCTGTCTTGGGTAATACAGTTAATTTTTCATTAACATGAAGAGGGGAAGAATTGACTAGTGATTATTGAGAACTAATATCTATTCAGTGTGGCTATACACTATTTGGGGTTTAGAAGATCTATCATATTATCATAATTGTAAGGGGCACCTTTTTTTTATATCTTCCAATTGTTGCAACAGTTTTATGGTTTATAATCTGCTGTGTGTGTTTTTTATTCTTACCCAAAGATATTTTTTCCATTGATTTTTAGAGTGAGTAGAAGGGAGAGGGAGAGACAGAAACACTGATGTGAGAGAGATACATCCATTGATTACCTCTTGCATGCCCCCAACTAGGCTGGGAGCCTGCAACCAAAGTGCATGCCCTTGACTGGAATCGAACCAGGGACCCCTCAGTACGTGGGCTGATTGGCTGATCTATCTACTGAGCCATACCAGCTAGGACATCTGTGTATGTTTTTAATGTAATGTTTTCCCTGCTTGCCCATCCCATACCCACACCCCCATCCCACACATTCCAAAAAGCCGTTTTATATTCTAGCACTGTTCTGCCTAGGTGGCTGAGGGAGAATAGGATAGAACATGTTAGATGAATATACCGGTATGGTTAGAGCCAAATTATGGGGCAACTTTAAAGCCAGGCATTGGAGAGGGATGGAATGACATCATTGGAAGTGGTGTTTTTTAAGAGTTTACTTTGCCTGGCCTGCATGGCTTAGTGTTTGAGCATTGACCTATAAACCAGGAGGTCACGGTTCAGTTTATGGTCAGGGTACATGCGTGGGTTGTGGGCATGATCCCCAGTAGGGGGTGTTCAGAAGACAGCCGATGAATGTCTGTCTGTCTGTCTCTCTCTCTCTCTTTCTCTCTTCCTGTCTGAAATCAATAAACATATACTTAAAAAAGAGTTCACTTAGATAGCAGCATATAGGATGAACTGGAAAATGCCTGCGTTCAGGGAGGCTTCACACTCCATAGTAACTAGAAGCCCAGTGCATGAACTCATGCACAGGTGGGGTCTGGCTGGTCTGCCCTGATAGGGGTGGGGGGACCTGATCAGGGGTGGGGTTGGTTAGGTAGAGGGACTGCAGGCCTTTGGTTGGTTGACCCCGCCCCCTCATTGAACTTATGGTTGAACTCCAGGTCAAGGGGACAATTTGCATATTAGCCTTTTATTACATAGGATTAGGTTGGAGGGGATAGCAGTGAAATGTAGAGGAAAAAATGCATATGCACAAACCTTAAGGGAAGAGTGAGTAGTACTTGATGCATTAACCATTCAGGGTTTAGTTACAAACTGTAGAAATTACTTCTGGCTATGTTAAGCAGAGAAGGAATTTACTGAAGGTCTAATTGGTGTGCTAACCATTACTGGATGGGTAGAAAATCAGGTATGAAGTCTGGGCATCTAGAACCAAAGCCACAGTCACTCCACAGAACTTCCCCATGAAAACACCACTGCTTTTGCTGCCCAGTGCACCTCGAGCTCCCACTGCTGGCACTGCTGGATCTGGGTGCTTGGTGAACTACAGATGATGATTTTTGCCACCAGAAAGGATATGGTACTGTCCAGCTTCTTTGCAGCACTAACATCTGCTTCAGATAAGCAGAGCCCAGGCCCTGTGTCTGATTCCTGCAGTGGGCATGGAGGGGTAGGCTGGGAAAGCAAGTATCCGGACTTTCCAGCTTCCATAGTGTGAGACAGCTCTGACTCTCACCAAGACTAAGGTGGAGAATTCCTCAAATAAGTTCAGGCACTAAGTAAAAAATATACTTTGTAGTCCAGAGACCTACAGGATAAGAGTTGAGAAAGAAGATACTGAGATTCCCTGAGTCATCTAATCTATTAGCTATCCATGAGTATGATAGTTGTATTGACAGATATAGTCATTGAAGTTGAGGAGGTGTATCAACTTAGCTACATGCATAGATAACCAAAATTAACCATGACTTAAACATCCATGGTTTATTTTCTCATGCAAAAGTTAGAAGTTCCTGTCTAGGACTGTTTCACGCAGTCTTTAGGCTCCTCGATCTCTGTGCCATCAGCCCTGGGGTGGGGCTCTCAGCCACACAGTGCGAGACGATGCTGGAGGTCTAACTGGAGGCCACCAGTTCATCTCATTCCAGCCAGAAGGAGGCAGGAAGGGTTAATAAAGACTATTTCTCTTTAAAGAAATTTCTCAGAATTCAAACACACTCACAGTTTTTTATTCCAGGAATTTATGTGCCAAGGGGAAAAAAGGAAGTTTTATTCCCACAGAGAAGATGAGAATGGATATTGGGGGACAATAGGGAGAGTTCAGAGAGCAGGTTCAGTGCAGGTTGAGTTTGAAGTGGCAAGAGGACATTCAGTGGAAAATTCCCATTGGAAGCTGGAGAAACCTGAATAAAAATGATCATGAGAAAATGCGGCTTTTAGATTTGGATTTTTGAGAGTCATTAGTATGGAGCCAAATGTTGAAGCTTTGTGGTCAGATGGACTCTGAGGCAGGGAAGTGCTCCTAGTGAGGGGCAAGGAGGAGAAATGAAGATTTTAAGTTTGAAAAATGTATATTCTTCAATAATTTGTTTGTAACTTACCCATTGCTTTATTGTTCAAGGATGACAGTATTTGGCACAGACTTCACCATATGGTTACAAAACTGGTTTTGTCAGTAATTACTGCTATTTACATGAATTTTTAAAAATATATTTTATTGATTTTTCACAGAGAGGAAGGGAGAGGGATAGAAAGCTAGAAACATCGATGAGAGAGAAACATCAACGACCAGCTGCCTCCTGCACACTCCCTACCAGGAATGTGCCTGCAACCAAGGTACATGCCCTTGACCAGAATCGAACCTGGGACCCTTAAGTCCACAGACCAATGCTCTATCCACTGAGCTAAACTGGTTTCGGCTACATGAATTTTTTAAAAATATATATTTTATTGATTTCTTTACAGAGAGGAAGGGAGAGAGATAGAGAGCTAGAAATGTCGATGAGAGAGAAACATCGACCAGCTGCCTCTTGCACACCCGCTACTGGGGATGTGCCCGCAACCAAGGTACATGCCCTTGACCGGAATCGAACCTGGGACCTTTCAGTCCGCAGACCGACGCTCTACCACTGAGCCAAACCGGTTTCGGCGGCTACGTGAATTTTTGAAAGGCTTTTACTTAATTGTCAGACTTAGCTCCGAAGAGACCAGGCCCTAATTATGTTTTTATTATATAATTTATTGTGAACTTTAGACAGTTGACATTATGCATTGAAATAATAGCTTCTCATTAATACGTAGGGTCTTGTCCCTTCCTCTTTTGCAGGTCTTTGGTGGAAGAGTTTAGAAAGACACTATGTGCTTTATGGCAAGGTAGCCAAACTGCATTTAGCCCAGAGTCCTTATTTTATGTTGTTTGGAAGATTATGCCAAATTTTAGGTAAGTATTATTTAACGAAAGATACTTAAAACATTAATATTAGTCTTTATACTGTTTCTGAAACAATTTCCAACGAAGTGGTGATATTCTAAATAGTAAAGACTGGTTTTGCTATTTATTTATTTATGTATGTATTTTATTTTAAGGAGGAGAACAGAAGTTGGATATATCTAACTAGATAAATGTTTATTTAAATAATAGACATTTGAATGTTTTTAACAAAGCCCGGTTTTCATGTCTTAGCTATTATAACTATGAACATAGGGGTGTATATATTCTTCAGGTTGGTGTTTCAGGATTTTTAGGATATATTCCTAGAAGTGGGATCACTAGGTCAAATGGCAGTTCCATCTTTAATTTTTTAAGGGATCTTCACATTGTTTTTCCATAGTGGCTGTACCAGTCTGCATTCCCACCAGCACTGTACTAGGTTTCCCTTAGTACATCCTTGCCAACACTTGTTGTTAGTTGATTGATTGATGGTAGGCATTCTGGCAGGTGTGAAATGATAACTCATTGTCATTTTAATTTGCATCTCTCTGATTATTAGTTCCCATTGGTAGATGAGTGGACAAAAAAAAGCTGTGGTACATTTACACCACAGATATATGCAGCAGAAAAGAAAGGATCTATTACCCTTTGAGACCGCATGGAGATTACTGTGCTAAGTGAAATAAGCCAATTAGAGAAAAACAAATATCACATGATCTCACTTATATGTGGAATCTAATGAAAAAAATAAACTGATGAATAAAACAGAACCAGTGGCATGGAAACATGGAACAAACTGACAAATCTCAGAGGAAAAGTGGGTAAGGGGATGAGAAGAGATTAACCAAAGAATTTATATGCATATACATTGCCTGTGGACTCAGACATAGGGTGGTGAAAGCCTAGGGTGGAGCAGGAAACTGATGGGGGGAAAGAGGGGAGCCAGTGAGAAGAGAGAAGAGGGGATAGCTTTATACTTTCAACAGTAAAGTTTCTTTTTAAGCCCTTATGAATTATTTAATGTGCTCTAGGAAAACATATGGACAAAATTTCCTTGATTCTTTCAAAACCTTATAAAGAATAATTACTGTCATACACTATCTTGTTATTTCAACTAAAAAAAAAAATCAGATGTAATCAGTAGATGTCTGTGGTATTATATCCACAGTTCTGCTCTGGGTCCTGAAGGTTTTAGGAGACTGTAGTCAAGTCCATTGAGATTCACTTTCCAGAAGGTTGCTGGGTCCTATCCTAATGTGGCTTTTAGTCCCTGTGTTTTCTGTGCTTGTTGTCTAGCCTCACTTGCGTAGGGAAAGAGCTCTGCTGACTAATCCTACCTCCCCTCCTAACTTAGCCCTATTTTACTCATCAGTCCCAGAACTTCAGGTAATAGCACATTTGGGGCACTGCAGGTGTTTGACAGTAGCTATTACCACCTTGATGATTTTATCCTTCTGAAGCAATCATGGTTTTTACTATTCATGATTTAGGCACCTAATGTACATCCCTCTTTTTGTTTTGTTCTTTTAAACTAAATCAGCATGCTGTAGTGAAACTTGGCATAAATCTTGTTCTATTTAGATATATGGGTAGTATAGAGAAATGTTAAAAGGTAATAACTTCAAAGTTGTTATGATTGAGTATTGTTATCTCTGATCTTTGTTTTGAAGGAAATTTCTTTTATGTATATCATGCCATTTAAATCTCTTCTCAGGAGAGACTAACTTTGTAAGAATTTTAAGATTTCTTGACTCTTAAGTAGGAAATGTGAAAATGACTGTTAAGTTACTACTGATCTGGTTTGGACTTAAATATAAAATTTCTGACATACCTAGTTAGACTGTTGATAGGATTTAATATTTATGTTTTGTTGTATAAAAGTTATTTATTTTTTAAATGTTTTTATTGATTTCAGAGAGGAAGGGAGAGAGATAGAAACATCAGTGATGAGAGAGAATCATTGATTGGCTGCCTCCTGCACTCACTCTACTGGGGATTGAGCCCACAACCTGGGCAAATGCCCTTGACCGGAATCGAAAATGGGACCCTTCAGTCCACAGGCTGACACTCTATCCACTGAGCCAAACCAGCTAGGGCTAGTTGTCATTTATTGAATGCCTACTTTGTGTTTAGCACTTTAGATCTTTTATATCTGATCTTCATTAAAAAACACAACAAAATTCCTGTCAAGGTAGGAAGTGTTAGCCCCATTTTAAAGAAGACAACAACGAGAGAGGAGGAGCAATGTGTTTAGTCTTGTACAGCTAGTAGATGTCAGGACCAGTATGAGAACCAGGTCTTCGTGGGGTTGGTTAATGATAGATCTTTTAACAGTAATTTGTCCACGGCCTGAGTGAGGCCAGCAACTAACTCCATAATGTTCTGCTTGGTCCCGTGATGACTCACGCCCCTCATTCTTAATTGGGAGTTTAGAAACTATGAAACTTTTATTCAGTAGAATTCTACTTTTCCTCTACAACTGCCCACATCTCTTCCCTTTATATTTTCTGTAGCCCGACTGTGAGCATGATTTTGTTTTCTGTGTGTGTGTTTTTTATTTTTATTTTTTTAAATATATTTTATTGATATTTTACAGAGAGGAAGGGAGAGAGATAGAGAGCTAGAAACGTCGCTGGGAGAGAAACATCGACCAGCTGCCTCTGGCACACCCCCCACCGGGGATATGCCCGCAGCCAAGGTATATGCCCTTGATCGGAATAGAACCTGGGACCTTTCAGTCCGCAGACTGACGCTCTACCACTGAGCCAAACCGGTTTCGGCTGTGTGTGTGTTTTTTAAAGAATAGTTTGTTGATTTTGAGAGCGAGAGAGAGAAACATCGATGTGAGAACACATTGATTGGCTGCCCCCTGCACACCCCCTACCAGGCGTGTGCCCTTGACCAGGAATGGAACCGGTAACCTCCTGGTACATGGAAAGATGCCCAACCAACTGAGCCACACCAGCCAGGGCAAAGTAATATTTTCTTCATTCATTCTTTATTGGAGCATTTCTTTCTTTTTTAAAGATTTGGGTAAATATGGGTTGCCTCATTGTGCCAAAAATTGTTGTGAAGAGCCAGTTGCCCCGTGTGCCTATCCATTGTGCTTCAGTATTGCCCTCCTCAGCCTCTTGTTCAGAGGGATGGCTCCTGACCCTTCAGGCTTTTTGTATTTGCAGAGTGCTCTCCCAACAGTTACTTCTCACAGCATCTTTAGGACTCAGATTTTCTGTAGACATTAAGGAGAAGGAGATAATTTTTAAGGTAAAACAAATAAAGATAAGGAAGTGCTAAAATTGGAGCCACTTTTATTTCCCTCTGTCTTTTCTCATTTCTGCTCTGTCAGATGACAGTGGGTTCTTCATATATCCATTTCCTCAGTAACTCACAAACATCTGGGTGACATCCATGAAATAATTTGTATACAAAACACAAATACTGCACCCACACAAGAGCAGTGTTTCCTTTAATGTGATTAACAAACAAGAGAACCCTAAGTTCACTACAGAGGAAACTGAAGCTCATATTGTATATTTGGCAAATAATTAAAAAGTTAACTGAAGTTTGTTGAATTAACATACTAAATAATATTAAGACTTCTATATAATTCAATAAAAGGTTTTACTTAAATGTTTAAAAGTGGAATTGTAAATATCTCTTTAGTCAGAATTAGAAAATTTTCCTAGTCTTAAAAGAGACTGTTTTCTGGTAAAGATCACACATAAAAACAAAAACCCATAACTTACCTTTATAAAAATGCTGAGTGTTCCATGATCTCATGTAGGTAAAAAATGTGTTTCCAATGGTAAAAAAAACAAACAAACATTAGGATATAATGTATTTTGATAAAAGAATATAAAATCATGGTGTGGTTGAAAACATTCATTAGTATACATTAGGAACATTTTTTTAAAAACATATCTGATGAAAATGCAAATTGGCATAACTACAATGTACTGACTGGTTTTTCATGATCTATTTTAGAAACATGATGATTAGATATCAGGCTATTTTGGTGAAGGAACGAAACTATTTTTATATGTGTAGAACTTCACACATGTCCTAAAGTGTAATAATACCTTTGAGTTATGAAAAAATAAAGGATGTTGTATTGAAAATGTTTAAAGCATCTCCTTAGGTACATAAAGGAACTACCAACTTTGAATGAATAGTTTTGACTGTGAATATTAACATTTATTCATATGAATCTTAGAAGAAATATTTGAACACATATTGGTATTTAGTAGCTAAGTAGTTCAGAAAAAGTTATAGTGCAGTGCTAAAGTGACTTCTGATTTAAGTTCCATTGATTAGGCAGACTATTTTCATAATTTCTTCTTTCCAGGAGAAATTTCAGAAAAAGGGGGAAAATATAGATTGAGGGAAACTCTGGTTGAAAGAAATTTTGTTTATGGAACCATTGCCTGGAAGAGCGGTGGAAGTTTTGACTCAAGACCAAGCCAGAAAACCTTGAGATTTAGAGGATAGATTAAAGAGAACCTTCCATGATGGCAAAATGTAGGCAGAAGTCTTTTCCATCAACAGTTTTATGCAAGTACCTTGTATTTCATTGCTTGATTTATTTTATCTATATAAACCTCTATGACCTTCCAGTTATACCAGCTTTATTTTCTGTCAGCCTTCATTTCTGTTTACTGTCATTGATCTGCATTAGTATAAGAATTCCATGTATTTCCTGTTTGAATACAGTGGAAGAAGTAACCTAAGAATATGTTGATATATATATCTATATATCTCTCTCTCTCTATATATATAGAGATATATAGATATATTTATTCAAACTTTAGGATAGAGAATAATTGTGTATGAGAGTCAATGCATTCCTTAAAGTGTTTATTTAAAAGTGTCTCTGGAAACGAGATTAGGATTTAGTTGTAGAATGTTAGATGTCTTTTTAACTTTTTAGAAAATTTTTCTTTTCCTTTCAGCCAGTGCTTAAAATTAGTATCTTTCAATCTAAAGAATTAGTTTTAGATTCCTTATTTCATGAGGTAGTGGTTTAGATTTAGTTTTATGGTGACATTAAGATGTGAAATTTTAACAGTTGAGCATCTTCTGGACGGGCCGATGGGACAGTGGGAAGATTCAGAGTCCATCCAGGAGAGAGACATGGGTTATAGCTCTGTCTCTGCAGGATTTTAGACAAATCCCACCCTCACCCCCCTTTTTTACCTCATCTCTAAAATGGGGTCAGTTGAGATCACTACAAGTCCAATTAGCTCTAATATTTCATATTTTCAAACAGAATTATTTTTCTTGCTGAGAAATTTTGTGTGTAAAACATGGAGCATGTGGGGATGAAAAATCTCTAGGAGCCTCCCTGTGTCTGAGCTCTGAGAGCAGGGTGTATCTCGCCCAACGCTTTTCCCTCCTGTGGGTTTGGCTGGGCAGGTGGAGCCTCCCCATGACAGACTGTTTGTGTGTTTTTCAGGGGCTATCAGCAGCAGGATGCCCATGAATTCATGCGCTACCTTTTGGACCACCTGCACTTGGAACTCCAGGGCGGTTTCAATGGTGTTTCCTGCTCACCAATTCTGCAGGAGAATCCTACCCTGTCTGCAAGTAACAAATGTTGCATGTAAGATTTACTTTCCTTTGCTGTTTTAGGAGAACCCCAGATATTTCTGTTGGTGCTATTGTTTGTTAGATTTATAATGGAAGGCGGAGTTTTCCTTAATCTTTGCTGAAAATGTTTGCTCTTGAACTTCGTGACCAGTGGACTGGCTGGCACATGCCTCCCACTTTCAGACCAGAGGCATCTTATATTTGCATCTTAGTGCTTGAAAAAGCAACCTAAAATTTTTATTTTGTTCATATTGAGAGGTAAGAAAAATCTTTAAGAACTTACAAATTCCTCATTTTCAATCAAGAACAGATATACTTAAAGAAAATTCAAGTCCAAAATGCATTAGGTAAATTCACATTAAAATATTTTAATATTTGATTGTTATTTGGGATAGATCATTTTAAAACTTGAAAAGAAAAAGAAAATATTTGTACAAGTTAGCACTTAAAAGTTTTCCTCCAAATGTGCTGAAGAATGGCTCAAATACTTAATTTTCATATATTAAAAGTAATTATAGCCCTAACTGGTTTGGCTCAGTGGATAGAGTGTTGGTCTGCGGACTGAAAGGTCCCAGGTTTGATTCCAGTTGAGGGCATGTACCTTGGTTGCAGGCACATCCCCAGTGGGGGGTGTACTGGAGGCAGCTGATCGTGTTTCTCTTTCAATGATGTTTCTAACTCTCTATTCCTCTCCCTTCCTCTCTGTAAAAAATGAATAAAATATATATGTATTTTTAAAAGGCTGGGGGAAGGTCAATGGGGGAAAAAAGGAGATATATGTACTACTATATGGAATATTTTAAACAATAAAAAAGAGAAAAATAAAATGTGCTCAAGGGAAAAATGATTATATCTGTTCACTAAAAACAAAGGCTTAAAATATTTGAATTAAATAAAATAAACATTTTGGATTGTTTTTTCAAGTACTAATAACCCAGAATAGACATTGAAATTATTACGTTTATTTTGCTTGAGAAATAGATGTTTTATGATATTTGAGCCTGGATATTAGTTAATTGTATTTTTCTTCTGTTTGTATTTTTGAAGTTTGTGGTGACTTATGTAGAAAAAGGATTTATAAGATGAACTTCTCTCTCTCTCAGTTCTTGTGTTCATTCTATGTGCATACTGTGGCATGCCACAGAGCTGTCAAAAAAGTGGGGTACATGTTCAAAATATGTATTTAAGGAAATAAGAGCAAAAAGCAGGTAGGATCTAATTATTTAAGGGCTTTCTTTTTGGTAAGCACTTGCCTAAATGCACTATACATACTTAACTCATTTCATCTTCACACCAGACCTCTGAGGGAAATAGACATTGTTCCTGTTTTACATTTGATGAAGTTGAGGCAACAGGAGGTTCACTAACATTAGGGCAATTGATTTAAAAAAAAAATTTTTTTAATTAAAGCAGTGTATTCTTGATCTCCACAGAGGAATCCTATCTAATAAAAGAGTAATATGCAAGTTGACCATACCTCCGCTACACCCACCAGCCAATCAGGGGCAAGTATGCAAATTAACCCAACCAAGATGAAGAGAGCAGGAGGCTTGGGTTTTCCTGCAATGGAGGAAGCCAAGCCTTCCACCTGCCCTGGCTATAAAGTTTCAATTATAAAAGATAAATAAATCCTAACAAAAATGGCAGCAGCCATGGAGCTGGAGAGAGCAAGAGGCTTGAATTGCCCCCCCTTCCCTCCTCCCCATCCTCCCTCTGGGGATGGAGAAATCCAAGCTTCCCTGACATCCTGGCCTACACTCGAGGCTACAAAGTTTCAATTATAGAAGATACATAAATCCCAAGTACCAGAGCCTCCTCTTGGGTCATCAGGGGGCGTGACCAGCCTTCAAACCACCACAGGCCCCTCACCCAAACCACCCACACCCCAAGGGAACCCTCACCCTGATTCGGGACATTCTTCAGGGCAAACAGCTGGCCCCCACCCATGCACCAGGCATCTATCCTATCTAATAAAAGAGTAATATGCAAATTGACCATCACTCCAATACACAAGATGGCTTCCCCCCTGTGGTCAAAGGTCCTGCCCCCATGTGGACACAAGATGACTGCCACAAGATGGCCATCAGGGGAGGGCAGTTGGGAGGGACCAGGCCTGCAAGGAAAGGCAGTTGGGGGTGATCAAGCCTGCAGGGGAGGGCAGTTAGGGGTGACCAGGCCTGAAGGGGTGGGCAATTAGGAGCAATCAGGCTGGCAGGGGAGCAATTAGGCATCAATCAGACTGTCGGGGGAGTGGTTAGGGGGTGATCAGGCTGTCAGGCAGAAGTGGTTAGGGACAATCAGGAAGGCAGGCAGGCAAGCAGTTGGGAGCCAGCAGTCCTGGATTGTGAGCAGGATGTCCGACTGCCCATTAAGGCCCAATCCAGGTAGGGCCTTAACAGGCAGTCAGACATACCTTGAGGGGTCCCAGATTGGAGAGGGTGCAGGCTGGGCTGAGGAATACACACCCCAGGCATGAATTTTGTGCACCAGGCCTCTAGTCCTATATAATAAAACCCGAATATGCAATTTAACCAGCAGCAGAACCACTGGCAAAACGACTGGCCGCTGTGATGCTCACTGACCACCAGGGGGAGGATGCTCAGTGCAGTTCCTGCGTGAGCATCTGTCCTCCGAGAGGGAGGCGACTGGCGATGGGGATTGGGGGGGTGGGGGGCGCTAGTGGGCTGTGCCAGGCTGCCAGCCAAGGCAGGTGCCAGTGGGGAGCTCCCCCAATCACCCCGCCCACCGGTTATCCCACATATTGGCCCTGACCACTGGCCAAGCCCAGGAACCTTACCCTATACATTGGGAACAATCTTTTAGATTAAAAAATTAAAACCTGGCAAGGCTGCTCTAACACTGAGAAAACAGGATGATGCAGCGGTGACATGCATGGGCTCTGGCTTGCACATTTGGTGGTCAGCCCTGATTCTGACACTTATAACTGTGTGACAGAGTCAACTACTTAACTTCTCTCTGCTTCAGTTTTTCCACCCATAAGATGGGGAAAACGGTACTACTGCCTCAGAAGGATCATGTTATGTACTATTTTTTACAATCAGGGCAAAAAAATGTAGCTGCCCATACAATAGCAAGATGCCTTTCTCCTGTAAGAAAAGTATGGTCACTGTGCATGCAGCGTCCCGGATTGTGAGAGGGATGTCCAACTGTCGGTTTATGCCCTATGGGTATTGGGCCTAAACCAGCAGTCAGACATCCTCCGAGGGTGCAGGCCTGGCTGAGGGGGGGACCCCCCCCCCCTGTTTACGAATTTTGTGCACTGGGCCTCTAGTTATTTATAATATTCTAAGTGAGCTTTTTAAGTCTCAGCACTTTAATTGTGAAGTCAGAACTCCTCCAGTAATTACTAAATAAGTATTACATTTCTTCTTTTTCCCCAAACCTGACAGATGACCATCTGAAAAATGGAAATCTACTTCCGATTGAGGTAGTGATTCAAAGTAAAGGAACTGAGAGCTCCCCGTAAGATGAGAGGCCGTAGAAAGACTCAAATATAAGGCAGTTCCCACTTTTCTTTGGCATATAATTGTGGGGAAGGTGTTCTCTGGCCCTGAGTGTGACTCCTGTTAGGAGTGGCAAATGTCTAGTGTCGGTTAATGTTGGAAAAAGTATTAGATTGGGAGACAGCTTGGGGGGAAGGCCCCAAAATGGCTTAAGCCTTTTATTTAGAATACATTTATATAGATTTAAACTTTGCATTATTTTGTAATTTAAATATAAATTATTATTATTATTATTTTTATTTTTACTGAGATGTTTTCTTATGTGATTTTCTTTAGAAATGGAGCATCTACAGTTGTCACGGCTATATTTGGAGGCATTCTCCAAAATGAGGTTAACTGCCTTATATGTGGGACAGAATCTAGAAAGTTTGATCCATTCCTAGGTAAGACATATTTGGTATGTGAAGATATGATATTGTATTAAAATGATTTTATTTCCTTTGAATATTAAGGCAGTGGAGATAAATCATTAAAAATATATAATTTGCCCTAGCCGGTTTTGCTCAGTGGATAGAGCATCAGCCTGCAGACTTAAGGGTCCCAGGTTCAATTCCGGCTAAGGGCACATGGTGCATGGAGGAGGCAGCCGATGATTCTCTCTCGTCATCTCATCATTGATATTTCTCTCTCTCTCTCCCTCTCCCTCTCCCTTCCTCTCTGAAATGAATAAAGGAATATATATATATATATATATATATATATATATATATATATAGCAATTTTTGAGTTATATGACTTTAACAGTTGTTTTCCTATTTCCTTTTAAGACCTTTCATTAGATATTCCAAGTCAATTCAGAAATAAGCGTTCTAAGAATCAAGAAAATGGACCAGTTTGTTCATTACGAGGTAAGATATTAAATTAATGTTCTAGAATTCTTTTTTCCCTCTGAAATACCCGGATATATTTGTAAGTTCCATCACTGTATGCTGTGTTTTTAATCACTTTAATGAATTTGTGTTGTAACTTAACAAAAATTAAACCTGGATGTCTCTTCCTGTCCAAAAAAAATTCAGTTTAATGAGAAGGCCTTTCAGAGATAGTAGGTCAAGCATAAAACATTTTCACTTTTCTCTTTTAAAAGTGAAAGTTCATAACAAAACCTTTTCTGACCTAATGAAATAGAATTAGTTTATGGATATCCCACTAGCATCCACAGGAAGAAAGAATACTCAGCAGAGTTTTATGAATGATGGTGTTACTTATGCTTTTGTATGACAAATAGTGTGAGAAATCTGTTGATACTACCATTGGTTAAACATAGGCCCTACTTTTAATTGCAAGAATATTAAAATTTACATTTACTTTGCAAGATTTTGAACAACTTTTTTCTTTGGTGAGAATTAACTACTTTAGTCAAGGCAAGAGCCACTATAATGACTAATTGTTCTTTTTAATCATAAAAAGAAGAAACTAGGATAGAAAAAAGAGGACCTAGTAAATGTTCTATCATTAAGCAACTGTACCCTGAAGGCAAGCAACATAATTTCTGCCCTAAATTGTATGTTGACTAAAAGTAATTTTTTTCCCCTTCAACTGTTTTAGGGAGTATTGTCACAATTATAGTTAGACTATAGGCCCAGTGCACAAATTTGTGCATGGGTGGGGTCCGGCCGACTCTGCCCCAATCTATCCCGATTAGGGTCAGGCCTGTCAGGAGGAGGAGATGGTGGGAGGTTGGCTGGCCAGCGGCCCTGATGGGGCCTGATCACAGCCAGGTTGGCTGGGGGGAGGGGCTGAGGGCAATTGGCCAGCCAGCCCCACCCCCAAATGGGGTGGGTGGCCAATTGGATGCCAGAAGCCTGGGGGAGGAGCCATGGGTGGTTGGCCTGCTTCCTTGTCCCTGATAGAAGTTTGGGGCTGATCAGGGGCAGAGCTGACTGGGGGTAGGGGCCTTGGGCCTATCTGGGTGGTGGGAGCTTATCGGGGGCAGGGCTGGCTGGAGGGAGGGGCTGCAGGAGGTTGGATGGCCGGCCCCATCTCTTATTGGGGTAGGTGAGGTGATCAGGGTGGGGCTGACTGGGGGGGGGGGGGGAGACAGGCAGTTAGGGGAGGTTAGCTGTCCACCCCGCCCTCGATTGGGGTGGGAGGCCCATCAGGGGCAGGGCCAGCCACGGGGTCAGCAGGAGATTAGCTGCCGGCCCCACCCCCAATCAGGCCTATTTGCTGGCTGCAGTGGCCATTGTTACAGTTGTTACAGTGTTCTGGTAGCTGGCTTTTAAATAGATAGATAGATAGATAGGCAGGAAGGTTTTGTGTTTCGTTTTTTTTTAAAGAACATATTTGAAAACTGCACTGCCTTGTTTGGCAACCATAGTTGCATTTGGTTATTAAAATGCAATTAAAATGGCATTTAAAATTTTTCATTGCTCACTTGCACTAGCCCTATTTTACGTGTTCATGAACCATGTGGCTATTGGCTGTTGTATTCAACAGCACAGATGCAGAACATTTCTATTACTGCAGAAAATTCTACTGGACAGCACTGCTCTAGAATCAACTTATCCGAGTAAAAAATATAGCTGTTTGGGGAGGGGCAAGCTTCCCTGTGTCACAGGTGCATTGTGCGGCATTTGGCTTGTTAAATAGGAGCAGTGGAGACTTGCTTGTAGAACTGTGGCTCAGGTAGTTTCTGGAAATCCCTCAGCGGATGACTGTCAAAGGCACTGGACTACTCTGAGAAACAAGAACAAACCAACCCTCATAGATGCTTTCAGTTTGTTCCCACCTGTGTGAGTGCTGATTGTCTCTGTTGAACAGAAGTACAGAAGAAATTTAAGGAAGCCCTGTCCACTCCACTTCCCCTTATGTATAGACTATTGTGTGTTTCTCCAAAACCGCTTTTGGCTTGGGATCAATTTTTTAAATATCACAATATACTTGATATCAGATATACTTTATATTTGTAGCATTATGAGTACAGGTCAACTTAATCTATAATAATAAAAGCATAATATGCTAATTAGGCCAGATAGCCGAACAACCTTCTATCCAGACATTCTTCCTGATAAAGCCTTGGCAGAGGGGCTGAGGCAGAGATGGTTAGGGGCGATCAGGCAGGCAGGCAAGCATTTAGGGGTGCTCAGGCAGGTGAGCAGTGATCCCAAATTGTAAGAGGGATGTCCTGAAATGTGAGAGCGTGCAGGCTGGGCTGAGGGACCCCCCCCTCCCCCCCCCCCCCCACACACGTGCATGAATTTCATGCACCAGGCCTTTAGTCATAAATATTATTTGATCAGTTAGAGGGAATCAGTAAAAATTAAATTATTAAAGGAATTAGCCTAAAACTATATAATCTAAATTGGATTGACTTTATTTCGAAATTTCTCCAATAAGAACAGTCTTAATATTAGCATTAGTTAAAAAAAAAAAATACTGTTCCTTGATATAAACATGTGGGTACATATTTAAAAAGTATTTCCTAATATTTAACAAAACCCAGTAAATCCAGATGATCTTTGGTGGAAGCCCCAAGAAGCACTGGTTTGTTCAGGCTTTCCTTTTTTTTTCTTTTCTTTTTTTCTGTGTCCCCCCTCCCCGCTGCACTCCCCAGCTCGAGTTGGTCATATTCATGGTTCTCTGTAGCATTGCACTTAGTACCCATCCCAGGTGCTTCAATACAACCTTCCTTTCTTAAGACCATCCTGGAGAGTGCATGACACAGCTTAGGTGGTTGATTGGTACTACAAATAAGAAAATTGGCAGATGGAGTTAATAAACTGGAAACAAACATTTGTAACATAAGAAAGAGTACTTGGGCAATGTGTATTAAGAAAAAATGCAAATGGTCAATTTAACATCTGAAAAATCTCTCACATTTTCAAGTATAAGTAAAACAAAATTGGTCAAAATGATAGATAATAGCCGGTTACTGAAAATTTTGAAAGTGGGCTCTCATATTGGTGAGTATAAATTGGTACAGTTTTTGGAGGGTAGTGATCATTTTTAATAGGCATTTCCTTAGACATAGTAATTTTACTTGCAAATGTGGATAGTAACATATGTAAATGATATTCATTGGAGCATTCTTTGTTACTGCAAAACATCAGAAACAATTTATATGCCCAACAGTAGGGTATTGGCTCAATAAATTATACTATGTAGCAATTAAGAAATCTAAAGTTGATGAATAGCCCAGGCACAGAAAGATAAATACAAAATATTGTAGAATAAAACACTCCATGGATATAAGTATATTGAATTAATCCATTTGTGTAAGATTAAAAAAAAACATTAAAATTCTTGAATAGCATACACCATCTGTTCACAGTGACTATCTTAAGGAATGGGATTCAGGAATAAATGGAATTGTGACTTCTTTTTCGTGTTCTTTTATATTGTTTTAATTTTTTAACTTTTGTCACCTTTATAATTAGGTATTTATTTGAGAGAAATAAAAATGTGAATAATTAATTCACTATTACTGCTTTGCTAAATTAAATTTACATAATATATAAAAATGACTTAATAACTTCAACAAACCAGTTTTATTCCTTGCTTTCCATAGGAATCCTATTTAACAGTTAATATAATGTAGAAGACTGACACTTGTAAAATATATACCTTGAAACCTATGAGAATCTTAGGAGTTTCAAAAACCACCAAGACATTTTTCCCCCCCTCATGAAATATAAATGAAAATTTAAGCAGCTTCTTGAGGTTCTTAATGAGAGAAGTGAAGGTCATTAGAGAGCAACAAAGCTTTGCTGAGATGTGACTGTGGGTACCTACTAGAGATAATTCACTTCCACATATAAGCTTTGAGGTGAAATTCATATTTGTGCTGCTGCAAAATATTACTTTAGTACTTCAGGGTCAGACTTCAAATATTTAAAACTAGAGGCCCAGTGCATGAAATTCTTGCACTTGATTGGTGGGGGTTTCCTCAGCCCAGCCTGTGCCCCCGCAATCCATCGCCCTGCGGAGGGAGGCCCGCCCACCCGCCTCAGCCCTCAGGTTGGTTGCCTGGGCCTCTCTCTCTGGGGCAATCCATCGCACAGCCCCCTCACCTCCACCCTCGATCAGTCGCCCCAAAGAGGGTGGCCTGGGCCTTCCTCTGTGGGGCAATCATGGAGCAATGGAGGGGCCCCCTGACCAATTGTATCACACCCGACTTGGCTGGCCTGGCGTCGGTGCATGTCATCACGTGGTCGTCCAGACAGTCGTTCTGCTGTTGGGCTGTTCAGTCGGTTTGCGTGTTACACTCTTATTGTTACAGATATAAGTGGCACCTGTCAAATCTCTGAGTGTAGAGGAGATGCTGTATTGAGGCAATCTTGCTCTTAAAGAGATATGTGTGTGGATGTGTTTTCATAATGGTTTTCCTTATTACAAACAAGGAAAATTCAAAAGAGTGCAGAGAGGAAAATACCCATTCCTTAAAAGCCCACTGTCCAGAAATAGCATGGTTAAGAATATTTCTGTTTAGCCAAAACTGGTTTGGCTCAGTGGATAGAGCATTGGCCTGACTGAATGGTCCCAGGTTCAATTCTAGTCAAGAGCATGTACCTTTCACAGTTTAGGTTCTTACAAGGGTATTTCTTGGATCACATGACCTCACACATCTAGAGGAAATAATGAACAACATAGACTGGTGAACAAAAATAGACCCAGAGACAGAGAAGCAGCGATCAGACTCTCAAACCTCAGAGGGAAAGTAGGGGAGGGGGGGGGGGGGGTAAAGGGAAGAGATCAACCAAAGGACCTGTGTGCATGTACATGGGCCTGGCCAATGGCCATGGACAACAGGGGGTGGGGGAGTATGTAGGGAGGGGTTTGGGATGGGAATGGAGGGATAAGGACAATTATGTGTTACCATAACAAAAAATAAAATAAAAAACTTAAAAAAAAAAGAGCATGTACCTTGGTTGTGGGCATATCCCCAGTAGGGGGTGTGCAGAAGGCAGCTGATCGATGTTTCTAATTCTCTATCCCTCTCCCTTCCTCTCTGTAAAAAATCGATAAAACATATATATATATTTTAAAAAGAATATTTGTTTAAAAACAGATTTAAAAGCTGTTTTATAAAGGGGCATCGGTTGGAACTTTTTAGGGAAAAAACTATGTTTTGTGTTTTGTTTTTTAAAACATAGAAACCATTACAGATGGGCATTAGGTTTTCAGAAGAGCTTAAGAAGCTTTTAAAAACCCAGTTGGAGGTGACTGGTAGTTCCGCACTAGCTCAGCGAGAGTGCATGATGTTGCTTCTTTGTTGAAATTCCCTAGTGGCCGCCCGGGGCACACCGCCTTCTGACCTGATGCAGCCAACAGTGAGGCTGCTTCATTGTCTGGGCTCAGTGGCAGTTGTGGGGCTCCTGAGCAGTTGTAGCCGCAGGGAGAGGTGTGAAAAGAAAAAAAAGGGCTCCTAGAGGCAGCTGGGCCACCATTTTTAAACTGAGTGCTTGAGAAACCAGCTCAGCTTGTATTGCTTTTTGACATGCTTGGATGGGCCTGTCATTCTGTTTTGGTTTATCACGTGGCCTCACATGAAAAGGAGGAAACTGTGCTATCTTGTGTAAATAGACTGTGGGCCACTTTGTGGTCACCCTGTAAGTCTGAGCTTCTCAAAAAGGTAGAAGGAAGAAAAGGTTGGGAAGCAAGAAATGCTGGGGGCAGCGAGAAGCTGAGGGAGAAGGTCGCTGGAGGAAGGGACTTCCTTAGCAGAAAAGGAGCAGGAGATGCAGGGCCTGGTGCTTCCACCTTTAGCTCTTGTGAACAGTGCTGTTTTGAACATAAATGTACAAATGCCTGTTTGAGCCCCTGCTTTCCATTCTTTTGGGTGTAGACTTAGGAGTGGAATTGCTAGATCATATGGTAATTCTATGTTTAACTTTTTGAGGAACCATCACACTGGTTTCCTCAGTGGCTGCACCATCTGACCTTCTCATCAAGCAATGCATGAGTGTTCTAATTTCTCCACATTCTAGATAACATGTTATTTCCCATTTAAAAAAATAATAACCATCATGAGTGTAAAATTGTCTTGTTTATTTTTTAAACTTTATAGATATATTTAAATCCTCACCCGAGGATATTTTTCTATTGATTTCATTTTTTTAAATATTTTTATTTCAGAGATCAAGGGATATATATATATATATAGTAGTCTGGAACAGAGGCTTCATTGCAGTACAGGAGGAAGATCGATAAAGTGGCCTTCTGTAATCTATGTTTATTTTCTAATAAGTTACGATGCCAGGCACTTTGTACACATTATTTGTCTCCCTTACAGCAGTTCTTATTAGTAGGTATTACTGTTGTTATTTTTAAAAACATATTTTATTGATTTTTTACAGAGAGGAAAAGAGAGGGATAGAGAGTTAGAAACAACGATGAGAGGGAAAGATTGATCAGCTGCCTTCTGCACACCCCCTACTGGGGATGTGCCCGAAACCAAGGTACATGCCCTTAATTGGAATAGAACTTGGGACCCTTCAGTCTGCAGGCCGACACTCCATCCACTGACCCAAACCGGTTAGGGCATGTTATTTTTTTTAATCTTCACTTTGTAACCAAGGAGAGCTGACTTTTCCATAGTCACACATAGCTAATAGAGCTGAGATTTGAGCCTAAGTTGTTCGCTTTCAAAGTGCAGTCTTTTTCTATAGTAATTGCCTTTATTAAAGACTTCCTGATGTAATGCTGCCAAAATCAATTTGGTTTTAGATTGTCTTCGCAGTTTTACCGACCTAGAAGAGCTTGATGAGACAGAGTTATATATGTGCCACAAATGCAAAAAGAAACAAAAGTCCACTAAAAAGTTCTGGATTCAAAAACTACCCAAGGTAAGTGTTGAGTTTCAAATTCTAATGCAGTTTCAAGGGAACAGTGCTTTTATGACTGATGAAAAACAAATTGTTTCTGTAACTTTATGTAATCTCTCCTGCATTAGTCTCTAGTGTTTTCAGTAAAAGCTAAATAAACCCTCTGATAAGGCATACTTTAATGTGTCCCCATCATAGTTTGCAGTGTGTGGAAGGGAGAGAGGTTCCCACTGCACCAGCTGGGTGACCTACACTCCAACTCAGTTCTGACACTAGCTGAAGGGAACGTCAGGTTAAGAGCTCAGTCCCATGACTGTCTCCCACTTAAGAGCCAATCATAAGCCCAGATTGCTACTTTAGGTTTCTGACCTACACATTGGAGGTTATCTTAAGCCCCACCCCCACGCCCCTTTGCACTTTAGATGCTTAGTCTTCTGATTGGCTATACATCAGAGGTTTCCACCCTCCATCTTTGGGTTCCATTAATTTGCTAGAGCAGCTCACAGACTGAGGAAACCTGTTTACTCACTAGATTACTGATTTATTACCGAGGATAGAAATCAATAACCAGATGAAGAGATGCATAGGACGAGGTTCCAAAGGACCCTCCTGCCTTGTGGAGTTTAGGGCCCAGCACGGTGCATATGAAAGAAAGCATTCTGGTTCCCCAACCTGGAACTCTCCAGGTGCCCTCATGACATAGACATGACTGATTAAATTACTGGCCACTGGCCACTGATTTAACTTCCAGTTCCTCTACCCTACCCTGAGATCAGGGAGGTAGGGCCTCATCCTAAAGTGTCACCTCATTCACATAAGTAAAGACCTTTATCACTCTCGTCACTTAGGAAATTCTAAGAGTTTTAGGAGCCATATACCAGAAAAGGAAACTATAACCAAGTAATACATTTCATTATTACAAATCATAGTGTCACAATAGTACGTGCATGGAAGAAAGCGATGTCAAGGATCAAAAGATAAACTGATAACACCTAAATTATTGAAAGACAGTTAACCAAGTGGTTTGTTTATAATCTTTGCCTTTGTTTCTGATCCAGGTGCTATGCTTACATTTGAAAAGATTTCATTGGACAGCATATTTAAGAAACAAGGTTGACACATATGTAGAATTTCCACTGAGAGGACTAGACATGAAATGCTACTTACTAGAGGTAAGGTAATACCATTGTTAGCTGGTGAGAAGACAGTTCTTCAGTAAAATTAAGCCTTCACTGACACAGGGTGGAGGTCATTGAGGTGGGAGATACAGATGCCATTGACCACTGCCCTAACTCAGCCCTGGGTGCCTTCTCCCTTGTCCGCAGCCTGAGAACAGTGGCCCTGAGAGCTGCCTGTACGACCTCGCCGCGGTGGTGGTGCACCATGGTTCCGGGTGAGTATGCCCGCGGGCTGGCCCCGGTTAGCACCACTCTTGATAATGTCCCAAACTCCCTAAAAAATGTGGATTCAGGTACATTAAAGTGAGTGAAATAGAATTTTCCTTCAGGTTTGGTGTGAAAGAATATTCCTGCAAGAATGCTGTGAAGTGAAGGCACATAAAAGCTAGATGGAAAGTGGTTTATTTGAGCCCAGCATCCAGAACCCAGTCAGTTCACAAATCGAGCATTCTTTACTCAACTAATTTCCTTTGCCAATTGATGTTTAAATAGGGAAAATGGAAAATTATTTATAATTTCATGTCCTGTACTTAATTTTTTATTTTGTTGAATAATTCTTGATTATTTTTCTCCCTGAAAGTTTGGTCTGTTTGATAATAACTATTTTACCTTCAGAAAACCACTCTCCATACTGAATACCCTTTTCCTTAGAACTTTGTAGACTTTGAGTGGATTTCAAGAGGGTGCAGGCCAGGCCAAGGGACCCCACCGATGCCCGGGAGGGACTGCGGGAGGACTCTGTCTGGTCCTGTCTCACCCAGTCCTGGTTGGGCGGGTCTGTCAGCTGGGGAGGGACACAGGAGGTTGGCCAGCCCAGAAGGGACCATGAGAGGGCTCCAGGGCATGTCCAGCCCTTCTCACTTTGCTCCATTGACTTCACCACTCAGAATTATAAATACGTCTACCACAATTCTGACTCTTGACTCCTTTTTATAAAAAAATATTTTTTTATTGATTTCAGAGAGGAAGGGAGAGAGAGAGAGAATCATCAATGACGAGAGAGATAATTGATGGGTTGTTTCCTGCAAGTCCTACACGGGGTTGAGCCAGCAATCCGGGCATGTGCCTTGACTGGGAATCGAACCGTGACTGCCTGGTTCATAGGTTGATGCTCAACCACTAAACCACACTGGCTGGGTAACTCACGTCTCTGTTTTCTCTCTTTAGAAGGCTGTAGGATCCTCTGTCTTTGGACTTATCATTGGATGATATATTCCTGCTTGATAATTGATAAGGGACAGTCTTAATATGGTGTCTTTCAGTGATGGGAATTTGTTTTTCCCACCCCATTCTCTCCTCTGGAATACCTCACTTATTAAATGTATAGTAACTTTCTTAGATCTTCACATATTTTAATTATTCTTTAATGTTTCCCATCTTTTTGTTTCTGAAGGAGGCCATGGCCCATTTTGCCTAGTCAGCAGTCTGTTCTGTCTCTCTCCAAATTAAGGATTTGCTCCTCCATGAATTTTTATATTGTAGAGATCACATTTTTTCTCATAACTGTTTCATAACAGCCTGTTCTTGCTTTATGGTTGCAGTATCTTCTTGAAAACATTGGTACTAATTAGAATTTTTAAAGTTCTCTGGTTTTTTGCCTTCATTTTCTCAGTGGTTAATTACTGTTTTTTTTCGTTTTTTTTTCTGATACTTCTCTTTCATGTTATTTCCCCCCCCCCCCCCCATCATTTTGGGATGTTTATTCAGAATCGTAAATGGTGAGATTGGTCATTATTGGTAAACCAGAGGCCCGGTGCACCAATTCATGCATGGCTGGGGCCCTCTGGGTGGTCTGTGGGGATCGGGCCAGAACCCACAGGCCAGTGCCGCCTGCAGCTCTTACCTGCTGCTCCCACTCGTGCCGGCCCCATTGCGCCTGCTGCAGGCTCGCGCCCAATCAGTCCTAATTGGGAGAGGCTCATGCTGCTGCAGTGGTGCTCGCAACCGTGAGCCCTGTATCTGGCGCCTTCCCAAGGGGTGTAGCCTGTGGGATCAGGCTGAAACTAGCTCTCCAAAATCCCCCGAGGGGTCCTGGATTTCAAGAGGGCGCAGGCCAGGCCAAGGGACCCCACCAATGCCTGGGACTGCGGGACTCTGTCTGGTCCTGTCTCACCCAGTCCTGATTGGGCGGGTCGGTCAGCTGGGGAGGGACACAGGAGGTTGGCCAGCCCAGAAGGGACCATGAGAGGGCTCCAGGGCGTGTCCGGCCCATCTTTCTCAGTCCCAATCGGCCAGACCCCAGCAGCAAGCTAACTTACCAGTTGGAGCATCTGCCCTGGTGGTCATTGCACGTCATAGCAGGTTGTTGAGTGGCCTTAGCATATCATTAGCATATTATGCTTTGGTTGGTTGACTGGTTGGTCAACTGGTCACCAGACACCTAGCATATTAGGCTTTTATTACATAGGATTATACGTACGATGGTAAGGGTTTTTCTAACAGTTGTGAAGTTCTCTGGTTTTTTGCCTTCATTTCCTCAGTGGTTAATTACTGTGAAGGTCTGTTATGCCTGCAGGCTGTTCTGCCTGGGAGAGTGGGTGGGTTGTGCTGACAGAAAAAGCCCTTGATGGCCAAAGTAGGGGAAAGGCACTTTCTTAAGCTCAGTTACCCCTCCCCAAAACTCTAATGGGAAGTCTGGTTCTGTTCTCTAGGTTTCCAGTAGGCCTTAGCCTGTGCTTGTTAGGTTGATCGTTACTCAGCTAGTTTCTCCATTAATCCAGTGCTATGAATACACCTTTGAGTTCGAGAAAATCTTCCATTCTGGTTCTAGTGTCAGTCTCTGCCTTGTCATTTCAGTGGGTTTTGAGGAAGATAAACATGGGAGCTCAGTAAACCATCTTAAACCACAGTTCTCTAGAGTTTATTCCATTATAGCACTTACCTACAGTTTTATCTTCTGACTCCTCCTTACAGGGTGGGTTCTGGACATTACACAGCATACGCGACCCACGAAGGCCGCTGGTTCCATTTTAACGACAGCACTGTGACGCTGACGGAGGAAGACACCGTGGTGAAGGCCAAGGCCTACATCCTGTTCTATGTGGAGCGCCAGGCCAGAGCGGGGGCGGATAAACTTTAATACCTCCTCTGAATCGTTACTCGTCAACTATACCGGACAAACATTTCCAATTTTCCATAAATACTTGATCCAGGATTTAATTTCATTATGCACTTTTCAATTTCCTATTTGGGGTTTAGTTTTATTTTGTCAATGGTAGTGAACCTGGGCACCAACTAATTTTTTTTTAGTTCTACCAGAAAACCTCAGCAGATATTTTGATTTGCTGCTTTAGTGGTAAATAATTCAGTTTTTATATGTAGTTCCAAGAACTTAGTTCTATTGGACGTTTTTATATTAATGTTTCAGTTCTCACTTTGAGGCACATTTACATCAATGCTTTGTTGCTCTCACATGCTTGACAGTAAGGCATGTTCCTGAGAGCAATGCAGCTGCCTGCTCAGCTGTGCTGGAGACCAGGCTGACTCTGAATCGAGAATCACGTGTGTGTGTAATCTGGGCCCATGGGATTTCAGTGACTGCTCAGGATCATTCATTCTGCCTGTAAAGGGAACAGGGCATCAGTAAGTAGACCAGGTAACCGATGCTCTTGTATTTCTCAAAGCTGCTGTTTATTAGCATGAACGAAATAACTTGGTTGGCTCAGTGATATCTGTACTGCAAATTCAAGAATTACTCCGTTGGTTTTTAGTTGTATTTTTAATGTTTTCATGGAGAACATAGGAGTACAGAAGACCAAATGCATTTAGTGTTTAAAAAATCCTCTGACTCAGCTACATGGTTTGGGTGTTCCCAGTGAGATGGGAGCATGGCTTTGTTGGCATCAGCATCTGTCCCCCATTGACTGAGCACTGGGATAACTGCATGTCCACTTTGGTCTTACTTCAGCCAACTCCAGAGTTTATTTTGACCACCTGCTTCTCAGGTACACTGTGGGCCCTGCTTCTTCAGAAGGAAATGAGTCCTTATGGCCTTATTTCACTAGCCTAGCCAACTTAGCAGAGCAAGTTGAAAGTATTCTCTCTTTGAATAAGTAGTTTCTAACAGGTTCCCCCCCCCCCCCCAGGAAAAATAGATACAAGCACTATTCAAATTTAACTCAAATTGAAATTTGGAACTAGAATCCCATGTTAAATCCCACATTCCCTCAGAGTAAGCCATATCCACTAAACACTTCTTTTTAGAAAATAATCCAGTTGGCTTTATTCAACAATTTATGAGTCAGGTAGCATCCCACCCAGTAAATAGAAAGGTGCTCCCCTCCGCTAACACTTCAGCATGACCGGGAGCAAACTGAGGTCATGTCTCACCCTGACCTATCAGGACGGTGGTCATAGCTGCACATTTAACTAGTTAAAAAACTCAGTTCTCAGTCACTGCGGCTCACGGCATGGGACTGCACAGACCCAAGACATTTCCACCGCTCTGTCGTTTTCTCACACGGTGGGGTCTAAGTTTTTGCCCCAGAGAAAACAAGCTTTCCCGTCATGTTTAGGTCTCACAACTTAGTCTAGAAGAGGAACCTATTTAAAGCAGTTCACAATGCTGTTACGTTATGTGAACCAATTGAAATTGTTATTTTTTATCTAAAATATCAATACCTTAATTTAACTCCACTCTGACCTTGGTGAGCATCTGCTATGAACCCAGCCTCTTCTACTGTAGAAGGTGCACAGCTGTAACTCCCAGCATCTGCACGCAGGTCGAGGCTCCAAGTGGCAGCTGCCGTGGCGTCAGCAGGAAAGCCTTGGCCAGTGTTGGCGCGGCGGTCCTCAGACAGGCTGGCACTCTTGGCTTAAAAGATGCACACGTCTCTCTTGAGTTGCTGTTGTGTTTTTATTCCTTGATTTTACTTGAGCAGAACTGTTTGAATATCATGAAGGCTCTTTGGGAAAGTGATTGGACCCATTTGAATTGTGCGCTTACCACCAGTGATGTAAATGTGCCTGTTAGTATTTTAAAACGTAACTGTGTAGCCTTACCACCCGTTTTAAAAGCTGACCTTTTCGTGCTCTTCAGGGCTTTCCCTGGGCCGCGCTCTCGGGCTGGCGTGGCTCCTCGCTCGGAGCTGCTGCGGAGGCAGGGCCTCACGCAGTCACGTGGCTCCTGGACGAGAAACCTTTCTCAGAAGTCCTCCCGCCTAGGTGGGTGATAGAACAGTTTGTGGCAACACAAATCTCTCTCCATGGTGGAGAAACCTTTGCTAATCCACTGTATTCTACTCAGTGTATAGTGATGACAAATGTAACAGAATTAAACCAGTCAAGTGTACTGGCCCTGGTTGAGTGTTAAATGTGTATCTCACCTGTGGAACCCACTCAGCAGCGTGGTTTCTGGGGTTGGGGACATATTTATTTCTTAAAGCCAAACCTCTCCTTCATTGGTTAGTGTACATACATCTGTTTAGATACACTTATCCCACTTCAACCTCCACCCTCCCCTAGGCCCTCTCACGTCCCCTCTGTGGCTGAAGTGACCTCTTCCCCCGGGCCCTGGAAAAGCGCAGGAACGGTCAGTTCCAGCAGCCAGGGCGCAGGAGCGCGCCCTCGGCGCGGGGCGGTGTCAGGCTGTAGCCGGGGTCTCTGCCCGCCGCCTGGAGGCACAGCTCCCCCGCAGGTCACAGTGCCTGGCTCCAGACTGCCCTCCGCACGTGCTGGCTGTGCTGTAATCATTTGCCGTTAAAACCTAGTTTGTATGATGCCGAGAGGATTAATTGTGCAAGTGACTGATTTCATTTAAGTTGTAATCACATCCCTTTTCTGCTTCACCAACCTGAACTGTTTTATGGAAAGTATCATTAAAAGTCTGGTCTCTTTCCTTCTGACTATTATTTCTGAACACCTTTCAGTGGAGCCAAGTAAATAATATCCTCCCTCAAGCGATGGGCCTTGTGAGTCAGCCAGCAGGTGGTAAGTCCTTACAGAACCCTCATTATCTGGACTGCTGGTGACCAGGGAGGTGGTGGTGGGAAGGGACCTCCAGTGCTGCTGCCAGGAGCCCGTGGGAGCTCACTGTGCGGAGGAAGTCGCCCTGTCTCCGCGTGGGCCGCTGACCTTAGAGAAGTGGGGGCCGCTCACCTCCTTCACAGCTGGGCTCGACTCTGAGCAAAGGATATGATCCTCGTAAGTAAAAGAAGTAAAAGGCAAGTAAGAGCTGTTAAACATCTGCTTTAGAGAAAGCTACTGAATACTACCTTCTCTGCCCCCATGTCCCTTGTAAACAGGAAAAAAAAACAAACCCAAGAACTGCCCCGAGTCTATACCATGGTTTTCCTGTTGCTTACAGGCTGGTTCCTGTTCCTGTAAGTGTTCTAACACTGCAGACATGGGGTGGTGAACACACAGTAGGATATATAGATGATGTGTTATTGAACTGTATACCTGAGACCCATATAATTTATTAACCAATGTCACCCTAATAAAGTTCAATGAAAAAGGAAAAAATAAAACTGAAGACAGAGGTGTCTGCAGCCCAAAAGCTTTTGCTACCAGGTCCCGTATCACAAGTTGGCAGCTGTGCTGGTCAGAGGTGGTGCAGCTGCTGCTGTGGCAGCCAAGGAGCCGAGCGCCACACAGAAAAGGCAGGCGCTGTTGCCATTGACAACCCAGGCCTGGGCCTGACTCTTCCCTGCCAAAAAGCATGCCATGTGGGCCCACTCTGCATTCTGAGCCCATAGTACAGCCTCCTCCCCTCGAGGAGCAGGGGGCAGGCTCTAGAGCAGGGGCGGGCAAACTTTTTGACTCGAGGGCCACAATGGGTTCTTAAACTGGACCGGAGGGCCGGAACAAAAGCAACCTGACCATGCTGGCACTCTCATCTTGGGCTGCTGGTGAAGGAGCGGAGGGGAGAGCAAGAGAACCCTCCGCTCTTTCGGCTCCGAGGGCCGGATAGAACAGCTGAAGTTTGCCCAAGGCTGCTCCAGACAGTCCCTGCTGGGTTCTGCCGCTCCAGCAGGGCGGGGATGCAGGCTGGAGGCCACACAAACCAGAATGACCCTTCCCAGTGGCCAGTGGTCACAGCCCTGCCTTTTCAGAAAGTGAATGGACTATTTCCAGGGTCAGCCCTCTGAGGAGCACTCGTTTGGAAAGGATTCGGGAGGGGAAGTGAAGATCACACGGCTTCCCATTAAGCCCGTCTGTGCCGCTGCAGCGAGCCTTCTGAGTGGGGAAGGACAGCTAGAGCCCAAAGAGGGCTTCGCTGTCATTTTTAACAGTTAAAATGATTGTTAGCTAGTTCCCCTTTCCCTGATAAAAGCTTTCTTTTAGCTGTTTGGCCGATTTGTCCTTAACACAGGACAGCTGAGACTGGCTTCCAGGAGCGAGAGAGCTGGCCAGAATCCTTCCTCAGCTGCGTCCACTTTTAAAGGCAGGCAAAGCTGCGCTGGGCCTCCCCAAGCTCGAGCTCCTGAAGGGGGTCCAGCACAGTTGCTTCCTCTCTTACTCTACAAACTGCAAACAAAGGATTCCTGTTCCAATGCCAGTTGAATGGCATTTAGGTGGAGCCCCCGGTCCGGCAGAGGGAGAAAAGGCTGCTCACCTCACTCCTGGGGTCCAGTGCAGCTTTCTCCTATCGGCACTGCACTGACCAACCACCAACCTGTGCCAAAGCCAGGCCCTCCTGGCAGGGAATCACAGAGGAGTCCAGGGCCGAACTGGGATTCGAACAAGCACTGTGAGGAATGGATCCGTGTGTGGAGAAATCTGGGTTACTTTAGGAGGGAGAACTGAAAGGAAAAGACTTTCGTGCAACCTGCCAAGCGGAACTAAGGCATTCACAGGATGGAGTGTGGTTGGCTTAAAGGGAAAACTCAGGCTAAAATACTTTCACCTGAAGTTGTTTCACGAAGTTTTGGATGAGGAGCTACTTTATCCATCCCGAGTGTTTTGGAAATACAGGCTAGATACAACTGGACACATTAGAAAAAGGCAAAGCAAGTAATTTAAAACATGACACGCTCACAGAAGAAACCAGAAAGGTAAGCGGCTGAAGGTACATGTTTCGGGAACAACTCAGGATAAAAGCAGAGCCCGCGGGGGGCCAGCACCCCTGCCCGGTGGAGGGCAGCAGGGGCTGAAGGCCGATCGGCGGAACTGGAAAAGCCGTCACCTCTGAGCAAAAGCAGGAGCGGCATTGCTGTGTCTGCTCACAGCTCAGGAAACTGGTCACCTGAGCTCTTCCCAGACAGCAGGCCGCTTCCTCCCGCAGCGGCAGAGCTGATGTTCAGGAGGAGAGCAGATCCTATTTACAGTCAGAGTCCCTCCGTGCAAGCCCGGACAGAGGTGGTCTGGCCAGCCACCTAGAATGAAAATGCCTCGGGAAAAGCCAAAGAGCTCACTGCTGAACACCATTGTCAGCTAAAAGGAAAAGAAATCCCTTTTAAGGAAACTATTTAACTTCAATAGGCTGCTTTTCTGCCAGGATTTTCAATTCCTCTGAACATAAGCCGAGACACAGACTGCTGCACGTATGTCTGATGCTGCCCCCCCTCCCAGCGCCAGCACCAGTTGTTAGCCCAAAATAAACCCCATTCCACAACCATATATGTCCACGGCCCGGAGCTGGGGAGGAGCAGCCGGAGGTAGGTCAGGTCCCCGGGCCCCAGCCACACTCCGGGGCTGCTGCACACCATGCACATCACCCAGCTCAACCGAGAGTGCCTGCTGCACCTCTTCTCCTTCCTGGACAAGGACAGCAGGAAGAACCTCGCCAGGACCTGCCCGCAGCTCCAGGACGTGTTTGAGGACCCCGCACTCTGGCCCCTGCTGCACTTTCGCTCCCTCACAGAACTCAAGAAGGACAACTTCCTCCTGAGCCCCATGCTCAGGAGCCTCTCCATCTGCTGGCACTCCAGCCGCGTGCAGGTGTGCAGCATTGAGGACTGGCTCAAGAGCGCCTTCCAGAGGAGCATCTGCAGCCGGCACGAGAGCCTGGTCAATGACTTCCTCCTCCAGGTGTGCGACAGGTAGGTCCCTCCGGAGCGGCGCTGGCGCTGGCATCCAGAGCTCGAGGAGGCTCGGGGGGCAGGGAGGAGCAGCTCACAAGACCAAGCTGGCTCTGCCTTGGGGCTCCTCAGAACAGGCCCAAGGCAGACCCTCTAGGCCCACCCACAGCACAGCCCCCAGAAGGTGGACAAAATCATGGGGGGACACGCTCCTCAGCCTCACGGGTCCTGGAGCAGAGGAACTGGGCACCAGCTGCGCTGTCCTCCTGTCCTTCGGGCAGCTGTCCTCCCTGGCAGCCATTAAGTGCTAGGTGGGTCCCGCTGAGCCAGGATTTTCAAGGTCAAACCTCATAAAAAGATTCCTAGATTCAGCAATCAACCCCCTGCCCCCCTCCCTGCCTCTCTCTCTTTCTCTCTCTCTCTCTCTCTCTCTCTCCCTCTCCCTCTCCCTCTCTCCCTCTCTCCCTCTCTCCCTCTCTCCCTCTCTCTCTCTCTCTCTCTCTCTCTCTCTCTCTCTCTCTCTCTCTCTCTCTCTCTCCCTCCAGCAAGCAAACCCCAGGGCTCATGAACTGCAGCTGTGGAAGGAGAGCAGGATGCCCTGGATTAGCTGAGCCCAGCCAGACTCGGGGCAGGGATGGCGATATATAGTCATGGCCTCCCCAATAGAAACTTGCTGATCTTCCCAGTTCTCTCAGGCAAGGGTGTTTTTGCCTACAATTTTTCAAATGAGCAAATCAAAGCTCTTAAGTCTAAGAGGTCATTTGATCTGCCAGATTTTAGTAAATAAAAATTCAAGACACCCAGTTGAAGTTTCAGACAGAATATCTTCCTGTTAAAAGAATGTCCAAATACGCCCTGTATTTGATACGTCAGCCCTACAGCAGACAGAGGCTGAGCCCCAGCCTCCGGCCAGAGCAAGGACACAGCTTCCTCAGCCAGGCCCGAGCCCTTACCGGTCCGTCCCGCCTCCAGGCAAGGTCGCCCCTGGCTCCCGACACTGGCTGGGCCAGCGTGTTGCCACCGAGGCCGCCCGACAGGAACAGAGAAACGGCGCCGTAGCCCACCTGTGCTTTCTAAGGCGGTAGGAAGAAAACAAGCTAGGCTGGGACGAGGCCCTCACAGGACCAGGCCGTGCTGATGGGCTTAACAAGGTCCAAAGTCAGACGGGGTGTGGGTGATACAAATGGGGCAGAAAGCTTGTCCTGAAGTTGCTCTAACCCCCCAAACCAGCAAGGTGTGGAATGGGCCTCCCAGGCTACTGTCCGGGTGCAGCAAGGGCTTGGGGTTCTGTGCCGAGTCCCCAGGTTCTAGTCGGATTATGTGATTCCCAACCCAAGTATTTAAACTTTCAACCCATTTCTTCATCTGTAAGAGGACAGATCACCCACCTCAAGGGATCCGAGGGCTAAGTGACACAGTAACACTAGCACGTAGTGCATATAGATAAGTGTCATCAAAGCGGGGCTGGTGGTGGGGAACAGCAGGGGAGCCGGCTCTTTCTCTTCGGCATCAGGATTATTCTAAAGGCTCTCAGAGGAAGGGATGGCTCACCACTCCCGAGGCTTAAACACCTAATCCCCATAACCCCCCGGAGGAAGCAATTTCGTCCACACAAGGAGGTGGCTCCACGAGGCTCAAACCAGCAAATCAATCACAGGAAGTCACTGGAGTTCCCTGGACCAGTTTCTTCCTTCACAAGACGGAGGGTACGGAGGCTGATGTGAAGACTAAGGCAGGTGGGATGGGTTCAGTGTGTGAACTGTGGCCATGCCAGCCTTTTATTTTAGTTCTGTGCCCTCTGCCCAGGCACAGGGAGCTGAGCTGGCCTAGGCAGGTGCAGTCCAGGGGCTGGGGAAGCTGATGGGGCCAGGGACAGGGCCTCCCCCTCCCTCCCTGTAGGGAGCTGCCCACCAGGGGTCCTTCTTTTTAAATATATGTTATTGATTTCAGAGAGGGGAAGGGAGAGGTAGAAACATCAATGATGAGAGAATCACTGATTGGCTGCCTCCTGCACATCCCTCACCTGCAACCCCAGGAAGTGCCCCCGACGGGGAATCGAACCAGGACCTCCTGGCTCATGGGCTGCAGCTCAACGACTGAGCTACACTGGCCCCTAAGTCCTTCTTGTCCGGAGAAGTCTGTCTGTGTTCACTCCCCGAAGAGGACTACAACTACCTATGCTCTCTACACCCCAAATAAAAATCCTCATGTCCCCACTGGCATCATCTCCTCCCTACTGCCCCACCGGGGAAATTGGGCTGAGTGACAGCCAAGGGCACACTGCAAACCGGGTCCTGGCGAGGCTGGGGGAGAGGGGTCGCCGAGCTTTCTGGACAAGCCGCTCCTTCCCTGCCTGTTCGCCCCCCGGGCCTGGTTTGCAGTCCGGGAATGGCTGTCCCATCAACTGAGCTGAAACCAGGGCTTTAGAACCCCGAGCCCCCCCACCCCCCAACCACCACCCCCACCCTGCCCCTCCTCACGGCTGGAGCGGGCCCGTCTCTGAGCCACCCCGCGGCACACCCTCCCTCCCTGCGGCCAGGAGGGGCCTGGCGCCCTCAAGGCAACAAGCGCGGAGGCTGAAAGGACAACAGCTGTCCCTCCGGACCCAGCCGGACGGGGCCTGGGTCCCCCCCTGGGGCTCCGGGCCTAAGCAGCCAGGCGACTATGAAGTGTGGTACCGGCCCGGGCATCGCAGCCATAAGTCCTTAACCTGGCCGGGCTGCCCCTTCTCCGTTAAGGGTCCCGACGCCTCCCAGGCTACGTACGGAAGGACGACCGAGACCGGGAGCGCCCGCGGACCGTGCCCTCCTCGGCCCGGCCCCGTGGTTACCGCCCTCTCTCCCTCCACAGGTGCCCCAACTTGGCGTCCGTCACGCTGTCCGGCTGCGGCCACGTCACCGACGACTGCCTGGCGCGGCTGCTGCGCTGCTGCCCGCGCCTGCGCAGCCTGCGCCTGGAGAACTGCGCGCGCGTCACCAACCGCACGCTGGCGGCCGCGGCGGCGCACGGGCGCGCGCTGCAGACGCTGCACGTGGACTTCTGCCGCAACGTGAGCGCGGCCGGCCTGCGCCGCCTGCGCGCCGCGCGCCCGCGCCTGGCGCTGCGGGCCGAGCACAGCGCCGCCATGATCCCCGACCAGCCGCCGCGCGGCCCCCGCGCGCCCGGCCCGGCCCTCCGCACGCCGCTCCCGCGCTAGGCCGCCGGCCGCGCGCCCGGCCGAGGGAGCCGCCCCAGCGCCGCCGCCCTCCGGACTGTCGCCGTGTCTTCTGAGCCCGTTTGCAAATGGGCATATGACTGTCTACCTCACTGTGCAATTTTATACGCAGGATAAATACGAGATTAAACGACTTGATGCTTGGAAAACACTCGCGTGATTCTCCCAGAACACCAGCCCCTTTCCCGCCTCCTTTCCGCAGCAGCGGGGGCGCCTACACGCTCGGGATCTGCTGCCGCCGACGGGGAGGGGGGGGGGGACGTCTAACCCGTGAGACCTGGGCCACCGAGCTGCCCGGTGCGCTGGGCGAGCCAGGCCGCCCCATGGGTCGGGACTTCGGGCTGCGGCGGGCAGGGAGTCCTAGGAAGGGCGCTAAGCGGCCCCGGCCGCCCCCTAGCGGCCCTCGGAGGCCTCGCCCACGGCGCAGGCGCAGGCTCCAGGGACGTGGCCTCTGCCAGTGCCCGCGGGCGGGCCGGTGGAACCCGGGGCGCAGGCCGGAGCCGCCCAGGGGTCACAGGGCTCCCGGGCCCGGCCCCGCTGCCTGGGCTCCCCCCGCGGCTTCGTTCCGCGCCCACCCCAGTCTGCGGGCTTTCCCTCGGGCGAGGGGGGGTTATTTCTAGGCGTTACTGCACACAGGATCCTGGAAATTTGCTTGTTGATGTGATTCTTACATAAATTACATAGTTCGCCTTGTTTTCTACCGTTCTCATATCATAAAGGAAAAGAAGGCATTTCAAAAACCCAGAGTAGATCATTAAAAACAAAAGCAGCAGAGAATTAAAAACAAGCAACCACCCTGTCTGGGTCCTTTGATAATGAAACGATTATAAACATGCAGTTGGGTTTTTACCTGTGAGATTTGTTGAACGTCACTTATGTCCCCACCTGCTGCCACCCAAGTAAAGACCCTTGGCCACCCACGGCTTCCCGGTCACAGGTACGTGGGGAGACGGGTTAGGGCTCCAGTCCGGGAGCGCTGAAGGGTGGTGGGCGTGCTCACTCTGGCTCCGCCCATCACCACTGAGACCGAGACCCGAAAGCACTGGAGGCCAGGTGTTTCCGCTTTGTGCAAGGGGAGCTTGATCCCTACTCACAGGTTCCTTAGTTTGTTGCCCAAATATTGGGGGACCGGGTCCCTACCATTTCCTCCGGGCGAGGAAAAAGACAAGTTCTGTTCTCATGGTGCTTAATTCCAATGGATGAAGAGACATTAAGTACAGTTAAGTCCTCACTTATTATTGATAGGTTCTTGGAACTGGGCAAATGTGCATATAATGAAACCATTTATCATAGGCTAATTGATAGAAACAACTTCCTAGATGACATAAACGTAACTAAACAATATTGAATGAAACCTTATTTCAGTACCTGCTGTATTTCTATATAATAAAAGGCCAATAAGCAAATAGACTGAATAGTGGAACAACTGGTCGCTATGACATGCACTGACCACCAGGGGTCAGACTCTCAATGCAGGAGGTGCCCCCTGGTGGTCAGTGCGCTCCCACAGGGGGAGTGCTGCTCAGCCAGAAGCCGGGCTAACGGCTGGTGAGCACAATGGTGGTGGCGGCAGCAGCAACCTCTCCTGCCTTTGGGGAGTAAGGAGCAAGGAACGAGGGGTCCCGTACTGTAAGAGGGCACAGGCTGGGGCTGACGGACACCAATTGTACAAATTCCATGCACTGCACCTCTAGCCTTTATATAAGTATGGGGGCGGGGAGTGAGCACAGGGTAAGGGGGAAACCTCTTCAAGGGGGTGGACCAACGTAAGCCTCATTTGAGAAGGTGGCACCTGAGACTGGAGGGAGGGAGGGAGCTGAGCAGCACCCGGGAGTTATGCCAGGAAGAGGGAGCAGCTGGCTCACCAGATGAGGAGCGCAGGTGCTACCCTAGGGGAACAGGGGAAAGAGGGGAGGTGGCTGTGTCTAGAGCAGAGTGAGGAAGAAGGGCAAGCAGGAGTGATCAGAGAAATAAAGGACAGGGGAAGCCACGGAGGCCTCAAAGGTAATCGTGAGGATGAAATGAGAGCAGGGCTCTCCCGTCCAGCCTACCCTGAGCAGGAGCCAAGGGAAGGCAGGCATATCCAAGGGAAGGCCAGGAGGGGCTGAAATTTCTCCAGGCAGAACCTGTGGGCCAGCAAGAGAACCCCACCCTGCCCCAACCCTTCCAGGGACTGCTGAGGGCCTGTTGCCGCCCCCTGGGCCCCTGTTTGGGCCAGTGTTTTGCCTGGAAACGGGTTGGCACCAAATCCCAGGCTGGCCTGTGTGGGAAGAAGCAGTCTCTCGGGCCACCACCTGCAGTGGGGAGGGCCCACCACCAGCCTGTGAGACTAGCGACCTGACCTGCGGGGGGATTTTACCGTTTACACACCCTACTCCGGGCTCAGGAGACAGGTCTTGCAGGAACTTCATTTTCTCCCACTACTGCAACAATGTTGAAAAAGAGCTCAGGCTTCCAGGGGGTTAAAGGTTTAAAACAGAGCCACTTAAGCCTCAGGACTTTGCTTTTGGCTTCTCTGACAAACCCCAATCCCCAGCAGGCTCTGTTTGCCCACGTTGGAGGGTTGGTCTGGGGAGCCACAGGGGTGTGGTTTCTGATTCTCCTCTGGCCAAGGGGGGTCAGCCCCTCTACACCTCAGCTTTCTTACCTGGGTATGGGGATGGCTAGGGAATCTCACTGCCAGGGTTTTTGTACGGAGCAGTGTGCTTGTAGGACAGAGGTCACTGCAGGTTCAGCTGGGAAGGGATAACCTGCACGCCTCTGAGGCCCCCTTTCCCGTGGATGCTCTTTTATAAATGAGGTACATTCCCCTGCTAACCCTTCAGTGCCTATAACCCCCCACATACCAAGCCTGCGGTGAGCACAGGACTGAAGCTGTGCCCCCAGTTTCTAGGGCTCTTAACTCTGCCCCGCCCCACCCTGGGAAGCTTTGGGTCCAAGCCCAGGGCCATCCGAGGTGCTCCCAGAGGTGCTCCCAGAGGTGCTCCCAGAGGTGGGCAGCACCTGCCCCCTCACAGTCACTGCTCACCATCGGCAGCACGGAGCAAAGCACCTGCCCGAACAGTGCCCTGCTGAATCTGAAGACTACTTTCTGGGTCTTCTCTCAGATCTGCACAGAACAAGGGGCTCTCCCTGCATGCTTAATCCATCTAGCAGACATTCAGTGGGTGTCGGTCCTGGGCTGGGCCAGCCCTCCCCCGGAGGACTCACTCTCGTCAGGAGACATGCAGCTTCGGGTGAGGGGAGCTTTCAAGTGCTCGCCCAGCTCCACAACCCATACCTTCAGACAAGTCATGACTTCTCTGAGCTCCAGTTTCTTTGTCTGTAAAAAGGGACCCTCTCTGTGACACTGTGATGACATTATGTCTAAACTAGAGGCCTTGTCCACCAATTCGTGCACATTGAAAGGAAATTAATTAGAAGGTGGCTGGCAGAACGGGACTGGGCGAGACGGGCTGGACACCCCCTGGAGCCAATCTCCTGCGGTCCTTCCCTGCCAGCCGCACCTGGAGCGGGTGCTGGGGCTTTAAGGGTGTCTGCGGAGTGAGCAGAGTCGCTCCAGCAGGTGGGGTCCCTCGGCCTGGCCTGTGGGGATCTGGCCAAAACCGGCTCTCTGACATTCCCTGAGGGGTTCCAGATTGGGAGAGGGAGGTTCTCGGGTGACACACTCCGGAATTGGGCTCCCTCCTCTCTGGTTCTGGGTGTGTCACCCTAGAACCGCAGCTGCTGTCACTGCAGCTCAGCAGCTCCTGCGCTGAGCATCTGCCCCCTGGTGGCCACTATGTGTCATAGCTAATGGTCATAGCATCTGCCCCCTGGTGGTCACTATGTCATAGCTACTGGTCCAAAGGTTGCTTAGGCTTTTATATATATAGATGTGTAGTACTGGAAGGCAGGGATGGGGAAAGGAGTCCTCACATCTATGGGGACTAGAAAAGCCAAGAGCCTGGCATAGTGCAGAGGACAGCGAGCTGGGGAGATGGGGGCCTGACCTCCAGAGGAGGCACCTAGAACAACCAGGAGTTAGCTGTGCCCTCACAGCCTCTATCAGAACAGACCACAGACTTTCCCCAGCTCCTGAATGTTAACTCTTTTCATTCTGTTGTGACCGAGACAACCAATGGCCACATAGAGGGAATGCTAGGGGGAGGGTGCAGAACAGGCCTCCGACTGTAGGCCGACCTCAGGTACCACACAGCGCCGGCTAGTTTTCACAGGAACCTCAGTGCCAGCAGAGTGGGGCCACATGCTTAGGTCAGAGGCCCCAGATTGCTCCCTGGGAGGTGGTGCTGAGGCCTGTCTTTCAGGGACACACTGGCCAGTTTCTGCAAAGGCTGAATGTTTGGAGAGGACGGCCTGGACCCCCATCAGCTCCCACACGGGCGTGCAGACAGACAGGAAGCTGGCTCTCCCAGCTCTAACCTGGAGCATCTGTGGTCCGGTGCTTTCCCTCTCCTGACCTGGATTTCTGGTCTGCAAAGGGAGAAACCGATCCCTTAGCTCGGGCTCCTCCAGCTCTAGGATTCCATGTCCAAGACTTGCTTTTTGCTAAAAGCCGAGTTAACTACATGTGGGTGTCTCAGGGCTGGCAATGCTGGGCTAAGGCCACAGAGCTGGGAGGCCCAGAACAAAGCCTACCTCGAAGGGCCTCTGAGAAATCTTGAATTTTAAAGGCTGGAGGACAAAGTTCTCGAGACTAGTTAAGGGTCATAAAAAAACCCACAAGTATTTGTTAACTGAATGATCCAGCAAACAGAGAAAGTGCCCAAGCCTCCACAGGGCTGGAAGTGACCCAAGTAAAGAAATATCGTATCTGGCATTTCAGCTCAGGGATTCACCCCGCCCTCTCTCCAGGGCTTCCAAAGCCGAGAGAATGAAGAAAAGTGACAGGCTCCCCAGCAAAGAAACGGCATATTATAAAACGAATTGGTGCAAATTTTCCTCATAGGATCAGACCTTCTGAGAAGCTGTCCATTAGAATCTGACAGACAGTGAGGCAGGATAGTAGCAAGCTAGGAAAATTCCTGGCAAATGGGATGGGGAAACAGACAAAAAAATTAAACAAGGCCAAACAATTTGAACAACTTCACCTAGTAAATTGCAAGACCCTATTTCCCCTAACCAAGGACATCGAGAGCAAATCGTTTATACCTCTCCTCCCTCACCAGAGAATGCACGGCTTACACCATCCTGGCCTGGGAGATAGAGAACAGAGACCCAATTAGTGCCGTTTGTGCCAGGCAAACCCACGGACAGATGAAGTCGGGGAACGAATAAAAACCCAATTAGAGCCAGACATACCCGAGATAAAAAAGTGAAACAGTAAAGCAGGCCAAAGAATAATCCCAAACTCCCCTCTATGCTCATTTTGGTGCATCAGCGTGTCAAAGACACACCTGGCAAGCTGATGAATATTCTGCCAAAACCCTCCCCTAAAAGCCTCACCCACAGAAGAAAAGATAAAAACCCCCATAACAAAGACCTAGCGTGGGCTCCCTCTAGGGTATGCTCATGCAGCTTCTCGGACATGAACTTTGTCCTTCTTCCTGAACTCTAAGGGTCCCCAGGAGGCACGCGGCCAGGGAACAGTGGGCAATGGCAGCTTGTCCAGGCTGACCCCCCGCACCTCTCTCCAAGGCCCCCTTTTGGCTCCCTTCTAGCCTACAGTGTTTCTGGGGAGCCAAAGCAGCGCCCCGCCCAGCTCTCTCCTGGTGCTGAGCGCTGCCTTTGGGTCACTGTCCCAGCTTCGGTGTACATATTCTCAGAATCACCCGGACTTGTGTTGTGAAATCTTTCCTGCACGGAATCAAGAACCCACACACTCCGGGCCAGCCTGAGGCAGAGCCTCTCCTGGCCCGGTCCCTGTCCGGGAACAACAGGACCCCGAACCGTGAGCATCAGCTGCTGGGGTGCCCCTGCCCTTCAGGCCAGAGCAAACTGTGATGGCAGAGGCCAGAGCTCACAAGGCCATAGTATCACTGTGATTTGAAATAGTCTTTGAGACGGCAGATGGACCCGTCAGCTCAGCACCCCCTCAGCCAGCCCGGCCAGCAAGAAGAGCCCCTGTCACCAGAACCAGCCCAGAAGCCGAAGCCCCGTCTCTAGTGGCCCAGGAGCGAGCAGCACGCAGAGGCTGCTTCCCTAATTGAAGCCTCCCGGCCCCGCGGCCTGGGCGGTGCCTTGTGACCCCGAGTGAGAGCTTCTAGCTCAGAGCCCTTCCCCACTGCTGCTGACCGAGACTCAGATCGAGTAGTAAACGCTTCTTTGCCCAGAAACCCCAGGTTCCCCAAAGCTGTGATCTCTCTCAGAGACCCAGTTCCAGTCGAAGCCTCTTTTCGATAAAATTAAGATGTCGTTATTCTAAATATTATTAGACAGTCTCAGTGGGGAAGATCCATGCACCACATTATCTTAGCCAACAAAACCATTTTCTTCTTCCCATTTCTCTTAGAAATACACACCTTCTATTTCCAGCAAGGCTGTGTCTGGACCCCGGAGCGGGCGTCAGTCTGTAAGCACACCCAAAGCAGCCTTTGGCTTGGATGTGCCGCAGATGAGGGAGAAAGCCACCCGAGGGCCTTGTCCTCTTCCTTTCCCACTCCCAGCAGCCAGTCTTCTGGGCTAAGATGGCTTTCCTCCAGAACACATGCTCACCCCGACATTGCTAGCGCACAAGCACACTCACTGCCCAGGGTCCTCCAGCGCTGGGACCACGCACCGAGAGTGAACACAAAAAGCAGTGTGGTGGTTGCCAGAGAGAAGGAAGTGGGGGAAGAAGAGGGTTCTAATATAAGGGGACAGGAGAAGATTTGACTTTGGGTGGTGGGCACATGGTGCAAACCACAACTACTGAGAAAACCAAAGGAGCAGAGAGAGCAATAAGGTCATAGAGGCTATCATATATTGAGGCTTGGTACAGAGTCAGGAGCATGAGGTAGTGCAAAAGGTTCCAGCATTCCATAGCTCTTCCCCAGCCCCTGTCCCACTCCCCACCACCCATCATTCGAGAACATGAAAGCCACTCACTGGTTCTCGTATCAGTTCACACGTTCACTCACTCATTCCTCTGGTCACCAGCCACGCACGCTGAGTCCCTCCTGTACCCCTCCCTGTCCGCCCTCCCCGCAGGCAGCACGTTGCCGTCAGCTGCCGGCTCTCACCCACCCGTTTGCTCTTCACAGGCAGGGCCGGAGCCGTGTTACTTTGGCTACCTTCCTCTTTGCCTGGTGGAGCCACGTGCGCACTAGGCATCCCAGGCTTCCAGAAAGGCTCTTTTTAGCATGTTACACTTTAATCAGCTATGCAGAGGGGGAAGGGTGGTGCTGAGAAAATGGGCTGAGTGGCTAAAGCAAGGCCTCTGGAGTGAGCAGAGAGACCCACCCATGATGCCAGAACAGACGACGCAGGGGCTCCGAGCCGGCTGTGCCCAGGCGGCCTGGCTCTCGGCTAGGCCATCTCCACGCAGAGCCCCTCTCAGGGGAAGGAATGTCTCTGGGGCCAAAAGCCGGCAGAGGGAGCGGGTAGCCGGAAAGCTCGCTCCCTCTCGGCCAGAAGCTCCGTGCTGGTAACAGAAGCAGCCCACGTCCGTTTCCTGACTGGTTTTATTTCTCTGCATAAGGAACCCTCACAGGCAATTCAAATTAAAACAAAATAAATATATGAATATTCATGTAAAACTGTCCTTTCTAATGAACAATTATACACAATGTACAATTTCATGTTCACTGGGTGGGTTTACAAAAATGTACCATTCCCAACTAAAAATGCACCAAAATGGTTCCATGCAAACTTATCAAAAGTGACCAAAATACGGAGGGAAAAACCTGACTGAGCACTTTGTCTTTTTTTGTACAATCACAGAAAAATAAAAACATCTAATTTCTTTGTTACATTGAGAGTAACTAAATGTGGCCACTGTTTATAACATTGGTTTATGTTCCTAACACATCTATGTATATCAACACGAGACTGGAAGTGAGCACTGCTGAGGAGGGGGGCGCCCGCGGTCAGTAGTCAGTGTCGGAGCCCTCGGTGTTGTCCACGTTGCGCGAGAGCATGTAGTTGTCCATGTCGATGGAGCGGCAGTTGTTGATGGCGTAGCGCAGGCGCTCGGCCATGACCAGCTGGCTGGAGTAGGGGGGCAGCCTCAGCTGGAAGAAGCAGGTCTGTGAGGTAGGCAGACTATCATAAGGCTGTGGAGAGACAGACCCAGAGCCATGAGTGCAGCATTGGGGTGTCATGGGAGAGGGGCTGCCCATGACCACCCCCAGAGTCAGGAAAGCACTTCTCCCTGCCTTCCAGATGGGCTGCACGGACATGACTGAGTGGCCACCTCGGGGGAAGTAGACTGGCCACGGTGGAAAGAGTGTGGCTCTGGTGTCTTTTGGCGAAGGTGCTTCCCTTCCTCTTCTCACTCTTCCAATGCCTTCGTGTGTAAAGTGAGAACAAGCCCTGACTGGCAGGATTACGTGAGAGAACATGCTTCACACAATGCCTGCCGCAGAATAAGGTGCAACAGAGTTCCTTCCCTTTCACCGAGAGGGTACGAACGTGAAGCTACTGCAGGACCCCAACAGAGCTGGTAAAATGGAGGAACCGTTGCCAGAACCCACCATGCTCTGCTTCCGTCCATGTCCTGCAGCGTGCACTCTGCCCGCCTCCCCCGCCATGGCCACCAGCACCCAGCTCAGGTGAGAAAGGAGAAGTTAACTAAGTCCCAGTGCATCCATTTCACCGACAGGGATGTAGCCATTTAAAATGGTAATCATGATGACTGGTAGCAAAACAGAAAAGTGCTGGGAGTAGACAGTTAAGCGAAAAGGCAGAATAAAAAATTTTACATTAAAAATGTGTGTGCTTGAGGCAAAGACTGGGAGAAATTACACAAACGTGTAAGGTGAGAATGGCTACTGCTAGAGAGAGAGGATTATACACATTCCCTGTCTCTCCCAGAAAACACAACCATTTTCAAACTGTAATAATTTTAACAATATCACACTGATTTTATGTTGTTGTTGCTTAGTTTTTAAAAAAAGAACCTGTCCACTCTCTCTTAAAACCAGCATCCTTCTCCTCTCTGAGCCCTACACCCCACACTAGCTGGGTGCGTTCCTAAGTGGGAGATGGAGGGCCCGAGCCAGTGAGGACACAGAAAGCTTGAATGCAGAAAAACCTAAAGTAGCAAAGACACCGAAGGGAATGCTAGCAGGTGGCTCGGACTTGGAAACTGGAGAAATGGTTTAAGAGTCAGCCACAAAGGAGAGACCGGCAGTGGTCAGTTTTCTGAGGCTGACACGCCGCCCTCACCTCCTCCCCCACCAGGCGAGGGATTAGTGGTGGATTAACTCCAGGGATGGCAGGGGGAGCCCTGGACAGATAGAAGGCGAGGGCTTTTTTCAGAGCTGAATAGAAATAAACCAGTTCCTCCTCCTGACCTCTCTCTCTGAAGCAACAAAACAGATTTACAACTTATAGTTTCTGGCAAGTCATGTAGAAAATTTATGGAAAGGCTCTTTCATTGCCCTTCCTGTGCATGGCCTCTCCAGCAGCCTAGCCCCGGAGCGGAGCGCAGGCGGGCAGCCACGGGAGGCAGTGGGGGAGGGACGGCTTTGGCTACAGCAATTTCCAGGAGTAGTTACTGGAAAAACACCAGAAAGGCAGATACTGAAACCTGCTGAAACTGGCAGGAAGGCCCTTGTATGAAGAGGCCAAACTTCCTTACTGTTTCCAGAATAAACACCATGGACCCTGTTTGGAGGTCTGCCCGGCCTGGCGCAGGGGGAGGGAGCAGGGGTAGAGGGAACAGAGCCACTTCTAACTTAAATGCTGCGTTTGAGGGGTATACCAGATGTTCAGGAGGTGGAAAGAAGGGGACCTAAGTCTGCCCTCAGGAATGATCAGGGGATACAGGAAAGCATCAAGGAGGGCTTCCTGGAGGAGACGACATTGTTGTTAGGCTTAAAAGCTAAATAAGTGCCTGCTAAGCACAGATGGAAAAGTGTGTAAAAGAGAACTTGCTAAAGCTAGGGAACAGCGTACAAAGGCAAGGAAGTTTAAAAATAGCACGGTCTGCCGAGGAGAAAGGCAAGCGGCCCATTATAGCCAGAACATAATAAGTGTCAAGAGGTTATATCACAAAGCAGGGCGGAGGTCAGACTGGAGGTGTTTCAGGCTGCAACGAGGGTCGGCATTTGTCCTGGAGTCAATGCGGGGCCCCTGAGTGGTCTGAAGGGAGGAGGGACGTGGTCGGATGGGTGCTTGAGAAAGATGACTCTGGCAGCAGTGTGCATTCAAGACTCTAAGCCCTTTTATTCCTAGGCCATCTGTCAGAACGGCAGCTGGGCTGGGGCTCTGCAGCTGGGGCCTTTCATTAGGCCGCAGAGACGCTGCATGGCCTGCTCCACGAGGCACACCATACAAGTAGTCGCAGAGCACGTTACCGCTGCTCCCCACGTCTTCGGGTTCCTTCTAGAGCATGTGCACCAGCCAATGGTTAGCATCTTCATGCAAACAAACAGGACCGGGTTCCAGTGGTAAGTCACACAGAGGAAAGGGGGCGGGAAATAGGAGACAGGGCAACACGATGACCCATCCTCCAAGCCTAGCTTTCACGCAGGAGGACACTGGGATATGGAAGGCTGTTGGCTGTAGTGTGCTTTCTACATCCACTTTGGACTTTTTAAACTGAGGTTATGTGAGTTTTCTGAACAAATTTTTCTGCTTGAATTTTTTTTTTTTTTAAATTAGGAAATTCCAAGCAGTAAGCCTGAATTGGCAGGCCTACTTGAGGGTCACAGTTGATTTTCTCAACATGCAATAAGGACAGACATTACCGAGGAGGAAAAAACAGCTTACTTACCCTATCAACCTTCATGATTTGAAATCTCTGAGAAATGTCAGCAGTGTTGGCTGGTAGTCGAGATCTTCCAGACACAAACCTCATGAACAGCACCCGCTCCTCGTTGGAGAACTCCTCCAGCGTGTGCCAGAACCACTGCACCAGCTGGTGCTGCTCGTCCACCTCCCGGTACCGCACCACTTTCTTCAGCACTTCCACCGAGATCTCTGGCATCCCGCACACCATCTGCTCCAGCTGCTTCGCGGTGAGGAGGGACAGCAGTGGCACGGGGATAATCCAGGACATCCCTTCTCGGACCGCAGCCACCTGGCCCCAGAAGAGGGTGTTCATTCAGTATGTGAGCACAGAGTGGGCACCTCCCCCTGCCCGGCCACTCCCCACACCTTCCACGTACCCCCCAGAACTCCAGCCCACCCTCCTTCCCTCGAACCCTTCGTTAGAGCTTCTCCCTGCCTGTGGGACTCAGATGCTCCTTCTGGTCCTAGTTCAAGTTCAATTTAGGAGCCCACCTCTCTCCCCCACACACCCCCAGTCTGCTGGGCCCTCCCCAATGCCAACCTCACTCACTCACATTGCCACACATGTGGCCACAGATGTGAAAGTGTGCTGTGTGGGAGAGTCTAAATCCTCAGCACGGTAAGAAGCTCTTAGAGGCTGTGTTTAGCTTCCATTGTTTTTGTAACTTATATTTTTCTTTTGAAAACAGTCATTTCTTGGTAAAAATTATTTGTGTTCATTGTTAAAAAATAAGGTAGAAAAGTACAGAGAAGAAAGTAAAACTGGAAATTCTTTGTAAGAGGGCAGTAGAAAGGCCAGATAATTTAATCAGGAAACTCGAGTTCCAAATTCCAGCTCCATCACTTCTTTTACTGTAATTTTCTCACCTGAAAAGTGAGGCAAATTCTGCTGCTCACATAATTATGATGAGAATTTTAATTGAGCAACGACAAGAAAGCCTGTGTGATGGGAGTTTTTACTGCCTGTTCTCTGAGAATGCCAAGGGGGGAGCTGCTGGGGCTGCCCACACAGTCTGTTTAGAATTCCTCCAAGGTTGGAAGTGGTGCAGCATCCCATACATACAGACTCACCACTCCTCAAAGTTTGTTTCATAAATGCACCTTCATTCTTGGCCAACTCAAAACTATCTACCATTAAACAACAACAACAACAACAACAACAACACACACACACACACACACACACACACACACACACACACAACTCAAGAACCTCCTCGGGGCCATCTCTTGAGGAAGGCCCTGAAGGTGTGATTGGGATAGAGCTGTCACGCCTGGGACTAAGAAAGAGGATTGGCAGTCTCTACTGATATTAAAATACCTCAGCTGAAAGATTAACCAAAGAATTTATATGCATGTACATATAATTCATGGACACAGACAGTAGTGTGGTGAAGGCCTGGGGCAGGAGCGGAGTCGAGGGGGGGTCAATGGTGAAAAAAAAGGCGACATATGTAATACTTGCAATAATAAAATAAATTAAAAATAAATAAAATACTTCAGAAAAAAGTCTGCCCAAAACAAGATGTCACGCCAGGCAGAATATAAACCAAAAGCTGTCTACAGAATGGACTGGCTCCTTGGGCAGGGGATAACTGGGGACAGCTAGGGGAAGAACATGGATTCTAAGCGACAGGAGGAAGCAAAAGAGGAAGAAGGCTCCTCACGGAGAACAGGCCCAAAGCCGGGGCGGGCAGAGCAGCACTGACCGAGCGGAGGGTCAGGCAGCCCTCAGAGGAGGGCCAGCAGGAGAGCCCGGAGCCTGCAGTTAAACCTGGTGTGGGATGCTGGCCGCCCCTGGGCACATCACCGCGTGTCTGCGGACTCAGTGCTTCCACCTGTGAGTGGCAGTAGTGATCTTTACCTCACAGACTAACTTTGGGAAAAACTGCACATGAAGTGCCCAAACCATGCCTGGCATACAGGGCGTGATCGACACATTTTTAGCCAGTTATTCACTCTTCGGGGACTAAAAATAGTTAAAAGCTAGAGTCAAATCCTGTGAAAATAGTATTGCTGACCAAAACCACCCTCATTAAACTAAGGATTTAGTGTTTTGACAGGAACTGGCCCACAATCAGTCAAAGAAGGAACCAGAAGTTAAGGGTACAGAATATATGTATTTTAAGTTACTACACAGCCTCAGAGCCTGAGTCCAGCTATCAATAAGACCTCAATATGTTTTATAAAATAAAGTATTACTGAAGTGGCTAATGTGAATTGGATAACCAAAAAAAAAATCATTTTTGGACACAATATTAATTTCTATGATCATACTCCCATCATTTATTAAATGCTTACTATATGTCAACATAAAACAAGAATATGTAGGCTATAGATAGAAAGAATACATTCTTCACTTAATGTCTTACAAGCTAATTGAAGAAACAAGACCCAAACTCTGCAGCCTAAATCTTAGACAACACAGGTATCTTGAGGAACTTCTAAGCAACAAAAAAGACCTCTACAGGCAATGGACCTATGGGAAAGCTGGTCTGTAGAGGGGACACATTCTTAGCTGGGACTGGAAGGACTGTAGCAGGAGAGGGGAAGAGCACTCATGTGGGATTGCAAGATCCGTGTTCAGGGCTCCTTTATATGGACCTGATGACCAAGCTGGAATGGGGACACTGGGTTGGAGAGCAGTAAGAGATGAGGAGGAGTAGGAATGCAGGGTATGAAGGCCTGGGTCAGAGCTTGGCCTCAATTGAACTAGTGACCAATTCAGAGCTGACCCAAAAAAGGCCTTGAGTAAGGAGATAGGAGACCCAGAGATATGACCTGAAAAGTATCTGAATAGGGGCTGAACTATAGATACAAATTAACCAGCATAAGCAAATTCAAATTCCAAAATTCGGTAGAACTTATTCAGTCCTGTTGGGAGACAAAGGCAAATATTCACAAGCATCTCACAAAATGTTTCATCTCACCTGTCGGTCCATCTCATGAAGTCGATATTCAATGGCCCTCTCCACATACTCCTTCCTATTGGAAAATGTGAGTGGGATACTATTTCCACCAGGGATAATTGGAACCATTTTGCCATCAGCACTCTGGCCAACAAAAGAATCAAGAGGAATCATCTAAGAATAGAAGAAAAAAAGACTTTTAACTACATGGTAGAAATGACAACAAAAAGTATGTTACTCAGATGTAGCAAAACAATAACATCATCAATATACTCTTAAAAAATGTTTTTATTGCCGAAACAGGTTTGGTTCAGTGGATAGAGCATCGGCCTGTGGACTTAAGGGTCCCAGGTTTGATTCTGGTCAAGGGCATGTACCTTGGTTTTGGGCACATCCCCAGTAGGGGGTGTGCAGGAGGCAGCTGATTGATGTTGCTCTCTTATCGATGTTTCTAACTATCTCTTGCTCTCCCTTCCTCTCTGTAAAAAAAATCAATAAAATATATTTTAAAAATGTTTTCATTAATTTTTTAAATCCTCACCCGGGGATATTTTTCCATTAATTTTTATTTTTTATTTTATCATTTAAAAATATATTTTAGTGATTTTTTACAGAGAGGAAGAGAGAGGAATAGAATTAAAAACGTTGATGAAGAGAATCATTGATCAGCTGCCTCTTGCTGATGTGCCCATAACCAAGGTACATGCCCTTGACCGGAGTCGAACCTGGGACCCTTCAGTCTGCAGGCCGATGCTCTATCCACTGAGCCAAACCGGTTTCAGCTCCATTGATTTTTAAAGAGAGTGGAGAGAGGGAAAGACAGAGAGAAATATCAATGTGAGAGAAACACATCGATTGGTTGCTCCTGCATGAGCTCCAACCAGGGCCCAGGCCAGGGAGGGGCCTGCAACTGTGCTACATGCCCTTAACCAGAATGGAATCCAGGACCCTAGTGTTGGCTGACACTCTATCCATTGTGCCAAACTAGCTAGAGCTGTTTTTATTGATTTTCAGAGAAAGGAAGGGAGAGGGAAAGATATAAACATCAATGAAGAGAATAATCCATCAGCTGCCTCCTACACGCCTCCTACTGGGGATTGAGTCTGCAACTCAGGCATGTGCCCTGACTGGGAATCGAACAATGATCCTAGTTCATGGGTCAATACTCAACCACTGAGCCAGACCAGCTGGGCATCATCAATATTTTTAAGGATAAAAACAAGGCAATCAAGATAGCTGCCCTGGCTACTTAATCAGCAGGGAATGCTGTCTCATCTGGCTGTAATTAAGATTGAGGCTGGCCCAGCTGATATGGCTCAGTGACTGAGTGTCAACCCATGAACCAGGAGGTCAAGTTCGATTCCCAGATTCTGAGTCAGATCCCCATTAGGGGGTGTACAGGAAGCAGCCATTGAATGATGCTGCTCATCATTGATGTTTCTCTCTCTCCCTTCCTCTCTCTGAAATCAATAAAATATATTTTAAAAAAGAAAAATAAATAAAAATAATGAGGCTGAATCTTTCTGCCCCCAAATTTACCAAGTTGGATGAATTCCCTCTCCACCTTGGTTCTTTGGGTTCTCCACTCTAACATGCACAGGAGTGATCAGCACTGCAGACTTGCCCGATAGGACTTTCCCAATCTGATCAAGAGCCGGCCACAGGCCAAACACCTCCTTCCCTTCCTCCAGGCCAGCCCAGCCCCCATCAGTCTGTCCCACCACAATAGGCCTGCATCCCTTCCCCCCAGCCAGCCTGCCCCTGATCACATCCCCCTACCCCAGTAGGGGGCAGACCTGGGTGGCCAACCTCCTGCAGCCCCTCTCCCTGGCTGGCCAAGCCCCTGATGGGCCCCCCACCACCCTGATTGGCCTGCAGCCCCTCCCTCCAGCCAGCCCTACCCCTGATCATCCCCCGTCCCCAGTAAGGATCAGGGCTGGCTGGCCAACCACCCACAGCACCAGACCGCTGGCTCCCGATTGGCACCCCACCACCCCATTCAAGGGTGGGGCCAGTTGGCACACTGCCCACAGCCCCTCCCATGGCCAGCCCCACCCCAAATCAGCCCTCCAACCCCAATCGGGGGCGGGGCCTGCTGGCCAATCATCCATGGCCCCTTCCCCCTGCTGGCCCAGCCCAATCAGGACAGGCCGGCCAGCCAACCTCCGGCCATCTCCTCCTCCCAATAGGACTAGTCCCAATCCTCCCTGATTGGGGCAGGGCTGGCCAGACCCCACCCACACACGAATCCATGCACCGAGCCTCTAGTGTGTGTGTGTGTGTGTGTGTGTGTGTGTGTGTGTGTGTGTATTCTATTCCACACCAGCAGAATAATGGCCCGGCCCCAGTTACCTCATGGAAACTCTCCTCAGTGATCCCACTGTCTTCAAGGTGAAGGATGCTGTGGAGGGTCTGCACATACAGCAGGTCCACCTCCTCTAGATCCTCCAGGGCAAGGGGGACACAGCACAGCTGCTTCCATACCAGAGGGGCCAAGTGCAGGTCCAGAGGTTTCTTTGTACGAATGGCAACCCCCATTAAAATTCCCAAGAACTTAAATTGCATAAGATGTTCATCAAGACAGGCAGAAGGGTTAAAAAGGAACCTGCAGAATTAAAGAAAATATTTCAAATGGAGTTGTCCTAAAATTTTATTAGAATAAGTTATCCAACAGCTATAGCATTAGTCTAGACCTGCGCTGCCCAACATGTGGCCATTTAAATTAAATAAAATTTAAAATTCAGTTCTTCAGCCACTCTAATCACATTTCAAGTGCTCAACAGTTACATGTGGCCTGCAGCTACTATTCTGGATAGCACAGTGACCACACTTTGAATTGTTTTTTGAAGAACCATAAAAGGGCAAGTAAATGGTCTATTAACCCTTAAGCTATCTCCTCCAGGAAGCCCTATTAAAACCATTTCTTTTATCATGTACAAGTGCATGACAAAAGATCCAGAATTCAAAATTTGGCAAATACAAGGATAATGTGAAATTGCAAATACTAAGTGCTATGACTTGATAGTATATCAAAGCTTTTATTTTTCTCACAAAAAACGATTTTAAATATGATGTTACATGCAATAAAAACCAATTATTCAAGAAAAATGATCTTACATATATTACATGCAATAAACATTAATATTTCAAGAATAAAAGGATTTTAAGTATAATATTACCCAAACTGTACTAATGAATTATGATATCACAAAAGTTGTAGGAAATATTAAAAATCTGCAAATAACAGGATTACTTCTATTATATTCTAGTTTATTTTTCCAATTCGGCTCTATTTAAGTTTATCACTTTATGTTATTCATTATATATATGCTGTTCACTCACAAATAAGTGAGATCATATGATATTTATCTTTCTCCAACTGGCTTATTTCGATTAGCATGATGCTCTCCAGGTCCATCCATGCTGTTGCAAATGGTAAGAGTTCCTTCTTTTTTACTGCAGCATAGTATTCCATTGTGTAGCTGTACCAGTTTTCTAATTCTCTATTTGCTGATGGGCACTTAGACTGTTTCCAAATCTTAGCTATTGTGAATTGTGCTGCTATGAACATAGGGGTGCATATATCTTTTCTGATTGGTGTTTCTAGTTTCTTGGGATATATTCCTACAAGTGGGATCACTGGGTCAAATGGGAGTTCCCTTTTTAATTTTTTGAGGAAAATCCATACTATTTTCCACAGTGGCGGCACCAGTTTAAAGCTTTTAAATAAACTTTGATGCAAAAAATTCCTTGAAGAGAGGTCATATTGGCCTTCAGAAACACACAAAAAGTCAGGTTCCATGATTAAGTCTGAGTTTCCTCTACCCCTCTATTATCAGAGTTGGTCCCATACTAAATCTAAATCATGATAAAAGTGCCCTAGTTTTCTTATCTGTGAAAAGAGAATATTAGTAGTTGCTACTCCTCAGGGTTACAATGAGGATTCAGAGGGATAATACACATAAGGCACTTAGAATAGTGCCTGGCACACAGTAAGCACTCTATAATGTGAGTTGTTGTTTTTATTATTATTTTTGACATTCCATAAACACTTGCTGATTGTCTTACCTGTCCCTATTGTAACCCACTTCTGCAGTAGCATTGGGAGAGGGTATAAGAAGGTCAACAATACCAGTTTCAAGTTCCTGTAGAAGAAAAATTTTTTTTCGAGAAATGAAAATCAAATGCATCAAGAGAATGAACTATATTAATATCATACTGAAAAGAGAATATTTGAGAACTTCATAATGCCATGTGACAACCAGCCAACTCTCTCTGATTGATTTATCCGAAAAATCCTAGTACCACACAAAGCTGAAAGGGTAGAGCTGATCTGGAAGCAAAGCTGCCACTGTAGATCTTAAATAAGAAGTCATGCAAACACTTCACACTTGCTTTTCTTCTTCACCTGGAGCCTGGCAGTTCTAAAAGCACCAGAATAAGTCAGAGCACGTGAGTTATCCTGGATTTGTCTTTTACATAAATATAAATATAAATATAAATATAAATGTAAATGTAAATATGTGTCACTGTTGCTTTCCCTGCCAGTATTATAGCACAAAAGACAGTGAATCAATGGGAGATGGCTAAGCACTGACATTTATTCAATAAGGTATCTTCATAAAGCCTTTCACAAACCCTTACTATAATTCACCTATACAACCATTAATAGCATGACTTTATATAAGGTTCACAAATGCATCTTTACTACATATATAAAAACACAAGAGCCCTAGCCAGTTTGGCTCAGTGGATATAGCATCAGCCTGCGGACTGAAGGATCCCAGCTTCGATTCCGGTCAAGTGCATATACCTTAGTTGTGGGCACATTCCCAGTAGGGGTTGTGCAGGAGGCAGCTGATTGATGTTTCTAACTCTCTATCCCTCTCCCTTCCTCTTTGTAAAAAATTAATAAAATTTATATATTTTTAAAAATCAACACAAAAAGAACACAAGAGGCCCGATGCATAAAAATTCGTGCACTGGGGGTGGGGGTGGCCCATCAGCCTGGCCTGCATCTGGGACCTCTCGGGATATGTCCACCTGCTGGCTTAGGCCCGCTCCCCAGGGGATAAGGCCTAAGCTGGCAGTCATACATCCCTTTGGTAGCCCAGGAGCCCTCAGGGGATGTCACTGATGGCAGTCGGACATCCTTAGCGCTGCTGAGGCAGGAGAGGCTCCTGCCACTGCTGCTGCACTCACAGCCATCAGTCTGGTTTATGGCTGAGCAGAGCTACCCCCCCCACCCCCCTGGTGAGAGTGCACTGATCACCATGGGCAGTTCCTGCATTGAGGGTCTGGCCCCTGGTGGTCAGTGAGCATCATAGTGACTGGTCGTTCCACCATTAGGGTCAATTTGCAATTACCCTGTTATTATATAGGATGGCTGACAGAGTAAACACTGGAAACAACAGAATGGCCATCACCTGAGTGGACAACTCAGCAGGGGACACTGAATGAATATACCTGGCACATCTCCGTGATTGTGTCATCAAACACTCCTCCAGCATCATCAGCCCCTTCTCCAACAAGCTTAACCTTCCACGCTCTGGAGGGCAGACGAAGGTCTGATGCATTCAGTTTAACTACTTGTCTTGCTATTTGGACAAAGATGGGCTTACACTTTCGTCCTCTTTAAAAGAAAGGGAAACAGAATAAAATACAACTCTCACCAACTTTGCAAGTCACCACAAATGTCACTTGAAGATATCTTCCAATTCATGAATGAACAGGCCAGTTTAACAGTCAAACACTGTGCTAGGCCCACAATAGCCACATTGGGTACTTAAGTAAGCACTGTTACTATCCTATTTTACAATGAGGAAGCTAAGGCTCACAGAGATTAGTTAGTGATGTTCATGTAAAAAAATGCTAACTAGTTACTGAAACATACACACATACGCTAACCTGGTTGATATCCTCTTCACTGTAATTTGAGGTCCATAGTTTTTGCCTTGAACCATGGTTTTTCCTATGGAGCGCACCATGGGGAGGGTGTAGACTCTTGGGGCTAACAAAGGCCGAAGCTGTCCCTGCACAATGCCCCATGTTCCAGCATTATAATGAGATGTACTGTTCTGTAACAGAAAGTAAGCTTATCAGAAATGGTATACTCTAAGACTTAAAAGAAATAACACTTGTCATTTTTAGACTACAGTTACAGTTAATGAGTAACTATTAATCACTTAAAAAATTTTTCTGATAAAATATGATTATTATTTTTAAAAACTTGAAAAGGACACATACATGTAGAAACAAATAAAATCACCTGTAATCCTGCCATATAGAGACGGTCCCATTAACCCTTGGATCTATTTCTTCCATGTTATGTATGCATACATTTTTCACATTGTTGAGATCATGCTGTTTATATAATTTTCCACTGCTTTTCTCACCTAACTTTATATCATTAAACATTTCCACACTAATTATAGTTTGTTGTCACTTTGTTTAGTGCACACATTCCATATCCTGGCTGGTTATTTACTTCTAACAATGATTTGTCAAATCTCTCATCTGCCCTATGACTGGCTCCCCAAAAGATTTTTGATGAACAGTTTTATAAAATGATATACATTTTGGTATGCCTATACATTAAACAAACAAACATAGCCAGCTTGCTTTCCTTCTATATTTCTAGACCATTCCATAAATATAGTCAAATCATCCTAATTTACTTTACCTCCCCCATCTCCCATTCCATAGGGCCCAGAATTCACATATGTAAGAGCAAAAAGTTGCCTAAATGTTTGGATGCATTTATTTAACAGCCATAATTGGTATTAACAGGCTTATGTGCTTAAATTTTTAAATCATATAATAAACTTTATAGAAAATATATGCTTAACCATTCATTCTTCCTTGAGGTTTAGATAAACCAAAACAAACAGAAAAACACTTTGTGTCTAATATGATTACTGGTTTGTTACTAAGCCAATAATAAGATGGAAACAGAATTGTTGCCTTTTCTACATCTCTCAGGTTCTAAGAGTAATAAAAAGTATTAGCCATGAAATAATTTTTCAAAGGCTGAGAGAAGGGCCCGGGCATAGTGAGCATATCATGGGTGCTGGTTCCCAAGCCAGCATGTTACCTGGTTGTTGGGGCTGAGGTTCAGTAACCTCCAAGATGAGTACATGAGGTCCGAGAAGTGGTAAAGCAGCCGCAGCCTGGCCCTCGCGGTGTGAATGCTCACCTCCCTCAGTGCCCCGAACTGGGGGGGCACTGCATCGGGCAGGCCCAGCTGCAGAGGCACTGACACACCTGCTCAGAAAGCAAATGAACACTTATAAAGGAAAATGCATTGCCTGCATTTTCAGTATTTTGAAAAATTTCAAACACACAGAAAGTGTACAATGAACATTCATTCCTACCACTTAAATTCTATGATTAATATTTTGCTATATTTGCTGTATTACATATTTATCAATTTCTCTATCAATTAATCTTAATTTATGATGAACTTGTACTGGTTTATAAAACTTTTTATTTATCATTATGGACACTTATTTTATTTCTCCTTTAGTTTCTCATTGAACTATGGGACTGAAACAGTTCCTTCACAAATATGCATTTTATTTTTCTTTATATATTTTTATAGATCTATAAGAATTTCATAATAAATTAAAAACAAAACCCAAATTTTTTCTTTCATACTCAATGTCATATTCATAATAACATAAGGTATGGACCAAGACCAGGCAAGAAGTTCTGGAAAATGAAAATGGGCAATTTAGCAGAGCCACCTCCCACACTTACTAGGGATCTGATGGAAAGTGACCACGACAGAATGAAAGGTAAGGTGCATGACTCATAGAACCTTTTTACTGCAAGAATAAGAGCTTTGTAGAAGCAAAGACTTACCAGGACTGTACCTATGGTTACCCTCTAATATAAATGCACAGAGAAGTAGAAACAAGACACTCAACTATTTGAGTTTCCTGTAAATAAAGATTTGTAGAGCTCAATTCCTAGAGGTATTTTACTACTATTAATAAAAGCTAACATTTATTGAGTATTTTTGTGTGTCTGGCACTATTCTAAGGGCCAGGAATTGGTTCATTTATTCCTACAGCTCTTTATAATAGATGTTATTATTACCCTCATTTTATAAATAAGAAAATCGAGTCTCAAGGTCACTCAGCTCATAAATGGAAGAGTCAGAATTCAACCCAGGCAGTGTGGTTCCAGCGTCTGAACCTTAAACCACCACACGTGTAGCCTCTGTGCTGAAGTGGAGGGAAGTCCCTCTGGAAGATGCAGAAGCCCCAAGTACCTAAAACCTGCCAGTGCATGGGCAGGACTGCTCATTCTGGACCCTGTTCATCAGAAACTGCCTCCTGCTTGTTTGGAAACTACTTGGTAGTACTGCCTTGTTCTCCTAGGGTATATCTAAGAAAAAATATCCATGGGGAGTCTTTCCTACGGACCTGTGGCTAAGTAGAGATGTGAGCAAAAAAGGAAGAGAATGCTGAGTTCTCGAGCACAAGGTCACTTCAGAGAAATTCTAGTGCCTGAGACAATAGAGAATGGTAAAAAAGAGAGGGCTTGAGGACCTGGGAAAGAAACAGTACAGATTTAAAGAAATGCGTAAGAGTGACAAATGTCACACTTAAGGTAATAGTTACATTGTGGGGGATGGAAGATGGGTCTAAATGGTAGAGTACACAGTTGGACGTTAAGTACACAAATATGCATTTTATTTTTTTATATGTTTTTGTAGATCTATAAGGATTTCATATTAAATTAAAAACAAAACAACAAAAAGGCAAAAACAGTCCATCAGTCCTGCTACATCCTGAGTAAAATGGCAATAAGCCTCAGTTACAATTCATCATTTTTTAATATATAAAAACACATTAGTTGCTGCTCTAAAACTATTTTTGCTTAAGTGATATGCTTTTGTCTTTTGGGGTGCATAGAGGAAGTGATATGCTTTTGCTTTTGTCTTTTGGGGTGCTTCATAAGGAAGTTGCAGAAGAACTTCTTGCTGTGAAAGTACTTACAATGCTGGTAGCACAAAAAGTGCTTTGGTTTGTGGGGGAAGGTTTGATGGTTTCAGAACAATGTCTGGATGCAGTTTGAAACTGGCAAGCAGAGGGTACAAGTGGGTACTGCTGAAAGAGAAGCTGCAGGCGCATGGGTTTTTCATCCCTCACCTGGTGCTCTTGGTGGGACAGGCGGCGCTGTCCATGCAGCGCTGTGGCAGCGGCCAGCTGAGATCTGCCGAACATTTTTCCCTTGCAAAACTGTAACCAGAGTCGGTTCTCGAACGTGGTTGGTGTGGCCTAGGCCAAGCTGGGGTAAATTACAAATCCACAGAGATTCAATTAGAAAGAGGAAGAGAGGAAGCCAAGATGATGAAATCTGTCTTAGAAGTAGCAGGTCTAAATAGGTTAATATCTGTACCAAGCTACACCATCAAAATAAAGACATTAATTCTGATTTTCTCTATCAGAATGGTCCTCAGAGCTCAGACTGTCCCTAAAAACTAAGATACAACAAAGCCATTCCCAATCTAGCAGAGAGTCTTAATAACTGAACACATCCTTGGATTCCACTTCTGGAGAGGAAATGAATTCTCAGAAAGTTTAAAAGATAAAAGTGATCTATAGAGCTTTTACTTAAAACACATTTATTTCTTGATTTTTTAACATAGTTACAGAAGCAGATTCTCTCCTCCAGATCTGTTCTTAGGGTCTGACTGTTCTCAGGGTCTTCTCCAGATCTGTTTTCTGGTTCAGTTACAGGTCAGGACACATACCTGCGCTTTGGGCCCGATCCCAGTAGGGGGAATGCAGGAGGCAGCCAACTGATGGTTTTCTCTCATCAATGTTTCCCTCTCTCTTCCAGATTTCTGTTCTTAGGGTCTCTCTCAAGTCAATAAAAACATATTAAAAAAACACAAACAAACCCCACAACACTCAGCGTTTCAGAAGCTAAGCACCACAACATCATTAAACAGGATCATGTCAAGGCCCTGTCAGGGATCTGCCAAAAGTGTCCTCATTGTCAATTTTCCTCCATTAAGAAAATATGCAACCACAATGATAAGCAGCTTCCTGATCTGCTAAGACACTGGTAAGCAGAAAACAGGGCCAAAATGGATAATATTGGACCTTGAACTTGAGGGCACCTGAGTACATACTCTAGTGGCAGCCAAACCCAGAGGACTTACAGAGGAAGGCGATGTGGCTCTGCAGAGCAGGCATCTCAGACATCTCCCACCAAAGTCCCTCCCCCTTCCATATATAGGGCAGGCTAAACCCACCAACCATGAATCTTTCCTCAATCTCTTAGAGGCTCAGTTCATTCCTCTGTAAATGGGGATGACAAGACCTCCTGCACAAACACAAATGTACTTTGCACACTCATAAAATATAGAAGTATTGTTGTTCCATTCTTTCAATCAACTGATGTTCCTAGTACCTAATCTCACATATTACTACAGTAGAAATGATGATGACAGCACCAAATAGTTATAAAGTGTTGCTTACTATGTGCCAGGCAGCTATCAATATGTATACTCAGTTAATCCCCTTAATCTTTTTTGCTGTGATTTTTTAAAAACTATGGTATAGCCCTGTCTGGTATGACTCAGTTGATTGAGCATTGTCCCATGTACCAAGAGGTCACCAGTTCAATTCCAGGTCAGGACACGTGCCTGGGTTTCAGACTTGATCCCCAGTAGGGAGCAAGAAGGAGGCAACCAATTGATGGCTCTCTCTCATCAGTGTTTCCCTCCCCCTATCTCTCTTTCTTCCTCTCTCTCTCTCAAATCAATAAAAATATATTTAAAGAAAACACACCAAAAAATCCCACCATGATATAATACTTGGCCACGATCAAGAGAGAGACAGAGACTCACAACGCAATCAGTCCCGTGGCAGAGTGATGTGCTTGAGGCACTGTGGTAGACATTATGAGATTCTTAGTTTATCTCTTACCCAACTGAAAGATGTTCAGTTCTCTACAATATGAGGGCAGCAAGCAAGATAAATATGTACCTGTCCTTCTGAGTTGCTCCCCCAGGCATATATATCTCCTGTTGATGTCAAAGCAAGTGTGTGCTCAGCTCCAACTGCCACGTCTTCGATGACCACTCCAGCCAGGACAGGGACTTGCTGTGGCCGATTGTGATTGCGAGCACGACCCTCTGGCAAGCCTATTAAGCGGTCTGAGAAAAAACAGCAAAGAGGAAGTTTATGGATGGCACACCAGAGTCCTTTTATGTTTCTCTAAGGAATCATTTAATTTTTATGGTGGAATGGCAATGAAATATTTAACTCACTGGGGCCAAAGCTGCTATTCTGGTAAGGTATGCTGGATACTAAGTGCATAAAAAGTTTGGAACTGTTTCCTTGTAAAATGTCACAGACTCCTTATTAATAAAAATAAAACTAAATCTAAAATCAGTAGCTTCTTTCAAACCAAGAGGCACTCCAGTGTCCCCGTATTTGAGAGGATTGGTACATAATTCACAAAGGCCCTACAGTTTTTGCATTCCAAAAAAAGCTGTCTTGTCCTCAAACTTCCAGCCAACTTCTCCCCTTACCTTTGCTGCCCCACTTCTAGAAAGTGCAGACCAGTCCCTGTTTCTCCAAGGCCTGTCTGGCTTGGGCACTGTCTACAAGTTAATTTCCACTGTTACTACTGTACTGAAAATGTACTCTCCAAAGCAGTATCTTCTGCCTACTCTGCAGCAGCTTCTTCTCAGGCTCCAGCCAACAGAACCCTTAAAACCTTCTGATAACATGGTTCCTTCTGACCCTTAAAATTTGAACCTTGAGCCTATGAATTCCTAAGACCTGAGCCCCCAGTCCCTGGAAGGACGAGAGTGAGGCAGGACCCAGAGGCACTCTGGTGGTCAGGGCAGCGTGGCGAAGGCAGCAAAAAAGGAAGGGAAGGGCCTTGCAGGAACTCTTCTAGCAAGAGTGCAGGATTGGCATGAGGGGCCATCAAATAGGGAGGAGAGTGTCTTTATGACCAAGTTCACAGAGAGGAACAGGAAAGTAGCTAGTGAAAGAAGGTCATAAATCCACTTATCACCCAGAACAAAAAAATGACTCAATTTAGAGCGCTTTCTCTAAAACCTGAAGGCAAATGTTTCATATATATATATATATATATATATATATATATATATATATATATATGTAAAATACACACACACACACACACACACACACACACACACACACACACACACAAGAAAAAACAAACAAACAAGCAATGAAATGCCTAGAAAATGCCTTACCTTGACCAAAGGTATACACCTGACCATCTTTGGTCAATGCAACAGAAAACTGAGTTCCACAAGCAACCTTCTTAATTCCAATTCCACAAAGAACATCAACTTTCTAAAAAATAAAAAGTGTAAGACACACTTTAAAAAGGAAAAGAAAATACCCTTGAATTTGCCTACTGGCATGTGTTCAGCCATGTACAGAGATAGACACTTATCTTAGCAAAATTTTAAATCCAGTTTAACTATTAATGGCTTATTTAAAATCAAGCTGTAGAATGTAGAACATTTAAGAACAAGCAACAGAAGCTTCTAAACTTCATTATGAATTACTATAAATGCTAAATTTAAATTATTCCCAACTAAAAAGAGGTAATGACATAGACAAAAACTAAGTTGTCTGAAACACTAACGATAATACTGACCTGAGGTGAAGATTTTGCAGTGGAATTTCCTAAGCCTAGCTTTCCATAGTCACCATCTCCAAAAGCCCACACCATGGAGCCATCTGCTGATACTGCCAAAGTGTGGTTTAAGCCACAAGCCACCTGGAGAAATAACAGTGTTCAGTAAGGCAAATCATAATACCTAAAACACATACCCATTCCTGGGACCCTTTTCTCCACTTTAGAGGAAAACTTGGGCTATTTTTCTAAATATTTTTATTGATTTCAGGGCCTTCCATATATGTTAAAAATAATAGTGTCCATAAGAAATAATTCCAAATGTCCACAAAGAAAAAAAATAACATTTTTCTTCAAAGGAAATCCTTCAAATATCTGTGGCTAACTCAGAATTAGAGAGCACAAAAGATAGGGGAAAAGTACATATAACTCAAAAATACTCATTCATACCAAAGAAGTCTAAGGAATAATATAGAAAAGATAAAAAAAATATCTTTATCTCCTTATAAAAAGAAAGTCTCAATGTGCCTACCAGCATGTATAAACTCAAGAATCATCCTATATTTTAATAGTCTAATATGCTAAGTGTCCATTTGTCTGTTCACCCAATCAAAGTGTAATATGCTAATGATATGCTAAGGCCATTCAACCCTCGCTATGATGAGCACTGACCACCAGGGGGCAGACACTCCAACTGGTAGGTGAACTTGCTGCTGGGGTCTGGCCGATGAGGAGTGAGATGGGCCTAGAACCCTCCTGCAGTACCTCCCTGAACCCGATCTTGCACTGGTGGGGTCCCTTGGCCTAGCCAGCGCCATCTTGCAATCTGGGACCCCTCAGGGGATATCAGAGAGCCAGTTTCAGCCCAATCACACAGGCCAGGTCAAGGGACCCCCACTGGTGCATGAATTTGTGCACAGGGCCTCTAGTCTTCCAATAAAAATACTAAAAGTTATAGGACAAGAACAATTATTGCTTAAGAGCAAGTACCGGTAGTAGCTATCAGTGATGCTACAGTTCAGCTTTCCATTTCCAGCCTATTGGATGGGAGTTACAAAAGTTTGTACTGTTTAACAATTTTATATCAAATTGTATTAGTTCTTTATGGAGGGGGTTTTAAAATATGCACATGCTCGCCCTAGCCAGTTTGGCTCAGTGGATAGAGTGTCAGCTTGTGAACTGAAAGGTCCCAGGTTTGATTCTGGTCAAGGGCACATGCTCAGGTTGTGGGCTCGATCCCCAGTAGGGGACTTGCAGAAGGCAGCTGATCCATGATTCTCTCTCATCATGGATGTTTCTATCTCTCTTTCCCTCTTCCTTCCTCTCTGAAATCAGTAAAAAAAAAAATTTAAAAAAATGCACATCCTGAATTAATGTGGAATGAAATATGACAAGCAAACTTATATGACAAACCAAAATTGATTTAAAATGTGAATTTTCACACGGGAAGAAAACCATGAAAAATTATCAAGTAAGCCAAACAAAATGTGCATGAAGTTAAATATAAATGGTGACTTCTTTCTTCCTGAAAGGACAGTGTCTAAGAGCATGCAGAGCACATAAACAACTATGATCTGACAGAACATATCATTGACTTATTCCGTGCCTGTCCAATCTGATATCCCTCCAGTGCAGTCACTCTCTCTGGAAGCTTTTTATTAGAGGTGTTTCCAAGACCCAGACGACCATAGTCACCATTCCCAAAGGTAAACAGTTTGCCATCTGAAGTTACCACTGCTGAGTGCTTAAAGCCACAAGACATCTATGGATAAACAAGGAGAAAAACAATTTATTAAGAGGGGATACTAAGAAAAAAAGAAGTCATTTTTTTTGGTTATAGGTATAGTAATAAATTTCATTGATAAATCAGGATCTTCAAGACTGGTATGCTCTACCTGACCAAATGGCCCTTCTGCTCCCCTATATCTGATCTACTTCATCATCCTCAGGAAGACCAAGATAAACTGCATACCTTGGAAGAACTGTTGCTACTCTTGATCTGTGTAAAGATGACCTAGACTACATGAAATGATTGGGGAAATTCTCTGTTAACTCAAATGTGGTACACAATTTTACAGTATTATTATTATTATTATTATTATTATTATTATTATTTTAAAGCCTACAGCACCCAGTATTCCCAGGCAGTCTCCCATCCAAGTACTAACCAGGTACAGTATTATTTTAGATCACTAATTGGTTTTCCAGAAATGTATATTAACTCAGCCTTTGTAACAATGATGATAGATTGAAAGCAAAGTTTTCCATTCATTTGTGTATTCAGCACTGTGGGGCAAGAACTAAATAAACCCCATGATGTTTCCTCTAAGGACCTGCGGCACCCTAGCCTGGACCAAGCAGCTGGCTCAGGAAAGTGTCCATTCTAACATCAAAGCCCATTCAAACGTCTGACAAGCACAAGAAGTGAATGAATCATCTCATTTTCTATTTTCCAAAAGGAATGGATCTCTTATAATGATTGTGTAATATATTTTTACTATTATTTCCCATTACCTGAATTTGACTGGAAAACTAGTATGTTTACATTTAAGGCCAAACTTATCCATGTTGTGCCTGACCTGCACCACTTCTTCTCCTTGTAAGGCCTCAATCTGCCTTGGTCGCCGCTGCCTGTCGCTGTTCCCATGGCCGAGTTTGCCATAATCACCATCTCCCCAGCTAAAGACCTCACCACTCTCAGTCAGGGCCATGGAGTGCCCATCAGAACCACAGGAAGTCACCAACTGTGTCACCACAAAGCCTGGAATAGAGCAGAAACCCAGCAAGAGTTACTGTATGCTAAAACTCCCCTCTTTACTTCAGCTGCCACAGAATATTCTCAAAATGAAATATAACAAAATAGTACTACAGAAATAAAAATAATTTCTTAATTTTAAATCAAATTTGCAGAAACAGCCAAAGAAATTGGGAGCAGTCACACTAAAAAATAATATGACAAGGAAGAGAATGGTTACAGCAGCAGTTATAGTCATTAAGGACTATGTTCTAGTACTTCTATAAATGTTTACATGAAGTATCTCATTTTCTATTTTTACTTAGAACCTGAGAGAGAGATTATCATTATCACTTTGACAATTGGGAAAACCAAGTTACAAAGAGGTCTATTAACTTGTGTAAGGTCCCAGAGGTAGGGGAGTAGAACCAGATAGGAACCCAATCAGCCCTCCCATTCTCACTACTGTCCTCTTCACAGTAGGATCTCAGGGAAGAGAACTCAGAGCTAATCAGGAATTGGTTCTGAACTCATATGTTACTTGTATACGTTTACTTGAAAAATCCTCCTTGTCTCTTTTTGTAGGCTTCAAAGTCAAAGTTAAGGAACAAGCCAGGGTTTCTCCAGAGATATTCTTTTTCCAAGTCACAAATAACTTTGACAGAGATGCCCTTTAAAGTCTTTAGTACATATCCATATAAACAGATTTTTAATTTTAATGAAGAACATGCATGATTGCTACTGCTATTAATAGTTGCCTAATTACAATTTTGCACTTTTAAAGAATTTTATATTCCTCAGTGGGTTTTGAAATAGTTATTTATACCACTAAATTTGAGCAGTGCTATAAGTAACTTACAAAATAATATTGTCTAAAATATGAAAATTAAGGCTGTATATGTCTAAACAAGAACTTCAATATATGACTACCTAGCAAAGGTTTGAGATGAGTTCCAATAGAAGCAAATATTACTATAGTTAGGCCAACATTTCTGATCAGCTTTTAATTGAGCATAATTTTACCTTGTAAGGCTGAAATAACTGTCAGCACATGAAGGTCATCTGAATTTCCTTGTCCTAATCTGCCGTAACTTCCTTCCCCACAAGCCAACACTGTGCCATTGGCCTGGATGACAAAGGTACAATTCTGACCACATATGACCTAGTATAAAAACACATAACTAAATGTATTATCCTTTATTATATAGCTTTAACATGCAAATATTCAAAGTGATTCCATGTATACCTAAGATACCTTCATCAATTTTGTTATCTTTTCACTCCAGGGGTTAATGTGACTTTGGGTTCTTATAAGCTCTTGATTATTACAAAACTGCTTACTTAATTAAGAGATGTATGAGGCTCATTTGACTATTTAATATATTTAAGAAAGTTTAAAATAGTTTCAGCCAATTGTGCAAAGTTCAAATAATAACTTTAACAACAAAATCGATAAAAGAAGGAGGAAAGGATGATGGGGAAATAGTAAAGACAGGGCTACAGATCAGCAAAAGGCAGAAATTGGAAAGGATATATAGGAGAAAGAATAGTGCCTTCATGAGGTAGAGAAGAACAAAAGAGAAAGCAGTTTCCTCAAGAAGAGTTTAGAGCTCTGTCTGGTGAGATTAGTGGTTAGAGCATTAGCCCAGGCACTGAAGGGTCATGGGTTTGATTCCCAATCAAGGGGATACCTGTGTTGGAGGTTTACTCCTCGCCCCAGTTGGGAAGTATGAGGAAGGCAACCAATCCATGTGTATCTCTCACACTGAAGTCTCTGTTTCTGTCTCTCTCTTTCTTTTTATCTCCCCTTCCCTCCATTCCACTTTCTCTGAAAAACAATGGGAAAAATTTCCTCAGGTGAGGATAAAAAAAAAAGGTTTGGAAATATAGTGCACAATTATTAGAAGAGGGAAGGAGTGTCAATTAAATCTGGCTAACGGCCATAGTAATTCTATAGATGCAAAGAGAGAATCAATAATTAGGACTATCTTAATTTCTAGAAATATATAGTGATCAGGATTAATAAATCAAGATGTCAATTCACTACACATGAAAGCAATAAAATTTTAGAAATTTATTAACAAAATTTAAGTCTGATAAAAATCTTAGAAAGCTTTTATTAGGAAGCTCGAACATCATGACTTTCTTTAGTGATTCCTTACAGAAGACTATGAAATGAACAAACTTTATTCCACTATAATTTACTGGTAGCTGACAGGGAATCAGAATTGTCAGTTCCCAAGTTCCTTCTTCGTTTCTTTACCCTGTTGGTTACCTGCTGAGCCTGTGAGAACGAGGGAGCTGCTGCAGGTACCATTACATTTCTTCCAGCTTCTGCCAGCTGTCCATGCCTGCCAGCACCCCACAAGTAGACATCACATTTACCTCCCAAGTGCCAGTCCTAAAAAAATACAATCATCAGTATCAAGTGTGTGCCACTCTCTATGGGAGAAACCAGGGTACAAACACACAAGCATTTAGAATGAGAAGATTTACTGAGAAAAAATCATATAATGATCTTCATCTTTACTGACCTCAGGTCTGGAAGTTGCCCAAGACATAATTTGTTCATCCATGCCATTAATCCATTTACTGTTATCCTGCAAGGCAGAGCGAACATCAGGATCAATCTTGCTTATCTATTTTTAAATAAAAACTAAGTGTTGTTCTAAAAACTAGTCTTCTTTCCAAAAGAGAACTTAGTAATATTATGAAAAATTAAGAGCAATTTTATAATTATACCAAACTTGATTTTTTTTGCATTGTTAATATTTCCCTTTATTATAACACTTTCACTACACTTATATCACTATCACAATTGCCTTGGAAATGCAAAGCTAACTTCTGAGCACCTGCAGGTACAAAGTCATGTGCAAGAGTCACTGACCCTGTGAGCTTGCTGTATAGCTTTGGGCAGGTCACTTCATTTTTCTGGACTTGTTTCAGTTTTCTCATCTAAAAAACGATAATTTCTAGAGCAAGATACTCTTAGATACCATCAGAATGCTCTTCTACAGTTCCTATTTTAAAAAAACATGGCTGAAGTGCCAAATAATTTGAATCCATATATGGAATAAATCTCATAAGAAGGCCAGGAAAAGATGCTAAAATATATACATAATGGGGCAAAAATAGGTTTACAGTTGTGAATATGCAAAACAGAGTTTATTCTTGTATTACTATTTATTAATTACTATATTATTTTCCATACAAACTGCAAACCTATTTTAGTTCCATCTTGTACAAATAAAATATATACTAACAAGGCCCTTATGGAGTTAAAAAAAAAAAAAGGGGAGAGGAGATATGGGACTATATCATTGAGAACCAGCATGTTTACAAGAGCTCCACAGTTCTCATGTCATCAGATCGAAAGATACTATCTAAAAGCAAAATATTTTAAATTTATCTAAGGGTATGCTTCTAGCTACTCAAGCTAGCAAATACTTACTGAGGGTCTGCTATATACTACACACCCATGATAGTACTGCAGCTGCAAATAACAGCAATTCACCTTACACTTACCATTAGGAATACAAGTTCATCCTCTGGAACTGGCTCTAGATCGGGAACAGTAAAAGATTCTGGGAACTGGGCTCCATTGGTCAAGGCTTCAGCAGCTTTTATGGTGGTTGAGAAACACTCTAACCAGGCCCACTCGTTCGGATTCCAGGATGCAGGGTCAGGGAGACAGTTCTGGTGGTGTGGTGGCACTGGAGGGTTACACAACAGCTGATCCAGGTGAAGTCCCACAGCAAGGGAGGCCAGACACTGCATGTAGGGGCTGTGAACAAGCTGGTCGCCACAAACCACATGAGGCTAAGAGAAAATGCAAGAACATTATGTTGAAGAGCCTTTCCCAAATATTCTAAATTAACCTAGTGCACACCTAAAGCCTGTAATTCATTCTTTAAGTTTATTGTTTTTTAAACTTTTTACTTTGAAATAATTTTAGAAATAAAGAGTTGCAGAGATAGTACAGAAAACCCTTCACACAACTTCTTCTAATGTTAACATCTTACATAGCGATGGTGCAGTTATCAAAACTAAGAAATAAACATTGGTACAATATTAACTCAACAACACAACTTTTATTTGTGTTTTATTTTTCCCCACTAATGCCCCTTTTCTGCTCCAGATCCAATTCAGGATATCTCATTGAATTTAGTATATTTTCATTAGTTTTTCTTAAGTTACAACCTATCCTCCTCAGACTTTTCCGAAAAATTCAAGAGGAAGGAACACTGCCAAACTCCTTTTATGAAGCCAGCATCACCCTAATACCAAAACCAGACAAAGACAACTCAATGAAAGAGAATTACAGGCCAATATCCCTCATGAACATAGATGCCAAAATCCTCAACAAAATTCTAGCAAATCGGCTCCAGCAGTACATCAGGAAGATCATACACCATGACCAAGTAGGTTTTATTCCAGGAATGCAAGGATGGTACAATATTCGCAAATCAATAAACGTGATACATCACATAAACAAATTGAGAGATAAAAATCATATAGTCATATCTATCGATGCAGAAAAGGCATTTGATAAAATCCAACACCCTTTCCTGATAAAAACTCTCAACAAGGTGGGAGTACAAGGATCATACCTCAACATAATAAAAGCTATATATGATAAACCCACAGCCAACATCATGCTCAATGGGCAAAAACTAAAACCATTCCCTCTAAGAACAGGAACAAGACAGGGATGCCCACTCTCACCACTCCTCTTTGACATAGTACTGGAAGTACTCGCCATTGCAATTAGACAAGAAGAGGAAATAAAAGGCATCAAAATTGGAAAAGAAGAAGTAAAGCTGTCACTATTTGCAGATGACATGATATTGTACATAAAAAACCCAAAAGACTCCATCAAAAAGCTAATAGACTTAATAAACGAATTTGGCAATGTAGCAGGATACAAAATCAATGCCAAGAAATCAATGGCATTTCTCTACACCAATAGTGAACTTACAGAAACAGAGACTAAAAAAGCAATCCCGTTTACCATCGCACCAAAAAAATTAAGATACCTAGGAATAAACTTAACCAAGGAGGTAAAAGACCTATATGCAGCAAACTACACGACACTGAAAAAAGAAATAGAGAAAGATGTAAACAGATGGAAGAACATACCATGTTCATGGATTGGTAGAATCAACATCATCAAAATGTCCATACTTCCCAAAGCAATTTATAAGTTCAATGCACTCCCCATTAAAATACCATGGTCATACTTCACAGACCTAGAAAGAACTCTCCAAAAATTCATTTGGAACAATAAAAGACCCCGAATAGCCTCAGCAATCTTGAGAAATAAGAGTAAAGTAGGAGGAATCTCAATACCAGATTTCAAGCTGTATTACAAAGCAACTGTTCTCAAAACAGCCTGGTACTGGCACAAGAACAGACATATTGATCAATGGAATAGATTAGAGAATCCAGACATCAACCCAAATCAATATGCTCAATTAATATTTGACAAAGGAGGCACAAACATACAATGGAGCCAAGACAGTCTTTTCAATAAATGATGTTGGGAAAATTGGACAGAGACATGCAAAAGAATGAAACTAGATCACCAACTTACACCATACACAAAAATAAACTCAAAATGGATACAGGACTTAAACATAAGACGGGAAACCATAAAAATACTAGAGGCATCCGCAGGCAGCAAAATCTCAGACATATGCCTAAAGAACTTCTTCACTGATACTAACCCTAGGGCAATGGAAGCTAAGGAGAAAATAAACAAATGGGACTACATCAAAATAAAAAGCTTTTTTACATCAAAAGAAACCATCAACAAAACAACAAGAAAACCCACTGTATGGGAGAACATACTTGCAAACGATATCACTGATAAAGGTTTAATCTCCAACATCTACAGACAGCTTATACAACTCAATAAAAGGAAAATGAACGAGCCAATTAAAAAATGGGCAATGGACCTAAATAGAATCCTCCCAAAAGAAGACAGAAGGAAGGCCAAGAGGCACATGAAAACATGCTCCAAGTCACTAATTATCCGAGAGATGCAGGTCAAAACAACAATGCGGTATCATCTCACACCTGTCAGAATGGCCAACATCAACAAAACAACAAACAACAAATGTTGGCGAGGTTGTGGAGAAAAAGGAACCCTCCTGCACTGCTGGTGGGATTGCAGGGTGGTGCAACCACTGTGGAGAACAGTATGGAGCTTCCTCAAAAAACTGAAAATGGAACTCCCATTTGACCCAGTAATCCCACTACTAGGAATATACCCCAAGAAACTAGAAAGACCAATCAGAAAGGATATATGCACCCCTATGTTCATAGCAGCACAATTTACAATAGCTAGGACTTGGAAACAGCCTAGGTGCCCGTCAGCAGATGAATGGATCAGAAAACTATGGTACATCTACACCATGGAATACTATGCTGCCATAAAAAGGAAGGAATTCTCATCATTTGTAGTAACCTGGATGGAATTGGAGAGCATCATGCTGAGTGAAATAAGCCAGTCAATGAAAGAGAAACACTACATGACCTCACTCATTTATGGATATTAAAGAACATTATAAACGAATGAACAGAAAGATAGATATAGTGACAGTAAAACAACAGGCAGACTGCCAAATGACAGCGGGGGGGGGGGAAGGGTAGGGAGATCTGGGGGAGATAAGAGATCAACCGAAGGACTGGTATGCTTGCATATAAGAACAACCAATGGACACAAAACTCTGGGGAGGGAGGGCATCTATGGGGGGGGGGGCAATGATAAGCTATGTACACAGATAATACCTTAATAAAAAAATATTAAAAAAAAAAAAAAGCAGACTGGTAACAACTGAACCATAGAGACATACTCCCTTTACCCAAGGGAAGCCTGGTAGCGAAGAACAGTCTTCGTTCATGGCTCTCCCTGGTCCTAGCAGAACAACTCTGTAAGAGCTAAGGTATTCAGAATAGAAAACCTGGGCAAATACATCAGTGAAATAACATAAACATACAAAAACAATTCCCAAACACAAAATAACCTTACCCAACAAGCTTTATCTAGGAGACAGCACAGTGAGTAAGGCCTGAAAGACAGGTTACTCAGGCCCACATTCCATAATTCCTCATCCAATATTTAATGATCTATTCAATAGTTCAACCTTAGCCCTTCCCTACAACTTTCCACGAGGTCCATCTGATAAGCGGAAAAGATGTTCACTCTGATACCCACACTCACTCCCAACTCTGGGATGGCAAAACCACATAAAAATAGATATGTAGGTTAAAAGAGGGAAGATGATACTCTGAGGCACAGGTGTTTTAAAAAATTTTGGAGTCAATAAATAATCTAAAGAATGATATAAACACCACAGAAATTTTTTCTTTTTATATTTTGTTGATTTTACACAGAGAGGAATTGAGAGGGATAGATGGTTAGAAACGTCGATGAGAGAGAAACATCAACCAGCTGCCTCTTGCACACCTCCCACTGGGGATGTGCCCACAACTAAGGTACATGCCCTTGACCAGAATCGAACCCGGGACCTTTCAGTCCGTAGGCCGACGCTCTATCCACTGGGCCAAACCGGTTTCAGCAACACCACAGAAATTTAAGGGTCATTTTAAAACTGTATTCTCACTTAAATAAAGTAGGAATAGATTTAGGATTATTAACAACTGTTTTAGGCACAACTTAGCTTCATTTGATTCTGCCCAAATAGCCCCATGTATTTTCCTCAGATCTCATGCTCTTAAGGGATAAAGTCAAAGCTATAATTCAAATTCCAAAGCACCAGACACCTGTAAATGTCAGAATTAGCGTAATCGCTCACCTTTTCATAGGTATACTGTTCCTGCAGCATCATGGGAAGCCGCTCCAGAAATGCTCTCATGCAGGGTGCCATGTTTAGTCCCAGGACCCCCTGCTGTTTCAGGGCTGTCCTGCAGGTTGCTAACACATGATTGGCAGCAGCCCATTCTGCTGTACAATTCACGACCAAAACATCCTGATGGGAAATAAAACATGCCAAAAGATTTGTTTTAATAAGAGAAAATTCTATCTCCATTCACACCTAAGAAGGTTTATATCAATAATTGTATTAAATACATTTGCTTTTTGGACATTTTATGCTGTACTTTAAATGCCTATAAACTTTGAAGCATCCTAAATTTTGTCTAAGTAAAAACAGGTGAATAATAAATCACCATAAAATTCATGAACTACCTTGGATTAGCTGATTCTTCTTAAAGAGATAATAGCAATTTCCTATACATAGGACTTGTAAGTCAAGACACCTAGTGTAACTTAAAAGTCTGACATGACCACAGAGTACTAGAGGAAGTAGTGCCTGCCTGCTGAGGGACATAGCTGCAAAAGAAGCAACACGTTCTAAGTGTGGCTCTATCGTTTGTTATACACAAGTCACTACTACTGCCTAGGGCAGGGGTGGGCAAACTTTTTGACTCGAGGGCTACAATGGGTTCTTAAATTGGACCGGAGGGCCAGAACAAAAGCAACCTGACCATGCTGGCACTCTCATCTTAGGCTGCTGATGAAGGAGCGGAGGGGAGAGCAAGAGAACCCTCTGCTCTTTCGGTTCCGCAGGCCGGATAGAACAGCTGAACGGGCCGGATCCGGCCCGCGGGCCGTAGTCTGCCCACGGCTGGCCTAGGGTCTGCTTCTATATTAGACTTCAGTAGGACTATTCATGCAGGTTTACAGTTCTACTTTAATATCATTTAACCACATAAAGTGTAAACCAAAGCAGCACATTGGTTGTATTCATTAAGGGTATAAAAGGCAATACTACAGGGAATAATGTCATATCATAGAATTACTTCACAGAAGAGGGATAGTATTTTTCTTCATAGAATATTAAATTTGGAAGACAAAATACATTGTGCATACTGAGTTATCTTTGGAATGGTTCTTCTTTTAGGGAACGTTCTTTTAAGAAAGTCTGCTGCTTTCTCAAAAATGGCAGAAAGTCAAAATCCACAAATAATTTCCAATGGAAATAAAGCCCTTCAATAATTAAACATTTTACTGATGTCTAGGGTATAGTAGAATGAGTGGAGACCTGGGCTCTAGTTTTCTCTCTGCCACTGAATAACTGCAAGAAACAACCCCTTTGAATATCAGTTTTCTCCTCTGTAAAGTGTGATGTTTGACTATGATTTCTAAAATACCTTATAGGCTGATATCCTATAATGTTATATAATTGCAAGTTACCTTTGATCTGTTTGAACAAGCAGCGACCCCAACATCCGGAATCCATACTGTGGCCTGAATAGCTCCAGAGCCTATCACAACAGTTTGCAAGACAGAGCCATCCTAAAATGAAATGCATTTATCAATACACATTACTTAATGTTTGTTATTATTTACATTTTAAATCTATACTTCACATTCACAAAAACATTCTAAAATCTGCACTTACACTAAATTTGGTGATATCCAATTATATACCTTCTACCCAATTTTCTAGAGCGTAGATCACTTTCAATAAGAAAAATTAAAAAAGTGGAGGATTCTGAAAGAAGTTTTTCTAGTATTCAAGATATTTATTTTACAAAATATTCCTAGAATTGGTTGGGTTAATTTTCATCATATGTAAGTTAATGTAAAAACATTTAAGGTAAAAATAACATTGCACTCTTACCCTCAAAGACCAAATGTTCATGAGCCCACCTAGTCCACCAGACACCAGGGCCAACCCATCTGAACTGAAGGCAACTGTCCGGACAGGGGTGATGTGTCCTCGCAGCTGATAAACACATTTGACTCCAGCTGGTTTCCTATATCCATCCTGCAATTCATTTTTATTTTTAACATATATTGCAAGTAAAATAATTTCTAGATTCAAGATTTACAATTCATTCTTGGAAATTTTATATTTCAGTGTAACATTAGGGAGGAGGGAAGGACAACTCTCAGAAGGATTAGCCTGAATGAGGAAATTATAAAACATTAACCTGGTTCTCCTTTGCTCAGTTGAGTTTCATCTTTTTTTAAATATAGTTCTAAGCCATTTCCTAACTTTTCAAACTGGCAGAAGTTTCTACATTTCTAATTATCCCTCAGACATAGAAAAATTCTAACTTTTGCTTCTTAATGAGTGTTTCAATTTTTAACATGAGCTTTATGTAATTTTCACTTTTAGCATCGAACATTTATGAATTGTACATGCTGGCTCTACACAAACAGGTCCCTCTTTTTGTTGAATATGGTTCTCTCAGATGGTGTCTAATTTGGTGTTTGCTCTGTAGGTTTTAGAAGTGTGACAGGTAAGGCAAGTCTAAATGCTCTCTACCACAAAGAGCAAACTAGATTTATTTTTAGTGCTTTCACTTCCACCTCTGAGATATCTTTCTCTGAGGTATCATTAATAAGCTATCTATCCATACTTCCCTACCCATTTCTCCCTGTCCTTAAGGTTCCTCTTCCTTCTAGTTATGACAGAGTATAATATCAGACGTACTCATCTATCCAAAGATGACATAAAACTTATTTTTTCCAGGGGGTGTTTGTATCATGAACAAAACAAAGAGCAACAAAGGTTGCAAACTGTTAGCTCAGGGATACAATTTGATTGGCCACCCAGTGTTGTAAAGCATTTTAAGACAGGTATCAAAATGTGAAATATTGGAAGATTTTATTTAAAACACTGGATTTTGGGCTTCTATAAAAAAAATTAGACAATTTGGTAGCAATAGGCTCTTATTTCTTCAAGGTAACAAACAGCTTTGTAGCAACTGTGCCCATTATAGGAAGCATGTGCACTTCTGTTTTTGTGTGTGTGTGTTCTTAACCCTCTCCACACCTTCCAATTCCCAGCTTCAGGAATTTTTATTTGCCTAGATGGCCCTGTAAGCATATATTTGAATTCATAACCTCTGTTTAAGATAAAGGTATTGCTCTTCATAGATGAATTCTGGTATCAATATGAGATACTTCAGATAAGGTGTGCTCCTGTGGTGTTCCTACTGCACTGTACCAAAGACTTAACTTAGGATTCACCTATCTGTGGTATCGATCATATCCATTACCCATAAATGATCATCACTAAATACTTATTAAATATCTCATCTAAACAAGTAATATGGTGTCTATGACTTACAAAAAAGTAATCCAATTCAGAGAGCACATAAGCATGACAATTATTCACGTTTCCTTAATGATTCTTGTCTTTTGATGACTTAAACTACTTATGGTTTCAAATAAGGTTTTAAAAAACACCAGAATGCTTACCTGGCAATTTGATTCCTGGTCCCACCATCCTTCTGAAGTAGCCACACTGGTTTGAGTGGTACCTTGTGGAATACTCCAAACACATACTAAGCCACTCTGACAGCCGCTTAAAAAATGATCACATAAAACCAAAACATGTCAATATGCAGAAGTAAAAATATTTTCAAATAACAATCAACTGATAGAACTACTACAGTATTATTTTAAAATTTATTTGTAGTAGGTAAGCTATAATACAACTAGGTCCTATATTCTAACATCATCACATCCAGATAAGGAGATTACATCCCAAGTTTCAAATTCTTTATTTCTCTATAGTGATCTTATGATATTACACATTTTAAGATTAACACCTGACAATAAACTTTTTAAGACTATGGAGAAGCCACAATTAATGCAAGTAACAGTTTATATTAATATAAAAATTATGACAGGTGAACACACACACACACACACACACACACACACACACAAATTTACAACATACGTGGCCATCAGTAAATGCAACTTGGATCCTTTCCCTGGGAGGCTGCACCACGCGATGCCATTTACAACAGATGGGTGGCAGAGTGAATGTAGACAGCACCAGCATCCTGAAACAGGCCCCCAGAGTTTCACATTTTCCTCTTTGGCACACGTCATAAGAATATGACCTGTTGGGTCCCATTTCATACTAACAAGAGTATCCTTAAAACGGTAAGGGGAGAAAAAAATCATATTAATACTTCCTTCACAAATACATTAAACTCAGTATTTATGACCTATTCTCTAGCACTTACTTGGAAATCAACATTATATGCAAATCAGATACTGTTATATGGTTCCCAATCACTAGCAGGGGTGGGCAAACTTTTTGACTCGAGGACCACAATGGGTTCTTAAACTGGACCGGAGGACCGGAACAAAAGCAACCTGACCATGCTGGCACTCTCATCTTGGGCTGCTGGTGAAAGAGCAGAGGGGAGAGCAAGAGAACCCTCTGCTCTTTCAGCTTCGTGGGCCGGATAGAACAGCCGAACGGGCTGGATTCGGCCCGTGGGCCGTAGTTTGCCCACAGCTGCACTAGACCCAACTCGCCCTTTAATATAGTCTACATCATATTATTTGCTATAGTCAATGCTTAATAAATATTGGTTAAATAAAGAAATTCTGATTTTGAAGGGATATGTTAACCCTCATTAGTATTTTTAAGTTGTCTTTATTGACATTAACTTTGAAAAAGAAAAACCTAAAAAAATGTACCCCTCATACAAAATAGCAAATACTTATGAGAATCATGTTTTGTGTTTATATGGTTGTTATCATTGGTTGTTTTTTTGTTTTGTTTTGTTTTTAAACACTCCTACTCAACTTCAAACTCCTGGCTTCATGCATTTATGTTACTTGCCTAGCTGGTCCTGTAAACATCTGAACTGGCAACCTATGTTTAAGGTAAAGGAATCATTCCTTACAGATGGAATTTCTCTTATTAAAGGGAGGTACTTTGACAGGGGATATTCCAAGGATGTTCCTATTTCACTCCTTTGGTTTTACTTCTTTCTTGGCTTAATGGCTTTCTTACATAGACTTTTTCATGTATATGCTATAGTTTATAGATTTTGTGTAACTATAGAATTTTTTTGTTTTACATTAAAAGCCTGCTTACTGTTTTTTAAAATAGTTTTGCCGAAACCGGTTTGATTCAGTGGATAGAACGTCAGCCTGCGGACTGAAGGGTCCCGGGTTCGATTCCAGTCAATGGCATGTATACCTTGGTTGCAGGCACATCCCCAGAAGGGTGTGTGCAAGAGGCAGCTGATCGATGATTCTCTCTCATCGATGTTTCTAACTCTCTATCCCTCTCTCTGTGGAAAAATCAATAAAATATATTAAAAAAAAGAAAATAAAATAGTATGTTTTTATTGATTTTTTAGAGAGATAAAAGAAGAGGGAGAGAGAAATAGAAACATTGATCAGAAAAAAACATCAACTGGCTGTCCTCTGCACGCCCCTAATGGGGATTGAGAAAGCAACCCAGGCATATGCCTTGACCAGGAATCGAATGGGTGACTTCTTGGTGCGTACGACAACACTCAATCCACTGAGCCACACCTGCTGAGCTAACAATAAATATTAAATCATAAGTGACTGATGTAAAACATTTTTTTAAACGAAATTAGAATCAAGGAACACTACAATAAGAAACACAAAAAAATAACCATCTGGCAAAGATGCTTTACCTTATGTGCATCGATTAGAACAATGCCTCCTTTCTCAAGTGGCTCCTTTGTTCCCAACAATAATTTTCCATCAAAATAACCCACTGCAAATGGTTTGTCTTCACTGAACCAAGCAATGCAAGTTACAGACACTAGCATGGTAAAAATAACAAAAAAAGAAAATAAAAGAGAGATTTATTTGTCATTAAAAAGACAAAAGAGTCTGCAAAAAAAAAAAAGTTTCTGAAAAATTGTAAGTTTCCAGACATCTCTGTAATGAATTTAGATAAAATGTAGGCTTATTGCAAGGATTCCATGTAACCCACTTTACAAGTGTTATTTACAAGTGACAAGGATTTCCACACTTAAAATATATACAGGGTGTCCCCAAAAATGTATATACATTTTAACAGCTGATAACTCAATTGATTTTTTTTTCTTTTCAGATTTAATCCATTGGAATTAATAATGCTATTCAAAGTGTGTATACATTTTTGGGGACATCCTGTATATATATTTTAATATTTTGATTCTAGTTTACATTCACTATTATTTTGTATTAGTTTCAAGTGTATGGAAAACCTCATTTTTAGAATCTTTCATTATTTTCAGGTGGGTATTGAAAAAGACAAATATTGAATTCCCATGCTGATTTTAAGTGATTGTAGCAGGTTCTTGCCTTTTGGACCAGAATCTGCCATAAAACTGAGAAGTGAAATAGCCCAAATCACAGAAAAAAAATGACTTGTCCCTTCTTTTGCTTAATGTACCCTTCTAAGCATGTATCCATATTCTATCAAGCAGATTCTATTCCAACAAGGCATATTCATATTTGCTTCTTTAAATATATATATATATATAACACTGGATCGCTACAGAGAAAAGTAAAAAACAGTATTTATTTGTGTGAATAGAATGGGGACATGAGAACTAAGCAGATGGGAGAAAAACTTTTTGTTGTATACCTTTTTAAGAAATTTTAAAACCTATGAATGTATTTTAAAAAAACTTTTAAAAATCCCCAAATTGTTCTATTCTGTTAACAAAATACCACTGAAAAATAGGGCTGTGAACTTTGAAAGAGCCCACTGCTCCAAACAACTAGCAAAAACTATCTAGTAAGATACCCATGTACCCAAAGGGAACAAAGTGAGAAAATAAATCAAAGTAGACTTCTTCCTATCATTAAAGACTAGCAACTATCCTCTCCTCTTCTTTCCCCCAGTTCCTCAATTTCACTCATTTGTTAACAATTTAATTTCTACCAATGATTATCTTATTTTTCTTGGGCATTCCTAACTTTCAAAGAAGACTTAGAGACTGTCGTAAGTGTTCAGATACATAAAAGATGAATGACTAATATAACATTATTAGATCTCTTTTTGCAGACACCTCTGGTATGGGTTGGAAGAGAAGTGTCTTTCAATTTAGTAACTAATTAAAATAAAACATGGATTGGACAATTCGTAAAACAAAGCCAAAAGTAACATTCATTCAGCATTTTTAAAAGCAAGTTCCAAAAAACCCATAGTCTATTTGATTAGGGAAAATAACTTTCTCAACTAGACACAAATCTGGTCACTTACCATCCTTTCGATAGCAATGCTCCAATTCTTGACGGTGCATGGTGGACACATCAACAACTTCAATTAATCCTAGAGATCCATCCATCCGCCCTACCAACAATAATTCTGGAGACTCTCCTGACCAGGCTGTAGATGGATCCTCCTCTGGCCAAGCTAGGGAAGATACCCAATGGGGCTGAATGTCTACTAATCCTTTTCCTCCTAAAGAAAAGGAAAATGTTAACTGCTTGTTACTTAATTCTTAAAAACAATAAGAACAAAAATAAATGCTACTTAATTCTAACATAGCTCAAAGCAGTCCCCATTTTCAAAATAGACTACAATGAATATTAGACAGAATCCTTCATTTATATAAGACATAGATTAAGACATTAATAGACTTTTCTAAAACTATGAATGGAACAAGTATGGTAACTTTGTAGAAAAAAACAGTAAAGGAAAATAGTGTACAAATGTTAATCACTTAAGTCCTTTCCCAGTAATTTCTGAAAAACAAATTAACATAAGAAATTTACCTATAGTTAAGGCTAGCTAATCCTTCACATATGTGAAATAGAACAGCCATTCCTCAAATGAACAAAAATGAACAAAATACTGATAAGCCCAAGATTACATTATTTTTTGTTTGTTTAGGATTACTTACTGATTTTTACTTTCACAAGAGATATTAAAAACTGACAAGAATTTTTACCAGTGAAACAGACATAAATAATAAAAATATTTTCAAGTGTTTTAAAAGAATACTTAGTTGAAAATTCAGTGATCACTACTCCTCAAATCCTACTCTGAATATTTAGTGGTACATGAAAAGAATTTTTAGTTTACATCTACTGGATTAGTTTAAACTCCAAGAAAGGAAAATCAGGAAATGAACACTTCCTCTTTGACTTAAACCACATTATGCGTAGATTTTCACAGTTAATTAACAGACTGTGAGTTTCAAGGTGAAGGGAAGCCACTGCTTGGACTCAAAAGTGCCTTTAGTATTTACATGACTTACCATTAACCTGCCAGATATTCACCATCTTTTCCAAAGCACCAGCTAGATATTTGCCACTGATACTCCAGGAAACCGGCAAGAAACTTGGATCACTGGGTGATCCCAGGCTTTCCTCAATATCCCCTTCCCTAGAAAATAATAGATAAGTATGACATTTTAATCCCCATCATCCAAAAGTAAACTAAACCTCGAATCTTAAAGTAAGGGTTTCATGTAGACTTCAGCACATAATAGCAGAATCTTAACATTTCAACAACTTGGCTAACAGTATTTGACAATCACATGTTCTAGTGTTCGTCATAATGTCAAATAAAGAATTATAAAAGAGTGATGCTTAGATCATACACCATTTAATACAGAACATCATTTGTCAATAAAGACATTCTGATTCTGTGTGGGTTGTACAATGGTTTCTTCTCAACACCCACTGAGTCTTGTTTGCCTGATCTCTAGGTAAGTTCATGGAAAAGAAACACCTACTATATCTAGCAACATTCTACTACAAAAGAAATATCATTACTCTAATTCCTAAATAATCCTTAAAGAATGATGGAATATTAGCCTACTGTTTTACAGAAATGAACATTTATTTGCAAGATAAAAGATTTTTATTTAATTTTGAGTAATTCCAGATATTGGTAGTTAATAATTTTACTTGCCAAATACTATCCTATATAATAAAAGCCTAATGTGCTAAGTGTCTGGTTGTCCATTCAATCAATCAAAGTGTAATATGCTAATGATATGCTAAGACTACTCAACTGCTTGCTATGATGTGCACTCACTGGTCAACCACCAGTCGTTATGATGTACACTGACCACCAGGGAGGGGGAAGACGCTCTGACCCATATGATAGCTTGCTGCTGGGGTCCAGCTGATTGGGACTGAGTGAGATGGGCCAGACATGCCCTGGAGCCCTCCTGTGGTCCCTCTCTGGCCCTGATCGTGCACTGGTTGGTCCCTCAGCCTGGCCTGTGCCCTCTCACAATCTGGGACCCCTTGAGGGATGTCGGAGAGCCAGTTTCAGCCCAATCCTACAGGCTAGGCTGAGGGACCCCACAGTGCATGAATTCATGCACCGGGCCTCTAGTTCTGAATATTTAAAAACATACATTGGGGATATAGTAAGACTATTCTAAAAAAAAAACTGCAAAGAATTTTAGTGACAGTTTAATTACATTAACCCAACCAATATACAGCATGTCTAGAATTCTCTTACTTTAGATGTTGCACAAGAAACGTCACATTAGCACTCACAATCTGTTGAACACACAGGTCTGTTGCAGTGAATATTGCTTCTTGGTAACATTCCACACCCGGATGGTGCCATCATTGCCACTTGTAGCCAAGAGTCCTTTTTTATTACACCAAACACATGTCATTACCTAGAAAAGGCGAAAATGTCCAGCAAGTTTTAATTCTAATGATTCTGTCATTTTAAAAAGTTCTATCAAATTAAAAAATAAATATCATTAAATTGTAAAAGAAAATATCTATGTTATAATGCAATTCTTTCCTAATTAGCTTGTGAATACCTATTTTAAGTATAACTTTAAAGTATTATGTACCATTTTAAGTATAGCTTTAAAGTATTATGCACCAAATAATTTCAGTTATCTGAAAACTGTTGAAATCTTTACTAAACATGTTTATTTAATTTAAAAACATATTTACTCCAATAAAGTATAAATACTGTAACATATTTGTATGTTTTATAAAATAACACATACTAAGCAATGATTTTTAAAAATATATTTTTAGTGATTTCAGTGAGGAAGGGAAGAGAGATAAAAAACATCAATGATGAGAGAGAATCATTGATCAGTGGCCTCCTGCATGCCTTGTACTCAGGATTGAGCCTATAACCTAGGCATGTGCCCTGCCTGGGAATCGAACCAGAATCTCCTGGTACTTAGATCAATGCTCAATCACTGAGCCACACTAGCCAGGCAAGAAGTGATTTTAAAATTAGTGAAAAGAGGCCAGTCTTCATTTCCTAAACTGCCCTTGTCACTGCTTAAGGGCCCAGTGGGTTATATTAAAACAGCGAGGCCAATGTTTGTTCCTCTTGCATGTATAAGCCTTCATCTTTTGTGAGGCTATTTCTTTGGTTTTCTTTTTATTCACCATCTGATTCTCCTGTTTGTATAATACTATATCAAGTAAACATAGAGAGAGAGTTGGTAACTACCAGCTAAATACTGATAAGTGTGTGTGTGTGAGTGTGTGTGTGGTGTGTTGAGGGGGAAAGAGAGATGTAAACTTTGAGCTCTTTAAGAAGGGCAGAAACTATTTTATCTTTATGTATTTATATACATAAAGCGATCAGCATACTTGCACTCAAATACATACTCTGTTCTGATGAGCCTCCAACTTGATAAAGGAACATTTTCTGAGATCTCCTCCCATATCGGCAAGAGTTTGTGGAGTAGTTTGGTTGTCACGGTCGTGTGCAGCAAGAGTGCGCACAAGCTGTTGAGCAGCCCATTGCCTATGCTGTGAGGACAGCCTGGAGGACAGGCAGCAAGCTGCCAGGGCATTGGCCAGCTCCAGAGGGCCTACAGCAGAAGGATCATAGGAAGGATGGACATGCAATTGAGCATTTAAACCTGCTTAAACAAAATAATGAGATGATGCCCAGGTGAGAGCTGGTGGTGGTGAACAAACAAAAATGAGTTAACCCATATCTTTTAATAACTAGTGTTTTTGCAATCATTTCACTAACTTATGCATACAAGCTATAATAAAACATTTATCTCATCAAACTCTATAATAAATCTGATTCACTACAAATGTACATTTACATTCATTAATCAGTAAACAGTCTTTACTCTAAGGACACATACACTAAGAATGCAGCAAAAATAATTTTAAGGCCAGGGCAAAGGCAGCAAGCCCTAGAAATAAGAATTTGGCCTTTGCTGCTCAAAAGTGACCTTAATAGATAGTCAAGGGACTGGGCTGAGATACTAATGCCCATCTCTCTTGACCACATGGTCCTGATTTTAAAAAAAGGTAGACAGCAGTGATTAAGTACTCCTTTCAAAGCGTTATCATCCTACGTCAGAGAAAAACAGCACTATCATTATCTAAATCTTATTAAGAAAACCTATCGGGGTTATAATCTATGGCAGTGATTTTCAACCAGTGTGTCACGAAACACTGGTGTGCTGCAATACCTGACTATTTAGTCAGGGGCACTGACCTCTTTTCCCTTAGACTGTCAAATAAAAAGAATGACAAAAGCCCACACAATAGCTGTTCCATGTGAATGAATCAAAATTATAGCTATTATTTTTGTCAGATCATCAAAAAACATATTTATTTGGTGTGTCACAGAAGTTTAGTAATTAGTTTATGTATGCCATAAGGTGAAAAAGGTTGAAAATCACTGATCTATGTTGACTCCAACCATAATCTAATAAAAATAATCTAATCAAACAAGACTAATTTGGTATGTTTTCTAATATTTACTTTCATGCACATTGAAAAAGTATTCATGTACTTCTTTTACAATCTAAACTTAAGAAGCATACATGTTATGTAATTCACCATATAGAGCAATGAAAAAACCCATTTTAAAAAAACATGAATCAAACCGATTATACAAATTCATTAGAAGATTGCATAAATTAAATGGTATGAAAGTTACCTTTCTTTTCAACTTCTGACTTATCATAGTTAGGTCTCAGTTTGGCCCCTTTGTCTGCTAGTAATGCCACAAGGGCCTGAGTTACAACAAAGTTTGGGGAGGTCACAAGCTTATTCTCTTCAGCAATTCCTCGGAGAAAGCTGGGTAGAAACTTTCTCTGAATTGGATCATCAACTGTAGTTAGATTTACACCTGTTGCAGCAGAAATCAAGTTCTGAAGAGGCAATTGGAACAAATAGGTTTAATTTTTACATATAATTTTGGAACAAAGATTTTATCTCAAAAGGCTCTTTTAAGAATCGGTTAGAAATAAGCAATGCAACAAGAAAAGCACTGAAAACTAGCTTACCTGTGTACACAACTGCACTAGGAGTTTTGCAGCACTAGGAGTGTTTGATGCCAGACATCCCACTGCTGTGCTCAGATAGGCCAGGCAAGAGATGGGTTTGTTGGCTTTGCTGTGCCCACCTCGTGAGCGTTCCGTGGTGCTTCCCATGGCAGAAGGGCTGGTGGAGAGGCCAGCTCTCCCTGCTGCAGCCAAGCACATTAATCGAACCAGCGTTCGGATATCTGTGAGCCCCAGAGATTCAAGACCAGCAGCCAGGCTACAACTGGAACCACTGCCAGGAAGGGAAAATACTTCAGATGGATGAAGATAAAAGTTGTCTTAAGGGACCATTTGGAGCCCTGCATATCATCCAGAGTACAAAAAAAACAAAATTAAAGGCAAGCTGCACTATCACTAATCATACATTTCCTAAGAGATGTCCAAAAATATTATGTATGCTAGAAACTGTTATTAAAACTTTAAAAAAATACATTGATGTATACTTGAAGAATAACTGAATTACTGATGTGTAACATACAGGAATGTTCACAAATCATGAATTTCCTCAGAAGCATGCTTGGGCCCTTCTCAGTCACTAGGCCCCCTAAAGTAACTCCTATCCTCACTTCTAAAGCCGTAAGTCAGCTTCACCTGTTTTTGAACTTTATAACTAAAATAATAAAGTATTCTTTTGTGTCTGGCTTCTTTTGTTCAACACTGCTTGTAACAGATTTACCCATGTTGTTGCATCACAGCAGTGGTTATTCATTTTCATTGACATATAAATAAAATGTACCACAAATTTACCCATACAGATGGCAATCAGGTGATTTCCAGCACAGTGCTATTATGATAGTGCTGCTGTGTTTGTTCTTGCTTATGTCTTTGGTGCGCATATGTAAGCATTTCTGTTGGATGTATACCCAGAAGTGATATACATCATGAACTTCTGGGTCATGGAATATGTTAATATTTACCTTCAGTTGGTACTGTACTATCAGACAGTTTCCCAAAGTAGTTGTACCAATTTATTTCCTCACCAGCAGTGTATGAGAGTGTTAAGTGTTCCACATCCTTGCTCACCTTGTCCCCTCAGTATTTTAAATTTTAGTCAGTCTGGTGAGTATGTAGTAGTATCTCATTGGGTTTCATTTCTCTGAAAACTAATGAGGTTAAACAACTCAGCTTTCATGTTCATTGGCCATTTGGAGATCCTCTTTTGTATTATTTTGCATTTTGCCATTTTTGGGTAAGTCTTTTTCTTATTGATTTATAGGAATTCTTTACATATTCTGTTGGTTATATGCATTGCTAATATCTTCTCCCATTTAATGGTTTTTAAAAAACTTTCTGATTTAATGACTTTTGCTGAACAGAAGTTCTTTTTAAAAATATATATATTTTATTGATTTTTTACAGAGGAAGGAAAAGGGATAGAGAGTTACAAACATCTATGAGATAGAAATATTGATCAGCTGCCTCCTGCATACCCCCTACTGGGGATGTACCTGAAACCAAGGTACATACCCTTGACTGGAATCGAACCTGGGACCTTTCAGTCTACAGGCCGATGCTCTATCCATTGAGCCAAACCGGTTTCAGCAGAAGTTCTTTTTTAATGCAGTCCAATATATCAATCTTTTTCTTTATGTTGAATGTCTTTTGTATCTTGCTTAAGAAATCTCTGCCTATCCCAAAGTCAAGAATAAATTCTTCCTATGTTACTTTTTGAAAACATTATTGATTTACATTTTACATTTAGTTGAAAGAATCACTTGGAAATATTTGTTTTATAGTGTGAGTTTGGGGTCAAGACTCATTTTTCTCTTATGTAAGTAAACCATCTGACTTAGCCCAGGTTATTGAAAAGACTATCCTTTCCTCATTGCTCTGCAGGATAAACACTCTCATAAATCAAGTGTTTATCTACATGTGTGGGGTTAGTTTCTGAACTCTTCTCCACCACTGTCCAACTTGTCTATTCTTAAGCCAAAACCTCACAGTCTTATCTAAATTTTATTGTGAGGTGTTTTTTTCAGGGTCCTTCCATCTTCATTGACAGTTAAATACCCTAGCTCAGTGGCTGGCAAACTCATTAGCCAAATATCAACAGTACAACGATTGAAATTTCTTCTGAGAGCCAAGTTTTTTAAACTTAAATTTCTTCTAATGCCACTTCTTCAAAATAGACTTGCCCAGGCTATGGTATTTTGTGGAAGAGCCACACTCAAGGGGCCAAAGAACGCATGGGATTCACGAGCCGCAGTTTGCTGATCACAGCCCTAGCTTAACTATTTCTTAAATGGAAGACTTTCAGGTACTCTTGGCTCTCTTTCTTTCTTTCTTTTTTTTTTTTAACATTATACTCCATAGTCTGAACATGGCAAGTCTTCATAATGGAATCTGAAGGTTGACATAGCTACAAGGTTGATTAATTCTCCAGGAAAACTCATTTGACCTTTTATTGCTACCTTGTACCAAATGGATCAAAAGCCCAAGTTTCCCATTTCAGAAAATAAAATGTTTGTAGTTGAGTCAGTTACTATAATGGCATTATTTTCTACCTAAGAAGTGCCAAGTATTAACTGAGTGAACAAATCAATAGCAATGATGACTATGTCCAACTTCTGTCATTTAATAGTAGATATTAAGTTTCTAAATAGATATTAAGTTTCTATCTCATCCTCCCAACAATACCAGACTCCAGTCTAACATTTTCTCGAAGCAAACTTAGCAAAACCTGACACCAACTAACACCTACCTGACTGAGAGAAGAGACAGAGCCCTCATGACCATGGTTCTGGACAGAAGTACCTGAGCAGCAGCTGTCACTCTCCTTAGAGCCACCACTCGGTCGTGAGGGTTTGCTAAGGCAGCTGCCTGCTCACCTAATGTTATCCTCCCAGAGGAACTCTTTTCTACAGAGCCATGGCAACCTGAAAAACAAGATTTTTTTTTAGTTCTCAACATGGTAAAGAAAAAAATATCTAGACTACTGAAAATTTTCTAGGTTCTAGGCTGCAAGGAAATACAGAAAACCAAAGTGTTTTGCTCATCTGGAACTTTGTTAATCAGAAAATTCTTTGGGAGAAATAGATACTTCTAAGTCAATTATATATACCTAAACAACTGTTACAACAGGAATGGCCAGTTGACGAGTCACTATGACACGCACACTAACCACCAAGGGGCAGATGCTCAAAGCAGGAGCTGCATCCTGGTGGCCCATGAGCTCACACAGCCGGCCAGCCTCCCCCAGTCCTCTCCCTGGCTGGCTGGCCAGCCTCCCGTAGCTCTCCCCGCAGCCAGCAGGCCCCGATCGGGACTGGGCGAGACGGCCCCAATTGGCCCTGATCGTCAGCCAGGCCTAGGAACCCTACAGTGCACGAATCTGTATAACAGGCCCCAAGGCTATTATAAAAGAAACATGCTTCTTAAAATATTTTGGTTTTCTTTATTTTGCTCATGTATCATATCTGCTGATATTAACAAATACAGAAAAGACATAGTTTTAAAAATATACTTTTTACACATAAAGGGTCATCAAGACTGTCCCAATTCTTTATTTTGTATTCCCTATAGCAAAGTTACCACAACCTCTCATCTAAATAAAAAAAAAGCTGGCAAAATAGTTTCTAATTAGTTCCAGGATTCTCTTATCACAAAGTTAAAAAAAATCTTACTCATATTTTATCAAATTTTTAACACTTCGCTATTTTCATAAAAACCAAAAAATCAAACCTTAATATTGTATTATACCCTCAAAATATGTTAAAACAACTGGCTCAAAATACTTGATGGGGTGAGAAAATGTTGAATCCTTATTCTTATTATTATTTACCTTTGCCTTCTTATTATTTATCTAAAAATAAATTAATATAGACTCTATGAAATCCATGCCAATTAGCATGTCAATTTACCTATTTGCATCAGAGTTTCTTCCATACTGTTGGTGGCTGTAACCATTGCTACTGATGCTCCCAATGGATCACTGTCAGGGAACTGAACTGGTTCTGGTACAATACGTCGATCGTTTAAACCAAGTGGTCCAGCAAGTAATTCAAATTCTTCTTCACCTGTTAGCTTTTCATCTTCATCAACATCCAACATGTCCCAGTCTTCTGAAATTTAAATAAACATGTATGGTATGCGAATATAAACATGACATGACTCTGCTGGCAATGGTTATTTAAGATATGTCTAAGATGCAGATGAACTAAAAGTCCAGTGCCCACAAAATGAACTATGGCACCATCTCCTGGTGAGCTGACAAACTGCACTCCTATGGCATAGGAATACTAGATGGGAAAGGGAGTCAAAGCAGTCAAATCCATTTATTTATTTTCCTTAATTCTTTATTGTTAAAAGTATTACATAAATCTCCTTTTTCCCCCATTGACTTCTCTCCAGCCAAGGCAATAGCAAATGTTACAGCTAGTAATGAAGGTTTCAACTAATGAAAAATATTGTTATAGGATCAACAAAGAGTTTTTAACCCTCTCTAGAATAAGAAAGAAATGAGTTATTTCAAGTAAATGAGTGCTCTAGATAAACTGATGCTTGCTTTAATTTTTTTTTTTTTTTTGCTTTCCTCATCTAGGATACTAAAAATATATATACACTTCCTCTACTTTGAAAACAAAATGCCACACAGAAATTCAATTTTGTGGTAAAACTAGTATTTCAACCTGGTCCTTTTCCTTTAACTTTTAAAACTAGGGCCGGTGCTATTAAACTATCTTGAGCTTTTTAGGGACAATTTAAGTTAACATATAATAAATACAAACACATGAAGGGAAATTTTAGTAACCAGATGTTAAGCAGAAGGTATACATAAAAATACATGTAAAATAAAGAAGCTCTCAAAACAACTACCTTCATATACACTGTCCTGCTTGCCAATTAGATCTGGAGCTTGTCCCTTGTACCTGCACCAAATATGAAGAACAGTGTGTTTTTACATAAAACAGTTAGTACCCAAAAATGCAAATTAAGTCATTAGAACATTTTAAAAGGTTATTAATAAAGCAACACAAAATTAAAAAAATGTATTTCATGTTATGGGCTGATGTAATAAAAACCACTGATATATAGGCAGTACACACTTACTTACAAAATCAATGACTATTTCAATAATTACTGGGGATGTTTCTGGGTCACCTACAACTTTTTAAATCAAAACCTCTTCCAGAATACATTAAAGATTTTAATAGTCAAAAACCCTACTCACTAGAGATTAATTGCTATTCAAGGATATAAAGAGATATTTTAATGGAAGCTCATTTAATCTAAACAATCTATTTTTTCATGAAGAAAAGGATATTAAAATATTAAAAATATGGTGAAAAACATCAATGAAAAAAATTAACTGTAAGCTTCCAAAAGCTTATCCATTGTGATAAACTGCTATATCACCTCTATGCTACTATTTTATATTATAAAAAGCAAGGATCCTACCCACAATTTGTCAACAAGTCAAAGGTAATACGAACTCCAGTGAAGGACCTGCTGATAAACCACTGTTCCTGGACTACAGGTCCTCAGCTCTGACAGGAACAACCTCTTCCATCCTTCCTACTCCCAATCCAGCAATCACAGGACTTTAGGAAATGTTAAAAAGGAACTCCTAACGTGAAAAAAGCTATTATTCCCATGTCTTCAATGAGAGAGACTGGATCAGAGGGACTGGATCTCCATACGATTTCAAGGTACCTTTCAGAACTTGTCGTCTTGGATTTGGTCTTCAGGGCTAAGTACTTTTCCCTGCAGCTGCCACAGAGCAGGTAGTATGGATTTCCACTCCCACATTCACCACCGAACCAGCCATCAACATAGGAGCCATTGCTGCGGTAGCCCTGGCGGTTTGCACTGCGCCCACAGCCTGGGTGATTTCTCTTCATGTGCTGATTGAAGCTGACAACACTGCATTCACACAGTTCACACACCACCACTTCTTCCCTGTCTTCAGACTCACAAACATGCTGCACAAATGATTACATATCAAATTATTAGTCAATTTAACACAAAATTAAGAAGAGGTCAACAGATTATTGATATTAACTATTTTATTTACATATGCTGGAATATTTGCAATATGTTCATTAATACTATATAAGAAATTTCTTTCAAATCCAAATTCACATCATACAATCTTAAATTGGGGTTCCTCCCCCCATTCCTCTCTTTAATAAAAGTAACTGACTACTGTACTAAAAAGAGTTAATAAAAATGACCATCTGCCCCAGCTCAAATGATTTTTTTAAAATCCCTCTAATCTAGTCATAACATGCATACCTATTTTCTGAATTTCTAAGAAGTTATTAGGATTCATTTATCTTATTAACCTAAATGGTAGATGCTCTTTCCTGTAGGACTTACACCTCTGAACTTTTCAGTTTCACTGCTATAAAAGCATAATAAGCATAATGCTAAATAATGTAAACATCCAAACCCACCATGTACCCTGATCCTGGATAGAGGTATTTATAAGATCTAGGTGGCACTGGTTCCTAGAATGAGGCATTAACAGTGATTAAATGAAACCTGAAGGAGAAAAGCATGCATTCAGATAGCAAGGTGAAAACAGCAGCCATGTTATATACCCAGCAGTCAACTGAGCCCTGAAGCCTGTTTTGTAATCATCTTTGATGTTAAAATCAAATATTACCACAATACAGCCTATTCATCTAGTCTAGAGAGAGAAGCAATAAAATCGCACAGAAATAGCAAAAAGAGAGACTTTTTCTTATTAGTTTGCAAGTATGAAAGTAACGTTAACCATTAGAGCCCCAAACTTCAGGATGAGATGTAAAACTTTTCAGTGTTACAACCCTAGGCAGGCTGTTATTAGTAAGCTGCGTAAACAAGAGGGCAGGAAAGTAAGTCAGAGCAGCCCCCGCTGCAGTCACACACACCCAGGTAGGCCAATCCAGTACCTCTGGGATCCACATTCCCAGAATATCATTTTCACTGGTCAGGTCTTGTCCAAACATTGCTTCCATTGCTTCATCATCAAGATCAATTTCCAATTCCTCATCTAAATTAAAGTCATACAATGCCCCTGGGTCTTGCTGCAAAGATATTCCTTCTCTCCGACTTTGATTCCTGTGGGCCTGCACAGAGCGGTATAACCCCGCTCAGAACAAAACAAAAAAGGTATTTTATTTGCATGTACAAAATAATTCTGAATATTGTGCCAATTCTTAACTGCCATGCATGCAGGTGAGAGCCTATCTCAGCTGACTTACTGGATTCCAGACTATAAACATAAAATTTTGCTTATCAATTTTGCTTCCTCTTCTATAAAATGAGGACAACAGCATTCATACCTGGCAGAGCTGTTGATAGGTTTAAGTAAGATGATCCATATAAAATACTTCATCACGTTTGTTATTAAAAAAAAACAAACACCCAAAAATGTGGGTTGTTATTGTTCCTTTAGGTTTATTTTTTTAAATCAGTTTATTATATTGTATATTAACTATACATCCTATATTTTTTAGAACAGTTTCAACTTCTCTCTGTTCCCATAAATCATGGAAACACTATTTATGCTTTAATATTTCAAGGATCAAACTCTGTTTTGACAAATTACATATCTTAATATTTAATTTGGAAAACAGGTTCTCTATAACTTACCCTCCAGAACACAATCCTAGAAGTATGTATTAATGTAATGAGGAAATCTATTTTTGCTTATCTAGGGTCTTACCCAGTAATGAAGCCCTAAGGTCCACAGAGTACATCAGAAAAGCCAGTGCCTACTTCTTTGGTACAGTGTACTTTTTTCAGCTAGTTTTCCCTATTAATATTAAATTTTAATTGCATATTCACTTTTAAGTTATAACTTGCTTGACCACAGAGAGCATTTATGAAATTTCTCAGCATCTAAAAGTAACCAGACGAAACCGGTTTGGCTCAGTGGATAGAGCATCGGCCTGCGGACTGAAAGGTCCCAGGTTCAATTCTGGTCAAGGACATGTACCTTGGTTATGGGCACAACCCCAGTTGGGGGTGTGCAAGAGGCAGCTGATCAATGATTCTCTCTTATCGATGTTTCTAGCTCTCTACCCCTCTCTCTTCCTCTCTGTAAAAAAAAAATCAATAAAATATATATATTTAAAAACTTTATTAAAACAAACAAACAAACAAACAAACAAACAAATAAATAAAAGTAACCAGTCCTTCTGCACCCCCAGGGAACTTAAAAATAAATCTATGAATGTATACTGTGGTTTCAATTTTTGGAAACTATGTAAACATACTGAAAAAATAGTCACTGTTAATGTGGAGGAACTGAGTACTTAGTATCATAAGTTTACATAGTCTGTACTGTTCCTTTTACATTTATTTTAAAATATAAAAGCAAGGTATATAATACAATAACCAAGAGAAGGATGTGAAACATGTAATTACCTGCTCTTGCTAGCAATGTGCGGGCAGCTAAATCAAACTTGTGTCTTCTTGTTACTGCTGAGCGACCCCTAGCTGGTGGTCCACTACCAGAAGCTGCATTCTCTGTGTGATCCAGATTATCAGGGCTGTAAGTGTAAGTTTGAAAGCAACATGGATTTTTAAAAACTATCATGAATAGAAAGCATAGGTGCATGCTTGCTTGTGATGGTACTTTTTTCTCCAATTATTACTGAGAATAAAATATAGTTATAAAACTTTAAAACATATCTTTTGTCCCTGGTAAAGCTCCTAAGTTTAAAATGTGTCATACTGCATGAGCAATAATTTTATATGATTTTGAATTATGTCAAAAGTAAAATGATGCTTAATGCATGTTCAAATTCAAACTAAATCCCAAATGATTAAATACTTAAAAATTGAAGTGATTGCCCTGACCGGTTTGGCTCAGTGGATAGAGCGTCGGCCTGCGGACTAAAAGGTCCAATTCCAGTCAAGGGCATGTACCTTGGTTGCGGGCACATCCCCAGTGGGAGGTTGCAGGAGGCAGCTGATTGGTGTTCCTCTCTCATCGATATTTCTAACTTTCTATTCCTCTCCCTTCCTCTCTGTAAAAAATCAATAAAATATATTAAAAATAAAATTGAAGTGATTGTACATCCTTGCATAAGAGGAATAAATATTTCAAAGTAAATTATGAAAATATTTACTAATCTTGTCACAAAAGGTCTGTATATTACATAAGATGCACAAATGATTACATACATATGATCTCACGGACTAAAATGAAAAGTTAAGATTTAAAGTCATAAGAAGTGCGAAAGGAGGAAGATTTTTAAGGAGGATTGTAAAATAGATATTATCACAGATTTTAAAAAGGGTATATTGTACAGACATTAAAAACTAAAGAATAAAAAATAAATCTATATTAAGAGCTAGAAAAGGCTTAAAAATACATTTCCATCAAATGCATTAACTAAATCAATTGCTAATATTAAAATGCACATTGTATTTCATATCACCTATATGAAATAAAATTATTTTATTTTTCAGTTTCCTCTTTTCAGATCAATTTTATATAAAATTTTTTCCTTCTTTCCCTGAAAACATCTATTCAAGATAAAACTGGTTATGTCATTCTTACCCTTCACAGAAACATAAACTTGAAACTAAAATGTCCATTTTTTCATATATATCTTATCAATTTTACATACATTAGAAGCTCCTATAAAAGGGAAACAAATGGGGCTTTGGGGGGTACCACTTATAACACACTGAACAGAAATATGGAGGATGGGAATTTCACCTTTCACTAAAGCCTTCCTCCATTTCAGCAGCATCAGCCGATGGTATGTCTCCTGGTGACTGCAAATAACAGGGATCATTTGATTTCCCAGCACTGCCTAGAACTGCTGCTCCGTGCCTTGAGTCTGCTGTGCTGCCTGACTGGGGTTCCTCCTCATCCTCATGTCCAGGGTGCTCTATCATCCACATGGCAAGGACAGTGATGTTCTGGGCATCAGCCTCTCCTCGAGCACCTGAACAGGGAGAAAAGCAAGACTGATACTGACTTTGGGCAAAATAATTAGTCATTCATGATAGTGTCTGTTATGATACCACTATAACTAAACTTGATGTTAAAAATCTTACCAAGCTTACCCTGACTGGTTTGGCTCAATGGATAGAACGTCGGCCTGAGGACTCAAGGGTCCCAGGTTTGATTCCGGTCAGGGGCATGTGCCTTGGTTGTGGGCACATCCCCAGTTGGGGGTGTGCATAAGGCAGCTGATTGATGTTTCTCTCTCACTGATGTTTCGAACTCTCTCTCTCTCAAAAAATCAATTAAAAAATATATATATATTAAAATATTACCAAGCTTTATGGCCTCTTAAAAATATTGCCCTTAATAAGATGAAGTTTCTTATATCTGTACATACTGATATATAAAAACTTATCCTACCTGTGGCTTCCATGGCTTTGGCAATCTGTCGGAGGGAGAACCCCATTTCCAACAAGGGTACTGCAATTGCTGGAGGAGGAGGAGAAGTTGAAAGTCTACTGCTTGGGTCTGACAAAGCTGAGACAATAGAAAGAGAAGGAAAGAACTAAATATCACTATATAACATGAATAAAGTGTTCTCAGTGTAACCATAACTTTCTTAATGTAGTTCAAATTCAATGCAAATTTATTCTAGCAAGAATTCATTACATGTATTACTAACCTTGTTATAGATTAGTTTTTCATAAAGATAAACCTGCTAATACAAAATAAAACTGCTGAAATAATGTAAAATATTTTATTTTGAAATAGTTACCTACTTATAAAAAATTTCATATTTAACAGACATTTGCAAGAGTGCACAAAGAATTATTTTACCCCTGAACTGAGACTTTTGCAGACAATCTCCCCTGAATACACAAATATATAACTCCTACAAATAAGGACATTCTCCTGCATAATCACAACACAACCATCGAAGTCAGAAACTTAAGAATATTATCATCTAATCTAGATCTCATTCCAGTTTCACCAAAAATCTAGGTAACGTTCGTCACAGCAAAGAATCCAATCTAGGGTACCCTTTGCATTTATTTACTTTTCATGTTTCTCTTCAGTATCCTTCAACCACTTAGGTACTTTGGAGATTACAGGCCAGGTATGTAGTATAATGCCTGCCAATCTGGAATTCTACAACAGTAAAAATATTTTTCAAAATTAAGGTGAAATAAATTCTTTCAGACATACAAGAGACAAAATAATTCATCACCAGCAGATCGCTACAAGGAAGTCTTTCAAGCAGAAAGAAATGACATCAGATAGAAATCTGGATCTACATAAAGGAATAAAGAATCTCAGAACTGATAAATATTCCAGTAAATAAAATCCTATCCTATATAATAAAGGGGTAATATGCAAATCAACGAAACAGCGAAACAATTGGTCGCTATGAAGCACACTGACCACCAGGGAGCAAATGCTCAAAGCAGGGGATGCAGGAAATAGCTGACCAATGTTTCTCTCTCACTGATGTTTGTCTCCCTCTCCCTCCCTCTCTCTAAAATAGGTAAAAATATACATATCTTTAAAAAGTACATACTGATAGTTACAAAATAGTCACAGGATATAAAGCATAGCATAGGGACTATCTATCTATCTACAATATAGAAATATGCTAATTAACCCGGACACAGTAAACGGGTCGACAAGACAGAAATAGGTTGCACACAGCGTCAGGGGTGGGGCACGCGCCTGCACTAGGAGAGAGCCTGATCAGCAGTGGCCACAGCTGCTTCAAGGGCTGGAGAGCAAGGCAGGGCCAGACCACTGACTCGAGGTGGGCAGTACTGAGCAATTTTGAATCACGTGCTGGGCTCCTAGTAGTTTATAATTTTTAATAATAATGTATGGTGCCAGGTGGGTACTAGATAAATCAAGGGGATCAATTCATAAGTTAAATGAATGTCTAACCAACATGGAGTGTCAACAGTAATTGAAAAAGTTTTTTAAAAAGGACTAATGTAACTGATGTACAGTATATTATTTCTCTCCCAAATAGCCATAATTCCATCTACAGACTTAAAATACAGAAGACAGCTCATTTTGATGGGGCAGACTACCCTCCTAATTAAAATCATTGCTTTTACCTTCATGAAGACAAAGCACAATGCCTACATGATAAAGTCTCACACATTTGGAATGTCAAGACGTCTGGGTGTCATAGCACATGATAATACACGCACCTGTGCGGTTAGCTGGCCTTGTTGACTGGGAATCAGGAGAAGTTAAGCTTTGCCTCCTTCCTACTTCATCAGAAGGAGAGGTTGGTAACGATGATATTGGAGGAGTCTGCGCACGACGTGTGGGAAGGACAGTGGTAGTTGGGTAACTAGAGAACATTTGCCTTTAAAGAAAACAACAATAGTTAGCATAAAAATTCAATTACAAAATACAAGGGTGGGCAAAAGTAGATTTACAGTTGTTCATATGGAAAATAATAATTAATAAATAATACAAGAATAAACTCTTTCGCATACTCACAACTGTAAGCCTACTTTTGTTCTGCCCTGTATATATGTCACAGTCTTATAAAAGAATATGTGACCTGGAAAACTTCATAAGTTATCTAGAATTAACTGGGGTGAGGAATATTCCACCGTTTAAAAAATCATTATCTCATAAGATAACCTATACAAGTAATACAAAGTAATCTATACAAGAAATAATAGCTTTTCATTTGTTCAGCAAAATGCCAATAATAGCATGTGGGGGAATATAGCGATTAATAAAACATTTTTTTTTAAATTACTGTCTTCAGGAAGCTTTCCTCTACTATAATACCAAAACGACAGGAATATTTTGACAGGCATACAGCAGATACAGAATTAAAAAACTTGTAAATATAGATAACTAACATCACTTCAAATATAAATTCACTAGCTAGCCACGAAATTATTCACATGGATTCAAAGTAATAACCTATAGGTAAGTTACAGAAAGAAAAGATAACTGCCCAGTCACCCAGTACAACCGAAATACAGCATAAGAATGAGATACCAGCTGTGTAAAGCGGACAAGATATAGAGAGCAGACCCCTCAGGCTGAGAAAGCAGACACTGGGCAAAGAAGGAAGTGCAGGAAGCTCCTCACTGACTGCTCTTTTGATTTGTTCAATAGAACTAATAACTTTTCAAGCATCAAGAAAGCACTGTTGACACAATAAATAACTGTGGTAAGATCATATTTATGTAAGAGGCAGCTATTCCCTGATTTTTCTCACTTTAAATGATATTCGGAAGGCAGACACAATTGCAGCTCCGATATAGTCCCAGTCAATAATAGGAAAACAAAGACTAAGAAAAAAGGAGGAGTCACAAGACATGGTGATTGCCTCTGGGAGCAAGGGAGCATTATTATACCACTGAATCCCATGCCTACACCACAGAACTTGAAAGGCAAAAGGAGTCACAATGCTATTGATCCTCTATGGATGCCCTGAATTCTATTAATTGCTAGAGGGATTAAAAACCGTATTAGAATATTCTACCATTTCTCTCTTCTTGCTTTCTTAAACAGAAGCATCTCCTGGATCTGAGTTACTTAAGTGAGAGAGCTAAGAAGCAGGAGATGTGTGGGGACTGGGCAATGGTAGCTACTGGGATTAGTGCTCTTTCTGCCCCAAACCAGAGAAATAATTCTTAATGTGTAGCCCCTGATCAGAATTATTGAAGAAACAATTCAAATGCAAATTATGTGCCCCCACCAGACCTAGGGAGAGACTTGGGGAATACATCCCCGGAGCTTTAAAAAGCCTCCCAGGTAGCTCTTGTGACCACCAAATACTGAGAATCATTACAATAATAGCAACTCTACCTAAGAAGCCAATCTACACACTGGGGAATAATAGTGACCTGTCAATTAAGAGAAGGGGAAAAAGAAAAAAGAAAAACAGATACTATTCATTTTCCTTTCTTTTATTTCACTTAAGCCCTAGGTAAGAAAGCTCACAAAATAGCCCCTCTATAGAGATCTTCTCTCAAGGTTTTTGGTTTGTGCATACATCTGGCAAAATGAAACAAACAGACACTTGAACATTATTTGAAATTTATAAATCTAATAAAATTAATAATTAATTGGGGTGAGGAAGACTCCACAGTTTTAAAAATCATTATCTCATAAGATAATCTATACAAGTAATACAAAGTAATCTAGGGTTGGTTGAAGAAACATCATAAGACATGCTCTTTCACTTGAAAAATAGACTTGCTTGATCTATACTAATAAAGCCTTGGGGGCCATCAGGCCAGCAGAGTAGGGCAGTTGGGGGCGATCAGGCCGGCAGGGGAGCCGTTAGGAGCAATCAGGATGGCAGGCAGGCATGTGAACGGTTAGGAGCCAGCAGTCCTGAATTGGGAGAGGGATGTCCACAGGGATTGGGCCTAAACTGGCAGTCGGACATCCACTGAGGGATCCCAGATTGGAGAGGGTGCAGACCGAGCTAAGGGACACCCCCCTACCCACCCTCCCCCATGGAAAAATTTCATGCACTGGGCCACTAGTTTTATAATAAGGAATAAATAAAGAAATTATTCTAAAGGGAAAATAAACTGAGAAAAGAAAATTATTTAATGGAGGCAAGCTCTTTCTTAAAACTGTAACAATCAAAATACAAGTATTTACTTTTTGAGGAAAAATATATTCAAATACCTAGCCAAAAAATAAAGAACCATTATAAGGAGATAGAATAGTGCTAAGAGTAGCTAATTGGCAGTGGCGCCATTGATTAGATCTGGGACCACAACTAGTTATGAAACTTGAGCAAGTTGTTAAACTTCTGAAGGACATTTCCAACGTCTATAAATTGGGTTTGACCATATGATCTCTTAGATTCCTTTTAACTCTAGAATGAAATTTAGTTGAAATTTATAAATCTAATAAAATTAATAATTAATTGGGGTGAGGAAGACTCCACAGTTTTAAAAATCATTATCTTGAGCAAGTTGTTGGCTCCTTGATTTAGTTGGGCACATTCTTCATAAGAGAATACAAAGAACTGTATGTTCATAACCAGAGGCATAAAATATGGCACAACTTAAAGGTTAAATTCCCTACCTGAGGAGACTTAGTGGCATCACTCCTGGGGACTCGGACGCAGGCACTGTTTCTGTGTCAGTGACTGGAGTGGTGGCAGTTGTGGTGTCCTCCAGCGAGCTGCTCATAAAGGAAGTCGTGCTCGAGGCTGATGGGCTAGTGGTAACTGGAGTCTGTGCCTGCTGGGCTGGGTCACTTTCTTCAGCTTGTGGATCAATCTCTATAAACCAAGGTTAAGAAAGTGGTAAGGATTTTTTTTTTTCTTCAAATGTGACATGGGAATGGAAAGCTTTTAACCTTTAACTTGGAAAGTTTCTAAACATATTTCATAAATGTCAATTCTATAAAAGATTTACAGAAAAATGTTTTTACATCTACACTGAATTCACTAATTGTAGTGAATTGTCCTCATAATTGTAGATTCTACAGACAAAAAAAAAGGATAAGCCCTTGTAATTATTCATTTCTTTTTGTTAGGAAAGGTTCTCTTAAAAACAACAACAACAACAACAACAAAATAGTCTCACTTGTGTATGTGAGATGTGGCCAGAGATTTCCTAAAGATATTTTGTCATTACAATTGTATTTTCTTAGCGCTTTTATTTAGATGCCTATCTTCAGTCTTTAAGCAAGCAAAGATGAGGACATGTAAATACAAGAATATGAAAACCTAGACAGAAACTCCATGCTCTAAAAAGGACAATGGCTCACCAAAACAAACTACTCCTAAAAGTTGGGGGTGGGGGGGTGGGGGGGAGGGATTAGTTGCTACAAAGATAGCTAATTCTATTAAGGTTTGCTAAATGGCCACATACTTTCATAAACATCATGATCTTAACACTCATATTAAATGCACCATGCACTTCTCTCTGCCTAGTCACTGTCTAAGCTAAGACAGGAAGGAGAGGAAAAAAGAAAAAGGAAAGAAAGGAGGAAGAGAAAAGGAAGGGGAGAAAAAATAAAAGTAATTGAAGTTTCATTACAACAAGGGACTTTGTTTTGTTCATTGCTGACTCCTCAGAACCTAGAAAAATACCTGGCACATAGTAGGCATTCACTAAATATTTACTGAATCTCATTTTAATCTTAGAATTCAAACTATCTCCAAAGGTGAGGATAAAAGATAAAACAAGAATTTTTTTTGCATACAGTACAGAATATATAAAAGTAATCCTCTAAAATGCCTCTGAGAAGTCATCAGAATAATATATATTTTGAATCATATCAATAAATACTTGAGTACATTTTGTGGCATGAATTAAATTTCAGTTTTACAAAATGTAGTAATAATTATCATGTTTGAATGCTTTACAGATATTAAAACAGAAAATTATAGGTAGATTACCAATATAAAAGAAAAAAGAACTGCTCACCTTGCAAAGAAAAAATGACATGAAAATTGCTTTTGAAAAAAAGTTTTTTTTAAATCACAGAGTACATCAATTCTGACAATTATAATTTCAACAGCACAAAAGCATTTTAAAAAATCAGATAACATACCTTGCTTAATTTTGCCCCCAAACTGGTCTTCCAAAAGCCCACTGACCACTAATTTATAGATCATGGCTTGAGCTCGTTCCAGATCAGCTAATCCCAATGCTCTCTTTATGGGGGACCGCATGACTGCTCGCTTCACCATGTGTCGCATCAAGAACTGCAGGGCTGCACGCATCTCCACGTCTTCGTGAACAACTGGAGAGCTTGCACAGTCTGAGTTGTGGCCATTTTCAGCCAGAACTTTTGGTATCAGCAACAGCTCAGCATATTTACTACAGCCAAGAAGAGCACTAAGTGATTTCATAGCACCGAGGTAGAGATAAGACAACTGGACTGCTCTGATTTCTGTCTGGGGTATGTCATGGTTTTTGGACATGTGTTCATGATTTTTTCTCTTTCCTTCTGTTATTTGGTGTTGATATTCCACACCTGGCAGGGTTGGATCTAAAGAAAATGAAGCTATTTCACCTTCTGATTTGGAGCTTGTGGTACCCTGACTTTTGACATCGTCAGATGATAGGCCTGTTCGAATATCTAAAGCAGGTTCACTCTCAGTTTTCTGCTCAATGTCCCCTTTCTCTTCAGACTCATGTCGGTGCTTTTTTTCATGTCGCTTGGTGCTCTGCTTGCCCATGTCTTCATGAATGCCAGTCAGATACGTGAGGTCCAGCAGCACAGAAGCCGTCAGGCCTCGGAATCTCGCCACATCAAAAGGCAGTGGTTCACAGGGTTCCAGATTATACAATGGAGTATCACTAGGCGACCAAAAAGTTGGGAAGCTTTAATAAAGATCAGAATGACACAGGAAGAAGCAAGTGAGGGATAGACAGGAGGAAGGTACAGAATATAATGTAGACAAAATAAGATGCATCATGTACACACTACAGAGAATAATCTACACAAGCTAGAGAAGACATTACAGAGAAAAATTAGTCTATTATAGAGAATGGGGAGATGTGATGGTAAATGCAAAAGCAATGAGATGTGCATGTGCTTTCAAATAGTATTTACTATAATATAATGTAAGCCAGAAATTCTCAAAATTTCTGTGAGCCAAAAAGAAGTATGGGGTGAGCAAAAGAAGGTTTACAATGTGCATACATGAAATAGAGTTTATTCTTGCATTAGTATTTATTCTTGTATTATACATTTTTCCATAGAAATCAATGTAAACCTACCTTTGCCCACCCCATATTTTAGGCCATATTTTACCTTGTAGGCCAATCTCTGTTGCAGTCTTTCAACCCCACCACAATAGTGTGAAAGTGGCCACTGATACACCTAAATGAAAGGGTGTGGCTATGTAATGTTATTTATAAAAACATGGGGTAGGCTAGATGTTTTTTGACAATTCCTGATGGAAGCTATTTGGAAAGTTTGTATAATAAATATAACTTATTATGTGGGAAATGGCCATTTATAACCTATTCCAGAGAGGCATTGCTTAATTTAAAAAATTGCTTTGTAATCTTCAATTAATTCTTCTAATTTACAGTTTAAGCAAAAATATAATCACGTATTTCCTGATATTTGGCAAGAATTTCAGGAAGTTTAAAAATGTTATAAGTATACAAAATGTAATAAAAAGCTTTACCAAGTATAAAAAGTTTGGAGGTAAACATTTGTTTTATTAACCTAAGTCTTGGTTTCAACTTAACTGAGGAACCAAGAGGTCACTAAACTGATTCCCAGTCAGGGCATGTGCCCAGGCTGTGGGCTTGATCCCTAGGAGGGGGTGTGCAGGAGCAGCTGATTGATGAAATTTCTCTCTCATCAATGTTTCTATCTCTCTATCCCTCTCCCTTCCTCTGTCTCTAAAAATCAACAAAAAGATCTCTTTTTAAAAAATAGTTAAGATCACAGATAATCCAAAACCAAATTAATTTTAGTCACAAAAATGTTTTGTCATACATTCAAAGACCTCCTACAAAAAAATGTAACCGATGGATCTGCTGACTGGCTTTTTTTCAATCCCAGTGAGTTATGGAAATGTTCAAAAAGCAAGAAACTAAATAAAAATAGAAGAAAATATCCCAGTTAAACATAAACTAGTGAGCTTACTATTTCTTCAAAAAAACAAAACAAAACAAAAAAACTATAAACTTTATAAACCACTAGTAATCCAAGGAACACAAATTTGGGAAATATTCCTTTAGAAATCACAGTATTCATATGCAACTATATGAACAAAATTACTTTAAAAAGTTAACTGGCAGCTCAACTAACACACATAATTACTCACTGCCCATAGGCCATGGCCCATGCCACCATTACGTACTCATTTGTAACAAGTATAACTCAACAGATCATACCTGATAGTAATTTCTGCTTCATCCCATTGGACCTTGGCAGACGTGCTGCCCTCTTTGACCACTCCCAGCAGCGTGGCATGGCGCCCAGTTTGCCTGTGAACACACCGACCTCCAACTCTAAGACCAGCATCAACTCCTCCTATCACTGCCAGCACAGGCCACACCTCTATGCAAAGGGTCCTCAGCTGCAGCTCTGAGAGGTCAGCAAGGCCATGTCTAATATGTTTACTTTTCTCTTCCTCTTTGCTCTCCTTTTCCTCTCTCATTTCATTTTCCTCTCGGCTTTGAACTGAGCGGCTTTTCTTTAGCTTCTGACCTGACTCTTTAATACATAGCTTAATTTTGTGTAGCCTTTCCATCATTTTTTTGTTAATGCAGTAAGTCCAGCGGTCTGTTCGGTGAAGGATTCGGATAAGCTGAATAGTGGCCTCTGCCAACACCGCTGCTACTGGACTACAAATGGGGTCTCCTGGAAGTAAGTCTCGTGGTGTGCCACGCATCTGCATATCACAAATTTTTACCTGTAAAAGAAAAGGAAGTGGAAATGCATAATATTAATAGTTCTCCCAAATTATTAGTCACTATAAATTCTGACATGTGTAATCGCATGTGAAACTAGTGTTTGGTTTCCTAATACTGGTATTATATCACTGGTCCCAGTAAGGAGTGAGCAAATATCACAGATCTACTTAAATTAGTAGCACTATGATTCTCTGAAATAAGCTGCCCAGTCATTTAAAATTCCTTAAGCCTGTGAGTATGAGAGCTGTTGTGGTCACACAAAGGGTGGATACAGACTAAGGTATATATGACTATTCACTTTAGTAAAAAAAAAAAAAAAAAAAAAAAATCTTGAGGATCTATTTTTTTTCATCCTCAAGACTCCACAATAATACTGAGTCGTGGGATCATCTTATATTGTTCAAGGGGCAGAAAGAAAATAATAAATCTAGATAATTGGGATAGTCCCAATCTGAATACACATTCAAATAAGACATATAGAGGCTAAAAAAGCAAGACTTAGTTCAAACCATAACTCTGCACAGTCTTAGAAAATTTAATCTCACTAAACCTCAGCTATTTCATCTAGTAGGTTACTTTAATAGTAATAGTAGATTATTTTAAAGATTAAATGAGACTATGCACATAAATGCTTGTTACTACAGTACCAGACACACAGTAAATGTTTAAAAATGTCAATGGTTAGCCTGAAATTGTAACTTTTGAAGATTTTAAAAACTACATTTAAAAGCACAGACTAGCCAAGGTCGGTTTGGCTCAGTGGTAGAGCGTCGGTCTCCGGACTGAAAGGTCCCGGGTTCGATTCCGGCCAAGGGCATGTACATTGGTTGCGGGCACATCCCCGGTGGGGGTGTGAAATAGGCAGCTGGTCGATGTTTCTCTCTCATTGGCGTTTCTGGCTCTCTATCTCTCTCCCTTCCTCTCTGTAAAATATCAATAAAAATATATTTAAAAAATAAAAAATAAAAAAAATAAAAGCACAGACTAAAATGTAACTTTCATGATTAGGATTTACCAAGTCCGGGACTTCCATTATAGAAATATTATATACGAGACAGCGTGAAAACTTTCTACTAAAGAATAACTAGAAATTCTGAATATCAGATATACGCTGCACAGCAGCCTCAAGTGAAAGGATGGGGTGGAAAACAAATGCACCCACCAGTATAGGAGACCACAGAGAAGTCTGTCTGGCCCAGGTTTTAGATAAGGAGAAAAATAGTTTATAATGAGAGGGTATCTTGTTAATACAGTCCTCTCAAAGGGTTAGGGACTGAATTTATACCAACTGCAAGATCTGAGAACCCCCTCTACTAAATAAATGAAAGGCAGCTTTCCCACCACAGTTGGAACGTCCATTATTCTGCTAATAATACTGGATTACATAAGATTATGAGAGTTTTCCATTGATTAGTCAGGAAGTTTTATTGTATTTTAATTGTAATTCCAGCTTGTTCCTGGGAGCATGTCCGTGTAGCATCATCCTACTCTGCCACCATTTTCATCTCCTAAACTATCCTATCTAATAAAGAGGGAATATGCTAATTGACCGTCACACTCTCACAAAGATGGTGGTGCCCATAGACAATAAGGAGGGAGTATACTAACTGAATGCCACACCCTCAAAGATGGCAGCACCCACAGCCACAAAATGGTGGCACCCAGTCCTCAGCACCACGGGGCACGTGCCTCCAGAGTCCTCCAGTCCCCTCTGCCCCCCAGCCACCCAGTGCCGGCCCGAGGTGCAGGTAAGCCTTGGATGGCAGCTGCCCAGTTGCCCAAGGCTGGCCCGAGGTGCAGGCAAGCCTCAAATGGTGGCTGCCCAGCCGCCCAAGGTTGCCCGAGACTCAGGTAACCAAGACTGGCTGAGACTTGTGCTGCTGGCAGTGGCAGCAGCAGAGGTGTAATGGGGGTGTCACCTTCCCCCATTATACCAGGTCGCATCCTGACCCTGAGGGCTCCTGGACTGTGAGAGGAGGCAGGCTGAGCTGAGGCCCCCCCTCCCCAGTACAGTGCATGAATTTTCATGCACCGGGCCTCTAGTTTTCTATAATTGTTATAATTGCACATATACTTGAAAGTTAACTCTCTCTATTCACATTGTCAGAATATAAAATAATGTCTTAATAAAAAGTGAAGGCAATCTCTAAAAGAAATCTAACCTTCTAGAATAGTAAATTACCTGAGCAGGAACTTTTAATGGTAGAAATAATTTATAATTATAAGCTCTATTTGATGTTAACAAGTATTAACAAATATTCTTTGTTTCAAACTTGAGGTTTCATTACCTTTTCCCCTGGGTTGCTACTATAGAACATCACGCATGGGTACAACTCTGCTGCATCAACATCTTCAAAAGCTAATTTTGGTTCCTTTAGTGTGGCACAGATGATGAAAAGAAAAGGAAACAAAATATTTTTAAAAATTGAAAATGTCCAATCACATTAAGATTCAAAGCTCTTGGAAACAGAACTAAGTTACTACAACCAAATTTTAATTAACCTTACTTACCAAGGAAATTCTACATATAATTAATAATCCTAATTTGTTCATCTGTTTCAACAATGTTAGTGAAATTTTACTATCTTTCTGTTGTTGATTTGATGATACACACACACACACACACACACACACACACACACACACACACCTAAGTGGCCTAACCAGCCAGTAGTTATGATGCATGCACACCCATCAGGGGGCAGATGCTCAATCAGGAGCTTCCAAACTGTGGTCACTTGGCAGTGGCAATTCTCGGGTGACACATCCAGAACCAGAGAGGTAGAGAGCCCGATTCCAGGGTGTGTCACCCAAGAACTGCTCTCTCACAATCTGGGACCCATCAGGGGATGTGTTTTGGCCTGATCCCCACAGGCCAGGCTGAAGGGCCCCCACCAGTGCATAAATCCGTGTACCAAGCCTCTAGTAAATATATAAGAACCAAAAAGTATCAGAGAAAAGGCAAAGAAGAATGGATAATCTATAAACTGAATAACAAGTATCTGAAAAACTGATTTGAGTGTAAATAAAAACAAGAAAACATGCAATGCTTGTGAATGAGTTTTAGTACCTCTCCATTTTTTCCAAAGGAAATGGTCCTGGCTTCCATATCTAACACACAGGTAATGAAATCTCCTTGAGTAAAGCTGGACAATGTCAGAGTCTGTTCTCCATTGTGATAGAGGTTACCACTATAGGCCCGATAGAGCCACATATCCGAGGTAGTACGGTGGTTAAAGTCATGTACTGGCCAACGAGAAACTCCAACACACGTGCCTTCATTACCTCTGTTTTCCTTCACAATGTAAAACTAAAATGAAAATGGTAACATTCACTAATATTAAAAAAGCTATTAATATACTATTAACTGTATAAATCAACACTGAGGAATATATTTATAAATAATATTTATCCATTTATGGAAACCTAAGTCTATTTTTAGACCAAGTAAAACTAATAATATGAATAAAATTAATTCCATAATTTTGTAAAGATTTTTCAAAATATTAATTTTTACCTTGTAGAACATTTAGTCCTTATTATATTAGTTTCAGGTATGCAGCATAATGGTTAGACATTCCTATAACTTACAAGATGATCCCCCTTATAAGTCTAATACCCTGCTAATACCATACATAGTTATTATAATATTCCCTAGCTTGAGTTCTTGTTTTAAATAAGCAATTTTAGCTTACATCTTAATTATGAAGCTGAGGAAGTATATCTAATCCAGAAAATTATTAATGGGAAAACTTTAATTCTTTACATACAAATTTTCTAACAGAAGCATGTATACTTCTGTGCAGAAAAGAGTTAATATAGCAGGCCTGAGACCACTATCTTTAAAAAGACATGCTTATAACACAGGCCCTTGGCTAGTATCTGGGAATTCAACTGGTAAAATGTCCTACATTGACACAAAACTGTCCCAAAGTGGTAAGGGTGGCCTAAAATGTTTGAACAGGCAAAGTGGTTTATGCTGAAATTTGTTTTCTTTCTGGGAGTCTGAAATTTTGATACATGACAAGCAGAGCATACCTTCATACCAGCACCCAGTAGAAATCTTGGGTGTTAAATCTCAAATGGCCTTTCCTAAAACATCACACACATGTTGCTGCATTTTGTTGCTGGGTAAAGAGTGTGTTCCATGTGACCTCTCATAGGAGAGAACATAAGAAAGCTTGCACATGGATTCCTCCAGATTTCACCTGCCTCTTTTTTCCTTATGATCCAGCTATGTGTCCTTAATGAGCAAAGTTATAATAAATCTTAGTCATAAGTACAACCACATCTTGAGTTCTATAAGTCTTTCTAACAAATCTTTGAATATAGGGATAATCATGGGGGCCTCCAACACAGTGAAGGCAACCAGGAGATTCACTCAACTTCAACTCATTAAAATATAGTTACAGCCTGACTTAGGGAAAAAAGAGAAGTAGGGAAAGAAAAAACTCTGGAAACAGCAGGTGAGTTGCTATCTGTTGTGAGAGATAAAAGTTACCTATAGATTAAGAAATAACAGATCCATCTAAAAAATATGCCCTTAAGTATCTTTCAAATGCCCCTGGGAAAGGGCTTATTCTTAGATTTCTGATAAAGAAACTGATTACTTTTCCTAACTTGTGATTCCTACTGAAAGCTGGAAGTTGAAAGAGGGTATACCACCAAGGATGTATGACCACTCTGATCACTCTTAACAAATTAGACTCTTCACCTCTTCTTGGGAATTTCCCATTGCTATTGACTTATTATGTTCAGCTTTTTGGTTTATTTGCTCATAACTACATTTCTCATCTTTCTTCTGATATACATGTCATAGTAGATGAAGCTCTTCCCGGAAAGAGATTGATCTTTTCTTAGGCTGCTCGATGGATAAATAATTATGATAAAAGGAGATAGAAAACTTAATAAATCTATTTTGAAACATTTTTATTTTTTTATAATAATAATTTTTATTAGTTTTTAGAGAGGAAGGAAGAAGTAGAGAGGGAAAGATAGAGAGTGAGAGAGAAACATGAATTGGTTGCCTCCTATACACACTACATATATATCTTTCACTCAATTTCCATTATGTTAGCATATTACACGATGATAGATATTTACGTATAATGGTTTTTTAAAAAGTAATTTCATACATTTTTTTTCAAAAGAACCTGGGAAAAGGACTAAAATACAAAATGCTAAAAACTACTTGTGATTCTACACACCTTCCACTGGTAGCAACCAGAAGTTACTCCAGTTGATGCCAATCCATATCCTTTTCCTCCACTGCCATGAGTTAATATCTGTCCATTCTCCACTAGGCAACATTGAGCTTTCTCTGGGTCAAAGGATACTTCTTGTATAGGGAGATTCTCATCTTCTTCTTCCGACTCTCCCTGCTTCTACCAGAAAGGAAGCTGGGTCAGTGTTATGCAGTAATCTAGATCTCAGTTAATATATATTCTAAAATTGCTTGATTTAAGCCTATAAATATTTATTAAGTATCAACTGCATACCAGTTACTGTGTAGACAATAAAAACACAATGATATATATAGCATGGTCCCTGCCCATAAAGAGCTTTCAACACAATTAGGGGACAGAGAAATAAATATGACCAATATATAGAAGTTACATGACAGGTATATAAAAGCAACATAAAAGTTTAAGTATCTAACTATGGTTGGAAAGGATAAGTAAGCATTCAAAAGAGAATAACTTCCAAGCTGAGTCCTGAATGATAAGGCATTTGGCAGCTGGTCAAAGGAAAGAAAAGCATTTAAGGCAGTATGTATAGCATGTGTCAAAGTATGAAGGTGCAACAGAATTCATCAATTTAAATTAATTGCAAATAATGAGGAAGTTCTGGAGGATGAGATTAGCAGAAAAGAAGACTACAGAGAAAATGAAACAGAAGCATAAAAGGCCTTGAATGCTATTTTAATATTAAATTTTACTCCCAAGAGATACTCTAACACTTAGATTAAATAGAAGAGGAAGAACTAATAAAAGAAAATGGTAAGAAAAGGCCATTTTAGTGAGACAGAGGGAAAGCCAGAAAAAGTATAAAAACCAAAAGAAGAATTGAAGTAGTTTTAGATGGAAGGATTCAAGCTATTTAGGAGGTAAAATCAATAAAACCTACTGAATACATGGGTAGAGACATTAGGAGATGTCTACAGTTCCCATGAATTCAGGGATAAAGGTTTGAGGGGAAGATACCTGGGCTAGCATTTAAATTTGGAAGGTAATGCATATGGCAGATGTGACTGGCACTGCTGGAAAAGCTAAGAATAGAACCCTGAGGAACACCAAAGTCTGGGATGAAGACAAAGAGAAAGTGTCAACAAGGAAAGATGCCTCCAAAAGGAATCAAGAATTGGCAGAGAACAGATGAAGATCTGAGAGAAGGTAGTGTCCTGAAAACAACAGAAGGCTAGAGTTTCAAAAGGTCAAGTAAGACAGGGACAAAAAAATGTACTGTATTTAGCACTTAACACTTTAGCATTGTCATTTAATTTCCATACTTTGATGGAAGATAAACAATTGGGTTAAAGAGATAATAAGAAATAAGGAAGTGATTAAAACATGTATAAGAGTACTCTTCTGAGAAGCTTAGCAATGTAGGACAATAGAGAATATGTGGAGAGGAAACAGGACAACAGGATGGAACAAGGTCCCTCAGAGGAAAAGGAATCCAGAGATAGGGTATTCACTTGTGCTGTCTAAAAATACATTTTGGGAAAAATCGATTACCTGTAGTTTTATTTCTTGTTCTTTTTCCTTTATCTGAATAGCATGTTTGGCCTGAGCAATTGGTGACTCCCACATACAATCAGACAGAAGGGAAAATAGGCGTTCAACAACCTATTTATTGACGGAAAAAGAATAAAATTTGTAAAGGTAAAATACAATCATTCAACTATATTACTAAGTCATATGAAACATTTTATTATATCAATGTCCTACAGCTACTTCGGGTGATTGTAAGTTAAATATCTTTTTTTTTTAAAGAAAGAGTATTAACTTATTAGAAGTGAGTTGCATTGCCCTATGTTGCCTCACTACATAGCCTTTTGAATAGGCCACACAACCTCATCATTTCTCTGTAGATGCCCAAACCTAGTAAGAAATTTCACAGATGCCGAAACCGGTTTGGCTCAGTGGTAGAGCGTCGGCCTGTGGACTCAAAGGTCCCAGGTTTGATTCCGGTCAAGGGCATGTACATTGGTTGTGGGCACATCCCCAGTAGGGGGTGTGCAAGAGGCAGCTAATCGATGATTCTCTCTCATCGATGTTTCTAACTCTCTATCCCTCTCTCTTCCTCTCTGTAAAAAATCAATAAAATATATTTAAAAAAAAAAAGAAATTTCACAGAGTTTCCTTTCCTTCTGACCATGTAAGCATTCACTATCCCTTCCTTTTTACACCCCATTATTTAATTTCTTTCTCCTTGCTTAGAGATGAAATTATAAGAAAAGCATCTCAGAAGTAGAAGTTTTTGCTACTGAGAAAATGACACATTTACAACTGAAGAAACTCTAAGTTTAGATTTTGGTTGAATCATGTTGTAAATGTCAAAAACATTTTATAACAACTTTAAAAATAGAAACCTGGGCCATTTGATCATCTTCTACACCAGACTCACAAGCTGGTAACACAGCCTCAAGGACGTGAAGGGCAAGGAGCCTTGTTCTTAAGTTACCAACTAGAGGAATACCTGAGGGAGGAAAGACATTTTCTTATTACTAATGTAACAGAAATTCAAAGTTTAAATGAGCTTCTTGAAAAAATAGTCAAGGCTGCTAAGCATTTATGGGTGAAATGGACTTCACTTCAACTTATTATCACAATAATTCTGGACTCTTCCCATACCCATACCCATGTGCCAAGTTACTGTGCTATGGATTTCATACACATTAATTTTGTTGATCCTCACAAGCCCTACAGTATTATATTCTGATTTTACTGATGAGGAAATTGAAGCTCAGAAACATTAAGTAACTTGATGAAGCCACATAGCTCAGTAGAGGCAGAGGTAGAGTTTTAAGCAGGTATGTTAATCTCTAAAGCTAAGATTTATCATACCCTTTCATTGCTTCTTCTCTTGACTGCCCTGACTGCCTCAGAGAGATTGTTAGGATTAATGGGAGTAAGCAATTTGTACTTTCCTAAAGTAAAGCAAAATAAGAAGTTATAAGCAAAACACAGTAATCATATGATAAGAGAAAATGAACAGATTCAGATTTGTATTCTGATTATCAAAATCTGTGCCAAATTATCATATTAAACAGGATATTCTCTGATTATTTTTATTACTGCAATCTAAACAAATAGGAACAAGTTCTCAATTAAATCCATGATCTTGTCCAGGGCTATTTTTTCTATTATTAATTCCTATCGATTTTACTTCTAAAATTAGAGTTTTCTTTTTAACAAATAAGTACTTAGAAAACAAGGGAAAAAAGTCTTGAAATCAAAGTCAAGTATCCAATGTTATTAATTTGCCATAAAGTCTGGCATCATCTGAATAAAATACATGTGATGTATAAAAATACTCTAAAACAAGACAAAAGTAATATACCTGCAGAACACTTCTGAGATGCTATATTCAGAAGCACTTCTGTCCACTTGGGGGAAGCCATTTTCGACTGAATTGCTTTTGAAGATACAACTCTGCGTAGAAAAACTAAAAAATCCCCCAGATGCAGTTCGGCTGCGTGTTGTTTCCTAAGAGCAGCTGAAGAATGAAGAGATAAGTTTACATTACAGTCAAAAGCCAACAAACAGGAAATAGCCTTATATTAAGTAAGTTACATTTAGATTGCGGCAAGCAGAAACCTAAATTTAACATCTAGATTGCTGAATTTTTACAATTTAAGGAACAGAATGGGGAAAAGACAGAAAATAAAGCCAAACTTAAAACATCTTTTACCTCTGTGTACAAGTGTGTTGCTAGAATAAAATATGTAACTTGATTTTGTATATATTTTTAATGTTATTCTATAAAACAATAGTCTCTACCCAAGTCTAGAATTTTCCTGGACAGAATCAGTGGAAGGTGTATGAAAAATTAGGTATGCATGTGTATATGACTAATAAGAGAGTTCATAAATTTAATCCCATTTTCAAAAAGTTCATGATTTTGCCCCACAGTCAAATTAAGAATTATATCTTTAAAAAATATTGTATTTTCAGATTCTACAAAGAAGTAAATATCTAGGCCTGTTTCTGGTTTGCCTGAGCTCAAAATCTGTAAGATTTTTCACACAAACTTGCCCTAACCAAACTTCCTAGTTTTCCCACCAGCATTAGCACCAGCCTTCAATGATGAAGCCAATGAACAATATGCTCTTCCTGTAATACACCAACCTGTAATACCTCCTTATCCTGGCAAAGTCCCACTCAGAACCAAGGGAAGTGTGCCAGTGGGGAAAGTGTGCCAGTGGGACAGCTGCCCAGAATGTCAATCACCAAGGGGCACTAAAACATGGAAAATCTTAATAATTTGAAGACAAGTGTATATAGCACTTCTTTTAGGAAGATCCTGGCATATTCAATTAAGGAAAACACAGAGTTACTTGTGATAGATAATTAGATAGATAGATAGATAGATAGATAGATATAGATTGATTGATTACTGGCCATCTAAGGATGCCTCTTCACCCTCCCAACACCCAACACTAAGGGGCATGCATAGATGGCCAGTAATCACAGATGTCTAATTAACTAGAGGACTTCATTTTACTGAGATGGATGTGCAAGTCCTTGACTAAACTGTTAAGGACAATATGAGGGAAAAAGCTAGTAACTCCTCTACATTTCTTCTACATAGTATCTACCTCCTCTTTACTTAAGTGTCAAAAATCAAATATTTTTTATAATATTAGTTTGAATAATATAAAATGATTAGCTTGCCCTGAGTACCCACATATCTCACTCCAACATATTCCTTCAAAGTTAAATTCAATGAGCCTTTCTCTTTTGGTGGAGATGCCTGGAAGTATCTCTTTTATGTGGCATCCATCCTACCCAACCCCATACTCCCAGCAAATATTTCTATAAGACAATAAATTAATTAAATTAATTAATGCCTGGAGACATCTATACTAATAAAAGGGTAATATGCTAATTAGACGAGGTGACCAGACATCTTCTGGACATCCTACTTCCTTCCTGACAGTTAGGGGGTGACCAGGCCAGCAGAGGGGCAGCTAGGGAGCAACCAGGCTGACAGGGGGACAGCTGGGGGGAACCAGACCAGCGGGGGGGGGGAGCAGTTAGGGGGCAATCAGGCAGGCAGGTGAGCAATTAGGAGCCAGTAGCGGTCCTGGATTGTGAGAGGGATGCCCCTGATTGGAGAGGGTGCAAGCTGGGCTGAGGGGACACCCTCCCCCGTGTATACATTTTGAGCATCCGGGCCTCTAGTTATATATATATAAAGCTGGTTGGTAGAACTTGATATAATTTGTGTTTCGTAGAACTTGACATAATTTGTGTTTCATTATCAATAGTACATTTGAAATGAAGAATACACCTTTCAATTAAGAATTTTAGAGGGTAGTCTGCCTCTGAATACCTGGCCAGTGCTGACTAGAATAAGACTCACTCCCAGCTATTCCCATAAATTAAGAGGTGCAATGGCCTTCTCTCCAGGATGACATAAGGGGAGTAGATATGTATTCCACCTGCTCAGACTGACTCACAGAACTGTTTCATTCTTTCCTGGATATGGGAGGACCCAATTTTCTTGAGAACCAATAGGCTGAGAAGTAACTGTACGATGTATTCCCTGCTGCTGTCCATATGTGCAATACTCAGCACAGAATAGCGAGAAACTATCTCCTTAACAATCCTGTATCTACCACTAGGTCGCAAGAAAACAGGAGGTGGAATTAAACACTTGTTTTTATTTTATCAGACCTTGTGAGTCTGTAAATGCTCTTTTCTATAAGCACCACATTCTTTATAAAAATCGGGAGAAAAAATTTACCATAAGTTCAGTCTCTGAAACTAAAAGCTAGTCCTTAATCAGACTCATAATCCTCCTAGAGTCTGACTTAAAAGATTTAGCTATTTCTTACGGGTTCCTGTATTGCACTATAATTACTTGTTTACATATCTGCCTCCATTATTACCCTCAAACAGGGGTGGGCAAACTTTTTGACTCGAGGGCCACAATGGGTTCTTAAACTGGACCAGAGGGCCGGAACAAAAGCAACCTGACCATGCTGGCACTCTCATCTTGGGCTCCTGGTGAAGGAGTGGAGGGGAGAGCAAGAGAACCCTCCGCTCTTTCGGCTCCGCGGGCTGGATAGAATAGCCGAACGGGCTGGATTTGGCCTGCGGGCTGTAGTTTGCTCATGGCTGCCCTAAAAGCTCCTTCAAAACCACAATAGTTCATCATTTTTGTAACCCCAAGTAATTCCCTATATCTACCCACCTATCTATGCAATTTATAGATATTGGAATATCATATTACAATATTAATATCTGTTGAGCTCTCACTATGTGACAAACACTGCCCTGTTTTACATGTATTACATTATTTATTCCTCATAACAAGCTTAGGTGATTGGTTCTATTATTCTTATTTTAAAGATGAGGGAATTGGAGCACAGAATGGTTAAGTAATTTGCTCTCTATGCATCCATCCATTCATCTACCCATGCTTCATTTTGTCTGTGTTATCTATGTATCTATCTATCTACCCCCTGGAGTTTATTATGGTAATAAGGTATGGTAGTTTTACACACATTTTAAAATAAATGACCAATTTTAGACCTTTATTTCCTTAATTATGTAACATACATTGTGTTGGTTCTGTTCAGGGTTTAATTTAATTTACTGAAATAACAATGTTCAATATAGTTTTTTAAGGCTATGAGCAGATGATCATATTACAGCAATCAAAAATTACAATGGCTAAAGATAATAAGAATCTTTTTAGTGACGAGACTAGTAATCTTTTTAGTTAACAGCAGTTAACCTAGCTAGAAATTCAACTCCTCTAATTGTAACCTAGTTCTCAAATAATAAAACCCTTGGTCCTGGGGAAACACTTAAGTCAAAAGTATGATTAGAGATGGATTGTCAAGATCAGATGCTAAGAAAACATATCCTGGGGAAATCAGTCACCTAGAACCTCTAGGTTCTTGAACCAGGACAGCCAAGGAGACACTGAAGCTAGAGAGTCACCATATCAGATTTAATGGACTCTAAGGAAAGAAGGTTTAGTCAGAAACCCACCTATGTCATTCACATTGGTATAGAAAAGGGGTTTCTAAATGAACAAATAAAAATCCTTTCAAGCCCACAACAGAAAAAAAGTATGCATTCTAATGATATGCACAAAATGGGGACTCAATAAATGCTTGTAAATAATGACAGAAAAAAAGGGTTTGTGATAGATACCTCTGAAATCTCTCTTCTCAGTTTCTCCACTGGAGTCAACTTTTTTTTCTTCTTCTTCATCATCTTCTCCTTCCCCTTCTCCAAAAGAGGCCATACGTAGTACACCAGTTTGGGATAACAAATTCTTCAACTGACTACAGAGTAGATCCAACAAGGATTGAACTACCTTGGGGCTCAGTTTATCTGCATAGGTCCTACAAGAAATAACAGGGGGGAAAATAAATGGTAATAACACAGAAGGGAAAATGTTATACTTAAACACATAAAGGAGATTAGGAGAAAAGTGAAATTACTAAAATGTGAAAATGCCAAACAGTTCTATAAGACATCTATAATGCTCACCCTGTAGTGATGGCTAGAATCTGGAGCAATCTTGTACTAGCCACTTTTAAAGCTGTGCTAAGCTGAGAAACACCTGTCTTTGGCAATAACTGCAGAGGCTGTCCTAGCATAGTGTCTGTGCCACATAACTGCGATAATACATTTAGCAGACCAGTGGAAATTGCCAAAGAAACATCCACTGGTTGATAGTGAACACTCAAAGCGAACACTGTAACCAAAAGGAGACGCTGCTGGGCCTCTAAAAAAGAAAGAAAGAAAGAAAGACAATTAGAATCTCCTTTTAAGTAAATGAAGCATTTACTAAAATGGACTATATTCTAAAATATAAATACGAATATGGAATACTATTACATTTTCAAATATTTATTCTTTAATTATAAGTTAATCTACTAATGTCAAACACAAGTTATCTATAATAATAATAAAAGCATAATATGCTAATTAGACCAGATGTCTGTCTTTTCTGACATCCTTCTTTCCAGACAAAGCCGAGGTAGGTGGGGGCCAAGGCAGAGATAGCTGTTGCTGTGGGGGCCAAGGCCCTTGCATGAATTTCACGCATCAGGCCTCTAGTCTAGCATAACTATCTAGCATAACCTTAGGGAAAAATAATTTGCATCCTGTATTTCCAGGGGCAGTTACTCACCAATGTGATGCTTGTTTGCTTGCAGGGCTCTCTCTAGGGTAGCAGATAATTGTTGATAAATCTTATGCACAGCCACTTGGATTTCGATCTGTATGTTTCTCTTAGCTGCTCTGATCCCATCCTGAATTATAAATAAAGATTTATTTTTTCTATTAGCAAACATAACGCCTCTTACCAAAATAAAAGTAATAGTCATTTTACCCTTAGTCTAGCTATCTGGTAGAGCCCTATGGTGGTTTTCAATTATTTAGTATATTTCAGTACATAAAAGTTTTAAAATAAATTTATTTTTAAATTGATAATTCCTAATTTTATACAACTTTCTCCTTTTCTCACAAAGCATGTATTCCTCTATAAATATGAAAGATATAAAGATAACACTTAAATTTTTTTTCAAATAACCTGAGAATCTAGACAGAATGATTAAGTCTAAAATGTAAATTCTTAAAACCCATCCTCCTAAACACCAACTTAGATCTCTTTCTACCAATTTGGCTAAAGGTTAATAAAACTAAGCCAGCAGAGAATCTGAAAGTACAACAGTGCTATGGCTCACCTAACCCCAACTATAATACTATTATTCAGGAAACGAAACCAATGCGATATCTTTAAGAGTCATCTAAAAGTGTGGGTTTTTTTTTTAAATATAATTATACTGATTTTAAAGAGGAAGAGAGAGAGAGAGAAACATCAATGGGAGAGAATCACTGATTGGCTGACTCCTGCATGCCCTGACTGGGAATCCAGTGACCTCCTGGCTCATACGTCAATGCTCAACCATGGAGCCACACCAGCTGGGCTAAAAGTCTATATTTTAAAACTTTAATATTAAAACCAAAATTATAAAACTGGTTTTGCAAAAAGACAGTTAAAATCTGAATATAATGCAAGGTGTCATCGTCTCCTACCTGATAGTGATGCAATCGGCCACTCTCTCCTTTGGCTCCTGCGTGTCCAACAGTGCCTAACCCAAAACACCCTGCTAGAAACTGCAGCCTCACAGATGTGAGCAGTGTGGATGACTGGAAACCTGAGCTCAACCTGCTTCCTGCCAGAGAGATGCTACCTTTTTCCTCCATTCCAGACAACAGAATGAGGATCTGGTGAAGTGCCTCTAAACGAAGCTTGAGAAAAGTAAAATAAACATAGGTTAGAGTTCTTCACTGAACTGAGACACAAAGGAACTCTGTGTGTCACAAATAATGTATTATATACCACAGAAAATTCTGACATTTCTTAAGAATTTATTTTATTAAGATGAAAATTTAAACGTTTTTAAAATCAAAATATCTCTAGAACCTCTATAAGCATACTATAGTACAAAAGAGGCTACACAGTACAATGTGAAAAGTAATAGATTTTGATGTAGAAGACCTGGTTTCAAGGCTGGACCCTGCCATCTACTGTGTGGCCTTAAGAAACTCACTTAACTTCTTGAGTCTCACTTTCTAAAGATGGTAAAATGAGGCTAATAGTACTACTGTAACCTACTCACAAAGCTACTGTGATGCTCATAAGATATGTGAAGGTTTCAAAACTATAAGGTAGTATAGTTATTGCTATATTTAAACTTTATTTGTAATATTCTAGCTCAAGAATTAGAAATATTTCTTTTCTATAATTAAACTTAGTGGAGTGACACTGGTTAATAAGATTATATAGTTTTCAAGTGTACATTTCTATGACACATATCTGTATATTGCAGTGTATCCACCACCTAAAGTCAGATCTTTTCCATCACCAAATATCTGACACATTATCCTTTACTATCCTTTCCCCCTTCCCATACTGTTGTGTCTATGAGTTTTTACCTGTTTGTTGTCTATTTGTTTTTCTTGTTTGTCCATTTGTTGATTTCAGTTTTACATCCCACATATAAGTGAGAAGTATTTCTGAAAGGTTTCTCTGGTTCACTCCAACTTCTGACTCTACTCCCTTAGAAGGACAATACCTATCACTGTAGTCAATCATCCTAACCCTCCTCTTTTTTGTTTTTTTTTAATGTATCTTTACATTTACAGAGAGTTTTAAAGATGCAGAGTTCTTGCACATCTTCCCCTAATGGTAACATCTAACATTACTATAGTATATTTATCAGAACTAAGAAATTAAAATTGGGACAACACTACTGACTAAACCAGACTTCATTTGGAATTCACCAAAATTCCCATAATATCCCTTTTCTATTCCAGGATATCATATTGCATTTAGTTGTCATGTCTCCTTAATCTCCTTTAAAAATCTATGACAGTTTCTGCCTTTTCTTGTTTTTCATGACCTTGACACATTAGAAGAGCTATTTATGTACTTTATAGAATGTCCCTCAATTTTGATTTGCCTGATGTTTTCTCATGATTGAACTAGAGTTATGGATTTGAGAGAAGAATATTTAAGTCTTCTTTTAATATCAGAATTACATGATATCACCATCTTATTATTGGCAATGTTACTCTTTCTTTTTAAATATATTTTTGTTGATTTCAGAGAGGAAGGGAGAGGGAGAGACAGAAATATCAATGATAAGAGAGAATCACTGATCAGCTGCTTCCTGCATACACCATACTGGGGATTGAGCCTGAAACCCGGGCGTGTGCCCTGACTGGGAATGAATCTGTGATCTCCTGGTTCATAGATCAATGCTTAATCACTGAGCCACACTGGCTGGGTAGTATTGTGTTTTTTTCTATTTTTTCTATCTTTTTATTGATTTCAGAGAGGAAGGGAGATGGAGAGAAAGAGAGAAACATCAATGATGAGAGAGAATCATTGACGGGCTGCCTTCTACATGTCCCCTACTAGGGATCAAGCCCACAACCCGATTGGAATTGAACCTGGGACCCTTCAGTCCATAAGCCAAGGCTCTATCCACTGAGCCAAACCAGCTAGGGCAATGATATTCTTGATCACTTGGTTCAAGAGATTTCTGCCAGGTTTCTACAACATAAAATTATTCTCTTTCCATACTGTGTTAGCCCTGAATCACTAAGTCCAACTTACTCTCAAAAGGAGGAGGAGGTAAGTTCCAGCTCCCAGAGAGATGAGTGTCAAAGAATTTTTGGATGTATTAAAACCACAATAATTAATAAATATTTTGAGGGAGATACTTTGAGGTTATGTAGACATCCTGTGTCTCCTTAAAGTTCTGCTCCCTAATTTTAGCATTCATCATTATTACTATGGTGTCCTAATTTAACCTTTTTTAAAGGAAGATAAATGGAACCTCTGAGAAGATATAGCCAGTCTCACTCTAGTTTCTAGGAGATAAGAATTATGATTAGATTATCTTGTTCTAAGAGATGGAAAGTATTATGCTAAGCAAAATAAGCCATTCAGAGAAAGACAAGTATCAGATGATCTCTCCTATATGTAGAATCTAATGAACAAAATAGATCCAGACATGGAAGCATAGAACATACTGTGGAATCTCAAAGGGAAGATAGAGGAGGCTGGGTGAATGAGGAGAGACCAACCAAAGAAATTGTATGTATATATGCATAAATGGGCACACAATAGTGTGGTTGCCAGGGTGGATTGGAGGATCAAAGGAGGGAAAAAGGGACATATGTAATACTTTGAACAATAAAGATAAATAAAAAAAGGAAATACCAGGTTAAAAAAAAGTGTACTTTTCAAACAAAATATGCTGTTATAGTTAAGATAATGACATCAAAGTGTTCAAGTGGAGGAAAGGGGGAGGCAATGATATAAGAAAAGGAAAAGTTTTCCCCACAATTTTACATTCAGTGGTTCAGTTTAAGTTTCCACAGCCCCTCAGAGGAGTAAATATCAAAGACTTACTTCTGCCCTTAACTGCTGCTGTTCCATTGCAATGATGGAGGCCTGGGGACTTGTAGACATACTTTCCTCTGGCTCTTTAAAACCTGGGGCATTCCCCACATCTCCACTCACAAAGCTTACAATATTTTCAATCAAAGTGTGAACTCCCAAAGACTTGGTAAGATCAAAATCAGACTCAAAGGAGTAAGAAGAATTGCACAACCAGTCTCTGCTATGTTTCAGGCGAGCCCAAGAGTCGTTCAGGGATTCCAACTGACTGTGGATAGTACCTACATACAAACAGAACAAACATGCATCAATGGTAACCTAGTAGAGCATACAGTCTGAAACTAGATGAGGGCTGAGTATTGCTACCATACCAACTGGTGAGAAATGGATACTTATGTTTGAATACATGCATGCATTAAGTGAGTCTGAGCAAAATGCTTTTGTAAAAAAATAACAAACAAAAACTATAGCAATGTGAGAACATAAAGGGAAAGCCCTGTTTCATGTACCAGTATCTCTGAAAGCGCTTTAGCAACACGCTGCCACAAGAAAAAGAAAGGCAGAAGCTGCTCTCAAAATGCTTAGCTTAAAGTGCTCTGCAGTATTAAACCAGACCATTATTTATGAACAAAAAGGAACTAGGCACTTTAAGACACTGCTGCTAAGACCTACTAGTAATAGGACTTCATTTGATTTAACATATCATTGCAAAAAGTAAGTTAAGACTGTGCAAAGTTTCTACATATCTGCAAAAAAACATTACCAAAAAATGAATATTGAAGGGCAAGTAAACTTACACAAAAAGGAGACACAAACATCACCCTTTGGGTTTCATTAATATAAGGAACACTTTCACTGTTTCATGTGCATTTTTATTGCATGTTGTGAAACTCCTATATAGTGGAAGCAAAGTTTCACAGACAAGAATATGTAAGATTTACCATAAAATGACAGGTATATAAAATGAATAGTTCACAGTAGTTGCAAAACATAATACCATTAGTTTTGCCAGTGAGCATTTTCTAGGCTAAAATCTTTAGACAGTAAAAATGTTATTATGTTTGAATACAACTGTCCACATCATATGGTAATATTAGCTTTAAATAAATATAGCAATGTCCAATTCCTACAGGCTTTGTCTTTTTTAATTTAATTGATCTCAGGTATACAAATTTGATTAGTCATAATCCTTAGCTCATTATATATTCTCATCATTGATCCATTCATGGCCTGCTTTTGTATTTATATTTATTTATAATAAATGTGAACACAAGAACTAGAAAACTAATAATAACTTATAACCATCTGTTCTCTTCCAATCCATCTCTCCCTGTTTCCTATCTAAGGTTTTTACTATCCCTAAGCCTGGGTTTATCATTACTTTGGTTTTATTATTGTAAAATATTGTTTTATATTCCATATAGATAGATATATACATACATATATATACACACATATATATCCCAAATAAAGTTTAGTTATAGATACTTTAGACTTTATAAAATAAAGTATCATTTATATACATATATGTACATATATATGACATAATCTTTTCATTCAATATTATATTGCTAATATTCATTCATAATACTGCATATAGCCATGGCTCATTTGTTTGAGTGCTGCATAATATCCTATCATGTGAATATACCAAATTTCTCTATTAAAAATGTATCTAAAGGTATCCAATAAAGTATGCATTACACAAACTATATTTGTTACATAACTAGATGGAAAATATTTGGGAAGAGAACTACTTAAGCACTAATGCCCACAGAGAAAACAAAGTAACAAACTATTAATTGCATAATTTATTTTTGAATTATTACATTGGTGTCAGTAAAACCCCAGGACTGCAAAATCAAAACAGAAATTCATAACAGGCAGCTAGTAATATAAAGTAACTATAAAATAATTATATACATTCTACTAAATAATTTAGAATGGCAAAGAATATATGGTTTATCTGCCTTTCATGTTTTAGCAAGAATTCTTTTAAAATATTGAATATTCTGTTTTACTAAACATGAAAAATACCAATCTGAAAATTTCCCCAAATTACATAGTTAGATATTTTTTCATGTAAAACAGAAAAGAGTAAAACTCCAAAGATGCCTAATTAAGTAATTAATAATGTCACATATGTATAATTTATATATATATATATATATATATATATATATATAATTGATTTTTTACAGAGAGGAGAGGAGAAGGATAGAGAGCTAGAAACATCGATGAGAGAGAATCATCGACCAGCTGTCTCTTGCACACCCCTACTGGGGATGTGCCCGCAACCAATGTACATGCCCTTGACCGGAATTGAACCTGGGACCTTTCAGTCCGCAGACCGACGCTCTATCCACTGAGCCAAACCGGTTTCGGCACATATGTATAATTTTTAATTAAATTAAAAATAGTTAAAGACTAAAGTAGGGGTTAATGTAAAAAAAATATTTTCCATTTTCTTAAGCAACGCATATTCAGAATCTAGTTGTATCCTTAACTTACAAATTATAGTTTTTGGCTTACTGCATTGAGCTTGTTTGTTCAGTAAGAAAATTCAGAATAATAAGTTCTGTTTTCCATCACTTATAAACCACTTTTAAAAATGCGCAATGCATTAGTGTTAGAACCAATGTAAAAGAGATCTTAAAGATTATCTTGTCCAATTTCTTTGAACTTGAGGAAAGAAGTATTCAAGTAAATTGATCTGCTACAAAGTATTAATACTAATTCTTTAATTTTATAGGAGGTTGTCTTACATATTCCTGTTATCAATCTACTCACAAATCATTAAGCCATGGAAATTTCAATTGCCTGCCTACACTAAGGTTTGATTGTAAAGAATATACAAATACTGAATTGCCTTAATACACTCAAAAATATTTTATGGAGTTGGGTGGCCAATACCCAAATTAAAACCTCTCTACAATTTCAAGCGGAGGTAAGCAAACTTTTTCTACAAAGAGCCAGATAGTAAATATTTTAGGTTTTGTGGGTCATGAAAGTCTCTGTTGCAGGACTTAACTCTGCTGCTATAGTGCAAAAGCAACCACAAACTGCTATAGTGTGAAAGTAGCTGTATTCCAACAAAACATTATTTATAGATAAAAAACAAACAAACAAACAAAAAAACAACAAAAAGGTGGGAGGCCAAATTTGGCCCACTAGCCATAGTTTGCAGACACCTAATTAAAAGGATACAACTTATTAGGTATATAACTCAAACAAAAGTTTGCATGAATATAAGAAAGAACATTTACCTAAAAGCATTAAGATAAAACATTACACTAACATCAATAATACTTTAAAACAAAAACTTATAGTATGAAAATGAGAAATGAAAGAACTCTAAATTCTTTTAAAAATTATAACAACCTGGTAACTTCGGTTTGTTCTATATTTTTTATTTGAATATAGAAAATATTGTGTCTGAAAAGCATATCAAAAGCTTCTATAGCATAACTGTGCCTAAGCCCAATTCTTACTTAACATTAATTCAGGATCATCTACTATGAAAAGAAAATAATATAAAAGTCCAACAAAAATTTTTTTGAAATTGTTTACTTGACCTTACAACTTTGGTTCATAAATGGAATTTTCAAAATGAACATGACAGAGCTGCAATACATACTTTATAAACCATAAAATATGTAGGCAAGCTAAAAGGAAAAAAAATTAAACATGCCATCATGTACTTGCTTGAAGCTCTTCTTTTTTCTGGGGCTCAACTGGCCAAAAAGGAGTAAATACACTACCACACAAGAATCAGAAGACAAAAGGAGAAATTTGATACACGTGACAACATTTACATTTGCTCCTTTTTATATAATCTAATTTGAAATGCAGAGATAAAATAGCATTTCAACCATTCATGTTATACCACGAAGCACACATTGATAAATGTTTCCATTTTAGCAATAAAAGCCTAACTATATTTAAAGAACCAGGGTGGAGGAAATAGTCAAACCATATAGTACTTTTACTAATACTATATGTTGCTTCTTAAATTGCTTTGGCAAACCACCATTTCCCCCCACTATTTTTTACTGTATCAGTTTTAGCTTAAATATGAAAACTAAAGTTAATTTTCTGCTAAAAAGTATTGCCTTTCAGTAAAGGAGAAGCCCAGTTCTGCATACCCACAGTAAATCTTTAAAATATTTATCTAAATACCAGAACATATTTAACAAGTTTTGTTAGGCTGTTATGAGAATTAAATAACTTAATATATTTTTGTTTTGTTTTGTTTTTATAGAAATTTATTTAGGAGGGTCCTTTCTTTTCTTTTTTTTTAGGTTACATAAGAATGTATTCAGTTTAATACAATTTACATAAAATTATACACCTCTCTTTAGATACCACAGTATAATTGTATGTGAAATCAAGTTATATATCTATCTATTTTTGCACCTTGAAGAATATTCAGCAACATAACGTTCATTATGGATAACTTCAGGTTAGTGTCATTTTTAATAAATTCTTACTTTAAAAATTATGACCTATGATGTGCTTTTATTTACAATAAGATATGTATACAAAACAGAACAATGTCCCTGAATTTAAAAATAAAAAAACCCTATTAATAGGCATGTTGGCTCCTGTTTCTCAATTGAAATAATCATGATTTAACAATACTTTTTATCTCTTTTTTTTTGAGATCCAACATGTGAATTTTATTTTATTTTATTTATTTTTTATATCTTTTTTTTTAACTTAATATGTTTGAAGTGATGAAAACAATGCAGTTTATAAGTGTTTAATGAATATAAATTTCATATTATCTCTGAGGTGCTAAGCAGAAATATGTGTCACCTGTTTCTTTTTAAAGTAATTTATGTCATTTTTCGTTTTAGAATTTAGCTTTGATGCTCACTTTGCTTTACCCCTTCCTAACATATTAGCTTCCTTGGATCAACTGTGAAACATTAACTGGAGTGCGGGAGAAGTAGCAATTTCATTTCAAATTCAAAGTACACTTTTATTGTATAATCCACAAGCTCTAGGATTCAAGAGATTAAAAACTATTTTTACTACCCTTGCTGAAATAGTAATTTTATTTTCTAGTAATTTTTTCCTAGGGACAAAGTCATCAGCAAAATTTTCTCCTGGGAACATTAAAAATGTAATTACTAGAATAAATTGGTACCACATTAAGTTATATCATAAAAAGTGACATAACTGCCTGGCCAACATGGCTCAATGGTTGAGTGTCAACCTATGAACCAGAAGGTCACGGTTCAACTTCCTATTAGGGCACATGCCTGGGTTGCAGGCTTGATCCCCAATAGTGGGCATGCAGGAGGCAGACAATCAATGATTATCTCTCATCATTGATGTTTCTATCTCTCTCTCCCTCCCTTTCTCTCTGAAATCAATAAAAATATATTTTTTTAAAGAGTGACATAACTAGTTTGTCTAACTTCCTTAGCAGATAATTAAAAAGAAATTTTCCATGAGGTCCTGTACTTGCTTTTCTGTTTTCAACAAAATAAAATTAAATTCTAACAAGTTAATAGGTTTTGGTACTACTTTGAGCTTTCTGGAGAACTGTTTATCTATAAACAAAATTTGACTTAATGGCTTAATTAATTTATATCTTCTTAGATCTAAAACTATAGGAAATACACATCTACTCATAGGATAATTGTTTAAAATTTTTGAACAGATATCAACTCGGAGGATATTAATTTTAAAATGTTACCTTAATTCTTCCTAAGAATTTATATTCAAATTCTAGGTTATTCTTAATAACACTAGGTTAACAATACTGGGTTAATAATTCTAAGTTATTCTTTTTTATCCCTGATTTGAAGACAAGATTTACAAACACAAACATGATACTTGGTCTTAATAGAAAAATGACATCAGATATATACAACATATGTTTAGCATTGGAATGGCTGCCAGATCACACAAAATACATTTTTAGGAGCAGGGAGGAATGAAAATTAATTAGCTTACATTTAGTACATCAGAAACACTTGTTTGAATAATATTTTGCTTGAATTAAGCCCTTTAGTATTATTTTATTTTTGTTAATCCTCAGTGGAGGATATTTTCCCATTGATTTTTACAGAGTGTAGAAGGGATGGGGAAACACACACACAGAGAAACATTGATATATGAGAGACACATCCATCAGCTGCCTCCCACATGGACTCTTCCCCTCAACTGGGGCAAGGGATCGAGACTGAAACCAAGGTTCAGGCCCTTAACCAGAATCAAATCTGTGGCCCTTCAGTTCTCAGATTGTCGCTCTAACAACTGAGCAAACCAGCTAAGGCTAAGCCTAAAATTTTATAATTTGCATTGGGTTCTAAGTTATTCTTAACACTTTCTATTTTATTGCAAGGGATAACTTTGCTACATGCTGACAAGGTTAACATAGACTGAATCTCAATTTTATATTTTACAAGCATGATAAAGATTTGAGAAAAAAATAATTTAGCCAATAGAATATCATCTATAAATATAGTAGGAAGTTCTTAAACTATAAGTTGGATCCCTTATGCTACTCAGTGAGTTTGGAGCTATCTTCTCTTTAACATCAAATGATAAGCATTCATTAACAGATTCTTAACAATAATATTCACATAAGTTAATCAAAATCAGGAAGGTAAATCTATTCCAAAAATTTAATTTAGAAGTCAGTTGTTAAGGAAAAAGATATTCTGGCTAATTATAGCACATGAATTGCCAATTTTCAAGTAATCAGAAGATAAACACATATTACACATTAGTACATCATTTATTTATCACAAATAACATAATTGTTTTAAGAAACCCAATAGTACTGATGTTTTATAGTCTCAAAAGACTTTTTAATACAGAAAACACCAGCTCTAGTCCTTATTCCTAATATTCCAGAAAAATCATTCATGTATTCTAATTATAATGAAAGGACAAAATATTGCCATATTTTATTCTATAGAAGTACCAACACAAAAATGAAAAACTTGTGTGTGTGTGTGTGTGTGTGTGTGTGTGTGTGTGTGTGTGTGTTTCTTCCCTCATTCCATTTTTTTCCTATGAAGGGCACCTAACATTCTGCCAAGGAAGCTATCAGGAAATGGGTTTCATTTTAAAATATAAAAGACTTAATCCATGGGGAAAAAAGTTTTTCTCCACAGGCTTTTAGAAAACTATCACTAGTGACAATTTTTAATATTTCATCTTCTTAAAACCACAATACATATGGGTTTAATAAGAGAATAATACTTGGAGAATTTTTAGTTATCCTTGGATTTTTATTATTTAAAACTGCTGTTCTTTCATTCATTTGCACATAAAACCAAGAGTTAACTATATTATTCACAAAGACAGAGCTTCTAACAAATAAGGCTAACTCATGATGACACTAAAACTATTCCTCATGGGAAATTTTATTTAGATACCATCAGCTCATCTCTTACATGCTTTATCTTATGAGGCAAAGAGGAAAACTAGAAACTTTCAGTTTGAAAGTATGTATATGTATATGGAGGCGAATGGGGCAAAGAGTTCTCCCTGTGATACCATTTAAACTAAAACAACTATACCAGTGAGCTAAAACACGATAAATTATGTGCATAACCCCCATCCCTAATTATAAAGCACCGCTTCTGGCATTACATAGGCCTTTTAGTAAGTCAAGACAAATGACAAATGAGAAACAGAGCCTACTAACTCCTAGGCACTCCTAGATTTTAAAAGAGTATATATTTTAAAGAAAACGATCTTCCATTTAACTCTCCTAATAAAATGTTTCTAAATTTTTTGCAGTCACTTTTCAATGATAATCAAATGTAAATACATCAGATATAAAAACAACTACTTAACCAGATATTTAATATTTCTTAATACTCACCTCTCTTTCTATGAGATGATGCCAAGTCCAAATCAACATTTCGTCTTCCATTCTATTAACATTAAATATACACAATAAAATGTAGTTATTAATAAAATTAGAATGTAATAGAGTACTAATTAAAATTAATCTATATAATTATAATAATGTGCTATTTATTCACCAACCAAGTCACATTAATAGTAATAAGTTTCCTTTTTAAAAAAAATATATATTTTATTGATTTTTTTACAGAGAGGAAGGGAGAGAGATAGTTAGAAACATCGATGAGAGAGAGAAACAAAAACAAAGATTTAGAATTGTTGAACTAGTTAACTTTAGTTATTTTTTAAAAAACATTTTAGTCACTAACAATTCAGGATAAATGAAGTACTACTAGATGTTGAGGATAGCAACACAACTAAACAACCTTAGACAGAGGGGAAGCATATTTCAGCTGAAAAACCCAAACTGCCTTCACTGCTTGTTCTGCTTCATCTGTACCAGTCAGGCTCTCTGAAGCTGTGCCCAGATCTTCCTTCATCTGCAACAGAACCTGCTCTCTCTAGTTGACTTTTCTATCTTTTTTTTTTTATTTTAAATATCTTTATTGATTTCAGAGAGGAAAGGAGAGGGTTAGAGAGATAGAAACATCAATGATGAGAGAATGATTGGTCGGCTGCCTCCCGCACACCCCCTACTGGGGATTAAGCCTGCAACCCAGGCATGTGCCCTTAGCTGGAATCAAACCTGGGACCCTTCAGTCTGCAGGCCGATGCTCTATCCACTGAGCCAAACTGGCGAGGGCAACTTTTCTATCTTTTATGATACTATCTTCCTATATATTCCATAAGGAAAAATAATCAAGTTAATATTTTTCAAAAATATATTTATTAATCTTTTAAAAATTCTGTAGAAACTAAATGAACAATCTTGGCAATTAAATCTAGACTCAGCCCACCTCTACTGATCTATCTTTCCATTTCGTTTTGAAAACATAATTTTCAAAAAGAAAAATTTAATCCTTACCTGGGGATATGTTTTTATTTATTTTAGAGAGAGGAAGGGAGAAAGCCAGAGAGAAACATCGATGTGAGAGAGAAAAATTAATGAGTTGCCTCCCATACATGCCCTGATTAGGGATTGAACCTGCAATTTTTTCGTTGTATGGGGCAATTCTCCAACCAACTGAGCTACTGGTCAGGCAATTTTCAAAATGTTTCAAATTGTATTACCAAACTTATTCTTCACAGTCCAGTTGAGAGAAGTATAACATGGAGTATTATTCCCCACTTCAAGTATAAAAAAGCTGGGGCCCTGGCTGGGTAGCTCAGTTGGTTAAAGCATCATCCTGATACACCAAAGTTGCAGGTTCGATCCCCAATTAGGTCACAGATAAGAATTAACAATGGGGGCGGGGGGTGTAGAAGCTGGAGGGGTAGAGGCTGGGAGCGTTAAAGAGGGAAAAATAGGAAATTATCTGTAATACTATCAACAATAAGAAATATTTTTAAATCAATGAATGCATAAATATGGTAAGTGGAATAACAAATGTATGTTTCTCTCTCGCCCCACCCCTCTAAATCAATGTTTAAAAAAATACTACTAATAGATACATAAATCTGAAACCTGAGTGGTTTATCAAAGCTACTAACAAACTACTATGGAAATAAGAGTGAAAGTCAATGTGAGTCAAGTAATCCTGGGCAGCTTTCTAGAACAGTGGACATTTTAGTCAATCCTTAAAAGAGACAGGACTTGATCAACAAAAGTCCAGGAAATAGACATTTAAAGCAAACAATGCTTGAGTTAGACTCAAGGGGTATGTTTATGATCTGGCAGATGGACTACTATGGCAAAAATGCAGATTACTGCAGGAGAAAACTGGCTCTAAATGCAAGCAGGCAATATGTCCCAGAATCTTTGATTACTAAGGTAGTCAGTATAATCTCTGAGGTTTTGAATAGGAGTGTAGCATGATAAGCAGGTATTTTGTTGTTCTTGTTGTTGTCTGTGTCTTCAAGAGCTCTATTTTTGAGAGCAGTGTCTAAGGAGAGAGATGGGGAAAAGCAGGGATTTCAGTTCAAAATAGATTCAATAATCATTCATTTATTCAAAAATATTTAGTGACTGCCTACTGTGTGCCAGGAACTATAGATGCTTGGGCTATAGCAGTGAATAAAATAGCAAAAATTTCTGTCCTCAAGGAGCTTATATTCTACTGTAGGCTAACAGAAACTGATATAAATGTAATAAATAAATTACATTAGATCCTGTGGGGGTTATGGGAGAGCAATGCAAAGCAAGGTATACAGGGAGTGATTGAATATGTGGAAGGGAGGGAAAATTGCAATTTTAAATAGAGTGGTCAGGCCCTGGCTGGTGTGGCTCAGTTGGTTGGAATGTCGTCCTGTACACCAAAAGGTGGCGGGTTCGATTCCTGGTCAGGGCACAAACTTAGGTTGCAGGTTCAATCCACAGTTGGGAGCATGTAAGTGAGGCAACCAATCAGTGTTCTCTCTCATATAAATGTTTATCTCTCAGTTGCTCTGTCTCTTTCTCTTCTTCTTGCTGGAATAAAAATTTTTAAAAAGTGCATCGAGTAGTCAGAGTAAGCCACAGAAAAAGTAATATCAGAATGAATATTTGAGGTGAGGGAATTAGTCATGCAGACAACAGTGTTCCAATCAGAAGAAACTGCTAAGTAAAGGCCCTAAGGTGAAGTTGAGTGGTATGTTTATGGAAAAGCCAAAAGGCTAGTGTGGTAGGAGAATCACCAAAGAGAAGAGTAGAAGAGGAGATAGGAGAGGTAGTGTGGCCAGAATGTACAGAGTCATGTAGGCCACTGTGAGGACTTAAGGGTTCTACTTTGAGAAAAACTGAAGTCACTGGAGGTTTTGAGTAGAGAAGGACATGATCTATGTTATAAAATTATCACAGTGTTGGGAGATTAGATGAGACTTATAAGACTAGGAAGGGAAAATGGACAGAGAGGAATCTCAGTAGACTGCAAAACTAGGAACATGAACTGAGAGCACAAAGAAACTAATGGGAATAAAGAATAAAAGAAAGAAGAACAAAAATATCATGAGACTATGAAGCTTGCTTGAAGATACTGTTCAACTTTCCTTAGAGAAGTAATCTTTTATGCTTAGAAGATTCCTTTAAACGTCTTTTGCTTATGTAGCATTTGTATAAGACCAGGTTTCCAGCCTAGGTAGTTAACAGTAGCACCTACTAAAAAAGGCAATATGAGAGAAGGAGATTTAGAAGATGAGTTTATATTTGGATAGGTTAAGATTGGGGTTAACCTATCCCCTAGCTGGTTTAGCTCAGTGGATAGAGCATAGGCCTGCAGACTGAAGGTTCAATTCTGACCAAGGGCACATGCCTGGGTTGCAGGCTCGATCCCTAGTAGCAGGCATGCAGAAGGCAGCCAATCAATGATTCTCTCTCATCATTGATATTTCTATCTCTCTCTCTATCTCTTCCACCTTCTCTGAAATCAATAAAAAATATATATATATATTTATAAATTTTATATATCTTATTATATTTTTAAATATATATATATATATATATATATATATATATATATATATATATATATATTTAAAAAAGGATTAGGGTAACCCCACATGTTCAAGTGAAATATCCATCAGAGTCAGATATATGAATTTGCAGTTAAAGAACTCATAACTAAAGGCAGAAATCTGAGAGACATTAACAGATAAGTAGAAAATATCTATGCAATATAGTTAATCTAATTTATCTTAAAAGTTCTTTAAAAAAGTTTTTATATGTCTAAAACAAACATATATTACCCTAATTAAAGCCTCATATAGTATCTGTACCTTGAAAACAAAAATCCTTCTTGGCTGAATCTAGATATACCTACCAGTGCATAACCCTCTTCATCTGATTCAGGCTGAGACAAATCAGATTCACTCCTCGATTTGATCAGTCTATAATTTGGGTTTGTGTGGACTAGGCGACTCTCTGCAGTAAGACTTTCACTCCTGTCTCACATGCACAAAGAAAAGTTTTTTATTTGGGATTGTTAGTGAACATAAAATGTAATGGAACTAGCAGCATAGAGATAATACACACACAATGAGGAGTAATTACACCTGTTCATGGGGAAGCCTGACTCTTATCTAAGCACAAAGCCGTTTTCAATTACATCAAAATAATCTGCATGACACTAAATTAGAGATATGCAATAGCTTCATATGTTGCTAACTATTGTTTATACATATTAAATATTGTGTCTCCTCATTTAATCAGAAATTTACATACCAGATTGAAGTAGTATTACCCTTTATATTACTTTTAATTAATCCTAGTCAATTCGCATTTCCTCCTCCATGTCTGTGTTAATTTCAGAAGAATACTCTAACTTTGAGAATAAACCAATTCAATGTATAAACAAAGGGAACAGAGTAATTGTTAAGTTTCTAGCCAGTCCCACCTGGTCATAAGTCCACCCCCATCAGATGCACTTGTTGAAGGTTGCTGCAACTGTCCTTCTTCCCTCCGCTTCTGAAGCTCATCAATCACAGGGCTTACTCCTAATATTAAGAGGGCACACCGATGGATCACGGAGTTGCAGGCAGCAGTGTACACATCCTGACCCTCGGGAAGGTCTGTGCTGACCCTTCGCTCTTGCTGAGACTGAGGAGGTGGATCATCAGATCGAGCCCCAGACCCTGCCCCACTGTTCATTCTATCTCGATCCCGGCTACGAGCTACTTCACGGGCTGAGAGGAAACACTGAAAGATTTCTGTAACATGCAACACAAAAACAAGGTCTTAACACATGGGGAGAGAAAAGCAAAGAAAATAACAATAAAAATAGTCAAAATATTTGGACCAAAAACTTACTGAAAAAGGGAAAATTACATTTTAGATATTAAATACAGCATAGTAACTATGTTAAAATTATATAAAAATATACATAAAATATTAAACTTTTCATGAAAATTACAACAAGAAATAATCATGCCTTTATAGAATTTAGATTAATTCTATTTCTACTCCTTTTTATGAGTTAAATCAGTGATTTTCAAAGTGTGGTCACAGATCAGCAGAATCAACACCATCTGGACACTTGCTAGAAATGCAAATTATCAGACCCATCCCAGATCTTTTGAATGTAAGCTCTAGACATGGGACCAACAATCTGTGTTTTAATAAGCCTTCCAGATGATTCTGAAGTCCACAAGAGTTTGAGAAGCACTGAGTTAAGTAAAAATAACTACTTGTAATCATGACCTTAGTATGAAAAATATCAGGTTACAAAAGAAACAGACAAAATTTAAGTGGCAATAGTTACAATGAAGTCCACTTTCCGGTTCCAAATTTCATATAATACCTAACACTTACACTTTGCTATAACTTGAACACATTAAATAACACAACCACTAAAGGTCTTTGCTGAAACAGAATTTGGTTACATTGTATGGCCAAGATTGGCTCAAGTGTCAAATGGCATCACCAGGAATGTCCTATCTGATACCAGCTCGTGCCAATTTGTAAGTTAAAAAGTCAGTGGGTGTACCAAGGTTCTGATGTATTGGCAGATACTTCACAAAAATTTGAACTGAAGAGGGTATTCTTGGAGAACTAAGGCAAAAAATTTGGTAAAATATTAGATTCATCTGTTACATGGAAATACAAGCTTTAAAAATGCATCTGTATGTTTTATAGAATTATTATGATGATATTTTCATTATATTGTTGAAAATCTCTATTTCAATGAAAATCAAAGCAGCAAACGCAGAGTCCAGAGCTAGAAATCAGTTAAAGTAATTAAGAGAATGGTCACTAGAATTTTGGGGAGACCTGGTTCTAATTCCAGCTGCTGCTACTTGTGGTGCTGAGCACATAATTTTGCTTCTTAAACCTGTTTGACCATCTTATGAATAGAGTAATACTCATCTCATAAAACGTTTGCAAGGATTATGAGTTAATCTATATGAAGAATTTGACCCATTGCCCAGCATACAGTAAGTGCTCAAAAATGGTAGCTAGTTTTAAAATTATTACCTACAGATGACTATTATGCTTTCTGTTACTACAATTGTGTGTTATACTTTGCTTTCAAGAAGTTTTAAGTTCAACTGCAAAACATTTATCAGCCTAGATTTTTAATAATTATTCTCCCTTTCCCTTTTCAACCCACTTTTCTCTATTTAGACTTTCTTTCCCTCTTGTTTTTAATGGTTTTTGGTCTTTTTTTTGAGCAGCCTCAAGATCATTTTTAGAAGTACCCAGAACACAAAGAAATTGATAATAAAGTAAGTATCCAACTAATTGATATAGAAGGACAATCCCAAAACTAAATGCATAGCTGGACATATTGTTTTAGGCTACAACATGAATATACACCTTAACTTGAAATAGCCAAATTACTCAAAAGATAATAACAAATGTTTTAAAAGCTTTAATATTTCTCTTTAAAAACTATCTGTAGCCCAGGATATATAAGTATGAAAATTGTTATTTACCCTGCCAAGAGTATTCTCACGTATATTCTTGCTCCCTTCTGAGAAGAGCAGTGTAGTCAGTGGGTAAAATTTATAACATTAAAAGTTCTACATATGAAAATAATTGGGCTCTCCTAATATGCATGGAGACAGGTAGGACCAGACAGAGGTGGGCCAGGTCAATGGATAACTTGGAACCCCTGAGAGGACATACTTTGAATGACCTTATCCAATGACTCTTGGACATCATTTCATGCATAAGACTCAGTGGAACTAGTATGGTTTCCAAAAGTCTGCTTCCAGAACTTTTCACCCCAAACATGGTTCAATAACTTCAGAATGAAACTAGCACAGGGCTGAAATATTAACTAATGTACATTCACATCACCAGTAAATATCAAATTATTTTAGAAAAACCCTAGAGAAACTTGTCTTTCTCTTTCTTCTCACTCAGTTCCCATACTAAAAAAATATACTAGTATATCTGTAAAGTAAGGTGTATACTCACTGCCAGCTGTCATCACTTCATGCTCCCGTTCTTCCTCCTCATCCTCTGGTTCTGGATGCCCCTCTTCCCGGTCTCGCTCAGCCTGTTCTTCCATTTCGGCTTCTTCATCAATGGTCCGGGTAAATGAATGCTCCTGAGGATCAACATCTGCAGAGTCTTGATTTTCTGAGATCTTAAAAAAAATTATCAAGTTATATTGAACACACTTTTCAAAAACTTTGAAATTTTTCATTAAAACTTTGACTTTTATCATAGAAAATACCCTACTACCAATAATAACACATGAAATTACTACAAAAAGACATACTAGATAAATCTGAAAAAATCAGAAAGAATGTATCTACACAAAATACATACAGAGATACTCTTTGTTTCTCAATATTTTTATTAAAATGCCATGCTATAGCCTGGCCAGTGTGGTTCAATGGTTGAGCATCAACTTATGAACCAGTCAGGGCATAAGTTGTGGGTTTAATCCCTAGTGTGGGACATGCAGGAGGTAGCTGATCAATGATTCTCTCTCATCATTGATGTTTCTATCTCTCTCACCCATTTCCTTCCTTTCTGAAATCAGTAATATAAAAATAAAATGCCATGCTATAAATTGACATTTATATTGTTATTCAACTGCAACTTAAAATGAGTTATGACACCAAGAATAAAAGGTACTTTAAAAATGTAATTTTGATTCCATTCAGTCTCCTCTCAAGTTATATATATTATTACTCTGTATAAATGTTTAATTATTTTATTTAAAACAGTATTTTTAACTTTTTTTGGTGAGAACATTTAAATTCTCTCTTAGCAAATTTCAATTCTTCAAACAGTATTGTTTTTAGTTTTTTCTTTACTTTGTTTGCCCCTGAAGAAACCAAAAATTAGAAATCTGATAAGAACAATGTTAATTTTATTTCCCACGGTGGTTGTGCTATCTAGAAGTCATCTAGAGGAAAGAATCCTTAAAACAGGTGCCAAGAGAGGCACAAGTATAACAGCACTACATCTTTCCCCCCACAAATATAAGTATAAAGCACAAATAAAGATTTTAATGATATCCTCTAATGCATAACAAAAGTTATTTTGTGATTCATGGCCAGTAAATAACTTAAGAATTTCACTGAGATGGGGATACTGAGCAATGTTAGTCTCACACAGTACATAAATCACTATCTCTATATATGCGACTTTCAAATATGAGGCTCAACAAAATGACAAATGAATACATTTCATAGAATTTCAAGGTCACTAGCAAATAGATCAAAATATTAAATAAGGGCAAACTAAAAGAATACTGTAATAGAAATGTAGAGATAGAGTTTGATTTTAAAATCTAAGATCTAAAGAGTACAGTGCAAAACATCTACTGTATAAACTTTTAAAGTAAGTATTTCTGAAGTTGATGTATTATACAGGCTTATACTTTTAACTACAAAGTCATGTTATCAGGATTACTAAGTACTTTAGAAATCATCTCATTTTTGGTGCATGAATTACTCCTGGAACATCCTTAATAAGAGATGTCAATCTTTTCCCCTGGTAGTGGATAACCCTAACACCAGAAAATTGGTTTCCTTACATTCAGCTATCAATGATTCATCATGCAATTTACCCTTTGGTCCTACCTGTGCCTGGTATTTTTGAGGTAGCTATGCTGTGCCTCCCAATTGTTCCTTATGATTTTTGGACCTTTCACTAATCCAAGGTAGTTTGTTAATGCTCTTCATAAATTATGGTACCCCAAATTAAATATGATAGCAAATGTGATCTGCCCAGTATAAAATATAGAAATAATATTTCATCTGATGAGATAATTCAATTTGTTAAATAATTTATACAGCCTAAGAATATATAAACTTTCTTAGCAGCCATATCATACTTGATAAATATGAAGTTAAAAAAAACACCAAATCTTTTACTTGCCCAATTTTTTTCTCTAGAAAAAGAACTCAACATTTAATTGTACATCTGCAATAAGCAAGGCACTTTTCTTTTCCTGACATAAATCAATAGGCAGCTATCTCTCACAGCTTGCAGAAAAGCATAGAAATTAACTGATTTCCAACTTTACCCATCTGTCTCGTGATGATGACCTGGTCTGAATAAGTTCAAGGTTCTTGCAAGCAAGTAAACGACTTCGAACTTTGTACACACAACGGTACACTTCTGATAAACTTTTACCAGGTTGATATCTAAATAAAGAACCAAAATAGAAAAGTTACCTAATTTCTAACATCATGAGAGCAAATATTTGTCTGAGGATAGTTTTAAGTTACTTGCCGGCTTTCTCCACATGCTTGACTAAGTAAATTCGTGTGTTTCAGAAGAGCTGCAAGAACAAATCTAGACACAGTGTCCAAGAGTGATTCATTACTTAAAGTTGCACTGTCCCAATCTGAAGATAAAAATGATGCATTAAACATTTAAAAGGGCTCAGAAAAACAGTTCAGAGATCATTTTAATAGCTTTAGTAATCCCACATCTGAATGTCATTTTTCTACACAATTAACAAATACACCTACTAGATCCCACACACTGTGCTGTGTGCTAGCAGTAAACAAAACTAAGTCCCTCAACATGAAGTGACCTGGAGATTATTATGCTAAGTAAAATAAACCAATAAGAGAAAGACAAATATCACATGACCTCACTTATATGTGGAATCTGATGAACAAAATAAACTGATGAAAAAAATAGATCCAGAGTCATGGAAGTATGCAACAGAATGACGGATTTCAGAGGGAAGGTGGGGGCAAAGAGGGGCCTGGGAAGAACTTGTATGCATATGTGCATAACCCACGAACACAGGGGATGGTGGAGGCCAGGCCAGAGGTAGGGGCGGCCACAAAGGGTCAATGGGAGAACAAAAGGGGACATATGTAATACTTTCAACAAGATTTAACATAAAATAAAAATTTTAAAACTTCAAGGGTATTTTCCACAAAGAGGAAAAAATAATTTTTTTAAAAAAAAGTTATTTCTAAAATACCCTTTTCTATTAAAAAAAAAGTGATAAGGAAAGGCCTATGACTTTCTATTTAAATGTATTACACATACATAGTATTATGAGCTAGCTACATATTTATCCCCTTTATTCTCTTCACCTTACCTTTACTAACAGCATAATCCTGCATGCTGATCCAAAGGCTTCGTGCAGGCTCTTTTGAACAACCCAATGCCAAGTCTACAAAGACAGCAATTTCAGGTCGCAATTTGTAGTCAAAAGGTTTCTGTTCTTCATTTCCTGAAAGAGCTACTTCTAATAGGCAACTCATACATTTATCTAAAAAGAAAATTATTCAAGTTATTAATTTTAAACCTCATAAATTTTGGTGCCACAAACAAAATCTTACCACACTTACTTAATGCATATGAAATGATACATTTCAAACTACCATATTTTTCGGACCATAAGACGCACTTTTCTTCACCAAATATACAGTCCCCAGGGACACGGAAGGTCCCGGGGGACCCGCTGCCGCTCTGCAACTTGGACCATAAGAGGCTCTGCAACTCGGACCATAAGACGTAGGCACTTCTATTCGGACCATAAGACGCAGGCACTTTTCCTCCCACTATTTGGTGAAGAAAAGGTGCGTCTTATGGTCCGAAAAATACGGTAGTTTAAGTAGGTGCTACAAAGTTGTTCAATGTTTCTCAACTGCAGGTAGTATCCCTCTTCCATCTGCCCCAGAAGGATGTATGTCTAGATGTAACCCTCCAGGGAAGAGGTCTGGCATATTAGTATGCAGGGGCCTACACCTGCACCACTGTCATAGACAACAAAGAACACTCTTGTTCAAAATGTAATTATATCCTTTTTTAGAAACATGTGACTACTGGAAAAGAGATTTTTTTTCTCTAGACTTAAGTATGATTCAAGAGAGATCAGTGATACCATAAATATTTGTTCGGGTGGTACCTAACTTTTCAATGGGACATTTGATATTTGGAATTAATTTTCCATTTAAAAAATAAATAAAACAATTCTCTAAATGACAGCCAGGCTCTTGGGCTAATAACAAGTCAATGTAATCCATAATATAATTGAATAATCATATATGTACAAGTTTACAATGGACAAATACCCTTTCTTAATATATGCAAGTATTTAAACATAAAACATAATATTTTAATAGATCAATCATAATCTATTATAATTGGAAAAGCAACATGAAAACTAAAAATGAAATACACCAGTCAGAAAAAGATAAGTACCATAAGATTTTTCACTCATATGTGGAATTGGAATCCAATGTACAAATGAACTAACAAGCAATATAGAGACAGATCCAAAGAGAGAAAGCTGACTGACAGCTGTCCTATTTGGGTGGGGAGGTTGGGTATAGGGAGAATAAATTGACTTGAGAATAAACACACAATATAGTGTACAGATGATGTATTGTAGAATTGAGCACCTGAAACCTATATAATTTTGTTAACCAGTGTCACCCCAATAAGCTCAATAAAAAGAAAAAAAGAAACGAAAAGTGATTTTATTCATACTAAAGTCCAGTTAAAGTAAATATAACAGAAATATGAGAAAGGTAGAGCTATACTTTTGTCCAAGGAGGACATCTGGGGCTAACACAGAGTTAAACACTGATAGTACTGTAACCATCTTTATGAGGTTAAATATTGCTTGAAAAACCATGGTTTTACTTTTTTTGATACATGTATCATAAAGTACCAGTCTAGCATTCATTGGCTATGGCCAGACTCACCTTCTGGTTCATAAATAAAATTATGAATATATATACTCTTATTTGGAAAAGAAAGAAAATATTCAACAGCTCTCTTTATTTGCAATTGTTTTAAATTAGAGTTTTATTCTTAATGTTTAAATTTTTTTTAAAAAAGAAAGGGTGAGATGTAGAGGGCCAAATGGGAAGATATCTGGACATTCTTTAGATTGTTGCTGACTGGGCCCAGGATATTGGCAGAATCATGTCAGTTGCACTCCCGCCATAGGAGTGTGGAGATGTTTTTAGTTCCTGGCTTATGTTTGTCCAGGAGGAAGGAGTGGGTGGGATCTGGCCCCTCCCAGGCTCCTTGTTTTCCTGTGAAACCCCCTTGTTAGATTGGAGTATAAATAGATGTGCTGCGTGTCTCACGAGGTCGTCAGTCTGCCTCTCCAGCAGAGGAGTTTGGCGGCCCTCCCAGCCCCCAGCTTAAAATCTATCTCTGTGTCTTCTCTCTTTATTTCTAATATTTCTCAATTCCTGGCCACCTCCACTTAGAAGCGGTTCGTTCATCTCTTTTTCCGTGCGGGACGGAGATCCCACATCAGGCCCCCGCAGGGCATGGGGTGGCCTGGGCAAGGGGCCTTGGTGGTTTGCAGGCTGGCCACGCCCCCTGGCAACCCAAGCAGAGACCCTGGTATCTGGGGTTTATTTATCTTCTATAATTGAAACTTTGCAGCCTGGAGTGGAGGCCTGGGCCAGCCAGCGTGTGTGGAAAGCTTGGTTTCCTCCATTGGCGGGAAAACCCAAGCCTCCTGCTTGCTCCGTGGCCACAGCCATCTTGGTTGGGTTAATTTGCATACTTGCTCCTGATTGGCTGATGGGCATAGCTTGTAAGTATAGCAGGGTGATGGTTAATTTGCATATTACATTTTTATTAGGTAGGATAAACTTGCTTAATTAGACCTACTTCCTAATTTAGCTAAACTTTTTCCAGCCTAGTGAAGCACCCCACTTCTCTTCCAGGTAATTGTCAGGAACATAGCAGTAAATATCAACATGAAACAGATTATTATTGTAGATAACACAGGGAGAACAAAGGGTAAAATATTTAACTGCAGCAGTGTTTGACTACATTCTGCACAGTGAGAAAACCTGAAGTCATTTTCAAGGTCCACCATTTCTTACTTCTTTTCAGTCAGGTCGAGTTTGTAAACTTTCTAAATCTCCATTTTCTGACTAATGAAAAGAAAATAAGATTCTACTGAGTCTCCTATCTACCTACTCCAGGACTTCTGTGAGGATAACATGAGATCAGGCATGGAAAAATACTTCACAGACATTTGGTTAAACTGTAAAATGTTTGCACCTGGTTATAAAACAAGTTGGGTTCCTAGGTTGCAGAAACTCCAAGGAGACTAGCCACTAGGGAGAAGAGGCCGGGTATTGCTATATGACGTCATTACCCGGTGCCCACAGCTACTGTTTCCGGGCTGAGCTGGGCTGTGGGCCACATTTTGTACCAGGGAATCTTGGCAACATTGGCTGTGATTTGGTGGGATGTACCTCTGGGATGGTGTTGGGGCCTGTATCCCACTTGGGGGAAGCAGAGTGCTGGTTTGTTGGCACCAGGTCCATGGTGTTGTTTAGTTTTAAATGGCCAGTGCACATCATGGCAGCTCCTGCATTGAGTATCTGCCCCCTGGTGGTCAGTGTGCATCATAGCTACCAGTCAGATGTATGGATGGAGACTTAGCCTTTTATATATACATACAGATAGATAGATAGATAGATAGATAGATAGATAGATAATGAGCTTTAGATCTAATATGACACATAGGTTTTCTAATCTAACTCATTATTTTATGGATTAAATGAGAAACCCAGAGAGGTTAAAGGACCTATCCTAGACAAACAATTAGATTATCTGTTCAGGAACTGGAGAAATCCTCATGTTCAGACAGAGAGCTAGATTCCCAGCAAAGTAGACAAGTAGAAGATGAGGCAAAACAAAGGAATCTTCAAAGATACCATAAATAGGGAGAGAGAAAAAAGAAAGACTCACACAAGGTAACAATAACATGAAAGCAGCCAAAACCGGTTTGGCTCAGTGGATAGAGCGTCAGCCTGCGGACTGAAAGGTCTCAGGTTCAATTCTGGTCAAGGGCACATACCTTGGTTGCGGGCACATGCCCAGTAGGGGGTGTGCAAGAGGCAGCTGATCGATACTTCTCTCTCATCGATGTTTCTAACTCTCTATCCCTCTCTCTTCCTCTCTGTAAAAAATCAATAAAATATTTTTTAAAAAACCCCCAAAAACAAAAAACAAATACTTTAAATATAGTTTTTAAAAAAATAACATGAAAGCAGGACTGGCTAGGAGGAGGACTGTAACTCACATCTGAGAGGTGTTTGAAAACTGAGCACTGGTAAGTCATGGTGATAAACTTACAAAGCTTTATATTTTATGAAGCAGTTTCATAACCTCTAAGCCCCAGAAGACAAGTAATCAAAAATTTCCCCATTTTTATGGATTAGATAAATAATGTGATAAATAATGACAGAGTAGGACTAGGCCTTCATTTTCATATTTTAGAGATTCTTTTCACTAAACCATACTGCAGGATTTAACTTTTTCTGAGAGCTCCAACTTACAGTCTCAGATCCTCTATCCTGCAAATGCCACTTTAGCTTCCTATCAGTTTTCTATTCAGCAAATCCAGAATAAATAAAATCTCCAATGGAGGTACAAACATAGCTATGCATTTTAAATGTTGTGGAAAAGCACATTACCTAACTGAGGGGTATCCATTTCTACACCATCACTAAAAAGTGGTGTTTTCATCCAATATGCAGTGTCCTGTTCCTCCGGAGACACAGGGGAGCCCTGAAGCATGCCACCAAGACATCGCCCAATAAGGAGCGCAATGGTTCTTTCCAGATCCACAAGCCACACCCAGGACTGGGCTGGCTGAGGTAATGGCACACCAGCAGGATCGATCAGTTCTGGCCCTCCTGAAGACAAAAATCATTAGTAATTGTGTCCTTATCAGGTATTCAAGATTCTTAAGCTTTCTCTTGCATTACAATAAGACGTTGAAGCAAAATAATTTTACCATGAAAAGAAATTATAACATTTTCTGTATATATTCCGCTTATTAATTTAAACCATATTCAGATAAGTTATGCTATCAAAATTTTCCTTTGTAAAATTATTAATTTTAAGATAAACATTAAAATAATATATGACAGAATTACCCCAAAGGCTCTTATTCCTATGTTTCATTATCCAGATCAAATTTTACCATAAGAGTACTTGAGACAACTCATCCCTCCAAAATCAAAACAAGGTTGATTTAGTAAAATGACATTTAGTATTAATACTTTTAAAGCTTGAATTGAGAATTATACTAAGATCCAAACCCATGCTTTCTTTTTGTACATTTGTTTTCAACAGTTCTTCACATTAAAACAACAACAACAACAACAACTATGCCATAAAGATAAAAACTTAGCCATAAAGATAAAAACAGATATCAGTGAAATTGTGTGTAGGGAGGATAAAGGGGGTGAGGGGAGAAACCAAATCCAAAATTGGTTATTTGAGGAGACTAATAAAAACGGACAAACCTCTAATAAAAGTAATCCTAAAAAAATTTAAAAATTAGGAATAAAAGCCCTGCTGGTGTGCTTCATTTGGTTGGAGCATCATCCCATACACCGAGAAGTTGAAGTTCAATTCCCAGGGAAGGTTGCAGCTTCAATCCCTAGTCAGGGTGCATACAAGAGGCAACTGATTAATGTTCCTCTCTCATACTGATGTTTCTCTCTCTCCCTCTCCCCTCCTATTAATCTTCTCTCTAAAATCAATAAAAACATATCTTGGATAAGGATTTTAAAACATGTTTTTTAATTAGGAATAAACAAGAGCATTTAACAACAGATACAATAGAGATTTTTAGAAACCATGAATAAATATTATAAACTATTTTCTAGCAATAAATGAAAACCAACAAATGATATTTTCTGGAAAAATATCAATTTCCAAAATGGGCTTGGTAAATAAACAAAAAGCCGAAAGAGAATAAAACCTCTAAGAAAGAAAACTAACAGCCAAAATCTATCTAAAAAACAAAACAAGGTCAGATAGTTTTATAGATAAAGTCTTATAAACCTCAAGAAAAGATAATCCCTATCTTAGACAAATTATTTCAGAGAAAAGGGGGGAAAAAGAAAGATTCTAAACTGATATTATGAGGTTAGTATAACGGTGGTAGTAAAAATAATGCAACAATACTGTAATAGCATCACAGAAAAATTATAGAAAAATATCAATTATAAACACAGATGCAAAAATCCACAATACAATGACACCTAATCACCTAATGCAAAGTTCTTAGATGCTATTGCAAAGGGTGAAACTCCATATTAAGCCTAATCAACATAAGAACACAGCTATAACCTTGACACTTGAGTTCATCAAGATCCAGTTGTCATAGAACCATACAATGTTAAAGTAACACAGGTCCTCAGTGTCAACTTGTCAACCTTAATCTTTCCAGGAGAATCAAAGGCTTTAAGAAGTTTTAAGTGACTTGTCCACAATCAGACAGCCAAATTACTAGCAGAGCCAAGACTAAAATCTAGGATCTTTTTATGCATTATCCAGGATCAAAACATGTGACCTCACTTAAACTTGAAACGTTTTAAAATTGTAGCAATGAAACTCCTTTGATAGCCTTAGGATAGATAGACTTCAATGAGAAAACAAAGTTTTCTAGACATGATATTTTAAGCTATATTCAACTATATAGAATCATCAGCATTTTATAAATTAAGTGAAATCAAGTGTCATGCCTAAAATCAGAATGTTATTTCCTACAAAATATCCAATAGGCTCCCAATTTCCATCTTTTGCATTTAGTTATCTATATATCCAACCAAAATAAAAAATATTTTACTGTCAAAAAGAGATTTAAAACTAAAAATTTTTGTACTTAAGAAATAAAACTTTTAAAAAATACTTTATTAATTTCAGAAAGGGAAAGGGAGAGAGAGATAGAAACATCAATGATGAGAGAGATTCATTGATTGAATGCTTCCTGCACACCCCCTACTGGGGATTGAGCCCACGACCCAGGCTAGTGCCCTTAACTGGAATGGAACCCGGGACCCTTCAGCCTGCAGGCCAATGCTCTATACACTGAGCCAAACCAGCTAGGGCAAGAAATAAAACTTTTAAAATCAAATCCTTCTATTAACTATAAAATGTGTCCTTATGCTGCTGATTGAATTATGAAAAAAATTCTTTTCTGCCCTGGCCAGTGTTACTCAGTTGGTTGAGTATTGTCCAGTACACCAAAAGGTCACTGGTTCAGTTCCCAGCCAGAGCAAATACTCAAGATTGTGGGCTCAGTGTGCCCCAGGTGAGCCGTGTGTCCCAGGGGGCCGTGTGCCCTGGGTGAGCAGTGTGTCCCAAAGGGGCCGGGTGTCCTGGGTTAGCCGTGTGTCCCAGGGGAAGCAGTGGGACCCGGGTGTAGGGGCGGTGTGAACCAGAGGAGGAGCGGACTCTAATCATGTGGTCCTGAGATAGACACCATAAAACAAGCAGAATGCCAAATGAGGAGCGAATTCTATTCATGTGATTCTGAGATAGTCACCATAAAACAAGCAGATTGTCAAATAACAGCGGGGAGGGGAAGGAGACCTGGGGGAAGATAAGAGAACAACCGAAGGACTGGTATGCATGAATATAAGTACAACAAATGAACACAGAACTCTGGAGAGGGAGGGCATGAATGGGAGGGGAGGGGGGCAATGGTAAGCTATGTACACATATAATACCTTAATAAAATAATTTAAAAAAAAAAGATTGTGGGCTCAATCCTAGGTCAAGGTGCATGTGGGAGGGACTGATAGATGTATCTCTCTAATATCGATGTTTCTCTCTCTCTTAAATTAATAAGAACATTAAAGAAAAGAAGAGAAGAGAAAAGAAAAGAAAGCTTCCCTATCATCCATTGAAAGATGTATTCTAATTTAAACCAAGTCAAAATTTAGGTAAAAAAAAAAAGTTTCTTACAATCAATGAAATATACCATGCAAACCTGCTGACCATATAAAGATCCTCCTCATGACATTATTATATATGAGCAACTTTGTAATATTTTCCCATATAAGAGCCCACATTAGACTATAATCTCTGAGAAAATGACAGCTTTGTCTTCTTCATTACATAATACATCCAAATAGAACTTACCTGATGAATGCAAAGAACAACTTTTCTCAAAAGCATTATTTGCTCTTTTACCATCTTTACTTACCATGAAGAGGCCACTGTAACTCTTGGTCTTCTAAAAGAGCGGCAGCTGGCAGGAGTCTATTAAGGCAATCAAGAGGTGGCAACAAGTCGAGGAGGTAACTCAATAAAGGCCGAGCCACGGACACAGGGAGTAACAGTAGGGAATTAACAATCTGGCAGAGCATACTGCCTGCAGCCGAGACATATATCACATCTATGAAGGGTAAGAAATCCAACATGGATCAATTCAACATGTTACAAACTTAAAAACCAATACATTTTTAACTTAGAACTATAGTACACTAATTCAATAACTTTTTGTTGAACACCTACCTGGTAGGTAGTGTGGTATTAGTATTTACTCACTTGCAGAGAGTGCCACCAACAGACACTTTGTGGGAAAGCATACATATCCTCATGCCAACAAATTCAAAAGATTATAGCTCCTTCCCTTAAAATGCGTTATGGATTTCTGATTCACAAATTTATCCTTTTTAGGTTTACTAAAAAAATATTTCCTGAGTACCTATACAACATACCAAGCACTATTCTAGGTGAGATACAGCCATGAAAAAAAGACATAAAAATTCCTGCCCTCATAGTGCTTACATTTTAGTGAGGGAAGCCTTTTATGTTTTTTAAACCAAATTTACTTTTTTTAAAATTAACATCACCTCAAAGCATCTATCTTTTTATTATCAGTATTGGGTTTAAATCATATTTGTTTCAATATTTCATTGTATTTTGGGTGGGTCATTCAGAGATGAGTTCAGTTTGAATGGATAAAGTTTTAAATGCCTGTGCAACAGCAAAATGGAAATGTCTAGTAAGCAGTTTCTTTATTCAGTGGGGAAACTTCAAAGTAAATTGGTTTTGGGCAGACATAGTAAATTTCATTTCCCTTTAAAACAATAACAACAACAAAAGACACCAGTAGGTACCTAGAGAAAGGCCCATGTGAAAAGGGGAGTTCTCATCGAGGTGCAGATACAGAACTCAACATACACATGGTGGTTAAAAGCAATGGGACCTGATTGGATCATTCAGGGAGAAATAAGGGTTTAGGGGGAAATTCAGAAGATCATACATATTAAAGGGCTTGTCTAATAAAGAGTTTATAAGAACCAATGAAAAAAATGACCAGAGATATATGAGTAAAAACAGATTATGTCTATACAGAAGCCCAAGAAAAAGAAGGTATTTCAAGAAGGAAAAAGGAACACTGAAAAATGTTGAAGGTAAGGAAATAGCAAATTGAAAATCTCACTTTATGCCTTTTAAAATTAGTCATTTTGAGTATATATCATCCAATGCCTTAAAATTAGGTCTCTGTCATGCCAATAGCTTCTTCTAAGGTTAACCAGATCAATCACTATTACCATGACCCCAAAATCAACCCAAATCAAAGGGGTTTTCAATAAGGAGATTCAAGATCATTCTTATTCTACTCAGAGGTTTCAGGCCCTCATAAGGCTTTGGAAAGACTAAGGACTCTTACTTTATAACCACTGATAAAATTTGAAACCTAGTTCTAAACATACCTCTTAATTTTTCTCCAACACTGCCATTCCAAGGACTTTCTTTGAGCAAATTTGCAGAACGTGAATAAATATCTGTGGCATGAGGCAACAAGAGCTGAAGATGTTTATGAAGCAATGCCACACTGCTTGAATTCTGAGGGGGGAAAGTTACTAAATTACTACACTTCGAAAGATTCAAGGTACAAAAATGTCATGGCTTAACAAATACTTGAGTTCCAAGGTCCCTGAGAGAGATCACCATAAAAGGCAAAGAATCACATACCTCGCTAATGTTATTGATGTGACAAAATGCCAGCAGCTGTTTCTGTAGTGAACACAGCAGTTCATGAAGATGAGCAGGCTGACTGTTCTCCGAAGATGATGTTCCAAGCAGAAATTTATCACTATTCTTTTCTAGCTCTCCAAATGCTTGATCCTAAAATGATATATAAATGAAGATCATAAATGAAGTGCTTGAAAATGAAAGGTGCTACCTACCATAAATAATTCTGATTTAAAAAGCCATTGTCTTCTTTCTTCAATATTATAGATTTTTAAATCTTTGCTATGTTGTTATTAGCTATTAGATAAGATTTATCAAGAAATCTCAATTTGTTTTTCCAATAAAAAAATAATACATATTTCACCAAAGAAACTTTGAAAATAAGAAGTAGGAAAAAAGTCAGTATCCAAAGACAACATAGTATTTCAACATTTCAATGCTATTTTTTCCAGATTTCTGTAAAGTTTTTGTTTTCACATATTTGTGAATTTCTAACATCCCAATTCTTAAAAAGTAAATTTGTTTCTGACTATAAAAAAAAAAAAATAAGTGGACTAGCCCTGGCCAGGTGTCTCACTTGGGAGTGTCGTCCCTACAACAAAAGGTTATGGGTTCTGATTCTCCAGTCAAAAGGCATACAGGAGGCAACCAATCTCTCCTTCTCTTCCTCTCTTTCTCTCTCTCTACAGTACATTAGACCCTGCCTTGGTCTGGCGCCCTCACACACCTGCTCTACCGTCCCACCACAGTTGATCCTTGCCATGTTTTGTGCACGCCCCCTCGTGGTCAGTACACGTCATAGCAACCGGTTGTTGGGTTGTTCCACGGTTCTGTCTATTTGCATATTAGGGTTTTATACATATAGATGATGCAATGAACATATTTATGTATAATATATGGTCTGTTTACATTATGCAAAAGAGGATCTCAGACCCTTGCAATACAAGCACCATTATAAGCTCCCAAATAAGCACTATTAGAGAGAAACTGACTGTTCGCATCCCTTCAAAATTCATGTTGAAGCCTAATCTCTCCAAATATTTTGGTAATTGGAAGCAGGAATTTTAGAAGGCGAATTGTTATGAGGGCAGAGGCCTCATGAATGGGATTATACCCTTACATATAAGATCATAGAGAGTTTGCCAGTGTGAGGATGCAGACAGAAGACAGTTGTCTATAGATCACCCAATTCTTGCTGAAACCGGTTTGGTTCAGTGGATAGAGCATCAGCCTGTGGACTGAAGGGTCCCGGGTTTGATTCCGGTCAAGGGCATGTACCTTGGTTGCACTACTGGGGATATGCAAGAGGCAGCTGATCAAGGATTCTCTCTCATCGATGTTTGTAACTCTCTATTCCTCTCTATAAAAAAAATCAATAAAAAATATATATTTTAAAAATCACCCAATTCTCCAGTGCCTTGGTCCTGGATTTCCCATTTGCAAACTAATTAGTAAATTTGTGTTCTTTATAACCCACCCAGTCCAGGGTGTTGTTAAAGCAGACCAAACAGGTTAAGATAAGAACCATTATTTTAAATTCTTGGAACATGACAAGTTTGGTTTAAATCACAACAGAAAGAAACAATAATTTATGATTTTAGCCCAAAAGTAGTATTTTATTGCCATGTCACATAATATACACATCTACTTTAGTCCTAAAAACATAATAAAGGAACTACTTTAATTCAGCATAAATGTTCTTTAAAAGTGGATATGGATATACTATAACACTGTTCCCATTCCACTTACAGTCAAATATCAAGTCAAATTTACATTCTTAAACCTGAGAAAATAATTTATAAGAACAACTATCACTCTAATTTAGTCAACAACCATTTAATATAGGCAGAACAAAACGCTAAGACTTGTATAGAAGAAAAAGAATATACCGACCTGACACTGAAGAGGTATAGGAGATAATATGAAAGGATACACAAACAAGTCAAAGTTATACAGTACAGTTTGACTCTAAAAATTGCTAAAGGGTATGCAGTTATAATGCTATAGTTAGATGGGGTTATTTGGGCAAGGATTTCTAGAATAAGGTGGTGGATTGGTGGGTAGAAAGAGATTAACCAAAGAATTTGTATGCATATATACATAATCCATGGACACAGACTCAGACAATAGGGTGGTAAATGCCTAGAACAGGGGATGGGAATGGACCAGAGGGGGGTCAATGAGGGAAAAGGGGGACATATGTGATACTTTCAATATGATTTTTATTTTAATTTACAGATTAGTAGACAGAAGAGCAAGCAGAAGATAGGTGTGCCAAGTGCAGGAGGTCAAGAGTGGTGTGTAAACCAAATGATGAAAGGTCTGAAAAAGTTTTAATTTAATTCAATCTTGTTTTTTAATAAACAAGGTTATTCCAGCAGTAGGATGCTAAGAAGACACCAACAGTGGAAACAGCTATAATACTACTATTAGTATTAGGTCCTGATGGCCTGAGTTAGAACCTATAGAAATGAAAAGAAAAAGAGATGGATCTAAGAAACACCACAAAGTAAAAATTAATGACCCCCTAATACAGGGAAAGCTACCGTGTCCACTTTATCTCCAATTGATCAGCCTATTCTTAGTTAGTGCCAATCATATTGCTTAATTATAAGATTATATCTGGTAAGGTCAATCATTATTGTACCCATCCTCATTAATACTCTCTTGCAAAATGTTGTTGACTATTTATATCTGTTTATTCTTGTACATTAACATAAAAATTTTTTTGGTAAAATAATAAAATAAATCTCTTTGGCATTGTCAATTAAAAGTCAGTAGGCACCCACAATATTTCAGAAGATCTGACATGTTTTTACCCTATGGAAGAGTGGAGTCTAGAGCTTTATTTATTTCATTAGTGTTTAAATGTCAAAATATCTTGATCTAAAGTGATATCCTCCACCTCTAAAAACAAAGAGGTTTATTATCATTATTATTATTAACATTAATATTATTTTAACCACACACACACACACACACAAAAACTTACTGTATAAAATCCTAAATTTCTTAACAGAGTCTTCATCAAAATTTCAGCAAGATGGGTGTCTGGATGGCAGCTCTGAGTACCATAAGGTTGATCTGACAGGTTTCCGTAGCCAGTACACACAGAAGAGAGGTCAGCAGCATCAGAGGGTGAGCTATAGCCAAGTAAGGAGGCTACATGGGTATGATCTTGCAAACTTGTCAGAATGATATCCAGTTGCATTCTCTAAAAATATATATATATATATTTCCATTGATAAAATAGGAATTAGCATAAAACTTACTAGAAGAAAAAGGATCCCAGAAAAAAAAACAACTATACTAATGATGTTAAATAATCCACTTCATATCCTGACTAACAATAATCTTTTAGCAAGTAAATAAAAGAAAAGCTATCTGGCTCTGGCTGGTATGGCTCAGTTAGTTGGAACATCATCCCATATACCGAAAGGTAGCGGGTTCAGTTCCCATGTGGGGGCGCACGTGGGAAGCAACTCTTCAATGTTTCCTTCTCACATCAATGTTTCTCCCTCCCTACTTCTCTCCTTTCCTCTCTCTAAAAAAAAAAAAGGAAAGAAAAATTTTTTTAAAAGAAAAGCTATCCCATTAATACCACTTGGGAAAATGCAACTTAGAGTTTTATTCCACTCTTTATTATAAAATCTAAAACTCTAAGCTAAAATGGCATACTCTGCATAATGATTTTAGCACTGTAAGTAGAAAGGAGTCAGAAATGTCAACAAATAAACTATATTACACATTCTTCTACAGAATTACCAATGAAACTATTTATTCTAATGTTTAAAATATATAATTGAAACATAAGTTAATGTAAAATACTCATTGCCAGGCATCTGTGAATGTTATATTACAAGTACGCACCTTTTTTCCTGGGTATGTTTAACTCTACAATTGATTGTTCTACTTGATTAAGCAAAATGTATTTACTTAAATGTACAGAAGATATTAAAAAATAAAAGAATAAGCATATTCATGTCATCAAATACTTTTCATAATAATAATCTTTTACTTTATATGTAAGCAATTTCAGACAAAGTTCTGGCCATAGAATCAATAGTGGTGCATGCCCTTGACTTCAACTCAGTACCTTACAAATAAACTAAAAAGTCTCTGATTTAAAAGTGTAAGCAACACTGGAAAAATTAGCTGTAATTTTAATAATTTTCCCCACATAATTTAATAAATTATCATTTACTTTCATTACCAATCTGGGAACTCTCCCAGCAGAAAACATTAAATACAAGGATTTACCAGAACAACTGAGTTAAGTACAGTATTATTTCATAAACACAAGGCAATCAATTAGTTTTATTTCCCTCTCTCCATGTTTTGTGTGTGATATTACTGATTTACTTAGATACCATGCAGAAGCTCACCTGTCCTTTGGATAAGCTTTCCCATCTATCAGGTCCTTGGGGTAAAAGAGAATGAAGTAACTCCATACGTTCTCGTAATGGAGGTAACAGCATGGTTGCTCCCACTGACAGAGTTTCAATTACCACCTAATATTAAAAAAGAAAAGTGTATTTATTGGCCTGGTTCTTATCTTTGTAATAAATAAGATAAATTAAATCCACTGATATTAGGATCACAGAAATCATAGAAAGTAGATCATGAAAATCTAAATAAAAGTGGTATGTGAAAAAAGAAAGCATGCAAGTCCTTCTTTAAATGTCTTTAAGAAAACCAGAATACATATTTTAGATTTGCCACTAAGTAGATAATCATCACCCAACAAATATTTAGTGTTGAATACAGCACTGAGCCTCATAAGGTTCTCTGCAAAGTTGAGCAGAACTCCTGAAGTGTCCAAATCACGAAAGATAAGGAATTGTAACAGAGTACAGAAGACTAAGGAGAAATAACAATTAAATCCTGAATAGGATCCTACAAAATAACAAGGACATTAATAGAATGTCCACCAGCGGTCGACAATTTCTAATAAGGTTTTTAGTTTAATTAATAATATTAAGCCAATGAAATTTCTAGGGTTTGATCATTGTACTGTAGTTATATAAGACTTTAGAATAGGAGAAACTGGATGACAGATACATGAAAATCCTATTATTTATGCAACAATTGGTTCAAAATAAAGCACTAAAAAGAAAGAAACAAAACACAGCAACAGTGATTGCTGAAAACAGATGAATTACTAGAAGTTTTAGGGAGAAGTAAAACGGAATAAAAACAGTCCTCAACAGAAATGGCCTTATATACACTCTGGGAGAATCCATATCCTAAGAACTCTCCTAAGAGTAGCTACTAAGGAGGCTCAAGGAATAAATAAACGATTCTAAGGATACTTGTTTAAGTTAACTTCCTTACTTTGTTTCAGTAATTTTCAACCTTTTAAAAAATATTTCACTATGTTATTGCTGATATTAAATTCTCAGTTTTAGGTTAATATTAATATTTCTACCTGCAGCATCCCAGCGTCATGCCCCTGCAGCAGAAAAATCACCATTTTTTTGTTTTATTTTAAATTGACATGTAAGTCACATGTCAAAAAATTCCTACATGCCCAACATTGGGAATTGAGCCTGAACCAGAAGGTTATCCAGCCTTAAAAAAGAAGTATATACGGCCATATGCTACAACATAGATTGAAGACATTATCTATATTATAAAAACCCAGTGGCCCTAAGCCATAACAACCAAAGATCAGCACAGATGGGCAGGGCTATGAACATGGTGGGACCATGTGGGTGGGCGGGGCTGCGCGATTTCGCACACTGGGCTTCTAGTAATAAATAAAACAAGCTAGTCATGAATAGACAAACAGTATATGATTCCACTTATATGAAACATCGAGCATGTCAAAGTCATAGAGACAAAAAGTAGAATGGTGATTGCCAGGAGATGGAGGAAGGGAAAATGAGAAGTTATTAAACAAGAATATAGAATTTCAATTTTATAAAATGAAATTTTATGGAGATGGATGGTGGTAATAGCTGTACAACATTATGAATGTATTTAATGCTATGGAACTGTACACTTAAAATAGTTAAGATGGTAAATTTTATATGTATTTTATCATAATAAAAAATAAGCTAGGTCATTGTGCTCATAAATTCATTTTCTGGTGTTCAAAAATAGGCATGTTTATAAATAGACAACTTCAATATAATGAAATACAATGAGAACATATATATATAAGAGAAATCTAACCTTGCAGGAAATGAAGTTTTCTCAGAAATGACATTTGAGCTTTATTTTAAAGGACAGATTGACCAAAAACATTTGTTCTCCCAAGAAAATAGGAGGGGAAAGAACATCCAACTGAAGTTTTCTAAGATATAGTTGAATTCCTAAGCTAAAAACTCAGAGAAAGATGTACCTTGAGATACAGATTCATGAGTCCTATACTCTTACCTCTTGGATTTCATCTGGGACAGTTGAGTCCATTAGTCTGAAGAGCAAATTTCGAAGTGGACCTGCCTGTCTCCCAAGAATGCTGGTGGCTACCCCTCCCGCAAGTGCAAGAGCAAGGTGGTTTGACAGAAGCTTCAGGCACAGTTTGAGGAAACTGTGGTGTTCCCTGAAACCAATTAAACTGCAGTGAACTTTTGGAACATAAAAGAGCACATGCTTTCCAGTTTCAGTAACATTTTTTTCTCTTTAAAAATTTTTTCAAATTATGACTAACAGTAATTTTTAAAACATGATTCATGAAATTATGGGTAACTCTCCATAAAGATTTGTATCAACAAGTATCTAAGTTTAGCTCTTTTTTAGATTGTAAAGAAATTTCATATAATTGAGAGGAAAATCAAACAAGAAAGAATAGTAAGTCAAAACTCTGGGGAGAGGCCAATGAGGGAAAAAGGAGACCTATGTAACACTTTAAACTAGCGGTCGCCAACCGGTGCTATTGTCCAGGAGGTCCGAAAGGTTGGCGATCACTGCTTTAAACAATAAAGAATTTTAAAAATAAATAAAAATAAATTCATCCAGCATTCCAAAAATAAAAAAAGAATAGTAAGTCAAAACTTTAAGTGAGTAATTAATAGACATGCACGCGCACACACAAATATACATATATAAAACGTACCTTGATGAAGGGAAAGGGAGTGGGGGAATCTCACTGTTTATTTTATCACAATATCTCTCAAGAAAAGAACGCAGGTGTGAGAAGGTACTCTCTTCAAGATCTACACAATAAGGTCGGTGCCATGCAACAACTTGTCTAGAAAAAAGTATTAAGAAAAATTATGGAGCCACCTTAACATAAAATTTTTACACATGATCAAAAACAAAATCTAAACCATTACTAAAGCTAAAAGTTTCAACAAGATACACAGAAAACCTATTGACTATGAAGATGATAAAACCTTTCATTTTAGCAACTGAGGAAAATCAAGAATTGGCCATCCCTAGAGTTCTTCAATAAGAAAATATATAACCACCCTCTGTTTTGTAAGGTTTGAATATTCACTCACCTGAAGGCAAGAAGGCCAAGACACATGATCTACTATAGCCCCTTCTAAGGGTCTATAAAATATATATTTCATTTTAAGAAACATAGTCTGACTCACAGTGATATGCTGACATCTATTAAAGGAAAAACTAAAAACTCTTGTGAAGATTTTCAAGATCTTGGAAACAAACTATCTACATATAAAATGGGAAGTAGCTGAGTTAATACTAATTTATATTCAATTTATTATTCTTTTGGGGTTTTGTTTTAGGGGGTATAAATGTATTTAATTGGTTACAACGTTATAATAAACCTCACCTGAATCAAAGGTCTAGAATGCAAATACAGTTGACTATTGAACAATGCAGAGGTTACAAGTGCTGACCCTCTCTCTACCCCAGTGCAGTAAAAAATCCATGTAGAACTTCTGAATCCCCAAAACTTAACAGCAGTTATCCATCAGTATCTACATGGGATTGGTTGTAGGACACACACACCCCTTGTGAAAACCAAAATCCGCAGGTGCTCATGTTCCCTGTATAAAATGGCAGAGAAAAATGCATACAGTTGGGCCTCCAACTGCCACAGATTGAAAACTACTGTTTCCAATCCACAGTTGACTGAATTCATGGATGCAAAATACACAGATATGGAGGGCTGGCTGTATATTTATTGGTGAAAAATCTGTGTATGTGTAAGTGGACTAGCACAATTCAAAGCCATGTTGTTCAAGAGTCAACTGTATAGTATATTCTAGGTTGTAAATTAGCCCAGATGAATCTAAAAATATCTGAAACAACCCTCAAATTCCTTAAAATTCAATCTCCCAATATTGGCTAAAAATCACCTACCCAATTAAACAGATCTATATTTATCACTTCATGAAAAAACTAAATTCCTGCAGAAAGTAACTTATTTTATTTAAAAGTCTGGCAATTACTTTTTGCAAAAACCATCCAGATAAAGGGTACAGAAGCTAATTATTTAAATTAATTAAGCCTACTTCTGGTTTTGATTATTTTAATTTAATTTCCTCTTGATATTTATACATTTAACTTTAAAATCATTATCTGGGCCCAACCAGTGTGACTCAATGGTTGAGCATTGACCTATGAACCAGCAGGTCACGGTTTGATAACAGGTCAGGGCACATGTCCAGGTTTCGGGCTCTATCCCCAGTAGGGGGTGTACAGGAGGCAGCCAATCAATGATTCTCTCTCAGCATTGATGTTTCTCTCTCCCTTCCTCTCTCTGAAATAAATAAAACCTTTTTTAATCATTATCTGGACACAGAAGAAATTCAAAATGTTTAGAAGACAAATTAAGAAAATATCTTAAATACAGGGATAACCTCATGCTTATAAAACATATCTAACCCCAATATTCAAATGGAAAGAAATCTAGATGTCAACTATCATAATAAGAAAACAATACTAAAAATATTCAGAAGTGTATTTTAAAACAAAGCACAGTTGTTTCTGATTTTACTGGTGCTTCTACTGCTATTAAAACATAAAATTTTTTAAATGTGGCTACTCTTACCTGTCTCTAGGAAGAGCAGTCCATGCCAGACTATGTGATGTTCCGGCAGAGATCTGCTGAATAGCTATGCCATCTAAGCCACTCACTTTCTTTGGTTTAGTAATAGGACCTGTGGAATTTCCTTGGCCACACTGCCCCATTGAGTTATTGCCCCAGGCATAAACTTCATTATCTAAAACAAAACACAAAGAACAAAAGAAAAGCCCAATTTAAATGTGATGTATTTGTAAAAAATGATAGTTAATACTAATTCTTAAAAAACAAATGATTTTACCATGAGAAAGAGCCAAACAATGACTGTCTCCAATAGAAATATCAACTATTCTGGTTGCAGCCAGTTCTTCAATAAGCTTGGGTCTCAAAGCTGTAGCTTCTGAAGAACCACAACCTAGACAAGCTCCACAGCCCCAAGCATAGACCTGAAACAAATAGAAATACACTACACATAATAACCTGAGAAATTAGAAATAAATATTATAAAAAAGTGATTTAATTCTACAAAACTTTACTGTTAAAATATTTACTGTTTTGATTCTTTTAAAGATGCTCATACTAATTTATTTTGTTTTTAAAAGTTTATTATACAGGCAGACAAAAACCTGAGCTGAAAGAAAAATAATTGGTCATAAAAAAAATACATGGAAGGATCTTCTGAGAGATACTGCCAAAGCTACTTATTGGCTTTCATTGTGTTATATTTACCCAAGCTTAGATTAGAAATACTGTTGCTATCTTAAAACTTCTCCTTTACATGTTTCTTACATTGAAGGTCCCAACAAATATTGTGTTGACTAGACCAAGGTGTGATCATATAAAAAAATTCTATAAATCACAAAACTGCCATTTATGATTTAGTTGAAAAATACCTTACCTCATTGTGATAACAATTTTAACTACAGCTTAGAAAGAGGACCATGTGAAACAAACATATTTATTTTTGACTAATACTGATTAAAGATGTTTGAGGGAAATATGAGGTGAAAAATATGGAATATAAAAGAATAAACAACTGCTAATTTAGCAACCCAAAAGCAAAATAATCAGCAAACTGAACAATTTTTTTTTTCTTTCAATGGGTCCTATAGACTCTTATCTTTGTGCCATTAAGTTTGGGAATTCTTTTGTCTTGCAATTATTTCAGAAAAGACTACTGAGTGATTAAACCTCTTCAACAAAAAAATGAAGAGCAAATACTTGTACCAGTTGTCAAAGAACTTACGTATAGAATGCCACATAATTCTAATACAAGAAAGGTTTATGTTAGGAGGAATTAGGAACTAAAGATAAATACATTGGTAAAATATACAGTCAATGTCACTGAAAATCTCCTAAATCATTCAAATACATATAGTACTGTCACTCATTAAGACCCACATAGCTCGTGCTCTCCCTCCTCTCAGGAGTACAGCCATGCCTGTGCTTTCCCTCCTCCCCACCACCCCAAAAAAAGACTCACATAGCTAAGTTTTGCTACTGCAGTATTTCTTTGCTTGAATACACGAAGAACTACTTGGCTTGCACTTCAGGGGCCTTGTTGTATAAAAAATACATACTATATTACACTTAATATGGTGGTGAGTTAGCACTGAAGAGGTCTGAGGGACTGAGATGAACCAAGAAAAAAGTAGATGTTCATTTCATGCTCAGCAAGTAGTATAATGGTAAACAGAACTACCCTTACCATTCAAAAGTTTTTCTCTCTCACTTTATTTTTTTCTCAGTTTATGTATTTGACTTCACATAACTTAGTGTACTCATAGAGCAAACAATTTACATGTTTCTTTGGAATTTAATGTACTGAATTTATTACTATTATTATATTACTAGAGGCCGGGTGCACAAATTTGTGCACCAGTGGGGTCCCTCAGCCTGGCCTGAAGGATTGGGCCAAAATTGTCTCTCCAACATCCCTTAGGGGGTTCCAGATTGCGAGAGGGTGCAGGCCAGGCCGAGGGAGGTTAACCAGCCAGGGAGGGACTGAGGGAGGGCTCCAGGGCATGTCCAGCCTGTCTCGCTCTGTCCCAATTGGCTGAACCCCAGCATTAAGCTAAACTACTAGTCGAAGCATCTATCCCCTGGTGGTCAGTGCATATCAGAGCGAGCAGTTGAGCAGCCTTAGTATATCATTAGCATATTATGCTTTGATTGGTTGAATGGACTACTGGATGACCAGACACCTAGCATATTAGGATTTTATTATATAGGAGGATTAGCAACTAATAGTTAAATAGTACTTCTTGGTTTACAGAAACTTTCCATTCAAATAATAGTTGTTTATGATCATTTGTAAGAAAGTAGGAATTATTACTCCTCTCTTACAAAAGCAGCATTGATGCTCAAGGGAGGTTGGTGATTTGCCTGTGGTTATACAACAAATAAATGAGCATCTTCTGGCTTCAATTCATTGATTCTCAGCACAAAACTCTCAGTGAGAAAGATGTAAAAGAGAAGTTTTAAGTTTTAAGGTAGCAACCAGCATTGTAACAAGTGACTAATGTAGTGAAGTACAAGGTGATAGTTTGAGGTAGATTATTAAAATTTTATTTATTGATTTTTTTTAGAGAGAGAGAAAGGAGGAGGGGGTGGATGAGAGAGGGAGATAAGAGAGGTGAAAGGGGAGAGAGGGAGAAAAGAGAAGAGAGAGAAAGAGAAAGAACATGGATCTGTTGCTCCACTTATTTATGTAGTCATTGCTTCATTTTTATGTGTCCTGACTGAGGGCAGAGTCTGCAACCTTGGTGTATGGGGATGATGTTCTAACCAACTGAGCTAACCAGCCAGGGTGTGAGGTAGATTTTTTAGGACACAAGGCATTCAAGTCTCTCAAAAAAATTTTTTTAATTATATGTTAATTTCCACTTTGCTGCTTATCTGCCTTTTGATTTAGTTTGAAAACATTTTTATACCACTACCTGGCACATAAGGGATTCCTAAAGGTAAGAGAATGAGTAGTTAGCTCCTTTTTCGACTGTCATTGCTGATGGATGTAAGTAGGAAACTACTGCCAGTCTATCACCATACCAGGACCCTTTCCATCACCAACAAACAAAGGGAAGTCAAGATACTAATGTATAAGTTCAAAAGTTTATAAAGAGATTGTAAAATTCTGACTATCCTAAGCCTATCAAACCTTTTCTTGGGACACCTAAACCTCTCAGATTATTTTCCATATGGAAATATTCTCCTTGCCCTCTCTTTTGATCACCTTCTTGCTTTGTTAGTTCATATCACTGGTTCCAGCAAGATCTAGTCTCTCTTTCTCCCACTATCCATGATTTTTAGGAAAACACTTAAGAGTTGCTGAGTGCTAAAAGGTTTTATAAAACCATCTTAAAACAAAGAACAGGGGGCTAAGGGCAGGTTTACCTGGGTCACACAGGCCAGGTCAGAAAATCTGATTCCTTCTTAGATACTGTATTTCACACAGGAGAAAACATATATGTTTTAAATGTCCTTTTTAACTTTAAATTTTGAATTACTTTTTGGTCACCTAGTTCTAGGAAATGATATAAGCCTTCATGCTCATCCTTTAGTCTTACCTGCCCTGTTGATGTCAGAGAAAGTGAAGACTGGCTCCCAGCACAAACTTTGCGTATGAACATTCCTTGTAAAGCTTCAATAACTTTAGGTTTATACACCCTGTTGGTATCACCATGGCCAAGTTTGCCTATGAAAACAAACAGATTCAGGTTAAATAATTTATTTGTTTTAAAGAACTTATGTTCTTGCAATTAAAACCACTTTAAAATAGATATAGAAAATTATTTTTGTTTTTCTCTCCTTTTATGGTGATATTTCTAACTTCAAATTTGCTTATATACTAAATAGCTTCTATATTAGAGTGCATATGAAATAATTGTTCCTAATTTTTGAAAAGATTTAATAGTTCATGAACTAGAAAACTTGGCAAATCACTAAAGAAGAAAAATAAGTGGCTAACATATATTCAATCTTACTAAGAACCAAAAAATACAATTTAAATTATATTATTTTCACTATTGAAATAATTTTTTAAATTATCTTACTTTAATACCTAGTGGGGTTTTAAAGAATATGGGGAAGTGTGCATTCTCACATTGCTGATAGCAGTGACTAAGTAAAGTGGACAAAGATTCAGTCATTCATTGTACTATTTTTAATACTGAAAAAAATTGGAAACTCTCCAGATACTCAATAAACTGGTTTTATAAGTTGTGCTATAATCGCATGAAAGAATACTTTGAGAATATTAAAAGAAAAATGTAGAGCCATGCTTGTTGACATAAAAAGATACTCATAAAATACTGTTAAATAAAAACCAGCAGGTTATTCAATAATATCTATGGTAAATATAGGCCTGCTTTGGTTTTTAAAAAAACATCTGTGCAGCAATATACAGTATGTACGTATTTGGTACATATCTACTAAAGTTTTAACAATGGTTATAGCAACATTTGTAGAAACAGTTCATTTTAGGTTTTTTAATTTCTATCATCAGTATTTGGGTTTTTCTACAGTAGACATGTACAACTGAAAAATAATTTTTAAAAATCTCAAGAAAAAAGGCCAAAGTAATCAACAAATAATTTTTTACATACCATTGTCTCCTCCTCCAAACGACCATACAGTTCTCCCATCTTTAGATAAAGCAATAGTATGTGAACTGCCACAAGAAACTTCTCCTACATTGCTAATGTCTTTTACTAATGTTGGAATGTTACGGCTATTACTGTCACCGTGACCTTGGTAAAACACAACAAAAAAGAAATATTAACTCTTTTTCTTTCGGCCATTACTTCACAGTTGGAATACACATTAAACAGAATTAATGCATTTTTAAGTGCAGATAAATATGAAAAACAGAATCATTTCTATCATCTTCTCTCATCCAATCTTCTAGGCAACTCCCAAACTCTGTCACCCAGTCTATCCAAGGACTCATTAGGACATTCTATTTATGCTCCTCTTAGAGCACTTTGTCAAATGCTATCTAGTATCATGCTCAGATTAATGTGTTTTCCCTTGCCACTAAATTATATACATCAAGATCATGATGATATCTTTCTTATCACTGAAATCCTGCAGTGCCTGCTCATAGTACACACTCAGTAAATACTTGATAGATTTCATTACATTTTTTAAATTTTAGCACCAAAATCTAGGTATTCTGTATATAAACTTATCTTCCTCTGAACTTAAAAACTAACAAAATAAATTACAGTCTTTGGCCTATTAATTCTAGTCTCACTCAATAACCATCATCATTTCGATTTTTCTATGAGAATAATTTCAATTAAAAAAAAGTTACCTAATCTTCCAAAGTCTCCTTCACCCCACGTGTACAATTCACCATCCTCTGTTACAGCAGCACTATGTCTGTATCCAGCCGACACACAAACAACTACCTGCATTGTACACAAAGTGAATTTGATGAACAGGAAGAGGATAAAACATATAGTTCCTATTTGACCCCATACAAAGAGACTTCAAAGATACTGATATTCACAACTCATCCAGGACAAGGCTGCCTGGCTAAGGGATCAAGAAAGTGCTGAAATATGTCCTATAGTTCAGAGCAGTGGCTATATGCTCTACATTGGCCAGGCCACAGACCCTGGTTTCCACCCAGAGGGGAGGACAACTTTTCTTAATTCAATTCACACAAAGGCAGTGTAAAAATGAGCAACTCCCCAACCCCAAATATATCAGCCTAATCACTTGCAAAAATATTATATCACTACTCAAGTCTTTACTCAAAGAGTTAGAGAGGGCTAAACTCATGGAACAATAAAAAAAAAAAGTTTAAATAAAACATTAAAATGAAACCTCCAATCCTGGCTAATCAAGTAAAACTCATTATATAATAGGAATAACTCTCAAAAACACACTGACTATTACCAATGCAGAAAGATCTAAGCCGTATATAAGCTTACATTAATTAAACTCATGATAGTAATTTTTACCCTCAAGTAAAAACTATATGCCCTCAGGTATATGGTTGGTGAGTGAAAATTAGGGGAATAAAGGCATGTACCAATATATTTTGGGGACCACTCATACCTTTTAACACTGATCAAAATCACTAACTACTGAAAAAAGATACATAGGGAAAAAATTTATACCAATAACTCTATGTCTTTTCAATTTCTAGTATCTCTAATATAAAATATTAGAACTGATTTTTAAAAGAATTGTAATTAAGGAAGAAAGGAGGTACAAAGACTGGGAAAACACAACTTCAAATAGTGTTTATCTGAAGTTCCTTAGAGCCCCATATTCAACATCTTATCAAGTATCCCCTGATATTGTCAGGTGGTTTCCAAATGTCACTGCTTGGAGGTTAATGTCTCAATTAAAATATTACATGTTACAATAAACTAAAATTCATTTAATTAGCCAACCTTGTCAACCAACCTCCCATTAAGGAAAAGTGTCCCACATGTAATTCTGACATAAAATTAAAACTTAGCCCTATCCGGTTTTGCTCAGCATTTAGATATATTGTCAATCTGTGAACTGAAGGGTCTCAGGTTCGAGTCCAGTCAAGGGCTCATATCTAGGTTGCAGGCTACCCCTGGCCCTGGTCAGGTGCGTGTGGGAAGCAATCAATTCATGTATCTTTCTCACAATCGATGTTTCTCTCACTCTGTCTCTCCCCCTCCCTTCTATTCTCTCTAAAAAATCAATGGAAAAATATCCTCCAGTGAGGATTAACAAAAAAATTTTAAACTTAAACATTAACAGATTTCTATGTGAGGAAATTTTCATGGAAAGAATACAATCCTGCTGAAACCGGTTTGGCTCAGCGGTAGAGCGTCGGTCTGCGGACTGAAAGGTCTCGGGTTCGATTCCGGTCAAGGGCATGTACCTTGGTTGCGGGCACATTCCCAGGTAGGGGGTGTGCAAGAGGCAGCTGGTTGATGTTTCTCTCTCATCAACGTTTCTAGCTCTCTATCTCTCTCCCTTCCTCTCTGTAAAATATCAATAAAATATATTTTAAAAAAAGAAAGAAAGAATACAATCTTAAAATGGAGAGACTCAAGCAATTGCATATCATTATATGCGTAGGAAGGAGATTTAGTGTTTATTTGAGTGTGACCTTGGGCAAGTTAGCCACTTTAAAAGCCTCATGTCAGCCGAAACCGGTTTGGCTCAGTGAATAGAGCATCAGCCTGTGGACTGAAGGGTCCCAGGTTCGATTCCAGTCAAGGGCATGTACCTTGGTTGCGGGCACATCCCCAGTAGCAGGTGTGCAAGAGGCAGCTGATTGATGATTCTCTCTCAATGATGTTTCTAACTCTCTATCCCGCTCTCTTCCTCTCTGTAAAAAATCAATAAAATATTTTAAAATTTTTAAAAAATTAAAGGTCTCAAGTCAAACTTTAATGGGAAGACAGGGGAGGGGTGCAAGGCAGGGCAGCAAGTGATCAATCAAAGGACTTATACGCATGCATATAAGCATAAACAATGGACACAGACACTAGAGGGGTGAGGGCATGTGAGAGGTGGGGGATGGCCAAAACGAGGTCAATGGGGGAAAAAGGAGACATATGTAATATTATATAATAATACTTTAAACAATAAAATTTAAAAAACATACATAAATATGTATATACATATATACTATATACATTTGAAATAATATTTGAAAAATATTTTCTCTCAAAATTCTTAGTTACAAATGCTGTTTTAAATCTTTCTGAAAATGAATTTATTTAAAATGTGAATCATTTTATACTACAGGATTTGTATATATGTTTCTTGTAAAACATAAAACAAAATCTTTTTTTTACAAAAAAACAAACTCAGATCAGAAAAAGTAAACATATGAAATGACAATTTCAATAATGTTTTCATAAAAGCAAGTTTTTCTTATTAAATTTTTATGATTGATTTAAGATGCATAAAGCAGAAACCAGGGATATTGTAACTATGACAGCACACAATTTGGGGACCTAATGAAACTGCAGACCCTGAAGGAAAAAAAAAAGCCTTATGTAAGTTTCTGTTAAAATGCTACTTCCTCCAAGAGAACTCTGACCTCATTATCTAATATCACATACTTTACCCAAGTTAGTATCTACTACATTACTCAATTTTCCTTTACTATTATTTGAAATTATTTTATCTGTTTGTTTACTTATTTATTATCTTTATCCCACAGATTAAAGCTCCAAGAAAGCAAGGAGGCCTGAAGTTCCTTAGAGCCCTATATTGTTTTCTTACCTGTGAAATGAGAAAATAACTACCTGAATAAGGTTATTATAGGAATTAAAATTAAATAATGTATGTGAAAATGTTTCGTAAACCATAAAAGAACTATTCAAAAGATAATCCAGAGAGCTGGGGGAACACAACTTCAGAAGGAACACAACAAAATCTGAAAGATATTGTCAATTATAGCACCAGTGCATCTAATTATTTTTTTGAGTTAAAAAAGAAAGCACATACCTTTCCTTGAAGAGGGCCCTGAATAAGCTTGGGATATTTCTGTGTTGAACTATTTCCATGTCCCAGTTTCCCATAATCACCATCTCCCCAACTGAAGACTTCTCCTTCTGTGGTAAAAGCTAAAGTGTGACCATCAGATCCTTTGGAAGATGAAACCTTTTTAATGGACCTGTGAGGCTCAAATGTTAACTTTTTTAAAGTAGACTGATTATTAGAATCTCCAAGGCCCAGTCTCCCATAGCTGCCTTTACCACAAGCTCTGACAGAGCCATCCGTAGAAATGACAAAAGTGCAGTATTGTCCAGCTTCAATCTATAAGCAAACAAATAGAAATGTAAATATAAAATGCTTGTTAGAATCAATGTGTTAATATTTACAGTTGGTTTTTACCAAAGAGGCTCAAAAGAAGTCTTTTAAAGCTAACTAGGGCATGGATCTTTATAGAGATTGAAAAGTAAATAGAAAATTAAGAAAACCATTAATGGCCTTTTCATGTTGCCTTTGTTGTGCTCCAATTAACATATATTTTCTCTTTCCAGGTTATTTACCTGGTCATGATTCAATGAAACAACAAAGTAAAATGTTTTAACCTCCTCTTATAATTAAAGGGCAAGAAAAAAAATGTTCCTATAAATTCCTTAGGGTCCATTATGGAACCATATTATATTCTAAATTCATTTTAAAATGTTTTAATGAAAATAATAATATAATAGAACATCTAGTTTAGCTAATGGTAGTTACAAATGTAAAAAAGTGACCATAATAGAAAAATGAAATACCAATCAGGCAAAGGGAAAATTCCAGTTTTTATTTACCACTTAGGTTGAATATAATGGTAAGTATGTTGCCACTCATAATTCTTTTTAAAAATCCAGATCCAACTTAATTTTTTAAAACTTGGGAATAGTGTTAGGGAAATGGGGGACTAAAAATATTTTTTTCTATTAAAATGAAAAAAACTGACACAGTATGATATAGAAACAATAGAGATAATAAACAATCAAGAATCTTCACTCATTTAAAAAACACTCATATAAATATTTATTTGCTTTAAAAAAATTTAAGCAAACCCTGTCATCTACAATCTGTAAGGTATGCAAATAACTCACGGTCTGAGCATCAGAGAAACTGGGAGCCAGCTTGGGCTGTAATATTTTCTCCTGTGTGCCTTCTACCAACTGATGGCTGCTATTGCTCCCCCAAACATAAACCTCACAGGTTTCTGAGACGATGGGAGCATCACCAGTCTGAATGCTATCTGGGCTAGCACATGTTCTTGAGTAATCAGAAGCCATTCTGCAAACCTATTAAAATTAAAAACATACAATGCATTGTCAAAATATTTTTAAAGTAGACATTTTAATAAATATTCTGTAATTACTGTTAACTTTCCTTCTTCTAAAACTCCCAACTGTCAAATAACCTAACAACTCATCCATTCTTAAACACAGATGGCTAGACTAAATACTACTATAGAATAAACCACTAAAAGATACAAATAAAGATGACAAAATGGGAAGATGGAGATACACAAGCAAACCTTTTTAACTAAAAATTTTATTATTGCATACAATAGCATTATAGAAAGACAGAGCTTACCAAAGTAGGAAAAAGTCACCACTGATAATCCCCTCACCATAATACAATAAATGTTATATTTTTTACATATGTCCTTCCAGAATTTTATGTTCTTTAACAGTTATTACAGTGGATATATAAGAGTGATAATACCACCCTAGCCAGTTTGGCTCATGGGATAGAGCTTTCTTCAAAGTGTTCTGGGTTCAATTCTGATCAAGGGCACGTATCTAAGTTGCAGACTCCTCCTTCACCCAGGCCCTGGTTAGGACTCGTGCAGGAGGCAACCAACTAATGTGTTTCTTTCACAATGATATTTCTCTTTGTCTTTCTCTCTCTCTTCCACTCTCTCTAAAAACCAATGGAAAAATATTCTCAGGTGAGGATTAAAAAAAAAAGTGATGAAATAAAAGACTCATGAAAAATTTCCATATTGTCTACCTACTCTTCCTAACTGAATTGATAATATTCCATCTAATATAAAAATCACAATTCATTTAACTACTTTCATTTAACTGGTCATTTATATTCTTTCTACTTATTTGTAATATAAGCTAATTTAAATATATTTGTTATGACATTTTTATTACTTCCTTAGTAGACCTAGAGAAAACTCAGAAATGGGACTACTAAATAAAAAAAATAACAATCTTATGATTCTTTTTTTTAAAATATATTTTATTGATTTTTCACAGAGAGGAGGGGAGAGGGATAGAGAATTAGAAACATTGATGAGAAAGATACATCGACCAGCTGCCTCCTACACACACCCCCACCAGGGATGTGCCTGCAACCAATGTACATGCCCTTGACCGGAATCGAACCTGGGACCTTTCGGTTCACAGACCCACACTCTATCCACTAAGCCAAACCGGTTTCGACACAATCTTAGGATTCTTGACACATACTATACTAAACTGCTTTCCAAAAACAGTACTACAACATTATTTTATCACTAGGGCTATCCTAAAAACAGTAATAGTCCAGAGTAATTCAATAGTCACACATACAGTATACACATACCATATTTGCCGGCGTATAAGACGATTTTTTGGCCCTGAAAAATATGCCTCCAAGTGGGGGGTAGTCTTATACGGCGAGTATATAACAAACTCTGTATTTTGAGTGGAAATGTTAGGGAGTCGTCTTATACGCCCAGTCTCTTATACGCCGGCAAATACGGTATTTTTCAGGGCCAAAAAATCGTCTTATACGCCGGCAAATACGGTATATACATAAAATAAAAATCATGACTTATTTACCATTTGTATTGAATATAATGGTAAAGTTTGTTGCCATTCATAATGCTTTTTAAAAATCCAGGCTTCTTCCCCATCCCACCAACCCTACCAAAATTGAAGGACCAGGATAGCCATCTCAGTTACCCTAACCAAGAAATACAGTGATATGAGTACAAGTTTTCACTGCATCCATACCAATAATAAGTATTGTGCTTTTTTGTGTGTGTGCAAACTTAAGTGGGGAAAAGAGGATACATTATTTTAACTTCACATTTCCATATTATCAATAGAACTAAAGTTTCTCCATCTATTTGTTTTATTATTTATTTATTGGGGCTTAATAGATTTTACTGACTTGTATGAACTCCATACAATACAGATATTAACTCTAACTGTTGGCAATACATTGTCTGCCTTTTAATTATTCCCCTGAATCAAATGAAAGAATAAAAGACAAATCTTCAATAGTCAATGTATTTGATTACCAACCCTTTACATAAAGGAAATAGAATAATTTAAGTCAGAATCTTTAAATAGTATTTACAATGGAATAATATGTGTTTACAAATATTTTCCAGTGAAAAATGGGGACAGTTTTGAAAACATACAACATATGTATAAGGGAAGGTTGCCAGTCCCTAATAAAATATCTGAAATTTTGCTGGAGATGAAAGGAGAGTGGGTCCAAGTGAGTTAGAATATTTCATCTAAATATATCTCTATATAAAAATGTCTAAGTGACAACTATACATCCATCTGAACATCTGACCGACCAACTGGTACATATAACGCACATTGACATTTGTGCAATACATATAAAGCTTTTGCTGGCGCAAATCACACGCATGTGTTTCAATCTGTCATTGTCAATTGTAAATCTGATTGACATTTCTATTATAGAGAAAGGGTGAATAGCAATATTAAAATATTCCTTCTAATTAAGTTCCTTTCAATATGCATGAATTCATGCACTGGCCACTAGAATTACTATAATATGACTTATAAGAATAATCATAGCCGCCATCCCTCCTCCCCCCAAAGAAAGAGAAGGGAGGCAGGAAAAAAGTCTACTCACAGAGCTTACAAATGTATTTTTTGAAAACAACTAGGAGCCGAAACCGGTTTGGCTCAGTGGTAGAGCGTTGGTCTGTGGACTGAAAGGTCCCAGGTTCGATTCCGGTCAAGGGCATGTACATTGGTTGCGGGCACATCCCCGGTTGGGGGTGTGCAAGAGGCGGCTGGTTGATGTTTCTCTCTCATCGACATTTCTAGCTCTCTATCTCTTTCCCTTCCTCTCTGTGAAATATCAATAAAATATATTTAAAAAAAAAACAACTAGGAGGTGGGTGGGATTCAGGGAAGATGACAATAGCAGGAGTAACATAGTTTTCTAAACATTCTGGATCACCACACAGAGCAACTAGAAGGCAAAATTTTCTCAGTGGTTAGAGCATCGGTCTGCAGACAGAAGGGTTGTGGGTTTGCTTCCAGTCAAGGGCATGTACCTCGGTTGCAGGCTTGATTCCTGCCCCACGTAAGAGAGGAAACCAATCAATGTGTCTCTCTCAAATTGATGTTTCTCTTTCTCTGTCTCTCTCCCTCCCTTTCACTCTCTGTAAATCAAAATTCCAAAACCATGCTTAGCATTCATAACAAAATCAGGCAACAATGGTAGTTCCAATAACTCCAAATATAAGCTGGGGGAGAAAAACCACTACCAAACACAAAATCTGTGTGGTAATGACATTTGTGCAAGAGGAAGCAACATAGTGTCTGACAGACAACAGAACGAAAGAGAGAAAGAGAGAGAGAGAGAGAGAGAGAGAGAGAGAGAGAGAGAGAGAGAGAGAGAGAAAGAGAAAGAAAAAGAAAGAAAGAAAGAAAGAAAGAAAGAAAGAAAGAAAGAAAGAAAGAAAGAAAGAAAGAAAGAAAGGAACCAAAACAAACAACTAATCAGGTAGCCACTGAAAAGAACAGTGAACCAAGCTAAGAAGTGTTTTCAACATGTTTAAGATAGGGTAGGCTAAGCTATGATGTTTGGTAGGTTACATGTATTAAATGCACTTTTAACTAAATGATATTTTAAACTTATAAGGGTTTTATTGGAATGTAACACAATCATATGTTGAGGAGCATCTGTACTCTAAAAGTCAATGGATACCTAAGTGAGGAGGAAAAGGGTTATGAAAGAATAAAATTTTATTCCTTTACTTGGGTAAAGATTAGAAGGATTTTTAAAAATATATTTTATTGATATTTTACAGAGAGGAAGGGAGTGAGATAGAGAGCTAGAAACATTGATGAGAGAGAAACCTCGACCAGCTGCCTCTTGCACACCCCCTACCGGGGATGTGCCCGCAACCAATGTACATGCCCTTGACCGGAATCGAACCCAGGACCTTTCAGTCCGCAGACTGACGCTCTACCACTGAGCCAAACCGGTTTCGGCAGAAGGATTTTTTTTTAATGATAAATCATTAAACCAACATTTGTTTGTATGTCTTTCTATATCTGTTTTACTTTTTAAAAAATTACAGTTACCTTCACATGATACAAAATTCAAAATGAATAAAAGGATATATACACTGAAAAACATGTTCCCTATCCCTGATGCCAGACACTCCAGGTCTACAGACAACCACTGATATCACTTTTTTTTGCATTCTTTCCAGAGGTATAACAGATTATTTTTAAGGAATAAATACATATTTTAACACAAAGTAATTTGTAATATAAAAGCCATAATTATTACATACCTCTTCAAAGAGACATAAAGCTGCCTCATAGAGTGAGCACAACCCATCAGATGTTCTGGTTGGTTCCCTCCACTGACTCCGATCAGCAGATGAACCCTATAATTAAAACATTGTGAGGAAAAAGATAGACATATGTATTAAAATCACAAAAACATTTGAGAACTGTTTATATGATTATGTGCATTAAGATCAAATATGAACATCAAGTCATAAAATCAACTTTACAAATAAATGTTATAAAAGATTTGGCTATAGAGTAAAACCATAAATTAAGTGCCATTCCTTCATTGATGACCTTATTAAATAGTGATTTTTTTCCTAAGGGTCACAGGGCTTGAGCCAAAAACAATCAAAGAGGCAGAATTTAAAAAATTACACATTTTTGTGGGTGGTCAGAATGCAGTAAATTGGATCCAAGAAATATTCTATTCCCCCTGGGGCTTCCTTGCCCATCTGCCCCCAAGGATAAAGGCAAGTAGAATATAGCCAACTTGAGTGATGACCCTGACCAGAGCAGGAAGTCTGGCCCTCCCTTTTTAGAGTAAGCAGAACCCATCAGACATTCTGGTTGGTTCCCTCCACTGACTCCGATCAGCAGATGAACCCTATAATTAAAACATTGTGAGGAAGAAGACAGACATATGTATTAAAATCACAAAAAACATTTGAGAACTGACCTTAGGATTTTAGTTGTGTTGAAACTAAAAAGGGTCACCAGGTATAAACCTGCTGCTACTAAAACAACTTTTATTTAATTGTTTAAGGTGGTATTTCTCAAATTTTTAAATAGACATGAATTATCTAGAGATCTTGTTAAAATACACATTCCAATTCAATAAATATAGATGGGAGCCTGAGATTCCACTTTTCTTAACAAGTTCCCAGTAGATGCCAATGCTGCTGTCTGGTGCCCACTTTGTAAGGCTTTAGAGAACCACTTGTCGGTCTGGAGTCATACCAGAAGCTGAGTGTTCAAAATTAATTAGTCCTTAGACACACCAGGTGTTGCTATATTAGTAAATACTTTGGGGCATAGCCTCTCCAAATTCCATCATTGGGAAAAACACAATTGTAATCTTCGGCTCCTCTGTTTATTTTATTTTTTTAAAATATATTTTATTGATATTTTACAGAGAGGAAGGGAGAGAGAGAGCCAGAAACGTCAATGAGAGAGAAACATTGACCAGCCGCCTCTTGCACACCCCCTACCGGGGATGTGCCGGCAACTAATGTACATGCCCTTGACCGGAATCGAACCCGGGACCTTTCAGTCCGCAGACCGACACTCTACCACTGAGCCATACCGGTTTCGGCTGGCTCCTCTGTTTAAGGAACACTTCTAGTGATCATCAAGCTAATAGCAGATGAGGAACAGCGTGTTGTACCTTCCTAAGAGCTGGCACCAGAACCATAGATACCTTTTTTATGCTTTTCTATAGTATAGAGGAAAATATTAAAAACTGTATAGTTTTCATAACAGACAGACCTGGGTTTAAATCCAAACTACATCACTTTTGACTGTGTGACTGAAGGATACGGTCCCTTATCCTTAGACAGAATAATGCCTATACTATGTAGGGCTGTTGGAAGAATTAACTGAAATTATGTATAAAACACACCTAACACAGTTCCTAACATACAGTAAGTAGTAACTGCACTTTGCACCATGTACACTGAGAAAGAAGAGAAAATACAGGGAGTCTTTAATAAATTATTGCCAGATTTAAGAATAAGAAATTAATAAAATATCCTTCAAACATTGTTTGCAGAGACTGTCACTGTTTTCTGTTCTTCCCGAAATAGTTGAGAGGCTAGTCCCAATCAATTAGGATTACAGAGATCTCTAAAACCTATTGTATACAGAATTCTTAATGTGTTTTGTAAACCTACTGCATAATATAACAACAACAACAACAAAAGGGCAATACCTAAGCATTTTAAAAGAAATTAAATTTTGAAAAATATAGTACATTAAATGTATAACTATATACATTACTAACATGCCATAGGAAGTCCAATGGTCCAGAGATAAAGTAGGAATTAAAATAACAAACTAGTGGTTTCATAGGTCTTCATTTAATTACCTTCTTCTTAAATACCTACCGTTAAAAATAATGTAATACCTTTTATTTTTTCACATTTATCCTTAGCAGATATTAAGACAAGAACATAAGACTGGATGGAGTACATTTATGCTCTTGCTATCTGGTTTTACTCTACTTAAAATTGGTTCAATGACTCCCTACTAGCTACAGGATCAAGAAGCAAGGGATTCAAGGCCCTGCCTAGCTTGGCAGTCTCATCTCACCTCATTCCACATCATACATCCAGGGCTTGCTCTTCCAGTCACTTTATGAAATTTGGTCCTCTCATCTAAAAAATTCTCTAGTCCCCTCACTGACACATATCATGTTTATAGGAAAACTCTTCCTACTTTTCAACTAAGCTCAGGGGTTCCTCCACCATAAGTCAATTCCAGCCCCTTCCCCTCCAGCTCTCTTCCTGTATCCCACCACCTCCTCCCTGTGTATAGACTTCTAGTACAACCCATTATCATTAATTTGAAATGTCCATGTATCTCTCTTTCCTTAAACTGCGAGCTGGCTGAGGGCATGGACACTACAAAGCTTATTCATTTTTTTAACCCAGTGCCTAACAGTATTTGGCATACAGTGCTCAGGAAACATCTAGTGGCATCAAAGTCCAATTTGTTTATTGTTATTTTTTTAGAACTTGCAGATGTACACTGACATTGTTTCTCTACTCTTGATTTAAATCTAAGTTAATGAATATCCTGTGCACTCCCATTCAAACACAATTACTATGTATATGGGTAGTGGAATTTAAAAATCACACAAGTAAATACAACTTATGAATTAAACATATTTTTTTAATCCTTAAGGCAAGTACACAATTGATGGTTATGCGTCTCTATCTCTAATATCTAGGTTGAGGATACATTTTATCCCAGTTGTTCAGAGGTAGAGAAACTTAAGACAGGGACGATCAGGTCAGGTTGAGGTCCAATGTACCAGGAGATATTTTCTGAGTTCTCAGACACTACTGTAAAGTGTAAGAAGCATGGGTTCTGGAGACCAAGAGCATCAGACTCTATTGCTTATTGTGCAAGAAAAAATACTGAATATAAAATTCAATTAAATAACCATTTCTTTCCCCTAAAAAGTCAATCTGAGGTTTGACTAAATTAAAAACAAAATTCTTCCCCCAAAATAGATCCAGGATTCCGAGGAAAGCAATCTAGTTTTCTGGGGTGTCCTTGTCCTAACAAGGAGTTATATTATAGGGTACAGTCTTGGTGAGTAAAGACACTTTTCTGACTAGGTATAGTTGACATTTTGCCCAGGAATAAAAGAAGCAAAGTGGAGAGAAACTAGAAATCCAGCCATAAAATAAACAATATAGTTTCAATCTACTTTAAGGTAGGCCTTCATAGGGAAAAAAATAAATAAATTGATTTAACATATAAGGGGGGGGAGAGGGAAGGGAGGCAGAAAAAACATGGGCTTTACAGACACTCAGGGTTGTAGTAGAAATTAGTTAACATGGTGCCTGGTCCATAAGTGCTTAATCAAAAGTACACATTAGAATTCTAGTTCTTTTGAGAAGTAGATGTGTGAATTTAGGATAATTGCCAATTTCTTCATCCTTAAGATAAGGATAAATAATATCTTAGAAATTAACATGATACTTGAATGAGTCAGTGCACATTAAACCACCTGGTAGGTAGTAGGCACTCAATAAAGGTTACCCCTCCTCTTCCCTAAGTGCAGGTATTGGGGAGCAGCAAATAAAACAAGCCAAAAAGGAATGAAATGTTTATTACAGGTTAATTAAATGAAGATTAAAATACACTGGATAGGTAAATATACTTTCTATAAACATTTCTTAAGCTAATAGGGCCAATTTAAACTAATAGCCAAATAAGCATACAAACCTAAAGATAGTGAGACTAAACTAGATTGCTTTGAAGAAAACAATCTGGTTTCCTGGGGCACCCTCTTCCCACTAAGGGGCAATATTGTAGAATAAAGCCTTAGGCTAGATGGGGAAGAAACCTCTGACTCAAGGTATTTAGCATTTTGTTTAAGAAGGAAAATACACTATGAACAAGCATATAAGCATACTAGAGGCCCAGTGCACAAAATTTGTGCACCGGTAAACTCCCTAGCAGCTACTGATTGCCAGCCAGGGCCTTCCTTCTCCCAGTCGCGGGCCAGGGCAGGGCTGACCAGGGGGAGGGATAGTGGGCAGTTGGCTGGCCGGCTCCGCCCCTTGGTCAAACTCCTGGAAGAGGGGACAATTTGCATATTAGGCTTTTATTATATAACTAGATTGTACAATCATTAATATATTTTCTTTGTAACAAGGCAATGCAAAATAAATAGACTATAAAATGAAGAATTAAGCAACTCTCCCAGAAATACTAACACATACCCATTAATAGATACATTATTTCAGGTCATTAAATGGCATTACCATATTTGCCGGCGTATAAGATGACTTTTTGGCCCTGAAAAATATGCCTCCAAGTGGGGGGTAGTCTTATACGGTGAGTATATAACAAACTCTGTATTTTTAGTGGAAATTTTAGTGGGTCGTCTTATATGCCCAGTCGTCTTATACGCCGGCAAATATGTATTTTTCAGGGCCAAAAAATTGTCTTATACGCCGGCAAATACGGTACATGTTTGAAAGCAGTGTAAATTTAGAGAAAATTAGAAAAATAGATATGCAAGTAAATGAGTTTAAATATTGAATAAGAAAACAGAACAAGGTCTAACTGCCTCTCACAGGTGTTCCCTCAAACATTCCTTACTTAGATTATTGAATCTCCGGCTCTCAGTTTCCACTTCAGGTGAAGATCATTTGGGCCCTGTCAGCATTTCCATATATTGAACAAAGCACTGTATGCTTTCCTTGTCTTGATTTTAATATAAACCAGATGAACATTAAATGCTCTGGTTTTAAAACAAATTCAACACAATTGTTTTCTTATGAAACATCCCTGTTAATCTAAGAGCTTCCCACTTTTTTTTTCCCCTGGGGGGGGGGGGGGGAGTCTTCAAATACATGTACATAATTTATAAATAGCATTTTAAAATTTTATTTTATCTTAACTAAATTTGTTAATTGATATTTGGTAATAAAGGGCACCAAAAAGACTGATCCATGAAACCCAATTAAAATTTAGTTTATAAATGTTTCAGTCTTTATATTCTAAATTTGTATTCTTTTTTATGTTTTTCATTAATTTCAGAGAGAATAATGGAGAGGGAGAGAAGGATAAAAACATCAATGATGAGAGAAAATCATTGATCAACTAGCTGCCTCTACACACACCCCTACTGGGGATAGAGCTGGAAACCCGGGCATGTGCCCTAACTTGGATCTAACTGTGACTTCCTGGTTCATGGAACCATGCTCAACCACTGATTCACACCAGCTAGGCTAAATTTGTATTCTTAATTTAATTTATATTCTTGGTTTTCATAAAGGCATTATGTTTCAGTCTTAGAAATTCTTGAAAATGACCATACTACACTACAATTCATTGTTTATTCTTTAATGTGACACCCAATGTTAGTTTCTTTTTTTTAATCCTCACCAGAGGACATGCTTAGAGGGAGGAGGAAGAGGAGAGAGGGAAAAAGGAAGAGAGGGAAAGAGAAACATGGATGTAAGAAACATTGATCGGTTGCTCTCCATATAACCCAACCAGGATCAAACCACAACTCAGGTATGTGCCCCCACCAGGAATGGAACTGGCAACCCTTCAGTGCACAGGATTTCACTCAACCAACTGAGCCACTCTGTCAGGACCCAGGATTAGTTTCATAATAATAGTCAAGCAATTACTTTCCTCCAAGAATAATACACTCTTTCACAGATCTTTATTAGTTCATCACTCTCCTTCATTCAGGTCTCTGCTCAAATGTCACAATTCAGAGTCGCCTTTCCCTGACCATATTAAAAGCATACCTTTCCCCTCCCCACTCTTTGCCTTGAGCCTATAATTTTGTATAACAGGCTCCCTTTACCTTCCTAATTTTAATTCTTAGGACTTCTCACTATCTGAAATTATTTATTGACTGTTTGATTCCCTTACCAGGCTGTTAGCTCCATACAGCAGCAGCTGTATTTTTCTCTGCTGTATCCCTAGGCCTACAATAACACTTGGCACAATGCTTAATAAAAATTGAGGATAAAATCAGAGATTTTTTTCAAAAGACCTCCACACCCATTTCACATGTGTTTACAACAAAGAATTAGATGAGCCAAAACCGGTTTGGCTCAGTGGATAGAGTGTCGGCCTGCGGACTGAAAGGTCCCAGGTTCGATTCCGGTCAAGTGCATGTACCTTGGTTGCAGGCACATCCCCAGTGGGGGGTGTGCAGAAGGCAGCTGATCGATGATTCTCTCTCATTGATGTTTCTAACTCTCTATCCCTCTCCCTTCCACTCTGTAAAAAAATCAATAAAATAAATTTTAGGGGGGGGGGGAATTAGATGAACTTCCCAAGTTCACATAAGTAGCCATAAAACTAAAACTGCAATCCTGACTCCTGATGCAATGGTCTTAACTGAATTAACTAGCCTGTCCTTGAATTACATATTCACATCAACTTTTATAAAAGTTTTTTCACTCCAAGTACATAAAATATTTAACTATCACCAGAACTCTCAAATCATCCCATATTACCACAAATATGTTAAAGGTTTGGTGGACTTCTCCCAAAATCATTAGACAAAAATTTTAAAGTTGAGATTTATATAATACATACCAAAGAACGCCTCATCTGCATTAATATCATCATAAAGCAGTCAAAGCTGATCATTCCTTCCTGGCTTGGTAGTAATTTGCTTTTCTCCATGGAATTTACAACTGCTGAAGCTCCTAAAGCCATTTCGATCCATTCAAGAAGATATCTCAAAGAGCCTCGTTGAGCTGCTAAACCAAGCAGCAACTCAGAAGCTAATCTTCGACCTAAAGTATCTGCCCCAGAATTGGGAATAGTTACTCCTTTAAGAAATGTTGTTACTTGTGATAAGCAGTCCAAGCCCATTGGAGGAATCTTGCTTTCGTTTGCTAAAGATAATGGGGGTAAAGAACTCACAACTTCAATTGCAGTATGAATAACGTCATTGCAAAGACTGAGACCAGGTCCCGACACAGGCATCATCCAACTTTGTCTTAGAAGTGCAAATAATAAACTTAGTCCAGTTCGAACACCCATTTCTATAAGTGCATCAGTGCTTGACCGGGGACGCTCACTAACAGAATGGACATCTGCTGAACCAGAACTGCTCTCTGGAGAATGCTGCTGCTGTTTCACTTTGCCTTTGTCATGGTATTTATTAGAAAGTGCATAAAAAACACGCTGGAGTACAAGCAGTCGTTTTCGAAGTGCCCCAGCAAATGGGGAATCTGAACAAACCATCTTCGCTAGTGCTAGCTGGCTGCTAAGAAGGGCATCCAAATAGTGGTCCTGCTCATCACTTGAAAGAGACTCACGTTCAAAGTCTGGCAACTGTGGTCCTTTGAGACACAAAACTTGTTGGGGCAAAAGTATTACTTCCTTATTACTGACTAGTTTCGAATACAGAACAGCAACCCCTTCTCTTGTAGCAATAGATTCACTGTCCTCTGTAATCCAAGAACTGTTTAGGTGTTCAAGCCATTTCAGTTTCACTGGTGGAACCATAGTTGCCATGTTGATTTATTCTTTAGCCATTAGTCCTGTAAAGGAAGGAAAAAAAAACAGTCAAAGACTTATATGGATAATTCATAAAAAGTTTTTAACTGGATCTTATATTACAATAAGTGATTTCAAGTAATGTCTGGACTAGTTAATAGTAATATACCATGATTACATAAGATAATACTAGTAATAGGAGAAGATGAGTGAAGGATATATGGGAACTCTGTACTATCTTTGCAACTTTTGTGTAAATCTAAAATTATCACAAAATAAAAATATTATTTTAAAAATTTGACTCTCACTGAACCAGTTTGGCTCAATGGATAGAGCGTCGGCCTGCGGACTAAAAGGTCCTAGGTTCGATTCCGGTCAACAGCATGTACCTTGGTTGGGGGCACATCCCAGTAGGAGATGTGCAAGAAGCAACTGATCAATGATTCTCTCTCATCGATGTTCTAACTCTCTATTCCTCTCTGTGTAACAAACAAACAAACAAACAATGAAATATATATATATTTTTTAATTGGCCCTGGATGGTATAGCTCAGTTGGTTGGAGTGTTGATCCGTGCACCACAGGTTGCAGGTTCGTTTCCTAGCCAGGACACATACCCAGATTGCAGGTTAGATACCAATTGAAGTGCATACAGGAGGCAACTGATCGATGTTTCTTACATCAATGTTTCTCATTCTCTCTCTTTCTCCCTTCCTCTCTCTCTAGAAATCAATAAAAGCATATCCTCAGGTGAGGATTAAAAAAAGAAAAAGAAAATGAACACTGAATTCAGAATGTGAAAAAAAGTAATGAGTCAATGAATTTGCTTTTAGTTCTCTAATCTGTAATGAGTCAAAACTGGTGGTTGGAAAAAAAACCTGGTAGAATAGAGGACAAAAATGGTATCTATACCTAGTGCAGTGTCTGATATCTCATACTTCCTCATTTAAGGATGCACTCCAAGAAACAAATTGACAGTAATTAACAGTGAACTAGAGAACTGAAATAATATAATTAGGATACTAATGAACTAAACCAATAATGAGATTCAAAGGAACAAACTAAAACCAAGCTCTGAATGTTTAAGGAAGAAATCTTTCATTCATTCAAGAAACAAACAATTCTTAAATTACTTTAAATGCATTAGGGCAATGAGGAAAGAGTTTCAGCTCTTCTTAAGTAGTCAGTAAAGTAACAATACCAACACACAACAATGCACAAACAATACAATTATAATACTGCCTCATAAAGATGGTTGTAAAAATTCTCAACTAAAATATTAGCAAGTGGTTAATTTTAAAAGTTAAATTTTAACTTTAAGACACTAAATTTAAAACATTAGAAAGTTTTAAAAGTTAACATTTTAAATATTAAAAGACTGACCATGAAATGTGAGTGGGGTTTATTTCAGGAATAAAATGATGGTGCAACATAAGCAACTGTATTAACATTACCAAACATATGTCATACGGTGAAATGTTAAAAAGGCATCTGATAAAATCCAACATCCATTTCCAATAAAAACCTACTACTAATAAGGCAAGAATAAAGATTTTCTTTTTTAAAATGAATAAAAGTTGCAAAACAAAAGAAAAACAAGTAGCACTGGCTTATGGAGTCAAATGCAAGAAAAGAGTGCACATTTTACCACTATTATTGATGATAAAATTAAACAAAAAAATAAGTATTATATATTCTAAAAACTGTTATTTGCAGGTGACATTATTAAATACCTAGATAACCCATCAGAGAATCTGCCTAAACATTAAAAAGAGCACTGTTATGTAGTTGATTACAAAAAAAAGTAGTTAATTACAGAATAAATAAAAATCCAAATTCATGGGTCAATGGGGAACAATATGGGACGTATGTAATACTTTCAACAATGAAGATTTAAAAAAACAAAAACTCAAAAGTATCTTGCTCTATGTAATCATGTCCCCAGAGCCACAATCTAACTTCAAGGTGGTTTCACACTATCATGACCCTGCTGATCAACTGCCACTGAACATAGTTAAAACAGAAAATAGGAAGATGGTGGCAAACTCTTCAGGGCAAGGTTTTCAAAACAAAAATAGTTACAATTTTTGCAGAACTGGACAAAGAATGAAGAAAATTACTAAAGCAGAAACAATCTTTAACAAATCATCCTGGAGCTAGCATTAATTTCTCCATGCCTCAATTTGCTAATCTGTAAATGGGAGGGTAATAAGAGAACCTCTAAGGGTTAAAGGAGAATAACAAATGAAATTCTTAGAATCACTGCTTGAAACAAAGTGCACACTTAATAAATGTAAACTGCTATTGTTAATTATTGCTATCTCTACTATACATCGGTTGCATATATATGCAGAGATGTATTAGAAGTGTTTTTTAAGTTTAGAAGGACCACCACCCACTACCCCTAAACTCATAATAGTGATTTCCCAGGAAGATGGCAGGTGTCAAAGAGAACATCAACTTTGTGTTATGTTTCCATTTTAAAATGGTAATATAAATGTGACAAAATTATAATACCTATTAAATGATGGTAGAAAAAATCATAGGGTCTTTTTTTTATTCTCTGTATTTCTCTTCAGTCTTAAAATTTTTCTCAAGGAAAAACAAAAATGTTTGTATGATCATATTGTTTTCAATTACAATACTGGTAATCTAAAGTTATTACCCTGGCCAGGTAGCTTAGGTGATTGAAAGGTTAGTGGTTCAATCACCAGTCAGGGCACATGCCCGGGATGCAAGCTCAATCCCCATTAGGGGGCGTACAGGAGGCAGCGGATGGATGTTTCACTCTCATATAGATGCTCTTTCTCCCTTGTCTCTCTCTCCAAAAAAATCAATAAAAAAAAAACCTTTAAAAAACAATTATCAGTCACATTATTTTATTTCAGGACATAGAAAAATGTAAATATATCTTTATAATGGATTTGTTTTTATAAACAGCATTTTAACAACAAAAAATCCTAGCATCTCTAGTGTTGATGTCCCACAACTGCTCAAAAAACAAAGTAAAACTGTTTATTTAATCAACTACTTTCAGTGTAGTTCTTGTTATCAGAAACAGTTAAGTTGGGGCAAGTTGCACTTACTAATAACAGATTTATTTTTCATTTTCCCTGAAACTCCAAGATTGTATATAATATTCACATAGTTTATATCAATACATTCAACCAACCTACATTTTCTCTGCATTTTTATTTCATTTTATTTTTAATTTCTTTATTAAGGTATTACATATGTGTCCTCATCCCTCCATTAACCCTCCAAACCCTCCCCCCACTCATGGCCTCATGCCCCTAGTGTTCATGTCCATTGGTTAGGCTTATTTTCAAAAATATGGAATGCTTCACGAATTTGCATGTTACCCTTGCACAGGGGCCATGCTAATCTTCTCTTTATCATTCCAATTTTAGTGTACGTGCTGCCGAAGCATGCACCCAACCAACATTTTCAAACCTTAATGTCTTAAGTCATTTTATCAACCTCCTTCCTACTTTAGCTACAAAAAAGACAAGTATGATTCAGTAAATATTAGAATGGAATCAGGAAATTAAGATGATAATACTTAAGAAATGATCTTGGGGGAAAACCACTTACACTCCCCAGGACTTGTCTAAAAAAATGAGATTCAAATGAAATAATCTTCAAAGTCTCGCTCAGTTCTAAAACACTATAAGCATTTATATTTTAAATAAAACCCAAATGTCTGATAACATACAAAATTTGATCTTACTGCATTCTAATCACTTCTGGAAAGAACAGAAAAAATGCAGAAGGGGTTTGTGCTCAGTAAAGGTTTGCCAGATGATACTTGCCAATGCTGACTTTTCAAATCTCTCCCCAGATATAGTCCTAATAGCAAATTAGATTGAATGTGTACTCCTAAGAGGTAAGTGGTATCCCAAACTAAGTAGTCCATTTAAAGCAACAAATTACTCTAAATTTTCTAAATTCCTACAATCATGACTTTTTAACTTCATAATATATGGCATGCTTTTAAATAAAATGTTACCTACATACTACTGAGAATTTAAAACTGAAAAGTTAAATAACTTCCCTACATAAAAATGAAATTACCAGAAGATGCCATACTTCTGCCCTGGAATAGCTAGGACTTCTCCCTCCCCTCACCCCCAGTCTCCAAGCCCAAATTCTGCGGTTGGAGAAAAAAAAGATAAAGGAGTAATCATCCATTTCCTACTTGAAAAAATTAATGAACATTCACAAATTATAACACTTAAGAATATAGCAATAGGTTCTTAAAGCACAAGTTTCTGCTCTACAGGGTTTAAAACCCTGGGAAAAGAAAATCTGGTCAATTTTTTTAGTCACGAACAATTGCATTTTACTGTGGTTTTGTTCAAACCTTATGTTCGTTTCTATAATTTGGTAGACAAAAGTCCCTGTTTAAAATCAATCTGGAGATAATTTGTTTGCCCATTTGAACCATCAGTAAACTCAGGATTTTTTAAAAAACTAAATCTAGTCCACAACTAAGGGGAATCATCACTTAAATCCATTCAACAACAAATACAATTTCCAACAGTGGCATCTTATGCAATTTTTAAAAATATGTTTTTATTTATTTCAGAGAGATGAAGGGAGAGGGAGAAAGATAAAAACATCAATGAAAGAAAATCACTGACTGGTTGGGCATCAAGCCTGAAACTTAGGCATGCCCTGACTGTGACCTCCTGGTTCATGGGTCAATGCTCAACCACTGAACCATACCAGCTGGGCATCTTATGAAATTTTTTAAAAAATGTTTCATTTTATACATGATTAAGGGTACTAAAATATGAATAAATTTGAAATATTAGAATTTAAAATTCACAAACCTTTACTGAGCACCTACTACGTTTCAGATCCTTTAAATTATCATAAAAATATGTAAGATAGTTAATAACACCATGGAACACTTTAATTTTTCTTTCTCTTTCTCAATTACAGCAGACATACAATACTATATTAGTTTTGGGTGTACCACATGGTGACTAGACATTTTTTTAATAAATCTTTATTATTCACATTATTACAATTGTTTCTCCTTTTTCTCCCCCAAAGCTCCCTAATCACCCAGTTCCCTTCCCACCCTCTGCCCTTACCCCCTCTCCCCCCAATTGTCTTCATCCATTGGTTATACGATTTCAATCCAGTCTCTCACTGCTTCCCCACCCCCTTATCCTCCTGATAATTATCAGTCCACTCCCCTTCTTTGCCCCTGATTCTACTATATTCACCACTTTATTCTGTTCCTCAGATTTTTTTTTCATTCTCTTTTCCTTTTTTCCATATATGAATTTCAAGTGGGACACTCTCTCTCATTTGTTTTTGTAGGGAAATACAACAGTGTTCTGTAGCTAATGGCTGCAGATTGTCCAAGTGTCTCAGGACCACACGAATAGAATCCGCTCCTCCTCCGGTTCACATTGCCCCCTTCCCCCCAGGTCCCACTGTTTCCCCGGGGCACATGGCTCTCCCCAGTGTACACGGCTCCCCAGGTCCTACCGCCCCCCTTGGGCACACCGCTCCCCTGGGGCATACAGCTCTCCCGGGGCACATGGTTCCCCTGGGGCACACAGCCCCCCTGGGGCACACGGCTCTCCTGGGCACATGGCCCCCTGGGACACACGGCCCCCAGGGGAATACATTATTATAACTTACTAAGTAGTCCCTCCAGCAAGTTGCTTATCCATCTGACACCCTATATAGTTAATACAATAGTGTTTACTATACTCCCTATGCTGTGCCTTATATCCCCATGACTTTTATAACTGGCAAGTCCTTCTTCTTAATCTTTTCACATTTTTCATCAATCTTCCCAACTTCCCTCCCATCTGCAACCATCAATTTGTTCTCTGTATCTATAAATTTCTGTTTGTTCATTTTTTTTCTTAGCAAAATCATATGGTATTTGTCTTTCTCTGACTTATTTTCAATTAGCATAATACCCTAGAGGTCCATCCATTTTGTTATAAATGGCAAGATTTAATTCCTTTTTACGCATAATATCCCACTTGCTGTATGTACCATCTACCTCGCCTTTTGTCCATTCGTACACCAATGGACACTTAGGTTGCTTCCTTATCTTGGCTACTATAAAGTTGCAATAAACATAAGGGTACATATATTATTTTGAATTAGTGTTTTGGATTTCTTCACATAATACCCAATGTGGAATTGCTGGGTCATATGGTAGTTTTACTTCTAACTTTTTGAGGAACCTCCATACTACTTTCCATAGTGGTTATACCAATTTACAATAACACCAAGTGTCCAAGGGTTCCCTTTCTCCACATCCTGACCAACAGTTGTTGTTTGTTGATTTATGGATGACAGCCATTCTGACAGGTGCGAGGTGACATCTCATTATGTAATTTCCTTGTAATTACTGATGTTGAACAACTTTTCATGTCTATTGGCTATCTGTGTGTCTATTCAGGTCCTCTGTCCACTTTTTAATCGCATTGCTTATATTTTTGGTTAAGTTGTATGAGTTCCTTATATACTTTTGATGTTAACACCTTATCAAATGTATCATTGGCAAATTATCTTCTCCCATTATGGTTTCTTTTTGTTATGCTGATGATTTCCTCTGCTGTGCAAAACTTTTTACTTTGATGTAGTCTGATTTGTGTAGTTTTTCTTTTGTTTACTTTGTCAGGGAGACACTTCCAAAAAACTAATACTAAAAACAATGTGGAAGAATTTACTGACTACGTTTTCTTCTAGAAGCTTTCAGATTTTACATTTAAGTCCATCTTGAGATTATTCTTGTATATGGTGCAAAAAAAGTGATCCAGTTTCATTCTTTTACATGTATCATCCAGTTTTCCCAAAATCAGCTACTGAATAAACTGTCTATAACCCCATTGTATATCCTTGCCTCCTTTGTCAAATATTAATTGACTATATAGGCGTGGGTTTATTTCTAGGCTCCAAATCCTGTTCCATTGACCTATGTATCTGTTTTTATGCCAATATCATGCTGTTCTGATTACTACAGTCTTTTTTATTATTATTACTGATTTCAGAGAGGTAGGAAGAGGGAGAAGAGATAGAAATATTAATGATGAGAGGGAATCATTGATTGCTTCCTGCACGCCCCCTACTTGGGACTGAGGCCACAACCCTGGCATGTGCCCTTGACCAGAAATGAACCTGGGACCCTTGAGTCCACAGGCCAACGCTCTATCCACTGAGCCAAACCAGCTAGGGCTGGTTACTAGTCTTGAAGTATAGTTTGATATCAGTAGCATATCTCCAACTTTGTTCTTTCTAAGGATTGCTTTGGCTATTAGTCTTTTATGGTTACATATACACTTATTGAATATTAGTTCTAGTTCTGTGAAAATTGCTTTGGTATTCTGACAGAGATTGCAGTGAATCTGTTGCAGACTTCGGGTAATAGGAACATTTCAATTATATTAATTCTTCCTATCCATGAGCCTGGTATTGTTTTCTAATTATTTGTATCATTTTCAATTTCTTTCTTCAATGCCTTATACTTTTCTGAGTACAGGTCTTTTTTAACTCCTTGATTAAATTTAGTCCAAAGTATTTTATTCTTTTTGATGCAGTTATAATTGATACTGCTTTTCTTTGTTTCTCTTTCTGATAATTTATTATCTAAACTAATAAAAGAGAAAGATGCAAATTGACTGTACCTTTGAAACTCCCACCAGCCAATCAGGAGTGAGTATGCAAATTAACCCAACAAAGATGGTGGGTTGATTTGCATACACAGGCACCCAGCGGCTGGGGGGCAGGGTGCTTGCATCATCACCATGGTGACGATTCAAGCGTTTCACACTGCCCCAGCCACTCTGGGCCTCTGGGCAGCATGGGAAGGTAGAAAGGCAGCTCCAGGTGGAGCAAAGGCAGAAAGGTGGCTCCCGGCTGGAGCAAAGGCTGTGCCGGCAGCCAGAGTAAGGAAGGCCCATCTGCATAAATCTTCGTGCATTAAGCATCTAGTTCCTATATAAAAATGCAACCAATTTCTGAATGTTAATTTTATATCTTGCTACTTTACTGAATTCATTTATTAGTTCTAACAGTTATATGGTCGATTCTTTAGGGTTCTCTATATATAGCATCATGTCATCTGCAAATAATGTTACTTCTTTCTTCCCAATTTGTATGCCTTTTATTTCTTTTTCTTCTCTGACTGCTGTGGCTAAGAGTTCTAATACTGCCAAAACCAGTTTGGCTCAGTGGTAGAGCGTTGGACTGCAGACTGAAAGGTCCCGGGTTCGATTCCAGTCAAGGGCATGTACATTGGTTGCGGGCACATCCCTGGTAGGAGGTGTGCAAGAGGCAGCTGGTCGATGTTTCTCTCTCATCAACGTTTCTAGCTCTCTGTCTCTCTCCCTTCCTCTCTGTAAAATATCAATAAAATATATTTTTTTAAAAAGAGTTCTAATATTATGTTGAATAAATGTGGTAAAATTGGACATCCTTGTCTAGTTCCTGATTTTAAAGAAAAAATTTCAGCATTTTAACAGAGTATGATGTTAGCTGTAGGTTTGTCATATATAGTCTTCATTACGTTGAGGTACATCCCCTCTATCCCCACTTTGATGAGGTGTGGTTTTGTTTTTTTGTTTTGTTTTGTTTTGGTTGTGGGTGTTTTTTTTTTTTTTGTTTTTTTTTATCATACACTAAAGGCCCAGTGCACGAATTCATGCACGGATGGGGTCCCATCAACCTGATTGGGGCAAATTGGGGCCATCTCGCCCAGTCCAGATTGGCCAAACCTCAGCAGCAAGCTAACCTACCAGTCAGAGCATCTGCCCCTTGGCGTTCAGTGCTCATCATAGTGACTGGTCAAGCAGTTTTGCTACATAAATAATTAGAACTAGTTGATAAAACCAGGAAGCAGACATGCTTATTCAGCAAATAAAGAGCAATGAACAAAATCAAATCAAACTAATCAAATTGAATCATCAACTCACAATCCTAATAAACCAGCTAAATATTGGCAGAGAAAAACAAAACAAAACCCTGCAGCTGTTTCATTTTCTTTTGAATTTAAAGTATGGTTATTATCACTAAACATTATCATGTTCTTTTTTCCACTCATGGTCCAATGCACAAATCGAAATTTAATTGCATAAATAAAACTACCAAGTTCACCAATGACAAGTGGGACTAGAAAAATTTCCAAAAGATTGGAAAATAAACCAAATAGCACTACCACTATCTTTCTAAACTAAAAGAAATGAAGGAAGCGGGAGGATTTAAGCATAAGTGTAGACAATACTTCCTACAAGAGAATTTATCAAATTATGAAGTTTCTAACATTCTCTAGGTGAAGAGAGCAGTAATAGCAGTTAACATTATCTTTTTTTTTCCTTTCCAGGTTTTATTTGAGCATTTCTTAGCAGATAACATTCTTTGAGCACCTACTATATGGCAGGCACTAGTGCTAAATACTTACATGTGTTATCTTAACATCAGAACAACTCTATGAAATATATACTAGTATTATTCTCATTTGCCAGGAAAGGAAACAAAAATATACAGAGGCTAAATAGTTTAATTCAAGGTCACAATGCCAGTAACTGAGAGTAAAGAGTCAAACCAAAAGAGACTGACATCCAACTTCTTAATGACTAAATCATGCTACTTTTTATCACTGTCATGGTGGTTTCACATGTTCTATATCACTCTAATTTTTAAAAATATATATTTTATTGATTTTTTACAGAGAGGAAGAAGAGAGGGATAGAGAGTTAGAAACATCGATGAGAGAGAAACATCGATCAGCTGCCTCTTGCACACCCCCTACTGGGGATGTGCCTGCAACCAAGGTATATGCCCTTAACCGGAATCGAACCTGGGACCTTTCAGTTCGCAGGCCAATGCTCTATCCACTGAGCCAAACCGGTTTTGGCACTCTAACTTTTTTTTTAATTAAAAAGGTTTAAGGAATTAATTGCCAATTCAGCTAATTCTTAGAGTCCTGGTACTAATGATAAAATCCGTTTTCTCCTAGCCATTATCTCCAGGTAACATTAATGATCACAATCAGGTAGCAACAACAAAACACTTTTCAAAGTTCTCATCAGAAAATTTCAGGACAGGCATGCAAAAAACTGAGAAAAGCAAACAATTTTGAAAGAGAACAAAGCTGGAAAAAGTCCATAATCTACCTTTAAGGCTTATTATAAAGCTAGAGTGATGAAAACTAATACAAGAGAGATCAACAGAACAGAATAGAAACTCAAGAACTAGACCCAACACATACTAGTACATAGCCAATTGATTTTAAACTAGGATACCAGGGTAATTTACTGGAGAAAAGATAATGTCAACAAAGGGTGCTGGAACACTAGATTGCATATAGGAAAAAATAAACCTAACTCTTATTTCATACCATCTACAAAAATCAACTCAAATTGGTTCACAGACCCAAATGTACGAGTTAAACTATATTTAAAAAAATAGGAAAATATCTCAGCAACACTGGATTGGGCAAAGATTTCTTCAATAGGACTCAAAAAATTGATTCAGTTAACTTCATCAAAATTTAAAACTTTTGTTCTTGGAAAAGCATATGAAGTGGTTAAAAATTAAGAAGCTGTGGAGGGGCCAAAACCGGTTTGGTTCAGTGGACAGAACGTCCGCTTGCGGACTGAAGGGTCCCAGGTTCGATTCTGGTCAAGGGCATGTTCTTGGTTGCCGGCACATCCCCAGTGGGGGGCCTGCAGGAGGTAGCTGATTGTTTCTCATCGATGTTTCTAACTCTCTATCCCTCTCCCTTCCTCTCTATAAAAAATCAATAAAATATATATTTTTTAAAAGCTATGGAGGTCCCCATAAGGTATGATGATAAAACAAATAATAGATTGCATTCTGCCTTTTTTGTTATAAATTAGATTTTGCCTGAAGTAATTTTTTTTCAGACTCTCAAAATCTACTATACTGAAGAGCATTTTCAGTGTAACATTTCTTCTGCTTACAAATTTACAATAATTTTAAATAGGTTTTGGACTAGGCATTCTCTAACCTCAATCTTCAATTTGTCAAGTTCAACAACCTGTACACAAATAGATGCAATCAGTGCACAAATGCAAACAGAAATGTCAGCACATGCAAGATACCTTAATTTGTAGCTGACTATTGGTGATGAGCCAGACAATAGACTTCAACAAAAGCAGATTTTCTAGAGACTTGAAGAAGCCAGTGGTCCTCATCATACATTGTAGAGAAAAATCTCCTCCCCCTTTCTTTAGAACCTTTAATTTGCTAGCATCTAAAGCAGTGCTTCTCAACCTTTTTAATGCTACAACCCTTTAATACACTTTCTCATGTTGTGGTCTTAGGCGACCCTGCTAGAGAACCGCTGCTGTAGAGCTCAAGACCATCGGAAAATACAGATATTTACATTATGATTCATAACAGTAGTAAAATTACAAAATTTGGATCCACAGTAGGAAGGTCTATTAGATAGAAAGTCCAGTGCTTCTACATGACTCAGAACCCAGAATAAGACAAGAATATATAAGCTATTACAACACAACATGATAACATTACATAACAAAGTTACACAACAGGAGCTATGGATAATACTAAGGAATAAAGAGGACAGAGTGACCAAGACACAAGAGACACCCCAAAAGTTGAATTGAGACCTAAAATAAAAGAGCAATAATGCACTAGGCTTGTGAGATGAATATTAAGAATATTTAGAAGGTACAAGACTAGGCCCAATCAACATTTTTACCTTATAGTTTTAATCTTTTACAATTCAGTTTTAATCAAGAAATAAGGTATTGCTTAAACTAAAAAATATCCTATTTTTTGCAGCCTTGTTTAGAATAGCAAAAAGAAAACTAAGGTAAAAAACAAAAAGGGGAAAGAATCTAAAGTCCACCAATAAGAAACTGGTTAAATAATTTATACATATACACTGACATTCAAGGCAATCATTAAAATGAATGAGCGATATCTGTAATTATCTGGAATGTATTGAATTGGAATAGTAACCATGATATTGATATATTAAGTTAATCAATTCTCAGCCTTTTGGCTAAGATCAGGTACAATGTGAATGAACCAAAATAATAACTTTTTTTTTGGTCAGACTTGGCAAAGAATATATTTTTTGGTGTGCTGCAGAATTTCAGTAATTAGTTTGTGTGTGTGCCATGGGGTGAAAAGGGTTGAAAATCGCTATTCTAAGTCCTATGGGCCTATGGTACTTCTGGAATTTATCAGCAGCAACCTTATTGCAGAAGCACTCCAGCTCACTGAGCCCCAAACAGGACTAGTTTTATCTTGCGTACAAATACCCTTTCCTGCCTTCCTACTCTGAAGTCAAGAGTCAAAAAACCAACAGATGGCACAACACAAGAGAAAGGGTGATGAAAAGGAAGTACTTGCAAAAGAGCACCATGGCAAAAGAAAATAACACAGAACTAAAAGATACTAAGAATACAAAATATTCAGCAATTCTTTAGGTTTTTTCAAAACAAAGTCGCATATATTATAAAGTGAAGTTATTCTATGAATTTGCATCTGACTTCATTCCCTCATACAAGGTACCTTTAAGAATTTTGACAGTCTCACTTAACAACTCAATCCAATTTAAATGAACCAAAGCAATTCCAACTACCCCAAAATGAACAAAGAAAACAGAAAATACCGTAAACTTATTAACATTTCACTAAGGCTATATGTTACATCAGCCTTTTCAGAAGCTACCAAACTTTCTTTTTTGACCTCAGAAAAGTAAAGTCCCTATCTCTATGCTAATCACAGTATCACTTCAGCCTAACTAATAGGTTTTAATTAAAATACTGGTTTAAAAAAGATTAGCACATTACTATTAAAATTATAATTTTAAACTAAATTATACATATTCCTTTAAAATGTCCAGGCTTTCGGTTTAACAAACATTAAAAACATGCTAATTATAATAAGCCATTTTTGCCTGTTCATCATGCCAAGTATCTTCTACTTCCAGATTAAGCAACTTTTCAATCACTCATTGAAGAATTAAGCCCATAACACCATACAATGCAGACATCTACAACACACATTCTGGCAGTTTTGCCAAGAATAGCAACTTTCTTCATTTATAGATCTTCATAAAAGAGGGTCTGGCAACTCAGGTTATTCAAGGGCTCTTTCTGTAGGCAGCCACTTCTTTTCTCTGTGGAAGTTGTCAAATGGTATAATATCTACCATGTCTGTTTCATAGAGGTATTATAAGATCAACTAAGAAAATATTTACCCAAGTACTTTGTAAACTGAAAGGCAATATACAAATGTAAGTCATTATTATTTCACAACTTGCTTGTACTTTAGACAGGGGCAGACTAAACTTGCTCCTTAATACCATTGGGCTTCAAAGTTCACCAAGAAAAACTTCTTATTTCAGAGTATAAAGATTCACTAATATTTACTTTTCTATAGAAAAGTCCAATACTTATACCAATCATTGTTCTCTTCAAACATCTATTCCCCCTCTTTGGAAGAACAGAATTAGAAACATTCTTTTAGAAGTCAAAGCAACATGCAGCACCTAACATTCTCACTGTAATTGTGAGTTTCTGAACACCTATGTCCTATCCATATGACATTACTTGGCTAGGATTTTAAATCAGCTAAAACCATTAAACTGAGGCTGGCCATTTCCATGTTCTGCCCCCTACAATTTCCACCAACAGCCCCCTTGTGTCTGAATTCTAATCCAGGCTTCACCACTTACTAGTTGCGTGATCTTAGGCAAGTTACTTAACCTTTCTTGTGCTTTAATTTCCTTATCTGCAAAATAAATTAGCTAAACATGGTTTAAATAATAGTTCAACCAGACTTAAACATAGTCCAAATGAAAGTGCTTAGAATAGTGACTGGTGTGCATAGTAAATGCTCAATAAGTATTACCCATTATTATTCCATTATGTGTGCATCTATCTATTCCACCATACCACCTTCACTAAATTATAGAAACCTCTCCATCATTCTCCATAATCCCTTCTTTTCAAAGAAATGAGCAATTTTGAAGAAATAGAAACCATAACCATATAATTGACAAAATTTCATTATACTATATTTAACTGGATATTTGGTTGTATAAGAAAGTTCAATGATAACCTTACATAAAAGATACTAACTCCCAAATGGTTTTAAATTAGAGTAACATTCAAATAATATAATCGTCCTACTTCTAGGTCCTATATTTCTAATACAGCAAAGCTGCTTCCTTGAATTGTATAATATAGAATTGCTCATGGCCAAACAGTTTTATGGTATAGTGACTAATAGAAAAGGTCATAAAACATGGCAAAACTTAAAAGGCTCCTATAAATGCTACTCTGTTGATTTTTTTTTTTTAAAGAGCTTGGAAAATAATGGATTCCTCCTAAATTCAAAATCAACAGAGACTTTAATCAAGTGTTTAGAGTGAGGAAAATATTCCTTTGCTAAAGCAAAAGAAAATATTACATCAATATCACTACCATTATAATTAGATGATAAACAAGGAGTATCTTAAACTCTGCAACAAGAGCTGAACTCCAAGCTTATTTTTTACATATCACGTAACACATCCTTATGCATAATTAAGTGTTTTTGATAATGTTATAAATTCTAAAACTTAACATTTCACATATGAATATCCAAAGTACTGTTGAGTTGTTTAACTGACTTAATAGTTTTCCTTTGGCTTAAAACCTTAAAAAGATAGAGAATTTTATTCCATAGACAACTTCCTAGGATTGCATCTGGCTAACTATGGGCCAGGGTCTTTCTAGGCACTAGAATGAACAAGACATGTAAGGTTCCTGCTCTCATGTACTTTACATTCTAGTGAGGAAGACAAATAATAAATAAGTCATTAAATTTCAGGACACATAAATGCTATAAAAAATAAAGCAAGAAAGACAAGGAGGAGAGATAGATGACCACTGTTTTCTATAGTGTGATCATTGAAGATCTCTCTAAAGCGGTCGACTCAAAGAATCCCTTTGAATGATGTAAGGAAGCAAGCAAAGATCTAAGGGAAGAACACTCCAAACAGAGTGAAAATGAATATTAAGCCCTGGGAATGCACCTAGCATGATCAAAAAATATATAGGGAAGCTCAGTGTAGCAGAAGTGTAGTGAATAGAGAACGGTGGGCAGGAACTAATTACATCATGCAGAAAATTGTACGCCATGCCATGGCTAGGAATTTGGCCATTTTAATTGTAAGAGGAAGTCATTGTAAAATATTACCGTATTTGCCGGCGTATAAGACGACCCTTTGGCCCTGAAAAATATGCCTCCAAGTGGGGGGTAGTCTTATACAGCGAGTATATAACAAACTCTGTATTTTTAGTGGAAATGTTAGGGGGTCGTCTTATACGCCCAGTCGTCTTATATGCTGGCAAATACGGTAAATAAAAGAGTGGTACATCTGATTGATTAAAAAGATCATCCTAGCTATGAAGTGCATAATAAACTATGGGAGGTCAAGTGAGAAAGAAGGGAAACCAGTTAAGAGTATATAGTAATTATCTAAACATGAGGTGGTGGTTTAGACCAGAATATTAAGGCAGAGATAATGAGATATGAACAGATTAAAAGTATATTCAAGAGACAGAGCCAATAGGATGTGCTGATGAGCTGGTTATAGAGTATAAAGAGAAGAATTACAGATGATATCTAGGCTGTATGAGTGGCTATTAAATGGTCCTGCTTTTTACTAAAAATAGTTTCACAGGAAATGATGATGGTAGAAATCACACCTTCTTTGTTGTGCAAGTTTAGTTTGATATGCCTACCAGAGAGACAAGTGAAATGTGAAACAGACAGATGAACTATGACACTGGACCGCAGGGTCTTCAGGGTCTTCAGTAGTTTAAAACTATACAGATAGTTTTAAAGCCAAAGAAATGGATAAATGTAGACTGGAAAGAATTTTTTAATTAATCTTCACACCAGCCCTGTAGGAAGCAACTATCACTATTCCCATTTTATAGATCAAGAAAACTGAAACTAAGAGATTGGGACTTGTTCAACATTCCTCTGCTAATAAATGGCAGAGTTAAGAAGAAAAAAACCCAGATCTGACTATAATGGCCATGAACTGGTATTCATCATTAGAACCACAGAACCTCACGTGAATACTGGAGTGAACCTTTTCTCAATTCTCCCAAGGACGGTACATAACTAGTCCCATTCTAGATGCACTGGAGAGAAGTCTATTCTTTACATACAATGAGTATCCAAATAAACATTAGGGTTTAGTACTCTCATAGAACGCCAATTGAGAAAACCCTGTCCTATACTATTATATCTCTTATTATTCCATTACTATGATGACAACGAGTAGGAATCATTTAAAATGAGAAAGAGAGGGAAGGCAGGGGAGGTTGAAGGGGAAAAGAAATCAACCAATAAATTCATATGAGTATATGCATAACCCATAGACACAGACAATAGGGTGGTGAAGGCTTGGGGCGAGGGGAGAGACAGGGCAATGGGGGTGGGAGGGAAGGACATATGTAATACTTTCAACAATAAGGATTTATATTAAAAATACATACATACATACATATATAAAATAAAATGAAAAAGAGCCCAGCCAGCATGGCTCAATGGCTGAGTGTTGACCTATGAACCAGGAGGTCACCAGTTCAATTCCCAGTGGGGACATATGTTGTGGGCTCGATCCTCAATGGGGGACATGCAGGAGACAGCTAATCAATGATTCTCTCTCACCATTGATGTTTCTCTCTCTCCCTCTCCCTTCCTCTCTGAAATCAATCCTATCCTATATAATTAAAGCCTAATATGCTAAGTGTTCATTCAACCATTCAACCAGTTGCTATGACACACACTGACCACCAGGGGGCAGATGCTCTGACTGGTACGTTAGCTTGCTGCTGGGGTCCAGCTGATCAGGACTGGACAAGGTGGGCCGGATACTCCCTGGAGCCCTCCAATGACCCCTTCCCAGCTGGCCAACCTCCAGGGGTCCCTCCCCGATCAGCTGGTCCCAATCAACCCCAATCGGCCCTCATTAGCCCAACAGGGACTAGGTGAGACAGGCTGGACACACCCTGGACGAATCCGTGTACTGGGCTGGTTTTGGCCTGATCCCCACAGACCAGGCCAAGGGACTTCCACAGGTGCACAAACATGTGCACTGGGCCTCTAGTAAGAATGTCTTTTTAAAAAATAAAATGAGAAAGATTGATAGACAAAATAAGTAACCATCCTGTGATATTTCATAGCCTTATCTTTGTAACCAGTAAAACGAAGTATTATTTGGGTTTTTATAGCACCAAAGATGATTTCACTTTAATTAAGACTACACCAGACCTCTATTGGATCCATTCACAATCAACATTTAGCATCTGTTTTCCTGAAAACATCAATTCATCAGAAAACTAGAATGTCAGGTCCTCCAATGCAAGAATCTGTTTTTTCATTAATGTGTTCCAAGCATCTAAACAGTGCCCTTTCCCCAAAAGAACCTAAATTTCCAGCATCCCTGGACAGAGCTTGTTACCTTAAAAGATAAGGATGTTTTTCATGTTAGTTATTGGCACCACTAAAATCTATGTATCCTAATTTAGAACTTTAAACTCTCCATTTAATCTTCCTAAAGTTGGCCTTCTTTCTTATGGAAACATAAAAGATTCCAGATATGGCCATTAATGGTCAAAAAAATTCCCATACCATGGTGTCAATATATCTTGTGTATACTGTTCAAAATAACTAGCATACAATGTGAACCAATAACTACTATATCATACAAACTCTAAAGAAAAAAATATTCTCCTTACAATTTCAGTTATCCTGTTAAACCCTTCAAGTATTCTTTCTGAGAGTGGATATTATGAATCAATGTAGCACCTCCATTAAATGCAAAAGGTTTCAAATGAACAATCCTGTCTAGACTAGAAATTGCATTCCAATCGATTTCATCTGCACATTTTCTACATCACCTACATGTATCAGTGCAGTATTAGTGGACAATGAATTTCATTTTCGAGTTACAAGAACCTGCCAACCGCAGGCATTAAGTCTTTCCCACAATGGGTCACTAAAAAGACTACATAGCATTTTTAAAAATCAGTTACCTCTGGTATAAAAAACAAAAACAGCCGAAACCGGTTTGGCTTAGCGGTAGAGCGTCGGTCTGCGAACTGAAAGGTCCCGGGTTCAATTCAGGCTAAGGGCATGTACCTTGGTTGCGGGCACATCCCCAGTAGGGGGTGTGCAGGAGGCAGCTGGTCGATGTTTCTCTCTCATCGATGTTTCTAGCTCTCTATCTCTCTCCCTTCCTCTCTGTAAAATATCAATAAAAAATATATTTTTTTAAAAAAAACATATTGTAAGGGAAAACAAGTTCTCTCATATATTACTTTTAGATATGAAAATTAGTACAATACTTCTGGACAAAAACTTGGCAATACCTAACAAAACTACATATGCACTTAACTTTTGACCCAGCAATCCCACTGATATGAATCTATCTTAAAGGTACACCTCTAACAAGACAAAAATACATTTGAACAGGTCATTTTCTGCAACATCTATAATCTATAATAATAAAAGGGTAATAGGATAATATACTAATTAGACCGGACGCCTTCCAGACATCATTCCAGATGTCCTTCCTGACAAAGCTGGGAGGGAAGCTGGCCGGGGTCCCGGGTGCCTGCCGATGGCCGGAGGAGGGAAGGAGCCAGTTTCCCGGGTGCTGCCGGCAACCAGAGGAGAGAAGCCCGGGGCCTGGGTGCCAGAGGGAAATTGGTGCCAGCAGCCAGGTGAAGGAAGACCTACTCTTGCACGAATTTTCATGCATCAAGCCTCTAATTGCTTATAATTGCAAAACACAGGAAAAAAACTAAATGCCCATCAGTAGAAGAATAGTTCAAATAAATTAGGATACATCCTCATAGTAGAGTAGGATACAGCTATAAAAAGAAAAAAAGTGAAGAATACTTTTTAAATCTCTCTTCAAAAGAATGAACTGATTTGAAGTGTTTTCCAGGATATACTGTACTGTTAAATGATAAAAGTAAAGCTCAAAAGAGTATTACATGTCACTCTTCATATAAAAAATAGAGAAAAGGTAAACAGCTTGGTAGTTCCTCAAAAAGTTAAAGTTACCATATGACCCAGCAATTCTACTTTAAGTTATATATATAGGAAAATTGAAAACATATGTACATATATAACCTTATACATGAATGTTTACATAAGTATCATTCATAATAGCAAAAAAAGAAAAACCAACCCTAGCCGGTTTGGTTCGGTAGATAGAGCATCAGCTTGCAGACTGAAAGGTCCCAGGTTCGATTCTGATCAAGGGCATATGTACCTTGGTTGCAGGCACATGCAGGAGGCAGCTGATCAATGTTTCTCTTCTCATCGATGTTTCTAAATCTCTATCCCTCTCCATTCCTCTCTGTAAAAAATCAATAAAATATATATTTTTTTAAAAGAAAAACCAAATGTTCATCAATTGATGCATGAAACAAAATGTGGTATATTCTTACAGCAGAATACCATTCAGCCATAAAAAGGAATAAAGTACTGATACATGTTTCAACATGGGATAACCTCAAAAAATTATGCTAAGTGAAAGAAGCCATGCACAAAAGTCCACATATTATATGATTCCACTTACATGAAATGTCCACAATAGACAATTCCATAAAAAAAGAAAGTAGATTAGTGGTTACCGGGGAATGGAAAAGGGGGAATGGGAAATAACCAACTGCTTATGGATTTCTCTTGGGGATGATGAAAATGTTTTGAATTAATGGTGATAGTTGCACAACCTTGTGAATATACTAAAAACCACTAACTCACACACTTCAAAAGTGTGAGTTTTATGGTATATGAATTGTATCTCAATTTTAAAAATTGTATGAGAAAAAAGAAATATGAGAAAACACGCACATTCTGTTCATTAGTGTAGAAGAAATAAAAGAATAAACCAGAAACTTAAGAGACTGGTTAATAACTACAGGACATAGAAAACAGGTGGGAAGCAGAGGGAATGGCAATAGGGTAGCAGGAATAAAAAATACTTCTTTAAGTATATCCTTTTATGTACTCATATTTAGTAACAATAATGTTTCATATAACAATGTAAACATACAAATAATGAAAATCAACCAGGACTGGGGGAAACCCAAAATAGAAAAGGTAAGAAAAGAACTTAATTGCATTACAGATTAATAACATAACCACACTAAAAGGAGTGGAGAAGAAAAAAAACAAACTTAGGTATCTTTGGAAAACAGTATTTTGAGTCAGATACTGTTAAGGCCAAAGACACACACCAAAAAGCTGTATACCAATACTGGATTTAATTAGCCACTATGTTTCTCACAAGGACATGGGTTAGCAATCGTAACTACTTGATGTGCATTCTAAAAGTGAATAAATAAGTTCATATACTACAGATGAGAGCCAGGTTCCTCACTTCAGAAAAAAAAAAAAAGTTATAAGAATAGGAGACAAGTTGGAATGAACCTTGTGGTGTTGGACTGGAGGAGAAGATAGCAATATGAACTCATAGAGTTCATACTACTATATGATAGCAATATCATAGATATCATAGATAGCAATATGATAGCAATATCATAGATAGCAATATGAACTCATATAGAGTTCATACTACTATATATAGAAATAAATGTGTGTATACATGGGTGGTATAATATATAACATAGTATCTCCTAGCTCTATCCTCTGAGGGCCTAGGAATAATGACATCCCAATGAGCATACCTAGCATCCAGATCTTGATTTAAATTCTATTCTCCAATAAAAGGAAGCAAAGCTCCTTAGAGAGAGAAGTGGTTGATTCCAGGAAAGATACAAAATAAGCATGGAATAGTCTGTGGTGCCAGGATATAAAACAGTGCTCAAAAAAGGGTGAAGGACAACGTGTAAGAGTTCCTAATGGCCAAAACTGAAACAATGTGAGCAATAAAATATTACTACTGGATTATAATATGTAAAATAAATAATTTAATAAAATGAAGATGGGATATCTCTTCCTTACAGAAAAATTCCAATTATAAATGCAAAAGAAACTAGGGAAATACAAAATCAATATTAGGCCCAGTGATGTGGTTCAATGGTCAAGCATCGACCTATGAACTAGGAAGGTCACCATTCAAATCCTATGCAGGATACATGCCTAGGTTGCAGATTCGATCCCCAGTATGGAATGTGCAGGAGGCAGCCAATCAATAATTCTCTTTCATCATTTATGTTTCATCTCTCTCTCCCTTTCTCTTCCTCTCTGAAATTAATTAAAAATCTATTTTAAGAAAAAAACACAACCTGTCAGAATGGCTATCATCAACAAATCAACAAACGACAAGTGCTGGCGAGGATGCAGAGAAAAAGGAACCCTTGTGCACTGCTGGTGCACACACCGGTGCAGCCACTGTGGAAAACAGTATGGAGTTTCTTCATAAAACTAAAAATGGAACTCCTATTTGACTCAGTATTCCACTTCTAGGAATATACCCCAAGAAACTTGAAATACCAATCAGAAAGGATATATGTACCCCTATGTTCATAGCAGCACAATTTACAATAGCTAAGATTTAGAAATAGCCTAAATGCCCATTAGCAGATGAGTGGATTAGAAAACTATGGTACATCTACATAATGGAATACTACGCTGCTATAAAAAAGAAGCAATTCTTACCATTTGCAGCATCATGGATGGAACTGGAGACCATTATGCTAAGTGAAATAAGCCAAGCAATGAAAGAAAAATACCACATGATTTCTCATTTATGGAAAATAAAGATTATAGCCTGATGAACAAAAAGATGGATACAGAGGCAGTGAAGTATCAAACACTGTCAAATTACAGCAGGAAGGCTGGGGAGTATTGGGGAGGGGGGTAAAGAGATCAACCGAAGGACTTATATGCATGCATATAAGCACAACTAATGGACACAAGACACTGGTGGGGGAGGGGGTGTGAGGGCATGTGCCAGGGGGTAGAGGATGCTGGGGGGGGGGGAGAGATATATGGGGGGGGGGAGATATGTACATATGTACTACTATTTTCAATACTTTAGACAATAAAATAAAAAAATTTAAATAAAAAACACACACAAAATTACCATTAAGCAAATGCCACAGTAATAACTGTTGCAGACAAAGCCCACCAAAAGCTGCTAAAATCACTGAGAGAAAGTTTGAGGAGAAACAATATATCTCAAAGTATAAAGAATAGTAACTTTAAGTAGAGAATCAGCAGAGGCAACCTTAACAAAGTCATCAAGGTTAAAATGTCTCTAGCAATAAGATACATCAACACCATGTACCCTCTAATATGATACACTGAGAAGGACAGATCACTTCTGTGGTTTCTTGCAAACACACATAACCTCAACCTAATCATTAGAAAAATATCAGAGAAGCCCAAAATGAGAAAAACTCTACCAAATTACTGACCAGTACTCATCATGTCAAGGTCATGAAAGAAAAGAAAAAATAAACTTTAGTTTAGTTAATAGTAGTATATCAATGTTAATTTCCTAATTTTGATCATGGCACTATGGTTATGTAAGTGGTCAACATTAGGAGATGTGTGAAAGGTATATAGAAACTGTACTATTTTTGCAACATTTCTATGTCTAACATTATTTCAAAAATAAACAGCTGAAAGTAAATAAAAGCCATCAATCAATCATCGTATTCAATTTCCTTTTTCCCTGCTCAGGGATCTCATCTGGAATTTAATATTCCAATTAACTTAGAGGGCCCAGTGACAGTAAAACAAACTAAAATCATAAAAGTAGCCCAACCGATGTGGCTCAGTGATTGAGCGTCAACCTATGAACCAGGAGGTCACGTTCAATTCCCATTTGGGGCATATGCCCAGGTTTCGGGCTTGCTCTCCAGTGTGGGGTATGCAGGAGGCAGACAATCAATGATTCTCTCTTATCATTGATGTTTCTATCTCTCTAGCCCTCTCCCTTCCTCTCTGAAATCAATAAAAAAATATATTTTTAAAAAAGAATGTTAACTAACTCCCACCTCCATCACCCTTCCTTCTCTGCTAAACTCATAAAAATAAGATCTGGCATCTCAAAAATTAATTGCATATTTTATGTTCCCTTATAAATGATTTTATTAAAAATATTTGCTAGCTGCTGTGACTTTACTGGCTTTGCAAACTTCTTTTTAAATGACATAAGCAACTTTTTATGTTTTCAATATCATGATAATCTGCAGTATGTGCATGTAAGAACGCATTTCATTTGTTTGTTAAACCAAAGCTATAATTACATTTTAAAATTATCTACAATAGATTATAGCATTTTTTACTTATTATTACATAGTTGTTCAACTGTAAAATTCAAGTTTTGTTTCACAAGCTAATTTGCTTTGCTTTTGGTTAATCCTCACCTGAGGAAATTTTTCTATTGATCTTTTAGAGTGTGGAAGAGAGAGGGAGAGAGAAACACATTGACTTGTTGCCTCCTGCACGCGCCCCAACCATACCCTGGACCACGGAGGAGCCTGTAAGCAAGGTATGTGCCCTTGACCGGAATCGAACTGGGAACCCTTTGGTTTGCAAGCCAACATTCTATCCACTAAGCCAAACTGGCTAGGGCCTCAATTTGCTTTTATCCTAACACAAATGTCTCTCCATACTCCAAACCTCAATCATTGTAAGTTCTGAAAATCTGAATTTTAAAAAACCGAGTGTTCAATGTACCCAGTCCTCTTTTTTTGTTTCAAATATCAAGAAGGCCATTTAGCCAAAACCGGTTTGGCTCAGTGGTAGAGCGTCGGTCTGCGGACTGAAAGGTCCCAGGTTCGATTCCGGTCAAGGGCATGTACATTGGTTGCGGGCACATCCCCAGTAGGGGGTGTGCAAGAGGCAGCTGGTTGATGTTTCTCTCTCATCAACTTTTCTAGCTCTCTATCTGTCTCCCATCCTCTCTGTAAAATATCAATAAAAGATATTTTTTTTAAAAAAAAGAAGGCCATTTAGTCTTTCCTAAGGAAAAATGCTTGGGATAATTGAATTGTACGGTATTTACGATGTGCATCCTCTTCTTGACCAATCCAGTTCAATAAACAACACAGTCTTCTAAACTTTAATCAAATGGGATTTTTAGTACACATTTATATCAATAAGCAGATTAAGTGGTTGTTTATATTTGCTTTCTCGTCCATGCACCATCTGGATGTCTATATTGACCATCAAATGAAAGATAAGTGTCATATGCTAACAGTATAACTAGAAATTTAAGAAACAAAGTGATAAGAACCTTAGGAAAGCAAAAATTCATAAAAGTGTAGAATTTCAAGAGGCCTGAATAGGCCATTTAATCCATTCCAATGACAACCCCAGACAGATGATAATCTATCCTAATTTTAAAAGCCTTTAGATTTCTAACTTCCCTAGATTCTGCCACTTAATCCTATCATGTGACTGGGTGAAATATTACGACTATTCTTTGCCCTAATACTTTATTTTCTCAAATGACATAATTATCCTATATAATAAAAGCTTAATATTCAAATTGTCCCCTCAGCTGGTCGTTGGACCAGGAGTTCAACTGCTCTCTATGACTTGTGCTGACCACCAGGGGGCGGTGCGGAACATGGCAGGCAGTAGTGGAGGCGCTGCCAGCCCCAATTGGCCCTGACAGGAGTTGGACTGTGGTGGGATGGTGGAGGTGAGCGGGCAGCACCAGATCAAAGCAGGTGCAAGGGAGACCTGACTGCCCCACAGACGGTGACCAGCCACAGGGGCAGGGGGTGGGAATGGCGGAGCAGGTGAGGGGCAGTGCCAGGTCAAAGCAGGGTGCCAGGGGTTGCAAGGCTGGGTGCGCAAGCTGGGGCCCTATCTCCGCAGGCAACCCTGAGAGACCCCATCCATGCACGATTTTGTGCACCGGGCCTCTAGTGTATGTGTGTGTATATATATACACACACACCGTATTTGCCGGCGTATAAGACGATTTATATATATAGTCAAGGATATGCCAGTGTGGCTAAGTCAGCTGTGGGCAAACTACGTCCAGCCCGTTCTGGCCTTCAGAGCCAAAAGAGCAGAGGGTTCTCTTGCTCTCCCCTCTGCTCCTCACCAGCAGCCCAAGATGAGAGTGCCAGCATGATCAGGTTGCTTTTGTTCCGGCCCTCTGGTCCAGTTCAAGAATTCATTGTGGCCCTCGAGTCAAAAAGTTTGCCCACCCCCGGGCTAAGTGGTGGAGTGTTGACCTAAGAATCAGGAGGTAACAGTTCCATTCCCAATCAGGGCACATGTCCAGGTAACGGACTCTATCCCCAGTGGAGGGCGTGCAGAAGGCAGACTATCAATGATTCTCTCTCATCACTGATGTTTCTATTTCTCTCTCCTTTTCTCTCTGTAATCAATAAAAATATATTTTTTAAATAAAAAAAAATAAAATCAAAGAAGTAAGTCATATACATGTGCAACCTAGGACACTCGATTTTGCTAATATAAACACACACTATAGAAAAACCTACATAATCAAAGACACACATCCACCCCATCCCAATCACAAAAAGCACTATGAAACAAACAAAGTCACATAACTACTTTGGCCTAAAAATAACCAATGGGAATCGATTTTATAAACCTCGGGGTAAACAGGTTTCTTCCTTCTATGAATAAAGTTTATTTGCTTTCCAAAACACGGCTCCTTTTCACCATCCACCTCAGGCACCACTGCAAAAACACGTAATGCACGAGATCCAAGCAGATACTTTTTTACAGTTTGATTTTTAAAACCATTTAGCTAACAATCATTTAAAGAGATAGGCCCAATGAAAGAGATAGTGATGACAGAGTCCAACCAGTGATAATGAACAAGTAACTAGATTTAATCAAGCAGGCCAAAGATGTGACTCAAATAAAACAAATAATTTTTGCAATATATATATATATATATATATATATGTATGTATATATATAATGGGAAAGGGGAAAGACCCAATCAAGGATGAGCCATGTACTATTTGAAAAAAATTAAGTGTCCGTTAGAAATACACCAAAATGTTAACCATGAAATGTTATCTCTGGAAATGGAATTACAACGATGCGTTCGTTTGCTCAGGTTTGGTATTCCTACTATTCCAGCGATCCATATTTAACAACAGTATTACAGATATTTTAAAATTAAGGCAAATTATGCCCCGGTGCTTCACGGCTCTCGGGGGATGGAAAACACATCTTTTACATAACCTCCTGGGAAATGTGGTACCTACCAGCTCCGGTCTTCCTCCGGTCTCCAAAGAACAGGCCACCCATCACCATATTCCCTGGGGCAACTCCCGTCATCAGCCTCCTCATCTCACTCCAAAGACTAAACAATGCATCTCGCCTCCCTTCCAGCTAGCAGAGGCTATCAATTATTTTTACCGAGGCGGGAGATTCGGAAAAAGGGTTTACCAGATGATGAGCTGCCCCCACCCCAAAAAGCAGAGGAAGTGAGAAAGACACCTCGTCCCAACCTCCACCTCCACCCCTCAAAAGGTGGCCGCGAGAGGGACACCGGGGTCGCAGCTCCCCTCGGATCTGGAGGGGGGGGGAAGAGTCGACCGCCGCGCCCGGCCCACCTGGCCCCCCCGCCAGGGGAGGGGCGCTGGTTAGCGGATAAAGGGGTGAAGGAATAGGTCAGAGATGCGACCCTGAATGGTGGAGGGACACGTACAGAGACGACAGACAGCCGCCGAGGAGGGGCGGGTCCCTCCGCCCTCCGGGGCGAGCGGCTCGGCTCCTAACGTGACTGGGTAGGCATCCGGGCCGCGAGGAGCCCCTGGGGCCAGGGGGCCTCGCCGCGCCGGCAGCGCTCCCTCAGGCCTTCGACGGCCGCCCACCCGGGACCCCGGCGCCCCGCTCGGCAGCGGCCCCGGAACGCTCCGGCCAGCCTTGCCCGGCCGGCGGGGCGCAAGCTGAGGCGGCCAGGAAGACAGAAGAGGAGGGGCGTTACCATACGCGGCTCCGGGTGAGACGCGGACCCGGTGACCCGAGCCCCGCTCGGCGGCGGCGGCGGCGGCGGCGGCGGCGGCGGCGTTGGTGGCCGCGTCCTTTATTTTTGCTGCAGCAGCGGAGACTTGTCAAAGGGAAAGACGTAAGAGGCGGCGGCGGCAGCGGCGGCGGCGGCAGGCGAGTCTCGCGGGATTTAGGCGGAACTCTCGCGCAGCCCGGAGCCCTCGCCCCGCCCCCCAGGCCGAGCGCGGGAGGCCGGAGGGGCTGGGGAGGAGGGCCCCGAGGAAGTTGCGGGAGCGAGGGGACGGGGAAGAGGGTTGAATTGGGGTGGGGGGAAAACCTAGGGTTTTTGGAGACTCAAGTACCTAGCAGCCCTCACCTTGCAGCCCTCGCGGAGTGGACCGGACTCCACCAATGAAGCACAATGGAGGCGTTTCACAAAGGGCGGTGAAGAGTGGGAGCCAGGCAGCGCGCGCGTCCTACCTCCCGGCGGGCCGGAAAAACCCCGCGGACCGGCCTCCGGGTGCTGAGGGGCCGAACCCCGCGCCGAAAAGCCGACTGCAGCGCCCGGCCGGCCACACCCCTTTATCTCGGACGCGCACCCCGCGCTCTGCGCTCTTTATCTCCCATCGCACCCTAGCCTAGACCTTTGCCCGGTCAAGTTCAATCACATGAAAGTATTTCACTTGACCTACTAATATTTATTATTCATGTCTTCGCGCTGCCGGACTGCCAGAATCCTGCATATGCTGGAGGCTTCCGATCCTTGGTTTTCTTTAGTTCTGAGGCTCACGGAAGTACATTTTTCTTTGGTTGACTTACATCCTGAACCATAACCCCGAACTCTATAATGATGTCCCGTGAGGGACCCTAACCGGCTTGGTCATCATTGTATCCCCAGCACCGGTCCAGGTACTCATTAAATTGTTGAATGATATTCCTGTCCCCGTCTTCCTCTGTACCTGTTCTTACTCTTAGGCTCCTGCATTCCTAGCCACCTTCCAGGTGTCCTTCCTTGAAAATACTCTACTGAGCACCAGTTATGTCCAACTGACTGAGGAGTTGGTCTCCATTCTCAAGAAGTTCACGAATTGGGAACATAAGAGGAAAATACAACATACAAGACATGTATGTTTCACTAATGTAAAAAAAAATTATGGTAGAGGTAAAGACTGGTTAAATTGGGTGTATGTGAGGCAGGGTAGCTGCAGAGTTATTTGACTCCGAAATAACTTGTTTCACTGTCAGACACAGATGAGAATTCTGGGATCCCATGTACCAGGTTTATGTCCTTGGGCAAGTTGCCTGACCACTCTGAACATTATAAGTTGACAGATAAGTTTCTTACCTGTCAACTTATAATGTTGGTTCTTACTATCACAGGGTTCCTGTGAGAAGTAAAATATATGTAAAGTTTCTGACATACAGTATATTTATTACTCATTAAATGTTAGCCTTATTTAAATGTGTGTAACTTTTAAGTTTGTCCATATAAAATGTGTACCTCTCTGGTAAACTAGATGTGAGGGAGTGGGTATATGTAGAGTGATGTCATTGTTGTAATGCTTTATGATCTGGGTATTGTGTGTGAAGCTGAGATAAGGCCAACAAGCTCCCTTGTCATTTTCACTTGCTAATGATGTAGGCATCATTGCCTTTTCTCTTTCAAGAAAAGGACTCTAGTTACTTTAAAGGCATTTAAGAGATTCTCTCTTTAGCCCTCTCCTTAACTTCTACCCTCAGGAAAAATGGAATTCAATTTCATACAAGTAACAAATACAGTTAATGTCTGCAAGTAAGCCCTAACTACTGTCCAACCTCATCTTAACCACGCCACCCCTTACCTAAACACCCTAATTCTTAAATCTCCATATGCTGGAGTCTTATTGTCAATACTAAAGGCCCGGTACACAAAATTCATTCATGAGGGAGTTGGGGGGAGGTGTGTGTCCCTCAGCCCAGTCTGCACCCTCTCCAATCTGGGATCCCTCAAGGGATGTCCGACTGCCCATTTAGGCCTGATCCTAAAAGGACAGTCGGATATCCCTCACAATCCAGGACTGCTGGCTCCCAACTGCTCACCTGCCCAGCAAACCAAGGAGAGGCCCTGGTATCTGGGATTTATTTATCTTTTATAATTGAAACATTGTAGCCTTGATCGGAGCCAAGCCTTCTGCTCACTGTGGCTGCAGCCATTTTTGTTGGGATTTATTTATCTTCTATAATTGAAACTTGAGTGGAGGCCTGGGCCTGCCAGGGTGTGTAGAAAGCTTGGCTTGCTCCATCGCCAGGGGCAACCCACGCCTCCTGCTCTTTCCAACTCCGTGGCTGCTGCCATTTTTGTTGGGATTTATTTATCTTCTATAATTTAAATTTTGTAGCCTTGAGTGGAAACCTATGCCCACCAGGGTATGTGGAAAGAGTCTTGGCTTCCTCCATTGCCTGGGAAACCCAAGCCTCTTGCTCGCTCTGTGGCCACAGCCATCTTTGTAGAAATCTCTTTCACGGCCTGCATGGAAAGAATTCCTATTCAGGGTTCGGGTTCTGGAGAAGGGTCGCACACAAATGAAGAGACTTGAGACTTGAAGAAATTCAACTTGGCAATATGGGGGGCCAGGCGGTAGTCCAACTCTAATGGGAGAACTACTCCTACTCTGGCCCTGCCATCTCCTTTTATTGAGGCTTTGGGGAAAACATCTTAGGCAACATAAACAGAAATTTACATGTAGCCCTTAGGCAGGAAATAACAGAAATTTACATGGGACAAACAAGGTGGAGGCTGCTTCAGCTAACAGTATCTCAACTAAAGGTTAGAGCAATTAAGGTTGTTGACCAGCCTTCCTGGCTTCCTGTCAACATCTCTCTCTCTCCCTCTCTTTTTTTTTTAATGAAACTGATTTGTTTTCCAGCACATCTTGGTTGGGTTAATTTGCATACTTGATTGGCTGAGTGGCCATGGCTTGTTGGTATAGCTGAGTGAGGGTTAATTTGCATACTACTGTTTTATTAGATAGTAGGATCATTCTCCCAAATCTTACCAGTTCATTGTATCCAGATTTTCCCTAGAGAAAAACGTTGGACATGGAAGGGGGGATAGAAGGAACTCAAAGCCAAGGCCTCAGCATCACAGGCCTTTGCCCTGATAGTCTCAGTAGCACACACTAGTCACTTCAGTCTGCTACATCTTTTCCCACATGTGTACACCACCCCCATGTCAGCCACACATTCCACAATCCCACACTCCAACCAGGAGATCCCAGACAGAGGAACTGGAGAATCAATAGTAGAATTTCTAATTTTCATTTTTCATCTGCAAATAGGAAATATGCGCCTCCTAAATAAAAAGTAGGGTAAGTCAGAAGTGAAAGAATCCAACAGAGGAATAAAGACAGAGCAGAGGAGAAAGTTAAAATGGTTGTGGGGATGAATTTGTTTTGCCTTTGGCACTTGGCTCAAGAAACAAATAGCTCCAATGTTCAGAAAAGGACTGCAGAGCCAGAATCCAGTCATGAGTCCTGGTGTCTCTTGGAAAGGCAGCCTGTTTGCCCTCGGGTTACACAGCCCTTCTGAACCTCGTCTCACATCTGTATATATGGGTGATAATAGGTTTTCTGCCTGCCTCAGAATATCATGGGAATCACAACATAGGAAAGTACTTTGTAAGCCTAGAGTACAACAAAATATGAGGTGTTACCATTAATTCACTCACTTAACAGATCTTTGTTGAATGCCTGGCATAAACCAGGCATTTGTGCAAGGCATTGAATATACTGAGTAGAACAAGCTTTATACCTGACCTCAAGATCCTTATAGTCTAATGGGAGGAGGTAGGGAAGAAAATAAATATTATAATACCATGTGAAGTGAGTGCAAGGACATGGGGTGGGAGGGGGGAGGATGGAAAAGGAGGAAGGACAAAGAGCTAGAAAGGCTTCTTTGAAAAGAAGGTTTAAAAGGAGAGCACATATGAGGATCCAGCTCATTTCATGAAGAGTGATTCGTAAATCAACACTAAAATCACTTCAACTAATTGCTCTGTTGTGGGTTGTGAATTCTGCTTTGTTCTAATAAAACGCACATCTCTTAAACCATTAGAAAAGAGTCTTTGATGTGAAATCATTATATATCCTCATTAGCTTTGAAGAAAGATGAAATTAATGGAGAAAAAAAAAAACCAGTGGTATCTTAATGGCAAACATTTTGTTCTTACAGCTTGTGTTTAAGCATCAGAAAAAAAGGATGCATTTCACCTCATAAGACTGTCCCCAATAGTTCCCTTCAGCCAGTCTTTCTGATGCAGGGAATATTGCAGATCAGAGGCCAAGAGGCATTTTCAAAATGTGATAATATTTATTTTTATTTATGTGTTTATTTGTACTCTACTTCTTTTCAAAAGATTTTGAGATAACTGTAAAAATAAAAAACTTCTGCACAGCAAAAGAAACCATCAATAAAACAATATGAAAGCCCATTGCACGGGAGAATATACTTGCCAATGCTATCCCTGATAAGGGTTTAATCTCCAAAATTTATAGGGAACACATACAACTTAACAAAAGGAAGATATACAATCCAATAAAAAAAATGGGCAAAGGATCTAAATAAACATTTTTCAAAAGAGAACATACAGAAGGCTGAGAGACCTATGAAAACATGCTCAAAGTAACTAATCATCCAAGAGATGCAAATCAAAACAACAATGAGGTACCATCTCACACCTGTCAGAATGGCTATCATCAGTAAATCAACAAATGAAAAGTGCTGGAGAGGATGCAGAGAAAAAGGAACCCTTGTGCACTGCTGGAGAGAATGCAGACTGGTTCAGCCACTGGAAAACAGTATGGAGTTTCCTCAAAAAGTTAAAATGGAACTTCCATTTGACCCAGTAATACCACTTCTAGGAATATATCCTAAGAAACCAGAAACACTAATCAGAAAGGACATATGAACCCTTATGTTCATAGCAGCACAATTTATTTATAATAGCTAAGATTTGGAAACAGCCTAAGTGCCCATCAGGAGATGAGTGGATTAGGAAACTGTGGTATATCTACACAATGGAATACTACACTGCTATAAAAAGAAGGAATTCTTGCCATTTGCAACAGCATGAATGGGACTGGAGAGCATTATTCTAAGAGAAATAAGCCAGGTGGAGAAAATTAAATATCACACAATCTCACTTATATGTGGGATATAATGAACAACATAAGCTGATGAACAAAAATAGATCCTGAGACAAGTTAATACTGAACAAACCATCCAACCTCAGAGAGAAGGTGGTGGGGGAAGGGGGGTTTAAGAGATCAATCAAAGGACTTATATGCATGCATATTAGCATAACCAATGGACACAGATACTGGGGCCGTGGGGGCTTGTCCTGAGGGGTAGGAGTAGCGGGTGGGGTGTCAATCAAGGGAAAATGAGACATGTAATACTTTAAACAATAAAAATAAAAGGAAGGGCAAGATTTTTATTGTAACTTGATATTTATAGATGTATGATAGGTATTTTAGTAGATTCTCTGGAATACATCATCTTTAAATACAGTGTAACCATGACAGTTTTCTCGGTACAGGTCAAATTTGAAATTAACCCAAAGATTAATTAACATTATTCTGGAACACAATGACTTGCACCAAAATAACAGCCATCAATAAATAACAAGCTATAAGATGATGCAGAAAATTAAATATTCCCAGAACTCAGAAAAGAGATTGCTGGACAGAGAGACCTTCATCCAGGTGGTAAAATTTGAGAGGGAAACTAAATATAAAAAGTTACATATTCTACTAATGTATTATTCCCAAAACACCTCCAAGCCATGAAAGTTGCCTAGAATTTTTGTTATGTACATCTACATATGAGAACACAGTCATTGTCTCTTTTCTCTCTAATGAATAATTGATCTGCCAAAAGTTTTAAGGGAAGCAAGAATACTAAAAATGGGAACACAAGATTGCCAGAGAGTTTTTGGAAATGGAGTTCCTTCTTGCTAAATGCAAACCTTATAGGATTCCTATATGAGATCCATATTCTAAGTGAAATATTATGTATACCAGAACAACCCACCATCTAAACAGCATTAACAACTTCCCACACTAGTTAAGCCTTCAATGAAGTAACCATTTTTTTTCAATTTATCTTTATTGTTGAAAGTATTATAGATATCCCCTTTATAACCATTTTAAAATAAATTATTTTTTCAACAGTTTGTTAGTATTGTGTTATCAAAACACAAGTGCCTGGGGCAGACACATATGAACATTTTCTCACTCAGCAGCAGGGAATGGAATGTTGATGTCAGACAAAGAAAATGAAGCTACAGGGAAAAAGTGTGCCCACAATGAGAAGGGGAAGAAGAAGAAGAGAACTAACATTTATCTAATGCTATCCATGCCAGACACTGATAGCACAGTGGGAACAAGATGAACAAGGCAAATCTTTGTTCTAGAAAAAAAAAAAATAGTAGAGCCCTGGCCAGGTGGCTCAGTTGGTTGAAGCATCCTTCCATACACCAAAAAGTTTCAGGTTGGATTCCCCATCAAGGTGCATACCTAGGTTCTGGGTTCAATCCCCAGTCAGGGCCTTTATGGGCCAACCCATGTTTCTCTCTCACATTTATGTTTCTTTCTCTCTCTCTCCCTAAAAAAAAATTTAAAAATAGTACAGAGAATAGGGTGTAAGGGGGAGAAATCAAGCAAGAGACTTGTGGGCATACATCCGAACCTCATCAATAGCCACAGATAACATGGGGGTGGAGTATGAGTGGAGGGTAGGGGATAAGAGGGGGATAAGAACACATATGTAAAATAATAATAATATTAATAATAATATTGAGAGAGAGAGAGAAGAAAGTGTGAGGTAACCAGAACCCCAAGAACACCTGAGAACGCCTTTACTGCCATGCTAGCAGGCATCAGCTGTACGGTAATATAACCTGGGGATATTGGGTAAGTATTTCTGGACCTATGTTCCTAATCCTTCATGGGTGGGAGCCCTTTCCCGGGCTTATCCTCCTGCCCAAAGTAGTCACTGATGATACCAAACACCTTGGTCATCCAGGAGGACCACAGGTGGGACAAGGAAGTATAATTACATAGGGGTCACCACCCAGCTCCCCTTCTGTATGGCACAAAATTAAACCACTGCTCCTTTGTGTGTAAAATTAAACAGAGGTTTCTGGCTGGTGAGGACACCAAAGGAAGGGACCATCACTACTTCCTCCTGGGAGAGGAGTAGAAAATGAAACAAAGACCTTGTCTATACAAAAGGAAATTGACAGCTAGTTTAAAATGGAATTTCCATGGCCTAGAGCAAAGAATATCCTTACATGATATTATTCTACAAGTTCTACAAGGTCATTATAATTTTTCCCAGATTTGGGTTATCTCCATGCACCATGGGGTATCAATAAAAAACCATATATATATATATATATATATATATATATATATATATATATATATATACACACACACACACACACATATCTATGTGTGTGTGTGTGTGTGTGCTTGGAGACAAAGGTAACACAGCTATAGATATTTTAGAATTACAACAGTATATTGTACAATTATCCCAAACAAGCATACAAACCAATCCTTTGAATGTCTGGCAGCAATTTAAAAATGACATGAAAGGACTTCATCCCTTCCACTATAGAAGGCATCTGAGCATTCTATATTGGCCCGTCTTGCCCTTTTGGCCAAAAATGAACCTCTTTTCGTGGTCCAGGTGTCCACAACTGTTGCCCCACCTTTCAGTTCATGCCGAGGCTGAAGCATCGTGGTGGCTGGTACCATGGTCTCCCGCCTGCCCAGTGGGGGGAGCTGGGCCCTCTCTGGAGAAGAAACATGGATTCCCCAAAATGTGAGATCAATGCCCAGGCCTCGCCAGCAGGTGAGGGGTTCCCGAGGCAGGTGCTGGATGTGGAACCCATGGGGGCATAGGCTACCAAGGAGACAGAACTAAACTTCACATCACCCTGCTTGGCCCTGGAGGATGGCTGGTTAGATTCCTAGATGGGTAAGATTCCTAAGAGAAGGAACAACCTAAGACAGGCACAGTCGCAGAGGGGCCATCAGGAGAGAACTTGGGGGTCAAAAGAGGTGGGGCACAGACCCTTACCACCACCACCACCACCCCTCCCCCCCCCACAACGTGGCAGGCGTCTGAACCTTCTCCCATTCTAAGGGAGGTCTCCTGCCCCCGTGGCTGCTTCACTTCCCATGTACAGCTCAAATTGGGACCCAGGTAACAGACAGAGACTTGGCTGACAGCAGCTGCCCTCTTACTGCAACAAGACTTGTTTGAGAGGTCTTGTACCCATGGTGTGGGCAAGTGGGTTTTTAATATCCAAGTGAAGCGTAGTAGCAGGAATGCTCAGGCCCTTCTCAAGAAGGCAAATAATCAATTCCACTAATACACAGATGGTAAATAAGATTGTTGCTAGAGTGTTGAGTTTGACAGATGAATAGTAGCCAATTTCTCAGAGGAAATTAATGTGGCTAATGGAAATAAATAAATATTCTAGAAAAACTGATTGTACTCTACAAAAAGCTGTTCCTAAAGTTTTAACAAAAATTCTTATTGGCAGAGCGTCTCATGGTAAAATTGCACAACATGTTATGAACCTAAAGCAGTCATAGTGTAGCGCAAATAATTAAAATGTAAAAGCTATCAAGACTACATTATAAAATTTCCAAAAGTCTCCTATTATTTAAAGTGAAAAAGGCGGTGACAGTGGAAGAATATCATGTAAGGAAAAATATCCTGAGAATAATTTACATCTAAAAAATTTGTACTTTAGAAAATTAACCTTCTTTCAAAACGCTAACAGCAAGACACTCATGAAAATACACACATGGTGTCAAAACAAGCCAGAGGAAAATTATTCGGAGGGGGGGGGGGAGAATCCCAAGTCAAATTTAAAGAAAATATCCCTTTATTAACTTTTGGTCGAGAATATGTTTGTATATTTTCAGAAAACAACTCCAAGACCATCTGGAATCCTATAACAGAGAGGAATAAACAGAAGTGCTCCAGCCATGAAGACTGGCCAACCTTCCACCTTCTCCTCCTCCCAACAGACTTGGCCAGCTGGACCCCACCTGTGCATGAGTTCATGCTCTGGGCCTCTAGTATATGGATTATAGATAAAGATATACAGTAGAAATAGATATAGATGATATATAGATATAGATAGATATAGATATATAGATATAGATATATAGATATAGATATAGATAGATATTAGAAAGCTCTGAGTACAAGAGCTTAGAAGAGAAAACAGGTTGGGTCAGGGATAGTTCATGAGAAATGGGTCTTTAAGATTGAGCAGTTAGTTTTGGATATGTGGGAATAGGGAACATTTTAGATACTAAGAACAGTATAAGCAAAGTGTGCTCAGGATCAGCAGGTAGTCCAGATTAGTTGTGGGTGTGTGGTACTTATGCTATCCAGGACTCTTGGTTACCAGTAACAGAAATACAACTTGAACTTGCTTGGGCAAAAGTGATGAATAAGAATTAGCTCAAGAAAGCCAAAGAAAGTTGAACAGCCAAACAAAGCGGGTGGGGAGAGCAATGAACTGAACTTTAGGAACTTATAGATCCAGAAACTTTAACACCACTAGAACTCTTTTGCTTCTTTGCTTCCCTTGCTGGATTGGTTTCAGTTTCTCTCAAGACTGGCTTTCCTCATAGTGTCTGGAAATATGGCACCCCCAAGTTTCACATCTTACTATTTGCACTAGAAAGGGAATAGCACTCTTAATTCAAGTTTGAACAACCATGATTGGCTAATCTTGAATCAGTACCCATCCCTAGAACAATCCCAGGGGGCCAAAGGGAAGGGCAGGGGATATCATAGATGTAGACCATAGTAACCACTAACAGTATGAGAACAAGTGGAAGATGGCTCTGGGAAAGCAGTCAGCCACGTGAAGCTGTGCTCTGGGAGTCAGTGAGAACTGAAGTTGGCATTTGTCTAAAGAGCATATCAACAAGGGGGCAGGAGTAGGGAGATGTGTTGGCCCAAAATTATGATGAACAATGAGGTTAAAATGGGATTTAAAATTGATTAATGTTTTATAATTTCAATCAAAATGTGTAACAGTGGAACTCTCACATTGACTTTAAGGGCAGCAAGACCTAGAATCCTTCTTCTTTGACCTTATAGCTGGATGACTTTAGGTGGCTATCTTCCCCAACCTGAGCTTCAATTTCCTCACTGAAAAGTAATGGTAATAATGACAGCTAACATCTATTCAATCTAGATGTACTTAAGCACTTTTCAAACATTGTTTCATTTATTCCTCAAACATCCCTATAGGGCTCTGAATCTGAAATAACTCACACTCATAGGGTTGTTACAAAGATGCCCTTTTGCTTAGCTCATAGCCAGCACACAATACATCATTATTTTAAATTATCTGTTGCCCAGAAAAGGAAACTCCCCTCATTTCCTGATTGCGTCTGACACCAGAAGCTGATATGTTGAGGGGAAAGGGGGAAGGGAAGAACTACATGACTCCTGTCACTGACATAGAAGGGGCTAGTTAGGGTCTGACTTAATAGGGGCTGAAGTAGGCCAGTGGGAGAGAGAAAGGAGGGAGAGAGAGAGAGAGAGAGAGAGAGAGAGAGAGAGAGAGAGAGGTAGGATTGGGAAATATGACTGTGGAATGTCAACTGAATGAGATGAGGCTAGGTTTTTATTTCTTTTTAAAAGGATAGAACTCCCTCCCAAAAAGTCCATCTGTAAAGCTGAACTAAAGATCCATTTGAAGTTTCTCGTCTCTGACCTGAATGCTGTCAAACAACTGGACTATTCAACCAAGGGCAGGAACTAACATTCACAGAGAAAAACCAACGTGCTTGGGCTCTGTGCTGAGTTCTTTATATACAGCAATAACTTTTACTCCTCCCACCATCCAATAAGGTGAATATTTTCTCTGCATTACACAGGAAAGGAAACTAAGGCTGAGGAATTAGAAGTGACTTAATGCAGCCCTAGCCGGTTTGTCCCAGTGGATAGAGTGTCGGCCTGCAGACTGAAGGGTCCTGGATTCAATTCTAGTCAAGGACACATGCCCGGGTTGTGGGCTCAATCACAGTGTGGGATGTGCAGAAGGCAGCCAATTAATGATTCTCTCTCATCATTGATGTTTCTATCTCTCTCTTCCTCTTCCTTCCTCTCTGAAATTAATAAAAATATGTAAAAAAAATTTTTAATAAAATAAAATAAAATAAAAAAGAAGTGACTGAGTGCAGGTCACCAGATAGTGAGTAGCAAGGCTGGCATTCAAACACAGGTCTGACTTCAAAGCTTAGAATACAAAATAAGTCCCACTTTCCCTACCAGGGAGAGAGATTTAAGGTATGAGGTGCTACTGCAACCCAAGGAAACTGATGAAATAATAGTCACTTCTCTATTTCTTTCCCCCCTACTCTTTCTCCTATGCCCTTCTCCCTAACCTTATTTATTCCTAAAAAATCCCTATAGGGTCTTAAATTCCCACTCATATGGTTGTAAAAATGCAGAGCCTTTTTGCTTAGCACATAGCCAGCACATAATACTTCATGATTTTAAATTATGTGTTGCCCATATCTTCTGGCTCCCCAGGACTCCAAACTCTTCCCAAAGACTGTCTTTGCAGTGTCCCATGTTTGGGCTCCAGTTTGTAGTGAACCCCTTTCACGTCCCGTGTGGTTCAGGGTTCAGGTTTAGGGTTTGGACTCTGGAGGAGGCTGCATGCAAATGAAAGAGACTAGGAAATATTAATTTGGAAATATTGGGGGCCAGGCAGGAGCCCAGCTCAAGAAGAAGGACTCTGGGCTGGCAATCCTTTTTATTAAGACTTTGGGATCCACCCATAGCTCTAGGCAAGCAATTCCAGTAATAGCCAATCAGCAAGGATTTACTTAAGATTAAAAGGTGGAGCCAAAACCGGTTTTGGCTCAGTGGATAGAGCGTCGGCCTGTGGAATGAAAGGTCCCAGGTTCGATTCTGGTCAAGGGCATGTACCTTGGTTGCGGGCACATCCCCAGTGGGGTGTGCAAGAGGCAGCTGATCAATGAATCTCTCTCATCAATTTTTCTAATTCTCTATCCCTCTCTCTTCCTCTCTGTGAAAAATCAATAAAATATATTTTAAAAAAATAAGATTAAAAGGTGGAGGTTGCTTTAGCTACCATTGTCTCAACTAGACAGTGGGTGGTTGGCTCTGACCTTTCAGAGCTTCGAGGTTGACCAGTCTTCCGGGTTCCTTGTCCACATCTCTCTGCTAGTGAAGACCATGGGCAGCTTCCAACATGTCTTCTCAGCAAAATATATCTGTCCTCTCCTACTTTTCACCATAGTGATATTGTATCCTAAAATGTGTTCATTCCTCTAGTTAACACATTTTTAATACATTTTCACATGCTAAATTGTATTCCTGAGAGTATTTGGACCAATATGAAGAAACTAGAGGCCTGATGCATGAAATTCTGGCATAGGCAGGGTCCCTAGGCCTGGCTGGTGATCAGGGCCAATCTGTGGGGCAACCTGTAAGGCGATTAGGGGCCCCTGTTGGCACCTGCCTTGGCTGGCTTGGCACCACTTGCCTGCCAGCTCTGCCCCCCTCCCCCCCAGTCAGATGCCACTGCCACCGGTCACCTCCCTCTGCAGGGGGACTGGCAGGGTGATCAGGAGGTCCTTGGCGGCACCCACCTTGGCTGGCCTAGGGCCTGCAGGCAGGGGAAAGCTCCTGCATTGAGCATCTGCCCCTGGTGGTCAGTATGCATCATAGTGACCAGTCATTCTGCTGTTCAGTCAATTTGCATATTAGGCTTTTATTATATAGGATAACTCAAATGGGTTAAGCTCTAATGACCCACAGAGAAAAACTGTTGTAACATTAACAAACTCAAATGATAGAAATTTTATACCAGAGATAAGCAGGCCTCTGAGGAGTTCCCCAGGTTGTGCCACAAACTCTTCACCCCACCCCTGCTGCCCAGCTGTGAGTTTCCTGAGAGCTGGACATGTTCAATGCCTGAAAATTAATAAATGTAGAATGAATGAATGAGACCTGAAACACAGGGCTGTGCCTTACTTCCCCTAGGTCTCAGACTAACCCAACAAACTTGCCAACTTTTGTCAAGATTTTTATCTTCCTTTAGCAGAATATTCCTCCCCATACCCACTCCCCCAATGAGCTCTGCAGACCCTCAGACAAGATCAGAACAGAATGAATCATGCCTCAGTGAATGAAAATGGACCCCATCGCTATGAAATATGAAATAAAGCTTTCAAGAGCACAGAGAAAATGAGAAGGAACAGGTTTTTTTGCGTGTGGCAGAGAATGTGAGTTACTACAGACAGTTGAAGCAATCACTAAAAATCCAACAAAACTAGTTTCTTGAGAAATATTCACTTGCCTTTTCAGAATCTACAGATATGTAGATGGTCTATTTTGGTTACAAACCAAAGCATATAAATAAAGAGGAGCTTAATTGCTTAATATAATGAAGATTGCAGGGATAAATCAAGCTTCAGAAACAGCTGGATTCGGGTAATCATACAAGATCATTGTGAACTCTGTGTTCACATCTATGTCTAGACCCTGCATTACTCTGGGATGGATACATTCCCAACACAGCTCTCTGCATAAAGAAGGCATCATAGCACCTCAGGGCTCCAGGCTTATGTTGTCCATAGAACTCCTTTTTTCAACTACAAACTAAAACACAGATACAAAAAAAAAAAAGAAAGAAGAAACAAAAACAAATAAGCAGAAAGAAAAAGAAAAAACTACCCCGTTTGCACAATCTAAGGTGAACATTCTTGTCACTACCACAAGATGAAGAAATAGAATCTCACCACCCCTATCAGTTTTCCAGTAAACATCTTTGCCACAAGACGTTTGGGCAAGCATTTCACCACCTAAACTTGTTGGCCATAAGGTAATTTTACCATAAACATAAAATAACTGGCCCTGCCAGTGTGGCTCAGTTGGTTGGAGCTCTCTCTCACCCTTCTCTCTCTAAAATCAATTTAAAAATGTATCCTAAGGTGAGGATTTAAAAACAAAACAAAAGGTAAACTAACTGGTTGACAGTTTGGTTTGTTTTTGGCAGACTTAAGGTATGGAGTTTGGTTTAATTTCTCCATTGACAAAGAAGTTCCTGCAGTACTCCCCCCCCCCCCCCGCCTTTTTTTTTTTTTTTTTTTTGGAGTGGAGGGGGGAATTAATCCTCACCAGAGGATATCCTTCCACTGATTTTTAGAGAGAGTAGAAGGGAGGCAGAGAGACAGAGATAGAGAAACATCTATATCAGAGAGACACATTGATTGGCTGCCTCTAGCATGCATCCTAACCAGGGCTGGGGGTGGAGCCTACAACCAAGTTACATGCCCCAGATTAGAATCGAACCCGGGACCCTTCAGTCTTTGCTCTATCCTCTGAGCCAAACCAGCCAGGGCAATATTCCCATTTTTATATTATACTAGAGGCCCGATACACAAAATTCGTACAAGAATAGGCCTTCCTTCCCAAGGCTGCTGGCACCGGTTTCCCTCTGGCACCCAAGACCCCGGCTTCCTCACAGCCCTGGCTCCGTCCAGAAGATTGCCCGGAAGGACCTCCAGAAGGGTGTCCAGTCTAATTAGCATGTTAAGCTTTTATTATTATAGATAAATCTTAACCTGCATAATGGTTTATACCGCAAATAGATGTGGTGGTCTTAAAATTACTGATCATAACAGCTACCTATAAAGCCAGATTGTATTCTATGATAGAACTTATCAAATCATTCTGGGAGTACAGTCATTTCTTCTATCCATCCAAACCGAAAGTTTACCAAACTATGGTAAATAAAAAAGTGGTGTTTACTAATTCGCATGGTCTTTGAGAACATTAATTATCGATTCTTTAGCTGGAAATGGGTACTTCTTTTAATGAAGAAAAAAATTTAGCCAAAAAGAAAACAAGTATGATGCCAAAGGAATAGATGAATCAACGTGCCATAAAAAAATGTAGAATACTATGAACAAAAGACTTCAAAGACAATATATTTTCATTTTTTCACAAAAAAAGCTTTTTTTTTTTTTTTTTTTGGAAAATGTGTTGTTATTGATTTCAGAACAAGAGAGGAAGGGGAAGAAGAGAGAAAGAAACATCCAAGAGAGGAAAACATTGATTGGCTGCCTTCTGCACTCTCTCTATTGGAGATTGAGCCCCCCCCCCCCCCCCCGGGCATGTGCCCTGACTAGGAGTCAAACAGGTGACCTCTTGGTGCATGGGATGGCACTCAGCCAACTAAGCCACACTGGCCAGGGCTGCAAGAACATTTTAAATTTTATTATTTCTTTTTTATGTTTTCTTAAGTCCTTCTTAATATCTCTGTTTTAATTTATGTTCTTTTGTCATTCACAGTGAATTTATTTTATGGCCAATTTGTTGTGCAGCAGAAATATTTTGGGCAAAAATGTTTAGGGGAAACTACCTAGACCAATCATGTCAAACTCGCTGCCCACAGGCCGCACACTTGTTAATTTGTGCAGTTATTCAGTGTCTGGTAAGTTAATATTCAAAAAATAATTTTTATTAAAATGTTCTGTTATTGTATGTTAATGATTACTAATTTATTTCAGCACGTCTCTATCAAAATAAACCTACATTTCTATGAAAATTGGAGCTTTTGGTTTTTTGCAGCCCACATACTAGTAAACGTAAACTTTGTTTATTTGGCCCGTGTTAGCCTTTGAGTTTGACATGCTTGACCTAGAACTTTGCCATCCACCCCAGAAGCCCACCCATGAGCCCATTTCTAATCACAACAATCCCCAAATCCTGATTTTATAATCACCCAAATGTGCATTCCTAACTTAGTTCTGCCCATCCTTCTGCAAGTTGATACATCCCTAAATCTCTTTTAACCCATATCTTCCCTCTGTCCTTTTACTTTACCCAGTCTGTTGAAGAATCCTTTTGATTTGTGCAGCTTCCCAGAGTCTAGATTTTGCTGAATGCATATTCTTGGTACGGTTCAATATGCTTCTCTGGTTCCTATATTTCCTATAAATATATAGCTGCATCCAGACTAGGTTTAGGGCTTTTGGCAAGACTCTAAGTGGTCTTTGGCATCACCAGGGAGGCACACAATGCCTGGTTGTCTCCCTTTTTATGATGTTAACACACACTGATGTCTAGTGCCCATCTATCTAGTGCGGGATGTGCAAGAGGCAGCTGGTCGATGTTTCTCTCTCATTGATGTTTCTAACTCTCTATCCCTCTCAATTCCTCTCTGTGTAAAATCAATAAAATATATTTTAAAAAAATAAAAAAGTCTAACTCATAAAAACAGACAAAAATACCAGTGTTAACCAGAAGGGGTGGAAAAAATGAAGAGATGGTCAAAGAGTAAAACCTCTAGTTAGAAAATGAGTAAGTTTTGGAGATCTATTGTACAGCATGGTGACTATCTTCATATAAAGAGGTAATATGCTAATTGTCCATTACAGTGTCCCAGTAATGACCAATTTGCATATTGACAGACGGGCAGGAGACTGTGAGTGCAGCAGGGGGCAGGCAGCCAGAGCCAAGTTCCCAGGGGTCTGAGGAGAGTACCTGTCAGGAGCTCAGACTGCAAAGAAGGAAGAGGAAGCGACCACTGTGGGAGCACACTGACCACCAATCCCCCTGCACAGACACCCTATCCTAGCCTCTGCATCCCACCCCCGGACAGCAGCGGCGCCCTCTCTGCAGAAGTGCGCTGAACCTCACTGGGGGGCGGCTAAACCCAGCCTCCTAGCCCACCTGGCCCTGCCCCGGCCCGGCCCCCTCTCTGCTCCAGGAGATTGGAGCCCTGCCCTGAGCAGGTACAGCTGCAAAACAGCCACGTAGAATTTAAAGAATGGCATCAAACGGGATGTTTGACAGTTACTCCTCCTTCAGCCTCACCACCCCCCTCACACCCCCCTAATGCCCTGCCCCCACCAGCACCTCCAAGGACGACCACCGACCACTGCTACAGGGCTGCTGGCCAGAGCCCGGCCCTCCGTGGTCCGAGAAACCCTCTACAAAGCTTCCATAGCTACATCCCAGGAGACAATCCTGCCCTCCTCCCTCAGTCAGCACCTGCTCCCTGCCAGGGTACCCTGGGCTTAAAAATAACAACCCCTTCCTGTTTAGACATCACTTACTTGATGAAACATTTCTAGGTTTATTAGCTCAGATCCTCCTCATGACAACCCAGTGAGGTAAGCAGAGACGAGATTACAATTCCCATGGTATATGCGTGTGTATTCAGAAATGAAGCTCAGAGAGGAAAAGTGTCAAGCCCAGTGGTTCCCAAAGTGCAGCACACGCCCCACGGGAAGTGTGTGTGTGTGTGTGTGGGGGGGGGGGGTTGATTTTAAGTGGGAGCAATTCAAGAATGAATTAACAGTGAATTTTTTTTTTGCATTTCTTATGGTTCTAGAGGGCCTCATCTACAGCATATCCTACATAATAAAAGGCTAATATGCAGATGACTGAATGGTGGAACCACCGGTCACTATGATCTGTGCTGACCATCAGGGGGCAGACACTCAATGCAGGAGCTGCCCCCTGGTGGTCAGTGTGCTCCCACAGTGGGAGCGCCGCCCAGCCAGAAGCCGGGCTCATGTCTGGCAAGCACAGCGACAGTGGTGGGAGCTTCTCCTGCCTCCGTGGCAATGCTAAAGATGTCCAAATGATGGCTTAGGCTCACTAAGGCATCAGTCAGACACACCCCCCCCCCCAGGTCTCCCAGACTTCGAGAGGACGCAGGCCAGGCTGAAGGCCCCCCACCCCCGAATTCGCATGAATTTTGTGCACTGGGCCTCTAATAGTATATAACAGTTATATACTTGAAAGTTGCTAAGAGAGTAGATTGTAAATGTTCTCATCACAAAAGCAATGGTAATTATGTAATGCGATGGAGTTGTTTCAGTTTTAATGCCTTTGGCCACATTATTTTCCTGGAAGGTTGCAATAATTCCCATTTCTATCAGCTGATTTTGAGGGTGCCTCTTTCCCCAGTCTCACTAGCACCACGTGTTATGTTTTCAAGTTTTGTCAGTCTGAGGGAAGAAAGATGGTATCTTGCTGTTCTAATATACATTTCCCAAAGTACAAGTGAGTTTACATTTTAAGCAAGATAAGCATATTTCCTGTTTGTTGCTTTGTCATGGTCTCAGGGCACACCAGTTGGCAAGGCCTGAGAGTGAGCACAACCCTACTTCTCTGCCTCCACACTGGGCCACTCCCTGTGCTTGTGCAGCCCTCCCGGAAAACAATTTGCTGAAATGAATTGTCCTCACCTTTAACTTAGCCATCCCTCTTCTGTGTTACAGAAATAATCTAAGCTACAGATAAGCTATATGCATGAAAGTGTTCATTATAGCATTATTTATAATTGAATAATTGTTATAGCAATCCAAGTAGCCAATAGCTTATTAGGCAAGCTAGGGTATGCTGTGATCCTAAACCCACTAAAATAATGGTTATGAAGACTGTGGAATGATATACAAATTACTCATTATATGGATAGAGCATGGCTCCCGATTTTGCATGCCTGACAGCTGTTGTCCATCAAAGGAACCACCCCTCCCCTTGGTTGTATGGCAATCACACAATTCTTCCCAATCCCTGCCTACAAGAGTAGGCATATGATACAAGCCTAGACAATCAGGATACCTCTTCCCTCTACCCACACTGGCTTGTCCAAGGGGTGAACATGCGACCCATGGAAGGCCAATCAAAGTCTCAGTATGATATTTAGCATATTGATACTTTGTCTTCCTCTGGGATCAAGGCCTATAAGGACTACAGAAGCCTCACCATGCTGTTTGCTATTCTTCCCACCACATGAAAAGATTCCCTTGGATATGGCAAGCATACTGAGAAAAGCAAACCCAGGGCATGGAGAGATTCAGGACCCTAAGAACATTACTTGAATACACAAATCTAGCTATTCCAAAAGTCAGTGCACTTCCCAGTTATTGAACGAAATTTCCTTTTTTTAACTTAAGCTACTTTGAGTTGGGTTTTGGTTACTTGCAACCAAGAGTCTTGACTAACACAGTGTGTATATGACAAAGATTGGAAGGAAATGCACAAAAGAATTATTGTGTTAGGATGAAAGAATTATGGGGGTTTTCTTTATATGTTCTATTCTGTTTTTAATGTTATATTCTTTCTATAATTAAAAAAATACTAAAAAAAAACATTAGTCCACCCTCTTGGAGCCCACTGCAGTTAAAAGTTACCATACTTCAAGGGCCACATGTATGTAGTAGGAGAAGTTTTTTTAGAAACTTGCCCGAGCTCACACAACTGAGGGGCTGAGAAGCAAACTCTGGTCTGCCTCTTCTGCAGTCAATGCTACAAATCAATCAGTCCCCTTCCTCATTCAAAGGAAAAATGTCATGGGCATAAGTGTAAAGAAAATACATAATTTTTCAACTTATTTGATAATACACTGCTTAAATAGCTGGCACTTTAGGAAACTAATTTTTATTATATATATTTTAGATATATTTATTAGGATATATACATTATTCATTTTAATCTTATTATATATATTATATTCATATATATTATATTCAGATATATATTATTCATTTTAATTTTATTATATATATTATATTCATAGCCTATTACCACAAATGTAGTGGTTTTAAAACAACATACTTATTATCTCATAGTTCTGGAGGTCAGAGTCTGGAATAGGTCACTGGGCTGAAATCAAGGTTTTGGCAGGGCTGTGTTCCTTCTGGAGGCTCTTGGGGAGGAGTTGTTCCCTTGCCTTTTCCTGTTTTGAGAAATTACCTGAAATTCTTGGCTCATAGGCCCCTTCCTTCATCTTCAATATCAGCAGTGCAGGCTTTTCTAATCTTTCTCTGACTTTCATTCTCCAGCTTCCCTTTTGGAAGGACTTTTGTGATTGCTTTGGGCCTATCTGGATAATCCAGACCAATCTCTCCATCTCAAAATCCTTAATTTACCCTTATAAAGTCCCTTTTGCCATGCAAGAGGACATGTGCACAGGTTCCAGGGGTTACGACATGAAGACCTTTGAGAGTTGTTATTCTGCCTACCATATAAAATTAAAAACTTGGAGCATGTCCAAAAATGTTTCCCACAATTCCTCCATCATCCTTTCACAATCTATAATAATAAAAGTGTAATATGCTAATTAGACCAGATAGCTGGACAAGGACGCAGCAGCAGGGGCCCAGGCGGAGGTGGTTAGGGGTGATCAGGCAGGCAGGCAGGCAAGTGGTTAGGAGTCAGCGGTCCCAGATTGCAAGAGGGATGTCTGACTGCCAGTTTAGGCCTGATTCCTCAGGGCCTAAACTGGCAGTTGGATATCCCCCGAGAGGTCCCGATTGCAAGAGGGTGCAGGCCAGCTGAGTGATCCCCCATCCTGTGCATGAACTTCATGCACCAGGCCTCTAGTGACTAATAATATCTCTTTGTAACTCTTTCCAATCTACTTTTCTATTGAGTATTTCACATAGTTATACCATTTTTGTCTGGCATTTTAAATATATATATATATATATATATATATATATATATAGTTGATTTTTTACAGAGAGGAAGGGAGAGAGATAGAGTATTAGAAACATCAATGAGAGGAAACATCGATCAGCTGCCTCCTGCACACTCCCTGCTGGGTATGTGCTCACAACCAAGGTACATGCCCTTGAACAGAAGTGAACCTGAAACCCTTGAGTCTGATGCTCTATCCACTAAGCCAAAGCGATTAGGGCTGTCTGGCATTTTTACTTGATATATACTAGAAGTCTTTTTCTATGCTGCTGCATGTCTTCATGATACTCAAGAGCAATGGTTCCATAATATTCTACCAAATAGAATATGCATGCATTCAACCAACCCCATATTATTAGAACTTTAGGTTGACATTTAAGATGCTTCCATCTTTACACTCTTATACACAATGAGGCAATAAACAAACATATGCACACAGCTCTTTTCTGAATTTGTGGACTATTTCTTCAGGATAGATCCTCAGGGATGAAATTATCCAGCCTAAGGAAATAAACACTTTGACACCAGCAGCCAAATTACATTCCCAAAGATTGCAGCAATTTCACTGCCACCAGCAATGAAGGAGAATGTTTGTTTCACTGCATTCCATCAATTGTTGCTCCAGGGGAGTGGATTTAAAGACTTTGCCAAATGTCATTTGACTCACTGTATCCTGTTTGTACTCTAGGGAAATATGCTTTTTGGCATTGGACATCAACCTGAACGTGTCGTGATTTCTCAGGTATGTTTTCATTAGTCATAACTGAATTAGCCTGTCAATAAATTCAACCGCTTTGTCCCAAGACACATAAAGTTAGAAACCAGTTTCCTAGCAATGATTTTTTTAAATGGCTTTTTTAAAATGGCTTAGTAGGAGAGGCAGCACCTTATCCTCACCACCACATCTGTGGAGCACATATGGAACATGTCAGCATCTCTTCTTTGTCCCTTGTGGCTGTGCCTAGGGAGGGTGCAGGAGGCAGCTGATCGATGTTTCTCTCTCAGTTTACTGACAGGCTAATTCAGTTATGTCTGATGAAAACATACCTGAACCTACGTGGGAGATCCTCAGCTGCCCGCCTTCCTGAAGACGGCAGCCTGGCCTCCCAGTCCTTACCAAGCGTGCAGTCTCAGGCAGCTGCGCAACCTAAAGTAAAGCCAAGTTGATACCCAGATTTGTGGCTGCTTCTGGTCCTGAGTTAAAGCTTCTCCCCAAAATGATAATAACATGACAATGATACTAACAAAAGCAATAATCAATATCTCCACAGTAATTGCCAAATTTCAGGGAGAATGCTGAGTACTATATATTTCTCCTTACAAGAAATTTAGATGCTGTCTGCTATTACAAAGATTTCAAAGATAAGAAATTTGGGGCTCAGAGAAGTTAAAACACTTCGTGAAAGGCCACAACAGCTAAAAAGTGGCAAAGCCAGATTTTATCTGACTCCAGAGGAAGATTCCTAGCCACCATATTAGGTGGGGCTGAGTGCTAAAACATGTTACCGAAGTGAGCTGCTATCAAGACTCAGTGTCTTAGGGGAAAAGCCCCTGGGGCTTTCCTGTACCTTCAGAGAAAAGATACAGGGAGTGCCCCTAAACAACAGCAGGACCTTGGGAGAATCACAGAGATAAGGAGGAGGTTTTTGTACCTTACCCACACTTTTATTTTTCTTTCTGATTTTTCTCAACTGGGAAATAACATAAAGAAATAAATGTGTAATTGGGTTCAGTGTCCTGGTTTTTCTCCCAGAACAGACCTGAGGGATCGAATTCTGGGCTCCGTCAATGTCTCTGCATTCCCCCAGCATTCCCCTAACTCCTGGACTGAGGGCGCTGGGCCAGAAAAAAAACACGGAAAGGTGGAGGTGATTCTGAGTCAAGGTGTCCACGCCGGGAGCCTGCCCCCACAGACATAGACATTCCAGCACACATCTGGGGCCGGCAGATACAGATGTTACCTTCCTCCACCTCGAGAGGCCTCAGACTAGCCTTCAGAGTCTGAAGTCCAGCTCACAGAGCAGTTTGAAAGTGTGACTTCCACCCTCTAAGCCTCTCTAATCCCATCCTCCCTCATTGCTGCTGCTGTGGCCCCTGCTCTGCTCTTCAGCCAGGGGCACTGTCGGCAGTGGCAGTGTGGGCAGTGACAGTAGCAGTGATGGCGGAGACGGTCGCAGGTATAAGAGCTACTACCACTCCTGCTTACTGATCCCCCCTGTGCTCCCGGTGTGATGCTGAGTACGTTGCCTGCATATTTTATTTCACCGTCACAGCCACTGTGGGCAAGGTGGATTTTAATAACCCCATTTTATAGATGAGGAAATGTGGTTCTGAGCTATTGTGCAATGTAACTGAGCTGGGATTTGAATCCAAAACTTTTTGCCTGCAGGGTCCGTGCTTTTAACTGCCACGTTCACTCTCTCCTGATGGAAAATGGTTTTCTACCAACTACCAGGCTGTGTGCTAGTTGTCCTGAGACTTGATCATAAGTCTTCTGTATTAGCTTCCTATTTTGATAACAAATTATCAAAATCTAGTGGCTTAAAACAACAATTTATTATCTTATAATTCTGGAGGTGAGGAGCCTGAAATGGGTATTTTAGAGCTAAAATCAAGGGTGTCAGCAGGGCTGCCTTCTTTCATTCTTTCCAGAGGTTCTGGGGAGAATCCATTTCTCTGCCTCCCCCGTTTCTACAGGCCACCTACAATCTCTGGCTCATGGCTCCTTCCTCTGTCTTCAGAGCACATCACTCCAACCTCGTTTTTGTCATCACATGTCCTTTTTCTCTAACGCTTGATTACTTTGAGCCCAACTGGGTGATCCAGGGTAATCTTCCCATTTCAAGATCTTTAACTTAATCATACCTGCAAGGTCCTTTTTGCCATCTAAGGTAACAAACTCACATGTTCAGGTATTAGGATGAGGACATTAGGATGAGGCATTATTCTGTCTCCCACACCTACCAAGGGCCAGTTTCCTCAACCCAAAGCCAGGCAGGAAGGGAAAGAAAGGCCCACTGAGTAAGCGGCTCATGCCCCCTCCCTGCAGATGCTCCCTTGCCAGGGTCAGGGGACTTGGGCATGGGCTTGGCCTGTGGAAGGATGTGTGGAGAGCAGAGGGTCAGAATGGAAGGAGCTGGCAGGTAGGGAGAGGGTAAGCACTCATTCAGCAAATGCTTAGTGGACATCTTCCATAGCCAGACACACAGTTCACGGTGCTTGGATTGCAGGATAAAGAAAAAAAAAAATCTGACCAAGTAGAGTTTACATTCCAGGAATGACTCCCAGGTTTCTGCCTCTGGTGCCCTGGTGGGTGAAGAATGTTACTAAGATGGAAACAGGAGAGAGGAGTGAGTTTGGGTTTGGGGAGACACAGTTCGCTATCAGACATGTTTCATTTGAGGCACCTGTGGGATGAGCAGGGCGGGTGGCCTGACAGGAGTTAAGGCTGGAGCGCAGAGGAGAGGTCTGGCCTGGATGTGTTGTAGATTTGGCTGTGGTTGCACATGGATGGTTCCAAGGGAGACTCGGAGGCTGTCCAGGGCAAGCAAGCACAGTGGAAAGAGGGCTTGGGACTGAACTCGGCATTTAAGAGAAAGGTGGTAGGGGAGTGATCATAGTAGGAAGAACTATGGGAGTGTGATGCCAATGGAGCCCTGGAAAAAGCCAGCACAACTGCCAAGAGAGGCATCCTTTGAATTTGGTCACAGAGACCCCTTACTGACGTTGTCGGGGAGGGGAGTCATGCCAGAGAAGTGCTGGGACAACATCTCAGTGGGTTGAGTAATAAGCAATAAAGAGGCTGAGAAAGCTGAGGGTCATTCTTTCACGAAGTTTGGCCCGGAGGTTCAGGAGGATGACCTATTCCTGACCTCAAGGGAGAGCAGGTGATGGGGCACCAATGAGAGCACAAGTAACTGTGGTTCACAGCCAAGTAGGGAGGGCAAGAAGGAGGCTCAAAGGACGGAAGCATGCTCTGCAGTGTCCCCAGCTCCTTTAGGCATCAAGAAGCCCACCTGCTTTGGCTACGCTAGACTGTTTACCTCTGGGGGACCTCTCTGCCCTTAAAGACGGCAACACGACATGCTGGGAAGCACTCAGATTTTAGGAATGGCAGATTCAGATTTGAAATTCTACCTGGCTGCTTTTGTAGGGATACATTTGTTAACCTTCTCAGCCTCAGTTTCCTCATCTGTAAAATAAGTCTTTGCAGGGATTACAGGAAATGGCATTGTGATGTCATTGATGCCATTGCACTGTACACTTAAAAATGGTTAAAATGGCAAATTTTATATTGTACATATTTTGCCACAATTGTAAAAAAATTAATAATGTAATATACAAAAAAAGCACTGAACTGCACAGTTTAAATGGTGTAGTGTACGGTAGTCACACCTCAAGAGAGCTGATTAAAATACTTAAAATAGGCATATTGAGTTATTGCCTGTGAAATGTTGCTTAGAAATTATGCCAGCTTACTGCCAAAGTCCATTTTTATTTGTTGGTGTATCCTAATCTCTACGCACACAGTTTGTCAGTTAATTTTCACCTTAAGTGTAATTAAAGGGCCACGGCCTCCAGGCAGTTTCAAGAAGAGGGTCAAAGAGCATCTAGTCAGGCTCCTTGGATCCCAGGTCCTTTCCTGTTTGCCGAGGTTGTCGGACTCCATCTGCAAGCTCACTTGTGAGAACCTCACTTTGGAGAATCCAAGCCCCAGCTCCAGACATTTGAGAAACGGGTTAGTAAACAGGGAGGCCAGTTGATTCGTTTTCCAGGGGGGACACACCAAGAATGCTGGGCACCTGGCAAGCAGGGAGCAGGAACACAAGGTGCTCCGTGCTCTTCAGTGGCCTCTTCCTGACAGAACCCACAACCGTTTCCCATGGGCCTGGCTGGATTTATTATGAATGAAAGCCAATGACTCAGAACAGCTAGAAATTGAAAAATAATTTAAAAATTAAAATTGGTAAATAAAAAAATAATGAATGAGAAATACTTGATGTTGCTCTCTAATTTGGGCTCTGCTAAGGCCAAATTTGTGTATTTGTTTGTTTGTTTTTGTGAAACATAGAGATATGCTCTTAGTTTTTAAGTTGTTTTTTTTCATTTATTGATTTTAGTGAGAGAGAGGAAGGTAGAGAGAAAACCCATTAGTTTGTTTTTCCACTCACTTATGAATTTATTGGTTGATACTTGTATGTGTCCTGACCGGGGATCAAACCTGCAACTTTGGTGTAGCAGGATGACACTAATCAGCTGAGTTGCCCAGCCAGGGCCTGGGTAGGCACTGGGCTTAAAGAGTCCAATTGTTTTCCAGTGCCTGTTAGGAAAACAGCAGTCCCCACCACTCCTGTTTCTCACTTCCCAGAGGAAACACTTCCTACTCTTTTAGTGGATGCTGTTTCTTTTTTGTATCTACTTCTTCTTGTTCTCTTACAGGTAAGAACGCAGCTGTAGACATCCTAGCTGAGGGCCCCAATTGTGACGGTTGCTCTAACAGAAAGGTTAATGCTGCATCCTAACCTGTTTACCACTGCTAATTGGCTCATATTGCTCTAGGAACTGAAAAGCATTTTCCTCTATATTATATTCCTCTTTTTTTTCTTTTTAAAAACTTATTTTTATTGTGGTGAAATATATGTAACATAAACTTTATCATTTTCTACCATTTTTGAGCATACTGTTCAATGGCTTAAGTACATTCGCATTACTGTCCAACTATCAGTACCATCTATCTTCAACTTTTTCATTTTTCATACTAAAAATCTCTACCCATTAAACAATAACTGCCGGCTCCCCTCTCTTCAACCTCTATTCTACTTTTTTTTTTCCTACGAATTTGACTATTCTAAGTCCCCCATATAAGCATAATCATGCAATATTTGTTCTTTTGTATCTAGTTTATTTCACTGAGCATAATGTCTTCAAGGTTCACCAGTGTTATAGCATATAAAGTAAATCCTCATTTAATGTCCTCAATAGGTTCTTGGAAACGTAGACTTTACGCAAAATGACCTATAACAAAACCAATTTTACTGTAGGCTGATTGACATAAACAAGAGTTAAGTTCTTATGGTATATTTCTGGTCACATAAACTTCTAAATAAAGATCAAAAACACTTCCACTATTAAACATTGAAATAAATGTGAGCTATACATACAATTAAAAGAGATTAATAAAAACAAGTAAGATAAAAAAATAATTAATAAAAACTGCTTATTTCAGTTTGGGGTTGTAGGGAGCCAGAGCCTATCCTGGCAGCTCAGGGTACAAGGTGGGAACCCATCCTGGACAAGACTCCCTTCCACCACAGAACAACACACACACACACACACACACACACACACACAGTCTCTCAGTCTGGGCTAATTTAGACATGCCATTTCATTTAATGTACACAGCTTTAGGATGTGGGAGGAAACCTAGACAGACACAGGAATAACATGCAAATTACAGCCAGACAATGACCCTGGTCAGGAATCGATTTTCTTTTCTCGTCAATGACATAAAGAAATGATGTTGAGCAAAGAGACCAAAAAAAGGACCTGCTACACCAGAGTTTCATTCCTTTATTAGGCTGAATAATACTATATCATATGTATATGCAACATTTTGTTTATTCATCTATTGGCGAATGTTTGGATTGTTTCTACCTTTTGGCTATTGTGAATAATGCTGTAAATTTGGGTTTAGAAATATCTGTTCAATTCTTTTGGGTCTTTACCTAGAGTGGAATTGCTAGATCATATATATGGTAGTTCTATGTTTAATTTTTTGAGGAGCCTACCTTTTCATTCTGACAACAATTCTATGACAGAAATAAGGCAGATACTAAGACAACTATTGCCATAAATAAGACAGGACACTTGGTGACTTGCCATGGTCTCAAAACTGCTTAGAGTGTAGAGCTAGGATTTGAACCTGGGTCCTCTTGCTCTAAGTTCAAGCTTCTCTCTATCACACTCTATCCATTATTGTATTGGCTTTCTTCAATCTAAAGTACCTAACCAGGAGTCTCAAATAAATGTTTCTTTTTCTCCAGAGCATATAAAAGACCCTTCATTTGTGCAGACCACCACTCTTTCTTTGCAATAATTATTAGCATTTGCCTTTGGTACATGGATGGTCTATTACAGTTCTCAAATTAGACCTTATCTCACATTCATTTAGACTAACTATTTGATGGGATATAAGAGTCTCATCAGCACCTTGGACAAAAGGATGTCTTTGCAAAGATGTATGCATATGTTGTGTCAAACCTTAACACAAGGGCCCTCTTTTGACCCAAATTTTGGTCCCCCTTCACTCTGGATCAACTGTTCCAACATGATTAATGAATTAAAATTATTTTCAAGCAGCTTCCACATGCCAGGACCTGTGCTGAGAGCTTTGCATGTGTTATCACATTTAATCTACTTGAAACATAGGAAGAGATGGGAAACATCTTCCTGTTTCCAGGTAAAGAAACAAAGGCCAGAGACTGACCAGGATTTAATGGGTGCCAACGTTGGTGCCTCTACTTCCCCACCTCAAACACCTCCTTCTCAAAGATATAATTATATAGTCTAACTTGTCATTATATAAAACATCTTAATCTAAAGTTCATGAGTTTAGTAGGAACAGAGGGTTTTTTGAATTGAAGTCCTTTTTTATCCTTTTCCTGCCCGCAAATTGATACTCAATTTCTAACTGGTAGAATTTTCTCCTTCTCACTCCCTTGGACTTTCTTCAACAGAATAGTTACCCCTGTCTGAGTCCTAGATGTTTGTGTTCCATTTTTTATCCCCTTTCTTTTAAAAAAAATCTATATTGATTTCAGAGAGGAAGGAAGAGGGAAAGAGAGATAGAAACATCAATGATGAGAGAGAATCATTGATTGGCTGCCTCCTGCATGTTTCCTAATGGGGATCAAGCCTGCAACCCAGGCATGTGCCCTTGGCCAGAATCAAACCTGGCACCCTTCAGTCCTCAGGCTGATGCTCTATACACTGAGACAAACCAGCTAGGGCATCCCATTTCTTTTTTTTTAAGGTATACATTTTTATTGATTTTAGAGAAGAAGGGAGAGAGAGATAAAAAAAGTTCAATGATGAGAGAGAATCATCAATAGGCTGCCTCCTGCACGCCCCACACTGGGGATTGAGCCCACAACCTAGGCATTTACCTGACCCTGTAATTAAACTGTGCCCTGACTGGGAATTGAACTGTGACCTCCTGGTTCATGGGTTGATGCTCAATCACTGAGCCAAGCTGGCCAAACTTTTTATTGACCTCCTTATTCAGAAATGGAGTGGTATTCCCATGAGTCCTGGCATGTAATAGTTGGCCATAACCTTTAGGTGTTGGGCTAAGACCAAATCATTGTTTAGCTGGTTCTCACTGATATGTGTTCAAAGAATAAATAGAAACATGAAAAAATTGAGCTAAACAATATCCTTCTGTGTCCCATCCACCAAACTATAATTTCCCCCAGTGTTTTCTGCTTCAAAATTGTAGGGGGCAGGGCATGGGAACTATGAGTGGGAAGCTAAGGAGGTGAGAGGGGGCCAATCTGATAACAATTAGAAGTTCAAGATCCTAAGTTGGAATCCTGGTTCTGCCACCTGCTCCGTGGCCTTGGGCAAGCCACTTAACCTCACAGAGTCATGGTTTCCTCACTTGTGAAAAGGGAATGACAATCCCTGCCTCATGATGGTTGTGAGGATTAAATGAAATAATGGGTGCTACACAGGTGCCAGTACGCAGGAGAAACTAGTTGAACACTGATAATAAACAAATGGATGAAAGACCTAGAAATAAGTAGAGGACATAGAATCTATTTAAAGAAGTGCATTTTAAACATTTTTTTCATGCCATGCCTGCTATCTTTTGGGGCTATAAATGACATTGAGCAATAAACGAAGTATGTCAATGAACAATTATGACTCACAGTGGAAATCCCAAGCCTTTAAAACCTAACATCCAATTACTAGATCCAACATCAAAGACACACCAAAGACTTTTAAAAACAATTCCCATAACGTAGGATGTGACAAAGTTGCTGTGTAGGGGATAGAGCCTTTGATTGCTAATAAGATTCTAAATAATCCCAAAGGAACATTTTTTTAAAAAATTCATACCATCAAGTGAGAATCCTATATCTCATATCTGGGTTAGGGTCAGTCAAGACATCAGGGCTCAACTGATTTTGGTGATCGTGGCCATAAAGATTGTAGGCAAATTCCAAAACCCACAGTCTCTGTGCTCCTCTACTAAGGAGTTAGATTCTACCCAGACTCCTCCATCCTTCCCTCTGTCTGAGACCTTGGAGCTTCTTACTGTTGCTGGTGCCTACCCTCCTTCTCCAGAAGGAAGCTTCCCCCATCCTCAGCACTCCGCTGGAAGGCAGGTCTGATGTTACCCAGGGCTTCCATCCTCTCAGCCTGAGGTGCTGTCCAGATGCTGAGACGGGAGTCTCTGCTGCCTCTTGAAATACCACAGGAGCTGTCCAGCCTTGGAGTCAGGGCTCCGGCAAAGTCTGCAGAGCCCAGGACCCAGAGCCTCTGAAACGAGCTAGCATAGCCAGGAGGGCCCTGGGAGGCCACAAACATGTGTAAAGGAGGAAAAGGGGCCCAGAGTGGGTTGGCTCAGGGATATCATAGCCCAGCAACAGAGACAGACGCAGGATTTCCACCTCTGAATCCAGTGCTTTTGCCATATTGCCGCACTGTGGGCTTCCACCCTCACACGATACAATATTATATGCTCACAGACCAGTGTCTATTGGGTACACGCCTGTCGTTGACAATGAGACTCATATACACAGCCTTTTGTGGATTGGTTTTCTCGTTATCTCATTTAACTTTTGACACTGCGCTGTGATTAGCTAGGGTGACACTGTCATTACCTTCATTTTCCAGATGCAGAAACCAAGGCACAGAGACCTGCTTAGGGGACTGGAGCCAGTAGCAAGAGGAATGGGCCAGGGGAGGCTGCCAAGAAGAGGAGACATCTGAGCTGGGTTGGGAAGAAGAGGCTCACGAGGAGGGTGAGGGAAAGGGAAGAACTGTAAGAGGCACAAAGGCCTGGGTTGATGGGGGCAATGGGTGGGGGACAGACTGAGACAGAAACAGAGAACAGCATGGCAGGAGCATGAGGGTGAGGCCCAAGTAGTGGGCAAGGTAGGGGCTGGGAACTGCCTTACCTAGCCATCCCCAAAGACTCCCTCTGAGGGAAGATACCCAGTAGTCCCGAGACAGTGGACTGTCTGAGCCTCAACCCAAAATAGCAGGAAGCAGAATTTCCCTGAAGTCTTTCTTAAGGGAGTTCATGAGGGGGTGTGGCTTATCTCTTTCCCCTAAGTAAGTAAGATGACAACCTTTATGGGTCTCCTTCCTTCTCATCTCAGAGCCTGTGGTAAAGGATCAAGGGCCTGGCTGCTAAAGCACAAGACTCAGCCCCCAAACGTAGGGCACACACCTGCCTTCTGGCATGTTTGGCTGAGGGAGTGGGAGGAAGGATGGTTGATGGAAGGTCTGGGGCAAAGGCCATGCTGCTGCGATGAACTTGCCTCCAGATGAGGCAGGACCGGGGGATGAAGGCAATTTGTGCTCACTGAATATTTACTTGGCACTTGACTTCATTTCAAACCCTTTTGATACACTGTTTTCATTCTCAAAACAACCTTCATGTTGCAATTGAGGGAAGCAAGGCTCTGAGAGTGAGAGAACTTGCCCAGGGTGTTCACTTTGAGACCATGCACCCCACCGGCTGTTCCCTTTGGGGAATCTAGGGCAGAACTAGAGGTCAGGGGACTCCTCTAAAGGGCGGTTTTGGCTCAAGGACCCCCATTAGCCTTGCTGACCTTGCGTGGGACTGCATGACAGCCTTCCACCCAGCCTTCCTTCCTGCCCTCTTTCTCACGTGGTCACACCAGCCTTGAGTTCTGATGCCTCTGTTCGCCTCCCCATTTTCCTGCACACAGGCATTTACCTAACGAACCTTTGCACATCTCACCCTGTCTGGGTGTCTGCTTCTCAGGAGACCTGAGGTAGCACAACTGCACAGCCATACATCTGATGCCTGCCTTGCTGGGCTCGGGCCCAGGCCAACCCATGCTCACTCCTCTGCATCATGTGCCACCTGCCATGACACACTTACAAGCGTCCAGGACAAATATGGAACTGGCTGCCTGGTTTTCCTTAAACATGTCTGTGCCAAAACCGGTTTGGCTCAATGGATAGAGCGTTGGCCTGCGGACTGAAAGGTCCCTGGTTGATTCTGGTCAAGGGCATGTACCAGGCCCTTGCAGGCACATCCCCAGTAGGGGGTGTGCAAGAGGCAGCTAATCAATGATTCTCTCTCATCGATGTTTCTAACTCTCTATCCCTCTCTTCCTTCTGTAAAAAAACCCTAATAAAATATATTTTAAACAACAAAACAGCCGAAACCGGTTTGGCTCAGTGGATAGAGCGTCGGCTTGCGGACTGAAAGTTCCCAGGTTCGATTCCGGTCAAGGGCACGTACCTTGGTTGCGGGCACATCCCCGGTGGGGAGTGTGCAAGAAGCAGCTGGTCAATGTATCTCTCTCATCAACGTTTCTAACTCTCTATCCCTCTCAATTCATCTCTGTATAAAATCAATAAAATATATTTTAAAAAATAAAATAAAAAACAAAACAAAACAAAAACAAAACATGTCGTGACAGAGCTCCTTAGCCCTCCTCCCTCTGCAATGCACTCATTTCCTTCTAGAGGGGCTGGCTCTGCGATCGATTGCAGAGAACTCTTTGTGCCTGCCTGCCTGCTGCTTCTCATGGTTCCCCGGGACTCCAGCGGAGAAGAAAGCCTGTGTGGGTTTATTTTTCCCACAGAATGAATCTTTAAGCCTGTTTTGCACCTGCCTCTTAGTTTCAGTGCTTGTTTTTTCCTAAGGTCTAAATATTCCCTCTACAATGACAATGTTCAAAGGCTCCCGAGCTTTCCACAGCCTTTGTAACCCCCAAATACACAAAGTCTAAAGTAATCCTACAGATGGTGTAGATACTCCTACATAAGAGAAAGGACAAGTTTCCTGAAAAGCTGTATGAACAGACTCTTTCCACAAAATGAATCAAGTTTTATATTCAAGGGATGGAAGGACTCCTTATCTAAAGGAATCCTGACTATGGATTGCCTCCTGTCACCCAGTCCCAGCCTGTAGAGTGGGTGCAGGGTAAATATTTTTAGTGTGAAAAGAAATGATGATACTTAATGAAGTTATTTTATAAATTCATATTTTCTCATGACTTATTTCTGGAAAGTAGATTATATTGTTAGCTGTCAAAATAGTCAAAGAATAATATGCCATTCTTTCTGCTTCCAGATATATAGTAAGAGAACATTAATTAATTAAGTCCTCAAATATAATTAATTCTAAATAGTCTTGGCTGCTGTCTCAAGGCTATAGGAAGAGAAAGTGAACATAATTATTTTTAAAGACTTCTATCTTAGCAGGCGGCAGGATACCTAGAATTAGAAATACGCTGTATTTGGATATCTTGACATCTACCTTTATTGGTTTTATGCCCTTATCTACTGAAAGTATCACAAATACATTTTGTAGGGTTGCCTATTCTGACATTAGATGACATCAGCTCTTGATCACCCAGGCAAATGATTATAGACTTCCTAGGGCAGTGATTGGCAAACTCATAGTTAACAGAGCCAAATATCAACAGTACAACGATTGAAATTTCTTTTGAGAGCCAAATTTTTTAAATTTAAACTTCTAAAGCCACTTCTTCAAACTGGCCCAGGCCGTGGTATTTTGTGGAAGAGCCACACTCAAGGGGCCAAAGAGCTGCATGTGGCTCGTGAGCAGCAGTTTGCCGACCACTGGCATAGGGATTCAGCAGCAGCCTAGCAGAAACAGGGGTCATGAAAAAGCTGGGTATTACAAGAAAGCTGATAAACCAGAAAGGAGAGGATGCCAGGCCCAAAGAATCAATGCCCAGACTTATATCCTGGGGTTCCAAAATACATACACCCCAAGCCCAGCCATGTTGCCTCAGTCCCTATCTTTCGTTTGCAAGTCCTACCTATCCTTTAAAGCCCAGATCAAGGTTCACCTTATGAAGCCTTCTCTGGCTACCCTATTCCACCCTGATCTCTAGGCCCATTACTAGATTCTCAAAGAGCTTAGAGGCAGTTTCTGTACAACATTGCTCTCATTGTATTAAGTCCCGCCTTTTATAGCTTCACATAATACTTGCCTCCACAACTCAATCACAAGTTCTTAAAGAACAATAGTTGGAACCTTTGTGTTCTCAATTCCAGGCACACAATAAATAAATACTTGTTGGCATGGATACATACTAAGCATTCAATGAATGACTGTTAAAATGGCATCCATGCTTTAGCTGGTTTGGCTCAGTGGATAGAGCATTGACCTGCAGACTGAAGGGTCCCAGGTTCAATTCCTGGTCAAGGGCACATGCGCAGGTTGTGGGCTCGATTCCCAGTAAGGGGCATGCAAGAGACAGGTGATCAATGATTCTCATCATTGATGTTACTATCTCTCCCACTTCCTTCCTCTCTGAAATCAATAAAAATATATAAAAACAAACAAACAAATAAAATGGTATCCATCCCAGGTGGCATGGTTCAGTGGTTGAACATCAACCCTTTGAACCAGGAGGTTGAGGTTTGATTCTTGGTCAGGGCACATGCCTGGGTGGTGGGCTCAATCCTCAGTACGGGGTGTGCAATAGGTAGATGATCAATGATTCTCTCTCATTTATCTCTCTCTCTCCCCTTCCTCTCCAAAATCAATAAAAATATATTTTAAAAATAAATAAATAAAATGACATCTAATAGATGCTCAATGATGCCTATTGGTTTGGTTTACAGAAGGTGTTCAATAAATGTCTGCTAGTTTGGTACACAATAGAAGTTCCATAGTGGTCAGTTTGATCTAATAGGGTTTTCTGGGTCTCTTCCTTCTTGAGGATTAGCTAAACTGACTGGAATACTTTCCAGCCAATTGGAAACTGGATTAGTTTCTGAAAGACAACTAGGATAGGAGAGCTCTCTAAGGCAGGTCAAAGTGGGCAGGGAGCTGGCGGAAAATCTAAGCCAACTTCTGGAGTGGTACTCAGAGTCAAGGTCTGAAGAGCCCAAATACAAATGCCAAGCCCAGATACAAGAGACACCTTCCAATAACTTCCAATAACCCCTTCTCTGGTAAGCCTTTCCTGGTCTCACCACCCAAAGTAGCTATTCCCTGTCCTATCGCTCTCTGGTGCACTGCCCTATTTATTTACTTCTTAGCATTTACATTATTTGTTATTATTAACACCACTAAGATTTCCTCCCACTCTCAGTACTCACCCCACCTCCCTACTAGAATATAAACTCTAGTGAGATTTCCTTGTTTGATACTGGCGTCATGGCTAGAAGAATGTCAGCACATAGTAGGTACTCAATAAATAGACATTGAATGAATTCCTGAATGAACTTAGAGAATAAAAACAAGCAAACAAAATAAAGTCAACAGAAAGTGGATTGAGATGGATTTGGATGGGAACTAGCAAAGGTCTAGCCTTTAGCTATAATTGCTCACGAGTCTGGGTTGGTATTTTCCATTTTCCTTTGTGAGACTACAGGTGCTATAAAGGTTAGTGTTTGCTTATTTTAAAGGAACAGATAGAATGAAGGAAAAGAAAGTCAGCCGATTCCTTTAATGTTTGTTCTATCTTCTAACAAGATCATAAAATGGCTCCTCTGTCTTATTCTTAGAGAGCTCTATAAGATTCTTCTCTGATCTTGTTGGATAAGACAAAGTACACTATGCTTGTTTTTAAAAAATAAAAGTAATAAGTAATAAATTTGGGTTATTATTCAGCATATATTCACTCCCCTCCATTCCTACTGTGGGTAGCATACACTTCCCTGCCCCACTGATGTTGGGCTTGGCCATGTGACTTGCTTTAGCCAATAAAACATTATTGAAACAATGTAAGCAGAGACTATGTGCTTACACAGTTTAACTTGTGTCTTGGACTCTGGTGATCTGGAAGGAGAAGCAAACCCTAGATAGCTGATGTTCTTTCAGCCAAAATGCCAAAATGAAGACACATGGAATAGACCTGCAGTGAGGAGCCAGGCCTCGTTAACCTGCAGCCTGAGACCGAGCACACCCAACCTAGATCAGTCAAATTGCAGTTGACCTGCAGGCATGTAAGCATGAGAATAAACCCTTATGATATAAGCCATTCAGTTTTTGGGCTAGTCTGTTATGTAACTTTATTGTGGCAATAGCCGATATATATATAACATAAATGCTCAATGTAAAAAAATAAAAAATAAAAAAATAAAGATAAGCAGAAAGGAAAAATATGACATCAGGGATTCTACCACCAAGAATAAACTCTATTAGCATTGTGATATACAGCCCTCAGCTATCCTATCTAATAAAAGAGTAATATGCAAATTGACCATCACTCCAACACACAAAGATGGCTGTCCCCATGTGGATAAAAGATGGCTGCCACAAGATGGCCAGCAGGGGAGGACAGTTGGGAGGAACCAGGCCTGCAAGGGAGGGAAGTTGTGGGTAATCAGGCCAGCAGAGGAGGGCAGTTAGGGGTGACCAGGCCAGCAGAGGAGGGAAGTTGGGGGAAACCAGGCCTATAGGGAAGGGCATTTGGGGGTACTTAGGCCTGCAGGGGAGAGCAGTTGTGGGGGAGGGGACCAGACCTGCAGGGAAGGGCAGTTAGGGTGAAAGAGGCTGGCAGGGGAGCAGTTAGGGATCAATCAGGCTGTCAGGGAAGTGGATAGGGGATAATCAGGCTGGTAGGCAGAAGCACGTAGGGGCAATCAGGAAGGCAGGCAGGTGAGCAGTTGGGAACCAGCAGTCGTAGATTACCGTATTTGCCGGCGTATAAAACGATTTTTTGGCCCTGAAAAATACTGTATTTGCCGGCGTATAAGACAACCCCCTAACATTTCCACTCAAAATACAGAATTTGTTATATACTCACCGTATAAGACTACCCCCCCACTTGGAGGCATATTTTTCAGGGCCCAAAAATCGTCTTATACGCGGGCAAATACGGTATGAGAGGAATGTCTGACTGCCCTGGAGGGATCTCAGATTGCAGAGGGTGCAGGCTAGGCTGAGGGGCACACACCCCCGTGCATAAATTTTGTGCACCGGGCCTCTAGTTTTTCTACATTTTACAGTAACAGGGACCTATTATTCACATTTTTTATTTTATTTTTTTATTTTTGTAACCTGTTTTTTCAAGCTAATATGTCATGAGCATCCTTCTAAGGCCATCGCATTTCAGTATTGCCTCATTGTCCTCCCACCAACCTTCCGGGGCAGGTTCAACAAGGCAACCTGATTTGCCCAAAGCCACACCTCTGAGAATCCGCAGAGCCCCATGTGGCTCCAAGTTCAGTACTCTTTCCACCAGGCAGGCTCTCTCTTGGGGCCTTATTAGCATTTTTGGCACCTGGCAAGGTCGGCTCCTTCCCCAACAAGAACAAAATGAAACCTTTATCTTATCTGGAAGGGGAACACAAGTGTTTGGTTCCCCTGATTCACATGATCCCAAGGGCTGCGACAAAGCCATGCGGCCAGCCTCCCATCGCGGGCCTCCTGGGGGATTGTCGTTTCCTCCTTGGGGGAGAGGGAGACAAGGGCAGGTGGTCGGGGAAGTGTTTTTTTGATGAAGCCCTCAGCAGGCCAACTGGTTTCCGATTTCATCTGGGGGGAGAAACAAAGCTCTCGGGTGTTCTTGTCAGCAGGAATGGAGCAGAGGGTAGCTCCAGTTCCTGTAGAAGAGCCAGCCTGGGAGCTGTTGGCACAAACCTGAGAAATCCAGGGAGACAGGCTGCATTCCAGACTCCAGCTGGAAAACCAGGGAAGATGGAGAAAGGAGCATAGAAGGGTCAGATCGGAAGCCACAGTCATACCTGAGCCAAGGGCCAGGACTCTGAGATGGGAAGTCTGTTTCCTCTCAAGTGCTCATGGAACAGTGTGCCCCCAAGGCTGCTGTGAGAATGATGAAGTAATGAGTGGGAATCTGTGGATCTGCAGAGGGTGTTCACCTTTAAAATGCTGGTGGGGGGTGGGGGTGGGCAATGAGTGTCCTTTGGATAAGCCGAGGACGCAGAGCATGCTGATCTGTACTCTCTAATGGGCTGGGGGGGGGGGGGGGGGGGGGGGGAGGAGCCTGAATTTGGAGATATTCAGATGGAGAAAGGTAGACCCTACAGAATCCCTCGAAGTTTACAGATAATAGGGCCCAGTCACAGCTTCTCCTGTGATCAGGATTTTCTCTACAGAAAGACCTAAATTTGTAGTTTCCTTCATAAGTTGATTTTCTAGCCCCAGCTGGTGAAAGGAAAGGAAGAAATGAGGGAGGGAGGGAGGGAAGGAAGGAGAGAGGGAGAGAAGAAGCAAGGGAGGAAAGAAAACCCACTGGGTGAACTGGAGGCAATGCAGGTGGATGGAGGGAGTATCTGAGGCCACCAGATGGGGCCACTCTGGAGCCAACCTCTGGGGAACCAGAAGCCTTGGTGCAACCCAAACCATGGTGGGGGAACCCCAGGCCCAGCGGCTCTGGGGGCAATGCCAGTAGGCCTCTGGGTGGTGAGGGGCATGGATAGGTTTGTTTAGTGGAAGGAATTTCTCCCTGCCTCTTCTTTCAAGTCTGACGTCTTTAGAGAATGAGAAAGAGATGGGAAATGTACAGGCAGAGAAGATTAGGGAAAGAGCTCTGGAGTCAGAGAAAACTGAATTTAAATTCCAATTGTGTGACTTTGGGCAATTTAGGAAGCCTCTCTGGGCCTCGGATTCATCATCTGTAAAACTGAGAAAATACTTTTCTTTAAAAATGTATAAATTTTCTCACAGTGTCTGACACATTCTAGGTCACAAGTATTGCCAAGTTTGCCCAGAGAATTAGTGGCAAAGCCAGAACTAGAACCCAGGTCTCTGCACTCCATGCCCTGGCTCTGCTTCTCTGATCTCATTGGGAGCAGGGAGCAGGCAGTGCCCTCACCTCTGGCAGCGAGGACCGCGGAAGGTTGAGTGCACAGGGGAACTGCCAGACTCACCCACCCTCCCTCCCTCAGGATTTAAGTCGCCAAGGATGTCTCTCTGAGGCCTGAGGATGGCAGGTTCCTTGTTTTTCTGGGCCAGTTGCAGTTCTCCGCAGGCGGAGACAGGCACCCTGAGCTCAGCACTCCTGCCAGGCCCCAGGAAAGCTGTGGGGAATATGCCAACAGAAGCCTGGCTTAGTGGCTGCTCCCAGAACACCTGCTCCAGGGACCCATCTCAACATATGTGCAGGGAAGAGAGTGCCTCCTCAGAGAGCTGTCCCTGAGGGGCCATGGGTCCCCAAAGCACCCCTGGGGACCCAGGCCTCATATTGGCTAAGATGAAAAAGTCCTTACTTTCTTAGGGTGGGCATCGATGTGCAGAAATGACATACAATCACTCCTGATGGGGAGTTTAAACTGCAATAAATGTTATGAGAGCAATTTGGCATTTTTTTTTTTTGTATAATTCTTTCTTTGCTTTGACTCAACTTCTATTGAGGAATTTATCCTAGGGAATAATTGAAAAAGAAATCCAAGATGCATAAGAATGCTCACAGTAGTGCCACTTATAATGGTGAAAAAGTGGAAGCACATTAAATGTTGAGTAGAGTATGATAAATATCATTGTACTTCCAAACAAGGTAGTATTTTACCAGCATTAGAAGTTGTCAGCAAAGCATATTTGTTGACATGGGGAAACTTGTATATTATTGAACAAAAAAAGAAAAAAAAACATTTTGACAGTATGAACTCTTCTTTGTAGAAAATGTACATGTGTATCTGCATTAAAAAAAATAAAGAACATAGTCTAAACTATTACTAGTGGTTTGGTCTGAGTAGACTTATAATAAGAACTTGGAGGAATTTTATAAGTTTATTTTCCAGTTTTACAAATTTTTATTGAGTATTCTGACTTTTGTAATGAGAAGAAAACTTCCAAATAAAAATATAATTAAGGCCCTGGCTGGGTAGCTCATAGTTGGTTAGAGTGTCATGCTGATACATCTAGGTTTTGGGTTCAATTCCCAGACACGGCATATACAAGAATCAACCAATTAATGCGTAAATAAGTAGAACAACAAATCTCTCTCTTTCTCTCTCTCTCTCTCTCTCTCTCTCTCTCTCTCAAACCAATAAAATAAAAATTAAAAATAATAATAATTAAAGGAATAATTTTAAGAAAAGCCTTCTCCCAAACCTCTTATGCCCATACCATTTGGATTGATTATTATGTGCTACTCAAGAGTGGTCAGACTCCTGGGCTGGAAACTAGGGTTTGGGTCTTATTTGTGGTCAACCCAAGACTTGTGAAGGGTCTTCTCATCCCTGAGGGTCTTCAGAACCCAAGCTCTTGGAGATACGGCAAGACCTTGGAGAGCTGGAGAAGACAAGCCTCTAGGAAGAACAGGCACCAGCCCCACTGTACACTCTGAACGCAAACAAGGCCCATGGCTACAGCCTGCTGGTAGGTATGGGCTGGTCTCTGACTCATCAGCATCTCATAAGTCTCTCTGAGCCCAACATTCTTTAACTGTATCTGTGCGTGGTAATCCAGGGTCCATTTATATGGGATTTAAAATGTTACATCATTATTATCATTAATCTCTATCCAAAATCTAGCTTTTCCTTTGATTTTGAATGCAGATAATAGGCCTTAGCAGCATTAGCAGTATCTGTAACTTCGTCACTAGCAGAAATCATTAATATTTTCTTATCACATTACAATTCCTTGAAAGTATCTCAAAATATGATTTACACTCATCGTCACTTCAAAATTCTAGAGTAATGCCTTAACAAGTCTAGCTCAGTGGATAGAATGTTGGCCTGCATACTGAAATGTTCCAGGTTTGAGTCTGGTCAAGGGTACATGCCTGGGTTTCGGGCGTGATCCCCAGTGTGGGAGGCAGCTAATTGATGGTTCTCTCTCATCATTGATGTTTTTATTTCTCTCCCTCTCCCTTCTTCTCTGAAATCAAAATATACTTTAAAAACACACACAAAATTCTAGCAGTTATTATGCCCAGTGCCAGATTTTGTTATTGAAAGTGTCGATGAGGAGATACATTGATTATATTATAAACTAGAGGCCTGATGCACGAAACTTGTGTACAAAGGGGAGGGGGGTGTCCTTTAGCCCAGCCTGCACCCTCTCCAATCTGGGATCCCTCTCACAATCCAGGACTGCTGGCTCCCAACTTCTCGCCTGCCTGCCTTCCTAATTTCCCCTAACCGCTTCTGCCTGCCAGCCTGATCACCCCCTAACCACTCCCATGTCAACCTGATTGATGTCTAACTGCTCCCTGCCAAACTATTTGCCCCTAACTGCCCTCCCATTCAGGCCTGGTCACCCCTAGCTGCCCTTCCCTGCAGGCCCAGTCACCCCCAACTTCCTTCCTCTGCCAGCCTGGTCATCCCTAACTGCCCTCTCCTATAGGCCTGGTCCCTCCCAACTTCCCTCCCCTGCTGGCCATCTTGTGGTAGCCATCTTGTGTCCACATAGGGGCAGGATATTTGACCACATGGGGGCAGCCATCTTGTGTGTTGGAGTGATGGTCAATCTGCATATTACTCTTTTATTAGATATGATTCATTTAAAAATATATATATTTTTATAACCATATCTCAATATAATTTATTTATTTTATAATCCTCTATATTTTAGTTTTCACATTTAAAAATAATGTTCTGAGAAGGGGCTATAAGCTTTACTAGACAATTAAAGGAGGCCATGACCTCAAAAATGTTAAGAGCCCGGGCTCTGATAAGCCCAGGGCTTTGAGACAGAGGGAAGGGAGATTTTTTCCAGTTTGACTGATTATTCCTGCTCCCTCTCCCTTCACTGGCTCCCAAGGGCAGCCTGGGCTTCTAATATTCCAATAGAACACTGTGATTCACCTTGAACCCCTATCAAATACTTTCCCAATAGCCAAGACTGAAATTGAGTATCTCAGGTGATTGCATTCTCAGCAAGCAAAGTCGCCAATAATGATGTAACCCAAGACACTGCAAATGCAGGTCAGGTTCCAGGTTTCAAATTCAAAGTTTTTACAAATAATAAGCCCTGACTGTTATGTCTGTAGTGCAGGTCATAGTTTCAAAGGCATGTTCTCACTTAAGCCTCATTCCTGTGAGGACCCAGCCCCACTGTACAGATAAAGAAAGGAAAGTCCAAAGAGGTAAAGTAACTCACCTGATTCTCGTTTATTAAGTAGCAGAACGGGACTTGCACCTGAACTTCCTGACTCCACATCCAGTTAGTTTTCTGCTACCTTGACTTGGGATTTGAGACTACAGCAAATTTAAGCCCTGGCTTTCTCTTGGCCTTTTCAATGTTGGAGTTCTGCCTCTGATTTAAATTCAAAGAACCTTCTACAGTGGTCTTCATCTGTATGGGAAATTCCGTCTGTAGAGCCAAATACCTGCCATTTTTCCCAGCCAGCATCTCTTCTCTCTGCTTTCCCTTGGGGATCTGTTTCTTTCGGATTACATGTGTCCTCAGTAACTGTCCATCTCAGTGCCACGAGGCTAAGGATGAGTGTCTGACGCAAACTTGGCCAATCAGATGCTCTCTCCTGAGAATCTTGTGCAGAGGGGCCCACTGATGGGAGGCTGGTGACTGTTCCAATTCCAGCATCCTAAATGACTGAATTCCTGACCTGTTCCTGGTTCCTGGTTCTCCAGGCTGGTTTCTGGACCCAATCAGCTTCTGTTGCTTTCAACCAAAGAACCATCTGCTTCACCATCCAAACAGATGGGAGAGCGGGGAAGAGGGAAGGAAGAAAGAAAGCCTGCTTTTAGTGTAGGCCTACTAGTGTGTGGGCATTGGGCTACGTACCTTTGATATATTCTTTCATTTTATTCTGATAATAGCCCTTTAAGGTGGGTGTCATTAGGCCCATTTTAATGGAGGAGGCAATGGAAACTTAGAGTAGTCACTTGTCTAGCATCACACATTGAGTTGGCGAGAAAACCAAGATCAGACCCAAGTTTGTCTCTTTGCAAAGTCCGTGCTCTCTCCAATGTCTAGGGCACTTTGCTGTGACACATTGTTCATTTCTCAATTGCCAGAGGAGAAGCATTAAAGTGTATTCTATCTTTTTCTCTCAAAATCAGAAGAGCACACTCAGGTCCGGCCCTGGGTACAACTGTGAGGTAGAAAGGTCCCAGGAAGGCCCTTCTGTGCTGTTTGTCCCCTCAGCTCTGGGCACGTCCTGGGGACATTTCCTTCTCCCCTCCCCCACAGAAGATCGCTCTTGGGAAAGTGCCTTTCTGAACTTACTGCCTGTGACTGAGAAGACAAAATGTTTGTCTGTTTAGGAAAGTATCAAAGAGCAGAATTTCTAACTCTGGGATTGTGGGTGTTAGTCAGCCAGGCCAGGGGCTGTGTAGAGGATGGGTGTACTTCTGAAATCGGACTGCATAGACTTCCTCACGGCAGTCAGTCCTGAGGGTCAAGGCAAGAGGCCCAGACCTGCAGAGTGAATCATGAGGTGTGGGACCTGACCCTGGTGAGAACAGGGCAGGGTGTGGCTGAGAGGACAGGCCTTGCTCACCATCCAGGGGCAGCCAGGGAACTGGAATTCTGGGGGTTTTGCTCCAGCTTCGCTGCCCCCTTGGATAAGTTACTCCCCTCTGGGACTACTACTTACCCTTTTTTTTTGGGGGGGGGGTGTTTCTGTGAGTGAAGAAAGGGCAGCAGGTGGCAGAGCCTCTAGGCCTCCAGAAGGCAGCCTGCCACTTGGTGGAATTTCCCACCAAGGCCAGGAGGGCCATTAGGGTAACCATGACCCTCTACTGAGCAGTCACAGGCCAGGCTCGCTCAGCACTTCCTGTCGCTTTCTGTGGGTCCCCAGAGGCAGACTGACTTCCAGAGTCAGAGTCAGTGGTACTAGGATTGTGAGAGACAACTCTAGGTGAAACTTCCCAGAGCCAGTGGGTCAGGAAGGTGTGGAGAACAGGGCTGTTGTCTGAGATGGATGGGGTTTGGTTTGGTTTCCCTTCATTTGTTCTGAAAGAAAACAACATGCAATAATCTAACTATGAAAAAACAAATCCAGTTTGCCAGCTGTAGACCAGACTGTCCAGAAAAAAACCTGGAGGCTATCATTCTAAAGATGGAGAAACCAAGGCCCACAGAGGTGACAGGGCTGGCCAGACTTGCTGGGCCAGAACCTGACTCCCCGTACACACAGTGTACACACAGTAATTTCCAGCCCCGGGAGGGAGGGGCTGTTATCTCCAGGTGTCAGATTTCAGATAACAAGGGTCCTGCACTGCTCCTGCCTTCTCCTCTTCCTCACAGTCCACGTGCCACCTCCTGACCACATTCCCCATTCAGAACAATTGACCAGAAAATACATTTATTGTCTCTGGGCATTAGGATTGCCAATTTTTTCTCTTTTAAAAGATATTCTTTATTTTTAAAATCACAACAAAAATCTTCATTTAAAAGGAAATCAAGACTCACTCCTGTGAAGCACCCACAGAGTCTTGTTTGCACCTCATGGATGGTTCGTGTAGTTTGGACAATGGTTTGCATAGTTGAGACTCTCTAGTGTCTAGTCTATGAGGCTGCAATTGCCTCGAGGGCCAGAAATGAGTCCTCTTTGGCATTAAGTTTTCCTGGTGTTTGCTCACAGCTCATGCCCAATAAATGTTAAAATAAAATGGGAAAGGGAATGAAGGCTACTACCCTGTTTCCCCCAAAAAAGACAGTGTCTTATATTAATTTTTGCTCCCAAAGATGCGCTAGGTCTTATTTTCAGGGGATGTCTTATTTTTCCATGAAGAAGAATACGGTACACATCTATTGTTAAATGAAAATAAAGGAAATTTATTACCTGTATACGGTACGGTAGTATGGTAGTTGTCAACACAAATCCAGACAAACTGTGAATCCTACAGTATCAAGAATTTACTCATTTATTCAATGACAATCATGTCATCATCTTCTGGAACATCATCATAACAATCCAATTCCTGAATTTCCTGGTGAATTTCTTGTGACTCCATTTCTTTCAGAATCAGTGGACCAAATCTCTCAGGTTTAGCAATAGCACTGTCTTTAAATGAGTATTTCTTGTCAAGGTAGCCCGCTCACAGTGCATTTGCAATGCAACTGTCAGTGATTTTCTCCCATGAATTCTTCACCCAAGTCACAGTTTCTTGTGTTTAGGTTTCACAAAGTTTCCACGCTGATTTCTCTCCATTCTATTTTCAATGTAGTCATTAATTTCCATGCGCAAATTGTCTTTGAATGGCTTCTTTATTGCAATATCAAGAGTCTGGAGATAGGCCGTCATTCCTGCGGGAATCATTATCTGATCTATTTTTCTTTTGTGAAGAAATGTCTTCATGTCTTTAGCGCGGTGAGTGCTGGCTGCATCCCAGACTAGCAGACCTCTTTGGCTCCCTCGCATAACAAGTGGCAGCATTAAATCGACCCACTTCCTTATAACTGCTTGTGTGGTCCAGGCTTTTTCAGTTTCAAGAATAAAAACGCCCAAAACACGTTCAATCTTTTCTTTCTTGCCCTTAGAAATGATTAAAGGTGGGATTTTAGTGCCATCCAGATGAATTGCCAAAATACAGGAAACACGTGCACTTTTGTAAGCAGTGGAGGGAATGTACACTAAGGAGGCACCCAGCTGTTCAATTATTGTTTGAGATGATTGGCCCATAAACACTGCAATTTCATCCATAGCAATCATGTTGGAAAGATTGTATTTAGAGAAGTCAGCATCATCAATAAAGGACTTGAATGCAAGTACTCGCTTAATAACTTGAGTATCTTCCAACCTAAACAATGTTGTAGATCTTCTTAAAGACAGTTCACTTCGCTGAAGGAAATTATCCAGCCAGTGTTGTAAAGCTTTGAAGTCTTCGGGGGCTATGTCAAACTGTGGTGCTATTGCAAGGGCAAATTCTTGAATCTGAGCCCCATTCACAACCAAAGCCTTTGCTCTCTTGTCAACAACCCATTCATAGATCAGGTCTTCCAGCTCGGAAAATAATGGTTGCTGACCTGATCCACACTTGCACTTTTTAGCATTTCACTTGTCCACTTATTCAATGAGGTTACCATATTCTGCTCGCCATTTTCAGACCAATTGGATACTCAACATCTTCTCTTTGCAGAAAGCAGTAAGATTTTGGCCCCAAGAGTCTTCCATGATTCCTTTCTTGTACTCCATGGAGTAGCTTTTTCTTTTTGCACTCATTTCTAGGGGTAAAAAAAAAAAAAAAGGAATTGGAGTATCAAGGTGGGGGGAGGGGGATCACTTAAAATGACACAGGGGGGATTAAAGGGGGGAATCAAAATGGCACAGGAGAATCAGAGGGGGGATTACCATTTTAGTAACCTCTTTTGATCCTCCTGTGTCATTTTGATTGTCCCCTCTGATCCTCCTGTGTCATTTTAAGTGATCTCCCCCCCCCACCCCTGTGCCACTGAACACCTTCACCAGACATCCCCCCTACCCCTTTATCAGACATTTACCCCCTGGGGCCTGCCTGGGGACTGTCACTGGGCTTGCTGGGGCCTGGATCTGGATTGGAGCAGGGTCTGCCACTGACTGAGAACCTTCAATCATCATGAAGGAAGCCGCGAGCATCAGGTAGTGTCACCAGAGACAAACCAGCACTCACCACCTTCACCACGTCCCGTCAGCTCTAATCCTCCTGTTCTTCTACACGCATCTGCGAAAGTCTCCTCCTCTCTCCCGCCCCATGCTCACCGCTCACTCCGACTTCCCCTCTGCCTCCACACAGCAGTGACGTTAGGACTCCGAGTAATGTCACTGGTTGCTAGACACCATTCAGGGCGGCCCTAGCAACCAGTTTACGGTAAATTAATTTTCATTCTGAGACAGAGCCTGGGGGCCTTATTTTTAGGGGAATGCCTTATATTTCACTCAGAAGGAAACCTGTAAGTAGGTCTTATTTTTGGAGGATGTTTTATTTTCAGGGAAACACAGTAGTTACCTACAAGGGAGTACCCATACGACTGTCTGCTGATTTCTCAACAGAAACTATGCAGGCCAGCTGAAACCGGTTTGGCTCAGTGGTAGAGCATCGGTCTGCAGACTGAAAGGTCCCAGGTTCGATTCTGGTTAAGGGCATGTACATTGGTTGCGGGCACATCCCCGATAGGGGGTGTGCAAGAGGGAGCTGGTTGATGTTTCTCTCTCATCGACATTTATAGCTTTCTATCTCTCTCCCTTCCTCTCTGTAAAATATCAATAAAAATATATTAAAAAAAAAGAAACTATGCATGCCAGAAGGGAGTGGCAAGAAATATTCAAAATGATGAACAACAAGAACCTACAACTAAGATTATTCTACCCAGCAAAGCTATCATTCAGAATTGAAGGTCAGATAAAGAGCTTCACAGACAAGAAAAAGTTAAAGAAGTTCATCAACACCAAACCATGATTACATGAAATGTTGAAAGGTATTCTTTAAGAAGAGGAAGAAGAAGAAAAAGGTAAAGGTAAAAAAATATGAACAAAAAGGCATCAAATACATACCTACCAACAAGCGAATCTAAAAATCAAGAGAATAAAAAAAAAATCTGAAGAACAATATGGACTTGTGAATATAATAGAATCAGGGACATAGAAAGGGATTAGACTAACAACTCACAGGGGAAAAGGGGTCTGAGGGGTGAGGGAAGAGATTGGACAAAAATCTTACACCTAAGGATGAAGACAGTGGCAGGGGTAAGGGTGTGGGGTGGGGTTGGAAATCAGGTGGAGGGAAGCTAAGGGGTGGGTGGGGGGGAGAGAAACACCTATAATAATCTGAACAATAAAGATTAAAAAATAAATAAATAAAATAAAATAGTCCTGTGAGTGGACAATATGTTATAATAAAAAAAGAAGTATGTGCATACAAGTACACTGATCATAAGCATATAGTTAGATTAAATTTCAAAAACAGGCACACCTGTGTAACCAACCCCAGAGCATGTCCCCAAAGTCCCTTTGTGTTCCTGCTCTGACACCACAGAGGAGGGTAGCCGGTTTTGTACTTTAAATACATGGGATCTTACACTGCCTTACCCTCACTTTTTGTTGGTGGGTGTTGTTAACCCTCACCCGAGGATATTTTTTCCATTGATTTTTAGAGAGAGTGGAAGGGAGGGGAAGAGACAGAGAAACATCTATGTGAGAGAGACACATTGATTGGTTGCCTCCCATGTGCCCCAACTGGACCGGGAATCGAGCGTGCAACCAAGGTGTGTGCCCTTGACCAGAATCGAACCAGAGACCCCATTGCTCTAACCAGCTGTGGGCAAACTACGGCCCTCAGGCTGGATCCGGCCCATTTGGCTGTTCTATCCGGCCCGTGGAGCCAAAAGAGCAGAGGGTTCTCTTGCTCTCCCCTCCGCTCCTCCACCAGCAGCCCAAGATGCAAGTGCCAGCATGGTCAGGTTGCTTTTGTTCCGGCCCTCCGGTACAGTTTAAGAACCCATTGTGGCCCTCGAGTCAAAAAGTTTGCCCACCCCTGCAACCACTGAGCAACCGGCTAAGGCCATTAGCTTCACTTTTAAGGAACCTCTCCCATCTCCCCACGCCCATAGCACTGATGCTAAACCTCTGACACCATGTGTTTGTGGGCTCCACAAGGTGGAGGCAGAAGCAGAGCTTGTTTTCTTCAGCGCCTCTCACAGGATTCAGGTGCATGGAGAAGGCAAGGAGCCCAAGATGGGTGAGTTTTCCCCGGCTCCAGTCCCAGGCTGAGAAAAACACGTCATTATTCATGTGGAGAGGCGAGCTCACCCCACCAAGGCCACTGTGGTTTCTCAAAGCGTGGATCTCTCTTTTCCTCTCTCCTTTTGACCCCTGCTCCTCTCCCCTGGGTCCAGGCCTCCTTGACCCTTTGCCAGCACCTCCTCTGAGGGCCAGGCCCTGGGCGGGAGGCCTGGGAAAGCTGCTCCCAGCAGCTCTTGTGAGAGATGGGGCTGGGCTGGGTGATCTATCTGAGGCTGGTTTGTCATGGGAGTGGGGGATAAGGCCTCCAGGCAGATGCGGGTCAGGTCCTGTCTGGGCTCAGCTCTTGTCATCCTGAAAGCCACAGGGCCTGGGGCAGGTCCCCGTAGGCCTTCCTCTGACCCTCCCTCTACCCCCATGAAACCCCAGGAGATATAAACCCTCCTGGGAGCCCCCTGCACATGTGCACATACACAGAACCACAAACTACTGCCAACAGCAAAGATCTTCTAAGCCTGCTTAAAGCTCAGGAATGTTACATTGTATTTATAGCTATCACACGTGCTTTAAGTTTTGTTTTAGTTTTAAATGTCCTAAGTCTGTTTATCCAGTGCTTTTCTTCCTTCTGCCCTCCCTCCCTCTCTTGCTCTTTCTCAAAGAGAATGGTGGTTGGTCATTAGTCGAGTTATGTGTCCATGCCGGGCAGACGAGCCCCTCTTGTATTGCTTAGTGTGGAGAATGGGAGTGGGGCTGGCATTTTCTTAGTCCTGCCCTTGCCGAAGCCTGGTCCTGGGGACATCGCCTGGCCATGTGGCTGGATCTCATGGGTCTCATCATAGCTCACTGCCCTCCAGTGCATTTTAAGGTCAATTGTCCAGATTGTCCCCAGGGCCGACTGGGTAAAAAGGGGACTCCTGACAAGGCAGGCCTCCTGGACCAACATCGATAGTATATGAGCCCCTACTAGGGTATGTCTGTCTGAGAATATCGCCTTGTCTGCAGCTGCTGCTAATGGCTGTCTTCCTTCAGGGTTAAGCACTGTCCTCTCCTTACAGAACCTGGGGGCCTAGTGAGAATGCACCTCTCTCAAAGCGGGGAGCTTATTGCATTGCCTTTTCTTCAAAATGAAGAAAGAAGAGCTTGAGGAAGAACTTGAGCAGGATAAGCTCTGGAAAATGGGGAGGAGCACAGCAGGAGGGCCCTGGAGACAAACCAAGGCGGTGGTTCAATGTTCCCCCTACTCAGGGGCCTGCCTTGTTGACAGGACTAGGGTTAGAGGCTGCTCTGGATGGAAGCACCTTGTGGCAGGAGCCTGTGAAATTCCTGGAAGGGGCTCTGAGTCTGAAAAAGTGGCCTCACTGCAAACACACCACACACACTTGTATTTACCACCTCTCTATCATGGACACACCTCCTTAGTGCATCCCCACCGCTCCCCCTCACCTGCTTTTACCCCTCCCTTCCCCCATCATCTCCACCACACACAGAACTCCAGAGCAAGGACCTTAAAAACCCAGCCATTTTTAAAATATATATTTTATTGCTATTTTACAGAGAGGAAGGGAGAGAGATAGAAAGCTAGAAACGTCGATGAGAGAGAAACATCGACCAGCTGCCTCTTGCATACCTCCTACTGGGAATGTGCCCGCAACCAATGTACATGCCCTTGACCGGAATTGAACCCGGGACCTTTCAGTCCGCAGACCGATGCTCTACCACTGAGCCAAACCGGTTTCGCCTGGGAGTTCAGGTATCCACGTGGTTCAGGCAGCTGCGTGCAGAGGAGACATAATATCTCCTTTCTCCAGCTGTGTGACCTTGGGAAGATTGCTTCACCTTGCCGAGCCCAGAGTCTTTGTTTGTGAAATGTTAACACCCACGTCAATGGGCTTTTCTGAGGCATCATGTAGTATGAGCCTGCCTTCCTTGCAAGCTATAAAGATGGTGAGATAAGTGGGCAGTCGGAACTCTGCCCTTTTCCCTTCCTTTGAAAGTCCATCTGCAAGTTACATTGGGAAGCATGTTGCAAATATTTTTCCCATTGTCTTTTAACATTTTTATGGTATTGTTTATTAGAAGTTTGTGGTTACAATATATGCCATCTTTTTCCTCTAAGGTTTTGTGCTTTTGTGTCTTGCCTGAGATTAGGGGAGAGACATTTTGTAAATGACAGATTCCCCAGACAAATCCCAGAAAAGGAAATATAAACAGATTTAAAAACATGAGGGAAAATTCCAGCAATTAACTCCGAAAAAAAAAGGAAATGCTGAGATACCAGTTTTTACATTTTAAGATTGGCAAAAATCCTAAGGCTGGAAAACGCATTGTACTGGCGAAGCTGATGAGGAACAAGTACTCTTGCACTTCCCGGGTAGGAGTATGGAGTGTACAGCCCTTACCAAGGGCAATTTTGCTAAATTTGTGAAAATTAATACTGCACATACCATTTGATCCAGCCCTTCCACTTATAGGAATTTTTCCTCAGATCTTACACATGTGAAATGACATATATACATTATAGCCTTGTTTGTAACCGCAAAGGAAACATTGGGGAACTTGTAACGTATGTTTTATCCATGCATTGGACTACTACATAGCTGTCATGAAGACGAGGAAGAATTTTATGAACTGAAATGGAAAAACAAATCTCTATATTTTTTATGGGAAATAAAGTGCAGAATAGTATCCTATATAATAAAAGGGTAATATGCAAATTGACCCTCATGGCAGAATGAACGGGAATGACCAGTCGCTATGACACACACCGACCACCAGGGAACAGACACACAACACAGGAACTGCCCCCTGATGGTCAGTGCCCTCATGCAGGGGGAGCTCTGCTCAGCCACAAGCCGGGCTGATGGCTGAGAGCACAACAGAGGTGGCGGAAGCCTCTCCTGCCTCCTGCCTCCTGCCTCCTGCCTCCTCCACAGTGCTGAGGATGTCTGACTGCAGCTTAGGCCCACTCCCTAAGCTGGCAGGTGGACATTCCTCTGAGGAGTCCTGGACTGTGAGAGGACGCAGCCCGGGCTGAGGAAACCCCACCCCCACCCTCCGAAGTGCATGAATTTTCATGTACCAGGCCTCTGGTGTACTTATAATATGTAACACTCTCTCTCACTGCTAGAGACAACCAGACTTCCACATCATAGAAGCAGGTTCCACAGGTCACTGTGGTTGGGAACTGGGAAAGTGCCATCCCATCGCAATGGTACTTGAAAATGTACAGCCAGTGGTTTGGCATCATACAGCTCCCAAAGTGGTGATCGTGAGAGCCAAGCCTCCCAAAAGCCAAGAGGCTGAGTGACATCTAACTGGAACCCGACACCGCCATCAGAAGCATAATTTTATTCCAGCTTCTGTTAAGTCAGAGTGGGATCTCTTGCAAGTTGACTGGGACCAACATAACAGGAAGTGTTTGGAGAGAACTTGTACAAGCAAAAATCAAGGACGCCGTGCAAGGGTTTATCATTAAGCCTGAAGAAAGACAAAACAAGTAAGGCTCAGAAACCTGGTGACCCAGACTCTGAAACAATCCTAAAACCTCAATTTGAGATTGGCTTATCAAAAATAAAGTGAATTTTCATAGTAAGAATCATGGCTGAGATTTCCATAGTCATATCAAATCAACAGCTATTGCTCATTAGTATTTTTTACTTGTGATAGTCTGTTTTGCTGGACAACAAAAGAATAAGTATTTATTTTATTACTTTTTAAAAAATATATATTTTATTGATTTTACACAGAGAGGAATTGAGAGGGATAGATAGTTAGAAACGTTGATGAGAGAGAAACATCGACCAGCTGCCCCCTGCACACTCCCCACCGGGGATGTGCCCACAACCAAGGCACATGCCCCTGACCGGAATCGAACCTGGGACCTTTCAGTCCCCAGGCCGACACTCTATCCTCTGAGCCAAACCAGTCCTGGCTTATTTTATTACTTTAATTCAAATCTATTTATTTTACTTTTGTTGCATGTATGTGTTTTGTATCTTATCTGGATGTGATAAAATATGGCTCAGATCATTTTATTGACTTAAAACATCCATTAGTCTTATTTAATGGAGGACTGAAATATATCTTTTCCTTCTTTACAAAAGTTATGCTTAGACATAATTCTGAAATTCAATATGATAAAGTAATAATCAGTTAGTAAAAAGATATGCAACCATTCATGTATAAAAGAGAAAGGTATATTATTATTATATATGTGCTCTTATATAGAGATGATTATATATATTATATACATATGTGCAATCTCTAGAGGGTTCATATATATCACTAATATTAGTGAATACCTACTGGAAAGTAAAGGGAGTTTCTTCGCTATAGAGCTTTTCATACTTTTAAAATTTTGAACCATGTGAATGATACTTCACTGATTCAGAAAAAATTAAAATGCACGACCTTTAAATGGCAAATTCCCAGAAACCATATCTAGAACCCATCTGTCGGGGATTGGGCCTATATATTTAAAATCATCTTAGGAGAATCCTGGTCTGTCCTAGAGGATCCCTAAAAACCTGCTGAGCCTTAGATCCTGAAGTCACGGTCCCATGGCCTATGCTGCGCCATCTGGTGGCCTTAGACAAGATTCCACACATCCTTCTGAAAAAAATCTGTGGGATACTCAGTAGACACAGAAAAGGAAGAACGGTAACATGGCACTATGCCCACAGGCTGGGTGGGTGGCCACCGTGGCACACAGTTGACTTCCAGGACTGCTTGTCTGGGTCCTACTAGGAACAAGGCACAGCTCCTGGAGTTCCACAACTTCTGAATCCCAAGGAGCCACCTAGAGGCATCCTGCACGATGTCAGTAAGAGGCATGGTGATTGCAGCAGCCACCATTTCCTAAGTACAGTGTACTGATGCTGAGCTTAGCTTAAACGCACTTTAAACATTTTGTTTGTTAATCCTCACCCAAGGATATTTTCCCATTGATTTTTAGAGAGAGTGGAAGGGAGGGAAAGAGACAGAGAGAGAGACACATCGATTGGTTGCCTCCCACACGTGCCCCCACCAGGGCCAGGGATCCAGCTTGCAACCTGAGGTACGTGCCCTTGATGGGACTCAAACCTGGGACCCTTCAGTCCTCAAAACAATGCTCTATCCACTAAGCCAAACCAACTAGGTCTTGATCCTCTGTTTAATCCTTACAGCGGGGAACATACTGTCATTTGTAATAATATGAACAATAAAGATTTTTATTAAAAAAATAAAAATAAAAAACCATCCTGTCGGAAAAGTGGGAGGTCACAGGGCCCTGCACCCTCCCCTTCCCTTCCCCCTCCCCCTGCCAGGCCCCTGGCTAACGTGGCGAGAACCCTGTTGAGTCCAGAGGAATGGGGTAACAGACACCACAGTGATCCGCCGACTCCTGGCCCAGAGGAGCCAGCCTGGCGCCCAGGCCAGAGCACCAGGCCTTTTCGGCCTCCGGCAGCATCAGCGGGCCCGAGAGGTGACAGCCATATTGTGTTTCACGTGGTGCGGAGCGGGCCAGCGCCGTGGCCATGGGGAGACAACCTTGTGCCCTTGCCACTGACCTTGGGCCCCATCACCCTTTCCAGAGCAGAAGCATGTGGGAGAGGCTCCTGCCAGACCCAGCGGGCACCAGGAACCGGTGGCATGGGGGACTAGCAGTCGTAGCTGCCACCTAAGTGCTTGAGAATGGGCTTTGGGCCCCTCAGCATCCCCGCCCTCCGCTCGTTCCCTCCGTAAACATCCTGAGAGTGCTTCTCTCTGAGGCCACATAGGGAGTAGGGTGACCTTCCATTCTGGTTGCCTTAGACCAGGGGTGGGCTAACTTTTTGACTCGAGGGCCACAGTGGGTTCTTAAACTGGACCGGAGGGCCGCAACAAAAGCATGGATGGAGTGTTTGTGTGAACTAATATAAATTCAAAGTAAACATCATTACATAAAAGGGTACGGCCCGCTCTTTCAGCTCTGTGCAATCCGAATAGAACAGCCGAACGGGTCGGATCCGGCCAGCGGGCCGTAGTTTGCCCACGCCTGCCTTAGACACTCCTGATTTTAGCTGTAAAAGTCCCCTGTACCACGAAACCCCTCAGTCCTGGGCAAGCTGGGCCATTTTGGGCCATATCTCCTACCGTCTCCAGCTGTGACTCCTTTTTGAAGATGCAGAAACTGAGTCTCAGGAATGCAAGCCCCTGGCCCAGATTCATGAATTAGAAGGTGGGGGGGCTGGCTCAAATCTGTCTTTCTGCCCCACTCAGGTCAGGCCTGCTGCCTGCTCTTTCAGGTGCTGCTACTGGCCCCTAACTGCGCTCCCTCCTCCCGACTGCCCCACCTCACCTCTCGCTCCTTCAGCTCTGGAGGATATTTGTCTAAAGCAGCACATCAGAATCACCTGGAGGGCCCGTTAAAGCAGCTCTTTAGGTCCCAAGCCCAGAGTTTCTGATTGGGCAGGTCTGGGTGGGGCCTGAGAACCGGCATTTCTAACAAGGTCACAGGTACTGATGCTGCTGACTGGGACCATGCTTTGAGAATCACTGATGTGAATCACAGCTCTGATAAAGTCTCCTGAAACCTCTGGACCTCCCATGGCTCACAGTAAAGGCCCAAGACTGACTTCAAGACCCACTGTAATCCAGCCCCCACTACCCACAAGCTCCCCTCCACACCAGGCCCCCACCCTGCCAGGCTGCTCCACATCCTCGGGAGATGCTCCGCTCTCTCCTGCCTGTGTCTTTGCTCAAACCATTCCCAGCCTGGACTCCACAGCCCCCTCCACATACAAAAATACCCCTCCCCCTTTGTTTGTTAATCCTCACCAGAGGATATTTTTTTCCATTGCTTTAAAAAAATTTTAATTTTTATTACTTTCAGGGAGGAAGGGAGAGAGAGAGAGAGACAGCCCCATACTGGGTATTGATCCTACAACCCAGGCATATGCCACAATTGGGAATTAACCTAGATGTCCTGGTTCATAGGTCAATGCTCAACCATTGAGCCACACCAGCTGGGCTCTATTGCTTTTCAGAGAGAGTGGAAGGAAGAGGGGGAGAGAGAGGAACATCTAAATGAGAGTGAAACTACCCTGTTTCCCCGAAAATAAGACGGTGTCTTATATTAATTTTTGCTCCCAAAGATGCGCTAGGTCTTATTTTCAGGGGATGTATTATGTTTCCATGAAGTAGGTCTTATTTTTGGAGGATGTCTTATTTTCGGGGAAACACGGTAGTTGCCTCCCCACATGCCCTGACCAGCGGTGGAGAATGAACTGCAACCCAGGTATATGCCTTTGACTGGGAATTGAATCCATGACCCTTTGGTGGGCTGATGCTCTAACCAATTAGCAACACTGGCCAGGGCAAAATTCCCTTATTTTTTAAGCCCACCTCAAATGCCACCTCCTCTGGATGCGCATCTGGGACCCCAGTGATCAGAGCAAGGACTTCCCTCTGTTCACAGCTTAGCCCCTATTCACCCTCCCCATGTAGTAGCTGTCCTTGTCATCGGTCTGTAGATTTACAGAAGACGAGGATTGTCTCTTTCATCTTTGTCTACATATTCATTAAATGGATGTGGCCCCAGAAGATAGAACCACGACAACAGATGACTCTTTGGAAAGGCAGATGTGAACTCAACCTGAGTAAGAACTTGTAACAATGTGAACAGTTGACACCAGCTCTTGAGTGTCCTGCCAGGAGATCATAAGCTCTCTGTCACCTTGGGCATCTTTAGTGGGATTAGATGAGAATCTAAAAAGTCACCAAACTCCCTGGTTAGGAGAACCTGAACTCCACCAACCCACTCCACTGTGCATTCTAGACCTACAAGGCCCTATGGGCTGGCTGGACCTTACAGAGGCAAGTGTTTGTAAGGTCCAGCCAGCGCATAGGGCCTTGTAGGTGTGGAATGAGTGTTAGTCAGTGGCATTCACTAAGCAAGCGAGGGCCCCCTCGTCTAGGCCTGCCCACCTCCCCACTCTGATTCCCGCCTCCTCAGAAGGACCCACCCCTCTTTGATGCACCCACAGCTCTTTCCTGCACTTCCCTCACACCTGTGCTTCCAGCCTCTCGGGCTAGGGGAAGCAGCTTATCTGTGAGTTGGCTGAATGTCTAGAGCAGTGGTCGGCAAACCAAGGCTCGCGAGCCACATGTGGCTCTTTGGCCCCTTGAGTACGGCTCTTCCACAAAATACCATGTGCGGGCGATTGAAACTTCGTGGCCCATGCGCAGAAGTCGGTTTTCGGCCTGGGTGAGTCTATTTTGAAGAAGTGGTTTTAGAACACTCAAAGGGCCAAAGAGCCACATCTGGCTCCCGAGCCACGGTTTGCCAACCACTGGTTTAGAGGTTTGCCCCCGGCCTGAGCTCCTTGGGAACAGTGTCTATCTGGCGCTATATCAGACACTCAGAAGGTGTGTGTTCTCCCCATGCCCCATGTAAGCCCTTTCCTCATCCCTTGTGCCCTCCAGGCGCACACCATTGGGCGAATGCTCTCTTGTGCTTCCCCATCTGTTCTTTGGAAAGAACCCATGAAGCCTGTAACTACAGCTTCCTGCCCTGCTATCCCTGAGGAAAAATTTTACCGTTTAAATCAGACAAGTTTTAAACACTCACTTGATTGCATTGTGGCTACATATACTATTACACTACTTTTTAAAAATGTATGTTTTATTGATTTTAGAGAGGGGGGGGAGAGAGAGAGGAGCATCAATGTGAGAGAGAAACATCAGTCAGTGACCTACTGCATGCCCTCAGTGGGGATTGAGCCCACAACCCAGTTGTGTACCCTGACCAAGAATCAAACCAGCGACCTTTTGGTGTATGGGACGATGCTCAACCAACTGAGCCACAATGGCCAGGGATGCAGTACTTTTTATTTGTGGCATGGTTGGTTTGTAGAGGGCAGAGAAGGGTTTTCCAGAGTCTGGACTCATATCTAAGTGGGGCCTTCCAGGGTCAGTACTGATTGTAAGAGTTTGGTGAGGTCTGTACTTAGTAATTCAAGACAATCCACCCTGGTTTCCTCCCCCATCAGAAAGTGTCCATTCTTCAGTTTCGAAGCCAGCAGCCTGGTTATTGGAACAGCCTGAGAAAGCCATGACCCGGAAAACCCAGCTGGGGAACACCCCGGTCCCAGGTCACCTTCTGCTAACCTCTAGGTCTCATGAGCATTCTCATTTCTGTTTCTTCCTGGGCCTGGCTGAGGTTATGACCTTCCAAAAGAATGCAGGGTCAGCCAACTCTGTCTAAAATTTCCTGTGTGTGTGTGTGTGTGTGTGTGTGTGTGTGTGAAAGGAGATATGTCCAACTATGAACACAGAGTCCACATCCTATGATTCAGCAAACACCCCATTCCCTGGAATGTCAACTAGACCAGCCTCAGAACAGATGCTGCAATGCCTGGCCCAGAGGCACTTGCCCCTTGAGTCTCTTTAGACAATACCCAGGCACCCAGATACATCCACACAGAGATAGATGCACACTCCCAGACTCAGTCAAATGCATACACATAGAAACATAGACACACAGAGAAAACTCAGACACATCTGGTGATACACACATGCAAGCTACACACACACCCACACACACACACACACACACACACACACACCTAAATATACCCACAGAGAGACAGACACACACACACAGATACCTACCCTGTTTCCCCCAAAATAAGACAGTGTCTTATATTAATTTTTGCTCCCAAAGATGCACTAGGTCTTATTTTCAGGGGATGTCTTATTTTTCCATAAAGAAGAATACGGTACACATTTATTGTTAAATGAAAATAAAGGAAATTTATTACCTGTAGACGGTACGGTAGTATGGTAGTTGTCAACACAAACCAGACAAACTGTGAATCCTACAGTATCAAGAATTTACTCATTTATTCAATGACAATCATGTCATCATCTTCTGGAACATCATCATAACAATCCAATTCCTGAATTTCCTGGTGAATTTCTTGTGACTCCATTTCTTTCAGAATCAGTGGACCAAATCTCTCATGTTTAGCAATAGCACTGTCTTTAAATGAGTACTTCTTGTCAAGGTAGCCTGCTCGCAGTGCATTTGCAATGCAACTGTCAGTGATTTTCTCCCATGAATTCTTCACCCAAGTCACAACTTCTTGCAGTTTAGGTTTCACAAAGTTTCCACGCTGATTTCTCTCCATTTACACAGCAGTGATGTCAGGACTCCGTGTAACATCACTGGTTGCTAGATGCCAGTCGGGGTGGCCCTAGCGACCAGTTTACAGTAAATTAATTTTCATTCTGAGATAGAGCCTGGGGCCTTATTTTCGGGGGGGATGCCTTATTTTCACTCAGAAGGAAACCTGTAAGTAGGTCTTATTTTCGGAGGATGTCTTATTTTCGGGAAATATGGCAGGAACACCCAGAAACACACACTCCTCCAAAAAACTCAATCAGAGTTAGATTTGTCTGACCTTGAACATCTCTTTTAACCCCAACAAATGGCTGCTGGCCCTCTAGCAGGGCCCTCTGGGTCTCTGACCTGGAACCAGGGTCACAATGGCTAGAGGGGAAAGTGGTAGAACTACTTATTCATCATACTGCTAATTCAACACTCACCCCCACACACACCAAAGTTTCACTCTTTCACCTGTTTGACAGCTTTCTAAAGTTCAGCCATGGGAAGGCATAAGGACAAGCAATTAGAATACTAATCCATACTCTCTTTCCCCTTCTCTTATCAGAAGCTTACCTATCCTTTAAAGCCAGACAAAAATCTGATGCACAGCAGACCTTCAAGACCAATGCATACTGAACTGAGCATGTCCATGAGGGATGGGCACGCCAAGAGAGGGTGGCTACCCAGGGCCTGGTTCCGAGAGCCCTGTTTTGGCTTCTTGCCAGTCTGAGGTCCTACAGCTGTCCTTGCCATTTTCAATCAACCAAGGAAAGAGAACTCATTCAGAGCTCCTTCACACACTGTACAAAAAAATAGCAAACAGAGAGTCCTGGTCCAGCTCTCATAGAGCTTATAGCCCATCAGAGGAGACAAACACCAAAAACTCAAGCAATTCTTAAAGTAACTATTCATTAAGGGCTAAATTGGGTCTTCCCACCCTCCCCAAAATTCATATGTTGAAGCCCTAACCTCCTACACCTTAATCACCATTAAGTAGGTGATTAAGTTAACGAGGCCATGAGCGTGGGCTTTAATCCAGTATTACTGGAGTCCTTATGAGAAGAAGAAATTTGAATACACAAAGAGACACTGGGGACACATGAGCCTAAAGGAAAAACCATAGGAAGAGGCAGCAAGAGGGTGGCTATCTATAAGCCAAGGAAAGAGGCCTCGGAGGAAACCAACCCTACTGGCTCCTTGATCTTGAACTTCCAGCCTCCAGAACTGTGAGAAAATAAATTTCTGTTGTTGAAGCACACAGCCTGTGGTATTTTGTTATGGCAGTTCTAGCAAACTAACACAGCCTCAAAAACAACAAAACAGGAAAACAGGGTGGGGGGCAAATAGTCCGACTCCTGCATCTGCTTTGTTAAAGCGCTGTTATACCCCTTGAGGTGATCTACACAGGTCCCGAATGAAAGGGCAAAGCAGAAGTAAGCAGCCCTCTCAGCACCCGGACCCACCAGGGCTCTGTTTCTGCCTCTGCTTCCCCAGCAGGCCCCATCCAGCAGCTGTGTGGGAAGAAAGCCCCTCATGTTTAACAGGCCATTGCCCGGCATCTGCAGGGAATCAGGCACCACACTGGTGTGCTGGAGCAGGACAGGTGAGTGAGCGGTGCACCTGGGCCCAGGAGCCCTCCACACAGAGTCTGGGCCACCAGTGTTGACTGGCACCAACTTTTTTTTAGACTAGGAACTGGAAATGCCAATTTTATTCAGTAAGTAAAGTCATTATGAAAACATGTGCTTCAGCCATATATAATGATTTGCTAATGGGCAGAGGAGGAGTGAAAGAGAGAGCTAGAAGGAAAGAAGAAAAAACAGGAAGAGAGAAACTATTAACGGGAGGACACCTAGTGTGTTCCTGCTTTTTGAAATGTCAGTTAAGCATTGTTTACAGATCTTCCACGGCTCCAATCCCTAAGCCTGTTACGGTTTGCTTACAATGAGATCCTTTCAGCAGACCACCAAGGAAGACATTCTTTGGGAGTGGGGGGCAGCAATGGTGAACAGAACAATGTTAGGATGACATCAAGCTGGGAAGCAGATGGAAAGAAAGGTCTATAATCTGTGCCAGGTAAAATTCCCTGTGAAATCCCAGTCCTCAATGCAGCTCTTTTCACATGTACCTACTTTGTAGAGCAGAGCGAATAATTTTAAAAAATATATTTTTATTGATTTTTTTACAGAGAAGAAGGGAGAGAGGGATAGAGAGTTAGAAACATCAATGACTGAGAAACATTGATCAGCTGCCTCCTGCACACCTCCTACTGGGAATGTGCCCACAACCAAGGTACATGCCCTTGATCGGAATCAAACCTGGGATCTCTTAGTCCATAGGCCGATAGATACTCTATCCACTGAGCCAAACCGGTTAGGGCACAGCGTTTAATTTTTTAAAAAATCTTTTTTAGAGATTTTGTGGTTCACCTCTTACAGTATGGCTTTCATTTGCTTCCAAAATAAGGTTTTCAGCAAATAAGTATGTGAGTGGAAAAGGCAAATGCCATCTAAGATCTGGAGTCAGAATAGTTGGTGAAATTGACATTAAAACGAAGTGCATTAAAATATTTATATGCCCATTTGTGAAATATTAATGCAGCATCCTGGAAACACACAGGCAAACACTCTGGGGCAGGACACCCTCGGACCTCTTTAGAGTCTTGCCTTTTAACCAGACACAGCTTTCGTCACTGGGAATGTTCCATATGCCTCAGAGCACACTGGGCAGCTGGAAGTGTCAGCTGGCCAATTGTCCTCTTCAGAGTCGACCCAACACACCGCTCCCCTGGGCCAGCTGCCCCACCCCTCTTCACACCTGGAGGGTACCAACCATCTACCGGTGGGGAGGCCACGAGGACTGAGCCCTGAATGGGAGTGGGCACCTGGCTCTGGCTGCTGGGCTTCACAGGCATCCTTGGAGATGTGCATCTTCAAAGGCTTGGCCCTCTACTTCCCAAGAGATTCTGGAAAACCCAGCCAATGCCGTCGAACACCAGAGAGCTGGGCTAAGGGGACTTGGTCAGTAGGGCTTTAAATAGCCTGGATGAGAGGAGGGAGAGGAGGAGCAGTCTGTGGGCAGGACGGAGTCTGGATGCCCAGGACTTACAGAATGTGGACCCCGCCGAAACCAGTTTGGCTCAATGGATAGAGCGTCAGCCTGTGGATTGAAGAGTCCCGGGTTCGATTCTGGTCAAGGGCATGTACCTTGATTGCGGGCACATCCCCAGTAGGGGACATGCAAGAGGCAGCTGATCGATGACTCTCTCTCATCGATGTTTCTAACTATCTCTCTTCCTTCCTCTCTGTAAAAAATCAATAATATATATATATTTTTAAAAACAGCAAAAAGAATGTGGACCTCTTTATGGTGGGGCCCATTCCTGTTCGTTGTCCTCACTCCACATCTAGAACAGCGCCAGTACATATTGGTTCACTGACCAACTCGCAGCCCATGGATGCTGTCTGCTGAGGTGCCCCGACCCGGGGGCAGAGTCCTTTAACTGTGAGAAGGTGGACAACAGCAAGTGTGGCCATTTCTCTCTTTCCCAGGAATGAAGGATGAGGCAGGGAACAGCAAGGGATAGATGAGAACTTGTTTGAAATGAGGCCAAGGGGATGCTCCATCCATTTCCACAGTGTATCATGCTGAAGCAAGGAGCATAGAACCGGGAGTCAGGAAGTCTGAGCTCTCATCAGATGTTTTCAAAAATCTGCTGTGTGTGTCAAAGACCTAGTCGCTTCCTCTCTCTAGGCTTCAGCTTCCTCTTCAGTAAAACGTTGGGTCAAGATCATTCAGGGGCCTGATGCTGCGGGGGCCAAACATGGCGGGGACCTCCCTTTCCACATCCTGCATGGAGAGATGAATGAACCAGTTCTATGTGGAGGTGGCTAGGGATTGAGAAATATTAGAAATAAAGAGAGAAGACACAGAGATAGATTTTAAGCTGGGAGCTGGGTGGGCCACCATCCTGTCTGCTGGAGAGGCAGGAAGATGATGACAATGACCCTTCCCAGCACATTTATTTTATACCCCCAATACCAGGAAGTAACACCAACTTATTTGCATTCTTAAGTAGGCCCTAGCATGCCTGGATTTACATATCTAGTCCCGCCCCTGCCGACACCTGCGCTGATGTGAAGGCCAAGCTGACAACATGTCCGCCATCTTGGGGAAGCATGTTCCCAAGGCGTGGCTCTGCCTAAGCCTTGAGTTCAGCTGACGGTAATTAAGGAAAATGCCCATGTGCCTTCCCAGGCAGCCCTCTACAAAGACCTAAAAGGCTCACCCCGTGGTCATGATTAAAAACTCAGACTGGGTTTGTCAAAGCCATTCACTCTCGCCTTCCTAGCAGGAGGGCAGTGCCTACCCACCACCACACTGGACTCCCTAAGAGCACCCATAAGCTCCCATTCGAGAGCATTCCTCGCTGGTCTCTGTGACCAGCCACAGCCAAGAGCCCCTCACTGGCCCAGGGGCCCTGAACACAGTGCTCAGCCTCGGCTTCGAGGCTGCAGCGAGGCCCGGGGCGGCTCTGCCTGAGAACTACAGGTCCACGGACAGCCTTCTGCCACAGCCTGCAGGCCAGCTCCGTTTCAGCCTACAGGCTTCCCCAGAACTGGACGGCCCTTCTGTTCCTACGGGCTCTTTTGCTCAGAATCCATCCACTTGGATGAAGGCAGCTTGATCCACTCTCTCACATGAGGGGCTTAAAACGCTACGGACAAAGGGAAAGACTGCCTCAGACCATTTTCACTTTTTCCTCTCTCTCCTTCCAAAACTTTCCCTTTCTTTCCACCTCTTCACAGGTACTCTCTCTGTTTCAGGGCCTCACCCTGACCTTTTTGATTTCTGGTTTCCAAGGGTCTTCTGTTGGGTTTCTGGAAAGTATAGTCAAGATAACCATATCCATTAAGGTTCCTTTACCATATTCACTTTAGGGTCCAGGTAATCCACCTCTCTTCCCTCTCCTTTCTCCCTGTGGGTTCTTCTTTATCCTTCTCCACCCACATCTTCAATTATCTATTTAAAATATACTTTTATTGATTTCAGAGAGGAAAGGAGAGGGAGATAGAAACATCAGTGATGAGAGAGAACCATTGATTGGCTGCCTCCTACATGTACCCCTCTGGGGATCTAGCCCTCAACCTGGCCATGTTGCGGAGTCGAACTGTGACCTCCTGGTTCATATTTCAATGTTCAACCACTGAGCCATGCTGGTTGGGCTCCATCCACATCTTTAAAAAGTCTCCTGCCCCTATCTTGGCCATAGCTGGCAGGTGCATTTGTTTTTTGGGGGGCTATTTTAATAAATACCACAGACTGGTGGCTTAACCAGTGGAAATGTATTCCTCACTGTTCGGAGGCCAGAAGTCTCAGATGGAGGTCTTGACAGGATTGGTTTCTTCTGAAGCCTCTCTCCTTGGCTTGTTGATGGCTGCCTTTCCCCTGTGTCTTCACATGGTCTCCTCTGGGTCCTAATCTCCTCCTCTTATAAAGACACCAGTCATATTGGAATTAGGGCCTACTGGCCTCATTTTAACTTGCTGACTTCTTTAAAGACCCTCTGGCCAAATATTGTCATATTCTGTGGTACAGGGGTCCTGAGACACAGCTCAGCCCATACCATCAGGGATGATGGTGATAGAAGTAGAGACAGTACAGCCATTACATGCCATATCTGATTTAGGGGAGGATATAGAAGGTAGGTAGGTGCCTTCTCCTATAAGGTACCCACTCTGCCTTATAGTCCAGAGTGGGTGGTTCAATATGACCTTCTGAGGCACTGTCCACTCAGCACACCCTAACCCTGAGTGCTCCCCCAGAGTCGCAGGCACCTGAGCTAAAGAAAATCAGATGGAGAGAAACCTAAAAGAAGCCAAGCCAAGCATCAGATAAACCAGAAGTTTAATAAAAATGGAAAAAAAATAAAGTTACAATACAGTGGGCTGGCAATGGGCTGCTTTAGAAGGCCTGATATATTGGTCGACCTGACGTGCTGACTTCCATGTGGGTTCCAGGAGGTCACAGGATTGGTCCCTCACGCCCGAAGATCCACTTCACCCGTTTGGCTTGACCCCATGGGGGAGGCCTCTGTCCTCCTGGTGTCATTTTTGACGAGGCTGGTTCTGGACTCCTCATCCTGTGAGGAAAACCGCCTGAATCTGACCTTCACCATTGATGACAATGTTCATTTACATCGTTTTCTTTAAGTCCACGCCTGCACCCCAGGTTCTGAGGTCGGCAGATGGATAAGAGCCCGTTTTATGGAGAATAAGAGCTTTGGGGATGCTGGCACCTCCTCCGCAGGAAAAGCCACAGCTCCGGGTCTCTCCTGGATTCCCTGCAAACTCTTCTGAATCCCACAGGCCCGTCTCTCTTGCAACATGCTCAGAAATGCAGAATGCCTGGGTGCTGGTGACAAACGGGACCGAGAGTCTGCTCAGAAGGGGGCCCCCCGCTGGGCCTGGGCCTCCCTGGCGGCCACCGAGAGCCGAGAGCCGGATCAGTTAGGAGGTGCTGCTCCTCCTCCGGGGGAGGAGGGCTTTCCTCTTGGCGATGTCCTCCTCTGTGTCACTCTCGCAATTCCTCTGGAAGAGAAAAAGAGGCCCAGGGCAAGAGGGTCATGAGATGTCGGAACGGGGCTGTGCCACACAGTCTGGCCTGGTACACCTGGGCCAGGGGGTTGCAAGCCAGAGAGGTGGATGGTGAGAGGAAAGCTGTTGTTCTGTTCAGAGACTGGGCACGGGGCGGATAGGGTGGGGAAGGACCTGAAATGATGCCACATCACACGCCAGGAGGATGGAAAATAGGCACCCTCGTGTCTAGGGGGAAACAGGTGCCAGGAGAAGCCAAATTACAACAGTAATGAAAATTGTACCTGGTGGCTGCCACATGACCAAGACCTCTTGGATACACGGTCTGTGGTCTGATAGGCCTCCTGAGCTCAGACTAGAGAGAAGGGGGGAGCAGGGAGCCACCGGGACCCCCCTCCAATCCCTGACAGTGACCTCTCTATCTCTCCTTCCTCCACAGGCTTAGGATACACCTTGAGTGAGCCTTGCCATGTGGTTTTTCCAGGGAAACAGCTTTTGTGCTTCATTTTTATGAGCGAGGAAAAGATGCAAGTACATCCCACGGCTAAACCAAAGCTGAGGTCCTGGAGGTCACAGTGTCTTTTTCATTCAGGCCACACTGATCTACTGAATTATTGAAATTACTAAGGAAGCACTAATTCAGAAAGACTTAAGCAAGTTATAAAAAATATCTGCTGTAAGATGTTCAATTTTAATGCTTCCTAAGCAAAATGACTTTTTTTCCCTAAGGAAAGTCCCTTTGGGAAACTTTGTAATGGATGTCTAAGACCCAACCTTTTTCCACTTTCAGGGTGAGCCATTGTGCTAATGGTGCTGAGCATTCGAGTAAAAAGAGGACTTTTAAAAATGCTTATACAAGGACAAGGGTTAGGATAGAAATTGACGGTCTTTTTCATACTCTCTGGTCCTCTCCCTGCAGCCTGCATCAGGGCAACGCAGCTGGAAGGCAAGCCTGCTGTACACTTATGTCTTCCCAGGGTCTTCTCCCCTTCCCCTGGTCTCAGCCGCTTGGAAATCCAAGGTCAAGATCAACTTTAGCCAAATACATCCTGGACCAAGCCCGGCTATAACAATAAAAATAACTCAAGCTCCGCTGAATAGCAACTTTTTAGTGTGCGTCAGAGCCAAACAATAAAAAAGTAAGCTGGGGGAATTCTGCCTGTCATTAGCAGGGATGTTCAGAGGGAGCGAGTCCAATTCCTTTTATAGCGGATGAGGAAAGCGGCCAGGGAAGGGACCTAGCTTCGCCAAAGCCACGGAGTTGTTTCAGCTCTCTGGAGCCATAAATCCTCAAGTCCTGAGCAGGGACCAGAATCAACAAGAGCTGAGTCTAAAGAAAGAGGACCCCAGGATATGTGTGTGGGGGTGGGAGGGAGGAACACAGGGGCTGTGCTAGGTCCTGGGATACAGCCCGAGCGCTGCGTCCTAAGGCTGCTCAGGGCTGACTGCCCATCTGTTCTCAGGCAGCTGCCTTCCAGCCCTGTCCTGAGCAGGAGTCACCTTCTGTCCTGGCCTGTGCCACCCCAGACACTCCTGAGATTATTTCAGCGATGAAATGAGATCATTTCCTCACACTCAGCGAGCAGTGAGGAGCATCTGTCCAGGGAACTTCTAACGGCTGAAATACTGACACTGCATTAGGAAGCACCGGCACTGCACTGTAAAGTCTACAGGGGTTATTTTAGACAATAATAACCGCTAATGTGTACTGAGCACTTGGAGTGTCAGGTTCTAAGAACATGTCATCATTTAATCCCCATGACTGCCCTGTGGGGTGGGAACTATTGCTAATCCCATTTTTTCCAATGATAACATTTTGGCCCAGAGAGGTTAAGTAATTTCCTCAAAGTCACACAGCTATTAAGTGGCAGGTGTGAATCCTGGCGGTCTGGCTCCAGAGGCCGCACTCTTGATCAGTGTATTATAAGTCCCTCGATTTAAATATGCACAAAAAAATGGTAACAAGCTAATCAAATATAAGATATCTAATTATTATTATTGATGTTCATCAAAAGCTCCACAGAAATAGAACAACTGAAACGTGAATATAAACCTCCCACTCTACAGCAGATCTTTGGATTGCCAGGAATACGTTTTGGATTGCCGGTGGTAGTCTCATTCTCCGGAGTCCTCAGGGCCCGGCAGGCTGCCTGTCCTCAGGGAAAGGCTGGCAGGGCAGCGGCAGTGGCCGTGCCTTCGAAGGCCCACCAGGGGAGGACTGAGATCCTCCTCCAGGGCTGTGCTTCTCCTGCACCGTCTGGTCCCTCTGAACACCAGGCCCCCACTAACCACAGTGCAGAGGAAGGCAGACCAGCAGAACTGGCTGGAAACAGTTAAGACCCAACTTCTGCCGAAACCAGTTTGGCTCAGTGGATAGAGCGTGGGCCTGTGGACTGAAGAGTCTCCCAGGTTCAGTTCCGGTCAAGGGCATGTACCTTGGTTGCAGGCACATCCTCAGTAGGGGGTGTGCAAGAGGCAGCTGATTGATGTTTCTCCCTCATGGATGTTTCTAACTCTCTATCCCTCTCCCTTTCCTCTCTGTAAGAAGACCCAACTTCTCCTCTTCATCCCCAGGCTCCAGGCCACCCGTGAGATCCACCCCGGAAGAAGGCACTTCATTTACTTACCAGACTGTCATCTGGCCTCAGGTGCACCTTCTTCATCAGGGAGCGGGTGAGGTGGTTACACAGGGAGACGATGCTGAAAGAGAGCTGGGGGGGGGGGGAGGGGGGAAGGGGGAGAAGAGGAAGTGCCAGGTGAGAATGTGCACAGAGACCCTGGAGGGAACCAGGAACCCCCCTCCCCCCACTGGGTCCCCTGCACCCGCAGCCCCCCACCCCTGGGCCCTGGCGCACCTTCCACCGTCTGCGGACGTACTGCTTCTTGAAATTCTCCAGGTTGACCACGGACTCCCTGCGCACCAGGGCTTGCTGGTTGTCCACCGGCTGGAGACAAAGCAGAGCGTGGCCGCTGACGCTGAGCCTAGGGAACCCCCTTTCCACAGAACCCCCAACCCACACGCCTTCCTTAGCCTGACCCTGGCACCCTCTGACCCGGGCAGCGCCTGCGGAGGGATATCACACTGAGGACCACGTTTACAGATGTCCCAGCTGTTCAGGAGATGCCCTGGGTGCCCCTGAGCTATTATTAGCACAGCCAGAGGCGCAGGCTGGCAGGGCAGAGGCGGAGCTTCCGCAAGAAGAGAGGGAGGCAGGGCTTCCGGTCACAAATCACTTTGGGAAAGGGCCACTGTACAGCAGTCTGGGATGCCCACTGTGCCCTGGGCCTGGTGGGCTTTAGCAAACGGATGCCTTGCTGCCAAACAGGACGTTGTACTTCATTCCAAAATAAATGGGAGGAATTAGGGGCTGTGATGGAGGTCGAGAGGAAACGAAATGTGTAGTTGCCTTTCATGGCCTGAGGGTCGAGGCTCAAGTCCTAACTTCTCCAAGAAGCCTCGATGGCTTTTCTGAGCCTCTGTTTTCTCATCGGGAACATGGGGATCATAAGTAACATTGCATATCAGGGTTGTTTAGGATTGAATGAACATGGGTATGTAAAGTTTTTAACCTAGAGGTGCTCAATAAATAGAAATAAATTATTGATAGCCTTCCTGCCTTCTCCATCCCTTCTTTTTATACTTTACTTTAAAAATTGCTTTATTTTTTACCAAGAAGATGAACATCTTTAATGTATACAATTTGATGAGTCAATTCCCTCTTAATTCCCCCCCCCTCCTTTCTGTAAATAAAACAAGGATTTCTGAGATCAAGAGATGGGTTTTGGGGGTTCTATGAACCTTCTGAAATGGTTTATAAATTTTAGTGTGTAAACTTGAAGGTGAATGTTCACAGCAGCATCTTTAATAACAGTCAAAAAGTAGAAACAACTGAAATGTACATTAACTGATGATGGACAGACAAAATATGGTCTATCCACACAATGGAATATTGCTCATGAAAAGGAATGAAGTGTGCCAAAACTGGTTTGGCTCAGTGGATAGAGTGTCAACCTGTGGACTGAAAGGTCCCAGGTTTGATTCCGGTCAAGGACATGTACCTTGGTTGCAGGCACATCCCCAGGAGGGGGTGTGCAAGAGGCAGCTGATAGATGATTCTCTCTCATCGATGTTTCTAACTCTCTATCCCTCTCTCTTCCTCTCTGTAAAAAAAATCAATAAAATATATATATTTTAAAAAGGAATAAAGTGGTGATCCATGCTGCACATGAATGAACCTTGAAAACATTGTAAGTGAAAAAAGGCAGAAGCAAAAGTCTGCATACTGTATAGTTCTATTTGCATTGTATGTGCAGAATAGGCAAACCCATGGAGACAGACGATAGATTAGTTGCCAGGGGGTGCAGAGAGGGAAGAATGAGGAATGGCTAGTAGAGGGCATTAATAAAAGGGTCTGGAATTATACAGTGATGATTGCTGCACAATCTGTGAATATACTAAAAACCACTGAATTGTATACTTTTAAAGGATAAGTTTATAAAATGTGAATTATATCTCAAGCAATTTAGAATTTATGTGCAGATACACATTTCTCCTGAGGAGAATCGGCAGCTTTCACCGATTCTCAAAGGATGCTGGGACCTCAGGAAATGAACTGCCCAGGATGGTCCATAAAGTCCAGCTCTACTTCTCTCTCTGCTCTGACGGCCTCCACACAGCAATGCCTCACTGGGCACCTCAGTGAATGCGGGGCGAGGCAGCTCATTGGTCCCCGAGTGCTAGTCTTCCTCTTAACCACCCTTGTTTAGTGTCCATCATGGTGCTAGGCTCCAGGGGGAGCCGGGGCACACTGCTGGCCCACACTGCCCTGGACTTAACATCCTCCATGTCCACCCAACCCCTAGCATCCTGGAAGGCCTTCGTGTCTTTCAAAGCCCAATTCAAACGTGACCTCCTTTAAGACAACTTCCAAGAAATAATGTCACTCTCCCAAACGTGACCAAAACACACGTGCGCGCCCTTATTACAAACGTCACCCATCTCAGCCTCACTGGTGGAAAACAACCTGAGGGCACAGAATTTTCTTCATGTGTTTGTCCATGTTCCTGGCCCCACCTCCTTCCCACTCAGAGCATTCCACAATGGGTGCTGACTAGTGATATGTTGAAACTGTTTCCCTGAGCTGCTGAAGAGACCAACTGGAATAAAACCTAGGACTTAGGACCTGCTCACTCCTGCCAAGGAGACACCAGGCACCTGGGTCAGCAGCCATGACACCATGACAAGGTGTCATAACACCATGACTCCCCACAGCTCTGCCCGAGAGTTCAGCAGAGTTCTGTGTGGGGTAGTGGGGGGGGAGAATGGGGGTCAGAGGGGAGAGTGTACACAACCTTGACATGTGAGAGAGAGCTAGGGTAAGTCACCCCACCCCCCAAATTGGAAAACAGTGGTTTAGATCAAAGAGCATAGGAGGACAGAAGGGAGAGGGAGGAGAAAGAAAGACGGAGAGGGAAGAGAAGAGCATAGGGCACTGAGGGGAGCATCGGGCCAGCTCTGCCACTCCTTCCTTAAGTGCCTTCACCTCCTCTGCCACCCCTGCAAGCCCAGCCCTGGGCTGAGGACTCACCGGGAAGGGAGATGCAGAAGAGAGCCGGGCCTGCCCATTCCTGGTATCAAAGCCTTCCAGCAGCTTCCTGGCTCTCTTAATAGAACTCAACATGCTCACCAAGACCCCCAAGGCCTGAACCAGAAGGGTCCTTCTCCAACTGATTTCCTCCCTCTCTCTTTCCTGTTGCTGTGGCTCCCGTCGCACAGGTTTGCTTGCTAGTCCAGGAACCGATGGTCTCAGGGTTTTGCCCTTGCTCCTTCATATTCACTTTGTCACTTGGTTTTGGTCCTTGCTTAAATGTCACCTCCTCAGAGAGGCCTTCCTTGATCATCTACATAATAAAAGCCTAAGGGACTGTTACAGCAGAACGACCAGAATGCCTGTTCACTATGATGCGCACTGACCAACAGGGGGCAGATGCTCAATGCAGGAGCTCTCACTGGTGGTCAGTGCACTCCCACAGGGGGAGTGCCGCTCAGCCAGAAGCCGGGCTCACGGCTGGCAAGTGCAGTGGGCAGTGGCGGAAGCCTCTCCTGCCTCCATGGCAGCCCTAAGGAGCAGCGAGCCAAGTGGTAAGGAGCAGCGAGTATACGGGTGGTTAGGAGCCAGGGGTCCTGGACTGCGAGAGGGTGCAGGCTGGGCTGAGAGATAAACCCCCTCCCCAGTGCATGAATTTTGTGCACCATGCCTCCAATCTTGTATAGCACCCAGCTGCTCCACACAACTCACTGTGCCTGTGCCCTACTTTTCCCCAGCATGCATCACTGTCATTTTATTCTGCAATTATGTGGGGGTTTTTTTTTTTTGTTGTTGTTGTTAGTTTCCCTCTCCTGCACCTCCCAGCAACCAGTGTCTCCTTTCCAATGTGATTTCCTGCCTCCCCAATCCACAGAACATGTCTACCTCTAACCTCACTGATGCCTGCAATTCACCTTTGAGCCTAACCCTAGCAGAGGACACTCACACTCCATTTGGAGAGTTTGATGAGGCGGGAGGAGTCTACCCACCTACTGATTGACACCACTGCCAGGAGAGAGATGCCTAAACCCCGTGGCTGGAAGGTCAACATGCAGGCTAGGGGAGTCCCGTTTAGGGGAATCCCATCTTCCAACCGGTCTAGCAGTGCCAGTGACAGCAGAGAGGCCCAACTAAAATACCAGGTGGGATGATCACTCACAGAGGCCATTCCTGGGGGGTGATGCAATTCCTTCTAGGGCCCTGCCTATATGCTACACAAAACAGCATGCACTCTGAGGAGGAGGCCACCGGGGCTATAAATCTATCAGCCTGGCCCTTCCTAATCAATGGCTTCCTAATCAATGGCTTCCTTGGTTGCTAAGAGAGCTCACCAAATGCTGACACTCTCATCTAAGCCTTGGAAAATTCTGCAGTGAAATCTGTTCCCAGAAGGAATGTGGCACTAACACTTCTGATAAACTTAGAGTATGAGGGGGGTGGAGCTATGTTCTGCCTGACCCCCACCCCCATCTGTCTGCAAACAGACAGTGCCCGCCTTCCTCCGGCCTGTAGTCCTTCAGGATACCAGAGTCTGGACAATTTTGACCAGGCTCCTAGGAGCATGTTTTGTGTCTCAGAAAAATGTCAGGGAGGCAAGAAGACTGAATGCTGTGGCCAAAGTCAGGTTTTGTTTCGCAGACGCAAATGCCTTTGACAAAGCCCAGTGGGGTGACCTAGGTCAGCACCCTCATCCACAGAGAGGGAGATGAAGCAGCAGCCACCCTCCAGGTATAAAAAAGAACCCTGGCTTTTCAGAAGAGGCACTCCGGAAGATTTTTCTTTAAATACCAGGCCTCCTCTAGAAACTGCGAACAGATGGCAAGTTTTCAAACCTCCATCTGTGCCATTTCTCCAGCCCCATCCTCCCTCCACTGAAAACCAGGGACACCTGAGTGCCTACTTCCCTCTCCTGCCCGGGTCTGTTACTCTAGCGCCCCCACAACCCCTTCGCCGATCTCTCTATAGGCAGCCCCTCCACCTCTGCCTTTTGCTGGCTGGTTTCCTGGCTGAAGCCTAGACTCTGTCTAGACCTGTGGTCGGCAAACTGCGGCTCGCGAGCCACATGCGGCTCTTTGGCCCCTTTGAGTGTGGCTCTTCCACAAAATATCACGGCCTGGGCGAGTCTATTTTGAAGAAGTGGCGTTAGAAGAAGTTTAAGTTTAAAAAATTTGGCTCTCAAAAGAAATTTCGATCGTTGTACTGTTGATAGTTGGCTCTGTTAACTAATGAGTTTGCCGACCACTGGCCTAGACTCAGCTCCCGGAAGGAGCCGGCGTGTGAAGCTAAGAGGTGCCTGAGTCTCTGCCTCCTTATAAACAGGTGGGGAGAGCTGCAGAAATGATGTGTCCCTGCAGGTTGTCCCTGCATCAAACAAAGGCAATGGAAAGAGCCAAGAATGCCCTTTTCTTCGCCTGATCTGGTCTCACTTTTCCCAGTTAGGTCTCAGCATGGAAACTCTCACTTCTAATCCACTCTCCGGGGCCTTCAGTCTTCTGAGCCATTTTTCGTCCCCAGAAAAAGCTTCCAAAACTCCTCCTTCTGTACTTCACAGAAGACAGGCAACTAGAGAGACACAACAACCAAATGGCACGTGTGGACATTGTTTGGATCCTGATCTGAACAAACCAACGATAACAGATCATCCTTGGGAAAAGTGGGGACATGAGTAAGGAATGGGCATCCAGATGATATTAAGGAATTCATCCCGATGTTGTCAGGTATGATAATGACACAGTAGTAATATTAATAGGAAAAGCCCTTACCAGAGATTCAAGCTGAAGAATTTGTGAGTTATGTAAGTCTGAATTTTCTTTTAAAATGCTCCAGAAAAAGTAATGGAGTAATGGATGAATGAGACAGAATTGGCCACAACTTGCTCACTGTTGAAGCTGGGTAATAGGTACATAGAATTCACTGTACCATTCTCAATACTTTTTGCAGGTTTTGAAAAACTTCCAACACAAAAAGTTAAAAACAAAAACTCTCTTTTTAATCTCTGTAATCTTCTCTTTAATCTCCAGTCCAGGTTCCCAGTCCCAATCTGGGTTTATTCCCACCCCTTCAAATTCTATTCAGCCACTTCTCCAAGGACACAGTTTGGGATGGGGGAGAGGAGGGTGTTGAGAATGTTTCTGCCCTGGGCCTCCCCTCTCAACTTTTCTCAATCAGAATTCATCTCTCTCCTGTTTTCTGAAATATTGGGTACCTCTATTTTATCTCTCACCACGGCCTGTCCCATCTCTCGGTTGGTTAGGTCCCCGTTTATCCCAGAAATGGGATCTTTTATTCAGGAGTTGTCTTGTCCTTATCTGTCACCTCCCTTCAGAGCCCCGCACAATGTGTTTGTTCCACTGAAACTGGCCCCTTCTGCTCCTCAAATATGCCCACTGCTGGGTCTCTGCTCCAGGGAAGAGCCTTCTCCACAGGCCAAGAGTTTCACAGACAAAGGAGAAAAGGCCATTTAGTTACATAGACATTTGCAGCAGGGATGGTATCGGGGCACAAAGCCACCTCTCAAGGGGCCGACTGCACCATGTGATGGGGTGAGGTGGGGCGCCTCCAACTCCATAATCACCTGTAGGGGAGTGTGGGCAGTGCTGGGAGCGGGTGCACGGAGGAGACTCTGACTTCTCCTGTCATTATTATTCCTCACACCCCTACAAGGCCAGCCGCCTGCATCGCAGAATCAGTGCTAACCCCCTTTGTGTGCCATGTGCATGCCCTTCAGAGCAGGGACAGGCTGCCGCCTTCCCCAGGAGCCAACTCAAGCTTTCCTGGGGACCGTTATTCAGGAAGATGTCACACACTCACACTCCCTACCCCAAGAGTCCAGGATGGCATTTGCACAGAGCACAGCGGCCGACCTTTCATTGACAGCTTAGTGAATGAAAACTCTGACGGCAGAGGGGTCTGCCCACAGAGCAGTGCCCCAGGCCTTTCTCCCTCTAAGTACCAGTGCCAGGGACACTCGGATACCTAGGGACCGCCAGTCCCACCCTGCCCTTGACCCCGCTGTTAAAATTCCAGCTGTGGGCGTGTGGGAAGACGTTCAGCAGGCCCCCTGGCTGGGTCCCCTTGGGTTCTGAAGCCAAAGGGTGATGCATATTGAACTGGCCAAGTGGTGGGGAAGGCTACAGTTTTCTCTGTTTTCCCTGAAGCACTTGAGGGGCATTTTTCAGTTCGCTGCTATTTGTCTTGGAAGTTCTTAGTACAGAAAAGGATCTGTTTATAAAGTGTCTAAGTGACAAATCGTTACCTTGAACATAAAGAGGACAACTCCACTCCTGTGAGGACAACCTCCTGTGGTTCTGACTAGCTGGGTTACCGTGGTTCACCTCTGAGGACCTCCCTGCATGGAAAGCCTGTGGCTGCTGCCCTATTCTAAAATAACCCCTTATCCCCCCCTCTTCCCAGTCTCCCTAATTCAAATCATCATCAACGTCTTGCTCTTTTATTGCATTTTATTTCAATGTCCACAAGAAAGTTTCCCCTGAGTTGCTCAATCGGGGCTTCCTTTCCTTAGGAAACCTGGCCGTGTGAGGTCAAGGTCTGCTGACATGGCCAAAGGACCCTTTAATAGGAGCAGTGTCTTATGCCAAATGAGTACATCACATCCTGGGACAAGGCATCCTCGGAGAGATGATAGATGGGTCATTTGTCCCAATTCTCCCAGGCAGGGCATAGGAGCAGCTTTGCTATCTTCTATGGATCCCAAGAGGCACATTTTTGGATCTCTGAAGCCAGGACTTGTCTCCCAATCAATGGCACCATATCATCACTGCCAGTCTGAAGTGAAGGCAGGTGTTCACGCTGCTTCTGCCAGCCGGCCACCGGCCTCAGGCTGTCCGACCTAGAGTCTCTGCTGGAGGTCCTTTGGGTCACACTGATTGCGCAAATTCACGAAGCATGAGGACCACCGCCTGGAACTCCTATTCTTAGAGGAGGGTTTGTCATTCGCCTCAAGTGTCAAGGTTGAAACTCATGTTCTCTTGCTGTTCCTTTCTCATGGTGGCCTTATCCCTTACCCTTAGCATAGATGTTCCTCTTTGTGTGTGTGTGTGGGGGGGGGGAGGCCTCCCATCTTGGGCTTTTTATCTTTCTTACTTTTGGTACATAAAATAATGATGTGCCTTATATTTGATAGAAACACGGTTTCTTCTATTTTATGAAAAAAGTTTGTTACAACATTATATATACTGTATTTGCCGGCATATAAGACAATTTTTTGGCCCTGAAAAATATGCCTCCAAGTTGGGGGTAGTCTTATACGGCGAGTATATAACAAACTCTGTATTTTGAGTGGAAATGTTAGGGGGTCGTCTTATACGCCGGCAAATACGGTATTTGAAATGATCCAGCATGCTAACAGAAAAGGAGGTAGACTTTTGAAGAAATGGTTTCATGAGATCAAAGTCTCATGTCTCATCCTAACCCACTTTCCATCTGTGCTGCTCACTAGGCATCTCCCCCCAGCACATCGGGCCGTTGACCAGCCTGGCATCCATCATGGCTCCCCATGACTCTTGGGATAAAGGCAGAGCTCTCTGATATGGCAAAGCCTTGCTGGTCCTGCATCCTCTCTAGTCACACCTACACAATCCTCTTATTTTCTCCCCTCCAGCTCTCCTTCTATCAATGTAATTTCAGCCTCCGATGCCCCCTCCCACCACAGAGCCATGGCATGAGGGCTCTGTAGGGAACAATTCTTTCTCCTTAGTGTGCTTAGCTGATCTCAGCTCAGCATCACCACCTCATGGATGCCTTCCCCGACTAGATCAAACCCCCATAGCAGGCTCGTACCGTAATCCAAACTTCTTCCCAGCATATGCCCCGGTTTCAGACCTGCATTTCTAGAATGTTCTTGATTAATATTGGGATCTTTCACTGGACTGAAAACTTTGTTAAGGCAAGAAACATGCCTGTTTTCTCTTAGCCTTGTATCTCCAGTGCCAAACCAAGTACCTGGCAGTTGGTAGGTGCTAAGAACTATTTGAGAATGGGTGGATGGTTGAATCCACCTGCCTCAGAAGCAGAGACAAAACTCCTGAAGCCTGGGGCAGTTAGGGGAAGCAGAAAGGCAACAGACTTCTCCCTTTGCCACAATTATGCCTTTGGGCAAATCACATCCTCTCTGTTTCTTCACCTCCAAACTGGGAATAGCATTTACCCTGCTTCTCTGACAAGGGTATGTTGTGAGTGTATTAAGACACTTGGAAATGATGCATCTTATCCCCAAGCTTCTAGCACAGTTCTGGGCCCACACTCAAGCTCTGTCTCTATGAGCCGGATGACGGGTGCTCCTCTGGGGAAAGGGTGATAAGACCACACAGTCCTCAGGGGGTACGCTCAAAGCTTGGGGTCAAGAGGGGACCACTGAACCTTGTGCTTCCCAGGCTTAATGTCCACCCTCTTCAAAAACCCTCAAGGAGTTTCTCTGACCTTTCAGGGCCCGATGCCCTAAGTACGTAAGAAAAGGAACCTTCTTGCTAAGTCCTGTCTGGTATTCATTCCCAACACAAGGTTGAGGCCCTTAGCCAGAGGGAGACAGCTGGAGAAGGGTGAGATCCTGCCCTCCTCCTTCTCTGTGGGCAAGCTTCAGACAGGCTCGGGCTGGCCAGGAGTCATGGCCGCACCTTCTAGGACATACTTCTCCATCATCTGAAGGTATGAGGCATTCCTCCTATACCTGGCAGAATATGTGAAGTTGCTTATTTTACCTCTGGGATCTGAACTTTAATATTAACATGGACATGTACATCAAAGTCTCGCAATTTCTTCCCATACACCTCATCTTAAGAGTCAGGCATCATGAGTCTCAGTTTCATCTGTATCAACCAGCTATGAATGACCCTGAGTAAATCATTTTCCCTCTTTGAGTCAGTTTCCTTATCAGATAAATGAAAATAATAGTAACAGCAATAATAATGCCACCGACTTTCCTATCTTGCAAAGTTCTTTTAGGGATCAAAGACATAAGGATCAAAGAGGTAAGTGCTTGGTAAGTGATGTCAATGCAAATGAGAAGTAATATTTTCTCTGTGCATTTAAATTTCCTCCTTCTGAAGCAGGAGAGCACCAAGCTGACTTACTATTACCCCTGGTTAGCTCAATATTGCCCAAGATCTGCAGCCCCCAAGGCATATCAGGTGGGAGGTGAAATGTGCACAAATCCATGATCACACATCAGTTACCAAGCATTTCCCCAGAGCCAGCTGTCCTCCCTCTAGAGAAAGATACGTTGAAGGGTATTTATTCTCATTTGTTTTAACAGCTTGGCTGCCCTGCCAATCCCCCACCCCAGAAAACCAGGTTGGTGAGAGGAGGTGCAGAATGAATAACTCGCTAGTATCTCTGTGATTCTGGACTCTGGGAAGGGGGGTGGAAGTCTATGCTACAGACATACATCCCTGCAGGATAACTCTAGCTGATGCCCAGCAGGGCCGTTGGAACATGCTTCTGCAAGCCATCCAGGAGGCATTACTGACTGGATTCCGGTGCTCAGAGCTTCAAGCCGGCCAAGACTTCGCTGCCTGATTTGCTGCGCAGCTCCACTAGGGGCTCACCGGCATCCCGGCAGAACACAGAGCCCAGGCCATCTGTGCTCCCACTCTCCAGCTGGCAGCTGCCCACCAGCTCCTGGATCCACTGTAGGTCTGCTGAGAGCTCCTGCCTCAGAGCTTCAAACTGCACCTGCAGATGGTCCAATCTCCTGGCCACGCTTCCGAGGCTGGACCGTGTGGTCTGGATGTCTTTTCGCAGGAGCCTCTTCAAGGACCCCACTTTGCGGAACTCGTACCTGAGCTGGGACAGGTCGTGCCGGGCACTCTCACTCTCCTCTCGGTACCAAGCTTCCTTCTCATTGAAGATGGAAACCAAAGCTTCCACATCGTCCTGGATGGTGTCATGGGCCCCTGCCAGGGCGTGGCATCCCTGGTCTACCCAAGCCACGTCCTCCATCACGTGAGCAAAGCGCTCAAAGTTGACGTAGGTGTTGTTGGGAGGCATGCTTGAGTGGCATTTGAGGGTGTACTCTCTCAGGCGCTTGGTCTTCAGCTGGGTGGGCTCGGTTTTCCGCTGTTCTGGGGCTCTGACTTCTCCTTTGGACTGGTGGTGTTTAGACAGAAGAGCCAGAGTTAATTTGACCGCTGCTCCCAAGGGCAGTCCGAGCTGGAGGCAGAAGACACACAAGCAGCCTCTGGCATTCACTGCATGCGTCAGGCCATGAGGAGGACCACGGTGGGATGAGCACCCCTACAGACCATTATGAGGCGAGGAATACAGGGGTGCTGCCTGCATGCTCACTTCAGGGCAGGGTGGCCCTCCGCATTAGCGTCTCTTCACGTGCATAGCATTTAGGGGCGCTCACACAGACAGGCAGGCTGCAGCACTTTGCAGGCATCTACTCAAGGCCAGGAGCGCGCAAGGCCAGGTCTCACAGTGGGAGGCTGAGTGGCCTTTTGCTTTCAGGGCCAGTTGGACCTTGCAACAGGCTGAGCAAGGAGGCAGCCCAAGAGACTCCTTAGCTCTGTGCCTTGAGCCCACCCCAACCTGGAGGGCCCGTGGCCTTCCTCATCCTTCAGTGAGCACAGGAATCTGACCTTTCTGGAGCACTCCAGCCCTGTCCCTGTACCCCTCCTCTGTACCCTCAGATCATCCTCGCCAGCTCTCTCATTTAACAAATAGATCAAGGGAATTAGAAGTCCTACGATGTCCCTAGAGTACACATCTGCTCAGTTAACAGAACTGGTAGGGCCAGAGTCCCACTCTCCCGATTCCCACACTCCCAAGGGCTTTTCATAGCACTTCACTGGAAAACCACAAAATCCCTGGAAAACCAGTAGCTGGAAGCACAATTACAAAGCAGATTAGGCCTTTGTGCCCCTCCCCTCCCCAGAGGGAATGGAATTGCCCAAAGAGAGCAGCTGCCTCTTCCCACCAGGCCTCCATATCAGAGCCCCATTCTCTGAGGTCTCACAGTGCCTGGGGAAGGTGACCCGAGGAAGCCCGGTGCCTTCCTTTGCTCAGAACCCCAAAAGTCAGAAGGAGCCCTGGTGACAAAGCTAAGATTTTTCATTGTTACCAGTCTCTCTCTAAAACTGGGAATAAGAGTGACACATCATCCGACAAAGATGGCCCTAGAGAAATCGGGTAACAAGTAAGGTTTGTGAGGGTTGCATTTTATAAGTCACCTGAACCCATGGAATAAAAACGTAAACCTATTTGAAAAAGGCCAAGAACCTTGGGGCTTTTGTCTGTGTTCATGGGTCAGTATTTCAAGCCACCCCAGCCAGCCCTGGCCACAGAGCGGAGACCTTCCTGCTCGCTGGAGCGCATCGCCATGCCCTTACCGTGATCCAGGGGTGTCGGAGAGCCTCTTGGATTGTGAGCCGTTTCCTGTAATGAGGACCAGAAACAGAGGTGATCCATGAGGACAGAAGCTGAGAGCAAAGGTCTTCATTCTTACTCTTCTTAGACTAGCATTTTGGTATTCTTTGATCACTGCCATCAAACCTGAATAATGGGGGATGTAGAGATGGATGGGAAACTGGCTGAATTCTCTTCACTCCAGAGAAAATGGTCCAGACAGACCCCTCTGTAGAGTAAGAATACATAAACCCTATTCTTTGGTCCCAACACTGAAGGACCCAACACCACACTGTAGGAGAGTGGTAAGTGCTCTTTTGAGCTTCCCACTTTCCATTGTTAAACCTTTGGTCTCTGTTTTCCTGTTTGCCTCCCAGATCCCTTCTCAGCTCTGCCCTTCACAGTACCCAGTGGGGTGCTGCTGCCTAGCACTGCCCTTAGCTGGAGAAATCAGGCTCCTGGACTGTAGAGGACCGCATTCTGGCTCTCTCCAAATTCTGTAAGACCAAGAAGACATGACCTTGTAGAATCTGCAGACCTTACTCCTGCCCCAGGTAGGCAATGCTCTGAGCACCTAACTCCCTACAATTCCATGCCCATTTCCTGCTGTGACCCCACAGAGCTCACCCTGGGTCCTTAAAGAAGGGATAGGATTACTGTGTCTTCTCCAAATGTTTGGCCTCTCTGAGCCTACCTCCCCCAATTTCCACCTGAACTGGTTTGGAACCTGCTGCTTTCCTTTTCAAATTCTAGTTCTAGGTGCTTTGGGGACAGATTGCACATAGAGAAACCCAGGCTGACTTCCAAATACACACACACACACACACACACACACACACACACACACACACTGCATACATATAGCTACACACTGTGCACACACCACATACAGTTATTTGCATTTCAGCAGGAAAAAAAGCAGAAAGACTAGAGCAAACAAGATGAATGCCAGTCCACACTTCTCAGCACCTGCCCAGGTTAGACTACAATGGCACAGATGACAGCCCGTGACAAAGTGGGGACAGACTGACATGTCTTGGGGAAGGGCAATAGGTCAGTACCTGAGAAGCCCGTGCCTTTCTCTGTCCTCTTACCGTGTCTCTTTAACCAGAAGCTTCCGAATGAAGTCCTTGGCCAGCTCACTGGTCTGACTGAAGAATTCCTCATCAAAGTCGTAACTCACCGCTGTGATATTTGCCAGTGTCTCCTGTTTCGTGTCTCCCAGGAAAGGGGATGCTCCACTTAGGCTGAACACAGAGAGAGAGAGAGAACACATGACTACAGAAAAATAGATGAATCAGGGGTGATGGACTCAAGGAACCCCAACTCATACTATTGCATGTGGTTGGGAGGCTCCCAGAAACATTGCCTGACCCCTCTGGGCAGCCAGTCAACAGCCTTTTCAACTGAGTCCAATTAGATACACTTGATGGAGCTCTGACTAAGCATTTGACAGAAACTGCATCTTCAGGAGACTGGAAAGAGGAAGGGAGAGAAGCACAGGAGAACAAAGTAGAATATAGTAGGACAGACAAAGGACTGTGGGAGCACAGGAGGAAGGTGAGGCCTAGTGCAGACTTCATGGGAGAGTTGACACTTGTGTCAGTTGTGTCTTGTAGAATGAAGAGGTTGTCAGCAATCAGAGAAGGCGACGGAAAGTCTTCTAGGCTAAGGGGGAAATTTGAGCGAAGCCTGACAGGTGTGGAAGCAGACAGGCTATTAGGGACTAGAAATGGGTGTGAGGTTCCCCTAAAAGATTTGTGAAGGAAGTATCATTTAAGTAGCGACTCCTGAATCTATTGTCTCCTAACACATGCCAGTTGCTTATGGGAAACCTCTACCTAGAGGTGCCATTTTCCCAGAAGTCACTGTGCCCAAACCTCCCTCCTTAAACTCCCTGCCTGGATTAATGATGTTACTTCACAAATGTATCCAAGCTGGAAACATTTGGATTCTTCCCTTCCATTTCCTCACCTCTACCAACCGGTCAGAAAGTTTTGTTGGTCAAATATTTCTTGAAAGTCACCCCCATCCACACTGCCATTTTCTTAGCATGGTGCACTGGAAAATATTTGATATTTCAATCTTAGGGTCAGCCTAGGTAAGTTATCAATTTCTCTGATCTACAGTTTTCTTGTCTATAAAATGAAGAAAATTAAGTCCCCAGCACACATGATGGTTGTGAAGAGTAAATATGTATATAAAATGATCCATACAAACATGGCCCTTATTAAAGATCTGAAATTGGTGGCCATTGTTATCTTTGTTGCTAGAACACAAAGAACCTTCTATGGCTCCCCATTTTCTATAGGAGCAATTTTCAACCTTCCTCACCTCATGGTACACATAAACTAATTACTAAAATTCTGCAGCATACCAAAAAATACATTTTTTGTTGATCTGACAAAAAGTAGGTAGAATTTTGGTTCAATCACACCAAACAGCTATTATTATGTTGGCTGCTGTCATTTTTTAATTTGACAACCTAATGGAGAAGAGGTCAGTGCCCCTGACTAGTCGGGATTGCATGTTTTGAAAATGCTTGTGGCACACCAGTTGAAAATCGCTGCTCTATAGGATCACATCTAAACTCCTGAGCAAGGCATCAGGAGTCATTCCCTAACACATTCTTTGTACATTTCACCACATTCAACATGCTGTTTCCTTCCTTAGCAGGATATTCCTTCCATCCCTTTATACCTGCAGAATTAACTTCACTCTATGCAGTCCAGTTCAAGTCAAGTCAATCAATCAAGCTCCTTCTCCTCCCCCATATCCATTAAACCTTCTGAAGCCCCAGCAGACCATTGCCTCTCCCATCTGTGTCTCACAGAGGCGTGTTCATACCTCCATCATAACCTTGGTCCCACTGGGTGAGAGTTAGCTATCTGGAGTGATTCCCCACCGCACTCCAACACAGGAAGCTCCAGACTAACAGGACAGACTCTCCATCGTGTCACCATCCCAAGTGCCTGGCACAATGCTCACCATAAAGCAGGCACTCAAAAATTTTTATGGAACTTAAATGAGCTACAAGAAGTCTATGTGCCCTGTACACACTGGAATGCTTTAACATTTCAATCTGGGCACCAGAGTTCTGAAGAAATCAATGTTTCAAGAGCCAACATCTGACTATTCTGGCTCTAATTTGGAACTATAGAGCAATGCATCAAATTCTCTCTCTTTGCACTGAATTCCACTCGGGCTTTTAAAATAATTGGTGCCCAGATCCTACCCATAGTGATTCTAATTTAATAGACCTGGGGTAGGGCCTCAACCATGGTTGGTATCAAAAGGTCTTATGTGCAGTCAGAATTTAGTCCCTCTCTGCAGCTCAAGGGGGTCTCCCACATTGTACCGAGCTCCAAATCCAAGTACTGCTGGTCAGAAAACTAGTTTATGGGGGTGTTGGGAGAATGACCCCAAAGCTGTTGAGTCTGACTGTGGGCTGACTCTCACCCAATGTGCCACAGAATAGCGTTTTGCAGGTGTGCTGTGAAGGGAAGCTGGTTGGGAAGCACTGATGGAATAAACAATCACTAATCAGCTGTGTACTAGGTGCCAGAGCAGTGCCAGGAAATTTGCACGTGTCAGCTCATTTAACACTTACAACACACCCCTGGTGGGAAGTTTGTGACTCCTATTTTTCTGATGAGAAAAACAGGCCCAGAGAGAGTTAAGAATCTGCCAAGGCCACAGAGATGGAAAGCGTCAGATCCATTACACACAGAGCTATGAAGGAAATCTCTGCTTGAGAGACTTAAAACTTTAGGAGCAGAAAGGAGAGACTCCAGGGAGAAAAGAAGAGGGAGAATGTGGGAGCTGGGGAAAGAAGGGAAGAAGGGAGAAAAGGAGGCAGGATCAGGGAGGGCATAATGACGTGAGAGCTGTCACAAGGCTTCTGAGTGAAAACTGACATTCTCACAGCAAACTGGTCGGGTGAAGCAGAGAGGGGGGCCCGGCCATAGTGGGGATGCAGACACAGGCTGCACAGTGTGGAGGGCCACAGGCTGCTCTTCCGCCCAACCCCAACCCCAGGGTCAAATGTGTGGAATGGAGCTCAGAGGGCTTAGCTTCAGGTTTGCTGTGTGGCTTGAACATCTTATTCATGGTGGGTGCTCAGTGTCAATCTGTCTCTCTCATCCCTCCTGCTTCCCCCATGTGTAAACTGGGACACCCGGAATCAGGGATACTCACAGGATGTAGGTGATGACGCCGATGCTCCTGCAAAACAAAGAACAGTCAAGTCAGGGCCTCCTGGCTCTAATCCCAGGCCAGCAAGGGACTCCCCGCATGGTTCTCTGGGGAAAGTGGCCTCTTGCCCTTCCATGGAAGCCTCTGAATACCATCTCAAGCCCCACAGTCCTCTCCATCCCATTCTTCAGCAGCACCCAGGGAAGCAGATGGAGTCATCACACTCTGGACATTGAGTCTGAGGACCCAAGTTCAGGATCAGACTCCCGCACTTGCAGGCTGTGATTGGGGCAAGTCCCTTATCACTTCTGGGTCTCTTTCTCCTCATACAGTGAGGACAATGATAACTACCTCACACGACTGCTGTGAGTATTTTAGAAAACCAACTTATCAAGGGGCTCAGCCAACTAAAAGCACTATTCAAATGAAGCAAGTCCTGTCTGTGCAGAGAATCAATCACTGCGGTATCCACAGGCCCACCACAGAGCCTAGAAGAGGAGGCTCTTGGTATCACTTGGTTGACTGGCTGAAAGAGTTGTTAATATGTATTATCTCAATCATGGCCATGGCAGGCTTCAGGGGCGGATCCTGGACCTCAGCCTCAGCTCTCTCCTTGTTCTCTGCCTCTGCCATGTTCTAACCGGCCTCGGGTCCAGGCCTAGCTGCCTCCAGCTGCCCAGGCCTCAGACCCAGCACACCTGGAGCAGCCAGGGGCTCTGAAAGGAGAGTGTAGAGAAAAGGGTTTTTATGGTTAAGAGGGATATCAGCCAGAGCCAGGGTCTGAGGCCTTCTGCCTTCAGGAGGATCCTGAGACCACCTGGGTGGCCTACACAACTTACCACATGTCAGCCTCCAGGCCCAAGGGCTCATAGTTCACAATCTCTGGAGCTGCAAGAAGCCATATGGAGAGTCAGCACGAGTATGAAAATTAAAGAGATGGCTGTAGGGAATTTTAGGGAGTTTGGTGCCAAATGTCTCCGTCCTGAATCCCCAGTAAGGAAAATCAGAGCAAAGGAAGGAGATAATCCAGTTCTAAGAATTTTGAGGAAGTTAGTTGCCTGTTATCCTGGTAGAAACCTTTTCCAAAGAGGCCTTGATAGTGAGGAGGGGGAAAGCACAAAGGAATGTCTGGAAAAGGAAGAAGAGGGAGGGGAGAGGAAGGAAGATGCAAGAAGGGGAAATAGGCCTAGTGACGAGGCCTACTTGAGAACTCTCTGGTGGAAGCCAGTCAGGTCAGCACTGGAAGGTGAGGGAGAAGATGGCAGAGAGGGAATACACATTCCTCTGAGTCTGGTCTGAAAGAGGGTACCTCCTACCTGGGGTCCAGATGATGAACCTGAGGTCCCTGAGGGGCATTTGGGGGAAGGTGTCAAGGAAGAAGCTGGGCATTGGGGAGTGGGCCACACCTATTAAATTTGGAGTCATTGTATAGGTGGAAACGAGTTGTGCAAATGATGTTGTGGCCAGGAGAGAGTTCGGAGTCTAGGGAAAAAAACTCTACTGAAAAGAGGAGACTAAATGCAGCCCAGAGGTCAAGCAGACAAGCACTGGCAAGTGAGTATTGAATTTCACACTCACTGCAATGGCCCTGAGTGTGGGGAGTGGAGATAGGTGTGTAGACAACTCTTTAAAAAGGTTGCCTATGAAATGGAGAAGAAAGAGGGCAGAGGCTAGAGAAGGGAGAAGGATTTAGCCTGTTTCACCACTAATGGAATAAGGTAGGAAGTGGGAAAGGCTAAGTTTGTTGACCTAGAACAATATCAAAGCCACTGCATCTACAGGATATGTCCACCATTCACCCTCCCACCTCTCCCTACTTGCAGAAACAGGAAGCCATTCTTCTGGCTTTGCTTATTTTTCAGCTTCATAAAAATGATGGCATACTGCATGCGGTGTCATTTGATGTTTTCCCCCTCACTCAACATTATGCTTCTAGCATCCATTGAATGTTCATCCACAATCTTTCATGTTCTCTGCTAATTAATAATCCATAGTGTGTATATACATATACCACTTTTTTACTTATTCTCTTCTCAGTGATCATTTGGACAGTTTCCACTTCTTTTATTATTAGGACACCATTTCTATGAACTGATTTTTGTACATGTATCCCGACACACACATGAAAGATTTTGTCTAGGACAGTGGTATTCAAAGTATGGTCCACAGATGGAATAGTTTGCAAACTGTCACTGGTCCAGGCAAGGTAGATGCAGAAATTGGGAGTAAGCATTTAGAGACACATACATCACTTTGACATTCAGTGTGAGAAGCGCAACTCATTTTTTGGTACTTATCTCTGTTTGACATACTTATGTATCATTTCTATCCTCTATGTGCTTTTGTTTGTCCATTCTGTGCTTCTTTCTGTTTTTTTATTTTATTTTTCTTATTGTTCATACACACACTTATATTTTTATAATGGCTACCTTGAGACTTTATGTCCACCTAACAAATTCTGACATAAGTCAACATTTTAACCTTCCTCTACTAATATAAACCCTAATTTCAATCATTCTGTCAAATCTAGCATTATTTTCTTCAGTTTTCAGTTGTCCTTTTTTTTTATTCTTACAATTAAAACTTCATCATTATTTTAAATAGAAAATGTTTATGGTTGCCTAATATTAACTGACTTATTTGTTCCTATTACTTCTTACATTGAGCTGTCCCTTCAGAGGTCATTTTCCTTAATTCATAAGTATATCCTTTAGAAATTCCATTTAAAAAGGTTTGCTGATATTTGATTATTTGTCTTGTCTTTGTTGTTTTTTTATTTCTTTTATCTGAATCTTTTACCCTCATTTTTTTTTAAATATAGAATGCTTCACAAATGTTCATGTCATCCTTGTTCAGGGGCCATGCTAATCTTCTCTGTATTGTTCCAATTTTAGTATATGTGCTGCTGAAGCAAGCACTAACCTAATTCTTGAATTGCAACTTTCCTGGGTACACAACTATATTTCCCCCCTCAGATCTTTGTAGATAATATTCTATTGGACATTGGCTTCCATTGTTGTTTTGTTTTGTTTTAAATTCTTTATTGTTGAAAGTATTACATATGTCTCCCTTTTCCCCCATTGATCTCTCCCAGCCCGCCCTGCCCCCCAGGCCCTCATACCCCTATTGCCTGTGTCCATTGGTTATGCTTATATGCATACAAGTTCTTTGGATGATCTCTTCCCCTCCCTCGTCCCCTACCCCCATTCTCCCCTACCCCATTGTTGTTTTGAGAAGTATGCTGTCAGTCTAATTACTATGTGTTTCTTGTTTTGTAGGTGATCTATCTTTTCTCTCTGGCTGTTTTTTAAGATCTTTTTGTCATTGGTACTTTAGAGTTTAACTATAGTGTTGCTATGTATGGATTTATTTTCTTTTGTTTCCTGTTTGATGTATATTGTCCTTTCGGGTTTGGTTTTTACATCAGTTCTGAAAATTCTCAGCTATCCTTTTAAAATGTTGCCTCTTTATTATCTCTGTTCTTTCCTCTGAGATTTCAAATAGACCTATGTTAGGCTTTCTTTTTTTAATCTTAATTCTCTCATCCTCTCATATTTCTATATGTCTGTCACTTTGTGGTACTCTAGCTAATTTTTTCCAGCTCAGTATTCCAATTCTTCGTCTTTCCTCTGCAATGTATAAGCTGCTGTTTATAGTCCATTCATTGAGTTTTAAATTTCTACAAGGATAGATTGTATTTCTTAAAGTTCTATCTGGTTCCTTTTAGAATTTGCCTGGTCATTTTTGACACTCTTTTGTTGCTTGCTCATTCTTGTGATCTACCTTTTATTTCTATATACATTCCATTTATTTTATAGTCAACATGTGATCATTTCAATACCTTATGTCTTTGAACATTTAAATCTTGCTAGCCTCTGATGAAAATACTGATATGTGTACTTGCTTTTAGGAGCTATTGAACTTGCTGCTCATTGATCCAGTTCTAAATTCATTTCATTGGCTTTTGGGGTGGGACAGATTATGCTAATGGAGTTACTACCCTTACTCATTTCCTATGAGTCCAAAATTTTTTTCTAATATTTTTTAAGAGCTCAGTTTCATAGTGGGAGAGCTTTTGGATAACCAGGTCCACCACACAACAGGAAGTGACAGTAAATGTTTAACCCTGGGTCTCAGGTTGACATTTCAAAGAAATCATGGGAATAAGGAAAATGGTTATAGCCCATTTCTCAGGGGTCTTGGGCATCAGAGTTTGGTCAGGGGCTCAGAGAAGCCACCCTACATATCTCTAAGATACAAAGAAAACCAGTTTTGGGGCTGGAGCTGGCTCAGACCGTCTCACAAGAGTCAACTATGTGCATCTCTTCATAACTCTGATTTCAGTGACGTGTTCATGGCTTGAAAGTGGAAAATACTAGAAGTTAGGGTTATGTTTTGAGACCCAGTTGTGAGGCATTTATCAGCATATGATTGGGCAAAACACTCCACAGTTTGGCCTTACTCATGACTATCCCATGTACATAACCAATCTGTGTGAACTCTCTGCTCCATCTAGAGTGAACAGTGAATTGTCCCTGATAAGCACACTAATTCTGGCTCTATCCCCCTGCTATGGATGACTAAACCTGGGGTGGGTTCCTCCCCTACCCTGGCTTCTTCCCCATTCCTCTCAAAGATTCCCTCCACCCACAACAGCCCTTGTCTCTCACTGGTTCAAGGCTTTGATTGTTCCCATTGACTTTGCTAGATATCTTGTTTGAACAGTCTTTGAAGAACTGCATTCAGAATGACCTACCCAAGGTCACACCATGAACTGGTGGCAGAGCCAGATTGAACTTGGAGCATAAGACATCTATTATTGAACTTTTTCTGAGATAGCAATTACTGCCCGCCATTCACATATGTAGTAAAAATGTATATGTTTATTTTGTTAAGTCATGCCAAGTGTTTAATAACAATAAATGGTCCAATTAGAAAGTCAGGGCAATGAGTGGCCATGAGATAGGATGTGATAAATTGCTCTGCCACCAATTCATGCTGTGACCTTGGGTGTGTTATTCTGAATGTGGCTCCTTACCATCACTGTGTCTATCCCTAGTTCTCACCTAATACCTCCTGTACAAAAGATGAAGAATAACCATTGGTTGACCTTAACTAAAATCATCCAGCCCTCCAGTTCCACATTTGCAAAACTAGACCAGATGATCTGCAAAGAGCCTTCCAGAACTCTTATTTGGTGGCTCGATATCTTGTTTCCACAAAGTGTAAGCTCCGTGGGGCAGGGTCTCCTCAGAGAGGCAATCCAATATAATGAAAAGAGGATAGGCTTTGATGTTGAATGTATCTGTATTCAAATCTCAGCACCACCACCTACTGGTTGCTTTGCCTGAATGAAGCTCTTGATAGAGTACATAATTAAATCTGCTTCACGAGGTGACTTGAGGATTAACTGAGATAATGTCTGTAGAGCACCAGGCATAGTACTTGGCACATGGCAAGGGTCCCCCGCCGGTGGGTCTGTGGGGCCTCTGCAGCACCATGCCATCATGGCTGCAGAGCTGGTATGTGTGGCCTAAAAATCCAGCAGAGTGAGTGATCTGACACATTCTGTCTTCTTTTTTATTTAGACTGTGGTCAGAAGTTTCAGAACCCTGGGTTTTGGGGAGACCATGCCCTCCCTCCATTTTCAAGACCATTCTAACTCCCAAAGCAGAGAGACAATGGTTCTCAACTCTCATTTCTTTCTCCTTTACAAGGCTGTTTCTTTATGAACCCAACCGACAGCCCAAGCCCCATGAGGGGGTTTCCGAGGCCTGGGCCAAGAGTGGGAGAAACAGAGGGCAGAGAGAGCCGCCTGGGCCCTGCTGCAGGTGGGCCTCCTGTGCATAAATAAAGGACAGGCATACAAGAGAGGCGAGTGGGAGGATCTGACATCCAGCAGATGATTTCCCTTTTCTTTTCAGAGAAAGTTGAATTTATAGGAATGCAAGAGGTGAGGTAATTTTAAATCTTCACAACAAACTCATTTAAGAGGAGATAGGACCAACTCTGGGAAGGTTTAACTCTGCAAAGGCCTGTAGCCCCACTTGGCCTTCCCAAGCCAACCCTGGACCCTCACCCAAAGGCCCAGCAAGACGTTTTCTTTCCCACCCACTGGGCTTGTAGGGGGTCTCAAAAGCATCATCTCGTAGACTGGAAGCCATAGCCCCAGACACCCGGATTGTTACTGGGGTTTATTTACCTTTTGATAACCAGATTCTTCACTGGGAGAGAAATAGCCCTAAAACTCACCAACAAATTCTGGTGTGCCAAAAATGTTCTTAAATTCAACTCCATCTTCTATTTCGTGAGCAAGGCCAAAGTCAATTAGCTTGATGTGTGGAATGGGGATATTCTTGTCTAACAACATAATGTTTTCTGGCTGGAGAACAAAAAAAAAAAGAAGAAGAAAAGACAGTAATTAAAGCCCTGTTTTGTGTTTTTGCTTTGGGGCTGGGGTGGAGTTTGGTGTTCTTTTTTTTTTTTTTTTTTTTTTCAGAGACTAAAATAACATACACTATTCTTGTTTTTGTGTCCTCAGTCTTCTCCTGTGAACTCAAAAATAGGCACAGCACTGAGGGCAAGGTCTGGGTTTTACTGGAGACACTGGCTTTAACGCCTTTTCTGTTTCTGAATGGCAGATTCCTTCAGTGCAATGCCTCTGTTTTCTCCTCACCTGTTGAGTGGGGCGAGGCAGCTACCTGCAGCATTTCCCATAAGCAAAACCACTCCCTTGGTTTACACTTGGTTAACTGGCCTTTGTCTCTCTGACCACCTCTTTCCCCTAGCAGGTCAGCTTCCTGTTGACAACACTCTTCTCCTCTCTAGACTATGGGTGTGGCTCACTGGTATCTTATCTATGTGCTTAACTAATCTTGGGCCCCAGCAGGGCACAGAAAGAAGTGGACCTGATTTCCAGAGAAAATATAATGGTTCAAGTTATCTCTAGCAAATGGTTGTCAGATCTGGCACAACAATGGGGGGGGGGGTGCAGTAGTTGGGGGACAGCCCTACTCTGGCCTCACACACTCTGGCTCCCAGTGAGGCCAGAACAGAATCTTGAGCCTACCCTTCTCATTCCTACCCATCTGCTCCGAGTACCCAGTGGGCGAGCAGGTCCATCTGCTTCATTCTTTTTTCCCACTCTCCACCATGACTTTCCTAGACTCCATTGGAAGTGGAACACCCTGAGAACATACATCCACACAAAAACCTGTACACAAATGTCACAGCAGCATATTTATAATAGCCCCAAAGTGGACACAAGTATTCATCAACTGATGAGTAAACAAAATGTGGTGTATCCATATGGTGGAATACTATATATATATATATATATATATATATATATATATATATATATTGCATATATATATTGCATATATATTGCATATATATATTGCATATATATATTGCATATATATATATATATATATATATATATTATGCTAAGTATCCATTGACCAGTAGCTATGATGCGTACTGACCACCAGGGGGCAGATGCTCAATGCAGGAGCTGTGGTGACTTGGCAGCAGTGGTTCTCAGGTGACACATCCCAAAACCAGACAGGAGGGAGCCTGTTTCCTCATGGGGCCGTGCAATTCCACCTTTGGCCAAGGGTACTGTCAGCCCCAAATCTGTTTACTGCACACTTGCGTTTGCGTTCTACACCCTGTATGACAGCAACTTTGCAGAGTGCCATCTCGCACTCCCAGACCCCTTGGGGGATGTTGGAGGGCCAGTTTCGGCCTGATAACTGCAGGCCAAGCCGAGGGACCACCCCTGCCAGAGGGACCCTGTTCACTCCGCAGGCGCCCTTCGAGCCAAGGCTCCACACCAGGTGCAGAAAACTGGGGAGGTTGGCTCAAGGGCCTGTCCAGCCTGTCGCACCCAGTCCTACCCTGCCAGCCACCTAATTGATTTCCTTTCAATGTGCACAAATCTGTGCACCGGATCACTAGTTCACTCATAAAAAAAGGAATGAAGGCAAAGAAAAGGAAAAGGGAGGTGGTGGCAGTGGCAGCGTTGTGGGTCCAGTGGCACAGGGACTGGCTGAAGCACCGGAAATGTCAAGTTCCCAAGGCCTCAGCAGTAGCCTGCCCGGCGCATGGCAGTTGGCCTGGGTGCGATCGGCAGTGAGGTGTCCTTTGCAGTCCCACCTTCTGCCACCATAGCCAGGCTGCACCTGTGGAGCCAGAACACACCTCCATGCTCCTCACAGCTTCTATGGCCGAAGCTCTCCTCACACATACCATGACAAAGAAACACAAACAGTCCTTCAGCCAGAGCCTGTCCAGGTGAGAACTCTTCATCTACAACCAACAACCGAAGTCAGGATCATTCACCACCACTAGGGAGTTCCTGGGGCACATGGCCAAGAGCAGGAGTTTGGTCGTGCTCTTCCACCTGGTCTATTATGGGTTCCTGGCTGGATTCTTCACATTCACAATGTGGGCTATGTCTCAGACTGCCAATGATAGGTTCCAAAATATCGAGACCAGGTTTTTAAAAATATATTTTATTGATTTCTTACAGAGAGGAAGGGAGAAGGATAGAGAGTTAGAAACATCAATGAGAGAGAAACACTGACCAGCAGTGTTCCCCTACTGGGGATGTGCCTGCAACCAAGGCACATGCCCTTGGTCGGAATCAAGTCTGGGACCCTTCAGTCCTCAGGCTGATGCTCTATCCACTGAGCTAAACCGACCAGGGCAGAGACCAGGTTTTTAATTCAGGACTTACTTTTTTTTTCATCTCCAAAACTAGAGTCAGCATTGGAACAGTCATTCAATGCATCTGATCCAGAGTCCTATACAGGGCACACTGAAGACCGTGAGACATTTCCAAAGCCATTTGCTTTAGAAGGACAGAAGAACCTCAGTCTGCCTTGATGGAGAACTCTTTGAACAGAAGAGGCTAGTGTATGTGGCATTTAAGTCTCCTATTACCTTACTTCAAGCATGACATGGTGGGAATGATCCTGACTTTGGCCACGCCAATGGACACTCTTGTATTCTTGATTGCACATTGCCGAGGGCAGGGCCTGCTTCTCATGCTCCACTTGGGTTTCACATAGAGCAAAACCTACAGCGCTTAGTTTGCAAAGCACTCACACTCATCTATTTGATTCTCACTCTCCTGGGCAGGTACCGTCATCACTCCTATTTTACAGATGAAGAAAATGAGACTCAGAGAGATTAAGTGCTTGCCTAAAGTGCCTCAGCTCAGAAGCAGTGGAGCTGAGATTCAAGTTCAGGCTGACTCCAAATCCTATGTGTTTGCCCTTTTCCCATGTTGCTTCCTTTCCACTGGTTGATGCAGAGGTGCCCACTGGGATCACCCCCGCCAGCTGGCAAACTGGTCATTTCCATCTCAGCTTCATCTCACTCATCCAGTGCCTCATGAGGTTGCTATTCCAAGAAAGCTCACAGCTTAGGGAAGGGCCCCCACTCAGCTGCCTTAGATTTGTTAAAGCACAGCCTCTGGCCACTCGCTCATGCCTCCTCCACCTCTGGGGGAGGCCACTGAGTGGCTCTGATCTCTCATTGCTTTGCCTGGTAAAGCAGGAGAGGAAACCACCACCTAGTGTCTGTATGCTCTTGTGGGGTACAGGGAGGGATATAAAAATTCACTTTCAAGGCCATGCCAGGACCAATGGCTTTCCGCCTTGGGCCAGTCAGCAATGCTGGCTTTGTGGTCTGTGCCACACAACAACTAGCATTTGTCATGGGCATTCCCTGCACATCAGCATATTAGGTCCTCACAGCCTCCAAGCTATAGATGGCCAATGCCCCCATCTAACCAGCGAGGAACCTGGGCCTGGATCCAGGCATTCTGAACCCCAAGTTGTGCTTTGGGGCCCCCATCTAATTGCCCATCAGAATTCCCTGGGGACTGTGTTAAAAATACCAACTGACTAAATCAATTCACTAGGAGTGAGACTCCAGAATTGAGTCTCAGTTGGGGGACCCAGGCCTTCAGGGGGGAGCAGTTGGGGGTGGACCAGGCCTCCAGGGGAGGGCAGTTAGGCGCAAACAGGCTGGCAGAGGAGGTCAGTTAGGCATCATTCAGGCTGGCAGGGGAGTGGTTAAGGGGTGATCAGGCTGGCAGGCAGAAGCGGTTAGGGGCAATCAGGAAAGCAGGCAGGCGAGCCAGCAGTTAGAAGCCAGCCATCCTGGTCTGTGAGAAGAAATGTCCTACTGCCTATTTAAGCCCAATCCTATCAAGATCAGGCCTAAACGGGCAGTGGGACATCCCTTGAGGGGTCCCAGATTGGAGAGGATACAGGCTGGCTAAGGAACACACACCCCGTGCACAAATGTCATGCAGTGGGTCTCTAGGGTAATAATATTATTTTAATATTAAAAATTAAATTATGTAAACTTATATTTAAATAAATTATATTTAAAACTTACTGCTCCCTAATTTTCATTATATTTTAGTATTGAGGTTGGTTCTACCTTTTATCTTTGTATTGGGGAAACACTACATGATGATGTGCTCCTGCACCTCTATTCCCAGCTCTAGTCAGTGACATCACATTGGCATCTTGAAATTGGCCATGGTAGGTGTATTTATACTGTGGAAACTGGCAGAACTACAAATCAGGACTTGATTTATTGTCTTCTTGATTCTAGACTTAAGCGCTGGAGAAGATTAGGTAATCATGCAGATTAAACTTAAAAGAGTGCTGTGTCTATAGCCATTGTTTTGTGAATGGCATAGCAAATTAAGGAAGTGTTTTTTCAAAGAATAGTTTATTGATTTTTTTAGAGAGAGGAAGTTTTTTTTTTTCAATATGGGGAAATTATTATCCAGTTCATCAAAGAAGTTACTCATGTCATTGGCAAACAAGTAAACTTCCAGTGCATGCCTTCACTGTTTCATTTTTACCTTACTTGTTAATGTAAATAAAATTATCAACCAACGTTCTTGTTGGAACTACACTCCTTTGTCCACTACACCCACAGGTTGGCTACTGATGCAAGACTGGCAAAATCCAAGGAAAGCTATGAGAATCAATTGGCTCTCTGGAATTTACTCTAAAAATATATTATATATTTATATATAATATATAATTTTATTACAGCAGTGGTGTAATAATAACATAATTTTATTTATTTGTAAATTATGTTATAAATCTTTATATCATAAATTGTTACCAGAATACCACAGCACAGAATCTCAGTAAAGCAGGTTACAGTCTATGTTTTCCAGATGAGAAACTGAGGGACAGAGAAGTTAAATAACTTACTCAAGGCCATACAACTAATAAGTAGTGGAGCTAGGGTGGAGCCCAGGTTTTCTTAGTGTCAAGGTGCCTGCTCTGTCTACCTCCCTTCACTGCTTCCAGAATTAATATTCTTTCACTCCCACTGAGATCAGCTGTAGTGGGAGGGCTGGTGGTGGAGCTGTGAATAGAACTTTAAAAGTACTGTTTGAACATGTGATATTTCAATGGGGGTCAGGCCTCACCAGGGATCCAGAGTGAAGGCTGTGGCATCTAAGAATAGCAAGAGGCCTCTGAGCACCTAACATTGATGGCAAAGTCAACAAGGAAAAGAGAAAAGGGGCACTGCAATTTTGTCCTCGGTTCCTCATCCGTAAAACAGGGGTCTTAATCAATCTGCTCCAACTATATCAGCCTTACCCAGTGTCCTGCCACCCTAGGAATCTGCATAGCCTGCTAGCTAGGAAATGCCACCTTATTCATTCTCCTTTTGGATGCTTCAATGCCTAACCCCCTTCCCGAATTCTTCCAGAGGCAAGAGAGAAATAGAGAGAAATGTGGCCTTATGGAGAAGCAATTAGCCTTGGCCAGTGTGGCTTAGTTGGTTGCAGCGTTGTCCTGTACACCGAAAGGTTGCGGGTTCAATCCCTGGTCAGAGCACATTCCTAAGTTATGGGTACCATCTCCATTGAGTACGGCAACCGATCAATGTTCCTCTCCCATATTGATGTTTTTTTTCTCTCTCTCCCTTCCTCTGTCTCTCAAACCAATAAACATATCCTCCAGTGAGGATTAAGAAAAAAAAATCACAACGAGTACTTGCTCGGAGTTTTAGAGTTTGTAGGCCCTTTCATAAACAGTTACCCCCTTGGTCCCTCACTCCACTCCTGTGGGATAGGAAGGAAAGGCAGGTGTATCTCCACTCTCAAGAACAGGAAAGGTCAGAGACGTGGCCTCCCCAATGTTCCCCAGCAGAGGCGAGACTCAAATGCAGGCTCAACCCTCAGTCTTCTCCCTGTTCCCCTTCGCCACGTGGCCTCCTGCTGTATCTTTTAAGAATAAGCTGGTTGATTTAATGCTCCCATTTCAGCTCTTTTAATAACGGCTCTCCATCGTTTAGTTTTTGCTACGTTTTGTTCTTTTCCTCAACCATTCAGTTCAGTGTCCTCAGTTCACTTGTCCTCAGGTTACCCTAGGGTGGCCTTGCAAGAGTTGATGAAGCAACCAGCATGCATTTCTAGGCTCCAGGCTCACGTCTGATGCAGGGCTGAGATGAAGGGGCCCATGGGGTACACTCTGAGGCTGGGGCAGGCTAAGCTTTGGGTATGAGGAACTGGAAACAGGTCCACCCCCCAAAACACACTGAGAGGGTAAAAATCAGGAAAGACTTGTATAAAAGCTTCTATAACGAAGTCAAATACTTCAGAGTACACATAGGCTGCTTAGGTAAGAATGTAAAGGGAAAGAAACAGAGAGGAAATTGTGAAAGCATATAGTTCCAAGCACCTGAAAAAAAACACACACACACACACACACAACCTGTTCATAAAAAGCTGGAGAAAATACACCAAATGTCAATAATGTTTTGGAGTGGAAACTTTGTAGGTAACTTCTCTGTACATTTCTGTATTTTCTATGAGTTATTATTTTTATAATAGCACAAAAGACCATCAACTTCATTTAAAAGGTGTTTATGGGGTACCGTTGGTTTCTTTCTTTTTCACATCGCTAGTATCATCTCCAATTGGCTTATAGTCTCCCATCCATCCTCTCCCCTTCTGGGAGAACTAGAAATAGAACCAAGGAAATGTTGTCTATAAATTATTATTCATTTTCTTAAGTGTGATAATGGTACTGTGGGTTGTTAGAAGACAGACCTTAATCTTTGGAGATACATACAGAAGGGTTTAGAGTGAAGTATCAGGATGGCTATAGTTTTCTTTCAAATGATACCAAAAGTTTAAAAAAATTAGATCTCTGTATTTTCTGTCTTTAAAAACGTTTATATGTTAAACATTTATATAGTATATAAATGTTTAACATATAAACGTTTTTAAAAACATTTATATACTATATATATACATATATATATATACATATATATATGTATATATATAGTATATAAATGTTTTTAAAGACAGAAAACGATAAAGCAAGTGTGGCCAAATGTTGAATTTATGGGAAGGGTGTCCACTGTAGTCTTCTCTAATTTCTTCAAATGTTTTGAAATGTTTTCATAATAAAAAAATGTAAGGGAAAAATCCTTCCATGACTATCTATTCAAACTCCTTGGTCTGCCCTGAACCTTTAAAACCTCACCCTAACCTGTCTTGACAGTTAAATCTCTGCCACATCTCACCTCCACTCCATGCCCCCAGGTGTTAGCATGGAGATAGTCTCATTGTTGTAAATTCTACTTTCAAATGCTTGGATTTTATAGCACTTAATAAAATACAAATTAATTTATTTAAATATGAGGAATAGCTTATTAGAAAAAATGTAAATGAGAAATTAACCATAAAGAATACATTTACCTGGTATAGCATAGTACAGACCTTTGGATTAACTGTGTGTAAAAGGCATGCATGACTCAAGGAAGAAATGTGCACTGTTAGGATGGTAAAAACGAAAGCTGGTGACACCCAGCTTTGTTAAATGTTTCTCACTAAGTTAAAGTCTAAACTCTGACATTTAATACCTGTATGATCTTGAACAAATTACTTAACCTCTCTGAATCTCAACTGCCTTGTGTGTAAAAAAGTGGCCATACCTTGTATGGCAATGAGTGGCCGTGAGAATCAAGTGAGAGAACAGATGTAAGCATGCTGTATTCTAGAACGTACTGTATATATTTAAAGTGTTGTTGGTGTCATTCTTACAAGAGCATGAGGAGCAGAACCCATCACATTATGAACTTAACAGCTCAAAGGATGATCAGGACATAGAGGAATTTGGAGTTTTGGAGTAACTTGCTCAGGAATTCACTCCTTTTAATACTATCGATACAGATCAAAAAGTCCCTTCAGAGTTTTGGGTTCCTGGCTTGCATACAATTTCATTCAACCCTCGTGTCTTATTCTTATTCTAATCAGACCTGAGAACTATCTTCTCTTTCTGAATTCTCAAGTTGAATCAGGTTAAGGCTGTGGGGGAGAGTGGAGTCACACCCTTACTCAGAAAGGAAACTCCCAACTCCAAAATAAACACAAAACCACATAAAAACGCCCTTTACAGGGCTTTTATTTGTGTTGGGATCACATACCAAGGCGAGGTTCTTGTGTAGCACTGAGCCCCATTTCCTGGTAATCCATCCGTGGAAAGCATGTCTGTGCTGCTGGTACTGAGGGGCAGTCAGCCCCAGGATCCCTCTCATCTATGTAAATACAGGGCAACACCATCTACCTCTACCCACCTACCCACCCCGCAGGCCTTTCTGTGCGAATGTACAGCACACACCGGGATGGTATTCACTCTGCTGGGGCAGAATTTACGTCTTGGAAGTGAACATTTCCTGGGTTAGCTTCTATCTCAGGTGGCCTCCCCACTGAACCCCACTATGACATCTCCTAGTAGATGGTGAGCCCTTGGAGAGCTGGTACTGTGTCACATTGATGTTTGCCACTCTACTCTGTGGCATAAAATAGACTCTCCATAAATGCTCAAATCATTTATTTTGAATTGAAATCTGCCTGCCTCTTTTGCTTTGTCCAGGTGACATAAAAGGGCCTTTGCCATCCATGTGTGCATTTGGTCTTACTGATATATTCATTTGCTTATTTGCATAATCCTGAGTCACTGTGCTAGACACACGCAGCGGAATGTTCACGGGGATAATGCTCCCGGCAGTAGTTTGTACAAAGGACAACAGAAGCAGACAGGCAGGTCAGTTCTTAGTGATGGTTGGGAGACAGCAGGGGTAGGAAAGTCTTCCCAGAGAAAATGGTGTTTCTGCTGGGCCTTGAAGAATGAACAGGAAGTCCACAGGCATAGGAAAGGAAGAGCAGCAATTTTCTGGATGGGGGAAGAGCAGGAACAGAGGAGGAGAAAGGCCAGAAGGGTATCTGTGGTCCTATTGGTGGGGCTAATGTTTTGGAGTGGGGGAAGGTGGACGAGGCCAGACTAAAGGCTAAGGCAGCACAAGAAAGGCCTGGAAGCCATGCTGAGAATAGGGCCATTTACCTATTCCCATGGGTGAAAAGGACCCATCAGAAATCTCTGGGCAACAGCATGCCATGCTCTGTTTACCAAGACTGCTTATCAACATTTTTGTGTCCGTTCGTCTGCTTTGTGCCACAAAGCTGGGAGCATGTCGTAAGCAGGGACAGAGCCTCACTGTGCCCAGCACAACGGCTGACACAGGCGTAGAGGCCATTCATGTTCCAAAGGCTGACCCTCCTCCATCAAGCTGGAAAGTGAGAGTGGAGAACAGGTCATGGGTAGGAACGTGGACACAACATGGACATTTGTTAACGGGGCAGTTTGGCTGGCCTGGCTCACCTGGTGAGGCAGAATAAAAATGTAACAGGATAAAACAGGAGGGGAAAACCGAGACCCACTTGTTGAGAATGAGAAGACCAGGAATAATAATGCATTCATATAAAATGAGTTTTATATGGTGGGAGACAAGATGGAACCAAGAAGTCCCCTCTAAGCGGGATCTTAGGCATGATCCTCTCGGGCGGGCGGAAAGCTTCAGCCAGGACACACACACACACACACACACACACACACACACACACACGCACCTTCTGGCTCCAGGAAGTCTCTACCCAACTGTGAGGTCAGCTCTCTGACTTCCAGCCACTTATCACTTCCTGAAGGTGCCTAGCTGGGCCCAGGCCAAGGGACCCACTGGTGGTGGTGGTTGGGGGGGGGGGGGAGTCAGAAGGCTGAGTCCACACAGCTCTAAGGACATGAGGCCGGTGTTAGCAGCATCCAGGAGTAACCCTGACTGTCTCCAGATTGTGGGAAATGTCCAGGCTGAGCCCAGGAGCCAGACATCCTCCACAGCAGCCCCACCCAGCAACCAATCTCAGCTCTCTGCTGGGCAGTTTAAATGGCACCAAGATGCTTTGTTTTCCTAGTCTATTGGGGCCCAAAACACTGTGACAAGAGTTGTGTGTTCAGGGAAATAACAACACCAGCTACTATTACAGAACACCTCTTTGGTATTCAGCACTTCATGCCACTTCTCTCTAACCCTCACAACTCTGCCAGGCAGGTATTATTGTTTGCATTGAAGCTGAAAACCTGAGGTTCAGTTGTATCCTGGTACACAGTAGAGGGAGACATAAACCCTGACCTGCTAACTCCCGGCCAGCACTCTCCTCCTCCCCCACCCCCTCCACCCCGACCACTGAGAGTGGCCATAGAAGCAAACTATACAGCATGAACCTGCTGTAGTCATGGGGCCTGCAGGCCTCACAACTCTTCCTCCTCCTCCATAACTCTTCCTGAAGGTGTTAGGGCGAGGATGCTGCTAACACCCACCCATGTCTCATATCCTCAGAGTGTGTGGACCCATTAGAGAACAGGCAAAGGAGCCCATTTTGAGACTGGTCTCCTGGATCCAGCAAAAACATGAAAATAAGTTCACTGTCTATAGTATGACCGGGAAGGACGCACAGGTGTAATGTGGGTAGAGTGTTTCCTATTTGATGTCTTACCACACTGAGGTCCAAAGGTCTGCCCAGGCCACACCCTCCTTGGTAACCCCAACTTTTACCCCTTGACACATAAGCAAAGCTCTGTATGACATCTTCTGTTGGAGGAATTCAATATACTGAAAGATAATAACAACTGGCATTAGGAGGGGGGAACCGTGCGGAGGAGACTCACAGCAGGTCACCACCACATAATGCAGAATAAGTGCGGAGTGAGATCCACATGCCGGAACAGAGCCACCCCCTGCAGTTGCTGTGAGGCAGTAGATGAGCCATACCCTCTGGACCAGTCCTGAAGTCGGTGTCATCCTGGACTCTGTGCCCTCTCCCTCATCTCCCACATCTAATTAGGTACCCAATCAACCCTCAGATCTACCTCTGAAATAGGTCTTACATCTGCCCCCTTCTCAAATTAGTTTTACACTTGTCACATCTCACCTGATAAATGTATAACCTCCTGGCTGGGACTCCAGCCTCCAGTGTTTTGCCACCATTCTAGCCATCCTCCTGATCAGAGGGGTCCTTCTGAAACACACTCCTTGCTCACCTGGCCCCCACAGGGTAAAGTTCTATCTCCTTGGCTAGACTTCCACACCCTCATGTCTGCCTCCTTCTCTCATCCTGACTTCTCTAGCCACTTAGCACATTCACTCTTTGCCTTACTTCCCTGAATGCTTTGCGGCTTTCTGGGACCATGTACCCTGCTGGCCTCTCTTCCTAAGGAGGTCCTTCCCCTCTGATAATGCCTGCCTGTCCTTCAAAACTCAAGCCACGCCCTGACCAGTTTGGCTCAGTGGATAGAGAGCCGGCCTGTGGAGTCAGGGGTCCGGGACTCAATTCTGATCAAGGGCATGTACCTTGGTTGCCAGCACATCCCCAGTGTGTGTGTGTGTGTGGGGGGGGGGGGGAGGGGGGGGGGGCTAGGAAGCAGCTGATTGATGTTTCTCTCTCATTGATGTTTCTAACTCTCTTTTCCTCTCCCTTCCTCTCCGTAAAAAATCAATAAAATAGCCGAAACCGGTTTGGCTCAGTGGATAGAGTGTCGGCCTGCGGACTGAAGGGTTCAATTCCGGTCAAGGGCATGTACATTGGTTGCGGGCACATCTCCAGAAGGGGGTGTGCAAGAGGCAGCTGGTCAATGATTCTCTCTCATCGATGTTTCTAACTCTCTGTCCCTCTCTCTTCCTCTCTGTAAAAAATCAATAAAATATATTTTAAAAAATCAATAAAATATATTTTAAAAAACTACTTTCATAAAAAAAATTCTTAATTCTTCTTAAGAAAAGTTCATTAAAAAACAAACAAACAAATAAACAAAATTCAAGCCAAATACCACCTTCTCCAGGAAGTCCTCTCAAATACCCCATTCTGACTTAAATGCCCTTCCTTTAGGTTCCCAGCCCCATGTACTTCCTCTATTGTAGCTCTTAGAATTGTTGATTTTTGATTTTTTTTTCTTTTTTTTTTTTTCTTCCTGCACTAAGTTCCCTGCAAAAGAGGAACTAAGCCTAGACAGGGCCTCAGCTGATTCTGGATCGGTAGCAATGCAATATCCAGGCACCCAGCACAGTGCTTGAAACACAACAGGAGCTTCTGGATAGAAAAATGAGTGGGTCTCCTCTCCCACCCCCCACCCCTGGCCCCGTAAACAGGTCCCTCTGATCATGGGCTAGAAATCTTCATGCTTTGGGTGTCTGTACAGGCTCATCAGGCGTTGCAAAGGAGCTCAGTTTCTATGGGAACTGATCATCCTACTCTGACCACGCTCTTGCTTTTTGAAGTCCTATGTGGTCACAGTGAACTTTCTCAACCCTGAAGAACAGTCACCACAAATGATCTGTGGCCCCTGGAAGCAATTTGATGGCCACAGTATGGGGTGGAGGGAGGCCAGTGATCCTGGGCTCCAAGACAGACAACCTCTGGTCAAGGGATGCTGAGGCTGTGCTGTGGTGGGTCTGGAGCACCAACCAACCTCAGCCGTCCCCTCTGAGCACTTCGAGATCTGCCTCCTCAGGAGTTAGCTCTTTCTTACTGAAAAGTTCAACCTTGTTAAATGTGTTTGGTTTCAAGTTTCCTGTCATTGGTCTGCTTATTTAAAAATTACACCATCTGCTTCTGAAAGAGATAGGTGCCTGTGGTCTGAGTAAGAAGCTTCCGGCATGTGAAGTCCGCCGATGTGAAGAAATCCTGATCTGCCCAGTGAGCCCGTGGAGGTAGACACTTTCTTTCCCAGGAGCTCAGAGTATTCAACTGTGAGATGAGGGAGGAGAGCCACGTGGGCACTGGCCCCTCTTGGCAATGACATCGGGAGAGATTGGGCCCATTCTTCCTAAATTGATTATTTTCCCTCCCCTCCCTACCCCCGTCACTGACCTTGAGATCAAAGTGAGCAATTTTCTTGGCATGAAGGTAGTTCACTCCGTCCAGGATCTGCTTAATGAAGCTGGTGGCCTCCTCCTCACTCAGCGACTCCTTCTGCGCCAGAAAGTCAAAGAGCTCTCCTCCGGACACCCTGCAAGAAACCGGCGGGACGCCCAGTCAGCCCTGTGCCCCAAGGCCAGGCCGATGGCTCCAGGTCCTGAACCTGACCCCTGAGCACCCTGCGTGGCAGAATCCCTCGCCCATCTCTGGGCCTTTGTCCAGCCAGGGGCTGACCGGGCTTCTGTGTTGTGTGCTTCCCTTTGGCTCACAAGGGCAGGACCCATCCTGAGGGTGTCACCGGATGGGTCTCTGCGAAGGCTCTAGGCCCAGGGCCCTGGTTACTCTGGGCGCCACCTCGCCCCCACATATGACTGAGGTGGCAGAGGACGGAAACGAGTGCTGTACGGTGGGGAAAAGTAACATATGCTGGGCCAGAAACTGGAGACCTAGGTTCCGATTAGCCCTGCACTGACCTTGGACAACTCACTTCCCCTCCCGGCAGGCCTCAGTTTCCTCACCTGCAAAATGAGCAGATTGAGCAAGATGGCTCCTAAAGCCCCTTGCTTTGATTTTATAACAGATGGCCTCGTCAAAGGTCCCTAGTTTAAACATGAAGATCCATTAATTATATTGATCTCTAAAAACTATAAAATATTTTTGTCCTCATATGCCACACTCTTGCACCTTATAGTTGATGTGACAGGAATGGAGACCCACAGAGCAAAAAGAATCTACCCTGTAGGTGCTAGTTTACAGTTTTATCTGAATTTAGAATAGCCAGGTAAAGCAGGAAGTGTGTATTTGCTAAATCGGGCACCCCTTCTGGGCTTGTTTGTCCTCTGCCAGAAGCTGGGGTGTCCAGCCTGCATGTGCTTCTCTGGGGCTGGGACAGAGCCAAAGGTCACCCAGGAAAAGGTCTCAGGAAGAGACCTGGGACAGGTGGTCCAAGAACCCAGTCAACGAGATAATGCATGTAAAATGCATATTCCCAGGTCCCACTACAGACCCTACCGAATTGTAGCCTCAAGTAGCAGAGCCTTAGAATCTGTATTTTTACAATAACAACATAATAGTAATTCACATTTATTAAATACTTACTCTGTGCATTATGTATACTGTATACACATTATCTCATTTAATCATCATACACATTATCTCATTTAATCATCACGATGCCCTATGAGTGAAGCACTATTTTTTCCCCTATTTCACCGTTGAAGCAACAGAGGCTCCAAGCAGGTTTCACATGTGACATGCGTTCATTGAGATTTTGAAAATCTTCTTTGCCCCATACAGATATCAATTTATATGGACAACTAAATCCTTCCCAGTCCCGGCCTCAGTCTGACGTTGTCTCCACACACTAGCGTGTAACTGGGACTAGTTGCCCTCACTCTCTCAGCAATGTCTCCAGATGTTGAGGGTAATGAGAAGGTCTACATGCTAGGCTTGTTCTGATGAGCAGATTAGCCAGTGCATCGAGCCAGGCCCTTGGCACAGTGACTGGCACATGACAGGGCTCCATCCATGGGACTTCTGTTATAATGTGATTTGTATGTGTTATATGTGGTTAGCAGAGGCTCAAGTGGTGGGAGAAGGTGCTGGGGACGCAGTGAGACTTGGGCAGGGCCTGGACGGAGGAAGCAGAGAATGAGGACAGGTGTGACAGGAAACAGCACACGCAAAGGCCCAGAGGTGAGGGTGAGCATGGAACATGTACGTGGCATTAACTCTCTGTGCCCTGGCCCGCTTTGGAGGTGAGGTGCAGGCCTGCTGGAATGCTGCTTCTGTCCCTTCCTAGCAAGTCTCTCTCCACCTCAGTCTTTTCCCATCTGCCAAATGGAGCCAAAAATATCTCCCTTAGGTAGACGGCCCAGTGTCAGAAGCGCATGCTCCTGCTGGGCTGTGAGCATCTCAAGGGCAGGAGCCGTGAGTCAGGTACTCGTCTGTATGTCTAGTGTCTGCCACATAATAGGTGCTGAGTACATATTTAGAAAAAGAGAGAGGGGGCAGGAAAGAGAGAAGGGGGAGGTGAGAAGTGAAGAGAGAGTGCAAGCATAATGTCTGCACGAGCTGCAGTGCCCCTCTACTCAGAGCGAGCTGGGTGTGGCCTGAGGTGGCCGCCTGGGTGTGCGTGGGACGGGGCTGGGGCGCTATTTCCCCACGTGTCTCACGGGTGAGGTCATCCTCTGCCCCACCCCGACCTGGGGCAGGTGCTGGAACCAGAGCAGCCTTGCCGTTGCTGAAGTGTGTGGGCCAAGGCTGGTGCACTATTTCCCCATGTGTTCCGTGAGTGAGGTCACCCTCTGCCCCATCTCCACCCGGGGCAGGTGGGAAGAATCTTGTAAAATTGGGCAAGTGCTATGAGAGCCTCAATAAATACCGTGATCTCTGAGTAAATGCTATGCTATACCATTGTCAGGGGTGACAGTGGTGGAGGGCTTCATGTAGAGTTTATTTAGAGTTTGCCACCTGTGCCATGTGCTTCCTCAAGCATTTTTTTTCCCATTCACCCTAAGGTGTAGATGGAACTTCTGTTCTGATTTTTGTCTTTATATATATATATATATATATATATATATATATATTTTTTTTTTTTTTTAATTGATTTCAGAGAGGAAGGAAGAGGGACACAGAAACATCAATGATGAGAGAGAATCATTGATCGCCTGCCTCACGCACACCCCCTACTGGGGATCAAGCCGGCAACTCAGGCATGTGCCCTTAGCCAGAATCGAACCCGGGACCATTCAGTACTCAGGCCAATGCTCTGTCCACTGAGCCAAACCAGCTAGGGCATGTTCTGATTTTACAAATGAGAAGACTGAGGTCCCCAAGAGACCAAGTGACCAGCCCCAGGGCACACAGCTAGTAAGTGGCAGAACCACCATTTAGACACAGACCTTCTCAGCATCAGGCCCACCACATTACAAAGCTGGAATTGTGGAGGCGAAAGGGACAGCTTGAAGCCACCCCAGGCCCTGGGCACGTGCTCTGAGATCCCTGCTCAGCAGCACCCATGCCCTCATCACACTGCGTACATTGTCTGTCTCTCCCCAGCTGGATTATCTTTGCTTCTGCAGCACCCTGTGCAAGAAAGACATTCAATAGAAGGAAGGTGAATAAAAGAAAAACTTTTAAATATAAACATGACATAGAATAATCGAGATTGCATAGAAGGGAAGCCTTGGCCTTTGTAAGAGACCTGACTAGAACACTCGGAAGTTTTTCAAAACCAGAGTGCCCCCTCTGAAACACACAGGATGCCCGCAGCCCTTGCTCTCTGATATCCAAGATCCTGGTGGGTCCTGTGAGGCTATGACCTTGGGTGCATGTTGCCATTCCCACCTGAGAGGGAATGCTGCATAAATCCAAAAGAATATCATGGTGATGCAGAGGGGTCTGGCCACCCAAAGTCCCTGATGTAAAGGCTGTGTGACGACTCTGGGGGACATCCGCCATTCTGTTTGAAGGTGTGATGTGGGTAAGAGACCGGGTGAGACCACATCTCCTTTGAATTGAAGACGGGAACAGCCACAGGGGCCCTTAGAATCCCCCCCCCCCCCGAGTCTCAGAAAAGGGAAGACTGGGGAGCATACCAGTCCTAGGGACCCATGCTGGGGTCACTCACATCAATGCCCAGGCAACTCGTCTCAAGATTCTGTTCATTTCCCCCCTAACAGAGTTTCTCCCAGGGATTTCTCAGCCCCACGCCTTCTTCCCTGGAGCCTTTGCCCACCTCCTCCCAAGCTTCTCTCAGTTCACGTCCCAAACCTGTTCAGCTCTCCCTCCCCCTTTCATTCTCTCTAAAGATCAGCAGGGGAATATATCTTCAGGTGAGGATTAACAACAACAAAAGAAATGACGACAAAGTCATTTTTACTATACAGGTCAATAATTAATGAGCCCTGTCTTAAAATAAGTGACGCAGGGTTAGCAAGGCTGCAGGCAAATGGGAACACTGCGGTGTTGCAGGTGGGACTGGCTAACCGACATCAATGTATGAAAGTGAGGAGATCAGGAGCCCTGAAAATGTCAGCCTCCTCATCCCAGTCCTGTGGACTTATCTGAAAGAATGAATTTAAAACAAAAGGGGAAAATTGTGGGAAGAAGGTTGTTTTATGGCAGTAAAATGTATAATGATTAAAAGCTGGAAAATAAAAACCAAATGACCAACAAGAGGGAAAGACGGGTATGTAATTTAATGAAAAATGATACAGTCATTTAAAAGAAAAAAAAGCTATTTATGGAATTATGTGAACTGGGAGGGAAAGTTGAGCAGGAAAATCTATAAGGACGATGGCTATATACAAATAGATTAAAAAAACAGAGGAACCACACACACACAAAAAAAACCACATAAAGAGTTATGGTTGGGTGGTGGGATTATGAATGTAATTTCTTCTCAGTCACTGTAGTGTTTTGTTGATAGTGGGATTTTTAAAGGCGTGGCCTGGCCTTCTCAGTGAAGATGGGCTTCTCACTCTCTGCTGAGAATCCGTGTGCCAACCAGTGACCCTTAGCCTTGGGGCGTGTCACACCTCAGGCTGTCCACATGGCTGGCCACACTGTGGGAACCCATCAAGCTTGTCTGGACACACCAACTAGTCCAACTGGCTGAAGGGTCCATGGGAGAAACAGAGAGGATGCTGGGAGTTAGAGAAGGGGGAACATGGGCAACACGTGCATTTAAACATTGAGATGATAATTTAAGAATCAAACGCAAGAGCATGCAAATGCCCATCTGCCACATAAATCTATATCCTGGCAAAGACAGAGCCTTGTTCTCAAATTAGAATGGTCTCAAGTGCCAGTGATCCATCCCTCCTGTAGGCAGGTTAAGGATGGCTGCCTGGTTTACAGCTGAGATCTGAAGCTCAGGTGGATGAGGTGACTTTGCCCAAGGTCACAAAGTCAGGGACTGCTGAGATAAGTGCCACCACTCCTCGGCTAACTGGCAGATGTATCCACGCCTACGAGACTCGGAACCTTCTCAGCCCAAGTGTCCTGCTGCTTGACTGGGCACAGCCACTGTGACTTGTGCCACAGCCCAACTCAAACTCGCTTGTCTGCCAGAACCCCACATCCCCATTCCATGGAGACACCTCCAGGAGGGACAATCCTGAGAACTTGGGTCACCTATTCACATTCCACCGGGATGGGCCAGCATAAGGCCATCTTAGCTCATGCTCACAGCTGTCTGCACACGCAGTGTGGACTCAAGTCCTGGTGCAGCCTAACCTATACATGCAGCCTAGCAGGAGGCTTAGAGTTTTTGCTTAAAGTTTCTAACTTTGCCTTGATCAACCTGGAACCTCACTTAGATCACCCTGGACTTTGTATGGTTTATGTGATGCATTGTCTCATAATTTGCTAAGTTTCACAAGACGTAATCAGCTAAAACTCCTTCCATAACAACTGCAATCCCCGACATAGAGGATCGCCAGGGACTGTTCAGGAACAAGCCCAGGGCGTTTTGCAGAACCAGGGGGTGAACCAGCTGAAACCGTGAGACCAGCTTGAAAGATCCTCCAGTGACCTCCTGCTGAACTCTCCTCATTATATTCTCATTCTAATACTAAAATCTCCAACCAGAGGCCATTTCCCACCAATTTTGAATATGCAATATATGTACAGGCAGTTTTCTAACTGTTGGTGCCCTGGCATGTTCCCCCCCACCCCCCGCCCTATACATTCAATGACAAAGCTCACCTTGATGTTTATGCACGATTTCCCCCCATAAAGTTGGATCAGATGCTTTGCTTGAGGAACACTGTTCTGGGAGTGATCCCAGCATGTTCCTTGTGCACAAGCCTGCGATGAAGTTCCTTTTTATAAAGTCATCTGCATTGTCTTTTGGCTGGCTACTATGGTATTGAAAGTATGGGCCTGGTTCGGTCCAGTAACCCCACCACTTCCTGGCTAACAGATCCGGTAAGCAAGTGACCTGGCCCAAGTATTCTTGCTGGTAAAATGGGGATCAGGAGAGACTCTGTGTGATAGGGTTAGGATGAGGAACAGACGAGGTTAAGAGAATGTGTCTGGCACAGTGACTGTAAAGCAACCTCTGTGTGTTAGTGGGATACTTCCTTCATCCCAGTCCCCGTGAGGACTAAACAGACAACATGAAGCATGAAACATGTGGCAAATGCTCTCTAAATAATAGTTACTATAACAGTAAAGGCATCACAGCACAAATGCAGCAGATTTTTCCAGGAAAGGGCTGGAGAAGGGCTTCGCAGAGCCCAACGGATGTTTGTTTCCCTTGGTCACAGAACAGACCCCTGCCTGACAATCTCCCCTGCCGCCCGCTCCCCTCCCCGCTCCATCCTCCCACCTGCTTGCCAACCAGGAATGACCCAGAGCCAGCCAGGCCTTCCCTTTGATCCTCAGGGCCCATGAAAGCCAGACCTCGACTGTCACCTCTCTCCTGCTGCTTGGCCCCTGCTTTTCCCCAGGTTTAGAAGGAGGCTGGGGGGCGGGGTATCACTGAGGGCAACCACCCACCACTAACTTCGCCTCCTCTGGGGCCTGCGGCTGGAGCGCCTGCCGCCTGGCCTGCCCCTGTTGCCCACCATGGGTCCCGGCGGCCCACTCACAGCTCCAGGATGAGCACCACGTCGGTGCGGTTCTCAAAGACGTCGTGCAGCGTGATGATGTTGGGATGCAGCACCTGCCGCAGGATGCTCACCTCCCGCTCGATGTCCTCCCGGCACACGCCCCGCCGGCTGGCCCGGCTCTGCCGCTTCTTGATGAACTTGGCTGCGTACTCCAGCCCGGTGCTCTTCTCCCGGCACTTCTTCACAATGGCAAACTGGCCGCTGCGGGGACACAGACTCACACAGTCAGGGTGTCGCTGTGGCCTTCCGGGACGCTCATTCAGAGTCACTCTGCCAGCTCAGCACAAATCCTGCCACCAGCCAGTGTCCCCACCTGGCCCTCAGCCAGTGGCTGAGGTGGGACAGGTACTGGGCTTCCCTTCTGTTCATATGGACCCTGAACGAATGTTAGCATTGTGGTTCCCAGTGAACAGAGGTGAACACTGAGGCCCTGAAAGGTTACTGATTTGATCAAAATGACACAGTCTTGCCCTGGCCGGTGTGGCTTTGTGGATAGAGCGCTGGCCCATCCACCAAAGGATCATGGGTTCAATTCCCAGGCAAGGGCCTTTACCTGGGTTTCAGGTTTGATTCCCAGCCCCTGTCGAGACATGTGCAGGAGGTAACCAATCACTGTGTGTCTCTCACATCGATGTTTCTCTCTCTCTCTCTCTCTCTCTCTCCTCCTCCTCTTCCTCCTCCTCCTCCTTTCCTCTTTCCACTCTCTCTAAAGTCAATGGAGAAAATATTCTCAGGTGAAGATTAACAAAACAAAAAAAACAACACAGCCTTGTCATTCCAAAGCCTCAGCTGGAACCCAAGCCCAGTATTCACCAGATGAAACCACAATGCCCAGAGGACTATATTATGGAATGGAAAGGTTAGAATAAAACAAAACAAAAAGGCTAGCATATCCTGGCCGGGTGGCTCAGTTGGTTGGAGCATCGTCCCATATACCAAAAAGATTGCAGATTTGATTTCCACCACCTAGGTTGTGGTTCAATCCCTGGTCAGGGCATGTAGGAAAGGCAACTGACCGATGTTTCTCTTCCACATTGATATTTCTCTCTCTCTTCCTTTCTTGCTCCCTAAAATCAGTAAAAACATATCCCTGGGAAGGATTTTTAAAAAGACCGGCATGGTCAAAATACTAATGTTAAGAATCATCCAGATGAGTCTCCCCTGTCTGGATGCAAGCACAGATTCGTCCAATGGGAATTGTGAGGTGAGTGACAAGCACCTACCTCTATATTTGCATTTTTGCCCCTTTGCTCCCAACCTCCTCCCCACAAGTAAAAAATCTCGATTACCTGACATGAGCCAAGCAGCTGGGCAATAGGGGGCCCAGCAAATATGAAGATGGTGCACTTAATGTAAAGACCGGGCCAGGGGCTCTGCAGGCTGGGTTGGTGGGGAGCCTGGTGGGGGTGGAGGCAGCCTAACACTGTGAATAACTAGAGGTGGGAGTTCATCATGGTGAGAGGGCTGAGGGGACCACAGAGCCGTCGAATTGTTTGGAAACTGAGGCGCAGAAGTCAAGTCACTCTCTTGAGGTCATCACAGGGTTCATGGCAAGGCCAGGCCCCAGCGATGGGCACCTAACCCGCTGTCCACAAAGCCTCTAAGATACAGGAGTCAGGGCTGGGTCCAGAAGCCACTCTGTAGACCAGGACAGCAGCCATAATGTGGTGTCCATGCCAGAGCGGCAGGCGGCGCTGAGCCAGCTTCCCTGGGTGCGCCCACCCCCAGGGAAGGCCAGCAGCCTCTGCTTCGCCATCTCAGTCCAGGCACCCAGTGGGGGCAGCTCTAAGTCCCTGGAGACTGCCCATGGCCACCCCTCTTAGGGTCCTCCCACTCCCCTTCCACCCTGGCCCCATGTTCTCTTGCCAGCCACAACACCCACTGCTTGAGACAGAACTCAGAGAGTCTTAGGCTAAGCTGAATAAGGGGCCACCAGACTCTACACTTGGGATGTATACTCTCTTAGTGGCTCTGGGGTCAGAGCTACACAGTGAAATGCTTTGAACCCTGAATGAATGTTAGAGAACAGCACGCATATGAACCATTCCATTACTAGAAAAATACTCCGTGAGGCAACCTTCAAAATAAACCTAAGTGACACACACACAAAAGAGTCGAGCAGAGCCAGCAAGGAATAGGTATGCCAACATGCTGCAGAGACGTCACCAGACACACATCCTCAATCACTCAACGCTGGCGGCACATCTGCTCTGTGCCAGGCGGTAAAGGGCAGGGATCAAAGGGAGCTCTGAGGAGGGAGAGGGCCCTGGGGGCTAGGGTGGGCAGGGAAGGCGTGGTGGAGCCAAATTGATACTGCATTGTCCGCTAATGTTAAAGTTTCGGCTATTTATGCCTCAATATGCTCTCGGCTGTCGAAACACCCGGCTGACGCAGGTGGAGCGGAGCCAGCCCTCCCACAGCCGGAGTGGACACATTAAGCAAGATCTCTAACACAGCTGGTGCCTTGGAACCACTCTGGGCCTTGGGGACACTGGGTCCTTCAGTGGGTGCCAGCAAACACTTGACGGAGCTTTCAGTCCGGGCGGCTGTGAGTCTCAGCGCGGATGCCACACTCTCTCCTCTCTCTCTGATACCTCAAGGGGCCTGGCATCAGCAGTCCTGAGGGCAGACAGAGCTCCCTCTTTCCAGCCCACTGAGGAGAAAACAAAGCGTAAGGACTTTAAACAATTCGTATAAACTTACAGAGGCAGAGGCACCAGGTTTGTATAAAGCAGAAACAACTATTTCAGGTGACCCTGACAGAGCTTCCCCTATTCTTACGAGGGAAGCAAATGCATTTTTCTACATTGCATGCCTGAAAAATTCCTCCAACTCTCAAAAAAGCAAACGAGTGTTTGCTTTTCCTGGTTGAGTTTTCTCTTTGTGCGAACGGGAGGTGCCTGGGGGTCAGGCCTAATGTGCAGGCATCTTCTTCCCGCCAAAAGGAGGTATCTTGAGAGGGGTGACCATCACAGAGTCAAAGGCCAGGCACTCATTCCCCCCTCTTCTTGGGCAGGGGGTAGGGGGTGGTCCCTCCACTCAACCTGCCCTGGGGAGCCTCGGGAGATCCGGGGACACTTGCTGGGTCTCCTCTCTTCTGGGGCTGTTCCTGGAAAGAGTGGGGAATGTGCCCCGCTAGGGCCAGCCCCCGGCGGCGAGGCTTTGGGCAGGGGGAGCAGACTTCAAGGTCAGACAGGTCTGGCTCAGGAACTCACACTGTCTCCGGTGGCAAGAGGCTACCTGCTCTGAGCATCAGCTTCCCCATCTGTACACTGGGAATTGTGAAGACTGGACATGTCTGTAATGCTGGCCCACAGTCAGCACTGGTCAGTGGCGGCTATTATCACTAGGAGTTTGTGGCTCTGGTGAAGGCTGAGCAAGAGGCATTAGACCCAGGAGTCACTGATTTGCAGGGTCTGCAATGGGTGGTCAGGGGATCCGTGTAATTTTAAAAGCTCCCCTGATGATTCCAAGGGCACGGCCGGCTGTGGGAATATCTCTGTTCTAAGCAATGAGCCAATTCTTTTTATCCTTGGAGCAATGGTTCTCAACTACTGGTGCCTGGGTTCCACCTCCAGAGATTCTGATCTCCTGGGCCTGGGCTGCAGCCTGGGAATCCGGATGCAGCCCGTCCCTGAGTTATGTCGTTGCATTCTAACCAGCGATGAGATGCTACTGAAAAGTAACTCTTGTTCGTATCAATCGGCCTCTGGCAAAATTGGCTGCTTTATATGTTGTTTAGCTTAGAGCTGCAGAACCTGTCGATGATGTTAAGTGAGGATTTACTGTACTTCAGAGCTGCCCGGTGATTGGTGTGAGAAGCTCTGGTGTGAGAGCCGGGGCGAGAAGCACTGACTCACAACAGCTCCCTGATAATCTCCACTTCCCAGAAGACACTGTGCAGCTGTTACTCACGCTATTCCTTGTCCTCTTCCTTATCCTCTCCCCGAGTTCTCTGCTCTGACAAGGGGGGGAGGGAGAAAGAGAAGCGGGCAGGGACTGTTGTCTTTCCCACCAACACCGTTTTTTGCTTGAGGGGCCCGCAATCTAACTGTCCCAATACTTATTTTCAAATCAAGCAGAGAATTGCCCTGGGCAATGGGGGATGACAGGAGTGGAAGTTTGTATGCAGACATGCCCTGGCCACTGTACCCAGGGAAGACACAAGGGCCAGACCTGAGGGTGTTCTATCCTGTCCATCCGCACCTGCAGGCTCACGGGCAGGTGAAAACAGGCACAGTGATGGGCCCTTGCCTGCCCATCAGAAACGCTCCAAAGCCAGAAGTTCAGGCTCCCACCCCGGTGCAGAGGTCATCCAGCTAGGCCCGTGGTCGGCAACCTCATTAGTCAACAAAGCCAAATATCAACAGTACAACGACTGAAATTTCTTTTTGAGAGCCAAATTTTTTAAACTTAAACTTCTAACACCACTTCTTCAAAATAGACTTGCCCAGGCGGTGGTATTTTGTGGAAGAGCCATACTCAAGGGGCCATAGAGTCGCATGTGGCTCGTGAGCTGCAGTTTGCTGACCATGGAGCTAGGCTATGGGGGCAAAGGTGAGAGCGAGGGGAGAGGTCATCCAGCTAGGCTATGGGGGCAAAGGTGAGATGAGGGCCCCTCTAAGGTTAGGATAGTCACCCAGGGCATCATCCAGAGAGGGAACAGCTGGGAGCCATTCAATCATTAATGGATATTATTGCCAATGCTGATTTAAAAATTAAGGGAATGCCTAAACATTGATACACATATGCAAAACATGCATATCCCCATTCCCCCATAGCAACAGTCAATACCTAACCCATGGTCTAATGCATCAAAGGGCAGGTAGTCATGAGGCCCGAATCCTGGTCCTGACCTGCCATCAAAACTTTGTGGGCTTGGCCGAAACCGGTTTGGCTCAGTGGATAGAGCGTTGGCCTGCAGACTGAAGGGTCCCAGGTTCGATTCTGGTCAAGGGCATGTACCTTGGTTGCGGGCACATCCCCAGTAGGGGGTGTGCAGGAGGCAGCTGGTCGATGTCTCTCTCTCATCGATGTTTCTAGCTCTCTATCTCTCTCCCTTCCTCTCTGTGAAAAAATCAATAAAATATATTTTTAAAAAGGCACAAAACTTTGTGGGCTTGGACAGGAACTGCCTTCTCTCTCATCAATGTTTCTAACTCTCTATCCATCTCCCACCCTCTTTGTAAAAAAATCAATAAAATATATATTTTTTAAAAAGGGAATGACTTTGTCAGGGATGATACTGGCCTAGAAGGTGACCACCCACCATAACTGCATTTAGTTAAAGTTTAATTTCAGACCATCCTGGTTTCTTTAGGTCTTGGAGTTCTCAAGACCGCCAAGCAGACCTTCCTGAGCTTGTCAGGTTAGCATGTGGCCCCTTTCGTCCACAGCTCACAGAAAGAAAAGCTGGGGGTAAGTGTTGTCATGTCCACCTTGCTATACAAAATCAAGGGGGGTGAGATTTGGGTCACGTCTGGGTTATTTCCCTTTGGCAGTGAAGAATTGGGCGGTAATTGAACCAGGTCTTCCACGAAGCTCAGGAGCTGCTGCTGGAGACACTAACATCGTTTTTGGTGCTGAGGAGCCGCTGCAAGTTTCCTCCTTATCATCTGGTTGCAGGGCAGAGGACCGGAGGCCCTCGTGGGGTGCCACCCTGGGTCCTGCTGAGTTCTGGAATGAGGCCCATCTGTCTCATTCTCTACGTTCTCTATGCAACCTGCTCTGTCCTCCCAGGGGGCGGAGTGAGCGAGGAGCGGAGCCCTCCATCTGGGAAGAGGCGTGTGTTTGAGACGTAATTGCAGGAGAGCACGCTGGCAGCAGCCGGGAAGGTAGTTTCTGTGACTTGCGGATTTACTGCCCTCCTACGTGACTTTTGCAAGCCAGCCTCAGTGCAGAGGTCCGCCCACCCACACCTCCTGCCTTTGTGCAAGCGCTGGATGGTGAAGTCCTTTCTCGAGCATTATCTCATGATTTCCCACCAACCCTGAGAGGTGTGCAAGCTAGGTTTCCTCATCCCCCTCTGCCAAGAAGATAAACTGAGGCCCCCAGAGTTGAAGAGGCTGCCCAAGGTTGTGACCAGTCAGTGGTAGGCCTTTGATGAGGACAGCTGCTCAGAAACAGGGGTTGGGCGAGTGAAGGGAAAGCTCAATTCTGTTCAGAGTTGTCTCCGGCTCTTTGGCACTTTCTAAGAAGAAGCAGTTATGGTGGGTGGTCACCTCCTAGGCCAGTATCATCCCTGACAAGGTCATTTTTAAAAAATATATTTTATTGATTTTTTTTTTTTTTTACAGAGAGGGTGGGAGACAGATAGAGACTTAGAAACATTGATGAGAGAGAAACATCGATCAGCTGCCTCCTGCACACCCCCTACTGGGGATGTGCCCACAACCAATATACATGCCCTTGACCAGAATCGAACCTGGGACCAACATCTATCCACTGAGCCAAACCAGTCAGGGTACAAGGTCATTCTTTACCTTAACTGAGCTTATTGTCTTTTTGCATCTACAATAACACACCATTGAAATATCAGGGTAACTTGTAACTTCCCTTTTTTTCAACAAATGCCCTAGGTGCCAAGAGAGATACCATAAATTCCTTCATTGTGATTGTTATCCTGTTAATTGTTGGCTATTAACTATGCTGTACCCACCTAAGTAAAAAGTATGTGTCTATCATTTTACTCTTTATCCAATCCCATAGGTTTCCCCATTTTGCTTTCTCCCGCCTCTCTAATCTATCACCGACGGATTGTTTGTATGGTCTCCTTTCTTTACAATGTACTAGTACAAAAATAGATGAAAATCCACCATTCTCTGGAGCAGAATGAGATTCTGCTTCCCAATCCATTGAGATTCTGCTTCCTGGCAACTGTCGACAGTTTGGCTCAAAAATTCTTTACAGGTTTGAATGTTTTTACATTAACAAAGCTAACTTTATATTTTTCTATTAATATTTACAGGTTGTTCCATTTTACATATCAGAAAACTAAGGCTCATGGAGGTGAAGGAACTTGTTAATCTGGCCAGGTGGCAGGCCTAGATAGCATGGCTAAGGCCTAAACCTGTTGAGGTAACTAACCAGCGGTAGTGTGTCAAGCAATGAGGAGAGGGGCCCACCTCAGAAGAGAGGGGCATTTTTGTCACTAACATTGTTTCAATGTGCCAGTGCGTGGTGATAATAAAAAAACAGATTGGCCTTTATTTGATTTTATCATTTAGTTGTGAATTCTCAAAGGGCAATGCACCCCCATGGCCTGCAGCGAGCAGACCACTGGCCGCCACCTTCCCTGGAAAACCACAGCTAAGCAGGTGTGTTCTGGCAGCCCTCCCAGCAGCTGGCGGCTACAGGTGTTTTGCAAGGTCTATGAATAGGGTGGGCCTAACGCATTCCCTTTCTTGGTCGATTCTTAAATTTCCAGGACTTTAGTAACTTGCTCCAAAGTCACTGTTTATCGAGGTGGAGATGAGGCAAAGCTGCAGAGAATGCAAACCCAGGGAGGAGATGCCGCTGGAGGGGAGATGTATCATCAAACGGGAAGTCTTCCAAGGCAGGAGGATGCGGAGACCAGGTTCCTCCGGCTGCTTCCCCCAGCGGTCACAGCAGTTCCCCTTCCCACCCTGGGGAACAATGAGCAGATTCCTCTGGAATTACCCTGCAAGTCTTCAAGGCCACCGCAAGGGATAATGCTTAGAAGCTGCCAGCCAAGGTCATCCCAGGTGCAGCTCAACTGTTGGGGGTTGAGACCTGCAGCTAACATGTTTCAAAGTCTTAGACAGGAGCAGCCTGAATCTGTACTCAGCAGGAACCAGACCGGCCTGATCCCAGAGGACCCACCCCCTGATCCCACAGTTACAGCCTGTTGGGGGATGGTGTCACCGAGCCCCCTCTTTACCTCTCCGCCTGGCCAGGTTTGACTGCGGGGCCCTCTGTGGCCCTCTCCACCCTCCCCTTCCTAACATATCCACCTCTAGCGAGGCCACTTCCAGTTCCCATGAACAAGATCCTTCCCCCCGACCGCCTTAGTAAACAACCTGTTTCTCATCTCCTATATCCAAGTCCAGGATTTAAGAGTCAAAAGATCCAAGTTCTATTTCCAGCTCTTCTACTTTTAGCAAATCACATAACTCTGAGCCTCAGTTCCCTTGTGTGAGGTAACACAGACATAAGAGAATCTCCCATTCTCACAGGTTGTAATGAGAATGACACGAGACAGGTATGTGAAAGCATTATGCAAACGATCATTTCTCCATGAATGTGAATTATTCTGCCTCTCCATACACTGCACTGCCACATCTGAACCCTGGTCTCCGTTTTCCAATCCCAGTGTCTTCCGGAACCTCCCTCAAGTCTCAATTGGGGCCCATCCTCAGATCCCAGCTTAAAAACAGACAGTGCTGGGGAGACTGGGGCAGCTGGAAAGCAGGGTCCCCAGGGGGTGCCTGGATCCAGGGAAGCAGAAAAACACTTTGGGACACAGTTATCCAAGGTCAGAGCAAACCAGGGACTAGATATCCAGGAAGAAGCCAAAATAGGGCGGAGAAATATAAAGGTACCAAAAATCAGAGCAGATGGTGAATATAACAGAATCAGAGGTATGGAAGGGGAGTGGACTGATGATTCTGGGGTAAATGGGGAGTGGGGGGTAGTGGGAAGAGACTGAACATAAACTGCACCTATGGATGAGGACAATGGGGGATGGGGAAAGGGCAGAGGGTGGGATGGAAACTTGGTGGAGGGGAGCAATGGAGAGGGGGAAAAATAAGGAACATTTGTAATAATATGAACAATAAAGATTTTTATTTAAAAAAAATCAGAGCAGGGTGTGGGTCAGGATCCCAGGCCAGAGAGATGAGGGCAGGGAGCAAACATGTATGAGAAGCCAGGCAGGCAGCACATCAGGAAGTAGGTAGACAAGCAAAGAGCGAGAGGCCCACAGGAGCAGCAGCCAGGCCAGCAGCCTGCGGGGAGAGGCCCCTGGAGCAGACAGAGGCCCCAGCAAGCACCAGAGCGCCCAGAGCCGTTCAAAGGGCCTTTTCTCCCAGCTAGTGACTAGACCCCACTGTCTGAAGAACCGTTTCTCCTTTTATCATGTTGTGTCAATGCCTCTCTAGTCTGCTGACAACGCTTTTTAAATCTATTTGAGGTGTGGAACCCTCTCTCCAATCAATCTTGCACAGAAGCCCAATATGTAAACCAGATGAAAAGCAGCGCTTCTTTTTGGGAAGAGGCACTCAGAGCCCACCCCGATGATGTGTAAAGGGGCTTCATGGAACCCCAGGAGCTCCAGGGAACACAATTTGAGAAGTAAACTCTATAGCATGAAAGGGCCGAAACCAGTTTGGCTTAATGGATAGAGTGTCGGCCTGTCGATTGAAGAGTCCCAGGTTTGATTCCAGTCAAGGGCATGTACATTGGTTACGGGCATATCCCCAGTGGCAGGTGTGCAGAAGGCAGCTGGTCGATGATTCTCTCTCATCAATGTTTCTAGCTCTCTATCCCTCTCCCTTCCTCTCTGTAAAAAATCAATAAAATATATCTTTAAAAAAATCACTAACTTAACCACATGTACAAGGTTCCTTTTTTTAAAAAAATAATAATAAAAATAAAAATATAGCATGAAAGAATGCTCTTTGATGAAACCAAGACAGTTTCAAGCTATAAATGAAGAAAAGAGAAGAAACAAATACCACTGATGCTTTCCAAAATTGTTATCTAGTCTTTGGAGAAGTGACTCTGGCCGAGCCAAGCTCAGGGTAAACAGAAAAGAATACAGTTAGGATAAGCATCAGGAACCAGAAGTCTCCAGGGAGCTGAACCCTGACCTAGAAGTGGCCCCTGTCCACAAAGTCACAGGTGTCTGCCTGCGCAGGCCCATCGCAGCTGCTTCCACAGGTTAGCTCGGTTAATTCCCTAGTCCTGCAGACTAACTTCCTTCCTCTGACCTTTTTTGTTTAAGCCAAAAAAATCTCCTAAGGCACAAAACGGAAGAAACCGCTGAACACAGCCAAGTCGGGCTGAGGTATGATTACTTTTTTGGAATCTATTTTTAAGCATAAGCACATTTTGATGTTGTTGTCAAACGAACATGAGCTCACACATCCAATCCCTGAAATAAACTAGGCTCCACAGAGAAAAGTTTTCATTAAAAGCGCTGCTCAGAGTTCTCTGGTCTTTCCCGTAGTATAGAGTCTAGGTCCCAGATGCTGACATGATATAGGTTCCTGTAGAAGTATTATTGGGTTTAGAGGGTACCATCCGTCCCACCCCCCATCCACCCAACTGTCCATCAATCCATTCACACACTAATGGATCCCCCACCCTCCTTTATCAGTCAGTGTCCTATGTGCTATCCACAGGACCCACCTCACAACTTGAAGGGCCTACAGTCAACTGGGGAGATCCAACAAATACTAATGGAAAAAGAAATATGTTCTGGATGTGAAGAAATATCTGCCTCGGGGTCAAGTGAGTTGGGCAAACAGTAAGCGCTGCAGCAGTTCAGGGGAGGGAAGGACAAGTACTACTGAGGGGGGGGGGGGGGCAGTCAGGGGAAGCTTTATGGGATTTGCACCAGGCCTGGAAGAAAAGCTGGATTCAGACAGGAAACTGCCTGCTATAGCTGGAGAGGCAGGGGGGCAACACACAAATGTTCTATTCTGTGGAGGCCCCAAGTCACCACCTCTCCACCTTACTTCCTCCCGGTCAAGTAGCCACTTTCTCAAGGAAATATCTCAGGAAGCTGAACTTGCCCTTTCCCCACCTGTCTGTGTGGGGGAGGGAGGGATAGGGCAATGAGTCAAGCAGACAGTAATACTCAGTTGGGTCAGACAGCCTTCTCATCACCCAGTCGTGAAGCCAACTGGCCTTCCAGCCTGGGCAGAGCCCAGGAGGCTGGACCTCCAGTTGATGCCTGAAATATGAACTCACACTGCAGAGCACGAAAGGGACTGCTAAGAGAAGCCAGAAAAACCCCGGATGGTTGAGGTTCTGCTATCACTGTGGGGGTACGGAGTCATCTCTATAAAATGGATGTGCCGAGTTCTACTGTACCAGCCTGTCTCCTGTGAGCTTTGCACCTCGCTTTGGTGCAAGTTTCAATTATAAAGCGTGCTCATGTTTTGGATGCATGCTTTAGTGCAATAAACACTAAATCCATCTCCTACGTCCAAGGACCCCTCTGGGATCCTTCCCATCATCACATAGAGCAACCATGGACTCCGAAGGGTAACCTGACCTTATTCAAAGTAACACATTCAGCCGAAACCGGTTTGGCTCAGTGGATAGAGCATCAGCCTGCAGACTGAAAGATCCCGGGTTCGATTCCTGTCAAGGGCATGTACCTTGGTTGTGGGCACATCCCCAGTGGGGGGTGTGCAGGAGGCAGCTGATTGATGATTCTCTCTCATTGATGTTTCTAACTGTCTATCCCTCTCTGTAAAACATCAATAAATATATATATTTTAAAAATATAAGGGGTTCACATGGGTCCAAAACCTGGGACAATATGCAATAAAAAACTTGATTCTGAAAAAAAGAAATCGTTTAGGATTTAAAAAACAAACAACAAAAAAGCACACACAAAAAAACAAAGTAACACGTTCACATTTTAACAGCATCCTTGACCAAGAGGGACTTTAAAGGTGGCAAGTTTAGTCACACGCTGGGCAAATGGAGGAACTATTTGGAGGTAAAAAGGAAGGTCTTTCCACTTTCCTAAAATTCCTATCAAATAGATGGGACAGACTATGTGTGTGTGTGTTTGTGAATGTAGGTGTGTGTACAAATCAGAAACTATTATTTCTTCTGGCCAGTTCTCTTCTGCACACCTAGATCTTAATGTCCAAGAGATTCTTGTAGCAACTTCATCACTGATATACTCAATGTTCCATCCTAAGGTGGCTGCTCTCTGTCTCTCAGCATGTCTGTGAATTTTTTACCCCAAGTTGGTTTCCTTGTCATTACTTGTCAATGCCACAGATCGCCTCTCAAACACTCAGGGGTGTGAATGGGAAAGACCATACACTGCGGGTACAGCACGGGGATAGGTGCCCTGGATCCATCACCTACGTCCAAGTCCCCTTCTCCCTTGGACATCAGTATCCACATCAGAAAAAAATAAAGGGTGGGACCAAGAAGCCTCTTTCAGGACCCCACCCCCACCCCACCCTCTCAGGAATCTCTGGTGCAGGTCAGTATGTCACATGTATCTATCAATGTGAGACATACAGAGTGACTTCTGGGCTTCTCGCTGTACAGAGGGTTCATGCTACTGAGATTCATCAGTCACATGTTAACCAGCTAAATTTCCAAAGAGAGAGGGGGCTTTGGGCAAGGAAAGCAGATCTCAGATACTCGCAAGATGCCCTGTACCATCTTCACATACAGCAAAATGCTGAAAATACCCAATGCCAAAGGTATTTCTATAATAAGTGACAGGGTACTCATCTTAGCCCTGAACCCTCAACCAGCCCCTAAGGGCCTAGTCACAGGGCCTGCTCAGCTCTGAGCAGTAAGCGGGGATTCAGCCAGTGTTTGTAGAAATAAAGATCTAAACCAAGCATGTCAAACTCTCTGCCCGAGGGCCGCATGTGGTCCACCATGAATATTTTGTGGCCCAGCCAATATAACGGTATGTAAGAAACATTTTAATAAAAATTTTGTAACTTAGTTTTTACAATATCCTATTATATTTTTACAATATCCTATTATACATAATTATTAATAACGAACTACAACATTCGCTAATAACTGATTACTATAGTCAGGTTGCATTCATTTCCCTCACACACAGGTGCACCATTTCTCTCCACTAATACTATCAGTGACTATTTTAGCAGCCGATGGCCACGTCATTAGTCTTGGACTGACTTGTTTGGTGTGCGCAACAGGAAATATTTTGCTTTCGGAGAACAAGAAAAATAGGTTTGTGTTACCCTTATTAATTTGTACAGTTACTCAGTGGCTGGTAAATTAATGTTCAAGAAAAGATATTAATTTTTTATTAATATGCTCTATTATTTTAAATTAACGATTACTCATTTATTTCAGTCCTTTGTATTCAGCATGTCTCTATCGAAATAAACCTATGTTTCTGTGAAAATCAAAACTTTTGTTTTTTTGCAGCCCACATACACTTCAACCTTGGTAGCTTTTGAATTTGACATGCTTGGTCTACACTGAGGCAGAAGTGTGCTGAGGGATTGCCACCCGCAGCCAGCCCGCAGGACGGCAGCAGAACCTCCCTGGCAGACTTGCTTTAAAAACAACACATTCTTGATTTTTTTTTAATTACAAAAAGGAACATGTACATTATTTAAAAGAACAAAAAAAGACAACAGAAAAACACACAGAGGAAGCTTCCTGAGAGAACCATTGTTATCATTTTGAGGTCTGCTCTCCTGGACTTTTTTCAGTTTGTTCATTTTTAATGTAATTGGTATGTTGCCAAATACACCATTTTGTAAAAATTATTTTGCTACCTAGTTTTAAATAATGCCCCACATACAGATAAGCCATGGTTTTTAAAGCAAAATCTTAATTGTGGACATTTCTACGACTTCTATTTTTAATACAATTAATAACAATTATAAATATCCTTAGGTATATATCTTTGTATACACCCCTGATTATCGTTCCTTAGGACAAATTCCAGGAAATAGGATACCTTGGTCAAAAATTATGTACACTTTTATGGTTTTTGACACTTGACAAATTATCCTCCAGAAAGACTGTCCCATTAATACTCCTAACAGCACCCCTACTCCCCATCCAACATACATTTCACCAAATACTGGCTCATTACTTGTTCAGCTCTACCATACTGATACTTGAAAGATGATATCTCATAGCTGTTTTAACATGAATTAATTAACCTGTAGTTAGTTACAAGTCAGAATAAACAACTTTTCCTGTGGGTTTTTGTTGTTGTTGTTGTTACTTGAAGTGCCTACCAATATATGCTTTGTTAATTTTTCTATTAGGGTATTTGCCTTTTTTTTATTGTTCCTCTTTACATATATGTGATATTAACCTTTGTCATATATGTTACAAATATTTGCCCTGATAGTATTGTAAAGGAGCTTTAGGTCTTCTCAGCATCAAATGGTGTTAACCAGTTTGTTTGTTTTTTACTTTACTTCTCTCTTCTCCTACCTGCCACTTTAATCACCCAACTACTGTGCCTTAGGAGCACTCTGAAGAGGAAAGCCTTGTGGCTTGGTGATGTGGTCACCGAGGCACTCAATCCGGGTTATACCTTCAAACCTACTGCACAGGCCCCAGAGGAATTGCCACTACCCCTTCCCCCACACCTGGTCCCTTCCTCAAGCTGCCCCACTCTTCCCCCTGACAATGTCCCTTCCACTGGCCGAGTGCAGGAAGGGAGGCATCTGAGGAGGAGCAGGTCCTGCTGCGGAGTGGGCCTGGTGCCCCAGGGTGGGCCGCAGCTGCAGGCGGAGGGGGAGGGGGCAGTGAGGGGGTTTGACCTGCACAACCGACCCCTTTAGGGATACAGAGCATCTCCCTGCCCCCCAATTATCCACTACGCTGTCAAGTGTCCTTTGTAACAGGCACAGGCAATGACTTTCAGAAATTAGTACGGTGATGATGTGTATCTACCCTGAACAAATATTCTTCCTCATTTCAGATAATGAACATGACATAACCTTGTTTCCCTTTTGCCCTTGGTAGTCAATGGCAACAACTATGATGGCCCAGCTCTCAGGTGTATTTCCTGCCTCCTTCCTTCACTCTAGTGGCTCTCGAACTTGGTGGTACAACAGAATCATCGGGGAGCTTGTTTAACCCTTTGTGCACCATAAGTGAGTATAGATGCAAGGTTGGTTTCCATTTTGGGCAAGTGGCAGTTAACTGGTTAAAATGCAGGTTTCCAGGCCTTACCGCAGATTTGCGAAATCCTAATCTTTTGGAGGGTGTGTGGCTTTTGATCCTCTACCTTTATTTTCAAATTCTCTGTGCCTCTTATTGCATGTTGCCTCAAATCCTCAACAAACAGGAGAAACTAACTCTAAGCGGTTCTGTGTTGCTGTCACTGACACACAAAGAAAGAGAGTGAGCTGCAGAGCGGGCCTGCAAAGACAGAACCTGACCCATTTCACAGACGGCAAAAGGAGGCCCCACATCGTTAAAGGTGTTGACCAAGGCAGGACCACGCAGACACCCATTTACAGTCCATCCCAATGGCCACGTGGATTGACTGCAGAGCGGAAGGCTTTTCCCATAAGAATAAAATGGTGCCACCCCATCCCCCTCCTACCTCCATGCCCCCATTCTCTCACCCCCACCCTGAAAGGGACTTGACTTCAGATCCACACCCAGCCTCCCTGTGCCCCAAGGCTGGAGGCCGGGGTTGAGGGTGAGGGAATAAGTCCAAGTCCTCTTAGAAGCAAATTTCCTCCCCACCCTCCTCCCACCCAGCCCCGTCTCCCCAGCAGAAGCCAGGGCCTTGTTGGGCAAGCGGCTCCGAGTTGCAGCTGTGCCACCTGTCTGTCATCGCCAGCCCCAATTAGCAGCTACCAAGCACCCTCGGGGCTGCCACTCCTTCCTGGTTCCTCTAACTCGGTTCTAAGTCATCACAGGATTTGGCGCTGCCCGCCCCGTCTCCTTCCAGCCTTACTGTGGGGACACGGGAAAGCTATGTGTCACATCCAACATGACTTATTTTTCCTCGGTCCACCCAAACTAACCTAGAATGGACTTCTGCTTCGAGCATGGCCTCGTCCCTCTAGAAGCCCACGCACCAGGCCTCCATCACCGGCTGCCCCAAGGTGGCCTTGTCCTCGCCCATGTGGTTCACATCGGGGTCACGGGGGCAGAGGTTAACAATAGTGCCCTGGGTGTGCAGGGGCTCAGATCTGGGCAGCACCCCAGGATAACCCCGCCCAGCTCTGTTCCTAAGCTGGTTCTAGGACTTTGGGCGAGTTTCACTTTTCTGTGCCTCTGTTTCCTCATCAGCGAGACGGTATGGCAACCACCTCAGAGGTTGTGACGAGGATTAAAGGCATGGACATATGTACAGGCCCAGAACAGCCTCTGGCAAATGATAAACACTGACAAAGATCATTTCCATGTTAGCGCTCTGGGCTTCAGTGTCCTCACCTGTGACATGAAAACAACACACTCAACTCACAGGACTGTGAGAAACTTCAGCTACAGAAATGTGAGGACACGTAGCACATACGTCCTTGGTGCTCGGGATGTGGTGAGGGGGGATACACTGGGCACTGAATGTCCTGGGTCAGAGCACATGTTCCCACCCCGGCCGCAATGACCCGGAAAAGCACCTCTGCCCTCAGAGAGACAGGCCCACGGAGCGGCCACCGGCCCCCACACATTCCTGCCTTATCTGGAGAGCTGGCAGGTCCCAGCCTTCCTTCCAGAGCAGAGTGAGAAGCCGGCTGTGCCTCACACCTCAGGGCCCGGGACAGCCGGGGGACAGACTGTCTCCTCGGGCCTCCTGCCACCACACCGTGTCCTCCAATTCAGGGACTCTGCAGGGTCCTCAGGCAGAGGCTGGGTCTGGCTGGCCAGGCTCCTACGCACAGAGAGAAGCGTTCCCAGATAAACAGAGGTCTCTGCCTGGGTCCCTGGGTCTCTGCCAGGTGGGCCACCTTCAGAGCAGACCCAGGGGAATCGCCAGGGAGCCCAGCCAGAAGCAGCCGAGATTGCCAAGACCATTACAACAGGTGGCCTCTGTGTGCGCAACGCAATGTCTATCACGGCTCTCACCGCCCTGGGCTCTTCTATCTACTTGCCTGAGTCCCCCACCCTCAGCGGAAAACTCCCGAAAGCAGGGTCGGCACTGTCTGACTCACTGCTGAGTTTTGGCATCTCCAAGTGCTCAGGGGGCGTGAGCGCAATAAACGAGTCCTGAGCGGAGACACGGGGAGCACAGAGAGGAACGACAGGCAGTCTCCCTTTCAGGTAAAACACCACCAAGCATTTGAAGAGGGCACCCTGGCAAATCTCTTTTCTCAACTAGACTTTCCACGTGCCTTCTCTCTCGTGCTCTTTGAGGGCAGAGCTGTTGGGTGCAACTTCTCTTTACTCCCACAGTGTTCACAGTAAGCCCTTCGATGTGGACTAAACTCAGCTCAGGAGCCCAGCACATACACTGACGGAGACCCGCCCAGCTGGAGAGGAACTTTCCCATGAGTCCCAATGGTGAGTAAGACACAAAGTAATTTGGTCAAAATCCCCCTTCCTCTCCAGCCTAGGATAGGAATGATCGAGCCCGCCGCCGTGTCAGACCCAAGCCTTTCCAGGCACTGCAGGGAAGGGGAGGGACGGTCCTACGCCCACATCTGCCAACAGCTGCTTCTCACAAAATTGCGGGGTCAAACCGCAGGGGAGAGGAAGGGCGCTTTTCACAGCTGACGAAGCACGCAGCGTAGCTTGCTCAAGGTCACAGGGCAGTTTACAGCAGAGCAGCCCGAGACCCCAGGCGTTCAACACCTAGGCTGTGTCTTGGTTTTGGCAAGGATTTCCAAACTTTTTCTAGTAGCATAGCTCTTTTTCTTGTCGTTTGTTTGTTTGTTTTTTGCTTTTTACATTTTTAATGCAGTAATAGACAAGAACATGGCTAAATAAAAATGAAAGTGCACAGAAGCTCTTTTAGCAGAATCAACGGCCCCCTGCCCCAGTTCTGCTTGCCAGAGGCCTTAAGAACCTAAGAATGTTTGTTTCAAAAAAAAATCTTACATGCAAGTTCTTTTTTTTCTTGTTCTTTTTTAATAATTTTTTTAAATTGATATTTTACAGAGAGGAAGGGAGAGAGATAGCTAGAAACGTCGATGAGAGAGAAACATCGACCAGCTGCCTCTTGCACACCCCCTACCCGGGATGTGCCCGCAACCAAGGTACGTGCCCTTGACCGGAATCGAACCCGGAACCTTTCAGTCCACAGACCGACGCTCTACCACTGAGCCAAACTGGTTTCGGCTACATGCAAGTTCTAATGTACAAAATATATGAAAGCAAACATGCCTTGGTTGAAAGGGGAGCAACACAAAGCACTTGTCTGATTACTACACACACACACACACACATACACACACACACACACACACACACACACACACACACACACACACCACCCCTACCCAAGTTTGTACGGTCGGACTCCACGTGAAAACCACATGGCTATAGGACACTTCCCTCCCATCACAGCCTCCTGCTTTTCCTGGGGCCTGCTCCAGGGGCAGCAGGAGCCTTTCTGCCTGAACAGACACACCTGCACCAACTACCCCTGGATTTTTTCCCACGGCTCTTCCCACACCCAGACTCTTGAGTTCTCACCATCTGCAGCAAAAGAATCGTCTACAGGATTTCAAGTTTCCTCAAGGCTTAGGCTCTGACCCAAGGGAGAGAAATAGCGAGGAATCCATGTATGTCGCAGCTCATAAAATACAAATAACTAATAGCTAATTGGATTGGCAGCCATGCCTACCTTAATATGAATTAGTTGAATTAGACGGCTTTCCTACCACCTGGCAAAATGCAGCTACGCTGAAGAGGAAAAGGAAATGTTGACGTAGGAGTAGAAGAAGAAACTGTGTTGGGGGTGGGGAGAACTGAGGCACTTGGGGAGAAGGCAGAACAAGATGGGCCCTGCCTTCCTGTTGAAGGGGAAGGTTTGGGCTGCTAGGAGGCAGCATGAGGGCACCGGTGTTGGCAAGCTTGGAATAGGCAATGACAGAGGTATCAGAGGAATGTAAAAAGAAGGGTGGGAGCACGTCTGGTTGCTTACTCCGCAGTCCTTCCCTCATGTGCAACACTTAAGTCAACACTCTTCAACCGCCTCCACTACTGGCAAAAACAATTTTTTTTAAAGTTCTGGTCTGCACTGGATCTTGCTGCGTGGCCCCATCAGATGCTGAAGGCAGGAACTTCCTAGCTCATTCTGTGCTATCTCTAGATCATTGTTCAGCCGTGGGGGACTGCAGCCTGCCACCTAGAAAGGACAGTTACCATACCCGGTGGTGCAATCTCCTTCCTTCCTCCCCCTTCCCCAAGCACTCACAATGGGCATGTTCTTCCCCCAAAATTCAGAACAAACACACAGCCCAGACAGCAGCCTCTTCCCACCAGATGGCGATGGGAAGGAAGTGGGGGCACTGACTCGCAATCATCGCTCCCAACACCACCTTCCTGGCATTCTTCCTCCCTCCCAGGGCCGGCACTCACTTCCTTTCCTGTCCTCACCACTGGACACAGCACCCCTGAGAACACGGCTCCCCGAAGTGTGATCCTTGGACCAACAGCATGACTTCAACAGGAAAGTGTTAGAAAAGCAGAATTTCAGACCCCACCCCAGCACGACCGAGTCAGAATCCACATGTTAACATGATGCCCAGGTGATTCACATACATATTACAGTCTGAGAAGCTCCGTCTTAGAAAACATTACATACAGCAACCCATTACTTAATGGAATCCTGGACACCCAGAAATTCACCCCAATTCTCTTTGGCTTAGGCTTTTATATAGATAGATAGATATTATCAGAAATTATTTTTTATTTGGGCTTTCTGGCTGGGAACATGAATCAGCTTTACCTGCTTGGTAATGAACAAAATCCTGTATATGTGCTTTAATCAAAAAATTCTTTGAAACTAATGGGACGTTAAAGGTCTTAACATTTCTCCTGTTTATCACTGTGTCTTCCACAGCACAGTAATTTGCTCATACTTGTCCATAAATGTTTTTTTATTAGTTAATTAATTGATAGACAGGTGACCAACGGACAGATATATCAGAGCATGTCTTCTCCTCTCGCTCTGGAGAGGCCTGTAAACTGAGCACAGGTATGAGAAATTAGGCTCCTATCTCTAAAAATATAAACTAGATTCCTGATATCTCTTTTAATCTGCCTGTTTCTCCTCAACAACAAACTTTCACACATTATTTTACAGTCATATCTTATTCTAATTGCAAAGACTTTTAACTATTTATAAAATAACTAACATTTCTTTCTTTCTGTATTCTAGGCACCATGTTAAAATGTATTAACTCATACAAATAAAAAATTTAAAAAACAACAAAAAATCCAATTGAAAAATAGGCAGAGAACTTAAAAAGACATTTTTCCAAAGATGTCCAACAAACACACAAAAAGCTGCTCAATGTCACTAATTATCAGGGAAATGCAAATCGAAACCACAATGAGATATCACGTCACATTGTGGTTAGAATGGCTATCATCAAAACGAGCAAATTGCAAGTGTTTATAAGGATGTAGATAAAAGGGGACCCTTATGCACAGTTGGTGGGATTACAAATTGGTGCAGCTACTATGGAAAACAGTATGGAGGTTCCTCAAAAAGTTAAAAATAGAAATACCATATGACCCAGCAATTCCACCTCTAGCTATCTATCTAAAGAAATCAAAACACTAATTTAAAAAGATACCTGTGCCCCTATGTTCATTGCAGCATTATTTACAATAGCCAAGATATAAAAGCAATCTAAAAGTATATCAATAGATGAATGGATAAAGAATCTATCTAGTTTAGTGGCTTTTTCCCTCTCCTGTCTTTCCCTAAGGCAGGTTACAATGGCCTCAAGCCCTCTCTTCTCATATTTGATAGTTTTGGATGTGTTATGTATTGTGTGTGTTTTTTGTATTCTTAAATTAAAGTATGCAAAATAAAGAAGATGCCGTTTTATACAAAAAAAAAAAAGAATCTATCTATATAAAAGCCAAGTGACTGGAACACCAGAACTACTGGAATGGCCAGTCGCTATGACATGCACTGTGGCGGCCAACCAGCCTGCCCACCTCAAACACTCATGGCCTCTACCACCGGCTGATAGGCACCCCTCACCCCAATCAGGGGCAGGGCCAGCAGGCCAACCTCCTGCGTTCTCCCCTCCCCTTCACGGCAATCAACCCCCATTGGGGCAGGTCAGCCAGACTCCACCCATTCATGAATTCATGCACCAGGCCTCTAGTATAAACATATAAAATGGAATTTGCTCAATCATTAAAAAAAAAAAGCATGATATCTTGCCATTTGCAACATGGATGAACCTAGAGGGTATTGTGCTAAGTAAAATAACTCAGATAGAAGGACAAATACCCTATGATCTCTCTTACATGTGAAATCTAAATAGCAAAATAAATGAGTAAAAATACAAAACAGAAAGTCTCAAAGACAGAGCAAACAAACTAATAGTTGCTCAAGGATAAAGGGGTGGGGGTGGAGGGGCAAAAAAGTGAATGGGAATACGAGGTACAAAGTTTCAATTATTTAAAAAAATCACAGGTATGTGATGTATAGTATAGGGAATATAGTCAACAAAATGTTGTAATAACCTTGTATGATGACAGATGGGTACTAGACTTAGCATGGTGATCACTGTTAGGTATGCTAATGTTGAATAACTGTGTTGTACACCTAAAACTAATATAATATGGTATATTAATTATGTTTTTAAAGAATGTGGGCAAAACCTAAATAAGTAAAATAAAATGTATAACTTACTGAGTCCTTTTAACAGCCCTATAAAAGAGGTACAATTATTACCCCCTGCTTGGGAAAACTGAGTAAAGGATACACAGGACCTCTCTGTACTATGTTTGCAACTCTTCTATAAGTCTAAAATTATTCCAAAATAAAAGCGCATTCTAAAAACAGAGGTTGCTAATGGTATCTATCTTACAGAGTTGTTATGAGGATTAAATGAACAGATTTTTAAAAGGGCTAAAAACAGCATCTAATTATAGTACAGTCGCCATAGATATTAGTGTCTACTTTCTACCAATCCAGAAAATAGTCCTATTCTATGTTTTAATGTATTGAAGCTCATTTGATTTACAAATATTTCAATAATGACTGTAACACTGAGACTGAGAGACATACCCATACAATAAGGACAACCTGGGATCAAGCAGTCCCATAAAAAGTTTTTGTCAAATCTCATTAAAAACAATGTTTTTATCTCAACAATGATCAACTCATAGATATCTTTTTAAAATATATATTTTTATTTATTTTATAGAGGAAGGAAGAAGAAGAGAGAGAGATAGTAACATCATGATGAGAGAGAATCATGAATCGGCTGCCTCCTGTAAGTCCCCCTACTGGGGATCGAGCCCACAACCTGGGCATGTGCCCTTGACCGGAATAGAACCTGGGACCTTTAAGTTCACAGACCAAAGCTCTATCCACGAAGCCAAACTAGCTAGGGCAGTGGTCAGCGAGCTACATGCAGCTCTTTGGCCCCTTGAGTGTGGCTCTTCCACAAAATACCATGGCCTGGGTGAATCTATTTTGAAGAAGTGGCGTTAGAAGAAGTTTAAGTTTAAAACATTTGACTCTCAAAAGAAATTTTAATCATTGTACTGTTGATATTTGGCTCTGTTGACTAATGAGTTTGCTGACCACAGGGCTAGGGCAACTCAGAGATATCTTATTTCATCTACACTCCTATCTCCTGCCCCCTCCACTGGGTTATCTTGAAGCAAATCATCTGTAAATATTTCGAAATGTATGCCTAAAAGATAAGAACCTTCTTTTAAAAAACTATAACCATGATACCTATCATGCTTTTAAAAACAATTCTTTAATACCATCAATATTCAGTTGGTGCTAATATTTTCCCTATTGTGTCACAAAAGATTTTTTTACAGTTTATTTCACCAAATCAAAATAAGGTTTATAATTGCATAGATCTCTTTTAATCTATAGATTTTGCTCCCATCTCCCATCTCCTCCTCCTCCGTCGCCTCCTCATCCTTCTCTCTCTCTCTCTCTCTCTCTCTCTCTCTCTCTCTCTCTCTCACACACACACACACACACACACACACACAATTCATTTTCTGAAAATACTAAGTTTGTTGGCCTGCAGAGTTTCCCACAGCCTTGGTTTTGCCGACTGCACCCCTAAAGTGTTGTATAACATGTTCCTTTGTCCCCTGTATTTCCTGTAAATTGGCAGTTGGACGTAGAGGCTGATCAGCTTTAGGTTTGTTTGTGGCAAAACTCCATAGGAGATGCTGTGTGTGTCCATCAGGTGGGACATGCAGTCTGGTGCATTCTCTCTCTCTCTCTCTCTCTCTCTCTCTCTCTCTCTCTCTCTCCTCTCTCTCTCTCGTGTGTGTGTGTGTGCGTGTGTGTGTGTGTGTGTGTGTGTGTGTGTGATAATAGCAGCTTTAATGATCAATGCCTAGCTCCATTAATTCAATAGGGACTTCGTTCTATAAAAAAGTCATCATCATCACCCAGGACTTGCCTCAGTTGGATCCCTTTGCCTGGACGGCACAGCTATGTTAGATCAGTTGAGTGTTGAGGATTTTTAACTCCTTCAGGGACACATACTTTCAAAGCTGGCAGTGCCCCACCGCCTGGGCTGGAGGTGGGGGGCCTCTGCTAGGCCTCCAGAGGATCTGCGGCTGGTTTGGTGGGTTGTCCCCTCAGCTTTCATCACCACAGTCACAGGGCAGGCTTTCCACGGGTCCTGGGCACACACACAGAAGCACTGAGCATGTGCAGAACTGCCTCCTAAGTCAGGAAGAGGTGCAACCCAAGGACCCTCTAACTCTGAGAGCCGCAGCCTCCTTTCAGCAGCCGCGTGTTGTCCTTTGACCTCACTTTCTTGGCTTCAGGGCCCAAATCGGTGACAACCTCTCTTCCTTTTCTTTGAAACATTAATTCCTTTTACTCCCGTGGCTCCTTTTAGATAAGGATTTTCCTGAGTTTTCAAGACACTCTTACCTGATCCTCCTAGTGGGTAAGTGGGTAAAGAAGATGACTAGCAGGGAGCCCCACTTCCCAGGCAGGGAAACTGGGCCCGGAGAGTTTGTCTGCCGTCCTGCTCTGGCCTAAGGTGGGAGATCTTGCCTTTGACAAAACAAACTCATATCCTCCGAGTAAGTCCAACACCGACGCCAAGGGGTCCTCCTACCTGTGGTGCTGGGGAAGCCGGGAGGCTCTCCGCAGGAAGTATCCATCAGCTTATGGCAAACCATCCTGCCTAGGTTTTCCCACACAGCAGCAATTTCAAACACTTTGTTCACCCCCAGGCTCTGCTGTGTGTGAGGCCATGTGTTTTGATCGGGGTTTAGTAGGTACATTCACCACAGAAATTGAAAACAGGAGCAGAAACAGTATCCTCCTCTGACCTAAATCCCAGCCTCTGGCCCAGGAACGCCAGGGACAGTGCAGAAAAGACACTCAGATGCTGAAGAAGATGTGGAAAGGGAAACAGCCCGGAAGGTGGGAGGCCAGCCACGTGCCCTCACAAGATGGGAACGGGCTTGTTCCCATCTGCCCAGAGGCCTTCATGCTTGAGGCCAACAGCAAACACTAGGAGACAGAGGGCCAAGGTGGGGGCGGGAAGGAAAACAACCAGAAACTATGTTGCCCACAGAGGAGGCCAAGTGAAGACAAGGACTGGATCCAGGAGCAGAACCAGATCCAGCCACGAAAGTCTCAGCCACGTGGGCTAAACCAGCCTGCCCAACATCGCTCTGACACCCCACCATTCCCAAGAGGGCTTCAGGACTAGCCCCCACGAGAGATCCTAGCCCAGCACACTGATCCTCCCCAGGCCAGCCTGACCCCTCTGCTGCCACAGCAGCACCTGTCACCGAGGTCTGTACCCACCTGAACCATGGCGCCTGTAGCTTTTGCCAGTTTACCAAAAACAGGCCAGAGTCAGAAAATCTACCTTTGCAATCAAGAGCCACAGGCTTCCAGGCTGACTGGTCAGGGATCAGAGGGCACGAAGACACCTCTCCTCATATGATGTCATGGTCTGCACAATATATGTCCGCCACGGCCACCCCCAGCTAGGCAGTGCAGTCCTAGCACCTATACCAGGACTCTTTTTTAAAAATATATATATATTATTGATTTTTTTACAGAGAGGAAGTGAGAGGGACAGAGAGTTAGAAATATCGATGAGAGAGAAACATCGATCAGCTGCCTCTTGCACGCTCCCCACTGGGGATGTGGCTGCAACCAAGGTACATGCCCTTGACCGGAATCGAACCTGGGACCCTTCAGTCCGTAGGCGGATGCTCTATCCACTGGGCCAAACCAGTTTTGGCTATACCAGGACTCTTAAGAGAAGCTGCAAACTCCTCCTAGTAGGACAGACCCATCCAAGGCCGGTTGTCTAAGATCTCCCCCGTACACAACACAACTTAGAAAAGCTCACTGAACCATGCACATTCTCACCAACACCCTCACTTTACAGATGGGGAAACTGAGGCCCAGCAAAGGCCATGGACTTGTCCAAGTCTCTATTCTCCCAGGCAGTGACAGATTCAGGACCTGACAGGCAACCCAGTCCTCCTTCCCCTCCACCCGCCTCATGTTTCAGGCAGCTCAGACTTGGCGCCTCCAAGGAGCAGGCCTGGCAGCTGGGAGAGGAGAAAGCCAAGCCCAGATTACATCAATCTCACAGGTAGCCAAGAAAAAAAGTGGAGACTATTCTTCCCTCCCGCCCCCACGTAGCCGGGCTCCAGGAAGCCACTGAAAACACAGGGAGGCTAACCCTCACCGGCTACGGGAAGAGGGGAACGCTAAAAGGCAGCAGTGGGCTCATCCTCACATCATCATGTTCATCACCACACAACCCTTTCTCCCATATCCCCAAATGATAAGAAGGCATAAGATCACCTCAGTCTATAATCTGGACCCTCAGTTTCAGCACCCCCAAATCTTCCCTCCACTCTCCTATCCTGACAACCTGTCCCCTGCTCACACCGCCCAACATGTCCATCTCTCCTCACTCGGCGAGACCTGCCCATCCTCGAGGGCCAGTTGGAAGACCCCCCCCCCTTCCAGGAAGGCTTCTCTGCCTCCCGAAGCCCCTCCTCTGACCTTCCAGCACCGGGGAAAGTCGGCACTGGAAGGAAGGCACAGTCCCCTCCCGGAGGGCCATGCTTACTCAGCACCGGACGGCTCTCTGAAGGCCTACTGTGGCCTAACTCCTGCAGTTCGTTACTGGAAAAGGGATCGTGAGTCCTACTTTTCGGCACATCAGACAGCTTGGGGTACACAACAGTGTTTGACAGATGCCATTGAGCATTATTTATCAAGAACCATAAACCCAAATGTCCATCAAATGATGCATGTAATAAAATCTGCTACGTCCATACAATAGAATATTATCTGGCAATTATAAGGAATGAAGTGCTGATACTACAATGTGGATGAGCCTTGGAAACATTAGGCAAAATGAAAGAAGCCAGTCACAAAACACCATAGATTGTATGATTCCAGTTATATAAAATGGCCAGCATAGGCAGATCCATGGAAGCAAAAGTAGATTAGTGGTTACCTAGAGCCAGAGAGACCAGAGGAAATGGGGAGTGAATGTTAATGGGTATGGAGCTTCTTTTGGGGGCAATGAAATGTTCTAAAATCAATTGCAGTGATGATGCATGCTCTGAATACACTAAAAGCCATTTGGATTGTAGACTATAAATGGGTGGATCGTATGGTGTGCGAGTTCGATCTCAAAGGAAAAAAAAGAACCATAAAATACTCACATTCTTTTCCTGGATGTCAACTATGCTTAAATGCGTGGGTCCTTTATGAAACACTTCTACATATATAGGCCCTTGGTCGACTCTCAACACCCTGTGCAGTCTATACTGTCATCATTTTACAGACCAGGAGGTTGAAACTCAGAGAGCTAAGTAACATAGTTCACTAGCCACAGATCTGGGACTTAGAATCGGGGGACCTGAGTCCGAGTGTTCTCTGGGAATGGGGCCCAGGGAGAGGAGAGGAAAGAACACAGCTCTGTGGCCACAGAAAAGCTGGAAACAAACTCAACACCCTCTACTGAGGAACTGCAGTGGCAGTTATTTGTCCCGGATGCAATGGAAGATTACACAAACATTAAGACGATAAGTAGGAGCTCCAGGTGTTATAATGTTAAGTGAACATGTGCAAATGGTAAGTACAGTTTGATTACATTTTTGTTTTGTTTTGTTTTAAACATAGGCGTGGGGCCAAAAAAATGGTAGAGAACACAGATGCATAAATGTGTTAGGATGATGAATAGTTGAGTGAACTCTTTCCTTTTAAAATTTCCTGTGTTGTTTTAACAGGAGGGAGGGGGAGGAGGGAGGAAAGGAGGGAGGGAAGAAGAAAATAAACACTTGAATAGACACCCCAACCAGCACAGCAGAGCCCGATAATTATCCAATCAGGGTGAACTCAAGATAGGGTCACACAACACAGGCCCCTGGGCTGCCGAGTGACCAAGGGCCTTACAGTCATGGGAGGAAAGCGTAGACCCCCTTTTTACGTCTGCAAACGTTAGACCTCCTCTTTGTCAAAAGGAGCACAGCAATGTCAGACAGAATTTAATCAATCATTTCTGATCTTTCCCTCAAAATGTTCTTTGTGTCCTGGACACGAGGCCTACCTCTGTTTTCACCTCTGTGCACACCTCCATCATGGCATTTTGCTTGAAATCCTCTCTTTATATGTTCCTCTTCCTCACTAGACTGTGAGGTCTCGGCAGAGTTCATCATCATGCATCTTTGGGCCCTCAGGCCTCTAATACAGTGCTAGGCACACAGTAGGTCTGCAGTATGCATTTTCTGAGTGGAATTAGCTAGACTCTCTTCATACCTGCCACACTCATGAGTTAGACTTTTATGGATAAATAATACGCCTAGCACCACCTCCTGATCAGCATTCCTGCCCGCAGGTCCCCCTCCCCCCCCCCCCCCCCAATTCTGGTTTACCCCACACATCCCCAAGTCTGTCTTCCTGAAACACTGATGTCACCACATTCTCCTGTGCTCAAAACCTGTTTTCCCTTTCCCATCAAGACTGAGTGCCTTGGCCAGGCCCCAGGGCCCTATCATCACCTGGCCCCATGCTACTTGCTCAATTGTACTCCGGCTTCCCGGCAGGCACAGCCCAGCACATGCATTCCCACCCCCAGGCTTCTGCTAGCCCCGTTTGCCTGTCCTCAGATACCTCCTGCCTATCCAAATCCTACCTCTGCTTCAAGTTCCAACTCCTCCTGGCCACGCCAGCCCCCGGGGATCCTCGCTCTGAACGTGTCAGATTCCAAAGTTGAGCACACTTACACTTTTTTTCCTCTGTGATTATCTCCTCCCCACCCCAAAACTAGATTAATCTTCTTAAGGGCAGGGCAATGTCTTATACTTCATCGGTGTGACCCACCGCACCGCACCCACTGCTAAGACAGGCTCATTGGAGAAGTTCAAGACTTACTGACAGTCAGGTCTGGACATCTGGAACTCAGCCATGGCCAGTAATGACATAAGTGATATCCAGTTGATGCAGAGGCTTGTTCTAGCAGCTGGCACCATTGGGGCATGGGTACAAGGGTTTGTGAAAGGGGCTTGGAAATTTAAATCAGTGCCACTGAAACTTCAACTGAGTTCTCTCTAGCACCTGATGGTATAAACCAGAGCTTCTCACGGTGTGCTGCCCAGACCAGTAGCATCAGCATCTCCCAGGAGCTTGTTAGAGATGCCAAATCAAAAACTCCAAGGGTAGGATCCACCCTCTATGGTTTGACAAGCCCTTCAGGTGACTCCAATCTCCACTGTTGTTTGTGAGCCACTAGTGTAAATACACAAGAGGAATATCCTCAAATACCAGAAAGAACAGCTCCTTCCACCTCTAAAGACTGCTGAAGGATACAATTTTTAACTCGGGTCTTCCTGTTTACTATTACTACTACTGCTACTACTATTGCTACTGAAACTGTAGTTAGAAAAATTGGCAGTTGATAACTTATCAATATTACTAGAAGCAGTAGTACTGTTATTACTGAGTATTAGTAATGTTAATAGTAGCAGTAATAATAACAGTTATTGACTGCATAGTATCCTCTGCCAATTTTCCTAACTACAGTTTTGGGGAGAAAGTGGTTGAGTGGAAAATAAAATCCATGTAGCATGAAGTATAGGCATCCTTGACCTTTTCAACATTTGTCTCTCCGTCTTAACACAATGATTTCTTATCACTCTGTTTGCCTTCTCAATCATCTGGATCTTCAGTTTTCATTTTAATTGTTCTAAGCCTCTACAAGAGGTGTTGGTCTCTAATTTGCATACCCACCCCCAACTTTGAAAGCATTGGATCATCTGCTGGCATCTCCAGTTTTATCTGGTCCAAGTTTCACATCCCCTCATTCTTCAGCATCTGGGTCAGTCTGCGCATCGCTGGGTGGGGTGGTTTGTGTGTCCGGTGGCATCCCAGCTTCCTGTAACTGTGTTTATAAACTTGACCTGACCCCATCAGCAGAGGGTTTGAGGGTTGGCCAACAGTCCTGGGGGAGAATCTGCAGGGCACAGCATCGCCATGCAGAGGTGGCTGACTCACACTCTGGTCTCCGGGTTGTGGGGACACAGCAAGAAGGCAGACTTGGGGCTACGTGGCAGAGGGCACCTGATCTGGGCCCTTAGGATCAGCAAGTGGTCAGGGCAAGGGAACAGATGCAGCCGTACACATCGAGGCCCTCAGGATAAATGAGGCAGGTTGGAGTGGAGGATACACAGGGGAATTTTGAACCCTCAGCTGCACCTCCTGTCTGTGAGCCTCCTTTTCCCTACTTGTAAAGTTAGAAAGTGAAGATGATCTCAAAAGTTCCTCCCACAAACATTCAAGTGTTTAGGAGAAAAACAATGCCACAGCCTTATGGACACTGTAAGTCAGTGCCATGGGTGACAGCAATGTTCTATAAGTGCATTGTCCACTGCAGTAGCCACTAGCCACGTGGCTATTGAGCACTGTGGCTGAGGAACTTGTAATTTTATTTAATTTTAATTACATTTAAACTTAAATAATCACACATGGTTAGTGGCTACTGCATTGCACAGAGCAGCTCTACATGAATTCATGAAATGCAAGTCCTTTAAATCCTATCTCTACATAGTAAGTGAAAAAGAAAAAAACTAACTTATCTTCTGGTTTTAAAATGATTTCATTCACATGGCAGGAATTCTGAGCACCCTTGAAGAAGTCCCAGGAAGTAGAACCCCTCTTCCTGGATCCTCATCCCAGCCTTCCCACCAGTCCCTTCACCAACCTTAGTTAACTAACCTTACCTCCCTGGGCCCAGCTCCTTCTGTAAAGTGCATACTAGCCACTCCAACTGTGGCAGGACAGTAAGAAGCTAGGAAAATCCCTGGGCAAGTGGAATGGGGAAACTAAGACAAGAAAAGTAAACAAGGCCAAACAGCTCGGGCAGCCACAGCCAGTTTGTGAATCACAAGACCTTATCTTCCCAACCAAGGACACTTGAGAGAAAATGGCTTATACCTCTCTCCCTAACCAGAGAATATATAGCTTAAATCACCCTGGTCCAGGAAAACAGAGAACAAAGACCCAATTAAGGCCATTCTTGCCAGCTAAACCCAAGGACAGATAAAGTCTGGGGGACAAATAACAACCCCCCCCAAAGCAGTTGGATGGTATCCTTTGAGGGGTGTATTAGGCAAGAAAGATAGTTGTTAGGGCCAGAGAAGTGGGGAGGGAGCAGGAAAAGGGAGTTGATCGCACCCACTGAACAACTAAGTCAGCACTCTTGGGATTTGCCAAGATAAAATTGTCAGAAATTATTGGAAAAGCCATAGTAATGTAAAAGGGGAACCTTGAAATCTAGTCTACTCAACAGGGGAACCTTGGAACCTATAGGGGGTAAAGTATAAAACCCTTGAGACCCCACCAGATGGAGTGCTCAGACTAACCGAGTTGCCCATTTTTGCTTTATGCCAAGTGTATTCTTAATAAATTTGCTTGCTCTGCTTTCTTAATGAACTCACTTGCTTTGTTCCAACACTGCTTTCTGTCATCCATCCTAATTCTTTCTCACGAGCATGACAAGAGCTAAGGAGGGGAGAGCCAGCCCCCTTTGGCACAGGCAGCTCTCTGGTAAAACAACTTTCCCACATAGTTGTGAGGACACAGAAAAGCTGTACCCTATGAACCTTAAAAGTGTCAGAAAACACACATTACTGTCCCAATCTATCACTGCTGGAAGGACCTTCCTGAAGCCTCAGTAAATGGCCCTTTAACACTGGGGGACTGGGCAAAGAGTGGGCATAAGGTGGCAGGGGCAGGGGATGGACAAAGTTTCAGGCAGCCACTCTGATTTACCATTTATCAATAAAATATCCTATGTGGTTTAGATGCATTCAATAAATGTGTTACATCAATCTGCCAACAATTTCACTCTTCAGAATTGATCTGACAATTATACTGTTACACAAAAGTTTGTCTTATTTACCACTAAATCCTCAGTGCCGAAAACCATGCTTGGCAGATAGAAGGTGAGTAAATGAGGCAAGTAAATGTATATACAAGGATGCTCATTATAGTAACCAATTAAATGTCTACCAACAAGGGCACTAGTTAAATTCATTATGGTCCATCTATAATAGTTGATCTATGTGACAGTTAAAAAAAAGAATATCACACACACACACACACACACACACACACACACGCACACTGATATCTGGGGAAATGCACAAGATTAAAGAATCAAATTTCAAAACGACATTCTGAGTCCGTCTTACGTGTATAGTACAATCCCATTGACGTTTAAAAAAACACAGTATATGCATATATGGTATAAACACATAGACAATTTCCAGCAACACACACAGAAACTTAACAATGGTCACTTCTGAGGACTGGGCCTAGAGAGATTTAGGACAGAGAAAGACTCTTTTAAGTGCACTGGTTTTGATTTTGGTTTTTATTAATTAGCTTTCTATTTTAATTATAAAAGTTAAACATGATCATGTTAAAAATTCTATCTAGAATATTTTATGGCCAATAAATACATTTACCGCGGGAATGATAGAGAAAAAAGGTTTACACTGTAACATAATTGGGGGAAATGGAATATATTTGGTGTGATCATAATGTCAAATAGACCAAAAAAAAATCATAAAAGCAAAACCACGACACAGCCCCCCAACATTCTGATCCCTCTAAGGAGGCTTGTGGACCCCCTGCCACTCACCCCCAGACAGTCCGCAAGGTGGCAACCACATCCTTAAGAACTCATCCTTCCACAGCCAGAGTCCAGGAGGCAGGCAGAGTAACACTGCAAATGTCCTGTAAAGTGAGACGGGTCCCACTGGAATCTGGAGATGGAGTGAGCCAGCCTGCCTAACTCTTCCTAAAGGCTGGCACCTTGTTCTTCATTACAGAGATTTTAGGCTGCGAGTCACAAGTCAGAAGACATTAGGTGAATCTGTGCAATCTTAAAAGGCCAGAAACTAACAGTTTAGACGACAATAGGTGCCTTTAAGACTTGGTAATTGGGCAGAAAAGTGAAACCAGGCATGAGGCTTCCAAGCAGCTGAGCTGTCTCTGATTACCCCGCAGCAAGCAGCCCTATGGAAGCAAATACCTTAAGAAAACAGAAGGGCTGACTGGGGGGAAGGGGCAGGAATTTAAAAGTAAAGAACCTGAGGGCTAGAAGGTGCCGTGATACCATGGAGCCCACATTGCCACAGAAGGAGCGAGGCCCGGATGAGAATGCATTCCTTCTGAAACGACTGCAGACCAGGGGAAGGAGGGTGCTATTAAGTGGCCAGAGTCATAGGTTTCCTGGCTGACACTGGGAAAGCAAGCCAGGTTTGAGCAATTATCCATTCTGGAAAAACACAGTTGGCTGCCCATCGCATGGAAGCCACAGGAGACAGGGCCCGGGCCCGGCGAGTGTTCCAGCCTCACATGAATAAGTCATGAGGCCACTGCGAGAAGATAGGAATCTCCGCTTCAGGACTAATTAGTCATTTCACTTAGCAAATCGACCTTCTTTGGGTGTGGCTGGTAGCTTTGCCAGACAGAAACACCTTCCAGCTAGGATTCCGGGCTGGGAGGTTGGCCGCCTGGGTCCTCCCTGAGGTTGCATGAACTTGGATCAAGTGATTACTCACTTCGGTTCCCTCTAACTGGCCTCCACGATGACCTTGCCCCCTCCCAAAGAACTTGGCCCTAGGAAGTGTTACCCCTTAGGCTGCTACCAGAGAAAAGCGTGGTCCACCCTGAGGAGGCAGCAGTGCCAGGGTCCGAAGTGAAGGAGTGGGCAACTCGGGCCTACCTCAGGCACAGGGAGAACCTTCCTGTTTGTTGGTCCAGGCCCTGCCTTTATCAAACTCCACCCTTCAGAGACCTGAAGGCTGTACAGACACACACAATGTTCAACCGGAAAGGGAGCTTTGAGATGAGGAGAGTGAAGACAGGGTATAAATTAAATGGAGTCACTTCAACCAAGCTGCCCAAATTATTAACGTTATGAAGGCTGAGACATGAGAAGACTCTATTCTTGTTCTAATGAGCCCAGGAACTTAAACTTTTTGAACTTTTGAGTCCTGCATGAGTACCTGGGTGTACATCAGACCTCCAGGTAACCCTCTGATTGCCTCCTGAGGACTCACATATCCAGTCTACCCAATATCCACCTGACATCCGCTATCCAGACTGCCTGACATCTCACTGATGACCATCCTGGACCAATCCTAGGGGTAATGATGCAGGCCTGGTTATTCGCAATAATGCACTTTTCACTACAAGAACTCGGCTTTTCTTTCTTTTTTAGAACACTTCTGGGTTTCTGTCTAGCTGTATTCCCAGTTTACAAATTCTAAGACCCTTGAATAAGTCTTTGTCATTTATTTCTGAGTTTGTTTGACATATAGTATCTGATAGTCCAACGTGCTGGTTTTCCAGAGGAAGAAATGAGAACCCAGAGAGTGAGTGACTTGTTCAAAGCCCCCTGATAATTTAGGAACAAATCACCCCTTCTTAGGTTTTCATTTTTTTCCCCTGGAAAAGCAGAGTGTTGGACTTTTAGAAACTCTCAAAGGTCTCAGGTAGAACCTTGTGTGGTTGTCCCAACAGGTGCTGGCCGAGACCAGAGGTCCACAAACACTTTCCCCTGCCAATGGTGTATTTATCAGAGATCTCAGCTTACATCTAATAAAAATAAAAAAATAAAAAACACACCAGACCTAATCCTGCAAAAAAGTTAATACAATTAAATAAAAACAAGACATGCCACAGTTGAGGAAGGAGAGACAAATTATCAGAGAAGCATGAGGCATAGAGTAAGAGGAGGCAGGTGGGAAAGGATGAGGAGGTCGGGGCAGTAAGTCAGGACAGACAGCAGAAGAAGGTATGACAGGGTCAGGGACCTGTGCCAGCTGCAGACAGGCAGGAGACAAATAGCCTGGCTGACCCACGGGGCCTTTCCATAACAAGGACACCCTCTCTCCTGCCCATGCCCTGAGAGACTAGGACAGCATGTTCCAGGTGGGAACCGTCACTCTGAAGTTCACAAGCAGCTAACCTCGGGCTCCTATGAGTTCTTCATATGAGAGCCTTCCATTGCCAGTCTATGGGGGTCCATGACCCACTTGACCATAGGCTCAGGGGACTGCTTGGGGAGAGAGACAGGTGCATCAGCACAGGACCTAGTGCACAATGAGGGCACTGACCCCACAGGTCTCAGACAACTCCAGGAGGAAAATGGGACAGCAGGTATAGCGGGACGTCTATGTCCTAACCCCCGGAACCTGTGAATGTGGCCTTATTTGGTGAAAGGGTCTTTGGGGATGTACCCAATTTAAGCATCTTGAGATGAGACCATTCTGGATTACGTGGGCGGCCTAAATCCAATGATAGGTTTAAGGGTGAGACAGAGGGAGATTGAACAGAAGAGGAGGACTGAAGAGAGGCCCGCAGGGGAGAAGGTGATGTGAAGGCAGAAGCAGAGATTGCAGGGATGCTTATACTATCCAAGGAATGCCATGGATACCACAGCCGCCAGAATCTTGGTGAGTGCCATGGAACCAATTCTCCCTCAGAGCCTACAGAAGAACCAACCCTACCCACGCCTTGATTTCAGACTTCTGGTCTCCACAAGTGTGCGGGAATAATCGTCTGTTGTTTTAAAGCACTTAGACTGTGGTCATTTGTTATGGCAGCCCCAGGAAACTAACACAGCAGGGAAGGGAGATGGAACTCAGGCATGGGGTTTTCAGCATTCTGAGAGAAGGTGTCACTCATCTGTATGTCACAGGGGTCATGAGGTCTGTGGCAGGGGGACCTTCCCAGGAGGGTACCCAAGAGGACATAGCAGCCTCTGGCTCCTGAGAACTTCAGGCTGGCTGGGTGCAGGGCCATGAACAGGAGCCCACCCCGCCCCACCCGCCCTGCCCCACCCCGCCCTGCCCTGCCCCCTCATCAGGCACTGGCTGCCTCCAGCAGGGCCCACAGCCTCTTAAAGATTCTGCCCAGAGCTGAAGTCCTGTCCACCCCCCCCCCCAGCTGCCTCTGCCTGACCCTCTTTATCCATGAGCTCCCCAAAAGTGACTGGGCCATCCTTCTCCAGCAAGTTTCTCAGAGTCCATTATCATAGAGAGCATGTAGGTCAGTGGAAAGTGTTCTGGCTTTAGAATCAAACAGACTGGATTTTAATCCCAGGGTAACCTGAGGTCGGAGTGATTTGACCTCTCTGAGCCTCTGTTTTCTCATCTGTAAAGTGGGATAAATAATCACTGCCACATAGGTTACTACGACCATTAGAAACAGCACAGGAATAATGCCTAGCCTATGGTTTGCTATACAACAGGAGGGCAATAGCCCTGGCCAGTGGGGTTCAGTTGATTGAGCGTCATCCCATGCACCAAAAGATCTCCGGTTGGATTCCCAGTCAGGACACATACCCAGATTGTGAGTTCAATCCCTGATCAGGATGCGTACGGAAGGCAGCCAATAAATGTTTCTCTCTCTCTCTCTCTCTCTCTCTCTCTCTCTCTCTCTCTCTCCCTCCCTCCCTCCCTTCCCTTCCCTTCCCTTCCTCTCTCTCCCTCTCTCTCTCTTTCTTCTCTCTCTCTCTTTCTTTCTCTCTCTCTAGAATCAATAAAAATATATTTTTTTTAAAACAGGAGGTCAATAAATGGTAGCAATTATCATCATCATTATTTACATGAATAACAAAGTGTTTTTGGAACTTTGACCTGAGCCCACCTTGTTTTCATTGCTGTGGCCGATACAAAGAAATCCACAACATGGGCTATTCTCAAGGGCTCTGACTCAGCAGAGTTGGAGAATACCTACTGTGTTCCCTTTTCTTATTGCCTTCAAGTCCTTCCTTCCCCAGTCACTAGGTGTGACCTCAGTCCCCTACGTACCTCTAATAATCACCCAATAAATATTTGTTATGAGATTAATGAGTAAATGACATTGAGTCACCCAACCCCTTGAAATGTCAGTTTTCTCATCTGTAAAATGAGGCTAATAGCATCTACCTAGCCTTCTGTCTCACAGGGCAATTATAGTCTAAACCAAGCAGCAACCATAGAAGGCCCTCAAGGCAAAGCCCCCCACAAAACCCCAAACTACACCTCAAAAATTGTCCCATTTACAGAGGTTGGCCATGCTGAGTCCAGGGCAGTCACAGCGAGGTCTGGCAATGCTCACATCTCCCCGTGCCCAGAGAGCCTGCATAGCAGGACCTGGGTAGGTCCACATCTTACTGGGCGCAAACCTCCCTGCCTTTCCTGGTCTGGAATCAGACAGAACACTTGGCTTAACTTCTGACGCTGCCTCTTCCTGGCTGTGTGACCAGGTCACTTAGCCTCTCTGAGCCTGTTTTCTATAAAAGGAGGGCTAATAGTCCCTGCCTGTCTAGAAATGCAGCCATGAGAATTGAATGAGATAATGCACATGAATGTGCTTCATAAACTGTAAAAGTTCCATACAAATGTAGGTAATTATTACGATTAGCATTGTTATGTAAGAAACAAAAGACATGCACAGTGGTGTGAGCCTTGGAGCCTGGAACAGAGTAGGAGCACTCAAATGCCACTGCTCCTTTCAATTTTGTTGACTTGGAAACCTTCACCATCAAATTTCGAAATCCTATCTGGCTTTGCCAAGGAACCAAAAATATTCTAGCCACAACTCGGGAGAACCACAAGATAAAGCATTTCCATAATGGGAACCGCTGGGCTTCAATCAACTCAGCTGCTTGGGCCAAAAAGCATAGTTTTTTTAAAAAACACCACACACCACAATTCAGCCTCTCCCCCAAAACACACATCTTTTCTCCTAAGAAAAGAAAAGAAGTGGAAACCAACTTTAAGTGAAGTTGAACTCTGAGGCATTCATTCTTGGAAGGCAGGCCTTCCCGGGTGAGGGGGGCATACACAGCATTCTCATTATGGTCCGCCTGCAGAGAGCATTCTAGTGGGGGAGGGCAAGGAAAGAGGGGCTTCCGGCCCCTTCCAAAGACTGTGAGGACTGGACCTGTGAGCCCAAAGAGGCAATCGCTGCCGCAGACTCAGAAATTAGCTCTACTAATCCAGCTAAAAAGCTAAACAACCATAAGACTTCCATTCTAGCTGTTTTCATTAGCCAGGTACAAAAAAGGCCTCTAGACCAAGTACCTACATTTCTTGATGCAGCAACCCTGTGCTCCAATTTCCTGCTCCCCAACAAAAGGCCTCCCATACAGCATCAGCAGTCCAAAGATGAAGGGCCCTCCAGACTGGCCGAAGGAGCCTCAAAGGAGACCCCCCTTTGGCCCCCGCCCCTGGGCCTGCTGAGTCACCCCAACTGAGCAAAAACTCCCAGTCCTGGGTTCAGGGCTGATACATTAGGATCCTACCTATTCATTAATGTTTCACACTTGGGGCTGCCTCTTCCTCCAAAGACCCCTCAGTCCTGTCTGGAGGCTGCAGGTTCCCTTTGGAGGTTTTTGTTCTCTGGTACAAAACTCTAAATCACTTGAGAGGCAGCCTGGGATGGTGGGAAGAGTAAATGCTGGCTGTGGCCAATGTGATTCAGTTGGTTAAGCATCATCCCATGCACCAAAATGTCACTGATTTGACTCCCGGTCATGGCACATACCCAGGTTTTGAGTTAGTTGGTGGTAGGTAATGGGAGGCAGCCAATCAGCCTATTGATGTTTCTCTCTCACATCCATGCTTCTCCCTCTCCCTTCCTCTCTCCCTGAAGATCGATAAAAAATTAAGAAAGAAAAAAGAGCAAATGCTTTGCAGGCAGATAGACATGAGTTTAAACCCAATTCTGTTGCTGACTGGTTCTGGGGCTTTGGAAAAGTGACTCTCCTGGCCCTGGTTTCCTCATCCCTAAGAAGCAGTTCATTTTCTAAAGATTAGTAATAATGAATGGAAGGCTCATGACAGATGATTCATCAGTGGTAATTATTATTATAACTAGAGGCCCAATGCACAAAGATTGGTGCAATAATGGGCCTTCCTTCCCCTGGCTGCTGGCACCACCTTCCCTCAGGCCCAGAGCTGCCTTTCTGCCTTTGCTCTGGCCCAGAGCCTCCTTTCCCCGCCTTCCCACGCTGCCCAGAGGCCCATCGCTGCTGGGGTGGTGTGGAACGCCTGTGTCATTGCCATGGTGATGACACAAACATCCTGTCCCAACCCTGGCAACTCGGCACCTGGAAATGCAAATTAACCCACCATCTTTGTTGGTTTATTTGCATATACACTCCTGATTGGCTGGTGGGCATCACAAAGGTACGGTCAATTTGCATCTTTCTCTTTTATTAGTGTAGATTGCATCCCCACTGCCATGCTACAAATTCTAAGGCCTAGTCCCTCCTTCATACCTGGCTCCTCCTACCTTTGGCTCACATGTAACTACTTATCAAAGTGGCCAGTTCTCAGACCTGCCCCGTTCTGGGCCAAGCCAGGCCTGGACTCTGCAGAGTACAGTGTTAGCAAACAGAAAGCACTCCAAGCAGTAAGTGTTTGTTTACTTAGAAAAAAAATCCTGAAATCGCAAGTGATTGGAATTTTTCCCACCACATTCTGCTTTCATGAGTACAAATCATTAAGTAAACACAGGGTTTATTTAGAAGAATAACTTCTCCCATATGAACTTCACTCTTCTCTTGACAGCTATGTTACTACACAATGTCCAGTAAACAAAACACAATGATTTGAGGGACTTAGAAGATTCTGAAAGTTCAGACCCTTTAAGTAAATTATTTTATTTCTAACACATTGCCCTTTACAAAAGTAACTTGTGGTCATTGTAGACACTGTGGAAAATAGAAAAAGGAATATGAAAAAATCAAATTAGTGGCAATTTCACCATCTCTAGAGAATGTCATAATAAATATTTTGGGGTATTTTTCTGTGTGCCTCAAAGGTGTTTAAAATCACATAGAAGATTAAGAGAGCCAGCTGATGCCGGTGCCGACAAGACAGCAGCCGTGGATTGCCCACGATGGCTTCCTTGTCCTGTTTTCCCTTCTCCCCACCCCTAAACAACTTATTTGTTGGTGACACACCTACACATTGCGTAACTACATCTTGTCTTATCAGGGCTTAGTGAACTTCTACCCTTTGAGTGAGTTAATGCAGTCATCTCTGCTTTCCATTTTCCTACCACAGAGTCAATATTTACTAGCAGTGTTGCTAAAACATGCCCTGAATAAACTCGGCGCTAAGCGTCGCTGCCTAATGTCAGCAGCAGCAGTCTCGGCGGCACCAGAGGCTTTACTGTGCCACAGGCCACACCACCAGGTGAGTGACTCCTGCCCTGACTGAACAGGTGGGCCCCGGCCCAGCAAGGATGCTTCATAAATCCAGGAGGCTACTGCCAAAAGACATGTAAATATTAAGAGATGGGGAAACTGAGGCCCTGTGGCGGGAAAGACTTGCGTAGGCACATGTCACTCCAGAACCAAAGCCTGGATCCCTGCACTCCCACACCAGCACTCTCTCATTGCACTGTCTCATTGAATGAAGGTGGAAACAGCTGAGACGGCATTAGGGACAGAACCCACCTCATCAGGCCTGGATTTAAATGGGGCAAGTGCCGAAACCGGTTTGGCTCAGTGGATAGAGCATCGGCCTGGGGACTAAAAGGTCCTGGGTTCAATTCCGGTCAAGGGCATGTACCTTGGTTGCGGGCACATCCCCAGTAGGGGGTGCGCAAGAGGCAGCTGATCGATGATTCTCTCTCATCAATGTTTCTAACTCTCTATCCCTCTCTTCTTCCTCTCTGTAAAAAATCAATAAAATATATTTTAAAATAAAATAATAAAAATAAATAAATGGGGCAAGTGCTGCTCTGAGATGGTTAGTTTCTCCCCAAAACTGGCCTGGTCTCAGAGAGTGATGAGTAAGGAAATACCATGGCATCGTCAGTTCTCTTGTTTCTTGCTGGAATTCATTCATTCATTCATCTCTCCGTGGGACAAGTTTTTACTGAGCCCCGCGAGAGGAAGGCATTACTTGCTTCCCCAAAGCAGCGCCACCTGCCCACCTCTTCTGAAAAGAATCTTTTTGAGGAAATATCTATAGGAAGGAAATATAGAAAACATAGTTTGGGGATAGATCCTTGGCAGCAGGCCTCTAGAGAAAAGTCCTTATTCCTAAGAGCACCTCGGGTACTAAAAGGAACAAGTCAAAAGGGAGAGGAAAGATGGCTTGCTGTGATACCAAATGCCTGTGGCGTTTCTGTGGTGGAGCAGAAAGAGCAAAGGAGCTGGAGTGAGGAGACCCTGCATTCAGACCCCACTTGCATCGCCAAAATGTCGCACGGCCAACATAAGGAAAGTATCTTGCCTAAGGCCACACAACGTATTGGTGGCCAAAGTGGGACTTGAATCAAGTCTTTACTCCAAGTCCATGGCTAATGGCTCAGATACCACAAATGACTCTTTCTACTTCTCACATTGCCCCAAGAAAGCCACACCCCTGATCTGGAAATTCCATGGCAATAGGCCTTCCCTTCATCTCCTCAGCTGAGATCAGACCCTGTCCGAAAAAGGAAAGCCCTTGCCCCCTTCTCTCCCCGGGACTAGATACTCCACTCGGGTTCACAGAACCCGGCTCAGTCACTTCCCGGGAAACAGAAGCAAGACAGAAGTCACTAGGCTGACCCAGCGCAGGAAGAAGCTGTGATGTGGTACATGAGAGGGAGAACAAGTGAGCATTCTGTACCGCTACGGAGATGTCAAACAGCTCTGCACACTGGCCTGCTCCCCTGCTCTGCCCCCTCCAGGCAAGAAAACAAAGAAGGTTGTGTGTGCAGAGCTGTGATGAAAACGATGCTGCTGCACTTCTACGGGCTCCTGGGCTTGTAGACACAAACTCAAGGCCTGAGGCTCAGCTGGCTGAGCACAGTTTATGGCTGCACTAGCCCTTGTGTTTGCTGAATGCTTACTGTGCATCCCACCGTAAGCTAGAGGTGGTGAAAACACTAAGAAAGGTAAACCTTGGCCGCTGTCCTCAAGGGTCTCACAGCCTGGCTTGGAATACAGAATGCACCTCCAGAAAATCTTCTACTTTAGAAGAACTATGTATGAGGCCCAGACTCTAAGAGCTATGGATGCTTGAAGCTGGAAAGGTGGCTGGGGCAAGTACGCAAGGCTTTAAATGGAAAGGGGGTATTTTCGCTGGATTTGAGGGCTGAGCAGAACTAGTGGATGAGAGGAAGGGAGATGAGAGAGAAGGTGCTCAGAAGAAGGAAGAGCATCTCAAAAGACATGGACAGCAGCTAGAGGGGAGCAAGTATAGAGAGATAAGTTTGGCCAGGTAGAGTGGACAAAGTAATGGGACTGGTTACACCCTTCAGTTTAATCCGCCAGCCACTTATTCCTGACTCTGCATCACAGAATATAGGGAAGACATGGCTTAGACATTGGCCTAGAAGCACTTACCCTGCAGAGAGGAAACTAAGGTGACAATAAAAAGGGGAGGTAAATGCATTAGAGACATACATCTGTGGGTACAGAGTACAGTGTTACAAGAGTAACCATCCAAATGCGGGTTCATATCAGCAAGAGTCATTTATTCTTGGCAATGCTCTCGGGGCTGGCTATTGGGCAATCTCATAGAGAGAAAAGAATGTATACCACACTGCTACTCCTAAATGACCACCTGCAACTATTAACATGTAAATAGTTTAAGTCCTGTTCTCAGTTAATGGTCATCTTCTTCCAAGCATTAGGCAAAGTGTCTCCAGATTTATTTTTGGGAAGTTCTCATTTAGGGAGAGTTTTGAAAAGCCAGCATTAGCTAAAATGAGGACGTGAGCTAAGACACATACAGGCATACTTCATCCAGCAGACAAGTCCCCTAAAGAGTGGACTTCTTAAAAGTCAAGTCACTTCTTTTAATGTCCAAGAAAGAAGAACTTGCTGTGCTCAGTGAACACTTCTGTGAAGAGCAGACTGTTTAACATTTTTAAAAGACTCGAAAGAGCTCACAGTACATGGAAGGGGTTAGATAAATGGCATTGCGGGGACCCTCCAGCCTAATTCTAATGGTGTGATGACAGATTTCCAAACCCCTTGGAGTATCTCTGCCAGGATTTTTTTTTCTAGAAGAAGATATGGGAGACTCATTGTAAGTACCAGTATGGAGTCCTCACCAAATCTTTACCTTCCCTCACTTACTAGTCCTTCAGCCAAGGGTTCCCCGAGTCTGTTCTCTCTGCATGAAGGATACAGGCAGTGACCCCTTCATCCCTTGTACATGCCCTTGACCGGAATCGAACCTGGGACCTTTCAGTCCACAGACCGAAGCTCTACCACTGAGCCAAACCGGTTTCGGCCCCTTCATCCCTTTATGGCACCTCCAGGTCCTCATTGCCTCATGTTCTCTGCAGTGATTCACTCCTCCTGGGCCCACCTCCCAAGCCCTTTTCTCTATCCAGTACCATTAATCTTTCTTCCAGCTCAAAACCAGTAGGAAGCCCAAACTCCTGAGCATGAAATATTTAAAAAGCAATTTGTTCTATGTGACTTAAGAAATGCATGTTAAACTTTTTCAGCTTAGGAGATATTGTAAAGTATAAGTAAAAAACAATTAAATCATTCATTACCCCTCTACCCCTGTGACTGATATTATAAAACTTTAATGACTGGCTTAGGCTTCTGTCCATCCTCTACTTGCTACTCTGGGCTTGCCCACTGCTTCCCTGCTAGACCTGTCATCCAGTTTCCAGGGACCCAACCCCCCAAACATACCTTGCATTATCCTGTCCATGAAGGTGGCTCAAGTCCATCTATACCTGGAATGCCCACCCTCCCTGCTCAACCTATCCAAATTCTACCCATCCTTCAGTGTCCCGCTTAGCTCCCACCTCCCAAAACCTTCTCTGGCTGTGCCGGGCCATGGAGGTAGCCAGGCTCTGAACCAGTATCACATGTATTGTCTGGATGTTTTTTTCAGCTGCACTATATCCTGGCAGCTCTTGAATTGCTGCTGAGCCTGATACTCTCATGGGTGTTTTTGTATATTTATTTAAGGTTCGCTTATTTACCTCTATAAGCTCCTAAAAATATAAACTATATCTTTGCATCCACTCCTCTCCCTACCCTAGTGCCCATCAAAGCATCTCCTACACAAGACATGTCTGACAGGTATTTCATAGACTTGTGAGATTCTAGAGCTGAGGGGGAAAGAGGGACTGAGGAACAGAGAGGAGGAGAAGGTTAAAGTGCAAAGCCAGAATAGAGACCCCAGAATATGAGCCAACTGAAACCAGAACTCATTCGAACATTTACTGTGCACCTACTATGTGCCTATCGCTGTATAAGGCACTGGAAAATGAATCGGAATGACCTCCAGAACCTGTGACCAGAGAGCTCACTGGACTGCGAGCTGTTCTAGAGGTGGTGTAGAAGAGGGTGCGAGCAGACTCAAAGGCACACCATAACAACTAGAAAATCCACAACATACTGCGGAACGTAGAACAGGTGCACCCAACCCTGCCTGCAGTCAATATACCTGCAGTAATCAGGGCAGGCTTCCAGGAGGAAGCAAAGCTTGAGCACACGCCTGGAGGCTCTACACTGGGTGAGACAGAGATAAGAACAGGAAAGAATGCACACAGGAATGGGAAGTGAACCTAGAGGCCATCCAGGCATTAGCTTGTGGAATCACTGCATCTTCAGTGGTAGCTCCGTTCCCTCCTCACATTCTGCACTGAGTCTCAGAGAGAAACTATTTTAGCTAATTACCACTGCTCCTACTGGGCAGAGCTTTTTCAGCCCAGCGTCTCATAGCCAATGAATTAGTCACTCTTGAGCCAAGTGACCCTCCCTGCCAATCAGAGGCCACCCCCGTACAAGGGCCAGCTCAGCTCAGCTCAGTTCAGTTCTATGGGGCAGAAGGCTGGGAGGGATCTGGAGAGAGAAAAGGAGGGTAGTTTTTGTTGTTTTTTAAAATATATATTTTATTGATTTTTTTACAGAGAGGAAGAAGAGAGGGATAGAGAGTTAGAAACATCAATGAGAGAGAATCATCAATCAGCTGCCTCTTGCACACCCCCTACTGGGGATGTGCCCGCAACCAAGGTACATGCCCTTGACCAGAATCGAACCCGGGACCTTTCAGTCCACAGGCCGACGCTCTATCCACTGAGCCAAACCAGTCTCAGCAAAAGAGGGTAGTTTTAACAAGAAATGAGTGTTGAGTGTGGTAGACACCATGAAAGAGTGGGGGTCGGTAAGGGAATCCAAGCAGGGATCTAGTGTGAGCAAAGGGACAGAGGTAAAAATAACATAACCGGCTGGGTAGCATTTTTAAGCCTGAGTTTCTCTAACGCTGAGGTGACATCCCAGTCCAGAGCCTCCTCTCCGGAGTGTAGGGTTACAATTAATCAGGTGGCATCTTATGAGCTGCACGTCAGTAATGCTTATTTATCTAAGGCCTGTTACTACAAGGAAGACAGGGAAACACCTCCTTTTGCTGCATCTTTTGAAGACCAAGCTTTAGTGAAACGGAACATGCAGAACAGTTCTGAAGACACCTAAGAAAACATGGGGTAAACTCTGCCTTCCTGTGACTAACAGGCCTGATAGGGGGGAGGGGGGGTTGATGGGGGGGGGGGGCTGGCGTACAAGCTCTAAAGGCTGCTCTGGAGTTGAAGAACATGTTAACCAGCAAGACCAGAACCCCTCGGCTTCAGAACAGTGGAACTGATCTCTCACGCTTCACGGGAAAGTACCTGGATAAACAGGAGAGGAACACAGGCTGTCTGGTTCACCAGCTTGTACATCATCAGGGAGAAGAAAAGCCGGCCCAGCAGGAAGACTCGTTTAAAAAGCTGCTGAAAAGTCAGGCTGAGACTTAACATCTGAAAGCAACACAGCAAGTCTTCCCCTTGTAGTGGGTCCCCAAGTCAGCTACTTAAGAATCTAGATCAGCCGTGGGCAAACTACGGCCTGCGGGCCAGATCCAGCCTGTTCAGCTGTTCTATCTGGCCCATGGAGCAGAAAGAGCAGCGGGTTCTCTTGCTCTCCCCTCCGCTTCTTCACCAGCAGCCCAAGATGAGAGTGCCAGCATGGTTAGGTTGCTTTTGTTCCGGCCCTCCGGTCCAGTTTAAGAACCCATTGTGGCCCTCGAGTCAAAAAGTTTGCCCACCCCTGATCTAGACAATTGTCTCCATTTGACAGAAGACTGCTCATTGTGCCACATTCAAATAAATCTGTTTTACATTATTAAAAAATCATAACATAACCAGAGAGAGGATAATAAAGAGACTTGTTATAAGGAAGAAAGAAATAAACCAACATCTCTAAGAGCCTACTGTGTCTCCAGTACCATTTTGAAAAAATGATCTTGGAGGAGAAACCAAGATGGCGGCATAGGGTAGACACCCGAATGCAGCCTACCACAACAATTTTGAATTTAGAACTGGAAAACAAGGGAAACATTGCCCTGAAGCACCGGATGGCTGGCTGAGAGGAGGCTCTACCATCTGGGAAGGAGAGAAAAGGCACGTTGAGCCTCAGAAACTGTGCAGGTGCGAAAGGAGAACTGTGCACGAGAAAGGGCAGCCGCAGAGTTCGCTGCTGGCTTGCTCACAGCACGTGCGGAGAGGGCAAGCCGAGTTTGCTACTGGCCTACTCCTGGTGCGTGGAGAGGGCGGGCCGAGTTCACTGCTAGCCTACTCCCAGTGCAGAGAGGGCAGGCCGAGTTCACTGCTGGCTTACTCCAGGCACACAGAGAGGGTGGACAGCTAACGAGCGACTGGCTTTCTTGTTCAGGAGGAAAACAGAATCACCCTATTGCTCTGATAGATGGCCCCAGTCAGGGAGAGGTCGGACTGCCAGGCAGCGGACAGAGATCTCTCGGAGGTGTGTGAAGCCAGTGGCCATTAATGCTGGACTCAGGGAGGAGCCGAAAGGATACCAAAGCTTGTCTTCACCACCCCGAGACTCCGCCCCATCCAAGCTGAGCACAGAAGCTCTCCCAGAGGCTGTTTTTCTCTAAGGAGGGACTGACAAAAATCCAAAGCTTGTCTGCGCCTTTACCAAAGAGGTGTGCGTGCCTGCAACCAATCTTTCGGGACACACCGCGAAAAGGACTTTTCTAAGGCGAGACTGACAGGGAACCAAATATTGTCTGTGCTACCCTGAGACTCTGCCCCACTCAAACGGAGTACAGAAGCCCTCCTAGCTGAGACACTTCTGATCCTCACAGCCAATTGGCTTGGAGATCAATGCTTCCCAGTGGTGCCAACAATAAGCAAGGCTCAACAAGACTGCACACACAGCCCACAAAGGGCTGCACCAAGACTGTCCAAGACTGATGATTCTTGGGGAATAAGGGAGTGGGGGATGCGGGAAGAGACTGAACAAAAAACTGTGCACCTATGGATGAGGACAATGGGGGAGGGAGTAAAGAGCAGAGGGTGGGGTGGGAACCTGGTGGAGGAGAGCAGTTGGGGGGGGAGAGGAACACATTTGTAATAATCTGAACAATAAAGATTTATTTTTTTTAAATGATCTTCGACCTAGTTGTACCTTCTACATCCCAAACCCTTGGCGTGTGTGTGTGTGTGTGTGTGTGTGTGTGTGTGTGTGTGTGTTCTAAATTGCTTCTGTGATTCAGATGCATTGCTCGGGATGGACTGTACTACTGTTTCAGTCACAATCTCATCCAATCTCTGGAGTCAGAAGAGATCTAAGTTTAAATCCTGGCTTGATAAAGTAGGTGGTATGTTCTCCATTTCATAGATAAGAGAGACCAAGGCTCAGAAAGGTGAAGTAACTTGCCCAAGGTCACAGGCTGGCAGTAGTAAAGCTGGGATTCCTACCCAGGTTTGACCCTGAGCCTGAGGGACAAATTCTTGGCTGTGTATTGATTGGAGAGGAGTGGGTCAGCTGCCCAAAGAAATGGCCCGGACACAGGCCTTCCCTATAAGGTAGCAGCTAGAAAAACTAGAGGGCTTGCAGCGGAGCCCAGCCAGCTGAGCCAGCATCTGGCCATGCTTTCTGAACTGCAGGGAGCTGACGTTTGGTCAGAGACACGCCATGGACCCCAGGAAGGATCCTATGTCAGAGTTCAGATGAGACATCAGGAAGGATTTTATAGCCCCAAACTCTGGAAACATGCAGAGTTAGTCTCGCCGAAACCGGTTTGGCTCAATGGTAGAGCGTCGGTCTGCGGACTGAAGGGTCCCAGGTTCGATTCCAGTCAAGGGCATGTACATTGGTTGCGGGCACATCCCCAGTGGGGGGTGTGCAGGAGGCAGCTGGTTGATGTTTCTCTCTCATCAACATTTCTAGCTCTATATCTCTCTCAATTCCTCTCTGTAAAAAAATCAATAAAATATATTTATAAATAAATAAATAATCATTCTCTAAGAAATCTTTTCAGGATTGCTACTCGGACCTGTGTTAATAAATAAATACCTGGGGGGACCCAGCCTTATCCCCACGCCATCTGGCCTCCCTGCTCTCAGAAGTTGGGACTGGGTCCTTGTGCCTCTTCTCTGCAAAACGTGGACAAGTACTCACCTGCCTGCCTATCCCACTGGGGAATCTCACTGGTTAAATAAGGTAACAGAGGAGAAGCTGCCCAACCCAGCTCCTCCCTGTGAGTCCTTCCAGGCACCTGACCGCTGGGCTTTCAGCACAGTGAGGTCCGCGTCTGCAGCCATGTGCCAGGCACTTGCCACATGCCAGGTTATACCCCTTACATCTGTGGCCGGAATGAGGGGAGAGGGAGGGAAGTCAGACGTAGCTTTGTGTCTGGGAGAAACTTTAAAGGCCTTTGATTCCAGAAAAGAGAGACCTAGAGTCCTAGCTGGTTTGGCTTAGTGAATAACGCATCTGCCTGTAGACTGAAGGTTCCAGGTTCAATTCCTGTCAAGGGCACATGCCTGGATTGTGGTCTTGATCCCAAGTGTGGGGCACGCACGAGGCAGCCAATCAATGATTCTTTCTCATAACTGATGTTTCTATCTCTCTCTCCTTCTCCCTTACTCTCAGAAATCAATAAAAAAAGATATGTTTAAAAAAAATTTTTTAAAGAGATCTAGAGTCCACTGAGGCAGTGGTTGCAACAACAATGAACTGTCTATATATGAAAGAAGCAGGGATCTTCCTTGGGTGGTAAGGAAAAAGGATGGTAGCTGGTTTGGGGCCGGAAGCAGGGTCCTGGAAGCCCCCAGCATCATTGCAGAGGTCAGAGGTCAAGAAGCAGAGGTGTCTGTCTCCTGCTTTAAGCCGTTTCCCTCTTTACACCAAAATTCCTCTCACTGCCCCCCACGCCTGACATGGAACTCAGTTTACTCTTCAACCAGCCTCAGTGGTGAGTTCATCCTGAGCCAGGGTCACACACAGAGCCCAGCCTGTCTCAGAGGAGGAAGGGGTCCTCGGGTTCAAGCGCCGGAGGCGTGAGGAGGATGTGAGCACTCCCCGGGGAGAAGCAGAGAGGCTGGGGCAGGAACCCGACTTCCTGTTGCCCTGGAATGGAATGCTCATCTTTCCTCTTTGGACGTGAACGATGGGGCCCCAGAAGGCTGGAAAACGTGAAGAGACTCAGAGTCCCCAGGTTATTTCAAGAACCGTGTGAGGCAGAGACCATTACGACGAAGAAGCAGAGCCTAAGAGAGCAAAGCTGCCTCCTGAGGCCCAACAGCTCACAGTAGCAGAGCCAGGGTCAAACCGGGGCCCGGCAGCTCCAAACGCCCAGCATGGCCACCACCGGACTAAGGCTCCCAGCTTCATCCCCGAGCCCCTCCTCCTGCCAGGAATGGCTCAGTGCCCTTCTCTGCCTCCTCCCTCCGCTGCCTGTCTCCCCTCCACCCTGTCTCCTCTCTCAGTTGGCAGGGGTTCCTCCAAAAGATGAATAGGAACGCTTTGCCTCCTAGAGCCACGCTGTGCCCCTCAGCAGCTAAACTCTCCTTTCTAGCTGGTGGCCCTGCCCCCGGGGTACCACCTCATCCCAAGGTGGAAAGGACATTCCATTTCCCTCCAGGCCTTGTGGCCAAGCTACCAGGGGCCAGCAGCGCAGGGTCCAAGATGAGGGTCCTGAGTGAGGTCTCAGTGTTAGATGCCAGCAGCATGCGGGCGGGGGTGACAGGGAGGCAGTGCCAGCCCTGGACATGGATTAGACACAGGACAACAGGGCTCTCTCAGCAGGTCATCCAGTAAACCGCCAAGAGCACTAAGCAGTAGGACCCAGGGGACCCAAGGGTCAGAGGCAGTAAGGAAATCCTAGGCAGGTTGGCAGCTCAAAGAGAACACCGCACCAGGAATCAGACGCCGTGGGTTTAACTCCCAGCTCTGACACTAAAGTTGGAAAGTTCTCTGAGCTTCAGCTTCCTCATCTGCAAAATGGGGAAAAAGACCCACCTGTCCAGAGGATTAAGCCAGGTGCTGCCCCCCAGCCACACCCTGTGCCTGTCCAAGATAATCCCTAGCACCCAGAGAGCTCCTCGCCATTCGTCCCACCCTGCCTTCTCCTGAGAGGACCGCATTGGCCTTGGTTCTGAAACAGGGCTTCCCAGAGGTTCCTCAGGGGCTGTGTGAGGGAGGGGGGGAGGGGCAAGTGGACTTCTGTGCCCCTTTCGCCCTCCTTTCCGTACCCGCACCTTCACTTTGGCCTGTTTGTGTCCCGTCCCCCGCCCCACAGTAATCTATTTTTTAAAAGTTTTGCTCCTTAAATAGTAAACTCTGCTGAAGTAGATCAGCAGAAGGCATGCTTTTTCCACAAAAAGCCAGATGGTAAATATTTTAGGTGTTGTGGGCCAAGAAGCAAAATTAAGGGTATTATGCAGTCCTTCTACAACAAAGGAGAAAACAAAATTTCAATGAATATTTAATTGATGGGATTAAAAATGTCATGAGAATTGAGTTTTGTTTTGTCTAGGGTTTTTTGTTGTTGTTTTTTTGTAATACAGGTTTTCCAATGAGAAGAATGGAATTGGGGGGAGGGGGGCTGGGGCAGGGATTGGGGAGGATAACATTTTGTTGTTTAATTAGGTTCTGAAGTTAGTGTTCTCTATCATCAAATCTATTGGGACAATTCCTCTGTAAAACCCATTCTTTGCTCCAGGGCCATTCACAAACAGGTGGCAGACAGATTTGGCCACAGAGCTGTGGTTTTTCGTCCGCTGGACTAGACACTGCAGGAGCCCTTGCAGGTTCAAGTGCGTGGGCTCTGAAGCCTGTTGGAGCCTGCTGTGGGTCTGAGGCAATCTCCACAAGAGAGGCCTGAAGGCTGCAGCCATCGCCTCTGTGAGAGCCCGGGACTGCTGCCTCCCACGCTGCCCTGGGGCTCTACCACAGCCGAGGGGCAGGGTACCTCAGGGCCTACCTCCCACCATGCCTCCACTCTTACCCCTCACCTTCCCGCAAAGGAGAAAACAGGGGTACAGCACTCTTCATTGTCCTCAAAGCACCCCTCCCCAAGGAGCCCATCTCTCCCAACAGCACTCTCTCAGAAAGCTTTATATATATACTTGAGGAGGAGAAGAGACAGAGACAGAGAGAAAGAAACGTCAACTTGTTGTTCCGCTTATTTATGCATTCATGTGTTTGTTTTCTTTGTATGTATCCTGACCAGGGATTGAACCCACAACCTTGGCATATTGTGATGACGCTTTAACCAACTGAGCTACCCAGCCAGGGCCTCCAAGAACTTTCTTTTTAAATATATATATATATATATATATATATATATATATATATATAAATTACATATATATACATATACATATATATCAATTATATATATTTATATATATACATTTATATATATATTTATATATATATTTATATACCGTATTTGCCGGCGTATAAGACGATTTTTTGGCCCTGAAAAATACGTACCTATATATATATAATTGATTTCTTTACAGAGAGGGAGAGAGAGAGTCAGAAACATTGATGAGAGAGAAACATCGATCAGCTGCCTCCTGCACACCTCCTACTGGGGATGTGCCCACAACCAAGGTACATGCCCTTGACCGGAATCAAACCTGGGACCCTACAGTCTGCAGGCCAAAGCTCTATCCACTGAGCCAAACCAGTTAGGGCCAAGAACTTTCTTATAGAACCCTGCCCACCAGCTTCTAAAAGTAGAGACAAAGAAGTGGAATCTGCTCTAACTGGAATGGCTCAGTTGATAGAGCATTGGCCTGTGGACTAAAGGGTCCCAGGTTCAATTCTGGTCAAGGATGCATGCCCAGGTTGCGGGCTCAATCCCCAGTGTGGGGCATGCAGGAGGTAGCCCATCAATGATTCTCTCTCATTATTGATGTTTCTATCTCTTCCTTCCTCTCTGAAACCAATAAAAATATATATTTATAAAAAGAAGTGGAACCTTTTGCTTCAGTTCTGGGGTCTCCCAAAAACCTTGATCTCCTCTATGGATGGGGGGAGGGGGGGTTGCAGAAGGCAAAACCATCCATCTATGGGGAAGACCTCTGTCTCTGGTCCTGGTGGGTCACATAAGTATTCCTGGCCTTATTTTCACCCTTTGTAAAATGGGAGTTATTATATTTGCGTTGCCTGCCTCGTGTTGCTATCAGAACTTCAAATTATCCATAAAAATGTAATTAAATGAAAATAAAATGTAAACACCATTAGAAAAGGTAACATAGCAGAGAGAATAAGCTTTGGAATTAAGAGAGAAGCATAGGAAACTTCAACCACTTTCCATTTCCCTACAGCAAAAACAGTAATGTTTCTTTACAAAACTCTTGAATTACCAGAAATACATAAGGAAATCAAGCACATGTTGGTGACCTGGTAAACTGGATCAGTATTTCTAGTTTTAACCATGATGCAAATCAGTCATAACTTTTGACCTGGTATTTCACCCCTGGGAATTCACCAAACAGAAATAATGCAGAGAGAGGAAATTAAACAAATATGTCCACAGAAACATTTATTTTTAATAGTGAGAAACAATAGAAGAATATTAAGTAAACTGGGAATGTCTGTATAGCAGAATATTATGAAGTTAAGAAAATACGTCCTATATCTTTTTTTTAAGTGGGTATTCTTCAAAAATATCAGTGTCAGGCCCTAGCTGGTTTGGCTCAGTGAATAGAGCATCGGCCTGTGGACTGAAGGGTCCCAGGTTCAAATCTAGCCAAGGGCACATGCCTGGTTTTCAGGCTCAATCCCCAGTGGTGATCGCACAGGAGGCAGCTGATCCATGATTCTCCCATCATTAATGTTTCTATCTCTCCCTCTCTCTCCCTTCCTCTATTAAATCAATAAAGAAATATATATATAAAATATCAGTGTCAGGCAAATCAAAGGAGGGCCAAGGAGCCATCCAGAGTGCAGGAGCCCAAAGAAATACAACAACGAAATGCAACGCATGATCGGCACTGGACCTGGTTCTGCCGGGAGAAAAGCTGCTATAGAGTTCACTAATGGGAAAATTGACAAAACCGGAGCAAGAATGAGAGCTTAGATAAAAATATGACATCAGAGTTAAATGTCCTGAATTTTCAAACTGTACCGTAGCTATGAAAGAGAATAATCACGTCCTTAGGAGACATATAATGAAGTATTCAGGGATAATTAGGCAAAACGTCTGCAAGTGAGTCTCAAATGGTTTAGAAGCATTAATAAATAGATAGATAGAAAGGGAGGAAGGAAGGAGGGAAGAAGAAAGGGGGAGAGGAGCAGCAGGAGGAGGAGTTGGGGAGAGGAAAGAAGAGAGACAGGAAGTGACAAAATGTTAAAAATTGGGGTATCTGGATAAAGGGTGTATGGGAGTTCTGTTATTCTGAAACCTTTTATTAAATTTGAAATTATTTAAAAACAATAATTGTTTTCACTTAGATAGTCTCTGGTATATGAAAGGTACAAACAAAGGAATACTGAGTGTAAAAACAATAGAACTCAAAAATGTACATGCTGACAACAAGTAGAAAAGCAAGTGTCCACAGTACAAATAGGCATATAATGCTTTCCATTACCCCACTCAAGTACCCTCTTCAGCTCTCAGTTCTCATAAAGCAAACTGAGCTCAGTGAGACCTACCCTGGGGCGGGGGATTTGCCCTCCGCACCGGCCTGGGACTGAAGCGTGTGCAGTGCAGCCTCTTTGTCTGAGTGGCTTTGTGCTTTGTTTTCCTAACAAAGGCTGACAAAAGCACCTCTCTCCTTCACCCGTGGCTTCTGTCATCCAGGGCTCTCTACAGTCACCTGTCCTCTTGGCGGTCCCATCCCTTCAACCCTCTCCACGTGCCCTCTTGCCCCTCCCAGGCCTGCGGCTCCTCAGTGGGTAGTATAGCCCTTACTTTGAGCCAGTTACCAGCTATTTCCCGGATTAGCCTGTGAGAAGATGCCCCACCTAGGGTTAGAGCTTCCTCCGAACGAACAAACGAACAACACAAGTTTGGGGGAAGGGGTGTGGGGCATTAGCTCGTGGCCTGTTCCATCTTCTTATCGGATTAGCTTTTGAGAAGAATACCCCTGTTCCCCAACTTTCAGAGACTGAGTTTCTTTATCCCTAAAATGGGAATAAGAGCCACTTACCAAGGAGTTACAAAGATTAAATACAAGAATGTATATCTTGCTCGGCAGGTATCACTCAGCTGTTGAGCATCAACCTGTGAACCAGGAGGTCATGGTTTGATTCCTGCTCAGGGCACATGCCCAGATTGTGGGCTCAATCCCCAGCAGGGGGTGAGCAGGAGGCAGCCAGCCAGCCGATCAGTGATTCTCTCTCATCATTGATGTTTCTATCTCCCTCCCTCTCCTCTCTGAAATCAATAAAAATATATTTTTTAATGAATATCTGTAGGAAATGGAGGTAATTTTTGTGTTTCGTTTCCCACTGTGTGTGTGTGGAATCCTGGACGTTCATGGGCTCCAAGACCTTTGGAAGCTGGGGGGCTTGGCTGATGTTTCCTGCCTCAGGTTTAACTCAAGGCAGGTTCCAGACAGCTCTGCACTTACCTGATGGGTATCTGTGGGAGCTGAGCACTCAGTATAAAAGGCCTGGGCTGGACACTATGGCGGCAGGGAGGGGGAATGGATGGATAAAAGATGAAGCATGCAGGGAAAAGCCTTCAGTCCAGAGGGGAAGATGGCCAGGTGGACCCTTTGTGTAACATGAGATGTGATGACATTAGCACTTAATGGAGATGTGGGTCCAGGATAAGAGGTAATTAAAGCCACGGAAGGGGCAGGGGGAGGGTGGGGTGGATCATGAGAGGTTTTGCCAGGGAGACAGCCTTTGATCTGGACCCGGGAGGAAACGTTTAATTTTTCCAAGAGTGAGGGAACAGCAAGAACAGAGGGAAGGGGCGAGTGTTGGAGGATCTCTGGCCTCCGTCTCAGTGCTGCGATGATTCTCAAAATAGGAGATCTAAGGTGAAGCTGGCTCCAAAGAGCTGACAGCCCCACACAAGCGAACGTGAGGCAGGACAGGCCTAATCTCATTCCTGGGCAACGCCAGGGCTGTGGGCGCTGCTCCTTTGCCTCCGCGACCTGCCCCGTTTATCTTAGCACTTGGGGGAGTGTTAACTCTGAGCATATGTGTACCTCACGTAGACACAAAAGAGGAGGGGGTGTGTGGACATGAGAAACAACTGTCAAAAGATTAGAAGGGAAACTAGAAATAAAAATAGCTGCTGTATTAAGGCTACTAATCTTTTATTGGCTTATACTGTCTTCTTAGATGTTCTTATTTTTTTTAAAAAAACACTTGCATCCAAAATAAGTCTCACAGATCAATATACATGGCTGTAAAAAGATATTCAGTGCTTTTCATTAAGTGAAAAAGCAAATTGTAGCCTGATGGTCATCTGGGTCCACTTATGCACTTGCTTTGCTTAGAAAAGTTCAAACAGGCAGCAGAAGAACATTATTATCAGAGTTTTCCTGTGGGTGTGAGAGAGGGAGAGCAGAGGGAATTCTTTGTTTAAAAAATATATTTTGTTGATTTTTTTTACAGAGAGGAAGAGAGAGGGATAGAGTTAGAAACAATCGATGAGAGAGAATCATCGACCAGCAGAGGTAATTCTACTTTAACTCATCATAACTTTATGACCTATCCCATGCATCACCTCTGTTAAAAAAATTTTTTTTTTCATTTAAACAGAAATAGTAAAGTCCCTTTGTTTCAGAAAAGCTTTTCCCTGGAAAACCCTTTCACAAGGACCGAGGCAGGTAAACCACTATTACTGTTCTATAGTGCTGTGTGGTTGGACTGGGCTACAGCACCCAGCCTGAGTAAATCTGAGCTCTATGCATCTCCTGAAGGTTTTTATTTCTCTCACAAAGAGGTTGCCCAGGCTACCTCTGAGTGTGTGGTGAATGATCTTAACAACAGAGGACCCCTTTAGAGACTCAGATCCGGCCGACAGCCCTGTTAGTATGACCACCCCTGACAATTCCTCAGCTCCCAGGAAGGATGAGGCTTGAGAGCAGCGGACCCCTCTCTGCCCCTACACACGGAGATTCTGCAGGGTAAGGACCTCGCAGGGTGCCTTGCACATGTGAGCCTCCTGGGAGTGGAGGGCTTACGGGTGCTGTCTTCCCCCGGGAGGGCAGAGGGGGTGACAGGATGTGGGGGTGATAGTGAGGTAGGCTCCCCGAGAGAGGTGGGGACTGTGGATAAAAGTTGAATGTACATATGGATAGTTTTTTTCTGTTTGTTTAAACCAGTACAATGTAGTTGAAAAGCTTCTTTAAATTCCGTCTCCTATACTGCTTGCTTTGTGGCCTTACACAAATCACCTCCCCACTCCGGGCCTCACTTTCCTTGTCTATAAAATGGAGATTTGGACTAAATTCTTGTCGAGATCCAGTTCAATAGTAACATTCATTAATTTTATATTAATAAAATAATCTGATCATCTAAATAAAAGAAACCACTGATAATTGCATGCTGTTTTTACTCAGTTACTCTGTGTCTTTGTGCATGCGGTACTCAACACTGGACCTAACTACCAGTGCCCTTCCTGTAGGGCAGTGGTTGGCAAACTGTGGCTCGAGAGCCACATGCGTCTCGAGATCCGCGGTTTGCCACTCTGTTGACTAATGAGTTTGCCAACCACTGGACTAGACTAAATGTTACCGTGTAGCTGGAAACTGTGAGGATTAAGCAATTGTGGCTATTGTGTGCAAAGAGGTAAAGGGGAGTATATGACAGTTTGCCGACCACTGCTCTGGAGAATATCACTCCTTCCAAAAGGTTCACCTCCTGACTCTGACCCTTGACCTTCAAGGTCAAATAGAAATGACCACCCTCCCATATATTCTTCCCCCCACTCCCCAGAAGCATTCAAAATAAAGGAAAAAAACGAGTTTGCGCTCTGTGGGTCCTGACAGTGTGGCCAGAGCCCTAGACTAGGAGTCAGACCTCCAGTCCCCACATGTCTATCTCTGGCTGACCATGTAACCTTGTACAAGCCACTTCCTCTCTCCGATCCTAGCCTTGTCTGTAAAATGAGGGGTTGAGTGGCTTTTTCTTTACGAGCTCTACTCCAATATACCCCTGCTGTGCCCTAGGTGGCTACCAAGTCTGGGAGAGGCCAGAATCTGCACGCCAGCATTTCCCCCAACTGCTCCAGCACCCCCAGCAGGCTGCTGCCAAAACGTGAGTGCAGCCGAGGGTCTGCACTCAGCCCAGGGGGCAAGAAATCAGGTGAGATGTGCAGGGTCAGGAGCGGTCCCAGCCGAGCTCAGGCCCGCTGTCCCCATCCAAAGCTGGATGCTGCAGCGTTTCTCACAGATGTTCTTACTTGTAGAACAAAGACAAAGAAGGCCTCCAAATGAATCAAAAACATGTGCTTCAGGGACCAGACAAGGGCAGGAAGTGAAGTAAAAGATTCTTTGCTTGTTAACACATGGTTTTAGCTAAGGTATAACATACCTACAGGAAAATGTACATGTACATGAACATGAACGGCTTGATCTGTTTTCACGACATGCAGACAGCAGTGAAAACAGGCACCCCGATCAAGAAACAGAACAATCCTTATGCCCCACGAGCCCCCCGGGTGCCCCCTTCCAGTCACCAGTCCCCAAATAACCACCGTCTGACCTCTGGCACGTCTGATTCACGTTGCCTGTTTCAAACTTTACGCAAATGGAATTATACACTATGGGCCCTTGGAGTCTGGCTTCCTTCACTCGGCACTATGTGAGTTTCATCCCTCAGTACAGGTAAAAATGAAGAGTGACTGTCGTTCATTCTCATTGTTGCAGAGGAAGGACTTAATGAGGAGCTAAAATAAACAAGAGAGCCCTGAGTGTAGACCAGGAGGCAGACGTACTCACTGATGGCCCAGGAGGCAGACGTACACACAGCTCTCTCCAAAGTAAGAATGACGGCCCCCTCCACCTGCTGCTTTCCTGCTGAGTCCCACCCCTTCTCCTAAACTTGGTTTAATCCCCACAACTGTGAGGCCGGTACTGTTATTATTCCCATCACACAGGTAAGAAAGCTGAGGCCCAGCCGGAACTGGTTTGGCTCAGTGGTAGAGCGTCGGTCTGCAGACTGAAGGGTTCTGGGTTCGATTCCGGTCAAGGGCATGTACATTGGTTGCGGGCACATCTCTGGTAGTGGGTGTGCAAGAGGCAGCTGGTCGATATTTCTCTCTCATCGACATTTCTAGCTCTCTCTCTCTCTCTCTCTCTCTCTCCCTTCCTCTCTGTAAAATATCAATAAAATATTTTTTTAAAAGAAAGAAAGAAAGAAAGAAAGAAAGAAAGAAAGCTGAGGCCCAGAGAGGTTGAGTACATTGTCCTAAGGTTGCACTCTGTGTGACCCCTGAGGCCAAGCCCTCTTCACCATTCTGTGTTGACGGGGAGCTTGCTGGCTGCATCAGGCCCCACCTGTGACTCCAAGCTCATCTAGCACCGCTTGCCCCCCGCTCACGTTCTGAGGCCACACTGGCCTCCTGTCAGCAGCTCAGGCCCCAGGCTCTTGCCCATCTCTGGGCCCATGTCCATGCTGTTGCCTCTACCCGCTTATTAACCCCTCAATTCTCCAGTTAACAGGCTCTTGCTCAGAGCAGCCTTCCCTGACCCTCAGTCTAGACCTGCATCCCCTAGTCTCTCTTAGGGCACCCGCTCTCTCCTTCATGGCCCTTCCCACATGCTAAAATGATGCATCTGTGCCCTCGTCCACTTGTTTAGAGCTTTTCTCCACTAACGGAGCATAGGCTGCGAGAGGACAGGAATATTCCTGCTTGTGTACCCCTACCCTGGGCAGTGCCCAAGTATATTAAGTAGTATATTAAGGGAAGAAAAGAAGAGGAGGAGAGAGAGGTAGGCCTGTCCGTCCCTTCAGAAGCTGAGCAGTCATCTGGAGGCAGTTCTATTTCAGTTCATGGCCTCAGGCAAGACCTTCCCCTCTCTGAGCCCCAGTTCCCTCCACCGTCAGATGAAGGGCCTCTTAGAAAGGACCTCTAATGGCCTTCCAGCTCATCTGACCTCTACACCGCAAATCCTAGCGTGTCAAGCCATTCCAAAGGCCTCTACGGCCTCTCACCCACTCCATGTCTGGTTAGCGCTTAAGAAAAGTAGGTGGGGTCCCTAAACACTCCCCAGGCTGTGAGATACATGGGGCCTTCACCCCCTGTTACAGGGAATGATCAGAAAACGTGAGATCTCTCTAGTTCTAATAGTTCCAATACAATGCGGGGAAAAGACAGGACTAGGGAGGAATAACAGATGGATTCCCTAGGAAGCGGCTTCTACTTCCTTCTTCAAAGTCTCCCTCCTCAGGTCCCAGCTCTGGTGCCAATCTCATCCTACTCCACCCTTGTTATGTGTGTGGCCCCCACACACACACATACACACACACACACACACACACACACACACACACACACACGCTGGAGCTCCAGGAAGGTAGAGACTATGTGAGTCCTCCTTGTCTTTGTACCCACAGCACTTAGCACAGACCCCTACACACAGGATGTGGCCAAGGTTGGGCCACTGAATCAAATGCCACTGGCAGGGTCTGCTGCTAAGGATGCCGATTTTACCCTAGTGTCATCAAGGTCAGGAGAAACCGGAGGGCAGAGAGCCTGGCCTCTATTTCAGAGGCAGACTCCTCCTGCCACCCTCAGCTTCTGGCCCTCTGTCCTCCTCCCACCCTTTCACGGGCCCTGGATTGCCTAGGTCAGCGGGTCTCCGAAATAAGGCAACAAGTCATCCCCCCTGGGGTCTCTGCAGCACTTGCTCCCATGCACCCAGACATCCAGTCACCCAGGACAAGCACCGCCTGAACTTGAAGCATCTGCACCTCCCATTCTCCTCAGAGTCTGGCTCTGTCTTGTCTTTCAGAATTAAAGTAAAGAATGAGTCCTGACCCATGAACTCTATAAAGAGGAAGGGCCTCCTGCTTTGCCTCTTGGATACAGGGAGGCCCGAAACCCACAGGTTTTCACTTTGCTGGGAGTGTGAAAGGCTGAGGTTGGGTACACTAGTGAGCACCTGGGAGGGTGTAAGTGCCGGGCTCATAGGACAGAGCACAGCAGGTGTGCAGTTACAAACTGAGCTGGCCAGACCTGGTTATGCCACTTGCTGGCTGAACAACTTTGGGCAACTATCTTAGGCGCTTGAGACCACAGTTTCCTCACCTGAAAAACGAGAGTAAAAACAATTCCCATTTCTCCTGGCCAGAATGGCTCAGTGGTTAAGCATTGACCTATGAACCAGGAGGTCACAGTTCAATTCCCAGTCAGGACACATACCTAAGTTGTGGGCTCAATCCCCAGTTGGAGACAGGCAGAAGGCAACCGATCAATGATGCTCTCTCATCATTGATATTTCTCTCTCTCCCCTTCTCCCTTCCTCTCTGAAATCAATAAAAATGTATTTTTAAACATATATATATATATATATATATATATATATATATATATAATTTCCCATTTCATGCACTGTTGTGAGAATGAAACTTCAGGACTACTGTTCTATAATCACTAAAACACCATCTAAATAGTAGCATGTTAGAAATGGAGCAAGAAGAGAGCTTTGGGAAAATCTTCATTTCTCTCCAAATAGGAACTACTTTCAGGTCTCGGAGGTTAGCTCTGGTTGTGTTCCGTGTTTAGCAAACCTGAAAAGACACCCAGTAACTCAGATCCTCCGCACCTTCATGGCTCTGTTCCTGTGGCCTGTTACTCAATGCAAATCCACTTTCAGGAGGATTACTTCACCTCCCAATCAGGCTCTGAGCTTATGAAACAAAATCCTGGGAGCCGTGGAGAATGTCAAGTGGGACTCAGAGAAGAAAACCACAGGTCAGGTCTCAGTCCAAAGTCTGAGGAGGGCTTTGTGAGAACAGTGACAGATAAACCAAGAATCAGTTGGATTCACCATAACTCTCAGCCAGAATATACTGAAAACCCAGAGCTCAACAATTCTAGCCCCTTCTACCCAAGTCTTTATTTTCAGAGAGATGACTATTTGTAGAGCCTCCCATAACGATGATAACTGACAGCTGTCAGAGGGGAGGAGGGTTGGGGCTGAATAAAAACAGTGAATGAATTAAGCAAAAACGCACACACACACAAACCAAACAAAAAATACCTCACAGACATTGGGTGGTGGGCACACACTACGATATACAGATGATGTTTTATAACATTGTACACCTGAAAGTTATTACATTTATTAATATCACCCTCAATAAATTAAATAAAAATTAAATAAACAAACTTCAGGATTGTTTTTAAAGCTTCCCACGAATTCTGTGACAAGATCCACTGACACGTGCGCCAAGAGCAGCGTGTCCTTGTCTCCCTCGGCATCCCCTCCGCCTCTCCCGGCCTCTTACCTCCCCAGCTCCTCTCCGATGTCGTAACAGTCTTCCACCTTCTGCTGCTTGAAGGCCTCCATGTTTGGGCTCCTCATTGAGGCCTGCAGCATACAGCCCTGAAAGTGAGATCGGGACACATGTGTAAACTGGCACAAGCCTAAGAGTCTGAGCCTGAAAGTAATCAGCCGCGAGGGAGCTAATAATTTCACAATAATCCACAATGGCCCTCGTTCAAGAACTGCCCTGCTCTAGCCTTTCCTCACCTGTGACCCACTCGGCATGGTTCTGATCTGATTTAGAGGAACTCGTATTTGCTCGGGAGATAGAGAAGGAGTCCTCACTGATGCTCTGAACAGGTTCAGAGAAACCGAACCATGCCAACTTCAGCGATTTGTTCCTAGGGAATTCGGGTCTACTGGGGAAGGAGGCAACTGCAAGGCAGGAGAAAGAGCACTCGTTTCTTTTGAGTCGGAAGATCTGGGTTCCAGTCCCAGTTTTGACTGGATAGGTCATGTAAACTGTGGGAGACTTGGCTTCCCTGTCTGTAAGAGGGGCTGTAATACTATAAAAACCAACAGCAAATCCTGAAATTATCTGATAAACTGTAAAATGCAGTCAAAAGGTAAGGGATCTTCATGACCTCAGCTCTCCCCGGGCTGTGCCACCTGAAAGCGAGTCTGAACTGATTGTAAGCTCTCTCACTCATCACCCCGAGGGAAAGACGGGGCGGGAGTGCCGTGACAAATAAGAGCAGGCATCGGGAGCCGGGAGGCTGAGGTTCTGGTGCCAGCTTTGCCCACAGCTAGCTCTGTGACCTCATCTCTTGGCGGAGGAGCTTCGGTTTCCTCAGCTGTCGAATGGAGCTAGCTCTGCTGCCCAGGGCGCCGCACTGAGAGTGCTCACCGCTCCCCCCAGAGAGACTGCCTGCACCTTGCCCTGGGGTCCCCCGCGCCAAGGCGCTCACCCATTCCTGGGACAGCCACATGTCGCCCTCAAGGGCAGGGCCCGGGACACAGTGTGCAAGTCACAAAGATAACACCGGCTGCCTGTGGATGTGTCTTTCGAGAGTCATTATCACGGGCCTCTCAGAGCTCGTCCAGGCTGAGCGTTGGCAGCTTTTCCTCTGCCTGCCAATCAGATACCAACCACGCCCGGGCCCCATGAACCCCAAAAGGCTGTTTTCACCAGGCTGGGTGGAGGCCCCATTACGTAAGGGCATGTCTCATCAATGTCAAGTGGCTGGAGCTGTTCTAACGCTCAGGTGGTGTGTACACTTCACCCTCTTTTCTCCATGTCTAGTCCCCTGCCAACGAGAGCTCTGTTGTTACCAGGATACACACGCATCCCTGAAGACCTCCAGAGCGCACTGGCCCGGCACCCAGGCCTTTCTCTCAGGCGCCTGCCGACCTCCTGCCTATGGGCGCTCATGGTCCACCACACATCCTCCCTCCCTCCTGCTGTGTCTTCCCTCTGTGCTCGGCCCGGGCCCAGCGAGGATGGGATTCGGACAGGAGCAGGCTCCAGGAGCCCGTTCTGGGCTAGCCTGGTTGTACGTCAGCCATGTGACTCACTCACAGCGAGTTGGCACCCTTTTACCCTCATCCGTAAACAGGGGTGATAACATTGATATCGCCTACTTCACAACTGTGTAAGGGCCCATTGTGAGAGGGGCATAAACTGCGGGGCAAAAAGAAAGAGGACGATTGTTCCTGTTGTAGTTAGCCTCATCTGCTTCCCACAGCCATTAAGACAACCCATTCCTGAGGAAAGGCCTGGGATCCTCCTGGCAAATTTGGCTCAACCAGAGCCAGGAGTCCAACCCATCCTGGCAAGGCTCCTAAGACGAGGCCGGCGGGTGGCAGGACTGCTACCCGCCATCTTCCAAATGAGCCTTTTGGGCCGGGTCCTTTGCGGGGCAGGGGTGGGGGCGGGTCGCAGGGAGGTGAGGCGGCTGATTTCACACAGCTAGATGGCAGCAGAAAAGTCCCAAAAAATTCTGTTGGCAGATACCCTGAGAGTGGCCCCAGGAACAGCTAAGATCTGCCATTGGCACGGGGCCAGGGACATTTGTTATCAGGACCCCAGCTGGATTTGAAGCAACCCCAGCTCCCCAGCAAAAGGTTAAGCCCCATCCTTGAGCTCCACATCCTGGGGGTGAGGACAGGGGGACCCCAAGGGCAAACAAGGCCCACCAGTTTGGCCCCCAACTCACCTTCCCAACCTTAGTCCCCTCCCCTCCTATATGACAGCCAAAATAGACCTTTCCCATTTCTCCCCAAAACAATGGAATTACTAAACAACAATGAGAATAAACTACTGCTATCTGCAACTACATGGATGAAACTCACAAACTAAATGTTGAAGGAAAGAAGCCCGACGTGAAAGACCTCATAATGTGTGATTCCACTTGGGCAAAACCACTCTATGGTGCTAGAAGTCCGAACAGTGGTTGTCCCTGGGTGAGTGATTGTGCCCGGAAGGAAACTCAGGGGGGACTGGGTGCCCATAATGCTGCTCCCTGATCTGGGTGGGTTCCATGGGTTTATAGGATATATACTTACTTTGTACACTGTTTTACATAGTTAAAAAGTGACTCTAATATCTACCTTATGGGAGAGATGAGATAACTTTTAAGTAGTGTTTGGATGGGGCTATGGTCTTGGAGCCCCAGGAGGGCAGAGGTTGAGACATTCTGTAATAGCTGGTATACAGCAGGGGCCCCATAAAGGATGATGCCTCATCAAGCAAAAACAGCTGATAACAGCCGAACGTCCTTTCCTCATATCTGTCCCCAAGATGAATTTGCATTTTAGTTTAGAAACATGAAACTAAAAGGGAGAAACTCTGAGGTGGGGTTACAGTCACAAATTAGGACCCAGGGGGCACAGGCCCGTTCCTGGGCCGGCAAAGATAAAACCACATGGCAGAGGGGAGGGACACAGGGACCGCTTTTGGCTAGAAGCACAGGCCATCGGCTGCAGACACTTCAACGATGAGGCCGCTCTTAATGCCCACATTTCTCTTCATGGAATCTCCAGAATTCACATTCCTGCCCCCCCCCCCCAGCCCTCACACTAGGCAATACTTCTGAAGGTTAATGCAGATGTCCTAGAACCTCACAGAAAGGGGCCTCAGAGATCGTCTGGGGGATTTTTAGACTCTGGCTTCAGGAGCCAGCAGTTCTACTTCATCCATACTAGATGTTGGGGTTCTGTGAAAGAATTCATGGGGGTGGGGAGGTCTGAAAACCACTGCTGTCTAGTCTAACCCACTTGTTTTACAAAAGGAGGAAACCGAGGTCCAGAAAGGAGAAGGGGCGTGCTAAAAGCCACACAGCTAGCCCACCCCGGCTGCGCCTCCCGGGCTGCTGTTGACAGCACCTCTGATGGTGGCACCAGGGTTGGGGGAGTCAGTGGCCTCTGAAGAACAACCTAGGAGGAGGCGTCCAGGGCTGGAGGATTCCCCCCTAGGAGGGTCTCTCAACCCTACCAAGCCCCCCACTGGCCCTAGCTACTCAGTTGAACTCTCAGAGACCCTCACCCCTCCTCCCCCGCCCAAGTCACTGAAGTGGGGCCATCGAACGAGGCCAGGAGTGATAATCCCCGTGCACCTCCCACCCCACTCCCGCCATTAGGGGTCATCACATTCAGGCTCTGAGGAGGCTTGGGGGTTGGGGGGGAGGAGGGTCTGGCATTACAGAGCCCCTCCAGGCATTTAAGGCTGCAACCCATCCCAATCTCCAAAGCGGAAGTGGGTCTCAAAGATGAGCCACCTGCCTAAGCTGACGTGAGAAAACTCCATCTTTCTGATGAAGGTCCAGCTCCCCTGGGCATCCTGCTGGTTCACCCCCACATCCAACAACAGGGGAGCCTTAGGAAAATGCTCAGGGTCAGCTCAGGTTTCATTCCTACCAACTGGAAACTGGCCCCAGACCAGCATGCACCCCCCACATGCAACATCTTCTTGTGCCCCCTGCCCAAGCCTCTCCCAAAACTGCTGCATTATCAGAGGGGCCATTTTAGGTGCTAAAAGCACGTCCGGGGAGATGGGTGGTTTGGGAAGAGCATGACTCTGCAAATATTTATGAGGGGGCCAGGCAGCAGCACCCCTCAATCTCCAGGATTCTTCTAGGAACGCCTTACACAGAGACAGTTAGGAAATGAGAGCCAGAAGCCAGAGCAGCAGCCCCCCAGCTACTACCGGCTGGATCCAGAGGACAAGGTGTCAAAGGCTGTGCTCAGTCTACCTGCCCACGGGGACCTTCCCACCTGCCCCCTCTCCCAGCGTGCACTCCTGGCCTACCTCACCTGTGTGGCCTCCATGCCCACCTCGCCTCCTCTTCTCTTTCCTAAAGGGAAACGCTAATCATGCCCACATGCCAGGAGACATCCACAGTGGCTGGCCCAGAGTCGGGGGCAGCTGCTGACAGCATCCTTCTGTGCCTTTCCTTCCTCCCCCACCTCCCCCCCATACCCCCCCCCAGCCCACCCTAGCTCTGCCCCAGGCCATGGTCCGCTGACAGAGCTCAGAGCTTCATCCAGCCGCACCGGAGGCTGACGGGGAGGTGCACTGAGCAGCCTCCTGCATCACCTGCGGAACCGAGGGGAGAAGGAGTCCTGCGAGGAGGCAGGCGGATGCTGGGGAAACCTGACTCCTCTTCTCCCGGAAATCTGGGCTACTCGACCCCCGTCCAAGGGCTCTAACCTAATGGAGGGAAGTCTGTCTCCCATCTCTCCTGCCTGGGCGCCGGGCCTCTGTCCACCACCCCCGGCCCCCGGGTCAAACTACCAGGCTGCGGAGTGTGCCCGGGGGAGGGGAGGTGGTGCAGCGGGCAGGTCCGGCCAGGCCACAGCGCCCAAGGCCACGGCCGGCCGGACCCGCGGGCGGCGTCAGGAACCCGGGCTGCGGGGCTTGGAGAGCGCAGGGTGCGTGCCCCGGGCAGCTGGCTTCCCCGCCAGCCCCAGCCCCGGGCACCGCTGCGCCGGGCGTGCGCCCCGTCCGGCCCGTCGAGCCCGCGCGGGCGCTACTCACGGCGGAAGGCGCGCGGCGGCGGCGGGCAGGGGGCGCGGCGGGTGCGTGGCGCTGGCTCCGCTCCGCTCGGCTCCTCGCGCTCCCGGCGCCCTCGCCGCCCGCCCGCCCCGCCGCCGAGGAGCCAGCCGAGCCGAGGGGCGGAGCGGCCGGCCCCGTCCCTGGCGCCGGCTGGAGGCGCGCCCGGCGACCCAGGACGGGTCTCGGGGCGCCCCCTGCTGGGAGCCCCAGGGGACCGCCCCGGGGTGAGGGCCCAGGGCCCCGCGGTCACCTCCAAAGCTCCGGCCGGACCCCGCAGGCGTCCTCCCCCGCCCGGCGGCCCACGTGCGGCGCGGCCCGGAGCGGCCGGCTCACCTCTGCGCGCCTTGCCTGGAAAGGGACTTGAACGGGCTGATACGTGCGACCCAGCCTGGCACAATCGCTCAGAAAATGGTATTTCCGTGGCTCTCCCCTTGACCCCCCCCGCCTTCCCAAAGAAAACACCCCGTGAGAGAGGAAGTCCCACGGGGGAATAGGCCGTTTCCTCCCTGACCCCAGCGTGCGCCCTGACACTGCCCAGCTGCGTCTGGGAGCCTCGCACGCACGTTTCCCTGCGGGGTGGGGGCTCCCCTCCGCCCACCGCCCCAGCCTGGGAGCGCCCCCAGCCCTGGAATGGTTGCTGGGTCAGCAGCCGCATCAGCATCGCCCCTGCCCTAGAGAAGGACTTGGAGCCGAAACCGGTTTGGCTCAGTGGATAGAGCGTCGGTCTGGTCTGCGGACTGAAAGGTCCCCTGTTCCAGTCTGGTCAAGGGCATGTACCTTGGTTGCGGGCACATCCCTGGTAGGGGGTGTGCAGGAGGCAGCTGGTCGATGGTTCTCTCTCATCCACGTTTCTAGCTCTCTATCCCTCTCCCTTCCTCTCTGTGGAAAATCAATAAAATATATATATATTTTTTTTTTAAGAAAAAAGAAGGACTTGGAAGAGGGTTCTTCCTCTCTTCCTTCCCTCAAAATCCCAGGAGGAGAAAAGGAATGAGGTGGGTGGGAAGGAAGAAGAAGCTGAACTTCCGCCAAGTTCCGTGGTCTCCCTCCAAGATAAGAGGCTGTTGAGCTAAAGGAAATGGATGGAATTCCCTTCTCAGAGCTCCCATCCCTAAGTCACCGCGGGGCTTCTCAAGGCAGTTGTAGGGTCCTGCCTGCTGCTGGGGTCAAAGCCCAGCTCTGTCATCCCCCCATTCCACCGCCACCTCCCCGCACAGTTTGGAGCATGGCACCCGAGCTTTTCCTTCATCGGTAAGGCAGGGGAAACGCCCCTTCTTACAGCGTCTAACAGAGCTATTGAGAGGCTGAAATGAGGCAGAGTGTGTAAGATGCACCTCCAGGACCTCTCCCAGAATACAACACACACACACACACACACACACACACACACACACACCCTTTAGCCTTTCCCACGCTGAGGTGTTGACAAGCACAGATGGCCCGCCTTCCCGCTGACCCGTTCCTCAGAGTCTGGGACAGCCCGGGGAAGAGACTCCGGAGCGTCCTTGTTTATAACTTTACAACATCCCAGGACAGTGCGGGCTCTGGGCTCCCTCTCCCAGGAGCACCATGCCACCTGGAGCAACTACCCAGGACCAGGGGTGGCTGCTTCCCGAGTCAGCGAGCAGAAGACAGCCACGGAGCCTTCACTGCTCGTTTCCCGTGCAACAAACCACACCAGCCTCCGCAGCTAAAACAGCCGTCTTCCTAGACTCCCCAGTTCTGAGGGTCAGGAATCCAGACAATGCACAGCACTCTGCTCCACAGAGTCTGGCCTTCCACTGAGAAGATCTGAACGCGTGGAGGGTGGAATATTCCGGCGGCTTCTTCGTGCACATGGCTAGTGCCTGAGTCGTGGTGAGTCCGAGGCTGGGCACAGCTGACACTGCTGTAGCATCTACATGAAGCCTCTCCATCCATTCCCCTCTAAGACTCGTGCTTAATGCCTAATTTGCAGCAACAGTGTCCCCTTGCATGAGGCAAAACAGACTTTTTTTTCTTTTCTTTTTTTTTTGGATTTTATGCTTGGCAACTTAGAGAACATTGCGACTGGAAAGGCCATTACCAATCATCCCATCCAGCCTGGTCATTTTTCAAATGTGGAAACAGGCTCAGAGAAGAGAAGCAGAAGGTCACACGGCTGGTGAGAGGCAGAGCTGGGACTAGAACCAGGCCTCCTCAAGATTCTCAGTTTGGTGCTCTTTCCACTGACCCTGCCAAATGCGATTGCCTAGAGTGGTACCATCTGGAAATGCATTTTGTGCCTAAGGTCAAGTGGCTCTATCAGACCCTCACCTGAGAGCAGCAACAGGACACTGAGTCCTGAACGTGGAACCAAGGCAGCAACAGGCAGAGAACAGAAGGCCCCGAGAGTAGTGACAACAAGGACGCCTCCTCCAGAATGAAGCCAGGAGAAGGCCCGGGAATTAAGAGCTAAGAACTGTCTCGGCCAGTGTGGCTCAGTTGGTTGGAGCATCATCCCATGTCCTGTAGGGTCATGGGTTTGAATTCCTAATCAGGCACATACCCAGGTTGCAGGTTTGATTCCCCGTTGGGGTGCATAAGGGAGGCAACCGATTGGTGTTCTCTCTCACATTGATGTTTCTTTCACTCTCTCTGCTGCTCTCTTTCTCCTCTCTTTCTCTCTCTTCTTCCCTCCCCTTCCTTTCTCTCTAAAATCAATAACATTGCCTGGCCCAGTGTGGCTCAGTGGTTGAGCATTGACTTATGAATCAGGAGGTCACTGTTTAATTCCCAATCAGGCCACATGCCTGGATTGTGGGCTCGATCCCCAATGTGGAGAGTGCAGGAGGCAGCTGATCAATGACTTTCTCATCACTGATGTTTCTATCTCTCTCTCCCTCTCCTTTCTTCTCTGAAATCAGTAAAAATATAAATAAATAATAAAATAAAATCGTATGCCTGGGTGAGGACTTATAAGAAAGAGAGAGATAAGAATTATGCAGCCTGTTCCCGCTCCTATGTGGTTACCTCAGCTGACCAAATGGAGTCCAGATGCTTAACCCTGGCAGTTAAGGCCCCAACCCGCGTATCCTCATCGTGCACGCACATCTCCTGCCCTCTGTGCATGCATTTCCGGCTCTTTTCCCAAGTTGGACTATTGGCTGTATCTGCCCCTCTACCTCTGTGTAAGCCAGGGGTGGGCAAACTTTTTGACTCGAGGGCCACAATGGGTTCTTAAACTGGACCGGAGGGCCGGAACAAAAGCAACCTGACCATGCTGGCACTCTCATCTTGGGCTGCTGGTGAAGGAGCGGAGGGGAGAGCAAGAGAACCCTCCGCTCTTTCGGCTCCGCGGGCCGGATAGAACAGCCGAACAGGCTGGATCCGGCCCGCAGGCCGTAGTTTGCCCACGGCTGGTGTAAGCCCTTCTATCACCACCACCCCTCACCCGTCCTAAAAACCCTGTCTATCCTTCAAAGGCCTTCTCAGGTCACATCTTCCATGGAAACTTCTCTGACCTGCCTTCTGGATGCCTTTCTCCCCTGAAGACTACCACTCTTGGTTTGTACCCAATGGACGTTAGTTGTGATTGGTGTCCGCTTCTCCTTTCCTCAAGGGCAAGGACAATGTCTTGCTTCTCTTTGTACCCATACAGAGTCTGGTATCCTAAGCCCAATAAAGCTTGTTAAATTGAATTACTGGAATGTAAATGCCACAAGGGACCAAAACTGTCTTGTTTTCTATTGTCCCCTCCAAGTAATCGCATGTTGGTGGAGAAATGTATAATTAGTTTTAATAGTTACCACACGTTACATTTCTTCTAGCATATGCCATCTCCACACCAGGGACTTTGCTTTAAAGATGGATGTTATTTTCCGTCTTTTACAGAAGAGGTGAGCGAGACTTCAGGGAGTTGACTTGTCCAAGCTCACCCAGCCTGTAAGTGGCTGAGCTGTGATTTGAATCTCGTCTACGCATCTCCAAAGCCCAAGCTCTTTCTGCTCCCCGCCCCCACTCCACTGCCTGCCCTCAACAGAACCTCCAAGTATTCTAAAACAGCGATAATGCAGGAGTTATTGGATGCCCATCAGAAATGTCCCAGGCGTGTTTAAAAGGTCCTAGGCTCATGCCAAAACCGGTTTGGCTCAGTGGATAGAGCGTCGGCCTTCAGACTGAAAGATTCTGGGTTCAATTCCAGTCAAGGGCATGTACCTTGGTTGCGGGCACATCCCCAGTAGGGGGTGTGCAAGAGGCAGCTGATCGATGTTTCTCTCTCATCAATGTTTCTAACTTTCTATCCCTCTCTCTTCCTCCTGTAAAAAAATCAATAGAAAAAAATATATATTTTTTTAAAGGGCCTAGGCTCAGACTGCACCCCCACACCAATTACATCAGAACCTCTGTGGTCTGGGCATCGCTAGTGGTTAAAACAGCCCAGGTGATTCCAAGGTACCGGCTGGGAACCACTTTATTCATGTCACAGAGACCCGGGGAAGTGAAGGCATCTCCACCAACTTGCCCATCTGTGAACACATCTGGGCACCTACTTTGTTTGTTTTTTTGTTTTGTTTTTCTTTTTTTTTCTTCTTTTTTATTTATTTTATTTATTTTTTTTTAGTTTTCCCGGACACGTTTATTTTATTTTATTTTATTTTTATTTTTTTATTAAGGTATTATCTGTGTACATAGCTTACCATTGCCCCCCCCCCACCTCCCATTTATGCCCTCCCTTCCCCAGAGTTCTGTGTTAGTTGGTTGTACTTATGTTCATGCATACCAGTCCTTCAGTTGTTCTCTTATCTCCCCCCAGGTCTCCTTCCCCTCCCCGCTGTCATTTGACATTCTGCTTGTTTTATGGTGACTATCTCTGGACCATATGAATAGAGTCCGCTCCTCCTCTGGTTCTCACCGCCCCTTCCCCTGGGTCCCATGCTCCCCCTGGGACACACGGCTCGCCCGGGGCACACTGCCCCCTGGGACACACATCTCACTCGGGGCACACGCCCCCCTGGGACACACGGCTCACCCGGGGCACAGGGCCCCCTGGGACACTCGGCTCACCCGGGGCACTCGGCCCCCTGGGACACACGGCTCACCCGGGGCACACACTGGGCACCTACTTTGTGCAAGGCACGCCAGGGACTGAGACAGGCAAGCCATAGGAACTTGAAGCTTCCATCGGATGGGAAGACAAGCCCACGGGGAAAGATGTAACTGAGGCAGACAGTAAAGTTCCATGGAAGTGGCAACACCCTAACGCACACTTTGGTGCCAGAGAGAGCCTAACAACCCGCTGACAAGGAGGCAGGGCCAGGAAGAAGGTGCTGCATGTGTCGGCGGGGGCCGCTGGCACCGGGTTGGCAGAAGGATGCAGCATGTGTGGGCTAAATGCAGAGACGCTCACGCGAGGCACCTGAGTGTGGATCCCAGCACACACACACGTGTGTGTGATCGAAAGCAAGCTTCGTGATCTCACTGTGCCTCATTGTCCCCATTGCTCAAATGGCGCTAGAAGGGCATTTATCTCATAGGTTGTTGTGAACATTCAATTAGTTGCGTGAAGGACTTCAATCAGTGTCTGGCACATGATAAAGTGCTCAGTGAGTAATAGCTACGTTTGTTCTTACTTAAATGACTGGTGTGACCTCCCTGAGAGGAGGAAATGGGCCTCACCCACCTTTGTACCCCACCACCCCATCCCCCAGCATGCTCCAGAGCAGGTCCTTAGCAAGTGCCAAATAAAGTCTGGAAGACATACACTTGGTGGAGGGGAGCAATGGAGAGGGGGGAGAGGGAATGAGGAACATTTGTAATAATATGAACAATAAAGATTTATTTAAAAATAAATAAATAAATAAAATCTGGAAGACAGGTTATTTTTTTTAATGACATCAACAACATCATCATCTTTAATTTCTTTTTCTATTTGTCAAATATTTTTCCATTATTTTTTAAAGGAAGTGGAAGGGAGAGGGAGAGAGAAAAATACATCTCTCACATTGATTGGTTGCCTCCCACACACCCTGACTAGGGCCAGGGGTCCAGCCTGCAACTGAGGTACATGCCCTTGACCGGAATCGAAACCGGGACCCTTCAGTCTGCAGGCTGATGCTCTAAACTAGCTAGGGCTGAAAGACAGACTTCTTGACAACAATCGGGTGCTGACTTTTTTTAAAAATATATTTTATTGATTTTTTACAGAGAGGAAGGGAGAGGGATAGAGAGTTAGAAAGAAACATTGATGAGAGAGAAACATCGATCAGCTGCCTCTTGCACACTCCCTACTGGGGATGTGCCCGCAACCAATGTACATGCCCTTGACTAGAATCGAAACCGGGACCCTTCAGTCCGCAGGCCGACGCTCTATCCACTGAGCCAAACCGGTTTCAGCAGGGTGCTGACTTTTTCTGGGGCTATCAGAGCAGGCCGGGAGAGGGCACGGGTGGCTCCTTCCCCGCTGGCTCACCGCCCTGGTGGAAGGCAGACGGGAAGCCTCCCTCCCAACAATGGCCTGGTAGCGTGGCTTCTCAGCCCTTCCCAGCCCTGCCCACTCTGCCCTGTGCCCTCTGCTCTCCCACGCCCAGCCAGGCAGGGTCACAGGAGTGGACCTGGCAGCCTTTCCTGCTTCCTCCCTCAAGAGACTGTGGCTCCTGCCACCAGAGGCGGCCTCTTCAACCTCTGGCCCTGTTGTACTCAGCAAGGTCTCGACACTAAAACAGGGCTGGGGCTGGGAAGGGGAGGATGAGAGACAGAGAGGGGCTGGAGCATGGGAGGCCTTGCCTTCCCTGGGAGCCCTGGAGGATGGGGATTCCTGGGCACAGGTCACATTCACTCACTCTGCGAACAGTCAAGGGCACCTCCGTGGGGTGGTCCAGGCTCAGAAGTGTGATTCCAGCAAGCATCATGAAGGGCTTGAGGGGAAGGAGAGGCTTGATTCAAACTCCAAAGAAGAGGACCAGGAGAATAGAAGATGTGGGGAGGGAGGGAGCGACCATAGGGGGGAGCATGGTGGGGGTACGAAACCACCTGCATTTGCTGCCTGGACTCCCACCTGAGCCAGCACAGGGGTCACACTGTGGGATCAGGGGCCAGTGATATACCATCACCTTCTATATGGGGGGGAAAGTTGGAGACACAGACACTGAGGACTTACCCAAAGTCCCCAAACTATGCCCACCATTAGGGCTACAGATTCCACCCGCCTACTTCTCTAAGCTCGGGATCAGATAGGCCTATTTATATTCCTGCTTTCAGCCATTTTCTGGGCAAGTCTCTACCCTGCTCTGAGCCTTAGTTCCCTCATCTGCAAAAAAAAAATGGTAATAATCACACCTCACTCTCAGGGCTGAGATGAGAACCAGGCAAAATATTTGAGACAGAACTGGTATACTAGTAAATGCCAGCTTCTCTTCCAAAAAGAGATATTTCCCTCTCTCAAGACAGTTTGTCCCTTGTGCCGTATCTCTTCGGCCAAGTTGTTCCTGCCACCATCGCTGAAATACTTTCTTCCTTTATCCTTCATTTATCTAAGGCTCAGCTCAACTCCAATCTTGTTCAATTTCCAGACATTTCCCGTTCCCCATCCTGGGCCAGGCCCTGAGAGAAGTGAGGCCCCAGCCCTGCCTTTGGGGAGCTCACAGCCAAGCAGAGGAGATAACATGGGAACAAATGCCCAGAAGCCCATGTTCTGGAGCCAGACCGGAAGCTGGGCAGAGCCCCAAGGAAGCCCAGAGGTAGGAGGGATGGTCTCTGAGTGACCGGGGACCGGGGCAGGGAGGCTCCTCAGAGGAGAAAGCTCTTCTATGATGTCACCATCACATCTGCTGAGCTGAAGCTGACTTCACTTCCCTATGTTTGTTAATGGGCCCTTCGAGCGACTCCCGTCATCCCTCTCCACACGTTGCTGATAATGTGGTTGGACCATCAGAGGCCTTTGGTGGGTCCCTAAGGGAAGGATGGGCAGGACAGCGTTTCCTCCCATCTTCCTCTGAAGAGAACCTTCAGGTCAGATCCTTCCACACCCCTGGCTGATCCCTGACCTCTGCATTGCTGGCCTGCCCACTCCGACCACTGCTCCACCCTCCCTTCCCTGATATTCATGCTGACTCCATCTTGGCCAAGCCCAGGTCCTGACCCAGTTTTGAGCAACTACATCCAGGAAACCAAAGGCACAGAAGGCCAAGTGCAACCCGTCTACACTGGCCTCTGCCCCAAACAGGGTTGAGCCCTGCTCCTTCCTTCCCAGACCTGCTGTCCAGACTCCCTCAGCTCATTCCTTTCAGTAGATTTTCTGGCCTCTTACTCTTGGTTTCTATCATTCCATCCACATAGAATATTTTCATTCTTCTACCCACACCAAACCAACACGTACAGAGAACCTATCCTGAGCCAGACACTTGTACTAAATGTTTTCCTATCATCTCATTTAATCCCCAAGTTGAACACCTTTATATAATTATTATTTTTATGGAGAGATGGAAAAACTGAGACTCAAAGAGTGTAAGCCATGTCCATGTGTTTTGACTGTCTGCTTTCCCGTGCCCCCTTCCTATCTGAGAGGAAACAATTATGGCGGCAGCATTAGGGTGTACGTGGATGTGATAAACCATCTCCCACACAAAAACCGAAGAGGGAAAATCCTCCTTCCCCCAAGCTCAGTATCAGTGAGATCACTGGCTTGGCCAATCAGATACTTCTGTATTGAATCCCAAGTCTGTAAAGCCAAGCTGTTCACAATGGGCATCAGAAGTGGTGGAGGCATCTTGAACAGATTGTTGCAGCTTCTTTTTTAAAAAAAGAATTTATTGATTTAAAAGAGATAATAAAGAAAAACATTGATTTGTTGTTCCACTCATTTATGCACTCATTTGGTTGCTTCTTGTGTGTACCCTGACTGGGGATCAAACCTGCAACATTGGCACATTGGATGAGCGCATGCAACCAACTGAGCCACCCAGCCAGGGACATTTGAGCTTCTTTGGTTCCTGCTATTCCAGCCTCCCATTGAGTCTGAGTCCCTCTAGCCTTCCAGTAAACCCCTTTGTGCTGAGTTGGCAAGAACCTGATTGGTGTAGGGAGAGCCAGGAACCAACGACATCTTCTTTCATACTCAGAGTTATCCACTTTGTCATAAAACATCTAACACAGGAGAGAGCTGGGTGGAATTCCAGGATGATGGTGAAGGAAGCAAGGATGACAGCGTACAGCAGGCCAAACAGCAACCAGTCCAGCTTGGAACCAGGGAATCTGTAGGGGAACAGAGGCCTTCAAGAGTGACGTCTCCAAAGAAAAAGTGAAACTGATGTATCGGGCAACATGTTTTAACCTACTGAGTGGTGCTCTTTGAAAGTTTGAAGACAGATTTATTAAAAGTATATAGAAAAGTTAAATGAATGAATGACAAAGTGATTATTAACCCCAGGGAGAGAGAGAAAAAAGGCATAAATAAGTAAGGAAATATTCATCTCAATATGCCAAAGCTCAACTTTGAACTGTGAATCATATTTACACATCATAATGATGTGAATAAATGTTTATCTTATCTCAATCAAGAGAAGGATGGAGAATGAGGAAAATTATGAGCATTATGCCATCTTTCATAGTAGGAAGTCAATAGATAAATAATATTGAAAAGTCAGGAAATAGCTTTATATTAATGTGGTTAATTTTTTTTAATATTGTGCTAAATAAGAAAAGAACAGTTTCAAGGGTTGAAAGTGTGGGAGTGGAGCTCAAATGTCAGGGAGGGAATAGTGGTTTTTAGTTATAATACTTACAAAGTATTTGTTCTTTAAACTAATGTTATTCTGAGAGAGTGTGCATGTGGGTTACCATGTCTACATACACTGGTTTGCAACCTTCTCCCATCCCCTATCCACCCCCCAAATAAACCCCTTTTGGTGATGAAACAATAAAAAAATAAAATACAATGTTATTTTTATTAAAATTAATTTTTTCATTTTTTATTGTTTGGAGCATTACAAATAGTAGTGCATATGTCTCATTTATTTCCCCCCTTGACCTCCCTCCTGCCTCCCCTACCCCCACATATGCCTTCACCTCCCCTCTTCCCCCCATGTCTTGTATCCATATGTCCATATGCATGCATACAAGTCCTTCGGTTGATCTCTTACAGTACCCCCCCCACCCCCAACCTCCCCTGTCTTCCCGAAGTAGTTTGACAGTCTGTTCAATGGTTCTTTATCTCTATAACTATTTTTTCCTCATTTCTTTTCTTTGAAAAATCTTGCAACTGCAGACTAGAAAGAAACATATAATAACAAAAAACGTTTGAGTCCCAATTTCAGTGTCCAACAGTTCTGAGACCCAGTTTCAATGTCAAATAGTTCCTTATATGTACATGCCAGCAATGATATCTGGATGATGGACAGATGGTGGCAATGCAGGTCCGACCCTCTCTGGTTTGGTCCTGGGCAACCTGCATTGACACACAGCTGCTGACTGCTAGCTTGGCAGGGCGTCATCAGTATCTTCCATCTCTGGGCTGTTTCTCCTCTTGTCTTCGTGGTTGGAGCAGACCTGACAACTCCTTTCTGTTGCAGGAATCCCCATGGTCTTGGAGTAGTTTTCTGAAAATATACAAACATATTCTCGACCACAAGTTAATAAAGGAATCTTTTTTATAAAATTGACTTGGGATCCTTTTTATTTTTGCCCAAATGATTTTCCTTTGGCTTGTTTTGACACCTTGTGTGATTTTCATGGGTGTCTTGCTGTTAGCATTACAAATGAAAATTAATTTTCTACAGTAAAAATTTTCTAGATGTAATTTACTTACAGGATGTTTTTCCTTACATGATATTACCCTACTATCCCTCTTTTTTTTTTTAATGGATGCTTTTGTAAATTTTGTAATGCAGTCTTGATAACTTTATATTTTAAGTTTTTGCACAAAAATAAGATTACTTTAGGTTCATTTCATGGTAAGCAATTTTACCATGAGATGCACTACCAATAGAAATTTTAGTTAATACTTTAGGAACAGTTTTTTGTCCAGTACACTTAAATTTTCTTGGACGTTCATCGATTTCTATTAACCAATTTAAATTAACCTGAAAACTTGATTACTATTTTACTGTCAACAACAATCTTAGTTTACCCTGTAAATATTAGTGGAAAGTTTTAAAATTAAAAAAAAAATTATTTGCATTCTTGAGTAGGCCCTGAGCATTCCTGTTGCTATGCTGGATTTAGATACAGGGCAGCTGCTGTTGGCCAAGTCTCCGTCTGTTACTTGGGTCTCCATCTGAGCTGGGCCAAGTCTCTGTCTGTTGCCTGGGTCTCGATCTGAGCTGGGCGTGGGAAGCAAAGCAACCACGGGAGCAGGAGACCTCCCTCCATAAAATTAAATTTTTTAAAAAGGTGGAAAAATTAGGTGGAATCAGACTAATAGAAAAAAAAGGCAAATAAAATCACAGCTCAACATAACAGAGTTCAGTTTCGAAGTCACTAAGAATAACTGAGCATTCACTGCACACCAATCACTATATATTATTATAATTCCCATTTTATAGATGAGACTTAGCAAGACTCACATAGTTAACATGTAGCAGAGACAGGATTTCAACCATTTATGCTGTGCCCTCAAGATCCAAGCCCTGCAGTGACCATTAGAAAGAGCAGGGGTAGGGGAGGCAGGGGTTGCAGTGTGACCAGGATCATTCATGAAGTGCCACATCAGGCCAGCTGGCTCCTCCCCTTTGCTCTTCTAATACTTGCCAGAGGATACAGCTTTGGGTTTGGGATAAAGCCTGAGAAGAGAACAACCTGCCTGTGGAAGCCTGCTAGTGAGAGTGGCATGGAGATGGGGATGAGGGTGCTTAGGAGAAGCAGAGCAGATGTAACTCTGGCCCTCCATGAGGGATAGAGGATAGAAAAAGAAAGAAAGCTCCATCCAGAAGTAAAATGACCATGACTGGGCAGATCAGTTGGATAGAGCATTACCCCAATACGCCAAGGTTGTGGGTTCAATCCTGGTCAGGGCACATACAAGAATGAACTAATGGCCCAACTGGTGTGGCTCAGTGGTTGAGCATCAACCTATGAACCAGGGTGTCATGGTTTAATTCTTGGTCAGGGCACACGCCCACATTTCTGGGCTGGATTCCCAGTAAGGGGCATGCAGAAGGCAACCAATCAATGATTCTCTCTCATTATTAATGCTTCTTCCTCTCCCTTCTTCTCTGAAATCAATTAAAATATATTGCCCTAGCTGGTTTGTCTCAGTGGATAGAGTGTGTCAAACTGTGGATAGAAGGGTTCTGGGTTTGATTCCCAGTCACGGGCACATACCTTGATTGCAAGCTTGAATCCTGGTCCTGGTTGGAACACATGCACATCAATGTTTCTCTCTCTGTGTCTCTCCTTTCCCTTTTATTCTCTCTAAAAGTCAATGAAAAAATATCCTCAGGTGAGGATTAACAAAAACAAACACATACATACATACATACATACATACATAAAATATAAATATATTTTTTAAAAGAATCAACCAATGAATGCATAAATAAGTGGAACAAATTTATTTTTCTCTAAAATAAATCAATCAATAGAAGTGAAATATACCATGGTGTACCATGCTCAGAGTAAAACTACTTATTTATCAGTTTGTCCCCAATCTGTATGCTCCCCACCCAGACCCTAACGGGAAAACTAGACTAACTACATATCCAAACCACTTACACAGTTTGTAAACTGGAAAATATAGAAGTCTCCCAAAATAGAACAAAAAGATGAGAAACATGGAGGAATGTTCAGAAGCATAGAGAACAGATCTAGAAAGTCCAACATTTGTTTAAAGTGAGTACAGTATTAGGAAAGAAGAGAACAAATTTAGTCAAATCTTTGACTAAAAGGAAAAAAAAGGATAAAAATCTTCATATTAAAGAAACTCCCTAACTGCCAAGCTGAGTTAACAAAAAAAATATCTATACCAAGGTACATCATGATAAAATTTCAGAACTCTAAAAAATTCCTAAAAGAATTCAAAGGTAGAAAAGCATCTTGCCTCAAGAAGAATACAAATCAGATCAGCAACAGATTTCTCATTTATCAAACCATTCTGTCCACTAAGAATTAGAACGAAATGAAGCCATTTTGCAAAATGGCTTAGATGTCTTACCACACACAGTTCATATGAAAACGATTACTCTAGAAAGTATAAAAATGTTAAAGAATCCCAGAAAGAAAATAGCATGAGATATAAGAAATAGCTTAGGCTGAGTATCACCTCCTGCCCCCTGCCAAAATGGAATGCAGCTGGGGGGAAAAAAGGAATTATCTAGGGACAGACACTTAAAGGACTCTCAAGCAAACTGCCAAATTTTAATGACATGCAGTATATTCCTTCTTTGTGAGCCCAATACTACTTCTACAGAATGTCTTGGAATCACCAGACCCCTTAAATTTAATGATTCAGAATTTCTGGGAGTGGGGCTGAGAAATGTAAATCTTTTTTTCAATATTTTATTGATTTTTGGAGAGAGAGGAAGGAGAGACGGAGAGAGAGAAACATTGGCGAGAGAGAATTATCCATTGACTGCCTCCTGCATGCCCCCTACTGGGGATGCAGCCAGCAACCTGGGCATGTGCCCTGACCAGGACTTGAACCAGCAACCTCTGGGTGCATGGAATGACACTCGACCAACTGAGCCACACCAGCCTGTCAAGAAATGTAATCTTTAACAAGTTCCTTAGGAGATTCATCTCTACACTAAAATGAGACCCAATGCATATTGTTTTAAAGGGAATTACATATAATCATTAAAAATCTGCCGAAACCGGTTTGGCTCAGTGGATAGAGCATCAGCCTGCGGACGGAAGGGTTCCGGATTTGATTCCGGTCAAGGGCATGTACCTTGGTTGCGGGCACATCCCCAGTAGGGGGTGTGCAAGAGGCAGCTGGTCAATGATTCTCTCTCATCGATGTTTCTAACTCTCTATCCCTCTCTCTTCCTCTCTGTAAATTTCAATAAAATGTTCTTTTTAATCTTATTTTTGGTTTTTATTTCTAAAAATGACCTATAAGCAAAGAATAAACTAGTTTATTTATAGGTGCAGGTCAAAACATAATGTTATAAACCTTGACAACATGAAAAATATATTACTATCAAATTTGGGAGGTGAAAAGGGGTGAAGAGGTAGAAGGAAAGGATTTTGCTCTGGTTTATATGATTTTAAATTATAATGGAAATTTCCCAAGGGAAATGACTGATACCAGGGCTGGGGCAGGAAAAGTACAAGGTGAACCTAGAACTTCTTGTGCTAGAAAGAAAGGAAGTGCTCAGAAAGGGGTGGTAACTAACGTCTCAAGAACCAGGGAGCCGACTTAAAGCGCCCTCCACTGGCCAGATTTGGAATAATTTGAGTATTGAAATAAATAATGATAAAAATAGATTATAGTTATTGAATAATTTTAAAAGAATCCATGTGTTATAATCTGATATTTTAAAATAAAAAATAAAACAAGGAGAGTAAAACGAAGAAGATTTTTTTAAAGAAAAATGTCAACTCACAAGAATAGAAGAAATAATGGAATTATAAAACTCACTACTTTGCCACCATGTAATATTGAGGGATTCTGGCAATACTCATCAATTGGAGAACAGAATACTCAGGTGGTCTCTAAGTATCACCCCACAGACTATGCATTAATGACAAAGAGAAAATGGTACTTGTACAATGTAGGATTCTGGTAGATACCATATTTTTTTTAATATATTTTATTGATTTTTTACAGAGAGGAAGAGAGAGGGACAGAGAGCTAGAAACATTGATGAGAGAGAACCATCGATCAGTCGCCTCCTGCACACCCCCCACTGGGGATACGCCCACCACCAAGGCCCATGCCCTCGACAAGAATTCAACCCGGGACCCTTCAGTCCGCAGGCTGATGCTCTATCCACTGAGCCAAACAGGTTTCGGCAAATTGTACATTTTTCAATATAAAAAATTATGCTGCAACAAAGCAAGTCTTCCCATGGTAGTAAGTCCCAAAATCAGCTATTTAAGAATCTTAATCTTCTCCATTTGAAAGAAGACTGCTTTCCTTCACTGGTGTGTGTACAAATAAATCTGTTTTTGCATTACAAAAATTAAAAGCAAAAAGAAAAGATGTTGTGATCATGTGGTTCATAAAGTAGGATTTGAAAGTAACGGTCATCAATAAGATGGACTATTCAACAACTTGTGTTAAGACAATAATTAGCCATCTGGAGAAAAACTGAGTTGGCTGCCTGGCCTGTGTAGTTCAGTGGTTGAGTGTCCCCCTCTGAACCAGGAAATCATGGTTCAATTCCTGCCCCAGTTGGAGGCTCAATCCCCAGTATGGGCATGCAGGAGGTAGCCAATCAACGATTCTCTTTCATCATTGATGTTTCTATCTATCTCTCCCTCTCCCTTGCTCTCTGAAATAAATTTTTTAAAATATATTTAATGATATTTTACAGAGAGGAAGGAAGAGAGAGAGAGAGAGAGAGCTAGAAACGTCAATGAGAGAGAAACATCGACCAGCTGCCTCTTACACACCCCCTACTGGGGATGTGCCCACAACCAATGTACATGCCCTTGACCGGAATCGAACCAGGGACCTTTCAGTCCGCAGATCGACTCTCTACCACTGAGCCAAACCGGTTTTGGCTCTGAAATAAATTTTTAAAATATTTTTAAATCAACCAATTAATGCATAAATCTTTCTTTCCCTCTCTCTGTTTCTCTCTCTCTCCCTTACCCTCTCTCTAAAATCAATAAATAAAAATTTAAAAAATTTATTATATCCCTGGCTGTTTTGGCTCAGTGGATAGAGTGTTGGCCTGTGGACTGATGGGTCCTGGGTTTGAGTCCAGTCAAGGGCATGTACCTCGGTTGGAGGTTCCCCAGCCCTGGTCAGAGTGCGTGCAGGAGGCAACCAATCCATGTTTTTATCTCACATGGATGTTTCTCTCTGCCCCCCCCCTCCTTTCTCTCTAAAAATCAATGGGAAAATATTGTTGGGTGAGGATTAACAAATAAAAAATTAATAGAAAAATATATTATACATACCATTAATGGAATACTCTAACACTGTAAAAGTAATGAGAAAGCTCTTTGTAGATTGATATGGGAATATCTAAAAAACAATTGAAGAAAAAGAAAGAAAGAAAGAAAGAAAGAAAGAAAGAAAGAAAGAAAGAAAGAAAGAAAAAAGAAAGAAAGAAAGAAAGAAAGAAAGAAAGAAGGAAAGAAAGAAAGAAAGAAAGAAAGAAAGAAAGAAAGAAAGAAAGAAAGGTATAGAATAGCTGGGTTTGGTACAATATATGCTAAAATTTGTGCAAAAGAATATGCATATTTGTACTGGATTTTACAGGCATAAAAGCTCTCTGGAGCAATAAGTAAGAAATGGTTAACCAGGAAACCTATTGGGGAAGGGTGAGAACTGGGTGAATAGGGTTAGGAAGATATCTTTTCACCTTGCTATGCTTTTTGGTGTTTGAACCACTTGAAGGTATTATTCATTCAAAAACTGAATGAGTAATAATTGTTAACCAGTCTATGCAAGCCAAAACTACTGGAAAACATACTTGCAGAATATATAAGAGAAAATGTTAATACCCATCTATACTAATAAAAGGGTAATATGCAAATTGGTCATGATGACCTCACAGTAACACCGAACAGCAGGTTGCATGGGGCAACAAGGCCAGCAGGGAGGTTAGTGAGGGGCAATCAAATGACTGATGAGCAGGCTGCATAGGGTGACCAGGCCAGCAGAGGAGGGCAGTGAGGGGTGATCAGGCCAGCAGGGGGGCAGTTGGGGGTGATCAGGCAGGCAGGCAGGTGAGCAGTTAGGAGTCAGTGGTCCCAGATTGGAGAGGGTGCAGGCTGGGCTGAGGGAATCCCCTCTCCCCATGCACAAATTCCGTGCACCGGGCCTTTAGTATTGTATAAATTGCTTTCTAAATAGCAAACATCTCAACAGAAAAATGAATAAAGGGTATAAACAGATATTTTTAAAATCCCAATAGAAATATTGTTCAATCGTAGCAAACAAATGCAAACAAAGAAAGACAGCATATTTTAATCCTCCATGTTAGGCAAAGATTTTTCAAAATCATAATACCCTGTAGTAGTGTGGGTAGGGACACACACTGGCATCCTTGGTGAGATAGCAATTGGCACAATTTCTTCAGAGGACAACTCAGAAATATGTATCAAAAACTTCAAAATTACTCATAATCTTTGGCAAAGTAATTCCACATCCAAATAGTCTTCTGTGCCGAGACCGGTTTGGCTCAGTGGATAGAGCATCAGCCTGCGGACTGAAAGGTTCCGGGTTCGATTCCCATCAAAGGCATGTACCCTGGTTTTGGGCACATCCCCAGTAGGGGGTGTGCAAGAGGCAGCCGATCGATGTTTCTCTCTCATCGATGTTTCTAACTCTCTGTCTTCCTCTCTGTAAAAAAATCAATAAAATATATATTTTTTTAAATAGTCTTCCGTGATAGTCATCCCTATCAGAACAAAGGCACAGACAGCCATGCGCCCAGGGGTATGACACCACTGAGTGCAGCCTCTAACCAGGCTCACCAGTGGTGGTGAATGTGCCTGAGGGGATGAGGGGGCGGTTCACCCAGGAACACCCAGGGCCTCGGACCCTGCACAGTCAGTGCTGTGTTGTTCGTGGATGAAGACCGGAAACCACGAAGCTGGCGCTAAGGAATCATGCTTTGCTGCCACCTAGTGCTCCCCAGGTAACTGCACCCAGCCAGGGAGGAAAACTGTCTCCCCGTTAAGTAACCTCCCACCAAGGGGCCCGCTCCTCTGTGTGTAGCTAACAAACCCTAGTAAAGCATTTACCATGTTCTAGGCATTGTGCTCTGCATTTATTAACATTCCCTCTTAATCCTCAGAACATCCCTCTGAAATAGGTACTTTTATCCTCCTCGTTTTATAAATGAGGGAACTAAGGTAAAGAGAGGTTAGATAACTACCTCAAGGTCACATAACTCCTCAGCGGGTGAGTCCAGGATCAGAACAAGTGGCAGATTGGCACCGGGGTCTGTGCTCTAAGCCAGCTCCTCCATGAGGGAGGGCCAAAGGTCTCGATGATACTAACAGCATTCAGAACCTCACAGCCCGCACAGCAACCGCTACCCCCCTTTCCCTAACACATCTGCCCCGAAGAAGTTCACACAGGGACTGAGTTCATTATCTCTGCCGCAGAGCAGTCTCACCTAAGTCAGAGACAAGCATTGTCCCAGGATAAACTCAGTGGATTTTTTAAAAAGTTTTTTAAAAATATTTTTATTGATTTCAGTGGGGAAGGGAGAGGGAGAGGTTAAAAAAACAAAAAACTCATCAATGAGAGAGAATCATTGATCAGCAACTTCCTGCACACCCCACCCTGACAGGATTTTTGTCTGTCTTCCTGTCACATTTAATCAAATCATCTCATTGTGTTACTGGTAAAATATCGAGTCACATCTAACAGTCAAAACTACAAACTTGGCATTAACTCTTGCTAATGTGAGCTTGCTCCAGGCCTGAAACTTACAGCAGAGCAACGGGATGGAGTCCTGTGCTTTCTCTTCTTTCCTCCTCACAAAACTCCCCCCCATTCTAGCCGTCCCACCGCTGCCTCAGAAGCTGAGGGAGAACCACAGGAACCCAGTTCTTACTTACCGGGTTGGGTCTGTGCTCTCTGGGCCTGCCTGGTGATGAGAGCTGGCTTTTTCACGGGTCCACACTTTCCCGAGTTTACCAGAGGTTCCTGCTGTGCACCCCTTTATCCTGGCGGATGCATCTCCACCCTCGCTGTTCACTTGCTGTTTTCTCCTCAGTCCTCTGGCACCAGGCAGTACATGCAAGTCCTTTTCTGCTGAGGTCCCCTTGGCTCTGCGGGTGGCCCGTTGGACAATGTCCAATAGGACCCCATAGATGGTCCATGGGAAAAATTCAAGCATCCTTGGCCATGAGAAAGAACTGTAGCTTTGCCTTTCTCTCGCCCCCTAGATTTCCTAGCCGAGTGATATACCAGCTTTCAGCCCACTTGTGCTCTTTCCCAGTCCCAACTCAGGCACCAGTTTTCCGGGTGTCCTAACTGCAGAGAACACATTCCAAACTGAGTTGACCCCTTGAAATCTCCCTCGGCTTATAATAATGTCACTTCCCTACTCTCCTGCCAAAATGGGAGGTTGGAGCTCACAGCGACAACTTTATTCAAAAAATATTTTTATCCATCTTCTTACCAAATCCTGTTCTCCCAAAACTTGTATTCTCAAAGTAGATTAAGGGGCTCAAGAGCCATGAAACAGGTTCTTCTATTTTCCCCTTAGGATCCTCAAATTTGAGGCAGAAGAGTTCCATTCTAGTAACTTGTATGTTACTTATTGCTGCAAAATAAATTACCCCAAAACTTAGTGATGTAAACAATAAATATTGATTATTGTTCACAGCTTTTCTGCCAGGAATTCAGGAATTAAGCAGTTCTGGCTTAATTAGGTAGTTCTGGCTCAGGGTCTTCTGAGGTTCCAGTCATGACACCAGCCTGACAAGGGTTGGAGGGTCACTTCCAATGTGGTTCACTCACTTGGTTTGCAAGTCAGTGCTGGTGGTTAGTGGAGGCCTCCATTTCTCTCCCCTGGCATTCTCCACAGGCTGTTCCAGTGTTCTCAGGGCATAGCGGTTGGATTCCCGCAAACCAAGCAACAAGGCGAAAGCAGCACTTTTAATGATCTAACCTCAGAAGTCATATACTGTCACCTCTGATTCTTTAGTCATGTCGACCAGCTCTGATTCCCCATGGAAAGAAACTACACAAAGGCATAAATATCAGGAGTCTAAGATCCCTGGGGATCATCTTGGAGACTGCTTGTCAAACCCTGTTACATTTAGGGGACCGTAATCCCCTAAAACAAACTGAACAAAGTAAACGAGAGACCATAAATTTAGATTGTTTTAATCAAAACTGCTTTGGAGCCCTGGCTGGATGGCTCAGTTGGTTGGATGGTCCATGCATCCAACCAAAAGATCTCAGGTTTGATTCCTAATCAGGGCACACACCTAGGTTTCAAGTTTGATCCCAGGTATGGGAGGCAACCAATCAATGTTTCTCATTGATGTTTCTCTATCTCTTTCTCTCTTACTCTCTCTCTATAATTAATAAACATAGCCTCAGGCCCTGACTGGTTTGGCTCAGTGGATAGAGCATCAGCCTGCAGACTGAAAGGTCCCAGGTTCGATTCCGGCCAAGGGCATGTACCTTGGTTGCAGGCACATCCCCAGTAGGTGTGCAGGAGGCAGCTGATCAATGTTTCTCTCTCATCCATGTTTCTAACTCTATCCCTCTCCCTTCCTCTCTGTAAAAAATATATATATATATATTTAAAAGAAACAAAAACAACACATATCCTCTGATAAGGATAAACACACACACACACACACACACACACACACACACACACACACATACACAACTGCTTTGGGGAATTCTTGATCTTCAAAATTATATCTGCCACCTGGCCCTCTCCACATCTGTTCCTCGTCTAAATGGGCCCAGAACTCCCCTTGAAGAAAGGCAGGACCCCAGCCTGATCTTAAGGGTTCATTTTAGCTTTCAGATATCTGATTCTACATCACGTTCAGAAAAAACAAAGCTTTGTAAATATCTCAGTCGGCATTTACACTGAATATAAAACATTTTAATAAAAAGATTTTAAGGTGTCATTAAAAGAATCATCCCTGGAGACCAAAACAAGATAGCAGCCTAGGTAGTTTCCTAAGCTGCCACCTCATCAACAATTTGGAAAAAAACAACAGCTAAAATTGAAAGGGATCGCACCAGACCCACAGGAAAGCTGGCTAAATGGGAAGGCTACAACTGGACACAAAGCAGGGCACCGCTGCTGCCATGTGGAGTTTAAAACTACGGTGGAACCAGGCCCGCTGGAACCACTGCCGCTGGGAATGAGGGAAGCCAGACCTCGCTCTGCCCTGGGCCCAGGGAGTGGGCCAGCCCAGCCGGCCGCCGTGGGAACTAGGGAGCTGATGCCGGGCCTCCACCGCGCTTTCGGCTCCTGCCCAGAACGAGACACCTGTGAGCGCGGTCTCCCTGCCCGCAGCCATCTCAGCTCGGCCTCCGCGCATGCTGTGCTGGTGAGAAGCTGGCACGGCGCCTTCCGTTCCTGGCCCTGGCGAGTCCTTCCTCTGCCACCGCACGGCCATGCCGAAGCTTCCACCACTGCCGCCATGTGGATTTTAAAACTACAGTGGAAATTGAACCACAGGAGCAACCGTCACTGCCACACCCACCGCCACCGCGAATAAGGGAAATCCACTGAGAACAGAGCTCACTCCGCCCCGGGCTCAGGGAGTGGGCGGCTTCAGAACTTAGCCTCCGAGTCCGCAGCTGCTCCGCTTCCGCCCCAAACGAGAAACCTTTGAGGGCAGCCTCCTCGCCCGCAGCCATCTCAGCCCGTCTGCAGCCGTCCCAGCCCGCCCGCTGTGCTGGTAAGGAGATGGCGTGGCGCCTTCCGTTCGCAGCCCTGGCGAGCCCTTCGCCTGTCAGGCCCACTGCCGCAGGGCCGAGCCGGAGCCTCTGCTGGGACCCCAAGGAGGGTCACTGCTGCCGCCATGTGGATTTTAAAAATACAGTGGAAATTGAGCCACAAAAGCCACCGCCTCCGCCACTGCTGCCACAAGTGAGGGAAGCCCACTGAGAACAGAGCTCACTCCACCCCGGGCCCAGGGAGTGGGCAGCTTCAGAGCTTGGCCTCCGCGTCAGCAGCCGTTCCGCTGAGACTCCTTGGAGCACAGTCTCCCTGCCCGCAGCCGTCCCAGCCTGCCCGCCGTGCTAGCGAGGACCTAGCATGGCACCTCCAGTTCGTGACCCTAGCACCCCAGAGAGGCCATGTGCCCCGGGTGAGCTGCATGTCCCAGGGGACCGGGTGCCCCAGGAGAGCCGTGTGCCCCAGGGGGCCGTGTGCCCTGGGTGAGCTGTGTGTCCCAGGGGACCGGGTGCCCTGGGAGAGCTGCGTGTCCCAGGGGGCCACGTGTCCCAGGAGAGCCATGTGCCCCGGGGGAGACATGTGTCCCGGGAGAGCCGTGTGCCCCAGGGAAGCAGTAGGACCCAGGGGGAGGGGCGGTGTGAACCAGAGGAGGAACGGATTCTATTCGTGTGATCCTGAGATAGTCACCATAAAACAAGCAGATTGGCAAATGACAGCGGGGAGGGAAGGAGACCTGGGGAGAGATAAGAGAACAACCGAAGGACTGGTATGCATGCATATAAGTACAACCAACGAACACAGAACTCTGGGGAGGGAGGGCATGAATGGGAGGAGGGGGGCAATGGTAAGCTATGTACACATATAATACCTTAATAAATTAAAAAAAGAAAAAAGAATCATCTCTGCTTTATTTATTTTACAGAGTAATGATTTAAATTGAATACATTTGGACACAGTAAATATTTGACATGAAAAGCAGTTGTATCAGAATAGGCATCAGAAAAATAGCAACTTATCTTACACATAATAACTAGAAAATATTTTTCTGTCTGATCATTTAAGTGTTACAAATCCTGAGAATGTTATACAATGAACAAACTAGGTACTACCTTATCTTGCCTGGAAATCATCTTTTAAAAAAATGCTTTGAGGTATAAATCGCCTATGTATTAAACATGAGTCCTTTACATTTTACAAGGAGTTTAAACAAACATATCAAACTAAGTTCAGTGGCTCTTAAAACAGCTATCAGTCAGGTTCAAGGACACACTGTTCCACGATTTCCCGTAAGTTGGGGTTCTCCATTGCAGCTGCCACTCGCTCTTTGTCATTTATCTGCTTGTTGACTGAAAAACATACAGACAAAAGTTAGCAGAACTGTGTCACTATATGGCAACATACAGTATTTTTCTTAGGCTGCTAAAACTGAACTTAACTCCCTGAGAACTTAAAACTGATTTTAGCTAATTATTCACAAGGGAATAATTCTGGAAGGGAAAGTTAAAGAGAAAAATATCCCCTCTAATCCTACTATTCTACCACAACTATTTTCATTTCTTTCTTTCCAGTCTTTGTCCATATTCATACTGCCAGATGTTACACTCAGGGTAAATACAATTTTTTTTCCTTAAAATACGGAATACTTCATGAATTTGTGTGTCATCCTTGTGCAGGGGCCATGCTAATCTTCTCTGTACCATTCCAATTTTAGTACATGTGCTGCCAAAGCAAGCACAGGGTAAATACAATTTTGAAAATTGCATCTGCAGCCACCATCGCCAGTGCTTTCCCTCCAGCAGCCGAAGCTGCCTTGCTTTCCACTTTCCCTCTCTTCCTTCTATGCTGTCTTCAGTCTTCACTCCTCCCTCCCTCCTCATATTCAAATCAACCACCAACTTTGTTGGGTTAATTTGCATACTTGCTCTGATTGGCTGGTGGGTGTGGTTTGTGGATGTAGTGGAGTGGTGGTTAATTTGCATATTACTCTATTATTAGGTAGGATATTATTGATTTCAGAGAGGAAGGGAGAGAGCTAGAAAGATAAAAACATCAATGATGAGAGAGAATCATTGATTGGCTGCCTCCTGCACACTCCACACTGGGGATCAAGCCTGAAACCTGGGCATGTGCCCTGACCAGGGATCGAACTGTGACCTCCTGATTCATAGGTAGAAGTTCAACCACTGAGCCATGCTGGCCAGGCTGGATCTTTCCTTTTCTTTTCTTTTTTAATATATTTTACTGATTTTTTACAGAGAAGAAGAGAGAAGGATAGAGAGTTAGAAACATCGATGAGAGAGAATCATCGATCAGCTGCTTCTTGCACACCCCCTACTAGGGATGTGCCCGCAACCAAGGTACATGCCCTTGACCGGGATTGAACCTGGGACCTTTCAGTCCACAGGCCAATGCTCTATCCACTGAGCCAAACCGATTTCGGCTGGATCTTTCCTTTTTTTCAACTAGTCTGCATGGATCTTCATATTATAAAGGTTATCCTATCTAATAAAAAGGGAATATGCTAATTGACTATCACTCTATCACAAAGACGGCTGCACCCACAGCTGAGGCCAAGTTCCCATAAGGACACTTAACAAGCAATCAGCAGGGACCTGAGGCTACACCCTTCCCCGCCCACGTGGGGCTTGACAGGGGACCTCAGGCCACGCCCCCCCCCCCCCCCCCCAAGCACCAGGCCGGGGAATCTGGTGCTGTGCCCCTCTGTCTGGCTGGGCTTGACAGGTGGGCTCAGGCTGTGTCCTCACTCCCAGCAGGGCTTGACGGGGGACCTCAAGGTGCACCCTTAGTGCTGGTTGGGGGAACTTAGGCTATGCCCCTGCCCAGCGGGGCTTGAGGGGGGACCTCATGCCATGCCCCCCACCCAGTGGGGCTTGACAGAGGATCTCAGGCCGTGTCCGCCACCTGGCAGGACTTGATGTTGGATCTCAAGGCACGCCTTGGTCTGGGCTGGAGGACCTCAGGCCACGCCCCCATCCTGGCGCCAGGCCAGGGGACCAGAGGCTACAACCCCTGCCTGGCAGGGCTTGACAAAGGTGGGACTGGCCAGGTCTGGATCTAGCCCAATGTGGGGGAGGAGGCGGCTGAGTCTGGGTCTCACACAATTTTGAGGTGCATGTGAGTGGGCAGGGACTTGACTCTGGGTACCTTGGTGAACTCCAGATTGTGACAGGAGGAAGGTTTCCATATACATTTTACTAATTTTCTTTCATCTCTGACACTTCTATTATAGAGAAAGGGCAAATAGCAATATTAAATTATTTCATTTAATTAATCCCCCCCATTTAAAAAATATATATTTTACTGCTTTTTTACAGAGAGGGAGAGGGATTAAGTTAGAAACGTCGATGAGAGAGAAACATTGATCAGCTGCCTCCTGCACACCTCCTACTGGGGATGTATCTGCAAACAAGGTACATGCCCCTGACTGGGACCTTTCAGTCTGCTCTATCGACTAAGCCAAACCAGTTAAGGCTAATTAATCCCCTTTTAATGTACATGAATTTTATGCACTGGGTCACTAGTTGGTCCATATTGGTTGTCTATAATTTTCTAAAAAATAATCCTGATGGGATAGTTTGAGAGATTTCTATATTATTTGTATTACTATTTTTCATCTTCACCTGAATATATGTTTATTCATTTTTTTAGAGAGAAAGAAAGAGAGAGAAACATAAATATGAGAAAGAAACATGGATTGGTTGCCTCCCATCAACACCCCAACCAGGGATTAAACAACCTTGGTAGGTGACCTGGTTGGGAATCAAACCCACAAACTTTGGTGCAAGGAACAACACTCCAGCCAACTCTCCTGGGGGCAGGGCTATCCATTTTCTTTGTAAAGACTTATTATTTTATTTTATTAGAAAGAGGAAAGGAGAGATGCAGGTCAAAACAACAATGCGGTACCATCTCACACCTGTCAGAATGGCCAACATCAACAAAACAACAAACAACAAATGTTGGCGAGGTTGCGGAGAAAAAGGAACCCTCCTGCACTGGTGGTGGGATTGCAGGGTGGTGCAACCACTGTGGAGAACAGTATGGAGCTTCCTCAAAAAACTGAAAATGGAACTCCCATTTGACCCAGTAATCCCACTACTAGGAATATACCCCAAGAAACTAGAAAGACCAATCAGAAAGGATATATGCACCCCTATGTTCATAGCAGCACAATTTACAATAGCTAGGACTTGGAAACAGCCTAGGTGCCCGTCAGCAGATGAATGGATCAGAAAACTATGGTACATCTACACCATGGAATACTATGCTGCCATAAAAAGGAAGGAATTCTCATCATTTGCAGTAACCTGGATGGAATTGGAGAGCATCATGCTGAGTGAAATAAGCCAGTCAATGAAAGAGAAACACTACATGACCTCACTCATTTATGGATATTAAAGAACATTATAAACGAATGAACAGAAAGATATAGTGACAGTAAAACAACAGGCAGACTGCCAAATGACGGGGGGGGGGGTAGGGAGATCTGGGGGAGATAAGAGATCAACTGAAGGACTGGTATGCTTGCATATAAGAACAACCAATGGACACAAAACTCTGGGGAGGGAGGGCATCTATGGGGGGGGGGGGCAATGATAAGCTATGTACACAGATAATACCTTAATAAAAAAATATTAAAAAAAAAAAAAAAAGAGGAAAGGAGAGGGAAAGAGAGAGAGAGAAACATCAATGTGAGAGGGAACAGTGATGGGGTGCCTACTCCACACCCTGTACCAATGATCAAGCCTGCAACCTGGCCATGTGCCTTGACCTGGTTGAAATCAAACCAGAAACCTTTCAGTGCATGGGGCGATGCCCAACCAACTGAGCCACACACCAGGGTAAGATGTCCATATTCTTAAAGTGGGCTAACTTTTCTGGGATCCTGCTAAAATGTCACATGTAGAAAACATATATATTCCCATATAAACTATTGCAATTCTGTGTCTTCATACAATGTAGACTCCACAAGGGCAAGGATGTATCTCAAAGATCAAACTGTGCCTACATAAAGAAAGCACTCAATAAATACATTTTTAAAATGCTAAATATGAGGAGAAACCAAGATGGTGACATAGGTAAAAACCTGAACTTGCTGCCTTGCACAACCACTTCAAAACTACAACTAAAAGACAAAACGGATATCATCCAGAGCCACAGGAAGGCTGGCTGAGTGGAAATTCTACAACTAGAAGGAAAGAGAAAAGCACACTGAGACTCAGAGGAGGAGTGGAGGTGCGGAAGTAAAGTGCAGAGGCATGGAGGCGTGTGTGGAAAGCGGCTGGCAACTGATTACGCTGTTGTCTTTTTCAATCTGAGGGAAACACAAGCTTCTGACTGCTCTGAGTTCCAGTTCCAGGTGAGACTCCGGGGACCCAAATGGGGAAAAACTGGGTTGTCTGGCCTCGGGCCGGAATCCGAGGGTGGCTTTCTCTCAGAGGTGCTTGCAGTGATCACTGTTCCTGCACAGTGCCTCGGGACACTGAGACCGGGGGATCTCTTTGGGGCAGGGCTGACGGTTAGCCATTGCTGTTTGCTCCACCCTGATGATTCCGAGACCCTGCCCCGCCCAATTTACAGCCCCACCCAAATTGTGCAGAGGCTTATGCATATGAATGTCCTGGCCCTTTGCAATCTAAAACCTAATATACTGCAGCTGGATCAGAGAGCCCCAGCGCTTCCAAAAGAAGGCCCAAGGCTCCACAGCAACTTGCATTGCTTCACAGCTGAGCTTCATCTGGGCACCTCCAAACCACAAACAAAGAAGAGGAATCTGAAGATCTCTCTAGCTCCTGCTGGGTGGCTTCGTGGCTTCAGGCAGTGGCTGACTTGCACCTCCTTGGAGATCCAAGAGCCACTGTACCCAGTAGTCAGAGTGAGACCATCCAGATTACAACTCTTCAGACCCATAAGACACACTCAGGGGGCAGACTCAGTGAGTGCCAAAGCCCCACTGAAGCAAGTCTTGCCCCACAAGGGTGTCTCCAGCACAAAAGTTCTCCTATCGTAGACACAACTGGTCCTCACAGCCAATTGGCTTGGAGGTCAATTCCTCCCCACAGCCAACAAAGGGGTGCACCAAGAATGTCCACCTCAGGTAATTAGGAGGCTGAGCCACTGGGCCTTATAGGACACCTAATACACAAAGCTACTCTATCAACACAAGGAAGTAGTCAAAATGAGGAGACAAAGAAACAGGTCACAAATGAAAGAAATGGAGGAAAGCAAATAACTGGGTGTAGAGTTCAAAACCCCGGTTATAATGTTTCTCAAGAATCTTATAGAAACCTCCAAGAAAATTAGTGAGACCCCAAAGTTTGAATAAGGACCAACTAGAAATTAAGCATACACTGACTGAAATAAAAAATAATATACAGAGATCCAACAGCAGACTAGAGGATCCCAAGAATCAAGTCAAAGATTTGAAATACAAAGAAGCAAAAACACCCAATCGGAAAAGCAAAAAGAAAAAAGAATCCAAATATATGAAGATAGTGTAGGGAGTCTCTGGGACACCTTCAAGCATACCAACATCCAAATTATGGAGGTGCCAGAAGAAGAGAGAGCAAGATGCTGAAAACCTATTTGAAGAAATAATGACAGAAAACTTCCCCTGCCTGGTCAAAGAAATAGACTTACAAGTCCAGAAAGCACACAAAACCCCAAACAAAAGAAATCCAGAGGACCAAAACAAGACACATTACAGCCGAAACTGTTTTGGCTCAGTGGATAGAGCATCGGCCTGCGGACTGAAGGGTCCCGGGTTCAATTCCAGTCAAGGGTACCTTGGTTGCGGGCACATCCCCAGTAGGGGGTGTGCAAGAGGCAGCTGATCGATGACTCTCTCTCATCGATGTTTCTAAATCTCTCTCTCCCTTCCTTTCTGTAAAAAATCTATATATTTTTTTAAAAGACACATTACAATTAAAATGATTAAAATGCCAAAGGCAAAAGACAAAGAGAAAATATTAAAAGCAGCAAGAGAAAAAGTTAGTTACCTATAAGGGAGTACCCATACGACTGTCAGCTGATTTCTCAACAGACTATGCAGGCCAGAAGGGAATGGCAAGAAATATTCAAAGTGATGAATAGCGAGAACCTACAACCAAGATTACTTTACCCAGAAAAGCTATCATTTAGAATTCAAGGTCAAATAAAGAGCTTCACAGATAAGAAGCGAAAGGAGTTCCTCAACACCAAACCACTATTATATGAAATACTGAAAGGTATTCTTTAAGAAGAGGAAGAAGAAGAAGAAAAAAGTAAAGATAAAAATTATGAACAACGAATACATATCTATCAACAAGTAAATCTAAAAAGCAAGTGAATTAAAAATCTAAGGAACAGAATAAACTGGTGAATATAATAGAATCAGGGACACAGAATGGGAGTAGATTGATAATTCTCAGGGGGAAAAGGGTGTGGGGTGTACTGGAAGAGACTGTACAAAAATCTTACATCCTATGGATGAGGGCAGTGGGAGGAAGGTAAGGGCAGAGGATTGAGTGGGAACCAGGTGGAGGGGAGCTTTGGGGGGGGGGGACAATTGTAATAATCTGAATAATAAAGATTAAATAAATAAAAGTAAATAAATAAAGCTTAATACTATCCTATTATAAAATCCCATAATTAAGGGGAATTTCAAAGACATAAAAAAAGTAGATTTAGGGAATCTAAACTATTTTATATTTTAAATTAAGAGGTAGAACCCATCAGTTTATGGGATTTGAATAAATTTAATACATGAGGAGTAAAATAATCTACAGATCTGAAACTGTGAAAATAGGACCTGGTTTTAGCAGTTTTCATGATAGTACCTAAAATGTTTCATAAATGGGCTGATTCTCTGAAAGCAGTGGGCTTCCTTCCCTCTCTGCACCTCTCTTCTGTGTTCGTTTTTTGTGTGCATCTCTCCCTGTGTATGTTTCTTAAGTCACTGTCTTCTTATGTCTGCCTGTCTTATTGTTGCTCTTACTCTATTACTGTCCCTTTCTTCCCCTCCTCTGCTGTACTCCAACGTCCCAATTTACTTAGTGATAAAAGCTAAGCACAACATGTATTTTACTTTTTTTAATATATATATTTATTTATTTTTTTACAGAGAGGAAGGGAAAGGGATAGTTAGAAACACCAATGGGAGAGAAACATCAATCAGTTGCCTCTCACATGCCCCTTACTGGGGATCGAGCCTGCATCCTTGACCAGAATCAAACCCGGGACCCTTCAGTTCCTGGGCCAACAATCTTATCCACTGAGCCAAACCAGTTAGGGAAAGATGCATTTTAAATGTTATTTTTCATTATTTGCACTCTATTAATTATAGATAAAACTCTGTTCTCTGGAGGATTTATTTATTTATTTATTTATTTTAGAGATAGTAGAAAGGAGAGAGGGAGTAGCAAAGGGGGGTGGGGCAGAGAAATAGAAACACCGATCTGAGAGAGACTAATGAATTGGTTGCCACACACATGCGCCCCTACTTGGGACCTGCAACCCAGGTATGCATGACCAAGAATCAAACCTATAATCCTTGTTGCATGTGGGCTGATGCTGAAACCTCTGAGCTACATCAGACAGGGCTGTTCTTTGTTTTCAATATAATACATAGATTATATAGAACTTTTTGTCTTTTGCTCTTTCCAAACCCCAACTCTGGTATTTTTAAGTAGTTACTGAGTGACTTCTCTCTGTAGGTTAGAGGTCCTCTATAGAAAAAAGGTTCCCTATTACCATTTTATTTTATTATTACTAGCGGCCTGGTGCCCAAAGAGTGTTGGCCCATGGGCTGAAGGGTACTGGGTTTGATTCTGGTCAAGGGCATGTACCTTCTCAGCCTGCCTGCACCCTCTCCAATCTGGGACCCCCTTGGGGGATGTTTGATCCCTAGGAGAAAGGGCCTAAATCAGCAGTCGGACATCCCTCTCACAATCCAGGACCGCTCCTAACCACTCACCTGCCTGCCTGCATGATCACCCCTAACCACTCTGCCTGCCTGCCTGCCGGCCGGCCTGCCAACCTGATCACCAATTGCCCTCCCATGCGGGCCTGATTGCCCCTCACTGCCTCTGCCTTGGCCCAGCCACCATGGCTTTGTCCAGAAGGACGACTGGAAGGTCTCCCAGTCTAATTAGCATATTACTCTTTTATTAGTAGAGAGGCCTGGTGCACGGTTGGGGGCTGGCTGGTCTGCCCTGAAGGGGGTCTTCTTTGGGGACAGGGCTGGCCTGAGCGAGGAGCCTGGGGCAGTTTGCAGGCTGACCATGTCCCATTGGGCTTGGGATCCCCACTGAGGGGCGTGGCTGGCCTGGGTGAGGGACTGAGGGCCATTTGCAGGCTGGCCACACCCCATCAGGGTGAGGGTTACCACTGCAGGGGGGCGTGGCCAGCCTGGGTGAGGAGCCGTTTGAGGGAGGTTTGCAGGCTGGCCAAGCCCCTGGCTTTGTCCGGAAGGTCTTCCAGTCTAATTAGCATATTACTCTTTTATTCATATAGATTCTAGTTCTCACCTGAGAATGTGTTTTTTTTTAATATTTTATTGATTTTTACAAAGAAGAAAGAGGGATAGAGAGTTAGAAACATTGATGAGAAACATCGATCAGCTGCCTCCTGCACCTCCCCTGCTGGGGATGTGCCCACAACCAAGATACATGCCCTTGACAGGAATCGAACCTGGGACCCTTCAGTCCACAGGCCAACGCTCTATCCACTGAGCAAAACCTGCTTGGGCCTGAGAATGTTTTTATTGATTTTTTTAGAGAAAGAGGGGGGCAAGAGAAAGAGAAATATTGATATGAGAGAAATTGGTTGGTTGCCTCCTTTATGCACTCCGACTGCAGACTGAACCTGCAACCTAGATATGTGCTCTGACCGGGAATCAAGCCAGCAACATTTTGATGCATGCTCCTACCAACTAAGCCACCTGGAAAGGGCCCTACTCCCATTTGAATTCATTAACCCAGAAAGATAACACCTACTCCAAAATTCCCTAAAGTTTTACTCGCTAGACCTTCCATTTCAAGTACACAGCTCTCTATCCTGCCACCAAAGAAAAAGAATCAGTCTTCTTTAGAGCTTGTAAGTCAAGTTTTCTAGAACTGGATGTTCTTTACAGATGTGTAACCACTGGCCTAAACTAGTCAATATCCACAGGGCCTAATTCTAATTCACCCAGAGTCCTACTAAAAAAAAATTAAGTTCATAAAAATGTCTATGTTTCTACACCTTAAGAAAGAGCTACTAACTGATTTTTCACTTTTTGACAAAAAAACAAATAGATACTTGGCTGGCAGAATAACCTAGTATTCCAGATAAAGTACTTTCTGAAGTTCTTTTTAATAATGATTCAAGAGTCACTTACTGTCTTCCTCTGTTGAGTGGGTTCCTTCAGAAATGTAGATTTCCAACTAGGAAAAAAAATATTAAAAGCAAAACATTTAGGGCATTCTAAGATGATGAATGAAGTGGAATGTAAAATGGACTCAAGAGACTAGGGAAGAAAGCTCAAATCCTTTTTCCACCATCAAAGACTTAGGAACAAATCCCTCAAATTCATCTCTAAAACAAGGGCTTAAATGAGCAGGATTTTTAATTTGGTCATCTGGGAAAGGTATGCAGGGGGCATTCCATTTTTTTTAAATATATTTTATTGATTTTTTTTTTTTTTTTTTTTTTTTTTTACAGAGAGGAAGGGAGATAGTTAGAAACATCAATGAGAGAGAATCATCGATTAGCTGCCTCCTGCACACCCCCCACCGGGGATGTGCCCGCAACCAAGGTACATGCCCTTGACCGGAATCGAACCCAGGACCCTTCAGTCCTCAGGCTGACGCTCTATCCACTGAGCCAAACCGGTTTTGGCGGGCATTCCATTTTTTAAAATACAACTAATGTAATTTTACACAAATAAGACCTCATATATGTTTTACTCATGAAAATCCCTCTCCTGAACTCTAATTCTTCCTCCCAAATCAGTATCTAAACTTGCTCCCTACCCCACCTCTCAATAAAGCTACATTAATAATCTAGTGTGGTTTCTTCCATATTTTTCCTCTACACCACCCACAATCTAACACATATTACACATACACCCTAAGGTTGGACATTCCTTTTTATTTCTTATTTTACAAAAATGGGATCACAGTATATAGCTCGCAGTATCCTCCTTTTCTCATCCATTTTTACCTTGACAAATTTATTCTCAAGTACAATATAGGTTAAGCTAACCCTCCTAGTTCTGATCTACTCATTCCCTCATAAGCTAACCTCCAAGAACCAGAGTTTTGAGTCAAACCCATAAAATTATTGCAAATCCTATGGTAAATAAGTCATGTTATATGATAAAGACATGTTTACTTCCCAGAAACAATGGAGCATATAAACTAATTCTTTGTTGTTTATTAATCCTCACCTGAGGATATTTTTTCCATGGATTTTTTTTTAGAGAGTGGAAGGGAATGGGGAGACAGAGAGAGAAACATCAATGGGAGAGAGACAAATATGCCCTGACCAGGAGCGGGGAGGGAAAATGCAACCCAGGTAATGCCCTTCACCAGAATCAAACCCACAACCCTTCAAGTCTGTGGGTCATGCTCTAATCAATGAACCAAAAAGGCTAGGGCTAAACTAATTCTTATATAATTATTTACTACTGAGATGTTTTTCATGAGTGAAAAAATCATAGCATATCATGGCTAATGGAGACCTTAGAAATCATCTAGGCCAATATTTTTGAGGGGGGCGGGGGGTGAGAGTGGGGTGGGGGGAACGACACCCCAATAAACAAGGACTAATTTGGAAATTTCTAAACCTGCCTAAAGTGGCACTTTCCAAGCCCTAAGCCTACCTTCCTTAATAAGTTCTCCCCACCTCCCCCACCCATACCTCAGGCCATGCCAAAGAACTTGAGTGTCTCCTGCTAGGAGGCTTTATAGCCCTGGACCCAAGAGCTAGGGTGGCAGCCCTCTGGCATCGCAGGAGATAATGGTGGCCAGAACCGCTGGCATACACTGAAGCAAAAAAATAAAGGAGAGGGCACCCAATAGGATTCCCTAAAAAAAAAAAACTCAACTTATCCCCTGCACAAAAAAAAGTGGGTCCTGCATAGGAGAACCTGCTCCCCAAATAATGTAAATACCCAAAGAAAAAGAAAAAACCAGCAACAAGCCTGGGCTAGTAGGAATGGTAAAGAATTTCAGTTTAGAAAGGCTAGGAAGACTGTAAGTTGTGTCCCTCTTCCTTGCCCAGCTCCCCAAGAGCCAGCCAGGGCACTTGCCCCAGAAAGGAGTGTGTAAGCAAGCAAAGCCACAGGCCTTTGGTTTTGAAAACCTATCAGTTATAATATCAAAGCAGGGCCTCCAACAGTCCTACTTGGGCCTGTCTGCAGGGGGCAGAAGCATCCATTGTGAACCCACCTGAAGCCAACCCATCAAGTAAGTAGTAAGGCTTTAGGGGTCAAGCAACAAGGAACTCTAACACTACATTTATGAAATTAAAGTTGGGAAGTAGAAGGTGACAGGAGATACCCCTCACTCCCTTCTTTATCCTGTGTCTGTAGTTCAGATGATGGTCCCTTCCAGGCTGAGAAGGAAGGGAGGGAGGGATCCCTATTCAGTTAGGTCAGGTGAATTCCCAGCACCTGCCCCAGTTCCTGCCTTGGCTGCTGCATCTTGACAAAGATATGCATTCACACTGCTTCCTGGGCTCAGGGCTGGTGGTAGAAAGCATCTCATCTCTCAAGATTCCCAATCACATCAGAGATGATCTTGAAGTCTTGGTGCTGGGAACGAAGCCATTCCTGGATGCAAATCTGGAGGGTCAGTGCTAAGGCTGAGCATGAAATCCCTCTGGGTCTTCAGCTGGTTGATGGTCTCAATGGTCTCATGGATTTTTATATCAAGGGAGACAATCTCCTACAGATTGGTGGTAGAGGCCAGAAAATTGCTCATCGGAGCCGTTAGTGGGCTGTCCACCACCAATAGCATAACAAGCTGTCTTCTTCTGGTTAGGGTCCAGCCTAAGGAGATGGTTGATAACAATGGGTTCTGGGTGCTGCAGCAACCCAGGCAGCTTCCTGGGAATCTCGGATGAACAGTCGACCACAGCTGAGACCTGGCAGAAGTAATGGTAGGAACTGATGTACCCACGCTCATGCTCATCTTGTAGCTGTGGTGTTTGATATAAAGCCACAGGGGCGGCACTCCCAGCAGCCTCGTCAGCAGAGGTCCAACTTGTACTGGGGAGGCTGATGATCCACATGAGCAAGAGGGTACACTTGCCATTGAGATCTCCAGGCCATTTCACCTGGAAGCCATCCGTCTGCTGGGTGGTGGGCATCTGAGGCCTCTCCAACAGGTGGTTGTAGGGTCTGTACAGTTCCTTATCTAGCTCACTTAAAGAATGAAGAGAACTTCCTCTTCTGTTTGTTAGGATCATCCAGGAGTCTTCTCTCCACTCAGAGTTCCCTAACAGTTCCTGCATTGTCACCTTCTGCTTTACTAGGACTGAACATATTGGAAATATAGATCCACAGCTTTCATTTTCATGGCAGAGGCTTTTTGATGGCCTCCTGGATCTCCAGCTGCTTGCAAGCAACGGTCTGGTCCAGCTTCCACTCAACAGTCAGAAGATCCATGTATCCCTGAGACTCTGGGATAAGCTCCCAAATTTGCTGAGGTAGAACCTTGTCTGCCAACTTCTTCCTAGTTAACCTGCCTGCTGGCAGGCATTGGGGCTGGGCCTGGGGCACAAGCAGGCATTTCCAAAATGGGTCCATCATGCTAGGTGGCATGCCAGATCGAAGTGGAGTAGCTATGCCAAATGGGGAACCAGCAAGGGGTTCCACCTGCAAGCCGACATCCAGCTCCCTGGTGACATTCCAGGCCACTGGTACTGCACTGAGGGGCCTGCAGAGCCCATGGGGTGGAAGGCAGCAGCCCAGGTGTCCCTCATACCTCGGGCTGGCCCTGGCCTCCTGAGCACTGGTCCTGAGTTGGCTTGCATAGTACTAACTCATATTCTAGACACAAAGTAACAGATATAAAACCTTTGGTTTAAAATTAAGCATGATTCATTATTCTGAAAAATGGTAAATAAAGGAGAGTCAGCATTTACCCTCTTCCTTCTTTCCTTTCTTCCTTGCTTCCTTCCTTTTTTTATTTTTCCAGAGAGGAATGGAGAGGGAGAGAGACAGAAACATCAATGATAAGAGAGAATCATTGATAGGCTGTCTCCTGCATGCCCCATACTGGGGATTGAGCCAGCATGTGCCCTTAACCAGAATCAAACCCAGGACCCTTCACTCTGCAGGTTGATGCTACCCACTGAGCAACTGGCTAGGGATACCCTGCTATTTCTATATGAACTATACCTCAGGGTAGCCAAATAGATGGTTTGGTACCTTGCAAGAACAAAAGATTCTAAAATTGAAAGGTTTCTTATTTTTCCCCCCCAGCAAAACAAAATAACATATAACTTTTTTTCTTACAAATAAAATAACATTTTTCTTAAAACAAAAAACAAGAACACCATATTTTAACTAGGTAATACCTATTTTGTCAGAATGTAATTTGTTGCTAATCCACCTTACTTAAAAAAAAAATCTTCATAGTTGTAAGTATTACATATATTCTTCCTTTCCCTCCATTGACCCCTTTTAGCCTGCCCCCACCACCTAATTTTTTTTTATAAGAGAAATATTCATCAATAAGCATTAACTCAGCAAGTACAGAGACTTTAAGGAATGGATTCTCAACCGGCTGGCGTGGCTCAGAGGTTGAGCATCGACCTATGAACCAAGAGGTCATGGTTCAATTCCCTGATCAGGGCACATGCCCAGGTTGGGGGCCCCACCCCCAATGTGAGGCACACAGGAGGCAGCCAAACAATGAATGACTTCATCAATGCCTATCTCCCTCCCTCCCTCTCTCTCTCCCCTCATCTCTGAAATCAATAAAAATATATTATAAAAAAAAGAAAAAAGAATGGCATTTCTTCCTAGTGAGTCAAATCTCAGAAATGCAAAAGACTCTCTAAACAACCATGGTCTTAGGTATGGAAACACGGAGATTGATAGGCTGCCTTCTTTCTCTTTATATCATCAAGCTTGATAAAGAAGAGACCTGGTGAACAGCATTAAGTAAAAATGATGACTTACTAAGGTAATGATTCATTCATGAATACATATTAATAAACACATTCTAATAAACTTGGCTAATTGTTATTGAAATATTTTACATTCTTTTTCATTTGTGAGAAAAGCAATTTTGTAAATGTTTTTAAGTCCTCTATATACTACATTTGGCTAAAAAAATTCTCAATACTGTATTTTCTAACTTACAAATATGCTAAAACCAGATAGAAAATTTGGGGGCGAGACAATATACCTAAATCAAAGATAAAAGCTAATGTTGCCTCAACTTTTTTACCTCAAATCACTGAATAAGATGGACTCCTCTGAACTGTATGTTCAACTTGGCAAATGGAGTCAATGCAGTTAGCTACAAAGCAAAACCTAGCAGAGTGGGTATATAGGTGGCTATTAATGGGCCAACAGTGGTTTGTCCCACAGTCTCCGAGAAACTGAGAACCCAGTAGAGGACTAGTAACTACTGGGCCAGCAGAGTAGTGATTACAGAGGTTGACAGATAAAAAATTCCAAGTTATATCTATGCTAACTACTGGCAACTTACTGACTATATATATATTTTAAATTTAAATGTTTGATTATGGGAAAGTTAAAATATATATATATATAAATAGAACACTATAATGAATCCCATATACCATCACTGAGTTTCAATAATTAGCCAATCATGTTCTTCTATACCTTCCACCCACCTACAAGTGCCCATATTATTCTGAAACAAGTTCTAGATCATATCCTTTCACCTATAAATATTTCAATACTAGTGGCCTGGTGCACGGATTCATGCACATTGAAAGGAAATTAATTAGTAGAAATATTTTAATATCGCTATTCACTCTTTATAAGTGTCAGAGATGAAAGAAAATTAGTAAAATGTACATGAAAATAATATATAAATTCATTAATAAACAATAACATGATATAACAACAAAGACATATGAAAACAACAAAAACATGATATAAAAACAAAAACATGATATAAAAAACAATGACTGATAAATTGATTAAACTTATCCTAATATCTCCCTGTATACCACATTAAGAGTAAAAACATTTTCAGAGTACTTGACTAATTTCCCTTGTGATGAAGTATTTACAACTTTAGCGTCACATGCTCTTCAAACTCGAGAGAAAGCAACATATAACTCCATTTCATCAGAGAAATTTAGGGACAAAATTGACATGTAACACCACATGTGTTACATTCCACCAAAACTGTGTTCGACAACTGTATCCTCATTTACCTCATTTTCGCTATGAAGGCAGTTCCTACCACTACTGGTAGTACTTGTCGATGACTGTTCTTCATACATTTTTTGTCGACGCCGCCGGCTTCTTTCGGCTTCAGTAGTGCGTTGTGCCAATCGTTCTTCTTCAGTCATATTCTCTAGGCGACGTCGCTTTCTTTCGGCGGCGGAGTTACGTAGTGCCAATCGCTGTTCCTCAGACATATTCTGTCGTCGACGCCGGCTTCTTTCGGCTTCAGTAGTGCGTTGTGCCAATCGTTCTTCTTCGGTCATATTCTGTAGACGACGTCGCTTTCTTTCGGCTGCAGAGGTACGTAGTGCCAATCGCTGTTCTTCAGTCATATTCTGTCGACGACGCCGGCTTCTTTCGGCTTCAGAGTTACGTTGTGCCAATCGTTCTTCTTCAGACATATTCTGTAGACGAAGTCGCCTTCTTTCGGATGGAGAAACATATGGTGGCAATTCTTGGTCATCAGGCATATTATATCGACGACGACGCTTTATTTGGGGATTGTCCTCGACAATTAGTCTGACAAGAGTCCTCTTTGCACTGCCGCTGTTCTGTGCCCCGCTGCCATGCTTAACAATAGAAGCATAGAGAGCGATGGGCACTGGAGCCGAGACTGGCTCCTGGCTCTCAGAAACTGTAGTAGTTTCATCCACTGAATTATAATCTTCAACTTCAGAATCCTCAATGACATCACTGATTTTCTGCCATGGCTCCAGCTCCTCCTCCTCACATTCCATAAACAGGTCCTCATCTGCCATGCTCCCGATGTCCGCCATGCTCCCGGGGTCACTGCTGGTAGTCTGACCTGGAGAAGGCACCAGAGAAGGCGCCAGAGAAGGCGCTGTCGCCTTAAAGGGGCCTGCACTCGGAGAAGGGGTGGGAGCAGGGGAGGGAACAGGGGAAGAGGGAACTGTTGAAAGCTCATCTCCCTGAGGGTGCGAGGAAACCTCCCCCTGTCCAGTGATTTGGAATGGATTTTTTTTCCCCAGTGGGGAGAGGGGCCCTAAGGGAAAGGGTGGGAGGACCAAGGAATGTGGCTCCATGTATAGGAGCTCTTGAAAGGTTTCTTATGGCCCTTTTTACGTGGTTTAAAATTTTTTGTACATGAAAAAATGTTCAATATTATTAGTTACCAGGGAAATGCATATCAAAACCTCAATGAGCGCCGAAACCGGTTTGGCTCAGGGGATAGAGCATTGGTCTGCGGACTCAAGGGTCACAGGTTGGATTCCGGTCAAGGGCATGTACCTTGGTTGCGGCGCATTCCCAGTGGGGGGTGTGCAAGAGGCAGCTGATCGATGATTCTCTCTCATCGATGTTTCTAACTCTTTATCCCTCTCTCTTCCTCTCTGTAAGAAATCAATAAAATATATATTAAAAAAAAAACAAAGAAACAACCTCAATGAGCTATCACTTCAACCCAGTAAGATAGCTATAATGAAAAATACAAGTATTGGTGAGGATGTGGAGAATTAAGAACTTTCATACACTGCTTTTGAAAATGTGAAATTATGGAGCAGCTGTGGAAAACAGTCTGGCAGTTTCTCAAAGGTTTAATATAGTTACCATATGATCCACTAATTTTACTCCTTAGGTGGAAAACAAATGGGAACATATGACCACACATAAACTTGTACATGGTAGATAATGATAAATAGAATGTGGTACACCCACATAATGGAATAGTATAAAGCTATAAAAAGAAATGAAATACTGATACATATTACAACATAGATAAATTCTGAAAATATTTGTTTTTATTTTTTATATTGATTTTGGAGAAAAACATTGATTTGTAGTTCCCCTTATGTATGCATTCATTGGATGATTCTTGTATGTCCCCTGACTAGATTGAACTCACAAACTTGGTGTATTGGGATGATGCTCTACCCAAACTGAGCTACCTGGCGAGTGCCTTGAAAATATTATTTCATGAGAAAGAAGCCAGTCTTAAAAGACCACAAATTATATAATTCCATTTAAATGAAGCACCCAGAATAGGCAAATCTAGAGATAAAAATCTAGAGTGATTGCCTAGGGATGGGGGAGAGTTTGGGAGAAATGTAGAATGACTGGATTTCTCATTGGGATGATGATAATGTTTCAAAATTAATAATGATTTTGCACAATTCAGTGAATATACTAAAAACTATTAAACTGTACACTTTACATAGGTGAATTATATAATTTGAATTAAATCCCAATAAAACTGTTATAAAATAACAACAAAAAACATCTTTCTTACCTTATGTTTAAATGGTAAACACCGCTGAAGTTTTACTCTTAAGCACAGCCCTGTGGAGGGGGAAAAAAAAAAGCCCCAATTATCCCTTCTTACTAGTTCTTGAAAAAGCATACACCCGTGCTTAGGCATCCTATCTAATAAAGAGGGAATATGCTAATTGACCATCACTCCATCATAAACATGGCTGCACCCACAGCTGGGGCCAAGTTCCCATAAGGAGCCTTAACAAACAATCAGCAGGGACCTGAGGCTATGCCCTCCCCCATCTGGCAGGATTTGACAGGGGACCTCAGGCGGCACCCCCCACCCAGCGGGGCTTGACGGAGAACCTAAAGGCATGCCCCTGGCCCCAGTCTGGGGAACTTGAGGCCATGCCCCCCATCCTGGCACCAGGCCAGGGGACCTTAGACTACAACCCCTGCCTGGCAGGGCTTGACAAATGTGGGTCTGGCCAGGTCTGGATCTAGCCCAATTGCGGCAGCCAGATCTGGGTCTCACACAATTTTGAGGTGCAAGTGAGTGGGTGGGGACTTGACTCTGGGTCCTGTGGTGAGCCCCCGACTCTGACTAGAGGAAGGTTTTCATATACATTTTACTGATTTTCTTTCATCTCTGACACTTCTATTATAGAGAAAGGGCAAATAGCAATATTAAATTATTTCCTCTAATTAATTCCCTTTTAATGTGCACGAATTTCATGCAGTGGGTCACTAGTCTCCATATAAAACAGTAGCTGAAAACAGCTTTGCCTCAGTCCATTGTAGGTCTCCACTGAGCCTCACACCATGCTAGCAGCTTTAATATAGATATAGTCTTACATATTCCTTATGATAATCCAGTAAGCTAAGTATTATCAATTCCGCTCCACAAATAATGAAACCAAGGTCACAATGTAACTTGCCCAAGTTCAATGAGCTAATAAAGTGGCAGAGTTGAGATTGGAATCCAAGACTACTACAAAGGCCAGGACCTTTCTACTATATCAATTTGCCTTTAAAAAAAGGTCAATTCACTCCTTAAACTCTACTGAATGCCCACAACAGGCCAGACTACATAAAAATTTAAAAACACATAAGAGGCACTTAAAAAGGAGCATAAGAAACCTCTCAAAGTTGGAATCCTAATCTATGCCTACAAGGTACAAAGTTGTTTCCCTAAAACAAGTTCCTCTAAAGTTCAGTGTATCACCCCAATGCCAAGACATGGTTCTATAATTTTTTCAGTAAATTACAAATTTTAATTTGTAAATTAAAACTGGGCTTGAAACAGACCCTTAGTGCCAATGCTCCACTTCTCCCCCTCCTCAAAATAAGGAATGAAGGCCTGGCCAAGTGGCTCAATTGGTTGGAGCAATGACCTATACACCAAAAAGGTTGTAGTTTCAGAGCATATAGCTAAGTTGCAGGTTCGATACTCTGTAAACCATAAAGTTATGATACATCATGCTAATTGCTACTTTGGGTCAACATCAGCTAGAATAATTCAGAATTTTTAAATCCTATAAAATAAAAGGGTAATATGCAAATTGACTCTAACCGTGAACCAGGAAAGACCAGTCCCTATGATGCGCACTAACCACCAGGGGGCAAATACTCAATGCAGGAGCTGACCCCTGGTGGTCAGTGCACTTCTACAGGAGGAGCACTGCTCAGCCAGAAGCCAGCTTATGGCTGGCCAGTACAGCGGCAGTGGCGGGAGCCTCTCCCGCCTCCGTGACAGCGCTAAGGATGTCCGACTAATGGCCCAGGGGGAGCAGGCCTAAGCCGTTAGTCAGACATCCCCCAAGGGCTCCCGGGCTGCCAGAGGGATGCCTGAAGGCCAGCTTAGGCCCATTCCCCCGGGGAGCAGGCCTAAACCTTCAGTCGGACATCCCCTGAAGGGTTCCAGACTGCGAGAGGGCGCAGGCCAGGCTGAGGGACCCCCAAGTGCACGAGTTTTCGTGCACCATCCTTGTGTGTGTGTGTGTGTGTGTGTGTGTGTGTGTATGTATGTAAAAATATAAATATGTATGTATATGTATATATATGTATATATGTATGTATATATAATCTTACCAATAAGAGTTGCCAAAGAGCAGTGAGGTACTGTTGGTGTGAATCTGATAATAACCAAATAGTCCTCTTCATTTATCTCCTGAACCTCCACACAACTTTCCGTTACCACTTCCAGTTCTTCCAAAGTATTGGGCTTCTCTGGGTCCCGGATAGTTCGAATCAAATCTAAAGAATCATCATAGGCAAAGTATTATGTAAAAACATGAATATTCTAAATATGGTTGATTTTGCCAGTTTTAATAAAAAAGCACACCCTTCTTTGTATTTATATACTAGAGCAAGTCCCCATATTTCTGACAGAAATTTCCACTACCACTTCCCTTTGAGAAAACGATTTTCTTGGTTATTTGATAATTTCAGTGTCTTGGATTCAACATTGAAGTAAGAATATAAGAATGGGGAAAGCACCCTTGCCTGTTTGGCTCAGTGGATAGAGCATCGTTCTGTGGACTGAAGGGTCCCAGGCTCAATTCTGGCCAAGGACACATGCCCGGGTTGCAGGCTCAATCCCCAGTGGGGGCATGCAGGAGACAGCCAATCAATGATTCTCTCTCATCATTGATGTTTCTATCTCTCTCTACCTCTTCCTTCCTCTCTGAAATCAATAAAGAAATATATATTCTTTATATATAAAAACTTTATATTATAGAAACTCAAGAGGAAGAAAGAACTTTAGCTTAGGAGAATATAACATCAGGACTTATGGAAGTGACATTTGAATTAGGCCTTTAAAACGGGTAATATTTCAGCGGCTCTCTCTATAGAGCATGACAAGCCTTCCCTACCCCTTTCCCTCAGGTACATCTTCCTTACCCCTCTCTCCTAAGCTTCAAGGGCCCATCATTTGCCTCTGTAACTTGTTCCTTGAGCCCACATGGCTCAGCTGACACACTTTTTCCACAGCTCACTTCTTCTACCTCTGTGACTTTCTAAATAAACTTTTTCTTGTATTTGACAAAAATAATCCTACCTTATAAAATAATAATATGCAAATTATTCATCACTCTGCTAAGTCACGCCCACCAGCCAATCAGAGTGGGTATGCAAATTAACCCCAACCAAGATGGCTGCAGCCACAGAGAGCAGTTGAGGCTTGGGTTTCCCCAGCAACAGAAGCCAGATACCAGGGCCTCTGCTTGGGTTGCAGAGTGGGGGGGGGGGGGGGGAGAAAGGGGTGGCTGGCCTGCAAACCACCACAGGCCCCTTTACCAGGCCACCTCACACCCCAAGGGAACCCCCACCCTGATCCGGGACAGCCTCTATCTTATCTAAAAAAAAAGAATAATATGCAGATAGATCATCACTCCAACACACAAGATCAAGATAGCTGCCCCCATGTGGTCAAAGATCCTGCCCCCATGTGGACACAAGAGGCCCAACAAGGGAGAGCAGTTGGGAGGCACAAGACCTGAAAGGCAGGGCAGTTGAGAGGGACCAGGTCTGCAAGGGAGGGCAGTTGGAGGCAATCAACCCTGTAGGGGAGGACAGTTAGGAGTGGCCAGGCCAGCAGAGGAGGGAAGTAGGGGGCAAACAGGCTGGCAGGAGAGCAATTAGACATCGATCAGGCTGGCATGGGAGTGGTTAGGGGGTGATCAGGCTGGCAGGCAGAAGCAGTTAGGGGCAATCAGGAAGGCAGAGAGGCGAGCAGTTGGGAGCCAGCAGTCCTGGATTATGAGAGGGATGTCCAACTGCCCTCAAGGAGTCCCAGATTGGAGAGGGTGAAGGCTGGACTGAGGGACACCCCCCCCACCCCATGCATGAATTTCGTGCACCAGGCCTCTAGTTTTAAAATAAAAATAGGTAACATTTCAATATTCAGTATTTAAGGTGAAAGTAAAGAACCAGAAATTTAGTTTGCCTGGAACTCAGCATACTAGTAAATGAAGAGATATAAGAGTTTATGCCAAACCAATGGTGGGCAAACAGTACAATTGAAATTTCTTTAGAGAGCCAAATTTTTTAAACTTAAACTTCTTCTAACGCCACTTCTTCAAAATAGACTCACCCAGGCCCTGGTATTTTGTGGAAGAGCCAAGGGGCCAAAGAGCTGCATGTGGCTTGCAAACCGCAGTTTGCTGACGATGGACCAAGCCATCAAGGATCACTACAGACAACAGGATGACTTCAAGAGGCTTTGAACAAGGAAGTGACATGGACAGCATTAGACTATCAATTGTAACTTATCCACTAGCTGACAGACACAGAACTAAAGAGCAGAGTCAGGGATACCAACTGAAAAAGTTGGGCCTAAAACAGGCTTGTAATAGTGGTGACAGACAGGAGGAGACAGAGGAAGAATTTCTGTGGCAGAATCAACAGAATTTGACAAGTTAAATGTAGAAGGGAAGGAAAGGGAGAAAAGGAACATGATTCCAATTTTTCTTTTAAACCCTCACCCAATGTTTTTATTGATTAAGTATATTTATATAAATTGGTTGCCTCTCATATGTGGATTGAACCCAAAACTTGGGTATGTGCCCTGACGGAGAATCAAACCTGCAACCGTTTTGGTACGCGGGAGAATGCTCCAATCAACTGAGCCACCCGGCCAGTGAGGTGACTCATATCTTAAGTGTAAGTGTCTGGGAGAACACTGAAAGAATAAAACAATAGCGAACACAGATATAAATTTGGGAGCTGGGATGAATAGTTTTAATTTTATACACGATTTTGCTTCAGGAGCAAACCAGTGGTGCATTCCAATAAACACATGCTTGACATAAGGTTTGAGAGAGAGCATCAGGCTAGAGCAGTTGTTGAGCTTATGAGATTCACAAGAAAGAATGAGTACAACAGTAGTTTTCAACCTGGGCTGAACAATGGAATCACTAGGAATCCTTTTAAAAAAAATAAAAACTGCCCTATCCAGTTTGGCTCAGTGGATAGAGTATTGGCCTGTGTACTAAAGAGTCCCAGGTTCGATTCTGGTCAAAGGCATGCACCTTTTTTTTTTTTTTTTGAAAATATATTTTATTAATATTTTACAGAGAGGAAGGGAGAGAGATAGAGAGCTAGAAACGTCGATGAGAGAGAAACATCAACCGGCTGCCTCTTGCACACCCCCTACCGGGGATGTGCCCGCAACCAATGTACATACCCTTGACCAGAATCGAACCCGGGACCTTTTAGTCCGCAGACCGAAGCTCTACCACTGAGCCAAACCGGTTTCGGCAAAGGCATGCACCTTTGTTGCGGGCACATACCCAGTGGAGAGAGTGTAGGAGGCAGCTGATCGATGTTTCTCTCTCATCGATGTTTCTAACTCTCTATCCCTCTCCCTTTCTCTCTGTAAAAAATTAATAAAATATATTTTTTAAAAGATTTATCATTTAAAAAAATAATAATAAATAAATAATAAAAACTGATGGAAGAACCAGAGGAGACCCAAGATGGTAGCATAGTTAACTGTGGTACTTACTGCCTCCCACAACCACATCAAAATTACAACTAAAATACAGAACAACCTTCATTCAGAACTGCCTGAAAGCTGGCTGAATGGAAGTCCTACAACTAGAGAAGTAAAGAAGAAAGCACACAGAGGCTGGTAGGAGGGGCAGAAGCGGGGAACAGGCTGGTCTGACACCCACATGTGGCATTTTTTTAATCGGGAGGGATATCTCTGCTGCCTCACTTGAGAAGCAAGGTGTCCCAGCCCCATACCAGACCTCCTGCCCAGGGCTCCAGAGCTGGAAAGTGAAGTCCCCATAACTTCGGGCTGTAAAAACCAGCAGTGATTATGGCTGAGTGGCAACCCACAGGCTGCTGGAGTCCTACACAGTTCCTCTTAAAAGGTCTAGCACACAAACTTATATGGTCCTGCTTCCTCTGAGCTCTAGTGCTGGGGGGAGCCAGAGACATACAGGGAGGAACTGGATTGCCTGGCATCAGGGCAGGAACTCATGAGCAGCTTTCTCCCAAATGGGGGTGCACACAGGGATCATTGTTCCTGTGCTGGGACCTCCACCGTCATAGAGCTGAGCGGTAGCCATATCTGAATTTCCATCAGCCTGTCTCACACTGTTTACTTCCCCTTGTTGATTCCCTGAGACTCTGCCCCATTCAATTTGCAGCCCCACCCAAGCTGCTTGTAATGAATTTTCCTTATGCCTGTCCTGGTTCAGCCTTCAGATTTTGCTAAAATCTCTCAAATAAGCAGTAGTTGGCATCACTGTAATCCATACCTATCAATAAGAGTCCCAAGACAGTTTGGCCTCAGTTTGGGCATTTCTGGGCCTTACACATGTGGCAGCCATCCCCTGGTCACTCTGTGGCTTCTGCCAGGTGGCAGTGAATGACTTTGCACCTCCTAGGAGACCTCAGAGCCAGTGTACCCGGTGGACAGCTTCAGAGCATAACAGATTACAATTCTACAAAATCACAAGCACTCCAGAGGCAGTCTCAGTAAGCACCAAAGCCCCACTGAAGTCCTGCTCTATAAGGGTGTCTCCTGCACAGCAGCTCTTCCACTATCATTGCAGTTGGTCCTCACAGCCAATTGGCCTGGAGGGCAATTCCTCCCAATGACGCCAACAGCAATCAAGGCTCAACTACAACAAGACTATGCACACAGCCTACACAAGGATGCACCTACGTGCCCAGCTCTGGTGACTAGGGAGGCTGAGCCACTGATCCACACAGGACACCTATTACACAAGGCCACTCTACCGATCAAAAGATAGCAGTGCTATCTAATACATAAAAACAAACTCAAAAAAAGCAGCCAAAATGAAACATGTCACAAATGAAAGAAATGGAAGCAAGTAAACTGGATACAGAGTGCAAACAATGATAATAAGGTTACTCAAGGAACTTAATGATAGTTTTAAGGGACTTAATGAGAGTTTCAAAGGACTCAGTGAGACTTTCAAGGATCTTAGTGAGAATTTTAAAGACATGAAAAAGGACCAGTTAGAAATTAGGCATACACTAACTGAAATAAAGAATGATTTACAGGGATTCAACAGTAGAAGAGAAGATTCTGAGAATCAAATAAATTATATGGAATATGAGGAAGCAAAAAACACCCAAATCAGCAGAGCAAAAAGAAGAAGAAAAATATGAAGATACTATAAAGAGCCTCTAGGATAACTTCAAGCATACCAACATTTGCATTATGGGGGTGCCAGAAGGAGAAGAGAGAGATAAGATATTGAAAACCTATTTGGGAGAGAAACCAAGATGGCAGCATAGGTAAACACCTAAACTGCAGCCTTGCACAACAATTTCAAAACTACAACTAAAAGACAAAATGGACATCATCCAGAACCACAGGAAAGCTGGCTAACTGGAAATTTTACAATGAGAAGGAAAGAGAAAACCATAAGAAAAACCAGAGGAGCTGTAAAAGCCTGAGGTAGGGAGACACGGGCACGCAAGTGCAGAGAGGACGGAGCCGGAGAGGAGGGGGCGGCTGAGTGCCTACCTGGTGTTTTCTAGAGGGTAGGAGATAAAAGCTCCGGACTGGCCAAGACTGGTTTGGCTCAGTGGATAGAGTGTCAGCCTACAGATTGAAGGGTCCCGGGTTCGATTCTAGTCAAGGGCATGTACCTTGGTTGTGAGCATATCCCCAGTGGGGAGTGTTGCAGGAAGCGACCAATGTTCTCTCATATGTTTCTGGCTCTCTATCTCTCTCCCTTCCTCTCTGTAAAAAAATCAATAAAATATATTATTAAAAAAAAAAAAAAACCCTCTAGACTGCACTGAGCCCTAGCTCCAACTGCACTAAACCCCAGTTCTGGGCGAGAACCTAGGGACTCAGGCTCATACTAGGGGAATCTGGGCTGTAAGGTGGTAACTCAGGGGAGCAGCAAAAGGCAGAGCTCCGGAGGCGCGCACATGAATGTGGGCAGAGAACAGACTGTTGACTGTGCCACTGGAATGCCCTAGTGGGAAGGAGACAAAAGCTCCGGACTGCCGAAACCAGTTTGGCTCAATGGATAGAGCGTCAGTCTGCGGACTGAAAGGTCCCAAGTTCGATTTCGGTCAAGGACATGTACATTGGTTGTGGGCATATCCCCAGAAGGGGGTGTGCAAGAAGCAGCTGGTCGATGTTTCTCTCTCATCGATGTTTCTAGCTCTCTATCCCTCTCCCTTCCTCTCTGTAAAAAATCAATAAAATATATTTTTAAAAAAGAAAGAAAATGAAAATACTGGTTTCCACATGTACTTTAAAAAAAAGCTTCAGACTACGCTGAACCCCAGCTCCAGGCAAGAATCTGGGAATACAGATTCATTGGTGGAGAAACTAGACTGACTGGCAGCGGGCAAAACTCCAGGGCGCCTATCCCTCAGAGGTGTTTGCAGTGATAGGGTGGGGCTAACAGGAAGACAAAGGCTGTTGGCTCCACCCTGAAACTCCGCCCCATCCAAGCTGAGCACAGAGGCTTTTGCAATTTTGCAAGTCTAGTTGAATAAGGCTATCTCCCAGCATAGACACAGCTGATCCTCACAGCCTATTGGCCTAAAAGTCAACTCCTCCCACTGATACCAACAACAATCAAGACTACAACAAGGCTGTACACACAGTCCACAAAGGGGTGCACCAAGAATGTCCACCTCAGGTAACAGGGGAGGCCGAGCCACTGGTCCATATAGGGCACCTGGCAAACAAAGCTACCCTACCAACGCAGGGAAGCAGAGAAAATGCGAAGACAAAAAAACAGATCACAAATGAAAGAAATGGAGGAAGACAAACGACTGGAGATAGGGTTCAAAACCACGGTTATAAGGTTTTTCAAGAATTTCCTAGAAAAGGCCAATAAATTTAGCGAGACCCTTGAGGATATGAGAGAGATCCTGGAGGATATGGAAAAGGACCAACTAGAAATTAAACATACACTGACCGAAATAAAAAATATTTTCCAGACACCCAATAGCAAACTAGAGGAACATAAGAATCAAGTCAAAGATTTGAAATACAAAGAAGCAAAAATCACTCAACTGGAAAAGCTAAAAGAAAAAAGAATCCAAAAATCTGAAGATAGTGTAAGGAGCCTCTGGGACAACTTCAAGCAAACCAACATCAGAATTATGGGGGTGCCAGAAGAAGAAAGAGAGCAAGATACTGAAAACCTATTTGAAGAAATAATGACCACCGAGACCGGTTTGGCTCAGTGGATAGAGCGTCGGCCTGCAGAATGAGGGGTCCCAGGTTCGATTCCGGTCAAGGGCATGTACATTGGTTGTGGGATATCCCCCTTGGGGGCTGTGCAGGAGGCAGCTGGTGGATGTTTCTAACTCACTATCCCTCTCCCCTCCTCTCTGTAAAAAAATCAGGCCAGAAAGGAGTGGCAAGAAATATTCTAAGTGATGAATAGTAAGAACCTACAACCAAGAGTACTCTACCCAGCCAAGCTAACATTCAGAATTGAAGGTCAGCTAAAGAGCTTCACAGATAAGAAAAAGCTAAAAGGTTCATCAACACCAAACCAGTATTATATAAAATGCTGAAAGGTATTCTCTAATAAAAGAAAGAAGAAAAAGGTAAAGATATGAATTATGAACCACAAATACATATCTATCAACAAGTGAATCTAAAAATCAAGTGAATTAAAAATCTGATGAACAGAATAAACTGGTGAATATAACAGAATCAGGGGAATAGAACGGGAGTGGACTGACAACTCTCAGGGGGAAAAGGGTATGGGGGGTGCAGGAAGAGAATGGACAAAAATTGTATACCTATGGATGAAGACAATGGGGGGAAGTAAAGAAAGAGGGTAGGATGGGTACCAGGTGGATGGGATGGGGGGGGGGGGGAGAGAAGAGGAACAACTGTAATAATCTGAACAATAAAGATTAAATTAATTTTTTTTTAAAGAAAAAGAAAACCTATTTGAAGCCCAGCCAGCATGGCTCAGTGGTTGAGCATGGGCCGCTGAACCAGGAGGTCACAGTTTGATTCTGGGTCAGGGCACAAGCCCAGGTTGGGGGCTCAATCCTCAGTATGGGGCGTGCAGGAGGCAACCAATCAATGATTCTCTTTCATTATTGACTAGAGGCCTGGTGCACGAAATTCGTGCACAGGTAGGGTCCCTAGGCCTGGTTGGCGGTCAGAGCCTTGCTTCCCAAGGCTACCAGCTGCTGGCTGGGGCCTTCCTTCCCCCAGTTGTCAGCTGCCAGCTAGGACCTTCCTTTGTTCTGCACCGCCCCTTGATGATCAATGAATATCATAGCAAGTGGTTGAACTCCCAAGGGGTAAATTTGCATATTAGCCTTTTATTATATAGGATATTTCTATCCCTCTCTTCCTTCCTCCTCTCTGAAATCAATAAAATATTTTTTAAAAAGAAAATATATATTTGAAGAAATAATGACAGAAAACTTCCCTAGCTGGTGCAATAGACTTACAAGTTCAGGAAGCACAGAGAGTCCCAAACAAGAGGAACCCAAAGAGGCCAAGGGTTAAAGACAAAGAGAAAACCATAAAAGCAGCAAGAAAATAGCAGTTGCCTATCTACAGGGGAGCATCCATGTGACTATCAGCTGATTTCTCAACAAAAACTTCACAGGCCAGGAGTGGCAAGAGATATTCAAAGCAAGGACCTGCAACTAAGATTACTCTACTCAGCAAAACTATCATTTAGGATTGAAGGTCAGATAAGGAGCTTCACAGACAAGAAAAAGCTAAAGGAGTCCATCACCCACAAACCAGTATTACGTGAAATGTTGAAGGGTATTCTTTAAGAGGAAGAAGAATAAATTATGAACAATAAAATGGCAATAAATACATATATCAACAATTGGATCAAAATAAACAAACAAGAAATCTAATGAGCAAATTACACTGATGAATTACATAGAACCAGAGGCATGACAACACGGAACAGACTGACAAATCTCAGAGGGAAGGGGGGTAAGTGGGAAGAGATTAACTAAAGATCTTATACACATATATGTATTTCCTATGGACATAGACAATAAGGTGGTGAAGGCCTGGGGTGGGGTGGGAACTGGGTGGAGGGGGGCAATGTAGGGGAGAAAAGGGGACATTTGTAATACTCTCAACAATAAAGATTAAAAATAAAAAAACTAATATCTGAGCCCTACCACCAGATATTCTGTTTAGTATGGCCTGGGCATTGAGACTTTAAGAAATTCTTCAGGTTATTATATGTAGCCCAGGTTGAGACTCACTAACATAAGAGACCGTAGGATAGGTCTGTGAAAGCACCTAATTTAGCATCAGGAGGAAGAAAAACAAGAAGCAGAGAAGGGAAAACAGGGGTGGTTAACATCATCAAATGCTGCAGAAAAATTCAGGTTGACAAAGAGCTAAAACAGGTCTTTGTGTGTCACCCAGGAGATCAACTGTAAGAAAGCAGTTTCAGTAAAGATGAAGGCAGAAGCCAGCTTGCAAAAGGGGAAGTGGGTGGTAACTGAAAAATGTAGTCTATAACATTGGCAGGGAAGGGAAGGGAAGGGCAGAAAAGGGACCTTGGGTTTAGAAAAAGCTAGAACAATGACAAGGATAAGGGAAACTTGAGTATGTTCTAGAATACAAAGAGAAAGATCAAAAAGAGGAAGAGAGACTGAAATTTTGAGGGGATGTGAGAGACTGGTAAAATAAGCAGAAGATAGTGAGATCAAGGATGTGGCAACCTTGGTTGGCCTTGGGAGAGAATAGATTTCCTTCTTACTCTTAGGTTGTACAGACACAGGAAAAAAAGAATGATAAAGAGAAATGGTGAAGTAGAAAGGACAGAAGCAGAGGGAGTTCAGAGAATGGGTTTGATGTTCTCAAGCCTGAGATTTTGTTCTATTATTTACTAGTATAGCACCCTGCCATTAGAAATACAGCTGGGGCCGAAACCGGTTTGGCTCAGTGGATAGAGCGTCGGCCTGCAGACTGAAAGGTCCCGGGTTCGATTCCGGTCAAGGGCGTGTACCTTGGTTTTGGGCACATCCCCAGTTGGGGGGGGGGGGGGGGGTGCAAGAGGCAGCTGATTAATGATTCTCTCTCATCAATGTTCCTAACTCTCTATTCCTCTCTCTTCCTCTCTGTGAAAAATCAATAAAATATATATTTGAAAGAAAGGAAGGAAGGAAGGAAGGAAGGGAAACAGGGTTTTTGAAAGGGATTTTGCTGCCCCTCATCCTAGGCCTTTTTCCTGTAAGGCTCGTTTATACAGGCTTCTTAACCCTGTAATTAAATCTCCCCTTTATTAAACATCTCCAGTTTTCTAGTGATTTGAGAGATTTGGACTTATTTTTAGAAAGAAAGCAATGTTGCACTTCTCACATTACTCCCCTGAATAAAATTCTTCTATGGTTCTGGACTGATATTAAAATCTTCATTTATGATATAGATTTTGTCATTAAAGAAACTGTTATACAAAAAAAAAAATCATTTATATGTAAACCTTCAGTATCCAATTGCAACCTGCTATCCAAAACAATTTTTGACCTTACCACTTTTAATAACAAACTCTATCCTATCCATCTATCTGCCATTCCCCAAACTTGCCATTTTCTTACCCCCATCCTTTTGCTCTAGTTTCTTCTGTTTATATGCCCTCTACCCTCTATATGTCTAGATCAGCCGTGGGCAAACTACTGCCCACGGGCTGGATCCGGCCCGTTCGGCTGTTCTATCCGGCCCGCAGAGCCGAAAGAGCGGAGGGTTCTCTTGCTCTCCCCTCCACTCCTTCACCAGCAGCCCAAGAGGAGAGTGCCAGCATGGTCAGTTTGCTTTTGTTCCGGCCCTCCGGTCCAGTTTAAGAACCCATTGTGGCCCTTGAGTCAAAAAGTTTGCCCACCCCTGGTCTAGATCCTACTAATTCTTCAAGGCCCAACTCAAGTGATTCTTTCTCCTTAAAGTCTTTCCAGATCCCAAATCAGAAATGGTATCTCCCAATCAGAAATGGTATCTCTCCTTCCTCTGAATTTTTCAAATATATTTTATTGATTTTTTTTTACATAGAGGAAGGGAGAGGGATACAGTTAGAAACATCAATGAGAAACACTGATTCAGCTGCCTCCTGAACACTCCCCACTGGGGATGTGCCCACAACTAAGGTATATGCCCTTGACCAGAATCGAACCTGGGACACTTCAGTCCACAGGCCAACTCACTAATCACTGAGCCAAACCGGTTAGGGCTTTCCTCTGATTTCTGTATCTCTCAGGTCTATGGCCTTCTATTGCATTTTATATATATATAAATTGCATTAAAATATATATGTGTGTGTGTGTGTGTGTGTGTGTGTGTGTGTGTGTGTGTATCCCTTAATATAAGTTTGAAGCCAAAAATCATCTATCTCTCTTCCAAAGTTTTGTCCCCAGTGCCCTGCTGTCACTAGCAACTTTAGATAGAGACCTGACAGGACAAAAAAAATATCCATCAGCTTCCTGGAAGTCATTCCCCCTCCTGTCAATCATCTAGGTAGGTTGATTAGGTCCTGCCTCTGGCAAGAGAATGGTAATCTAGACCAGCTCCAACAATTATTTCCATCCCCAGCTTCCTTCTCCTAGCCTATAATCCTTACTATATTATATTTTTTATTCTTATGGTTCTTTCTTTACCCTCAGTCAGCAGGAATCTCTGAACATTTGTTAGATCCACTCTTTTTAGTTTTCAAAAAACAATACTAAAAGAATAGTCATAAGGCAATTGTGAAGTGGTGGAAAGTGCACTAAATTTGGAATCAGAAGACATGGGCTTTACCCTTTTTCCTTACTAGCAGTGTGGCCTCCAGGTAGTTGTGTAGCCACTCTAAACTTTTGTTTCCTTACCTGTACAATGAAGATGGCCCCAGAGGTTAAAAAAAAAAAAAGTGTGTGTGTGTGTGTGTGTGTGTTTTGCATTCCAGGCTTGGCCGTGTTACGTTCCAAGACTGGCTACGAGGAATCTACCTCATCCTCTTCTCTTGGGGACCTCTCCCTATTGCCTTTGCAGTACAAAGAAGTGGCTGTGACCTTGGGCCAGTCCCCAACTTGGCAGTCACACATCAGCGCCCTCAAAGGTAGCAGGAGCGGGTGTCAGGGATAGGAAAGAGGCTCAAGGAGTGCACCCAGGCCAGCTTGCTTCCTAATCAAGCACCCTCGGCGCCAGCTCTGCCACTAGGGCAGGGGGCAGGCAAGGGAAATGAAGCGTTGAAGACTTCCTGGCTTGGCTTGCCCAGGTTTAGGAAGAGCCCAGGTCCTAGAAAGACCCATACTGCCGCGTGACTTAAAACCCCGAAGAAAACGCTTCCCACGCTCCCCAGAGGATCCGGCAAAAGCCCGAGTCGCCACTCCCAGGCCTCAAGTGAGGCCCTCGTCACCCACAGCCTCCACGTAGAACGCCAAATACGGCCCTAGATAAAATTAATTACCATAAACCTCTAGCGCTTTCTCTTCCATGATCCGGGGCTGCCGGTCAGCTCCCCGCTCAGAGAGGCCCGAGAGCCACAGGACCCTGCTCAGCGTCCAGGAGAGCAGCCCCGACACCCGCTTCATCCTCACGCTCCGCCATCCCTGGCGACTGTCCCACCCGAGCCGCCGTCTTCCAGCGGCTGGCCTCGCGGTTTATCAACTTCCTGGTCTTCAAACGGGCCGAGACCAACCTAAAAGTGTCCAGGGGAGCAGGGAATGGGCGGGTCCGGACGGAGTAGCGCGGGGGACCAAGGGAAAGGCGCAAACCCCAAGGACCACAAAGTCCATCATGCTTTGCTCGTTTTCCGCGAGACTGGAGGGGGACGGGGAAAAAAATCCCCCTCCGCACGCGAGGCGCATTGCATGCTGGGACGTATGGGCCGTTTTCTTCGGAACACAGTTGTATTCTGGGACTTGTAGTCTCCGCCGGGGAAGGGGATAGGCTTGTAACCGTCTATTATCCACTACCGACTTCCTCACTCAGCGCCCTCCGTAAACTAAGGATGACTAAAGATGAATCCTGAAGAGGTAGGGGAAAGGAGGTCTTGATATCTAGTCCTGGAGGAGCGTGTGCAACGGAGACGCCTGCTGTTGTTTCTCCAAGGGAAATTTTACTTCCTTGGGCCGGAAGTGAGTTTCCCTGGTTGTGAAATAGGATGTCCTGGGAGTCCAGTGAAGAATGGTTAGATGTGGCTAAGGGTCAGGATGGCTTTTTTTTTTTTTTCTCTTCTCGTCTCACGGGGATTTAGGCCACCACAACTACCCACTACAGACTGAATATTTTTGCCAATTGCCTTCAAAGACAACTAAGGAGAGCTTTCTCTGTGTCTAGTGCATCCAATAGTGACCTTGGAGATTACCATCCTTAAAAAGGTGTCCTTTGTCCTTTGGCGTTCGTGGCCTTGATGGCTACGAGTAACAGGGTTGATGTTAGAGTTTTATCCACCCATCCCTCCAATCAAATCGTAAATTTGCCAGACTTGGTCTGTAGGCGTCAAGGATTGGACAGGGCCCCTGCCTTCCAGCAGCTAACAGATCTATGAGGGAGCCAACCCCTGATGTTGAGGAATTTACAATTAGAAACAAACTAAACCTTTTGTGAAAGGCGATACCAAGTTTTTTATCATCTCTGTTGAGAAGAAGGTCAAGATTATCTTGCAGAATTATCCCACAATAAACTATCTCATTTATCTTATCTAGCTGATTTAGACCTTAGGCTCACCAGACAGCCAGTGAATTGTCCCAAGAAAATTTTGTTCAGAGTTTAATAATTTCCCTGTTTCTCTTCACATACTCCACAGGAATTGAGAGAATCCTAACTTCCTTGCCACCAGATTTAGGACACTGAGGTTTCATTCCTCTGTGAGGCCTCCTGACTTCAACAACTAGAACTGATCATCTCTTTTACTGTGCTGGCACAGCAAATTATAGCACTAAACCGGTTGAGTTGTTCCTTTACGTGCCCTGCAGCGCCTCGTCGGCCAGGAGCTTCATTATTTCTATGTCTCAGATGTCTAGCACGGTGCCAGGCACACGGTAGATGCTCAATACACATTTCTTGAATTAACCAAATGTTGTCCAAAGAATACATGGCAAGACTTTATTGCAATCTGTTCGGAGACCTGAGTCAAAAGTACTTAAGGAAGCTCTGAGGGCACTATGCCTGGCATGGGTAGGTAGCATGTAGAGAGGTTTTCAGACACCTTAATCCACAGGACATTTTAAGAAGCCTGGCCCCTCCTTTTCCGCCCCTAAACTCTCTCTCTGTTTAAGAACGCAGCACTGTGACCCAGGGGTCCGATTGGCTGGGCGGGAACGGTGGGCCCGCCCCTGAGCCCGCCCCCAGCGCGTAAGCCCCGCCCCCAATACCTAGGCCCCTGCCCGGCGCGTTCCGCGGGGGTGGGTAGTGGCCATCCCACTCCTCGCTCCGCTGGAACGATTTGCTCGCGGCTCTTTCTCTCGATAAAGTTGTTGTTGCGGCTTCCGCCGCGGGTGGAGGAAGATGGCGTCGGGTGGTGGTGGCTGTAGCGCTTCGGAAAGACTTCCCCCGCCTTTCCCCGGCCTGGAGCCGGAGTCCGAGGGGGCGGCCGGGGGTTCAGAACCCGAGGCTGGGGACAGCGACACGGAGGGGGAGGACATTTTCACCGGCGCCGCGGTGAGTTCGCACCCTGGGGGGCGGGCGGGCGCCCCAAAAGGGAAGGGAGGCTAAGTGGGGGGTCGGGGAGGCTGGGCAGAGTGGGACCGGCGTCGGTGACAGCAGCCGTGGCTTGGGGGCGCTCGATGAACGCCTGGCATCCCGGCCTCTGGACGGACCGCGAGGAGAAGTGAGGGGTGTGGTGTGGTGGCTTCTCGGTTGAGGAGGTCCCTGGCTGCGAGGAGCCGCGTTTGGCCCTGCCTCGTCGTGGCCCCACGGACCCACGGAGCTGTCTGCTGGTCGTTGTCTGCAGGGCTCATTGACTAGGTCAGGGGAAGTGCACGGGGCGCAGACTTTCTCTCGCCCACGGCTCCGAGGATGAATAATGTTATCTGGAGAGTGATCCGCCCACAAATCCTTTTCTTAGCTCAACACTTAACCTTTAATTACCAAAGGATCTTTCTGGATCTTGGGTTATTTTATGAGTTAGGTTGACTCCTCTGATCTCTAGGAAGATCTTGCCAGAGGCCGTTTGAGAAAAAAAAAGGGGGGGGGGGGGAGGGAAGCCTGCCAGATAAATCTCTACATGTGCCACAAGCTTAGTCTCTTTGAAAGGGGTGTGCTAAAGGCCTAAGTATCTTTGTGGGAGCAAATCTGTAAATGTGAAGAGGAAATGGTGTTTTCCATAGTGATATCCAGGTTTCTAATAAGAGTTCCGAATTGGGGAAAACTAATCTTTGTATGTGAAATGTGGAAATCAGTTATCGGAACTAGTGGAGATGTTTTGGACTTTTCTATAAGAATATTGACCCATACCACTTGGTATAGTTGTTTCCAGGTTGAAAATGTCTTCAGCATTAGGTCTGTAAATGTATGTGTCTGTCTTGGATAATGCTTCTCTTCAGAGTAACTAACTCAGTATATGAGTGACTAAGTAATAAAACAGCTTTACATTCTTTATGCAGTATGTGTTTGAAACAATTGGAGCTTGTCTCATATGTCAGTATGAGGGTTCAGAACAAGTCACCCCAAGACGTGCCTCCTTGGTATGCAGATTTTTTTTTAGCTAAAAGCAACTTTAACTTCTGGCTCAAAAGAAATTTCTGCCCCTACCTAAAATACCTTGAATTAGGGGCCTTCTCCATAGACACCGATTATCAGAGATAACCTCTTTTGATGTATGTGTAGGGCAGGACAAACCTCTCTTTACTAAACATCTGCTCTTATCATTCTGCAAAGACCCTTTGAGCCCCCAAGGCATCCCTAGGATGAGGTAAGGTATCTTATATACACATGTTCGTTTTCTATCCCCGAGCTTTATCTGCATGAGGGGGTCTCTGACTCTCTCGTGCATGCAGGGGTTCCTACACATATTAAATTTGGTTGTTTTCTCTTGCTATTATGTCTCATATATATTTGACCAGCCAAAAGAACCTTGAAGGTAGAGGAAAATTTGTTCCTCCCCATTATCAGGAAAAGGTTAAGTTTCTTGGAAATATCTTCTATGACAATCATTAGAATTTTCCCCGTACTGTGTTCAGGAATTGAGCCCATAATTCCAGCTCAAAAAGCATTTGCTGCCAAGGCCAGTGTGCCTCAGTTGGTTAAAGCTTCATACCATGTCCCGAAGGGTCAAAGGTTTGATTCCCAGTCAGCACACATACCCAGGTTGCAAGTTCACTTGTATGGCAGCCAATCAATATGTCTCTATCACATAGATGTTTCTCTCTCCTCTCTTCTTTCCTCTCTCTCTAAAATCAATGAAAACATATCCTTGGATGAGAATTTCTTTTTTTAATTTTAAAAAAAAGAGCCAAAACCGGTTTGGCTCAGTGGATAGAGTGTCGGCTTGTGGACCGAAGGTTCCTGGGTTTGATTCCGGTCAAGGGCAAGTGCCTTGGTTTCGGGCACATCCCCGGGGAGGGGGGGGGTGGGCTGTGTGCAGGAGGTGGCTGATCAATGTTTCTCTCTCATCGATGTTTCTGACTATCTGTCCCTCTCTCTTCCTCTCTGTAAAAAATAAATAAAATATATATATTTTTAAAAAGCATTTGCTGATGCTAATATAACAGCTCAAACTGTTTAGTGAAGTCTCTTATTCTGAGAAATAACTTGCTGCTAATTTAGTCTTTCTATAGCCCATTTAATACCTATCTTTAGTCTATTCCTTTAATAATTCTCCCATACACCATGTTGAATAACTCCTGGGGTGGTAGATATTTAGACTGAATATCTCAAAATAGAAACTCTGGCACTGAAAGTGATTAATCATTATAGACAAATGATGACTTATTTAAAAAAGAGAGAGAGAGAGAAAAAAGAAAAAGGACCCTGGGAGGGTGAGGAGTTATTTCCTAGAGTTACCTTAAAAAGTTCAAGAGGTAGCCGGTTTGGCTCAGTGGATAGTGTGTTAGCCTGCGGACTGAAAGGTCCCAGGCTCTATTCCGGTCAAGGACATGTACCTTGGTTGTGGGCACATCCCCAGTGGGGGGTGTGCAGGAGGCAGCTGGTCGATGTTTCTCTCTCATTGATGTTTCTAGCTCTCTATCCCTCTCCCTTCCTCTCTGTAAAAAATCAATAAAATATGTTTTTTTAAAAAGTTCAAGAGGTTGCTGAGACCGGTTTGGCTCAGTGGATAGAGCGTCTGCCTGCGGACTGAAAGGTCCCGGGTTCGATTCCGGTCAGGGGCATGTACCTTGGTTGCGGGCACATCCCCGGTGGGGAGTGTGCAAGAAGCAGCTGGTCGATGTATCTCTCTCATCGATGTTTCTAACTCTCTATCCCTCTCAATTCAACTCTGTGTAAAATCAATAAAGTATATTTAAAAAAAAAAAAAGTTCAAGAGGCTATGATTTGATCTAACCAGATTACTGTACAGATGCATCAATACTTCTCTCTTAAAAGACTAAAAATACTTTGCCTAATTTCCAGCTAAGGGGAAAAGGAGGAGGTTAGAATGGCCTTTTTGTACCACATAAAGCATAATTATATTTCAGATTTTAATTCAGGAAAAATTACTTGCTGAGAAAACTAAAATGCTACTTGTAAGCCATTTTTTGAGCTGCCTTTTCTGCTGTTAATCTTTAGGAAGCCAAGACCCCTATCTGTGAATTTCTACTTAAATAGCCATTTAATACAAGTTATATTTCAATACATGCTTTAGTTGTGAGCCAATGTGGAAAGATAGGAGATTGCATTGATTCTGTATTTTAAGGAACAACACTGAAGAAGAAAGTAATTAGGAGCACTGGCTTTGAAGTCTCATTTAAATCCAGGTTCTGTTATTTGCTAGCTTACCCTTAGACAAGGAACTTAATTACTCTTTTACAATTTCCTCACCTATAAAATGTGAATAATAATGGTATTTACCTCCACCGCTTTTTATGAAGATTGAATTAGAATATGTACCTGTAAAGCACATAAAACAATTGAGCATTTTGTAAACTGAAATTAAAGAATTAAAAAAATCCACTAAAATCTAATAATGGATTACAAAGTTAAATTCATTCTAAATGACTAACATATTTTGTCAAAATCAGACTAGTAAAATTGATTTGCTTAGCTAGAAGTTATCAAAGTAGACATCTTACTCATTTAAGTTTATCTTCATATTGTATTTTGTTGCATGTTGGAGGCAAAGAGGGGAGCATTAAAGAATTGAAAAGCTAAGGCATGTAAAATTTAAAACTCACTTATGATGCGTGTAATTTCCTGCACATTGATGTAACAGCTGCTGCTGTTAATCATCCCATCTGCCCTCTTTTACAGCCCAAGAGGCTTTGTTAATACAGTAATAAAAGTGTGATTTGATTTATAATCAAAAGGGCAGCCCATGATAATAATACATCTCAAAATCTACAAGGAGAAACTGGAGTTTAAAAAATTATTAAAATAAATCTAAAGTCATTGCATTAAGACTGAAAAACCAGCATGTGGAAAGTCTGATACTTAAAAATATGTAAGACCTTATCTTCTTTCTGCCTCCTACCTTGTGGGCCTCTGAATAAAAAGATCTAAATTGTAATCTGAATTTTTTATGTGGACCTGAATCCAAATATGTAACTTTTTAGTTAAAACATTCTTAGTTCTGGGATAGGGTTAATTTTTTCTCTAATAAAATTGGAGACTAAATTGGAGCCATTCTTTTGGCTCTCTTAATTCTTTATTTTATTTTATTTTATTATTGATTTCAGAGAGGAAGGAAGAGGGAGGAATAGAAACATCCATGATGAGAGAGAGCCATGGATTGGCTGGCTCCTGCAAGTCCCCCACTGGGGATCGAACCCACAACCCAGGCATGTATATATATAAAATTCAAGTTTGGAGCTTATGAGAGACAGTTGATGTCTGGTTTCTCTAGGAAGTTGCTGCCCTTTGCTTACTCAAGTGTTGAGGTATCTGATGAGTGTTCTTTGTGATTTCTTCAGTTGGGAGGGGAGAAAAGAAAAAGAGCACTAATTTCTCTCCCTTGGTCCTCAAAACTTCTCAGTACTCTTACTCAAGAGTACTGTTGGCATAAATAAATCATGAGTAGTGAATAGTTATTAGAGCAAGTAGCCATGAAGTATCTCATCTCCAGGAAAAGCCTGTTGCTCAACTTTTTCTTATACTTTTGCTTAGTCAAATGGACAGCTGGGCCTTCATTCTGCTTTCAGAGCAAATTTGAACTGGGTTTGCTTTTTCAATTTAGAATTTAATGTACCCATTAGTGCTCTGATCCTGCTTCAGTTTTCTAGGCCCTTCTTAGTATTAGTAATTTGAGACTTAAACGTTCAGTAGGAAAATTACAACAGAGAATTCAACAGAAAGTTCAGTAGCTAAATTTTGGTAAATCATGGAGTGTATGCCCTTTCACTTTGAGGTCTCTAACGGGCTTGCTCCTGGTTTTCCTTACCTCGTTCAATGGTTAGCTTCAGGGTTATTTTCCTCACCCAGCTCCTCCTCTACTATCTTTGTTAGTTCCTTTACATCAGATATTCTTTATCTTTTTTTTTTTTTTGTAATGGACCCATTAGCAATCTAATGAAGCCTATGGGTATATTATCAGAATAATGCCTTTAAAGGAAGTCAATTACAACAAACTGCAATTATCAAAATATTAAAACAATTTTATTTTAGTAACGTGCTTTTTAATGCTTTAAACAATAAGATCTAGGGATAGGTCTAATAACTAATATCATTTTAAGTAGAGATAGGCATAAGTGATATTTTGAAGTTTATAACAACTATAAAATATCTAATTTCTATTAAAGTCTCAGATACTGCTATTACTAATATGGCTTATTGCTTATTTGTATAATTGAAGAAAATGCTGAATTTCAGTTAGAGGTTAATGAAAATGAAGTTGTCATTTTATTCCCATCTAAGTTTATAGATCCCTTCTGAATTCTGTGGCTCATGGACCTCAGAATAAGAACCCCTAACTTTAACTCCTTAAGGTGCAAAAGGGTAATACTGTGAGATCATTTGAGTTAATCAAATAATTACTCAGTTTGTAAAGAGGCACCTTTGCCCAAATCTCCCCTGGCTAGGTAGCTCAGTTGGTTAGAGCATTGTCCCAACCCACCAAGTTTGCCGGTTCCTGATCAGGGTCAGGGCTCATACAAGAATTAACCAATGAATGCATATTTAAATGGAACAACAAATTGATATTCTCTCTCTCTTTTTTTTCTCCCTCCCTCTCTCTAAAATCAATAAATAAACAAATTAAAACAAACAAAAATCCAAATAGATATTTGGTGTCCCAAGCCCAGAAGCTTTTAGTGCAGTGCATTTGTGCTATTTTGTGAAACATGGTGTGGCAGAGGAGTTACTGCTTTTTTTTTTTAATTTAATTTTATTTTTTTTTAAATATATATTTTATTGATTTTTACACAGAGATGAATTGAGAGGGATAGAGAGTTAGAAACGAGGATGAGAGAGGTACATCAAGCAGCCGCCTCTTGCACACTCCCCAACGGGGATGTGTCCGCAACCAAGGTACGTGCCCTTGACCGGAATCGAACCTGGGACCTTTCAGTCTGGAGGCCGACGCTCTATCCACTGAGCCAAACCGGTCTTGGCTTAATTTTATTTTATTAAGGTATTTTCTGTGTACATAGTTTACCATTGTCCCCCTCCCCCCCCCCCCGAGTTACTGCTTTTAATAGGCAAAATAATTGCCCTCTCCCCAACATATCCATGTTCTAATCCCAGGACCTGTGACTGTGTTAGTTTACAAAGCAAAGGGGGGTTAAGGTTGAAGACAGAAGTAAGGTTGCTAATCAGCTGCCCTTAAAACAGGGAAATTATCTGTGTCCAGTGTAATCACAAGGATCCTTTAAAGATGGGAGAGCCAGAGCGTGACTACACTAGACAACTGGCTACCTTTGGTGGGGGCGGGGAGGCACAGAGAGATACAAAGTTGTTGGCTTTGAAGATAGAAGTGAGCCATAAACCATGAAATGTGGGCAGCTTCTAAAAGTTAGAACCTATAAGGAAATGGATTTTCCCTGAGAACCTCCAGAAAGGAGCACAATCTGATGACACTTTGATTTTAGCCCAATGAGACCTATATTGACTTCCCCAGAACTAGAAGAAATAAATTTGCATTTTTTAATCTATTAACTTTGTGATAATTTGTTGCAGCGGCAATAGAAACCTAATACAATGTCCCACTTCACTCATTTTCCCCTAGAAGTAAAGATGGCAAAAGGAGCAGTATTTCATGCCAAGGTCTTCCAGGGTAATTTTTTTTAAAAATATATTTTTATTGATATTTTACAGAGAGGAAGGGAGAGAGATAGAGAGCTAGAAACGTCGATGAGAGAGATACATCGACCAGCTGCCTCCTGCACACCCCCCACTGGGGATGTGCCCGCAACCAAGGTACACGCCCCTGACCAGAATCGAACCCGGGACCCTTCAGTCCGCAGACCGACGCTCTACCACTGAGCCAAACCGGTTTCGGCTTCCAGGGTAATTTTTAAAGACTTCCTGACTGACCCTGTTATCACCTGGGTATAGCTTCTGGTGTTAATTTATCCCTAATTGTCCTTGACTTGTTATATTAGTATGATCATACAATTTCATAGATACATCTTGCCTTACTAAATTATGCTAATACCAGAGGCCTGGTGCACAGAATTTGTGCACTGGGGGGGGGGGGGGAGTCCCTCAACCCAGACTGTACCCTCTCACAGTCTGGCAGTCAGACATCCTTAGCACTAACACAGAGGTGGGAGAGACTCCTGTCACCATCACTGTGCTTGCCAGCCATGAGCCCGATTTCTGGCTGAGCAGCACTCCCTCTGAGGGAGCACATTGACCACCAGAGGGCAGCTCCTGCTTTGAGCATCTGTCCCCCAGTGGTCAGTACGCATCATAGCAACCAGTTATTCTGCTGTTTGGTCAATTTGCATAATAGCCTTTTGTTACACAGGATTCTATCAGAAAATGAGTACTCTAGTTCTCCAGATCCAGAAGCAGTGTTACCTTAGCTTTTAATATGGATTCGACCTACTGTCCAGTTGAGTTTTGAAAATACTACCCTTTTGAGGTCCCTTGAACATAATGCAAGGGTTCTATATGGAGCAAGGAACAGTTGAGCAACAGGAGGAAGAATCACAACTGGTTAACCTAAAGGGAAGTTACCCAGAATCACAGGACTTCTCAATACTGACTGGCTATGTCAGCTCTGAGGGACAGCAAGTCCAGGTCTGTCCTTCCCCAAGCTAAGAAAATTGCATTAGTAGATTGGGCCTCACGGTTTAAGGCTGGTAATTGGCAAGGAATACCTGTTTGCTCTTACCACAAGTGCTCTCTTGCTGCATGGCAGATCTTTCTAGTGCCTTTCTGAGAATTAGGACTAGGCTGTCTATGTGCTCTGTAATTATGAACAGAAGCACTTGAACTTTTTAAACAGCTTATCAGTGGAACCACCTGCTGAATTAACCGTCAAAGGGAGTCAGCAAGTGTTGGATATCCTAGCCTAGGATCCTATCACTAATAGAAAGAATGCTTCCTTTATTTTACAAAAAGGTGGGGAGGGCAGAGGGAATAGGCAGGGCGAGGCTTTGGCTTTGTTAGTACATCACAGACATACCATTTTCATTACAATATAATTTTATCTTTGCTTGAAAAGTAGCCTCCTTCAAATACATGTAAATTTTGTGACTTATTGACTACTAAAAGGTTTTTAAAATATGGATTATAAAGTAAAGTTATTTTTAGTATTGATTTTGCCATTTAATTAATTATTGTGCTTCCTTCTTTCTCCCAAAATGAATCCTTCCTAAAATTTTAACTGTTGATTCAAAATTAGCTTTTTAATATAAATTATACCTTAGTACTGATTTAAAATGAGCCTTTTAATCTTAGACATAGCATATGAGATGTGTTGTTATATTGCCTATGTGGGTATTTATTTTGACAATAGGTATCAACATAAAAATTGTGTAAACTGCCTGGCCGGCTTGGCTCAGTGGTTGAGTGTTTATCTATGAACCAGGAGGTCATGGTTCAATTCTCTGTCAGGGTACATGCCTGGGTGTGGGCTTGATCCCCAGTGTGGTTATGCAGGAGGCAGCTGATTTGCTGCTTTTTATACATTTGAAATTAAAGAGGGAGTGTAAGGAAGAGTGAAGGTGGGAGAAACCAATGCTGGAATTGGATTATAGGATAGTTTTTCAAGATTATGTGCTTTCTTGAGGGTGTTTACACTTACTTCAAAGGTGAGTTAAGCTAGATGCACTAGAAAAATGGATAGGGCTTGTTTAAGGCAGAGATAAAAATAAATAAACCTTTTACTAAAAGGCATGACTACCCACCATTATCTGCCCAGTTAAGAATTTATGGTCAGATCACCTGTGAGGTTACTTGCCACAAAACCCCTTTTTCATCCACACAAGTCATTATTATAGACTGTATACTCTTAGGGAAGACTTATTTTCTCTGTGAATGTGGGGTACCATCAATAGGGGTCCATTTCTTCTTACTCCTGGAAATATTTCTGTTCAGCTTCTTTTGAAACTGATTTTATGTAAAACTTGAGAGTATTATGCCTCAAAGGCCAACTGTGTCTTGATGCTTTTCAACCTATTAAAAAGATAAATAACAGACTCAAAATGGAGTCATTTGCCCTCATAACAGCAAAACAAGGCTTACTTTCAAATTCAATGCCTCCCAGAAATGTGACATTTTTTATTATTAATTTTATTTTTCAATTACAGTTTTACACTCAGTATTATTTTGTATTAGTTTCAGGTGTACAGCATAGTGGTTAGATAATCATCCTATCTAATAAAAGAATAATATGCAAATTGACCGTACCTCCGCTATACCTACAAGCCACACCCACCAGCCAATCTCCTGATGCAAAATAACCCAACCAAGATGGCTGCGGCCATGGAGCTGCAGCAAGCAGGAGGCTTGGGTTTCCCCAGCAATGGAGGAAGCCAAGCTTCCTTGCCACCCTGGCCAGCCCAGGCCTATACTCAAGGCTACAAAGTTTCAATTATAGAAGATAAATAGATCCCAACAAAAATGGCAGCAGCCACGGAGCTGGAAAGAGCAGAAGGCTTGAGTTGCCCCCGGTGATGGAGGAAGCCAAGCTCCCACAGCCCTGGCCTGCCTTGGCCTCCACTACAAAGTTTCAATTATAGAAGATAAATAAACCCCAGATACCAGAGCCTCCAATTGGGGCCTAGCTGGTTTGCAAACCACACAGGCCCCTCACCCAGGCCGCCACATGCCCCAAGGGAACCCCCACACTGATCCGGGACACCTTTCAGGGCAAACCAGCTGGCCCCTACCCATGCGCCAGGCCTCTATCCTATCTAATAAAAGAGTAATATGCAAACTGACCATCACTCCAACACACAAGATGGCTGCCCTCATGTGGTGAAAAATAGCTGCCCCCATTGGGCACAAGATGGCTGTGACAAGATGGCCAGTAGGGGAAGGCAGTTGGGAGGAACCAGGCCTGCAAGGGAGGGCAGTTAGGAGTGACTAGGCCAGCAGAGGGGGGAAATCGGGAGTGACCGGGCCTGCAGGGAAGGGCAGTTGGGGGAGGGGGGGGACGACCCAGGCCTGCAGGGGAGGGAAGTTAGGGATGACTATTCCTGCAGGAGTGGGCAATTAGGGGCAATTAGGCTAGCAGGGGAGCAGTTAGGCATCAATCAGGTTGTCAGGGGAGTGGTTAGGGGGTGATCAGGCTGGCAGGCAGAAGCGGTTAGGGCAACTACAGCCTGCAGGCCGGATCTGGCCCATTCGGCTGTTCTATCCGGCCCACGGAGCCAAAAGAGCGGAGGGTTCTCTTGCTCTCCCCTCCGCTCCTTCACCAGCAGGTCAAGATGAGAGTGCCAGCATGGTCAGGTTGCTTTTGTTCCGGCCCTCCGGTCCAGTTTAAGAACCCATTGTGGCCCTCAAGTCAAAAAGTTTGCCCACCCCTGGGTTAGGGCAATCAAGAAGGCAAGCAGTTAGGAACCAGCGGTCCTGGATTGTGAGAGGGATGTCCAACTGCCAGGTAGGATCAGGCCTAAACGGGCAGTCAGACATCCCTTGAAGGATCCCAGATTGGAGAGGATGCAGGCTGGGCTGACGGAGACACATCCTCTGAGCACGAATTTTGTGCACCGAACCTCTAGTTTATAATAATAAAAGCATAATATGCAAATCGACTGAACAGCCGAACATTGGAACAACTTTCCAGACAACCTTCCGGATGAATTTGGGGCTGTGAGGACCTACTCTTGCACAAATTTTGTGCATCAAGCCTCTAGTGTACTTTATAAAATGATCCCCTTGATATTTTAAGTACCCACCACTGTAAATAATTATTACAGTATTATTGACTATATTCACTGTGCTGTATTTTTCATCCCCGTGACTATTTTATAAACTAACTAAAATTTTATAATTTTACAATAATCCCTTCACCTTTTTTACCCAAGCCCCCAACTCCCCTCCCCTCTGGCAACCATGAGTCTATTCTCTATGAGTCTGTTTTATTTGTTTATTTTGTCCATTAGATTCCACATATAAGTGAGATCATATATTTGTCTTTCTCTGACTTCTTTCACTTCCCATAATATCCTCTTGGTCCATCTATGCTATCACAAAGATTTCATTCTTTTTTATGGCCGAGTAATATTCTATTGTGTATGTACCACTACTTTTTATCCACTTGTCTATTGATGGGCATGGGGTTGCTTCTATATCTTGGCTAGTTTAAATAACACTGCAGTGAACATAGGGGTGTGTGTGTATATATATATTTATTATTATTATTATTATTATTATATATATTTTTAGTTACTGTTTGGGGGGTGGAGAGACTGAGCATCCTATATAATCCTATATAATAAAAAGCTAATATGCAAGTCGACTGAAAGGCAGAATGACCGGTCACTATGACGACCACTAACCACCAGAGGGCACACTGACCACCAGGGGGAATGCCACTCAGCCAGAAGAAGCCCTGAGCCAGGCTCATGGCTGGCAAGCACAGAGGTGATGGCAGGAGCCTTTCCTGCCTCTGCAGCAGCACTAAGGATGTCCAACTGATGGATTACGCTCACTTCCTGGGCCTAAGCCATCAGTCAGACATCTCCTGAGGGCTCCCAGACTGAGAGGGCGCAGACCGGGCTGAGGGATTGCCCCCCTCACTGCATGAATTTCATGCACTGGGTTTCTAGTAAAAGGATAAAAATGAAAGAAAAAATTCATGGACATGGACAACCGTATGGTGATTGTAGGGGTGAAGTGTGGAGGGAGGTAGGGGAGCATATAGTGGGGATAACTGGTGATGTAGGGAGACTTGTGCACCCTGTAACCTGTATAATTTTATTAACCACTGACTTCTTTCACTTAGCAGTGAACATAGAAGGATATTTTTTTTTTTAATTTTTTGACTGAGAATTGAACCATGACCTACCTCTTGGTTCCTGGAATAATGAAAAATAAGGATCTGAACTAATTGGAACCAATCTGTAATCCAGTTCCCACCTTGCTTTCTCTGACTTGCATATAATCTTCCTTACCTTCTTTAATATCAAATTTATTAAAAGAAACTGCAAACTATTATTCTCAGTGGCATTTGAGACTTGCTCCCCCACATGTCATCAAAAAAGCACCCCTTTTTGTTCATAATTTTACCAAACTTAATTTCAGTTCATTGATTTGGATTGGCATTGGACAAACTAAGCTTATTTCTTTAGGATTGTTAAAAAGCAAAATTCAACCCAGTAAACATAAAGATGTAATTGACTTTATTGAATGATTCATGAATTGGGAAGCATCCCGTCTAGTAAAGAGAGGTACTCCCAGGAGTTATGCAAATGGAAGGGTATTAATGGCAGGAGGGTGGGGAAGGAAGTCATTAGTAAAAAAAAAAAAAAAAAAAAAAAAAAAAGTATTGCTCCAGGCCAAGTAGTCAACTTTTTTTTTTTTTTTAACTGAATTTATTGTGTAATGAAAAGCCAGGCAGGTTTGGATGTTTCTTACATCAAAGTAAAATATAAAACAAATGTGAACAGAGATAAAGTTTGGGAGGGATACTGTACAATATGCCAGAGAGAGGGTTAATATGCTTTTGTAAGAAAAGTGTACACTTAAGAAAAGTTAACTTTGCCTAGAAAAATGGGCAAAGGACATCAGGATAAGTCACAGAGGTGTTTTAGATGTTTTAGTAAACATGAGGAAACCTGGCAAAGATTTTTAAAAAGAGAAAATGCTTAATGTTGCTATAGATGCACTACTTTTATACATTGCTGGGGGAAGAGGGGGTATATAAGCTTGGGCTACTCTTTCTGAAAGGCAGCTTAGCAGAGCCTTTGAAATTTTTATGTCCAGTAATTCTACTTAAGAGTCTATGCCGAACGCTGGCATGGCTCAGTGGTTGAGCGTCAACCCAGGAACTAAGAGGTCACGGTTCGATTCCCAGTCAGGTCACATGCTGACGTTACAGGCTCAATGCCCAGTAGGAGACGTGCAAAAAGCAGCCGATCAGTGATTCTCTCATCATTGATGTTTCTCTCCCTCTCCCTCTCCTTTCCTCTTTCTCTAAAAATTAATAAAAACATTTTTTTAAAAGAATCTATCCCAAGGAAATATATATATACATACATATATATGTGTGTGTGTGTGTGTGTGTGTGTGTGTGTGTGTGTGTGTGTGTGTATGAATATCACATCACTATTTGTAGTGATGAAAAACCTGGAAACTATCTAAATGTCCATCGTTAGGGAAATAATGACTAGCTTGTGGTATACTCATACAATAGAGAGTTAAGTCACTAAGAGTAGAGATTTTTGTACAACTCTTAATGAAAAAATGCTCAGATGCCATTTTAATTCTTTATGCTAATGTTTCTCTACTTTTTTTTATTTCAGAGAGGATGGGAGAGGGAGGGAGAGAGAAACATCAATGATGAAAGAGAATCATTAATCGGCTGCACCAGTGGGGGAATCAAGCCTGCAAACCAGTATGTGCCCTTGATAAGAATCAAACCTGGGACCCTTCAGTCCACAGGCTGACGTTCTACTGAGCCAAACTGGCTAGGGCTCTCTTTGTTTCTTTTTCTTCTTCTTATATTTCATTGATTTTTTTAAAGAGAGAAAGGGAGAGAGAGTTTGAAACATCCATGAGAGAGAATCATCGATCAGCTGCCTCCTGCACACCTCCTAGTGAGGATATGTCCGCAACCAAGGTACATGCCCTTGACCGGAATCGAATCTGGGACCTTGCCAAAACCAGTTTGGCTCAGTGGTAGAGTGTCGGTCTGCGGACTGAAAGGTCCCGGGTTCGATTCCGGTCAAGGGCATGTACATTGGTTGCGGGCGCATCCCCAGTAGGGGGTGTGCAGGAGGCAGCTGGTTGATGTTTCTCTCTCATCGACGTTTCTAGCTCTCTATCTCTCTCCCTTCCTCTCTGTAATATGTCAATAAAATATATTTTGTAAAAAAAAAAAAATCTGGGACCTTTCAGTCTACAGGCCAACGCTCTATCTACTAAGCCAAACCAGTTAGGGATCTCTGTTTCTTATATTACAGCAGTCCCTTTAGCATTTCTTGCAATTCTGGTTTGGTGGTGACAAACCCCTTTAGCTATTTTTTGTGTGAGTCTGGGAAGCTCTTTATTTCACCATCTATTTTGAATGATAGCCTTGCTGGATATAGTAATCCTGGTTTCAGATCCTTGCTTTTCAATACCTTAAATATTTCATGCCATTCCCTCTGGCATGTAGAGTTTCTGATGAAAAATCAGCTCACAGCCTTATGGCTGCTCCTTTATAGGTAACAGTTTGCTTGCTGCGTTTCAGATATGCTCTTGGTTTTTAATTTTTGGCATTTTAATTATGATGTAAATAAATAAGTACTATCAGTAGTAACCTTAAATGTAAATGAATTAATGCTCCAATCAAAAGATATAAAGTAGCTGAATGGATATGCAAACATGACCCAAATATATGCTATCTACAAGAGACCTATCTCAGAACAAAGACTCACATAGGATGAGAATGAAAGGATGGGAAAAAAATTGTTTTCCATGCAAATGGAAAAGTTAAAAAAAAAAAAAGCTAAATAAACTCTTACAAAAATTCTCTACAAGCTTATTTGTTTGTTTTTTGTTTTTTTGATATATTTTTACTGATTTCAGATAGAAATATCTCCCTCTCAAAAGAGATCAATTCAACAAGAGGATATAACCCTGGTAAACACATATGCACCCAATATAGGAGCACCTAAATGTATTCTTTTTGAAAAAATACATTTTTATTGATTTTTTACAGAGAGGAAGAGAGAGGAATAGAGAGAAACATCAATGAGAGAGAATCATCGATCAGTTGCCTCTTGCACACCCCCTACTGAGGATGTGCCCACAACCAAGGTACATGCCCTTGACTGGAATCGAACCTGGGACCTTTCAGTCCGCAGGCCAAAGCTCTATCCACTGAGCCAAACCAGTTTCAGCCTAAATGTATTCTTAAAAAATTTTCTGGAGCCAAAACCAGTTTGGCTCAGTGGATAGAGTGTTGGCCTGCGGACTGAAAGGTCCCAGGTTCGATTCTGGTCAAGGGCATGTACCTTGGTTGAGGGCATATTCCCATTGGGGGGTGTGCAAGAGGCAGCTGATCAATTATTCTCTCTCATCGATGTTTCTAACTCTATCCCTCTCTCTTCCTCTCTGTAAAAAATCAATAAAATATATTTATAAAAAAAAAAAAACAACAACAACTGCTGAAACGGGTTTGGCTCAGTGGTAGAGCGTCGGTCTGCGGACCGAAGGGTCCTGGGTTTGATTCTGGTTAAGGGCATGTACATTGGTTGCGGGCACATTCCCGGTAGGGGGTGTGCAGGAGGCAGCTCGTCTATGTTTCTCTCTCATTGACATTTCTAGCTCTCTATCTCTCTTCCTTCCTCTCTGTAAAATATAAATAAAATATATATTTTTAAAAACAACAACAATTTCTGGAGACTTTAAGGGAGAGATCAAAAGAAATACAGTCATACTAAGGGACTTTAACACCCCACTGGATAGATCTTCCAGACAAAAAGTCAACCATGGCCCATCCAGCATGGCTCAGTGATTGAGCATCGACCTATGGAGGTCATGGTTAGATTCCTGGTCAAGGCACATGCTGGCTTGCAGGCTCTATCCCCAGTAGGGAGTGTGCGGGAGGCAGCCAATCAGTGATTCTCTCTCATCGTTGATGTTTCTATTTCTCTCCCTCCCTCTCTGAAGTCAATAAATATATATATATATTTTAAAAATCAACAAGTGACACACTGGATCATATAGATTTAACTGACATTTACAGAACATTTCACCCCAAAGCTGCAGAATATGCATTTTTCTAAAGTGCACATAGGTCATTCTCAAAGATAGATCACATGTTAGGACACAAAACCAGTCTCTACAAATTTAAGAAGATTGAAGTTATGTCAAGCTTCTTGGATTATAGTGGCATGAAATTAGAAATCAATTGCAATAAAAACACTCAAAAACATTCAAACATTTGGAGGCTAAATAGCATGTTATTAAACAATGAATAGGCTACCAATGAGATTTAAAAAGAAATATTAAAACTTCCTGGAAACAAATGAGAATGAACACACAACAACTCAAAATCTATGCAACACAGTGAAAGCAATTCTGAGAAGGAAGTTCATAGCACAACACGCCTACCTCAAAAAACAAAAATTATTAATAAACTACCTAACCCTACAACCTAAAAAATTAGAGAACAAGAAAAGGCCAGAGCCCCGGGTGAGCCGTGTCCCCCAAAGGAGCCGAGCTCCCCGGGTGAGCCGTGTGTCCCAGGGGGGTCCTGTGCCCCGGGTGAGCCGTGTGTCCCAGGGGAAGTTGTGGGACCCGGAGGAGGGGCTGTGAGAACCAGAGGAGGAGCGGACTCTATTCTTGTGGTCCTGAGATAGTCAACATAAAACAAGCAGATTGTCAAATGACAGCAGGGAGGGGAAGGAGACCTGGGGGGGAGATAAGAGAACAACCGAAGGACTGGTATGCATGAATATAAGTACAACCAACGAACACAGAACTCTGGGGAGGGAGGGCATGAATGGGCGGGGGGGGGGGGGGGGAATGGTAAGATATGTACACATATAATACCTTAATAAAAAAAAATTGAAGAAGAAAAAAAGAAAAGGCCAAAGTACGAGGAAGGAAATAATAAAGATCAGAACTAAATTACATAGGAACGGGGGTTGCCGTGTGCCTGGAGGAGCGGTGTGACCCGGGGAGTGGGGTGACCTGGAGGGGCCGTGTGTCCTGGAGGGGCGGTGTGCACCGGAGGAGGAGCGGATTCTATTCGCGTGATCCTGAGACATTTGGACAGTCTGTAGCCATTTGCTACAGAACACTTTGTTGTATTTCCCTACAAAAACAAATGGGAGATAGTGTCCCACTTGAAATTCAAATACAAAAAAAAGAAGAAGAAGAAAAAATCTGAGGAACAGAATAAACTGGTGAATATAATAGAATCAGGGGCAAAGAAAGGGAGTGGACTGATAATTATCAGGGGGATAAGGGGGTGGGGGTGCAGTAAGAGACTGGATTAAAATCGTATAACCAATGGATGAAGACAGTGGGGTGGAGAGGGGGTAAGGGCAGAGGGTGGGATGGGTGGTAGGGGGTTTGGAGGAGAAAAAGGAGAAACAATTGTAATAATCTGAGCAACAAAGATTTATTTTTTTAAAATTACATAGAGACGAAAAATAATAATAATACAAAAGATCAATGAAACCAAGAGCTGGTTTGAAAAATGCTTAGATGGTAGGGGCAAGAACAGAATACAAACTTTTATATACATAGATTAGTACATAGAATTACAGAGGAAAGATTAGGGTAGTAAATATAGTAATCCATCTATCTTCAATTACCTAAAACTTTATCTAGAACTCAATCCTGAGTGGTTTTTAGGATGGAGTCCCAGAGGATATCTGAGGAGCAGTTTTCTGTTCTCACGGATAGTTGTTACCTAGCTATTAAGGGAGCACAGTCTGTTTTCATCACAGTTCTAGTCAAGCAACTATGGTTTGGGCTCAACGATGATCTGATAAAGGAAGAAAGACATAATTATGCTCTGGTTGTCATTGCATATTCCATCCATCTGGTTCTGTCTTTTCTGAGTAGTATAGAGATAGACACATGGCTCCAGAAAATGTTCTTGTCTCTAAGCTTTCAAGTTTAGATGGTAAATCAGAAATAGAAAGCTGGCTTTGTTCATATCCACATCACAGGAATGGGTTCTTCCAGGTGCTTTTTAAAATGGCTGAATTCCAACCTGTGCCCTTCTGTTGCTTCGGTGTCCCTAGTGAGCTACTAGTAACGTGCGTTTAAATATATTCATCCTTAATGTATTTTGGGTTTTAATCTCTCCTAGGTTTCCATCTACAGATGACTGGTATCAGTGGGAACTGAATTAAAAAGAAATCAGATGGGAAGGGAAGGAGTGAGGGGTTTAGGAGAGGGTAAAGGGGGAATAAATGATGATGGAAGGAAACTTAAGTTGTGGTGGTGAACACACAATACAATATACAGATGATGTATTATAGAATTGTACCCCTGAAACATATTTTATTAGGCAATGTCACCCCATTTTTAACCCATCAGATGGCTTTTTATGAGATCCCTCTACTGTACAAGAGCACAAGAATATTTATAGGAAATGTATATGTAAGAAGGTGATTGGCTATGTGTGAGGCAAAAGGGAAATGTGGGTTTTGTTTTTGCTCTACTATTTGTTGTCTGTGTGTCTGCTTTTTAAGATTAAAGCAGCTAGAAGTCTCTTGACAATTAGTGTAGCTTTAAGCATATACAACTAAGTGCTCATTAAATTTTATTCACATAGGAAAAATTCCAGCAGAAACATTGTTTGCTAATATAAAATTAAATATTGGTAACAATTTGTTTCCTTGAGTGAGGGTGGTCCCAGTATTGGGGCGGAGCTGTTTGCATGGCATATTCAGAGTTCTCAATAGATCTATCATTTCACTTTACTCTTTTGGGTCAGAAATGGCCTGTTTCTAAGGAACTAAATCCTTTTGATTTGTTAAGGAAATGTTTCATAAAAGATTCTGTAAGTCAGGTCTTAACTGATTTAGCCTTAGGGTCTAATTCAAAACCCTTTGAAACCACACCATGGCTTTTGAAGCCAGATTCCCAGCTTTCTGTTTCTGTCCTGTACAATCCAGCATTGTTTATTCCAGTAACTGGTCTGGGTCTCTCCCCACACTTGTTTGTGGTTGATCACTGAGCTTTTGATAAAGGACTGACTGTATTTTCACTATGTTCCCACTAAGCTAAGCATGACTGGTTTTTATTCCCCTATTCTGACATGGGTATGGTTGAAAATTGTGTCTATGTAAGTTAAAGATGAAAAGGTAAGTTATTTTAACAACAGCATTAGGAGTAAAGTGTTAAAACTTCTTTTGCCTCTCCAGAGGGATCAGTAATACCTACACAATTGGGTTTCAATCAACAGTTTAGCCAAGACAACAAAGTAAGCCAGGATCAGAGGTTAAATACTGGAATCCAGTATGGGGTCCTTGTCACTAGACTATGCCCCATCAGTATTTGAAAGAATAAAGGTCATCAGCTGAGAAGAAGTCTGTTTGGACAGGTTCTTTTGAAAATTATCTCTGTGTACACACACCCACATCAGTATCATGTGCTTTGGGGTAGGGCATTTCAGCAAGGTTATGGTGTTAGAAATTAACTCTAAAATGTATCAGTTTGTTTCAAGCTCTGTGGTTACCTGGGCAGCACTTACACCACTGATATTGGTTTGCTTCCTATTGAATTAGCTGACTAGTTCTCCTTTCTTCTCCTAAATAACTGTAGGAGTGACTGAAGGATGCATTAAAAGTCATTTTCATTGAATTGTACACTTGAAACCTACATAATTTTATTAATCAGTGTCGCCCCCAATAAATTTAATTTTTTTAAAAAAAGAACCAATGAGCTCTAGTTGATTTGACTCAGTAGATAAAACATTGGCCTGTGGACTGATGGTTCCCAGGTTTCATTCCGGTCAGGACACATGCCCAGGTAGCTGGCTCAGTTACCAGTAGGGAGCGTGCAGGAGGCAGCCAATCAATGATTCTCTCTCATTATTGATCTTTCTATCTCTCTCTCCCTTCCTTTCTGGAATCTATAAAATATATATTATTTTTTTTTAAATTTGGCTCAGTGGATAGAGTGTCAGCCTGTAGAATGAAGGATCCCAGGTTCGATTCTGGTCAAGGGCATGTACCTTAGGTGCAGGTTTCCCGGTTGGGGTGTGTGTAGGAGGCAACCAATTGATATGTCTCTCTCACATCGATGTTTCTTTCCCTCAGTTTCTTCCTCTCCCTTCCACTCTCTCTAAAAATCAATTGAAAAATATCCTCAGGAGAGGATCAATAGCAACAAAAATTTAAAAAAAAAAAAAAAATATATATATATATATATATATATATATATATATATATATATATATACTTTTTTTTAAAAGCAAAAAAACAATGATCCATAGACTTAAAGGCACAGAACCTGTCTGCATGCTGCATTTATTTTATTTAAAATATTTATTTATTTATTTATTTATTTATTTATTTATTTTATATATTGAGAGAAAAATATCAATTTCTTGTTCCTCTTATTTATTCACTAGAGGCCTGGTGCACAAATTCATGCATGGGTGGGGCCCCTCAGGGTAGCCTGCAGAGATTGGATCCCAGCTCTCACCCCTAGCCTTGCAGTGCCAGCTTGCACCCCCAGCCTTGCAGCCCCCCCAGTCCCACCTGATAACCTGCCTTGGCCTGGCACTGCCCCTCACCTGCTCTACCATCCCACCTGCAGGGTGATCGATCAGGGCTAGGTCCCCCGTGGCTCCCTCAGTGCCTGGGAGCTGGGCAGTGGCCCCACATCCTGCCACTGCAGCTAGTCACCATCTGCAGGGCAATCGCAGGGCGTTCGGGCCCCTATTCGCACCTGCCTTGGCCTGGTGCCGCTTGCTTACCTGTTCCACCACCCCGCCACGGTCGGGCTCTCATTGAGGCCCATTGGAGCTGGTAGTGCCTTCACTGCTGCTAACACCATGTTGCCAATGCCCACCATGTTCCATGCCACCCTGGGAGATCAGTGCACATCATAGCAAGCAGTCCAACTCCTGGTCGAAAGACATCCAAAGGGGACAATTTGCATTTTAGGCTTTTATTATATAGGATTGGTTGATTCTTATATGTGCCCTGACCAGGCATCAAGCCTGCAACCTTGGCATATCAGGACAATGCTCTAATCAACTGAGTTACCCATCCAGGGCCAGAATAAATATTCTACTAAAAAAAAAAACACACACACACAGAGAAGTCACTTTATAGGTTTGTTTTTAATGGTACTGTCTTATTTACAGTATCTCTTCTCATTTATTTTTTTTAGAGTAACCCTCAGTATCCAACGAGAATTACTTCCTTTCCTATCAACAGTGGCTCCAAAGAAAATGGAATCCATGAGGAACAAGATCAAGAGCCACAGGATCTCTTTGCAGGCAAGTATGGACTCAACACTTGTACTAGGGATCTTTTAAATTACTGAGTTAAAGTAACCTTCCCCCTTTCCTCTAAGAAAAAAATACATCTGCATATTGGCAGCATAATTAGGATTGTGAAGGATTCAAAATATATAAAACATAGTCCCTGCCATCAAGTTTCTTACAGATTTAGGGAATAAAACATAAATATATCGTTACTTAAGAACATCAGTTAGACAAACTATTAAACAGTAATATAAATGTGACCAGAAGAGTGATAGACATACTGAAGCATGGGAGCTCAGAGAGGTCAGAGATCTGACTAAAGCAGTAGCTTTAGACTTTTATAAGCAAGACTTAGGGTAAGAAATATATTTTATTGTCATCATCGAAAATATATATGTACTGCCCGGCTGGCATGGCACAGTGGTTGATTGTTGACCTATGAACTAGGGGTCATAGTTCGGTTTGCTGTCTGGGCACATGCCCTGGTTGTGGGCTCAATCCTGGAGGCAGCCAATCAATGGTTCTCTCTGATTATTGATGCTTCTGTCTCTCTTTCTCCCTTCCTCTGAAATATATATATATATATATATATACACACACACACACACATATACACACACACACACACACACACACATAAAACAAGCAGATTGTCAAATGACAGCGGGGAGGGGAAGGAGACCTGGGGGGAGATAAGAGATAAGAGAACAACCAAAGGACAGGTATGCATGAATATAAGTACAACCAATGAACACAGAACCGGGGGGGGGGGGGGGGGGGGGGGGGGCGTGACACCAATGGTAAGCTATGTATACATAAAATACCTTAGTTAAATATATATTTGTGTGTGTGTGTGTGTGTGTGTATTTACTAGAGACGATTGGGGCCATCTCTCCCAGTCCCGATCAGGGCCAATCGGGGCTACCCTTGTTGAGGGGAGGGACTGAGGGAGGTTGGCCAGCCATGGGAGTTTGGCTGTAGGAGTGCACTGAGCACCAGTGGACAATTCCTGTGTTGAGCGTCTGCCCCCTGGTGGTCAGTGTGTCATAGCAACCAGTTGAGTGGTCATAATGGTCACTTAGGCTTTTGTATATATACTAGTGACTCAGTGCACAAAATCACATGAGACCCAGACCCACGGGAAATCACGCGAGAACTGGGACCCCAGACCCCACCACACCAAAGGACTCCCCTGAGTCCCACCGCACCGCAAGACCCAGAGTCAAGTCCCTGCCTAACTACACGCGCCTTGCCACGCACACAGCCACGCCCACCCACATGCACCTTGCCGCACATGCAGCCTCCTGGTGGCCAGTCTTTGGTAATTACAGCATTAGAACCACTGGGTTTTTATAATATAGATAGATATAAATCTGAAACAAGTTTTATTAAATTACCTTCCCTTACAACTTTCAATACGATCTGAACTTTTTTTATTATTTCTCTTAATGACATTTGCAACCCATTGAATAGATTTCACAATTCTACAAATGAGACACAATCTGTAGTTTGAAAAACACTTGTATAGAATGGGGATTTCTTAATCTTGAAGCTGTTGAATTTTTGTCCTAGGGCCAATTAAGAGCCATTGGCAGTGTTGAATATGGGCATTATAATGTTTTGGAAGATTGATCTAGTGGATCCTATATAATCCTATATAATAAAGAGCTAATATGCAAATGGTCATCATGCCAGGGCCAGAGGACCTGAGGCTGTGTCCCCTGCCCTGCAGGGCTTACAGGGGTGGGGCTGGCTGGGTCTGCGTCTTGTGCGATTTCAAGGTACATGCGGGTGGGCAGGAACTTGACTGGGTCCTGCAGCACGCCCCAAACTCTGACAGGAGGGAGATTTTCATATACATTTCCTAATTTTCTTTAATCTCTGACAATTCTATTATTCAGAAAGGGCGAATAGCAATATTAAAATATTTCCTCTAATTAATTCCCTTTTAATGTGCACAAATTTCATGCACCGGGCCACTAGTTATTATATAAAATGGATTGTAGTGGACAAAGATTGGAAACTTCAGAAGGTATTCACAAATTACCGTAGTTCAAGAATGAAATGACAAAGCAAAAATAAGGTGATGGAAGGAAGGGAAAGATAAAAACTTTTCAAAAGAAATCAGGAGAAACCAAGATGGCAACATAGATAAATACCTAAACTGCTGCCTCACACAACAATTTCAAAACTACAACTAAAAGACAAAACGGACATCATCCAGAACCGCAGGAAGTCTGGCTGGGTGGAAACTCTACAACTAGAATGAAAAAGAAAAGCACACTGAGACTCACTCACAGGAGCTGTGGAAGGCAGAGGTACAGAGGTGCATGTGTGGAGAGGGCTGGCAACTGAGTACTCGGCTGGCTTTCTCAATTGGGAGGGAGAAAAAAGCTCCTGACTGCTCTGAACTCCAGTTCCGGGTGAGACTCTGGGGACCCAGACTCATATGGGGAGAAACTGGACTATCTGGCAGCGGGCAAAACTCAAGGGTGGCTTTCTCTTAGAGGTGCTTGCAGTGATACTGCGGGGCACAGACCCAGGAGCTTCTTAGGGCAGGACTGACGGGAAGCTATTGCTGTTTGCTCCACCCTGATATCCCACCCCATGAAGCCATTGCTGTTTACTCCGCCCCATCCAAACTGCGCAGAGGCTTTTGCATGTGAATGGCCTGGTCCTTTGAATTCTAAACTTACCGAACAAAATGCAGCTGGGTCAATGAGACCCAGAGCATCCAAAAGAAGGCCCAAATCCCTGCAACAGTTTGCATTGCTTCACAGCTGGGCCTCATCTGGGCACCTCCAAAACCCAAACAAAGAAGAGGAATCTGTAGATCTCTCCATAGCTCCTGCTGGGTGGCCTCAGGCAGAGGCTAAATTAGCACCTCCTTGGAGATCCAAGAGCCAGTGTACCCAGCAGTCAGAGTGAGATCATCCAGATTACAACTCCTCAGACCCATAAGAGACACTCAGGGGGCAGACTCAGTGAGTGCCAAAGCCCCACTGAAGCAAGTCTTGCCCCACAAGGGTGTCTCCAGAACAGAATTCCTCCCATTGTAGACACAGTTGATCCTCACAGCCAACTGGCCTGGTGGCCAATTCCTCCCAGTAATAACAACAACAATCAAGGCTTAACTACAAGACTGTGCACACAGCCCACAAAGGGGTGCACCAAGAACAGCAGTGGGAAAACTACGGCCTTCGGGCCAGATCCAGCCCATTCAGCTGTTCTATGCAGCCCGCGGAGCCAAAAGAGTGGAGGGTTCTCTTCTTCTCCCCTCCACTCCTTCACCAGCAGCCCAAGACGAGAGTGCCAGCATAGTCAGGTTGCTTTTGTTCCGGCCCTCCGGTCCAGTTTAAGAACCCATTGTGGCCCTCAAGTCAAAAAGTTTGCCCACCCCTGAACAAGAGTGTCCACTTCAGGTGACTGGGGAGACTGAGCCACTGAGCCCTATAGGACACCTAGCACACAAAGCCACTCTATCAACACAGGGAAGCAACCAAAATGTAGAGACAAGGAAATAGGTTAGAAGAAGGTCTATAAAGATTCAGAATATTTTCCAGTTCCTTTCATCTCTAAAACTTAAAGTGCACACTCTTTATTCATTCTGTGAGTGATTATTTTTTGTATACAATTTCTGGAAGAGAAATGCAAAATAATTAACTATTTTTAGATGTATGACAGGTTGAAAAGAAGGTTTTTCTATCTTTGGGACCTTAACATTTATATGATCTTATAAGAAGACCTGAAATTTTAATGCAACTGATAGCCCCAATGGTTGTATTTTATTTACATGAACATATAGAAGATCTTTATTAGGGACATATTTATTACTAATGAGGATTCTAATTTACTTAATTCCTCTGCTACTTTCATAAGCAGCTAAAACCTGCCTCACTACTAAGAGAAAAAAAATCATAAAATACTGAAAGGAATGCTTACAGTGAGACATTTAGTTTAGGACTTGAGTAACTTCTCAAGATGTTTTAGATATTGACTGGAAATTGAAGTTATTATATATTTTCTACATGATTAGTGATGATCAGAGTATCTGTGTTGTAGCCAAAGGCTTTTCCATCACTCTTATCAAGAGTACTGGGTGGAGCCCTAGCCAGTTTTGCTCAGTGGTTAGAGTGTTGGCCTTTGGACTGAAGGGTCCTGGGTTTGATTCTGGTCAAGGGCACATACCTCAGTTGCAGGCTTGATCCCCAGGACCCAACATGTGTGGGAGGCAACCAATGGATGTGTCTCCCCCACATCAATGTTTCTCTCTTTCTCTGTGTCTTCCCCCTCCCTTCCACTCTCTCTAAAAAAAAAAAAAAAAAAAATCAATGGAAGAAATATTCTTAGATGAGAATTAACAAAACAAACAAACAAAAAAAGAGAAAGGGGGAGAAAGAAGACAGAGGGGAAAAAGGATATAAGTTTGATATATTTGTTACATGAATTTCAATAGAAATGCCACAGTTCTTCAAAGAGCTCTTAGTAGCATTCCAGTAAGCCAAGGGTTTTAAATAAGAAGCACCTCCTGTTTCATTTCCAAACATATTTGTTAACTTAATTATTTGTGTGAGGCCTGGGTGATATGAATATCTTAAACATACTTCAGCTGGTGCTTGTTTCAAAGAATCCTAACTTCTTATATATACTTTTTTGTTTTGTACTCCCACAGCGTCAGATTATGTTACCACTCTTTTCCTGATAGGGACTGGATTCCAACAGTGTGACAACCTTATTTGTAGACATGATTCACATTTCATGATTAGAACATTGATCTAGTATTTGGTTACGTCTTATAGACCCCTGTCTCTGGTTTCATTTTAGCTCCAAATGAAAGTCTAGAAAAGAAAAAGAAAACCGCTTTCTTTGAATCCCCTAAGGGCTAAAATTGAATACTTAGTGATCAAGCCAAACCCAAATGGATATTTACTTTGTTTTTTATTAAAGAGAGGAAAAAAAAATCTGAGCTGTTTAGATTTTGAACTGCTAGCTCCATTGCTCTGAGTTGAAATTGCTTTTTTTAAAATTGTTTTTTTTTAAATATATTTTATTGATTTTTACAGATAGAGAGCCAGAAACATCGATGAGAGAGAAACATCAGCCAAAACCGGTTTGGCTCAGTGGATAAGGTCCCAGGTTCGATTCCGGTCAAAGGGCATGTACATTGGTTGCGGGCACATCCCCGGTGGGAGGTGTGCAGGAGGCAGCTGGTCGATGTATCTCTCTCATTGATGTTTCTAGCTCTCTATCTCTCTCCCTTTCTCTCTGTGAAAAATAAATAAAAATATATTTTTAAAAAAGTGAGAGAGAGAAACATCAACCAGCTGCCTCCTGCACACCTCCCCCCATCTCCCCCCCCCCCCCCGCCCCCCGCCCCGGGATGTGCCCGCAACCAAGGTACATGCCCTTGACGGGAATCGAACCTGGGACCTTTCAGTCCACAGACTGACACGCTATCCATGGAACCAAACCGGTTTTTGCTGCTTTTTTTTTTTTAATTGCCTAAAAATTTTTGATGCCTAAAAATGGGGCATAATGCTCTTTTAAAAGAATCCTCTCTAGGTCCTTAGAGAATGAGTTGTTCTGCTCAACTGAAATTTCTCAGATAAACAAAGGCAGCCCTTAAGCACTATTTTGTAAAACTGTCTTGATTAGAAAGATCAATAACAGTAAAAGTATAATATGCTAATTAGACCAGACAGCCTTCCGGACAACCTTCCAGACTAAGCTGAGCCCCTTGAACAGATTTCATGCATTAGGCCTCGAGTTTTTAGATATTACATGTCTTTTTATCCTCCTTGGACCACATATATTAAACATAACCTTTGCAAGGTGATCTATAACTGTAATTGTGAACAATTCTTAAATTGTGCTAAAAATGCCTGGCCATGTGGCTCATGGTTGAACCAGGAGGTCAGGGTTTGATTCTGGTCACGGCACATGCCCGGGGTTGCAGGCTCGATCCCCAGTAGGGGGTGTGCAGGTGGCAGCCAATCAGTGATTCTCTCTCATCATTGATGTTTCTATCTCTCTTTCCCTCTTCCATCTTTTCTCTGAAATCAATATTTTTTTAATGTGTTAAAGCAACAGTACCATCATCAGGTGTGGCAAATAGTCCTTTTCATAGGTGTAGCTATGTTTGTATATTGGGTCCATTTTTTCTAGTTTCTAGTTTTTCTTTTCCTTTGATGTTATTTTTTTTTTTTTTACTGTCAGTATATGTGCCTTTTCTATCATATTGGCTTATAATGTAGGTAACCAAACTTATCCTCTTCTACAACAATTATAACAAGAATAAATAGGCCCTGGCTGGTGTGGCTCAGTTGGTTGAGCATTATCCTATACACCAAAAGGTCACCACTTGGATTCCTGGTCAGGGCACATGCCCAGATTGCAGGCATGCAGGAGGCAGTCTATCTCATGTAGATATTTTTCCTCTCATGTGTATGTTTCTCTCTCTCTCCCTCTCCTTTCCTCTCTCTAAAAAAAAATCAATAAAAGCATATATGTGTTTTAAAAAAAATAAATAGGATCCATATAAGATTTTAAAGGAATATTCCTAAGAGTAAAATAAATTGGTACACTTACTTTGGCTGTGTAGTCTTTTTAGTTGATAACTGGTTCTTGCCTAAATTCTCTATAAGAGGGGGTAGCCAAGTAGTTCTATTTAGAAATGAGAGGTGTCGCTCTATTAAGCTTGTGCTAGAAGAATACTTTCCTTACCATCTTCCCCTTTTATACATGTAAAAACTTCATGATTCTTATTCTCTTAGTCTGAGAACCTCTTGAGTATTGAGAGTGGTTGTTCTTATTCTTGTCACAGCCTATAGAACTGAAGTTTAACCATTAAAGACCCATTATTAACCTTCACTATAAAATATTAACTATTTTTAGATGCCACAGTGGAGCTATCACTGGACAGCACACAGAATAATCAGAAGAAGGTGCCGACCAAAACACTCATATCTCTTCCTCCACAGGAAGCCACAAATTCTTCTAAACCCCAGCAAAGCTATGAGGAGGTGAGAATCTATGCTGTGTGTGTGTGTGTGTGTGTGTGTGTGTGTGTGTGTGTGTGTGTAGAACTATATTGCCAGTCTGAAGTTGAGTTTTACCCTGAGTAAATATTAGTGTCTGAAGCTCCCATATTAAGAGTATAAAATAAAATAAATAAATAAAAAGTATAGACTCTTGCCAAAACCAGTTTGGCTCAGTGGATAGAGCATCGGTTTGTGGACTAGAAGGTCCCAGGTTCGATTCCGGTCAAGGGCATGTACGTTGGTTGCGGGCACATCCCCAGTAAGGGGTGTGCAAGAGGCAGCTGATCGATGATTCTCTCTCATCGATGTTTCTAACTATCTGTCCCTCTCTCTTCCTCTCTGTAAAAAATCAATAAAATATATTTTTAAATAAATAAATAATGTGTTAAGATAATAGATATAACAGACCTTTGAACAACCTCCCAACTTAAAATTGTGGAAGTTGGTTCATTGATATTGTTGGAAATGGATCACTGAACACTGGTACATAGAAGGATAAATCTTGACGTCATATTAATACAATATTAATACAGGGTAATATTAATAGCCTTTTTTATATCAAGTCTAATGATTGTTTTCTCTTTAAAAGCTAGAGGAAGAAGAACAGGAAGACCAATTTGATTTGACAGTCGGTATTACTGATCCTGAGAAGATAGGTAAGTGTACTTGGGACTCCTTGTGATGTTAGGATGTGGCTGTGGGAAGTATAGTTAGCTTATTTCTAGATAGTTAAGTCCAGAACTGAACTAGCCATTGTAAAGTACTTCCTCATTATCTTTCCTGTAAAATTATACTCCTTATTATACTCCTCCTAAGGCCAGAAATGTAATTTACCCAGTATTTTACTAAGGTTTTTCTTGGCTTTAGGAACAAAAATCAGAGATTTCAAATACTATTAGAATCCCTTTTTAAAAATCCAGACATCTCCTTCTCCCATAGAGTTAATTAAATCATTTTATTCCCTTTTGAGTTCATAAATCTCATTTAAACACCCAAAAAGACACATGACCTATACTTTGGGGGTATTGACTTTGTTTTTTCCCTCAAGCAGTTTGGAATTCTTGTTACAAACCATTTATCATGTACTCCTGATGTCCTAATGAAGTGGGGAGGTCTGCATCTCTCTATTTTAGGTAAAGAGTAAAAGACCCAGGTTGAATCTTGGTCAAATTGAAATTAAATTTTCAGGAAACACAATACTTAACTTTGGCAGAAGTTGGACTTTTAGAATTACCTCTCCATGTCCCAAGCTTGTGGAAGCTATTAGTGAGCAGAGAGCAACAGGCCTCAACTTCCCTTGTTCCAGGTATATCCCTACAGAGATGCTATACAGAGCCTTATCCTTCTAACCTCTGGTTAAGTGCGAAAATGTAATTTCCAACCTTCTGTCTATGCTGAATTACAAACAGGAATTTATAAAATCTAGTTAGACTTTATAGTAAAACAGTTTGTCATTAAAATGTTGAGTTTTACTTTTTCTAGACTGTTGCACTGGTAAGATATTTATGAACATCTTACACACTTCACTCCCCAACAACAAAGGAAATTCAAGACCAATTGTAGCTCTCCTGTCGGGTCACAATGTGATCCACGGCCAACCCGGGACCGGGACCCGTGGTTACATGCTTAGAATTCTCTCTTGCCTCTCTGATGTTTATGAATATTCTATAAGCACATTGGTTTTAAGTTAGTTATTAGCTGCTTTAAATACTTGGTAGAACAAGATAAACAAATTTTGAGTAAATAATACTACTTGTTTTAATATTTAGAAGTTCTGATGTTTGAATCAGGAACGGAAGAGAGTATATCAGTTTCCTAGAGTTTCTGTAACATAATTACGATAAACGGGTGACTTAAAGCAATCGAAATAAGTTCTCTGAGTTCTCGAGGACAAAAGTCTAAAGTCATGCAGCTGGTGAGGCCATTCTCCCTTTGTAGGGAAGGACTGTTCCGTGCTCTCTCCTTGCTTCTGGAGCCTCAAACATCCCTTGGCTAGTGAATGCATTACTCCAATCTCTGCCTTCGTTGTCACATGGCATTCCTTTGGGTGTTTTCACATCATTTTCCCTTAATGTGTGTCTTGTTTCTATGTCCAAATTTCCCTTTTTTATAAGGGCACCAGTCATATTGGATTAGGGCCCAGCCTATGGACCTTATTTTCACTTGATTAGTTCTATAAAGACCTATTTCCAAATAAGGTCACATTCTGAAATACTGGGATTCAGGACTTTCCCTATATCTTTTTCAGGGGAACTCAATTCAACCCCTTTTTTAAACATAGCATGGATCAGATTTATTTAAATACAAGTCACTTTCGAGGATAAATCTTCATCTCTTTAGGTTGGTGCCAAGAACCAACTGCTATCTACTGATTTGCTAGCCCATTTCTATATCTTGAGTTCTCTGTGTACATGCAAGTATTTCTCTTTCTTCACACATTTCCTCAATGAGAGCAGATGAGATGTAGGCAAAGTGTCTGAAGATCCTGCTTTGCTACTATGGTGTTTTTGTTTGTTTGGTTGGTTGGTTGTTGTTGTTGGGTTTTTTTTGTGTGTGTGTATGTTAATCCTCACCGGAGGATATTTTTCCATTGATTTTTAGAGATAGTGGAAGGGAGGGGGAGAGACCAAGAGAAAAACATTGACGTGAGAGGGACATAGACTGGTTGCCTCTCGCATGCACCCCAACCAGGGCCAGGAATTGAGCCTCCAATCAAAGTATATACCCCCCCCCCCCTAACCAGAATCAAACCCCAGACCCTTTAGTCCATAGGCCTCTGAGCCAAACTGGCCAGGGCTGCTACTGTGTTTTTTGTGTATGTGCACTTAGACTTTTCTTAATTGAAGACAGTAGATTATGGGATTGACCTTTTGGATATTTGACTATGACTACTAGACTGTGAATGAAATTTTTAAGACTTTTCTATAAAGTAAATCGAGATATCTTTTTCCTTTTATCAGTGGTAAGCATCCTTAGTGATATTAGGCAATACAGTATGAGCGGTTTAGAAGAAAACTAATAGCAATAATCAGTATAAAGTAATTTTTAAAGTTGAGTTTATGATTTCCATGTTATACATACTCTTATTAGGGGCTGGCAAGATAGAGAAGGCAAGCCCTCTAATCCTGTACAGGCGCACAGCTTCTTTGTGTGCTTTCCCAGCCATCTCACTGGAACCACGTTGTGACCCTGCTGATCCAGTACTGCACCTCTTCCCCTGGGCCCTTACCCCACAACCAGTTTAGAAGGTTAACCAACTAGTAATTGTTAACCTGGGTTTCCTGTTTGGTGTGGGGGGAAATCAAGGAGTGGGGAGGAAAGGAACAAAATCAACACCAAACACCAGAGTCTAGCTAGCCCCAAGCATCAGAGCTGTATCTGTCTACAGTCCAGTGTATGTCTTTTCAGTGCTCAGGGAGTCAATGGTGCCTTTATGTCCCTCAGTGGCCTAGGTCAGGACACTAATAAAGAGAAAAACAATTGCTTGAATCCCAAATTATTTAACAGTCAAAGGCTGTTTCAGAAAAACAATTCTTCCAGGAAAGAGATTTGTATGACATCAGGCAGCTGAAGTCTCTTCCGGCCAGGCCCTTTGCTCTGGGTGAACATGTTAGATGAGAGAGGTCAATGTCCCCCAGCACCAACGGAGGGGGCCGTGACAGTGTTTCTGAAAGAGCAAACCAAGCCCAGAGCTAGCTTAGGGTAGAACTACTTGTTTCCTTTTACATCAGTAACTTCCTTTGCCTCCTCCTGTTTTATACAGCAAGAGAATTGTTTGGTTTTAGACAGATGTGTGCAACCGGCCAAATATTGGCATGATAACAACTGGTGGATTGTCAGTATCCAGTGCTGCTTGTGGAGGGCATAAATGGCTTTGAACAGGGGACTGACTCTTGCCTAGCTCTGGGGTCCAGCCAGCATCCATGGGCCTGAAATGCACGAAGGCCCCGAGGCAAAGTAGGAATTGAATTAAGGATAGTATACAACAAGTTTCCCTTCTTATTACAGGACTCCTATAGCTTATGATTCCTGGTTAAATGTTAACGAGATTAGCACTGTTTTGGTTTACAGAATAATCCTCTTGCTTTCTTGTTCTCCCACAGGGGATGGTATGAATGCCTATGTAGCCTACAAAGTTACAACACAGGTGAGTCTAAGTGGTCCTTCTGATGGCTCCCTTCATAGACTTGGGTGCTTATGCCAAGAAGGTCATCATTCAGATTATTTCTGGGTATTTATTTAGTGTCTTTGCCAAAATCTTCCTTCAAGTTTCCTCAAGATGGAGCAAGCCTGCATCCTCTTGGTAATCTCATCTGAACCTTTCCACTTTTCTTCCAGAGAGCTAACATTTCAGTGTGAAACTTTGTAAGTTTTATTAGGACATGTAGTATATCTGATATAGTCCTGTCCCTTTGAGCAACTATGTCGCTTAGAGCTAGTTTGGTGGATTGCCCCAAACCATATATCACCTGTTTAAAAACGGTCACTTCTTCTCAGGTTTGCTATGTGGAACTTCTTTTAATACTTTCCCTAAACTTTTGCCCTTAGGTCTGGTCTTCCTTTTTTTATATAATCTTAAAGCATACAAAACTTACACAATGTTGTATGCATGTTATGAAGCATAAAATATGAAGCCCTGAACCTGCCATCATTCTTAAATGAGTACCATTGAATCCCACCTGCGTCTCTCCCTGTCATATCCTTGCCTCACACCTTAGAGATGACTACTCTCCTGAGTTGTCGCTCCTTTATTTAAAAAGTCTTCATATGTGTATCCCTAAACAAAATACTGTTTTGCTCCGTTCTTGATTTTCATAAAAATGGCATCATGCTGAAAATAGTGCTTTCTTTACTAGCATTGTTTCTCAACCCATCCATGTTGTGTGTAGCTACAGTTAGTTTATTGTGTGATTATAGCATAGCATACTTATCTGTTTTTATGTTGTGAACTAGAGGCCCAGTGCATGAATTCATGCATGGGTGGGATCCCTAGGCCTGGCCAGCTATCAGGGCTGATCGGGGCCAATATATTTGGGGCCTGCCAACTGGGGGAAGAGATGGGAGGAGGGACCGTGGGAGGTTGGCGAGCAGGGGGGATAGCTGGCTGTGGGAGCATACTGACCATCAGGGGATAGACACTCAACATAGGAGCTGCCCCTGGTGGTCAGTGTGCATCATAGCGACTGGTCGACTGGTTGTTCCAGTCATTCAGTTGTAATGGTCACTTAGACTTATATATAGATATAGAGATAGAGATATAGAGATAGAGACAGAGATATAGAGATAGATATAGATATAGGTATTTGGTATATTTGCTGTTTATATATTTATGAATTATGAACATTCTTGCAGTCTCCTACTGTATACATAGAAGAGTTTCTCTAGGGTATAGAGCTAGGAGTAGTTCTCCTAGGTCATGCAAATTTTGGGAAGGAATACAACTTAGTCTTTGCACCAATTTATACTCCCATTGGCAGTGTGTAAAAGTTCCTGTTGATATACTTTCTTGTTAATCATTGGCAAGGCCAATCTCCTTAAAGTTTGCCTATCTGGTGAGTATTCAATGATCTCTCATTATCATGCAGGCCTAGTCTTTTTTAAGAAAAAATATTTTTTAATTGATTTTTTTTTTATAGAGAGGAAAGGAGAGGGATAGAGAGTTAGAAACATCGATGATGAGAGAGAATCATTGATCAGCTGCCTCTTGCACACCCCCTACTGGGGATGTGCCCGCAACCAAGGTACATGCCCTTGACCGGAATCGAACCCGGGACCTTCCAGTCCACAGATGGACGCTCTATCCACTGAGCCAAACCGGTTTCAGCAAGGCCTAGTCTTTTTTACTAGAAGTCTACTTTATGTTGGCTCTCTGCTGCTTGTTTCTCTGTCCCCTATAAATTCTATATCATGTGACACCTTAGGGTTTAAAATGTCTATAGCACATCTGATCCTCTCTCTTAGAAGCACTGTTTATTCTATCTTTAGTTTGGCGGCTTTAATTCTAGCAGCTAACACCCTTAATAAGTCAGTGCAGGATGAATGGGTGATAGGTGACCATAGAATGCTAGCTTTATACTAGACTAGACATGTTTCCTTAGAGCAAGGGTTCTTAACCTGGGAATGAAACTGTATGCTTGAATTTAATTGGCTGCCTTTTGTAATCCTATATGTTTTATGCATTTAAAATAATTATTCTGAGAAGGGCTCTATAAACTCCAGATAGCCAAAGGTAACTATAGCTGAAAATTTAAGAATCTCAGCCTTGGAGAAAGTTATTTACCAGATGGCTAAAACAGGGATCTGAGAAATAAATGCCTTTGATGTCAGCTGGACAACTTTCAAGATACTCCTTTATTCCTTATTTGGAATGAAATTGCCTTTTTTTTTTTTTTCTATCCACAAGACGAGCCTACCAATGTTCAGAAGTAAACAGTTTTCAGTGAAAAGAAGATTTAGTGACTTTCTGGGTCTTTATGAGAAGCTTTCAGAGAAACACTCTCAGAATGGCTTCATTGTCCCTCCTCCACCTGAGAAGAGCCTAATAGGTAAGCCTGGGCTCTTTAATTCTGCCTGGGTGTTTCTTTGCATTCTTCTGCAAATATTTTTTCCCAAAATTATTTCATATAACAATGTAGAGTCTTGTAATTAGAAAAGAAATATTTCCAGTATTTTCCTATAAGTCTCAGAAAGAAGGTCTAGAGAAATAGCAGGTTTTGACATGTTCTCTTTCCTTGGGTATTGTAGACTATTATGGTGTTAGCTTCCACAGGTAGAGTGTGAGTGTGTGTGTGTGTGTGTGTGTGTGTGTGTGTGTGTGTGTTGGTATCTAGGAGACTTAAATGATTGCTGTTCCTTCTAAATTGAAATATAAATTGGATGGAGATTGGGGGGAAAGAATCTTCCCATCATCCTCAGTTGATGTTTGATCTATGCTCGGAGTCCTATGGGCCCCCCTTTTAGAAAACATAGACACTGCAAGTCCCAGAGTTTAGATCCTTCAGCATTTCAAGACTAATTTCACAAATGACTCGCGTAAAGGATCTTTTGTTAATGCTCATGGCACAGAAGTGGCCTTTGGTTCTGTTTTGCAGTGCTGTTCTCATTGCTTTTCCTCCTGTGGGCTTTCTTACAGGTGCACTCTTTTCATGATGCTTATTAATTATTTTTGCTTTTTCTCAATTCTATTCCAGGAATGACAAAAGTAAAAGTTGGGAAAGAAGATTCCTCTTCTGCAGAATTTCTTGAAAAACGGAGGGCTGCTCTGGAAAGGCAAGTGCCATACAACCATTTTCCTGAGTAACATGAGGACTAGTGAGAAGCTGAAACCTTAGACTCCATTGTAAGATGTTCACTGGAGTTAGTAGAGATGAGATACGTGGGTGAATGAAAGACTCACACCTTCATAGTATATGTCTAACTTCCCCCAAGTCTCTTACCTGCTCAGCCCAGGAACAGACCATCTTTTATTTCCCCATCCTGAGTAGGCAGCCAGTCCTCCTCTCCTTGGGCAGTCAGATATGAATAACTGAGGTCTCTTTCTGACCAGTTATTTCTCTTCCCCTTTTAGAAATGTGAAGAACATGAACTTGAATGTGCTTACAAGCAGAGTTATACTTAAGCGCCTTACCTGAGGATATTTTAAAGTAATGAAAGACATTGCAACCCTGCCGGCACTCTATGACACTCAGAACAGGGAGGCCAGCCTGACTAACCAGATAACTGCTTACCCCACAGGTACCTCCAGAGGATTGTGAACCATCCTACCATGTTACAGGACCCTGATGTCAGGGAGTTCTTGGAAAAAGAAGAGGTTAGTGTTGTACAGCCTGAATTTCATAAGTGTTAGCTGTCCCTAGTTAAATGAAACTAGTTCATTCAATGAATATTTGAACACTTAACATGCGTATAGGCTAGTACCAAACTGTGTCCTACTTTGTAAACACCTAAGAGTGACAGCTGTTTTTCAGCCCTTTGACAGAAAAGAAGCTCTGCCTCTAATCAAAAGCAACTGGTTGTAGAGGTCACACTGCAATCTCGTTTTCTTACTGAATCAACACAGTGATCTAGTTGGCAAGTCCTTGGCATGTTTTTCATAGGTTACTACTTGGCTCAAATTGAATACATTTTTTTTGTGCCAGGAGCTGAGGGGCATTGATTCAAAACCAGTTACCACAAACCACAGAACTGCAATGTAGCAAAAGTGTTGATTCAAGTGAACAGTCTTTTTTTTACAGGCAATGTGTAGGCTATTCACGATTGTGAGAAATTGGAGACAGCCCAATTGCTAACAATTGAAGAATTAAGTAAAACTTATCAACACAGCAAGTATTTTATTCTCATCATAAGCAAAGTTTACAGAAATGTTTATATATATATATTTGCTGGAAGCATATATGAAAATGATAAAAAGTGAAACATGAAACAGCATGAAAATACAGGTGTAGGAATATGTTAGTCATTAAGGATCAAAAGAAACACTAGAGCCCTAGCAGTTTGGCTCAGTGGCTAGAGCATCAGCCTGCAGACCAAAGGGTCCAGGTTCTATTTTGGTCAAGGGCACGTACCTTGGTTGCAGGCTCCTCCCTGGCTCAGGCCCAGGTCAGGGTGCATGCAGGAGGCAACCAATTGATGTTTCTCTATCACATCAATATTTCTCTCTGTCTCCCTCTCTATTCCATTCTCTCTCTAAAAATCAATGGAGCCCTAACCAGTTTGGCTCAATGGATAGAATATCATCCCAGGAACAGAAGGGTCCCGGGTTCTATTCCAGTCAAAGGCACATGCCTGGGTGTCAGGCTCAATCCCCAGTGGGGCGGGAGGGGGTGCAAGAGGCAGCCAATCAGTGATTCTTTCTCTCTTTCCTTCTCCCTTCCTCTCTAAAATCTATCTATCTATCTATCTATCTATCTATATATATATATATATTTTTTTTTATTATTATTATTTTTTTTTTTTTTTAAGCAATGGAGTCATCTAGCCCACTACTACTCCAAGAATGAGAAGGAAACCTTAATCTTTGGATTCTCTGTGTGAAGAGAATTTCTATGTCCATGTGCTCACCATAAACCCCCAAGCCAGGCACTTTCTGTAGAGTGGAGACAAAGTCACAAAGACTAACAAAATACAGGATCCATCCCCAAAAGCCTAGTTTCCAGGTGGGCTAAGACCATACCTGGGACAACCTGGCCAAATCACATGTACCATGTCATCATTCATGAGATGGAAATGAAGCCTTTCCAAGACTTATAAGAACATGAAATGGATGAATAAGATCCTATAAGCAAATGTGCTCTGAGCTCTCTGGAGTAGTGACTATAAATACCTTAATTATTCCAATTTCCCATTCTTTCTTCCCACCCTCCCACCTCCTTTCCTCTATCTTCTCAAATATATTCTTTCTTTAAAAAAAAAAAAAAAGCAATGGAAAAATATCCTTGGGCAAGAATTTTTTTTTAATGCTATAATAAAATAATGTTGTATCCCATAGGAAAGAAAACTAGAAGGAAATAAATGAAAGGCAGGACTATATTTTGTATTTGTATTTTTTATTTTTAATTTGCATATAGTATCTAGTATTCTAGTAAAGAAAATGTTAATAGGTATATGGGTCTCCTCCCCCATCCCCATCCCCAAAATGTAACTTTTTAATTAAAAATTCTGTCTGACGCTTTAAATCTTTTCACTCCTCCTTTGGGATTCCTAAGTCCATTCTTCCGTTCCACCCACTTATCTCCCTTGTTCCCCTAGAGCAGGGTTGGTGTACGCTGTGGCACTGGGGACACTAAAGGCTGGATCATCCTTTGTTGTAGGGGCTGTCCATGCATTGTACAGCTCTATCCACTAGATGCCAGTAGCAACCCCCTTCCCACTTTTAACAACAAAAATTATCTCCAGATATAGCCAAATGTGTGTGTGTGTGGGGGGGGGGGGGGGGCAAAATAATGTCATATTGAGAATTGCTGCTCTAAGTGTCCAAAATCTAATTTTTCATTATGGTATGCTGTATATATAGATTTTTCAGCATCCCTTCCACGTCTTAGGAAAGTTCTGAAAGACTGAACCAATCAAATTGTTATATTTTTTTTTTTGCCTGATTAGATCATCACTAAACATAGCCTCAATCTGAATAAATAATGTTCCTGTTCTTGGATCTTTATTCACTGGGGAAAATCCAAATAGAATCAGAGCACAACTTCAAAGACTTTCAAGACCTTAAGTCCAGGTGTGTGCAAAGTATGCTAATCCAAAGGAACTTTTGACTTTTGACAAAAGCATACTTGGTATTTAAGCACTTCATGCCTGGGTGGGCAGACAATCTCAACATGAGGTCACCTGGGCCCACAGCATTCACACACTGCTTTCTGCATACAATATCAAAAGCAGGAAAAGTTGCTGATTCTGTTTAGCATGGTCCTTTGATTTTTTTTTTACTCCTGTACATGCTGGTTATAGATTTGTCTGCCTTTGAAAACAACCATCTACAGTTCAAATACTTTGTTTGGCACATTTTGGGCATGCCATCTGATAGATACTAATTCTTCTGAACCTAAAATAGGGGCAGCAGATAACTTGCCATCCCCGCCTTCTTGGTCTTGTAGCTGCCGCGAGCTGTGGGAACCCAGACATTGAGTGGCGCTGGTCTCCTCAAGATGTTCAACAAAGCCACAGATGCAGTTAGCAAAATGACCATCAAGATGAACGAATCAGACATTGTGAGTAGCCCTGTGCTGCCCCTACTCCCTCAGGCTCACAGATTGGAAGCCCTGAGGAATCCTGAAATTAGAGACTTTCTTTTTAAGATAATTCAGTTCCTTTTTAAAAAATTGCTAAGGAAAGACTGTGCTGTGCCTATGTGAATAGCTTCCATTAAAGCTCTGGGCTTGTGTGTTTCAGTGGTTTGAGGAGAAGCTCCAGGAGGTAGAGTGTGAGGAGCAGCGCTTACGGAAACTGCATGCTGTTGTAGAAACTCTAGTCAACCATAGGAAAGGTAACAACCTCTGAAATGCACTTGGAGCCGGGGACATGGATGTCTCCAGGGAGCTGGACATGGGAGGGCATGCTGTTCCCAAGGCTCTCAGCCATTCACATTGCAATTCTCCGCCCACCTGGTCCTGATGTTCCGATCGAAAAGATATGCCCGCATCTCCTGGCAAATGGCTCAGTCACTGTGGGCATTGTACTTTCCACCTGGTACAGCTAGCCCTGGGCCGTGGGCTTCTGTTGGTGTGATTTGAGTCGGTGGCTTATATCCACAAAGTTATATGATAGACTTTAGCTACCTGGTCAAATTTGTAAAGGTAGGGAAATCAGATATGTCTCCTAACCCTTTCTCATTTTTTTTTTCTTTAGTGAGATTTGCTTAAGAGCTAGTGAATTTTGCCAAGTTTGAATGCTTTCCATTTCTGCCTTAGCATGCTGGACCAACAGAAACCTAAAGAGGCAAAAACCATTAGAATGAGACCATTGCCAGGGCTGGCCCGGGGCCTGCTGCTGTGCTAGGAATGGTGTTTACATTTTTAAAGGATGAATTTTTTGAAAAGCATGTAAGACCATATGTGGCCTGCAAAGCTTTAAATATGTGGCTCTTCACATAGAAAGTCTGTCCTGCTTTAGAACATGCAAGACTGTGCCGTGTGACCACATGCACTCTCCTGCAGACGGGCTTCTTACCATGAGTCCTAGCGTAGACAGAGCCGTTCCTTTGGCCGTTCGTATTTACTGGCCTCTGGCGCTTCAGGAATCGTGGAGCCACTTCTTCCAGGGAGACCCAACTAGTGAAACTCATGCTAGCAGGTGCCTCTCCCTATTCTGTGGCCAAGCTGCATTCCCTCACTTTCTGAACACCGTTATGTGTGCTGTGATTGGGGTGCGAAGCTCACCGTAGCCCAAAAAGCAGGGGCAGCATTGCTGAGACACACCAGGCACCAGCTGACTTGTCCCTTTTCTTTTTGGTTTTGTTTTGTTTTTGACTTCTCCCTTTTCCTTGTGAAATAAGAGCCTCCGCTGTCTTCCTCCTTCCAGAGCTAGCGCTGAACACGGCCCAGTTTGCAAAGAGCCTAGCCATGCTCGGGAGCTCAGAGGACAACACGGCCTTGTCACGGGCGCTCTCCCAGCTGGCGGAGGTGGAAGAAAAGGTTGAGCAGCTCCACCACGAGCAGGCCAACAGTGACTTCTTCCTCCTGGCCGAGCTCCTGGCCGACTACATTCGCCTCCTGGCCATAGTCCGAGTAAGCTTCCGTGTCCTCCTCCTCCTCCCCTGACTCCATTTGTCTTCCCTTTGCTCTCCCCTTCCCAAAAAAGTTTCATTCATTATGCTTCAAAATAGCTGAAACCTTTTCTGTTCTCGAGAGAGAAGGCATCCTGTGAACCAAGATACCCATTTAACTGTTAGCTAAGTCATTTTGAGGCCCACGGCCAGTGTTTAGCCGCGTTAGGAGAAAGACCACCCTGAATTCCCTGTCGGCCCGCCTTGTCACTGAGGCCGGCAGTGTCCCCAGGCTCCTCTCCAGCCAGGCTGTCGGGCGCCCTGGTGCAGTCACTTCCTCAGTCCTCTGGTCTTTGCCTCCTTAACAGTAAGCGGTGGCTCTGCCCTGGTAAGAGCTCTTGCCGGCTTCCACTTGTCCTCCAATGTGAGCAGTCAGGTAACTACACCACCAGCTTGGCATTGCATGGAGGAGTGTGCCCAGGGGCTGAGAGAGCTTGTCACCAGAGCCCTTTGTGTGCTGTGCTGACCTCACTGGTAACAACACTGCAGCCTGCCCCTCCGGTCAAGCACCTCACCTTCTGGCGGCCAGGACACTGGCTTCCCAGGACCTCTCGGAACAGCCCAGGAAGCTTCACTGGGAAGTGGGATTAGCTCTCGCATGACAGCCCTGAGACAGAGGAAAGAGCCCTGGAAGGCCTGAGTCCGCCCCTCATCTGACTCGGGCCCCAAATGAACGAGCCGCTGAGTTGCAACGGAGCCACTCTCACTCCCCAGCACCACCCCCACCCCCCACTCCCCCCATTCCCCCTACACCCCCCCACACACAAACACCGTCTCCTTGCGCAGAGGCTCCTGTGCCGTCAGGAGCCAAGCTGCTCCCAGGGCTCTGGTTTCCTCTGTGGGCCTGCTCATTGTCCTGTCACTTGGCTTTTTGGTTTGCTAACCCAGAGTGATAAGAAGCTGGAAAAATAACCTGCTTTGGAATTGTGAGAACTGGTCAGACTGCTTAGACTGGAGAGCCATTCCAGGGAAGAGCACTCTCTGGGGGCCTGTCGGAGAGGAGCATTGTGTGGGCTCCCTGGAGGGCAGAGGCTGGGCAGGGGGAGCCCTGTGGACACGGGTGAGGGAGGCCTGGCTTAAAGCTCCAGGGGCTGGGGCGGCAGGCCTGGCGCAGAGCTGCCAGCGGGGCTTTCCCTGCCCTCACGGCCGGCCGTGAGCTGGCCATGAGCGGCTTCCTCTCCCTCCCCCTGCAGGTGGGGGTGGGCTGTTCCGCTGTGAGCCCCGGGGTTGGGCTCCAGTCTTACCCGGGCATGAGGTCACCCTTTACCAGTTCTTTGACTTTGAGCTGTTAAGAAATTTCAAGTGATCCTAGTGGCACTGCTGGGGAGAGTAAATTTGGTGGCATCTCACTCTCTGAGGTTCAAGTTTCGGCAGAGCCCTGCACCTCGAAAACCTCTAGGGAACTTGTTACGCCAGGAGGGGGAGCAAAGGGAACAGGGCCGAGAGGCTGTCCACGGGCACAGTCTTTCCCCCGGACTGTCTCTGGAAGCCTCAAAGGCAGTGGGTTAGGCCAACAACTGTCCTCTGGAAATCTTGTTGTGGGCAAGTGACTAGAACCAGGGAAAAGCAGCAGGTGGATTTTAGGGAGCTGCTTGGGCACCTGATAGCCTAGAGCAGCTGGGTATGTGGATGGGCGACAGCACCGTCCCTCCGGGGGCTTTAAGTGTTAAAGATCTGTTGAGCTAACCCTGTACAGCATTTGGTTGTCCGTTTAAAGCTTGCTTTCTTACGTTGGCCTTCCCTGACATATCTCCCAGGCTAAGCTAGGTCCCCAGTTTTATTCAAGTGCCCTGCTTGTTTTCTCTGTACTCTGCATACTTGTCATTACTGGTTGGTGATTGTCAACGTCATGTCGGTCTTTTCTAGTAGAGTATAAGCTCCATGAAAGGAGAGCCATGTGTGTGTCATTTCCCACTGGCACATGGCGAGCGCTCGGAGGAGTGCGGAGGCTCATGGCCTGGCCGGCCTGCGGGAGGCGGTCAGCAGCTGTGGCGCTGGGCCCTGGCCCCCGGCCGCCTCTGGTGCCCAGCCTCCCGCCGAGGGAGTGGCATGCAGCAGCATGGCGCTGGCCTCTGGAGGCTGGGAGAGGAGTCTTACTCAAGCTTCTGCTTTCTGACATTAAACTTCAGCTGGGCACTAACACTGGGCTGCGGAACCTGCCCTTGCTCGGTGCTTCCCTAGCCCAGCCGCCGGGAGAGACCCAGGCGGGGCCGGGGAGCTCCTGAGGCTGGTTGTGCTCTTCCCAACACCCCACCCACAGGCTGCCTTCGACCAGCGCATGAAGATGTGGCAGCGCTGGCAGGATGCTCAGGCCACCCTGCAGAAGAAGCGGGAGGCTGAGGCTCGGCTGCTGTGGGCCAACAAGCCGGACAAGCTGCAGCAGGCCAAGGACGAGATCGTGGAGGTGAGGCCCCAGCGCAGCCCGGCGGGGGCGTTCGCTGGTCCCATTCCACCCAGATGCTGGGCACGCCGCCTCAGGGGAGAGGGTGCTTGACGGTGGCTGCTGGCTGGCCTTGAGGCCTGCCCTCTTCCTCTTCCCACTCACCCAGACTTCCAGTCAGTCTGCTGGCAGGTCCTGGCAGGATCTTGGAAAAGGTAATTCAGATATGCCCCCAGTGAGAACGAATTCAGTTCTGTGGGCGCCTAGCCTTGTTGGTGAGGACCCGCCCAGAGCTCTGCAGTTACGGCTTTCCTGATTGCAGGATCGGCCTGCGAACCAGGCATCCCTTCCAGCCCCAAGGTGGCCTTCTGCCGGACCCTGACTTACACACTGAATCCGCACCTGCTATCTGATCTTACCCTGAGGGACAGACAGACACAGGGACCAATTGAGGTCTCAAATATAGAATTGCTGTCCAAAGACAAAGACTAATGATGACACCATCATGTGAAGTGATCCTTTTCTTCCTCTTTCTTCCCAGTGGGAGTCTCGGGTGACTCAGTATGAAAGGGACTTTGAAAGGATTTCAACTGTGGTCCGAAAAGAAGTGATCCGCTTTGAGGTGAGATAGAAGATCTTACTTCTCACAGGCATGCCGGGCCTGCTTTAGGAGTGGCGTTGGTTTTGTCCAAGTCTGTTGTGTAGAGAGACAGGTGGAGCTGCCAGTAACTTGGCAGTTGTTGTGAAAAGGAGTGGCTCTGTGTGTGTGTGTGTGTGTGTGTGTGTGTGTGTGTGTGTGTGTATGTGTGTGTCTCCATGTTCACGTCTCTGTGTTTGTTCCTAAGGCACTTGTTGCTGCTAAACTAGAACAGTTAGACCCAAAATAAAACCTGCAGCTGTCATATACCCTCTGGTCTCCTGTCCTGTCTCCTCCCCTTCCCACACCCTGCCATACAAAAATAAAAACCTCGAAAGACCTTGGCAGAGGCTGTTTGGCTGGAAATTATAGCTATTTCAGCTGCTGGCTCCACTTCCTGAGCTATGTTCAGCATTGGTCAGCAGTAACCACCACCGTCCTATCAAGAGGGGAAGAAGCACTGTCTGGGTGGTCAGTGTAGAATCCTGTCTCCTATAGAAAGAGAAATCCAAGGACTTCAGAAACCACGTGATCAAGTACCTTGAGACGCTCCTGTACTCCCAGCAGCAGGTATGTAAGTTACGCACGACTTTCATCCTCGGCTGCGTACTCCACAGACCAGCTACCTGCTGTGGCTTTATGACAGGATGGGCTGGCCCTGCTGGGGTTGGGGGACGTGGAGCAGAGGGGTGCCTGTGCCCTGCTATAATCAATAATTAAAAGTAGGCCCTGTTACTCTAACATGGAACATCCAATAGGGTCTTTTGCTAAGGAGGATTGCCCTAATCTTAAAATGAGTTTATTTTTAAGATCAAACCCCAACTGTCCTCTCCCTTTAACCCCTTGATACCACTTAACCCAATCCATATGTGGAACAATGGCCCCACTGTGAGGAGGTAACTGAGCTGGGCAAAGATGTGACCTCTACAGGGATGCTTCCTCTGGGGCAGACTCAGGACTATCTTCAGAGATTATTCTAGAGGCCTGATGCATGAAAATTCATGCACTGGAGAGGGGTCCTTCAGCCCAGCTTACCCCCCTCGCAGTCTGGGAGCCCTCAGGGATGGGAGGTGACCCGGCAATTGGGAAGGCGACGCCCCCTCACACCTCTGCTGCTGCCACTGCTGGCAGTGCCAGCTTTGGCCGGCCCTGGTTACGTGAACTCAGACAGCCCTGGCTGAGAAGACTGGGCACCGCCATCCTGTGACTGTATGTACTGCCATCTTCGAGGGTGTGGCAGTCAATTAGCATATTCCCTCCTTATTGGCTGTGGGTGCCACTATCTTTGAAGATGGAATAGTCAATTAGCATATTCCCTCTTTATTAGATAGGCTCTAGAGAGGTATTGGGCTGGCCAGTCTGTCCCAAGGTCCACTCTTAGCCTCACCATTTCCTCAGCTCCACCTCACCTCAGGCCTCCCTTTGGGGGTGGCTGAGGCTCTTGGGGGAGTGCCATGGCTCTGTGCTTGCTTCCCTTCCAAGCTCAGGCTCTGCCACTGGATGGGGGCACGTGCTGACTGTCCCACTTCTTTACAGCTGGCAAAGTACTGGGAAGCCTTCCTTCCTGAGGCAAAGGCCATCTCCTAATGGACCAAGGACACAGAGCCCACCTGCCTGACGCTGCCTTTTTATACACTGTCCTCCTCCACCTCTGCTGGACCCGTGATGCATCCTGCCTAACCTGACTTCACCCTTCCACCCTGCCCCACAACCAGCTGTCCCGTCTTTCTAACCCTTACTGCATTTAGCTCCCATATATATTTTCTTACCTGAGAGAATAGTTTCTTGCTTTAAGCAAAAGACCTATAATAGGTGGTGGAATTATGGGATGGGGTGGAGTATTGATATAAATATATAAATACATATGTATATTTTTCAGGATGTGGTTAGGAACTGGGAATAACGTTTTCTGTTACTCCTGACGGTGCCATGAAAAGATTATGTAATAAAATATTTTAAAATCAGGCCACGTGACTCAGAATGTGGTGCTTTTCCCTTCAGGCTGGGTGCAGTTGGGAAGCAGGTGGGGAACTCGAACCCAGGTGCTGCCCGGTAGAGTAAGTTTCCGCTGCGGGAGTTCACGGCTTCGTGCTGGAGCTTCCCTTCCCCCATCTGCCACAGCGACGGGTCTCAAATCCTTCCATCCCCATTCCCGCTTCTTTAGAGAAGTTTTAAAGGTGTCTCTTACACTAAGAGGGAAAACCAATTCTCCTGCAAAGGAGGCAGACTTTCTCTTTTATGCCTACACCGCTTCCCTAAGCTGCCAGGCAGCTCTGAGTCTTGCCTTCTGATAGCAAAGTCTTGGGTTCTGAACTCCTTTTTGCCACCCATCAAAAGTCCTTTTAAAAAGTGTCCAGGACCTGACCAAATGAACATAGTCGGCGCGAACCCTTGATCGCAGAGGAGCTCAGATTTCGCAGCGATCCGGAGCTGATAACAATAAAAATAATTCTTGCCTACAGAAAAAAAAAAAAAAAAAGAAAACACATTGAGAAACTTTGCCTGTCTGACTACTGGGGAAAAGCAAACTACAGCAAGATCTATGAGCTGTGGGTGATGGAGATCAATCCTGACAAGGCCGGGTCCATCATCAAGTGTGACATGAACGTAGACTTTGATGCTCTACTAGGCTACAAAGAATCTTAAAGAAAAGTCCAGCATGAGGAATCAGTGAAAGCAAAGCTGACCAGAGTGGCTATGCTGGAGAGCTGGGCTTCTGTGCCTTCTTCAGCTCTGGGAGTAGAATGGAAGGGAAGAAGAAAGGTGCAGGGCCCAGCCCCTCTCCCAATCAAGCCTGACTATATTAAAAGAGATATTCTTAATTATGAAAAAAAAAAAAAAAAAAAAAGTGTCCAGGACCGATAAGGAGTTAACTCTTTATCCCCATAGACAAGAGCCGGGTTAGGGTTAGGGTTAGGGTTACCTACTCTGCGTCTAGGTAAGGTCAAACAAGAGTTCCTAAACCTTTTAAGGTTCCAAATTAGTGTACTGTCTGTGCCAAGAGGAAGCGTGCCATCAAGAGGGCCCGTGTTCTCAGCATGAGCTGAAGGCCTTCACCACCACCCCCTCTCCCTCCTCTCCAGTGCCGGCCTGGCCGGGGCGGCCCTGGAGCAGATGTGCTGCTGCTGGCCTTCCCCTCAGCTGTGCCCACAGCTGCTTATGCTGGCAGGTCAGGGGCTGCCATGATGCTCTGTGGGCAGGGCTGGCGGACTGCCTACATGTGTGTGCACCCCTCACCCCACCACCACCAAAGATGCCTCTGCCTGAGGCACTTAGACCTTCTCCCTGCATTTTTTTTGTGGGTGGTTAAAGTTTGGGGAGTGGTAGCCTAAGGCAAGAGGATGCGGTGTAAACAGCAGGGATTTCCTAGACACTGGCCTGATAGTGATGGGGGAGGGGGGAGAGTGTCAGTGCCAGCAAGTTTTTTTTCAACAGGTTTTTGGTGTTTTTTTTAAGTTGCTCATTCTCTTTCTACTTCGCTAATACTCTTGTTATCACCTTTGATTGTATCCTCACGGCCTTTCTTACGTGCTTACTTTGGCATAGTTAGTTATAAAAATATACACAGAATATTTTGTATCCTGCTTTTATCATTTGACACTGTATATGTTATAACAGTTTGTCTATATTGTGATGTAGCTGCACAAACTTTATTTGTAAGGCTGTGTCACTGTAAGGCTTCCTCCGAGCAAGCTGCTGTACCATCATTCTGACTCCTCCCTTGTTGGATTCTTGGTTTGTTTGGTAACGTTTTACATTTTAATACAATCTCGAACTTACAGAAAAGTTACAGGACTACCCCAAAGAACACCAACACATTCTTTATCCAAATTTCCCAAGTAGGTACACTTTACCAGACGCTTTATGACTAAATGACTTGCTGCATCTACTTTTGCATGTATTTCCTGAGTCGTCAGAAAGTAAGTTGCAATGTTTACCCTTTACCCCAAAATTTCAGTCTGTATTTCCTTAAGAACATTCTGTCATAACTTATAACTGTAAGTGTAGTTATCAAAATCAGGAAGTTGAACACTGACATAATACCTGGTATCCAACCAGTGCTCCATATTTAAATTCTGTCCTTTGTCCCAGTGGCTCCCTTACAGCAATTCCCTTTTTCTTGGCACAGGGGTTATATGTTACATTTAGCTGTCCCACATGGTTACATGTGTCTCTCTGAATCTTGGAGAGTTCCCCAGCCTCTCATTACGCTGGCATTTCTTAAGAATACAGGCCAGGTAGCTTGTAGAATGTTCCTCCATTTGGATTGGTCTCCTGGTTCCACGTGACTAGGTTAGGGTTTTGAACTCGGGCCGGGAACAGCACGGAAGTGATGTCAGTTGGTCCCATTAATGCTGAAGTTTACTCTGATCACTGGGTTAAGTTGATGTTTGCCAGGTTGGTCCATTTTAAATTGACTATTTTTCCCCTTTGTAATTGAATGAAGAATTAGATCATTTGTGGGGAGGATACTTTGAGATCATGTAAATATTTTGCTCATCATCCACTGTGATTTTTTAATTCTATAATTTCTTCTACATTTATCGGTTGGCATTCTACTTCTAGTTCGCCTGCCTCTATAAAGGCTTTTCTTGTAACAACAGCTTGAACTAAAATTAACGACTAGATACTATCAGCAGGGTTAGCATCCTGGAGAAGACACATGCGTCCGCAGTGCCCTTTAAAGAAGGATGTCTGAAGACTAAGCATAAAGGTTTCAGTCAACGCCCAGCAGTTTAGACTTGTTTGGAAAAGTCAGGGCGTGGGCCGCCGCCTTCAGCCAACTCCTGTCCCCTCTCCCCACACCTCTCAAACCAAAAGGTTAAAAAAAGAAAAGCGTCTTTTCTCCTCACTTATTAATCTGCTTATTTGTCATACGGATAAAAGGATTCCTATTACTCAAAGTGCAAGTCATTGATCTTATTTATTTTGATTTTCAATCCATTCCCTATTTCTAGCAGGCCCCTGTGTCTTTTTAACACGTCCCCTTCATTTTCGGAACACTCTCTAGCTCGACAAGAGGTTTCAAGCTTATCTTGTATCTTCCCTGCCCCGGCCCTGTTATCAGCCTTTCTCCAGGGAGTCCTGAGTCCTTTTAATGAGAATTATATTTAGAAACCGAGATCTGGGTGCTGAGTGTGTGCATTGTAATGGGAGTGTCGATGCTTCTGGGCCTGGCTAAAAAAGCAAGGAAATAAATATAAAGCTGTACAAAAATATATGTATTTGGGTTGGTCTCCTGGTTCCATGTGACTAGGGTCCATACTTCCTCTTGGGTTATTTCCCCTAAGAATCTCTGAGCTTAAGTCTAAACATGAGGACCTAGAGCTGGAGGGACCCCAATATTCAATGTTAGAATTCAGAGACAGAATGTATGAGGGAAGTCAAAATGATAGGAAGGGTCATTTATATATAGATATTTGTAACTTTGAACTCTTTCTAGATTTGCATTCTGAATACATCTGTATCTGGGAGACCTAAAGAAAATAAAGAATTCCTTTGCAGCTCAGGTTTTAGAAAGGGAGAGAGGATAGTGCTGGGGCTGGTCAGGAACTGGCTGAGAGCATGGTGGTGGCAGGCGCATCCTCTGCTGAGTATGGCCAGGCCCACATAGAGTGAAGACTGGATTTTGAGGGGCATCAGGCCACACGGGGGGTGGGATTTTCCCCACCAGTGCTCAGCCACCTGGGTAACAGGAAGGAAGGGGACGATAATGGTGATCCTTCCCAATGCAAAGGACACATTTGCTGCACTTGGCATATGCCTGAGCCGAACTCTCTGTCTTGTGAGACACTGGCTAATGTTCCCTGCTCCATATTGGATAGAGTCAGGCCTGAGCTGAGAGAAATAGATGAGAACAACTCATCCCTGTCTTCTGGCCTGCATCATCTGCCAATGGCTTGGATCCAGTTGTGTGGTTTCATGTTGGCTTGTTCCGCCAATCAGTAAACTCTCTGAAGTGGTGCATCTTTTAAAAAAATATTTTTAATGTTTTTTCATTGATTTCAGAGAGGAAGGGAGATAGAAACATCAATGATGAGAGAGAATTATCAACCAGCTGCCTCCTGCATGCCCACTACTGGAGATAGAGCCTGCAACCCAACCGGGCATGTATATAAAAGTTGTGACCTCCTGGTTCATGGGTCAGTGCTCAACCATTGAGCCACACCATCTGGTACATCTTTTTATAGCCCCGTGGCCCTGGCAAAGATTTGGGCTCAGAATAGATAACTACTGAATGTTCCAAATAGATAAGTAATGCCAAATAGATAACTGGTGAATGTTCACCAGTTACACTCTGCCATCTGGCATTCACAGTCTTCTGTGAGAGGACCCCAGCTCAACTTCCCCTGTTTATCTCCTACTCCAGTGGTTGGCAAACTCATTAGTCAACAGAGCCAAATATCAGCAGTACAACAATTGAAATTTCTTTTGAGAGCCAAATGTTTTAAACTTAAACTTCTTCTAATGCCACTTCTCCAAAATAGACTCGCCCAGGCCTTGGTATTTTGTGGAAGAGCCACACTCAAGGGGCCAAAGAGCCGCATGTGGCTCGAGAGCCACAGTTTGCCCACCACAGTCCTAGTCCTTCCTAGCCATGCTGACTCCTCATGGAAACTGATTCCAAATATGCTCTTTCCTTTCTCGCTTTGTGAGGCCTAAGGAGCCCTCAGCAGCGGTGGGCTTTGTATCGGAAGTACCTCTCCTCAGTCTCAGCTACACCTGTGTGAGACAGTGCGCAGCATTGTAGGTGGAAGTGTTGGTAGATAGCAATGGAGGGCATTGGTCAAGGTATCAGAAGGTTGAGGATTCCCACAGACACTTCTACACACCCAGACCATGAAGATGACTATGCAAAGATGTCCCTTAAAGCATTGTTTACAGTTGTAAAAATTGAAACCAGTCTAAATGTACAGCAGGAAGGGATTAAATGAATTATGGTACATAATGCAACTGAATATTACACAGTCATTGGAGATAATCTATAGCTATATTCATTGACAGGAATACCTATTTTGGGGTGAAAAAAGTAGGTTATAGAAATATATGTATGGTATGTTCCACTTGTATAAAAAATTATACATGAAGTATGTTGATTGAATTTTAAACATGGTTAAGATGAAATTTAACATGGTTAAATCATGGAATTGTGCATGATTTAACATTTTTATACCATTTAATGTTGCTTAGAATTTCTATGTATTTTAAAATCAAAAATTAAATAAAGCTATTTTAATTCTGGGAAAACAATGCAATGCATCCTTTGGGGCCTAATTTAGATGTACATTCTCTGGAAGCTTTCTTTGATTCACTTTCCACCTCACCCCAGACTGGTATGGGAACTCTGCCTCCTTTATTTATTTATTTTTTCATTTTATTTTTTTAAATTTATTTATTTCAGAGAGGAAGGGAGAAGGAGAGAGAGATAGAAACATCAGTGATGACAGAGAATCACTGATGGGCTGCCTCCTGCACGCCCCCCACTGGGGATCGAGCCAGAAACCCAGGCATGTGCCCTTGGCCAGAATCGAACCCGGGACCCTTTAGTCCACAGGCTGACACTCTATCCACTGAGCCAAGCTGGCTAGGGCTCTGCCTCCTTTATAGCTCTAGGTGAGGCACTGTCTTTATCATCCTCTTAAGCCTTTGGTCTTTCTCACCCTGTGTGTAATGTGATTTCTGAGATGTGCCTCCTGGTCTCTGAATTCCCTAAGATCCTGAACGAATCCTCTTATCCTCATCTCTGTTCCTACCCATCCAGCGCCCTTCCCCAGCCCCCAAAGGCAGCCTGAGGGACAATGGCTTCCCATAGGCTCTGGTAATTATTGTGTTATGAGCCTATGGGCCCAGGTCTTGGAGTGTTTTAAGAGATTCTGAAATCAGGCCTGATTTGGGGTCAGTAGGCTTTGTTGTGGTTGGCAGGGCTGCTGCTCAGGTGCCCCAGGTGGGGCCTGCAGGCTGGGGGGTGACAACCACCTGCCACAAGGCCTTCCTCCTTTTTGCCCTCCTTATCTCTTGTGGAAATGCCCCTCTGGCTGTGGTGGCCAGCCCCTTCCTCCCCCGAGGCCGCTCAGAGGAAGCGAGCTGCTCACCTCCAGAGGATGTACTTTGGGTCCAAAAAACCCCACAGAAAAACCCCTTCAGTCTAAGACAGGACCTTTTCCTAATGACTGTCCCCTCCCAGCTCCAGGGCTCTCAGCTTCCTCTTCCATTATGAGAGACAGCAGTGAAGACCAAGGCCCCAGCAAGCAGTCACTCCATGGGAACGTCAGCAACCAGAAAATGATGAGGCACCTGGCAGCCAGGGACCCGTGCAGGGTGGGATCCAGACAGCCCCACACTCCCTCCCCACCCGGGGGCCGAGTAACAAGAGCTGCCATCGTAAAACACCTACTCTGTGCCAGCGTGCTCCCCCAGGAGGGCATCATCATCTCCATCCAAAGACTGAGGCTTAACGACCCGGAGAAGCCTGCCCAAGGTCACTCCCCGGAGCTGCTTGACAGCTGGTCGGCCGCACCATATCCCACAGGATCCACAGGATCCACAGGGATGGACCAGAGGAACCTAGGCATTATCCCATAAGTTGTTTTCTTGAAGACCTTTATCCGTACAAGGGTAAGCTTGTGAAGGATAAGTTCCCCACCTGACTTTGTGGCATCTGAGCTTCTGATCCCTGTGAGATGCCCTTTCGCAGACATGCAGTGTGTGGCCCAGTTAAGCAGCAGGAGCAGAAGCTGGAAGACAAAGCAGCAGCTTGAGCAAATAGCTGGGGACCCTTAAAAGCAGAGACTAAAAACCCCACTTGCCATCCTGGCCAATGTAGCTCATTCATTGGAGCGTTGGTCTGTACCCCAAAGGGTTGAAGGTTCGATTCCAGGTCAAGGGCACATACCTGGGTTATGGGTTTGCTCCCTACCCTTGGCTGGGGTGCCTGCAGGAGGCAGCCAATCAATGTATCTCTCTCACATCCCTGTTTCTCTCTCTTTTTCTCCTCCTTTCCACTCTCTCTGAAGAGCAATGGGAAGGTCCTCAAATGAGGATGAACAATAATGACAAGAATCCCAGTTGCCAAGAAAATCACAGACAACACCCAGGGCTAGCGTGGGAGACAGGGAACTTCCATCTGGGCTTTGAGACCGGGGCTGTGTGGCTCCTCCTACCCTTTGGCCTGACATTCCTGTTATCTTCAGGTGTGGGTCCCACAGCTCTCTTCACAGAAGCCCCCATGACTTGAAGGAACCACATGCATCTTTGTTCATTGAACCTAGAGCTGGGCTCACCAGAGGGGCTGGCTGGTTGGTACACTGACATATCACTCCAATGTGTTCTTTGTAGAACTGTAGCTCCAGAAACCCCCTCCCCTCCGTCCCCCAGAAGCTATGCTGCCGCGGATGCCAGGTGGCTGGGGTCTCTGCCAGCTCCCGTGGCTCCAGGCCTAGCTTCATGCATTCTGAAACAGCTGAGCTGCCTCTCTGTCTGGGCAGGGGGGAGGGGACTCTAGGAATAAAGCTGCTGGCTAGCGCCTGGGGCTGGAGCCTGCCTGCCCCCTGAGAATGTCACCAGCCTACCCACAGCCAAACTTTGCTTTCAGGGTTGGGCTCAGGCAGGACATGCTTGTCAGAGGTGCCTTCCTAACACAGCCTCACCAGGGCCCAATTCTCATATCTCAGTGTCCTCACCTTTAAAATATGTGAGGCCGAGTAGCGGTTACCAGCCAGTGGTCTGCAGACCACTGGTGGTCCATGAGGTCCAAAAGATTGGTGACCACTGGGTTAGAGTGTTGTCCTGATATGCCAAGGTTGGGGGTTCGATCCCCGGTCAGGGCACATACAAGAATCAACGAATGAATACGTAAATAAGAGAAACAACAAATTGATGTCTTTTTCTCTGTGTACCTCCTTCTTACCTCTCTCTAAAATCAGTAAACAAATTTTTTATTAAACTTATAAAATAGAGGATTAAAAATGGGTGCTGCATGGACATGCTCCCAGGAACAAACTGGAATTACAAGTAAAATACATAAAAACTTCCTGAATAATCTATGGAAAACTCGCAGGAGAGAGCCCTGATACCCTGGAACCAAAAATGAAGACCTCACAGAGACTGGTAGGAGGAGCAGAAGCCAAAAGGGCTGGCCAGGCTCCCAAAGACAGCAACTGAAGTCCCAGAGAGATGTCTCAGCTGTGGGGGTTGCCACTAGAACTCTGGGATCTAATCCCCAGCAGAGAGCACCAAAACTGAGAAAGAGTACCCATTGAACATCTTGCTGTGAAAAGCAGTGGGGTGCTGTCTGCCAGAGAGAGAGAGCTGAAAATTCAGGCACCCTCTTAAAGGGCCAATGTACAATATTCTCTGTGGAGCCATCCATCTTTGTGCTCTGGCAGAGGAAGGATGAAGTGGACTGGAGCTGTAACAGCAGAAGCCAGGACTGGGGACTTGGGGGATAGAGCTCAGAAGGCAGGCACCCCAAGTTTCCTGGGCTGAGTCATTCCCTCACTGGAGTGGAGGACATCTTTCCCACACAGACATCATTCTTGCCTGGGGGAAGGACAGTTGACACACCCTATTAGAAAACACCTTGCCCTGAGGCCACTTAATAGATTAAAAATAACAGCCTCCAGGAAGTAGCAACTGCCCTACCCTGTTGAAAAGAAACTCTCACCAAACCTGAGGATTATTGCCTGGGGGGGAATTCAAATGGGAATCCAGTCTTTAGGCAGAGGCAGTCTCTGGAGGCTGAGTCTCTGCCTGATCTAATTAGTCAAAAACAGCCTGTAACACTGTCCTCACTAGAGATTGAGAGGTGTGGAGGATCTACCTAATACATAGTCACAAACCCAAACAGAAAGCCAAAATGAGGAGGCCAAGAAACAACCCCCAAATGAAAGAACTAGAGAATTTTCCAGAAGAGATAAAAGAAGCAGAGATACGAAATTTATCTGAAACAGAGTTCAGAGTAATGATGTAAAAGATGCTCAACAACATGAAAAAATATATAGTAACTATGAAAAAAGAACAGTCTGAAATAAAGAATGACATAACACAAATAAAAAATGCATTGGACTCCCAGATTAGGGGAAGCTGAGGATCAAATCGGTGAATTAAAAAACAGAGTTGAAAATATCACTCAATCAGAGAACCAAAAAAGAAAAAAACAATTAAAAAACAGGACAACTTAAGGGAGCTATGGGACAACATGAAACATAATAATATTAGAATAGCAGGTGTGCCAGAAGAGGCAGAAAGGAAGCAAGGAACAGAGAAGGTGTTTGAAGAAATAATAGCAGCCGAAACCGGTTTAGCTCAGTGAATAGAGCATCGATCTGCAGACTGGAAGGTCCCAGGTTCGATTCCAGTCAAGGGCATGTACATTGGTTGTGGGCACGTCTCCGGTAGGGGGTGTGCAGGAGGCAACTGGTTGATGTTTCTAGCTCTCTATTCCTCTCCCTTCCTCTCTGTGAAAAATCAATAAAATATATTTTTTTTAAAAAAAAAGAAAGAATGGCAGAAAACTTCCTTAACGTGGTAAAGGAAAAAATCGCACAAGTTCAGGAGGCACAGAGAACCCCAAGCAAGAAGAACTGAAACAGGCCCACGCCCAGACAAATCATAATTAAAATGCCAAAAATTAAAGACAAAGAGAGAATCTTAACGGCAGCAAGAGAAACAAAACCTGTTATTTACAAAGGAGTTCCCATAAGGCTGAAACCTGATTTCACATCGGAAACCCTACAGGCCCAAAGGAAATGGCATGAAGTACTTAAGGAAATGCAAAGCAAGGATCTGAAACCAAGATTATTAATATCCAGCAAGGCTATCATTTAAAATAAACAGTCAAATAAAGAGCTTCCCAGACAAAAAAAAAATGGCTGAAGGAGTACATCACCACCAAGCCAGCATTACAAGAAATGCTAAAGGGACTACTGTAATGAGAAGGAACAAGAAAGAAATCTAGCCATGGTGAATTAAAATGGCAATAAATAAGTACCTATCAGTAACAACCCTAAATGTAAATGGATTTATTGCTCCAATTAAAAGGCATAGGGTAGATGAATGGATACAAAACATGACCCAGCTATATACTGTCTACAAGAGACCCACCTGAAAACAAAAGACACACACAGGATGAGAATGAAGGGTTGGGAAAAAAATCTTCCATGCGAATAGAAAAGAAAAAAAGCTGGAGTAGCAATACTCATATCTGACAAAATATACTTTAAAGTGAAGGCCATCACCAAAGACAACAAAGATCACTACATAATGCTAAAGGGATCGATCCAATGAGAGGATATAACCCTGGTAAACATATAAGCACCCAATATAGGAGCACCTAAATATATATTTTTTTAAACTTCTTGAGGATTTCACTGGAGAGATGAAACTCTTTTTTAAAAAAATATATTTTATTGATTTTACACAGAGATGAATTGAGAGGGATAGAAAGTTAGAAACATCAATGAGAGAGATACATCGACCAGCTGCCTCTTGCACACTCCCCACCGGGGATGTGCCCACAACCCAGGTACATGCCCTTGATCGGAATCGAACCCGGGACCTTTCAGTCCACAGGCCAACGCTCTATCCACTGAGCCAAACCGGTTTCGGCCACTTCCAAACTCTTTATGTGGCCAGCAATATTCTAATTCCAAAACCAGATAAAGACACTACAAAGAAAGAGATTTATAGACCAATATCCCTGATGAACGTAGATGCTAAAATCCTCAACAAAATATTAGCAAATCACATTCAGCAATATATTACAAAGATCAAGTGGGATTTATTTCAGGGATGCAAGGCTAATACAGTATTTACAAATCAATAAATGTGATATTTCACATAAACAAAAATCATATGATCATATCAATAGATGCATAGAAAGCATTTGATACAATCCAACACCCTTTTTAAAAAATATATTTTTATTGATTTCAGAGAGGAAGGGAGAGAGAGAGAGAGAGAGAGAGAAACATCCATGATGAGAGAGAATCATGGATTGGCTGCCTCCTGCACACCCCACATTGGGATCAAGCCCACAACCCAGACCTGTGCCCTGACCGGAAATCGAACCATGACTTCCTAGTTCGACACTCAACCACGGAGCCACACTGGGTAAAATTTTCTCATTTTAAAATATATTTTTATTTTTATTGGTTTTAGAGAAAAATGGAGAAGAGAGAGATAGAAACATCAATGATGAGAGAGAATCATTGATCAGCTGCCTCCTGCACACCCCCTACTAGGGATTGAGCCTGCAACCCAGGCATGTGCCCTTGACTGGAATCAAACCCAGAACTCTACTAAGAACAGGAATAAGACAGGGATGCCCACTCTCACCACTCCTGTTCAACATAGTGCTGAAGTGCTAGCCATAGTGATCAGATAAAAAGAAGAAATTAAAGGCAACCAAATTGGAAAAGAAGAAGTAAAATTATCATTATTCGCCGAAACCGGTTTGGCTCAGTGGATAGAGCGTTGGCCTATGGACTGAAGGGTCCCGGGTTCGATTCCGGTCAAGGGCATGTACCCTGCAGCTGGTTGATGACTCTATCTCATCGATGTTTCCAACTCTCTATCCCTCTCTCTTCTTCTCTGTAAAAAATCAATAAAATAGCCAAAACCAGTTTGGCTCAGTGGATAGAGCGTCGGTCTGCGGACTGAAGGGCCCCGGGTTCTATTCCGGTCAAGGGCATATACATTGGTTGCGGGCACATCCCCAGTGGGGGGTGTGCAGGAGGCAGCTGGTCGAAGTTTATCTCTCACGGACGTTTCTAGCTCTCTATCCCTCTCCCTTCCTCTCTGTGGAAAAACAATAAAAATATATATATTTTAAAGTCAATAAAATATATTAAAAAACAAATAATCCTTAAAGAAAACTATCATTGCCAAAACCGGTTTGGCTCAGTGGTAGAGTGTCAGTCTGCGGACTGAAAGGTCCCAGGTTCGATTCCGGTCAAGGGCATGTACATTGGTTGCGGGCACATCCCCGGTAGGGGGTGTCCATGAGGCAGCTGGTCGGTGTTTCTCTCTCATCGATGTCTCTAGCTCTCTATCTCTCTCCCTTCCTTTCTGTAAAATATCAATAAAATATATATTTTTAAAACTATCATTATTCAGAGATGATATGATATTGTACATAGAAAACCCTAAAGGCTCTACCAAAAAACTACTAGACTTCATAAATGAATTTGGCAATGTAGCAGGATACAAAATTAACACACAGAAATCTATGGCTTTTTATACACCAATAATGAACTCACAGAAAGAGAAACTTTAAAAAAACAATCCTGCTCTGACCGATTTGGCTCAGTGGATAGAGTGTCTGCCTGCGGACTCGGGTCCCAGGTTCGATTCCGGTCAAGGGCATGTACCTTGGTTGCAGGCACATTCCCAGTAGGGGGGGGTGTGTGTGCAGGAAGCAGCTGATCAATGGTTCTCTCTCATCGATGTTTCTAGCTTTCTCTCTCTCTTCCTTCCTCTCTGTAAAAAAATCAATAAAATATATATATATATATTTTAAAAACAATCCTATCTACCATTGCAACAAAAAAAATTATGATACCTATGAGGAAAAAAAATTAGCTAAGGGTGTAAAAGACCTGTACTCAGAAAACTACAGGATATGGAAAAAAAGAGAGAGAGGAAGACACAAACAAATAGAAGAATATACCTTGTTCATGGATTGGTAGAATCAACATTAAAATGTCCATACTACCCAAAGCAATCTATAGATTCAATACAATCCATATTAAGACACCAACCACATATTTCACAGACTTAGAACAAACTCTCCAAAAATTCATATGGAATAAGAAAAGACCCTGAATAAGTGCAGCAATCCTGAAAAAGAAGAACAAGTAGGAGAGATAGAAATACCAGATATCAAGCTATATTACAAAGCCACTGTTCTCAAAACTGCCTGGTACTGGCACAAGAACAGGCATACTGAGCAACAGAACAGAACAAAGAACCCAGAAATTGATCCAAGCCATTATGCTCAATTAATATTTGACAAAGGAGGCAAGAGCATACAATGGAGTCAAGACAGTCTCTTCAATAAATGGTGTTGGATTTTCCTCAACACTTCTCCAGAATAATGTGCCATCTGGGCCAGAAAGCAGAAAAAGAAGATTTAGCAGGGGCTTCTGAATACTTGGGAGACATAATCCAGGGTGCACTCGTTTAATCACACCTGGATTAAAGTGTGCCTGGTCCTTTGGGAGCCTTCCCCATTTGGTGTGTGTGTGTGTGTGTGTGTGTGTGTGTGTGTACATACATATGTGTGTATACATATATATATATATACATATATATATAACATATATATGTAACATACACACATGTATATATAAACATAGTGTGTGTGTGTGTGTGTGTGTGTGTGTGTATAACTGATTTCAGAGAGGAAAGAAGAGAGAGAGATAGAAACATCAATGAGAATCATTGATTGGTTGCCTCCTGCATGCCCCCTACTGGAGATCCAGCCCACAATCCAGGCATGTGCCCTTGAACCGAACCCAGAACCCTTCAGTCCACAGGCCCACGCTCTGTCCACTGAGCCAAACCAGCTAGGGCAACATGCACCTACTAAAAAGGCAAGCAGTAATACTTTGAGGCCGATAGAATGAACAGGACAGTTGCTAATTCACACAAATGTCTTCTTCCAATTTCTTCTTTTACTTTATTATTGAGAAAATCAGAAAAATCCTGGTCACGGAGTTAATTAGGCTTTTTTTTTAAAGCTAACCTTTCAATCTCAAGATACTAAACAAGGAACAGTAGCCTTTGTTTTTATTGTTTCAAAGTTAAATTAGTAACGATATATAGGACAAATCACGTAATTGCCAACAGTCCGCAGTTTGGCCTAAGAGACAGCAAATTCATATACTCCAGTCAAATAATCACGAACATTCATTTACTGTGTGGCCAGCCCCAGGCTAAGGACTTTGAAAGGATGAGGTCAGTTAATCCACACAACTCTCCCTTGTCAGATAAGAGCCCTGAGGCCAGGGAGTGGTCCCTGCTGCCCTCCTAACGAGAGCCAGTCTGGGTGGAGCAGTCCGGCTGGTGTGGCTCAGGCAGCCCCGGGGGCTGGGTCCCCGGCCAGTCCACCGCTGGCCACCTGCCTGGAGGAAATAATCCAGCCTCTGTGCCCGAGGCTCAGGCGCTGTTTGTTTTCCTAACAGGGAAAACCAAACCTCCGGGGCAGCCATGCGGCCCAGCAGAAGCAGGGCCCGTGAAAGAGGCTTTGTGCGATGGCGGCAGGGGGCCGAGGGCTCACGCGGGGCCAGGAACAGGGATCCAGCCCACCTGCGACCCACCAGCCACCAGCTCCCCCACCTTGGGGTCCTGTCAGGGGGTACACCGCCCACCCCAGGCCTTCCTGCTCTGTGCTCGGGCCTCGATCCTCGTCTCCAGGCTGCATGTCTGCACAGGGGAGTACGTGGGCCCAGCTCACGGGCAGGGCTGCGGTGGGAGCTGAGACCCGTGTCTACAGTGTGTCCCCCATCAGCACCTCCAGGAACTTGTGAGGCTCCCTCGCCAGGCCCAGGCCCTCGGAAAGCAGGCCACGGCCTCTGGGCTCCGCCAGGCCACGTGGCCGCCACCGCCGCTTGTGAGGCTGGAGAACCTCTGCTCTCTAATCTGATCTGAAAAGACCCCGGCCAAGAAAACGTGACCAACCAGCGTTTTTAACCAACTTTCCCCCAGAAGCTTGGACATTAAATTCATGCATTTAGCCGAAACCGGTTTGGCTCAGTGGATAGAGCAGGGGTGGGCAAACTTTTTGACTCGAGGGCTACAATGGGTTCTTAAACTGGACATTATATAAAAGGGTACAGTCTTTTTGGGTTTTTTTTAATTCAATAGTTTTACTCACAGGATTTGGCCCGAGGGCCGTAGTTTGCCCAGCCCTGGGATAGAGCGTCTACCTGCAGACTGAAGGGTCCCAGGTTCAATTCCGGTCAGGGGCATGTGCCTTGGTTGCGGGCACGTCTCCTGTGGGGGGTGTGCAGGGGGCAGCTGATCAATGTTTCTCTCTCATTGATGTTTCTGGCTCTCTGTCCCTCTCTCTTCCTCTCTGTGAAAAATCAATAAAATATATTTTTAAAACTGTATGTGTTTAGTGAGTGACAGAGCAAAGGCACGGATTTGTCCAGGAAGACAACTCTTTCTAAAAATGGGAGTCTCTTTGAAGCGTTCCTCACCCTCACAGAGCTGGCCAGTGCCTCGAGTGCACAGAAAATAAACTCCTCTGAACGTAATAACTGCTTTGGGATTTCCATCATCTCCTTTCAGGAAACTATTTTCCATAATTTGCTCTGTCTCCCCAAAGACATCTTAAATGGGTCTGGGTTTCCTCCATGTATCTCCACTTCAGCACCATGGAATGCTGTGGAATTTTACAAATGAGTCCTATCAAGTCTCTGTGTATAAATGGTGATGGGAAAAAAATAAATTTTAATTGTAACTAGTGATAAAAATCCAGGGCTTGGAGGCTTCTCAGGAACACTGGGAAGTTAAGCAAATACCAAGGTGGACAGCCAGAGAGAGAGAGAGAGAGAGAGAGAGAGAGAGAGAGAGAGAGAGGAAGAGAAAGAAACAGAGAGAAAGAGACAGAGAGAGAGAGATATGAGAGAGAGAGAGAGAGAGATCTAACTCTAAAGGCGTGAAGAACATTCCCATTGTCATCCCCAAGCTGGCCTTCCTCTAAGAACCCCCTGGCAACCCGCTCCCTCCTGCCTCTCTCTCAGGCCTTCCGTCCTCTCCCTCATTTCCCCAACTCCCCTCTCCGCTCTCCATTCACACAGTCTTCCAGCCAACAGTCACCTGTTGAGTGTCTGCTACATGCTTGGCACCGTGGCCGCAAACACTGACAAGACCAGCCAGTCCCTGGCCCGATGGCGCGGAGTCTGGGAGACCAGGGAGACGTGCACTAAACAGGAGCTACATTTGGGAGTAAGCGCATAGACAGGATGCTACGATAAGGTGACCAGGAAGGAAGGCCTCTTTGAGAGGTGAGTTTTAGGCTCCATGTTGGAAGTTTTAAGCTAAACCCATCAGGTGACCATCAGTGTTCCAGGGAGGTGAATCAGCAGGCGCAGTGGCGGCGGCAGGAAAGGGCTGGTTAGGGTTAAAGAGCTGGAGGCGGTCACTGGGCACGGAGAGGGGAGAGGCGGCAGGAGGAGAGCCCGGGGCTGAGCGGGTCATTGGAGCTCCGCAGACCGTGGAGGGGAGAGAGGGTTTTGTTCTGAGAGTAGTGGGAAGCCTTCGGGAGGTTTTAAGCAGATGCCGTGCCGAAACCGGTTTGGCTCAGTGGACAGAGCGTCAGTCTGCGGATTGAAAGGTCCCCGGTTCGATTCCGGTCAAGGGCATGTACCTTGGTTGCGGGCACATTCCTGTTAAGGGGTGTGCAAGAGGCAGCTGGTCGATGTTTCTCTCTCATCGATGTTTCTGGCTCTCTATCTCTCTCCCTTCCTCTCTGTAAAAAATCAATAAAAACATATTTTAAAACAAAAAATAATAAAGCAGATGCCTTCCCAGGGGGCTCTGTGCCCCGGGTGAGCCGTGTGTCCCAGGGGGCTGTGTGTCCCAGGGGGCCATGTGTCCCAGGGGGCCGTGTGCCCCAGGCAAGCCGTGTGTCCCAGGGGGCCGTGTGCCCCGGGTGAGCCGTGTGTCCCTATGGAAGCAGTGGGACCCAGGGGGAGGGGCGGTGAGAATCAGAGGAGGAGCGGACTCTATTCATGTGGTCCTGAGATAGCCACCATAAAACAAGCAGACTGCCAAATGAGGAGCGGATTCTATTCATATGATCCTGAGATAGTCACCATAAAACAAGCAGATTGTCAAATGACAGCAGGGAGGGGAAGGAGACCTGGGGGGAGATAAGAGAACAACCGAAGGACTGGTATGCATGAATACAACCAAAGAACACAGAACTCTGGGGAGGGAGGGCATTAATGGGAGGGGGGGGACAATGGTAAGATATGTACACATATAATACCTTAATAAAAAAAATTGGAAAGAAAAAAATAAATAAAGCAGATGCCTTGATGATGGTGTGTGCTGCTAGGTAGAGAGTGGACTAAGTATGGAGGGAGGCATGGGGAAATGGAGAGCCATTCAGAGACTAGCAGTTTTGGAGGGGTCAGACACAGAGAGAGGCAAGCTCACCGGGATGGGTGACCAGGAGTTTAGAGGTCCGGGGGTCCCAGACAGAAGGTCGAGCAGAACAGGGTCCCGGTGTTCCAGAACAGCAAGACGCTAAGGACACGTCAGGACAAGGGGAAAGGGAACAGGGGAACTGAGACAGTTAAACAGCGCACAGCCACCTAGTGAGTCCTCTCTGCCCTGACCGAGGACGCTGAAGAGCAAATGGTTTGCACTTCTCCCCAACCAGAGGGTAAATAGCTTCAATGACCCCCATTCAGGGATTCAGATAACAGAAATCCAGTCAGTGCCATTTGCCAGCCACATCCAAGGACAAATGAAAAGATTAAATCTCTCGGGAACGGATTTGGCTCAGGACCTGCGGACTGAAAGGTCCCGGGTTCGATTCTGGTCAAGGGCATGTACCTTGGTTGCGGGCACCTTCCCAGTAGGAGGTGCGGGGGAGGCAGCTGATTGATGTTTCTCTCTCATGGATGTTTCTAACTTTCTATTCTCCTCTGTGAAAAAAATCAATAAAATATATTTTAAAAAAAGATTAAATCTCATTTTGGCACATCAGCATAAAGCTGATGAATATTCTATTGGCTCTCCCCTAAGACCTCACCTCAATGCCGAGCCTTTAAAAGCCCTGCAAAGGAAGGGTCCCTGCAGGGAGCACACTCCTGCCCCTCCCCCCACAGGCATCTGACCCCTAACCTCTGAGGGACCCCCTGAGACTTGTAACCAAGGGAACAGCAGGCAGCTGGCCGCTGTCCTGAGCTAATCCCTCACCCGGCCCCTTCCTCTGACTTCCCAGTGGCCACCGCAGCCCAGCCTCGGCTCTCCTGCTGCCTCTTCTTTTAAAAAAAAAATTTTTTTTTAATTACTTTTTACAGAGAGGAAGGGAGAGGGATAGAGAGTTGGAAACATCGATCAGCTGCCTCTTGCACACCCCCCACTGGGGAGGTGCCCGAAATCAAGCTACATGCCCTTGAACGGAATAGAACCTGGGACCTTTCAGTCCGCAGGCCGACGCTCTATCCACTGAGCCAAACCGGCTCTGGCTCCTGCTGCTGCTCCTGTGACCGTCCTTGTTTCACTGTCCTGCGCGTCTATTTTTGCTGTGGTCAATACATTCTTGTTTGCTTTGCTACATGTTGATTGACATTTTTCCTTCCAGAAAACAAGAACTAAGGTCTCCTGGCCTGAGTCTCGGGCCCTGGAGTGTAAGGGAGGAAACGAAACCCCGGCACTTCTCCTCCTGGAGGCTTGTTTCCCTGCCCGGGAGTCTCGGCTTCCTGATTCTAGGGCCCCTGTGATAATGGAACCCGGGGAAGAAAGTGTGGGACATAGTATTGGGGAGGCTTGCTTCTCCCATTTGGGGGCCATCATTTCAGTCCCAGTGGGGGCAGACGTGGGGATGGAGAGTTTCTGCTCCAGCTCAGAAGCACCTCTGTGCTAGGGGGGATGGAGCCAGCCAGCGGCTCCCCCACCTCACTCAGATGCTCTGCCTCCTCCTTCCCACCACAGGCCTCCTGCTAGGTACGTCCCTGCCTCCACCACCCACTCAGGCCTTTGTGTGGAGTGGACTCTGCTGAACAGCTCCCTCTGGGGCGGAGGGGTGGGGGGCCGAGGGGTAGGAGAGAGATCCTCTATCACAGGGGGGAGAGAGGGATGGATTAAATCCTGCCACATGCCCAGGAAGACCCTGCCCAGAGCGGTGGGCAAGGGCAGCCTAGGCCACCCGTCTTCCCAGCCCCTCTTCCCCACTGATTGCTGTGATCACCAACCCCCCACCTGCCTCCAGGACAAGCCCACGGCTGCCATCTTTTCAGCTCTTACTCTGCTGAAGGCTTCACAGGGATCATATTGCTCATTCTCCATACCCTATCCTGGGAGAGGCATAGTAACCTAATTTCCCAGAAGAGCACAGGTCTACACATTTTGAGAAATCCACGCCCACCCCTGAAGCAGAGTCTAAGAGGCCTTAAACTGCCTCTTCCTGGCAAACTGGGCCTGCAGCAAAATGAATGGATTTAAGACACAAAAACAAACACACACAAACACAGGAATGCATGAAGGGGCTTGTGGAAACTGGGGAAGGGGCACATCAAAGCCAGATGGGGCTCCAGAGGTGGCAGGCTAGAGCTCTTGTCAGGGCACACACAGAAGCAACCCATGAATGCATAAATAAGTGGAACAACAAGTTCATGTCTCTTTCTCTCTAAAAATCAATCAATCAATTAAAAAAAAAATCCAGGTGGGGCCCAAGCCTTACCCAGGCGCGGCCGCTCTCACAGGGGCCAAGTCGAAGGTGGGGGAGAGGGGACGGGGCCATCCTGGGCTAGGTGTGAGGAACACAAGGGAGGCCCCTGGCTGGCCCCCAGGGTAGGCAGGCGCCCGGCTCCCTCCATGCCCGGTGCCCACAGGTTCCAGTCTTCAGTAAGGTGTTCAACAAGGAGCAGGTGAAACACTGGCTCACCGCATTCCGACAGCCAGCGGGCGCCCAGTGAAGGGTGGCCAACGGATGCCTCTGGGCCAAATTGTCCGCATCCTCACGGCAACCCCCTGGCCCCGGGGGCGGCTCTCCTCTCCCGCCGCGCGGCGGGAACCTAATCAGTCCCTGCCGGGCCGGCGGGGCGAGGAGCCGCCCGGGGCGGGGCCGCGGGGCGGGCGGGGCGGGCGGAGGCGGAGGCCGGGCCGGGCGCCCCGCCGGGGTCGGGGCTGCGCCCGGAGGACTCGGGCTGCGAGCGCGCGAGCCGGGGCCGCGGCCGGGGCGCGGATGCTGCAGGTCCACATCCCGTCGGCGGGCCCGGAGGCCGGGGCGCCCCGGCAGAGCCCGGAGAAGAGCCACATGGTGAGCGGGGCCGTGGGTAGCCGGGAGCGCGGGGACCCGCCGGTGCCGCGCGCCACGGGGACCCCGCGCCCCGCACTGGGAGGTCCGGGAGAGAGCGTCGGTCCACACCGTCGGGGGACTGACCACCGGGGCGCTTGGGTTTGCCGGCTCCGAGGACGGCGGCCCGGACTCCCGAGGGGCAGGGGGCAGGTCCGCTCGCGCCTTCGCACGCGCGGGGGTCCCCGGGGGGCGGCGGCTCCCCAGGCCGCGTTGTGCCTGTAAGCGCGGGGCGGGGGTGGGCGGTCGCCGGCGGGGGCCTCACGCTCCCGCCCCGCCCGCAGGTGTTCCGGGTGGAGGTGCGGTTCCGCGGGCGCAGACACACGGTGCCGAGGCGCTACAGCGAGTTCCACGCGCTGCACAAGCGGGTGAGGCGGCGGCGGCGCCGAGCGGCGGGCAGACCCCGGCGGGGCCCCTGGGGGGCGGGCGTCCGAGCTGCGGGCCCGCCTCTGCCCCCCGTTACCGCTCCTTCCCCGGGGCCCGGGTCCGGGGCGCTGACCTCCCTGCGCGCTGCGGACGGGCCCCGAGGGACGGGTCTCGGCCGGGACTGCCCGTGCCCCTGTGCCCTCCCTCGCCCCGGTCCCAACCATGTTCACCCGCGTCCGCCCGAGGGCAGAGCCTGAAGTTTTGGGGATACGGAGGGGGTGGGGGACCTGGGAAGGGCTTTTGCTGGGGCGAAGGGAGCTTCGGGGCTCAGTGGGGCCGCTGTGATCGCACCGCAGATCAAGAAACTGTACAAGGTGCCCGAGTTCCCCTCGAAACGCCTGCCCCACTGGAGGAGCAGAGGGCTGGAGCAGCGGCGGCAGGGCCTGGAGGCCTACATCCAGGTGGGCGTGGGCCTCGCCGATGCCCCCAGCCTGCTGGGCTGGAGGTTTGAGGGCATGGGGTGCGGGGGGACGCACGTCTTGGGCATGGATTTTTTTTCTATCCCAAGCCTCCATTTTCTGAGCAGTAATTTCAGAATGAAAGTTGAATTCAGTGGAGTTTGAACTTTCATTGAACTGGGGTCACCTGCTGCTAGTTTCACTCCCCTCCTGGGTGAGATCCTGCATTTGCCCTCATGCTGAGGATGCGGGGCTGGGACCTCTCCCCCTCCCCGCACAGGGATGCCAGGTGACAGGCCGGGGAGCTTCGCGGGCACACCCCCGTGGAGTCCCCCAGGGCCCGGTGTGCAGAGGACCCTGAGCTTGGTTTAAACCCCGGCGGTCTTGAACTTTGTGATCATTTTGGCAGGGCTCCTGTGCTCGGTTTGCGCTGGGCTGTGTCTGACGGGGTTTCCCGTGTGCTCCTCTCCAGGGCATCTTGTACCTGAACCGGGATGTGCCCAAGGAGCTGCTGGAGTTCCTGAGCCTTCGGCACTTCCCCACAGACCCCAAGGCCAGCAGCTGGGAGTGAGTGAGCCCCTCCGGGGACCACATGGCTTGGCATGAGACACATGGGGCCTCTCATGCCAAGTTGGGGGAAAGGGGCTCTCTGCCGCAAGCGGGTGCAGGCTTTAGGGGCTCACATCTCCCAGGCCTTGAGACATGACCCCCTTCACCTGTCAGCTTTCTTGACCCTGGCGGGGGCTGTTTTCCATAAAGCCTTGGTTACCCACCGGAACTGAGCTTGTTACAAATAGAAGCAGTGGCCCCCTGGGAGGTGAGGCTCGGGACTTCCGTTGCTCCACCCCTTCCTCATGCTCCCCTGCGCATCCCCAGGATGCAGTTCACGCTCTTTCTTCTTTTCAGAGCCCTGGGGGAGTTCCTGCCTGGTGACAGCAGGCAAGTTCCTCTCCCTGCACCCGCTGCCCCCTGGTGGCCGTAGGCAGGAAGGTTGGTCTGCAGCCCCTGGCTTGCCTTGCCCATCCTACTGACCGAGGTTTTCCTCCTGACACCACCGCCCACTCACGGATTTCCTTGTGGATCGTTAGTGGCCTCAATTCCCAGTCTTGACCCAATAGGAGACTTTGCCCCACCTCACTCTCCACTGCTCAAGACCCTTTCTCCTCCTAGTTCGCAGCTGTGCCACCGGCCTGTCATCAGCTTCCGCGTGGACCCCTACATTTGTATCTCATCCCCAGGTGAGAGGTGCCCCTGACCTATAACCCAGGTTTAGGGCCCAGGAATCAGGGTGGGAGTGGGGGTGGGGGTGAGCTTGCCATTTCTCAGGTCCGGGGACTGCTGGGCAGCAGCTCCCTCCTCCTGCCCTTCTCCCGGACCACGCCTGCCCTGCTGCTGCTGCTGCGCCTTCCCCCCCAGAAGCAGCCAGGGCGTGGAGGCCTGTATCCAGGTGGGCATGGGATGTGCCCAGAAGCAGACTTGGCACAGCAGCTGTGGCTCCTGGTCTGCATTCCCCATCAGCCTGGCTTACTGGGAATGCCCAGGTCTCATTTCAGGTGACCAGCTGTTAGCTGCTGCCTTGTCAGGGGCTCAGGGAGCTGCAGGCCTGAGGCCATGGCCGCGCCACACCTCCCATTCTCCTTCCCGTTTTCCTTGTCCCAGAGCCTCTGCCCAACGTGGTGGTGAACGGCGTGCTCCAGGCCTTCTACAGCATCAGCACCGGCACAGCCGACACCCAGCCAGAGGCTCCCGGTCACCCTGCACCTTTGCCGCCAATGCCGTGACCAACCCAGAGGCCTTTGGACCACCTGCCAGGACAGTCACGTGCCTCTGTCCTTGCACCCTAGAGACAGGGGTGGGGTCCCCCTTGGCTTGGACCCAGGACACACCCACCCTAGGCCCAGAACCCAACTGCACCAGTTGTCTGGGGCAGGGGTGGGCAAACTTTTGACTCCAGGGCCACAATGGGTTCTTAAACTGGACCGGAGGGCCGGAACAAAAGCAACCTGGCCATGCTGGCACTCTCATCTTGGGCTGCTGGTGAAGGAGCGGAGGGGAGAGCAAGAGAACCCTCCGCTCTTTCGGCTCCACGGGCTAGATAGAACAGCCGAACGGGCCGGATCCGGCCTGCGGGCCGTAGTTTGCCCAGGCCTGGTCTGGGGTGCTAGACCTGCACTCCGGGGAGGGACAACAGGAGGAGGATAAAGGGAGAGTTCATTTAGGACGTAGGCTATGAAAAGGTACAGGTGTATTTCCTCACCTTTGGGGGCTGGGGGGAGCAAGCAAAGGTTGAGGCATGGTAGCTGACAAAGTTTAGAAGCAAAAGCTGGACAGTCTGTGGGAAGCATGGGGGGAAAGGGTTCAGGCTGGAGCCCGAGGAGGGGGGAGCAGCCACTGCCTCCGGGTCCCAGACAGGTTGGGCCAGGGACGAACAGATGCTGCGGGCCCAAGAACCCAGCCCACACACTGGCTATAAAAAACCCACCTTTTTTTTTTTAATTGGTCAGCATTGGTAGAAGTTTGTTACAAAATGGCCTGTGGAATGTGAGGGCGGGTCCGCTCTGTCAGACTTGGGCACCAGGGCCGGTGCGGCGCAGAGCCCTGTGGAGGGGTCTTCACCCCGAGGGAGGGCAGCAGGCCCGAACACAGTCGCTCAAGAGGGAACTGTCGCTGGGGCCCTACTCCTTGGCAATGGCAAAGGGCTTTTCCACCTCGATCTTGCCACAGTCTGCAATGATCACATCCTTCAGGGGCTTGTCCCGACCGTCCGTCTTGGTGCTCTCCACCTTCCGCACTACTTCCTGGAAAAGGCAGAAGCAACAAGGCAGGGAGGGTCAGGAGATCTGCCACTCATGGGAGTCAGACCCCAGTGCATGGCCAGGAAGGACAGACTGGAATGTGATGAACAGCGTACAAACCTCAAGGCACCTAGCATCCTAGCATGGAATAAGCATGAACTTCTAACATCCTAGCATCTTGGTCAGGGAGAACCCGGTTCTGACCAGAGGATGCAGGCAATCTGATCCTCTGAAGTAAGACCCAGGCTGAGCGCAGAGTGGCTGGGGAGTGGGTGCCAAAGGCCCTGTACCCTCCGGGCGGTGCCAGGTGACGGAATGAGGGTGTACTCTGCAGCGGTACCACCTCAGTGAGGCCCGGCCGGCCTGTGCCGGGGGCCTAGGAGATTCAGGACTTGGAAGCAGAGGCAGGCTAGTCTTAAATCCCCCGGTTTACAGACAGGAGCACTGGTCCGAAGGGATACAACACATGCTGCCCCGGCCCCCAGGCGTCCTGTCCCCGGTGAGAGCTGCCCATGTCTAGTCCCCATCTCCAAACTCACCATGCCCTCCAGGACTTTGCCGAACACTACATGCTTGCCATCCAGCCAGGATGTCTTGACTGTGGTGATGAAGAACTGGGAGCCATTGGTGTCTTTGCCAGCATTGGCCATGCTCACCCAGCCGGGCCCATAGTGTTTCAGCTTGAAGTTCTCATCGGGGAAGCGTTCCCCGTAGATGCTCTTACCTGGGAAGAGAGACAGTGTAGGTCAGGGGACCCGAGTTGGCACAAACTCAGCAGATCTTTGGGGCCTCAACCCCTGTGTCAGGCCAGGCTCAAGTAGAGTACACGGGTATTAAGAGCTGTCGTCTTCCTACCCTCTGGCCTTTGGAGCTAAACCATGTTGACAGACCTGCTGTGGCATTAGGCCAGGCTGATTTAGGGAACAGCCCACATGAATTATTACTTTAAGAATGTTTTTTAAATGGTTTTTAAAGCTGCATGGGAGGACCCGGGCGGAGGAAGACTGCAGAATGCAGGGGCAGGAGGAGCAATATCGTGGCTAACTAGCTTTTCTTCCCAAGAGCACAAAAGACACCGAAGCAGCACAAAAGACACCGAAGCAGCTGCCATTTGGATTCTGTAAAGTCCAGAGCAAGCATGTCAAACTCAAAGCCTAACACGGGCCAAATAAGGTTTAAGTTTATGTGGGCCACAAAAAAACAAGTTTCATTTTTCATAGAAATGTAAGTTTATTTCTTAAAGTTTGGTATAAAAACAAAGAACAAGAGCAATGATACAAGGTTTTCTTCCTGACACTTAGCATCTCTTCTCTGCTGCTCTCTCCTCCTTCGGGGGAAATCTTGTTCACAGTGAGTACTTTCAACACTGACCCAAGGTGAGTGTTGGTAATTCTGTATCAGGAGACTGAAATTTCATAATTCTAAATGACTGCTCACACCATTATACTGACTGGGCCACAAAAATACTCATTGTGGGCCACATGCCAGTTTGACATGCTTGGTCTAGAGCAGTGTTTCCCAAACTTCTCTCACGATGAGAATCACCTGGCGGAGTTGTTAAACTACAGATTCCTCAATCCCAACTAAGAAGTGCTAAACTAGAATTTTTGGGAACATATAGGTAAAATTGTACACTTAACTAGTGCTCTAAGCTTAGGGATTCAGGAATCTGTATTTTAACAACTCCACCAGGTGATTCTCATCATGAGAGAAGTTTGGGAAACACTGGTCTAGAGCCTCTTACCAACAAATGAACAGAAGATAAAAGGTGGCCAGGGGACATGAAAAGGGAGCCAGAGCAGACAGGAATCCTAAGACACAGGAGAAATGCTACCTCTTTTCCCATCTCCTAGGGACTCACACTGTGAACTAGTGAACCAGAGGCCCCTAAGAAACCCAGCAATAAAGTAATTTTCACCGTTTTATTCAACACTTTTCAAAGTCTTTTTTCCCCCCTTCCTCTTTAATACAACTATTTTCACCCTGTGCTTCCTCAGAATGGAGCCAGGTGGGGGAATTGCCTCCACTGATGCTGGTTAGGGAGACCCTTCTGTGTAACACAAGCAGGTCAAACTCTCGGCCAGCGGGCTGCACGTGTGACATGCTTGGGTAACAAGTTGGAAAAGGCTGATAACCAGGAACCGAGCCTGGTGGGTGGGGGTGGGCATGCCCCAGCCTGTGCCCCATTCTCAGGCCACACCCAGATGAACTGGTCTCGCCACTGCTCTCCCCAGGTGAGAGTCCTCTGTACATCAGGATTTCCATCGCTGCTGCTATCCAGACAATCCACACCCCCTGCTCCAGTCACTTTCCCAAGATACGAGGAGTTCCAAACTTAAAGGGACAGTTCTGCGTGTTAACCTCAACATACTGAGTAATCTCTCCCCCTGGACATCAGTTCATTTATTTGCCAACTTTTCCTCTGCTTTCTTGTTGTCCTTCCTCCCCTCCCCCCATCATTTGTTCATTCTTTCTTACCATTCCTGCTGCTCCCATGGCAAAAATGGCTACTGCTTAGGGTGGTGGGTAACCACGCCAGAGAATTGCTGTAAGCATTTTACACATAAAAACCCCTCCTGTAAGGCAGGATCCAATAACCACATTTCAAAGGTGAAGACATTGAGGTAGAGAGGAAGCAGCAGAGCTGCAACTCAAACCAAAGGGGGTCTGGTCCTGGAATCTCTGCCCTTGCCCATAAGGCCATCCTGCCTGGGTTCCAGCCACATCCCTACCCAGGCCTAGCTGCGCCAGCCCCTGACCAGCCTGATCCTGCTGCCATATTCCTTTCCTCAAACTCCTCTGAGACGGCCCCGCCCCGCTCAGGTTTTCAGCGGAGCCTCCAGGCAGGACAGAGCAGTGTGTTCTACTTCATTCCTAGCCCCACCTTTGGCAACATTCTTGCTGCCAAACACAGCTGGGCCCACAACTTAACCGTGCCTCTTCTCTGTCCACTCACATTCTCCCCAGCCAGGACCCTGCTCACACCTTTCCTCACATTCACAAGGCCATTTCCTGATAACCTTGGCCCCAAGTGACTCCCTCCATGCAGGCCTGGCACCTGTCAGCACTCCGGCAATGGCTGACTTTACTTATACCACGTACCGGGAACTTACACTCAAGATCTCTCCCAACCCCCCGGCACCCGTAACTCTTACCAACCTTCTCTACACAAGAGAAAACGAAAGCTCAGCAACTCACTTGCAAGGCTGAAAAGCAAGAAGGTGGCAGACACCGGGTCACACCCAACTGCATCTGACTCCAACAACACATCTCTTTGGATTGTGTCTGCTTGGCCACCTCCTCCACTGCTCCCTGCCGCTAGCCACTATTACATCTTGTATTGTTTGCCTGGCTTGCCTGCCCAGGCTTTCTCCTACTTCTTTCCACCGAGGTGAAAACTCGAGGACAGAGCCTGAATCCTAAAGGCCGGATTAGGGCCAGTTAATGAGATTCCAGGTACCGGAAGTGAGAGGGAATTGCTGCCACACTGATGTTTGTGTCCTCAGCACCCAGCAGAGCCTCGCCCAACAGACACTCGCTGATGGGGTGAGCTGCAGACGCAGCCTGAGGGAACAGCGGCCCTTCCCCCACCTGTGGGTCAGTCCAGGCGTCTGTCCTGTTCACAGTAATGCAGAGACCCAGTCAGCTCCTGGCAAAGGATCTCTGGTAGGAGACTGCCAAGGAAGGCAACTCTGCCCTCCCTCGCTGGGGCTCCTGAGGCTGCCCAGAGGCTTTGCATGCCTGACCCAGAGTCACCTACTCGTGTTTGACTTTGCTCCCCTCCCACCACGAGGTTCTGTGAGAAGTCTACCTAATTATGGCCACCTGACCCCCCATTCCCCCCTCTTTGTACTGGTTCCCCGCACAGCTGTCTCCATGCAGGAGCCGGGGAAGGCTGCACTGACAGAGCCCTCTGCCCACAGGGCCCGGGTTACCTCCAGTGCCATCTCCCCGGGTGAAGTCTCCGCCCTGGATCATGAAGTCCTTGATCACACGATGGAATTTGCTGTCTTTGTAGCCAAATCCTTTCTAGGAAAAGGGATGAGAAGGTGAGGAGGTGGCATGAGGCACCAGGCAGACATGAAACAGACCCTGCAGGACCCCAGCTCACAGAAGAGACATCGCTGCTGGCCAGTCACCGTGCAGCGGAGCCAGCAGTGGCCACAAGCCAGGCTCGGAGCACACAGAGCGGGAGGGGCTGGCCCGCATTCTCCTGCCTTACCTTTCCCAGGCTTCATGTAATTCTGCTTCACACAATGCCTCTGCCTTTTCCCTCTCATTTTCTAACTACGAGAACGGATGCAAAAAAACTGACCCCCAGAAAAGGTTACCTGCCGACCCAATGAAAAGTTGGGATAAAACTTTCTTAAATTGGGCACTCTTGTTTTCTTAAAACCTAGGAAACTCCAGGCCCCTACTCTTTTTCCTTTTTTTTTCTTTTTTAACAAATATATTTTATTGATTTTTTTACAGAGAGGAAGGGAGATAGAAACATCTATGAGTCATCGATCAGCTGCCTCTTGCACGCCCCCTACTGGGGATGTGCCTGCAACCAAGGTACATGCCCTTGACCAGAATGGAACCCAGGACCCTTCAGTCTGCAGGCCGATGCTCTATCCACTGAGCCAAACCGGTTTCGGCCAGGCCCCTACTCTTAAGAGAAAGTTCTGGTGCTGCGGCCACAAACTATAGTTACTACAGACATGCTTTCTTTGGTTATTGCAATGCCTGAGAAATTTTCTCAAAAAGAAAAACGCATGCCCAGCGGGTGTGGCTCCTCGCATCGACCTGCGAACCAGGAGATCATGGTTTGATTCCTAGTAAGGGCACGTGCCTGGGTTATGGACCTGATGCCCAGTAGGGGGCATATAGGAGGCAGGCGATCAATGATTCTCTCTCATCATTGATGATTCTCTCTCCCTCTCTCCTCTCTGAAACCAATAAAAATATATTTAAAAATAAAATAAATTAAAAAAAGAAAAATCCGTATTTCTGGACTCATTTTAAAAAATTTAAGACACGATCAAACTGGGCTCCCCTTGCCAACACGGCAACAGTCAGTTGGTACGGAGAGCCACGCTCTGCGCCGTTTGCTGCCAGCGTTACTGGCCAACTTCCGTCAGCTTGAATTTGACTGCCTCTGCTCTAGCCACTTACCTCTCCCGTAGCTAAGGCCACAAAATTATCCACTGTTTTTGGAACAGTCTTTCCAAAGAGACCTATGACCACCCGGCCTATGTCTTCATCTCCAATCCGCAGGTCGAAGTACACCTGAGGAAAAAGAGCATTTTAAATTTAGCCGGTTTAAAGGGGCCTCGTTAGGGAGAGAGGGACCCAAGAAGTTACCCTGAGGGTGGCGGAGAAAACAAAGCCTCGCTTTAAAAGCAGTGTTTCTGGATCTGTTTTTGGTGGTGACAAAAGCCCCATGAGAATCTAATGAAAATTCCAGGCCCATTTCCCAGGAAACCTGTTCACACTTTCCTTAGACTACAGGGTAACAATCTTTCCGGGATCTAGAAAGTAATATCAGAAAACAAAAACAACAGCAATTAAAAAAAAAAAAAAACAACAACCACCACCACCACACAAGTTTAAACTATATTGCTGTGCTTTGTAATTGGTTAAAATCTGACCTAAACAGAGAAAGGATTCGCGATCTGGCAGGCGTGATCTCTCACCCCTTCGCCAGCGCTGCGGGCAATTTGCAAAGGGACCTCTCACTGCGGGTGCGGGACCAGCTGGGCGTCCCCGAGGCCAACCCCGGGGTCAGGCCAGGGGTTTCGGGGAGGGTCGGTTTTTTTCTCTGGGCTGAATGGAGGACGGCCATCCAGGCATCACCAGGCCACAGCCCGGGGACTAGGGAGGAGCTGAGCCTGAGCCCAGGCCGACCCCCGGCGGCGGCGGCGGCGGCGGAGGGCGGGCCCCGCCGGGCAGGGCTTGGGAAGGGAAGCCGGACCTTGACGGTGACTTTGGGCCCCTTCTTCTTCTCATCGGCTGTGGAAGGTCCAGGCAACAGAAGGAAGACGACGGAGCCCACGATCAGGGCGGCGACGAAGAGGAGCTTCATGTTCCGCTCCGAGAGGCGTAGCAGCATCCACGGGGACAAGGGAGCGCGGCTCGGGCAGCCGGGGGCCGGAAGCAGGTGAGGGCCGGGCGGCGTGGGCCCCGGCGCCTCCACCGGGCGCGGCCGCGGGGGAGGCCGGACCCGCTGCAGGCCTCCTAGGAGGAGGCGAGCTTCATTTCCCCCCTCCGGGTCCGCGCCGGATAGTAGCTCCCCCTGGGGGCGGGGCCCGGCTCCCGGCGGGGCGGGCGGAGGCGCGGGCTCGTGGGTGGCTGCCACGTTACTGCGGCCTCATTGGCTCCCAGCCCTCTAAAGCCCACCTACAGGAAAAGGCGCCGCGGAGGGCGTTGCCCCGTCCAAGAGCGCGGGGATTGGGTTTCCGAAGAAACTACAAAGCCCAGCATGCAGAGCGGCACGTCGCGCGGCCCGGCCGCTCTGACTGGGTGGGAGTGGACGTCTTTGTCGCGGATACTCGGCTGGAAAGTGAGTGGACAGGGGCCCGAGGCGCCCACCATTGTCCGTATTGGGCCAGTCATCCTCAAAAGTGGGTCAGGGTGTGGCAGTTTCTACGTTTATGCGTACCCATAGTATGACTTACACAGCTCCTTTGCAACAAACTTGCTTCGAAATCAAAACTAAGGTGACCAGACGTCCCGATTTTCAACAATTATCCCGCGTCCGTGGCGTGTTTTTTTTTTAAATAATCTCGGGACTTTTTTAAAACGCCACGGGACGCGGGACAAATTGTTAAAAATTGGGACGTCTGTTCACCTTATAAACCCGCTTTTGACTTTGTCCTGTAACTTCTCTAATCTATGCTTATTGCTGTATGAGTCAATGCGCAAAACCACTGTGGTTTTTTTTTTTCTTTTTCTTTTTATGTTAATCCGCATCGGAGGATATTCTTTCCATTGATTTTTAGGCAGGGAGACAGAAACATCGAAGTGAGACACACACATCGATTGGTTGCCCACGAGCGGGGCAAGGGATTGAACATGCAACCGAGGTATGTGCCCTTGACCGGAATTGAACCCGGGATCCTTCAGTCTGCAGGCCGATGCTCTAAACTAGGGCTTTTCAAGATTTTAAATTGATTTTTAAAGAGAAACAACATTGTGAGAGCGATACACGGACCTTGTGTGGTTTTCAACTTTCTCTTTTTCTTAAGTTTTTTAAAAATATTTTTATTGATTTCAGAGAGGGAGAGGGAGAAATAGAAATATCAGTGATGAGAGAGAATCATTAATTGGCTGCCTTCTGCATGCCCCCCACTAGGGATGGAGCCAGCAACCCAGGCATGTGCGTTTGACTGGAATGGAACCCACTGTCCACTAAGCCAAACCAGCTAGGGCTCAACTAACTTCCTTTACCTATTTTTCCAAGTAACTACATTTTTTTGTGAACAATGATTGTATTGCATTTATTTTGTGTATACTGTAGCTCCCCCAAACCTGCTGTGCTCAATAAGTGATCTTTGAGTTAGTGTCACATTGGCACCCAGATGGGGAGTAGTAATACATGCCACGGCTGGAGTTTTGGTCTCCCTTTTCTAGACCTTCAGAAAGATCAGGGATGGTTGTTAGGTGCCTTCCCATCCCTATCTCAGGTATTCACACACACTTGGTATTCAGTCTACAACATATATACTTCAGTACCTGAGTCTTACACACATCAAAGTACATCTTTCCAAAATGTGCACCTATGATGTTATTAAACATCTTTAAAACTAATTTTCAAAGATTAAGTATAAAAATTTTTGGTCTTCACAGCCCAGATTGTAGGTTTCTCTACCTAAACTCTGCAGTTGGGTCTCTATGAGGTGCTGACCCAAGTTTCAGGTTATGCATGGCCACTGGCATAAGTTTAACTTGTCCTTCCTTACACTGGCTGCAGAGCTGCAACAGACAACAGTTTATGTGAGCATAAACACAAATAACATTTGCTAATTTTGAATCTTCACACCTTAATCCAGGCCACCTCAATCAGGTGGAGGGTCTTCTAGATAAAATCATTGCACTGTCAAAGATGATCTTCCAAACAACTCCTTTCTCCTTAATTCTGTGGGTCTGTGAAGCCTTTTCCCCACTCATACATCTTACACTGCTATGGAAGCCACTGAGAAAAACGTTCACTAAAGTCTATTTTCAAAGTAGCCTTCTCAACGTGAGGCGCAAATGCTAAAATGGCTTAAAAACAGCCTTCTTCCCCCGCCTTTTCCACCAATTTTGAAAGAAAAATAAATAAGTTTGGTGGATAAAATGATCTCAATGTGAAGTTCTCTCATAAAGATCTTAAATGTTTTTCCTATTTTTACTTGCCTGCCAGTGAAAAAAACAAATCCTTACTAGTAACTGAATAGTGAAAAGAAACAAAGAAAAAAACAACAGAAAAAAAATGCAAACAAATCACACCAGATTGGCATTTGTTTTTATGGCCAATATATGCCCTTATGAGTTTATATTGCATATCCAAGTTATATCTTTTGTCTGTTCAGGTGTTCCTCATTAGTGGAGCAGAATTATAAAACTTTATTCAAAGCTGTTCCATGGAGCAGATCCTAACTTCCTGGTGTTCCACCACCTAAGAACCACAGGGATATTGGAACTAGTAATGTTAGTGGTGAATGTCCAAATTCTGCCAGGATTATTTATATGTTTTAGATTTTTAATTGATTTTTATTTTCTTTAAATATATTTTATTGATCTTTTAAAGAGAGGAAGGGGGAGGGCGAGAGAGCTAAAAACATCAGATGAGAAACATCAAGCAGCTGCACACCCACCACTGGGGATGTGTCCACAACCAAGGTACATGCCCTTGATTGGAATTGAACCTGGGGCCCTTCAGTCTGCAGGCCGACGTTTTATTCACTGAGCCAAACCAGTTAGGGCTAGATTTTTAATTGATTTTTAGAGAGGAAAAGAGAAACATCAATGTATCACACCTATCAGCTGCCTCCTACTGGGGCAGGCATGTGGTCTTGACCGAAAATTGAATCTGGGACCCTTCAGTCTGCAGGTTGACGTTCTATCCACTGGGCCAAACCAGCTAGGGCAGGAATATTCATTTTTATAGTGACCCATAAGAGAAGGCAATGTATAGCCCAAATAAATGAAGACTGTCCAAGTATCGGACATTATTTTCATTCAAAGGAGGCTTGAATCCTATCCAAATTAGTCCTAGCCAGATTCTTAAAGTCACAAATGAGCCAGGGGAGATAAAAACTAGAAAAATCAACCAAACAAACAAAATTAGCCAAGAAAGGTAGGACATTTTATTTTACATACAAAAAGGGTGCAAACTGAGTCCTTTCCTCCCCAAATTGGGGAAGAGGTATACTTAAAGATCACATTTGTGTTTTCCATGGTGCCCTAGGAAATGGGCTACTTTGAGATAACTTATCAAGACCCATTTTCCCATTTTCTCCAAAGAAGGCTACTTCCTCTACAGAGGAGGTTTTCCTAATGATGTTACAAATCTCTCTTCTGGAGGAATAATTTCAAATATACTTGAAACTGACATTCATGTTTAAAAATACTACAAGTTTCATTTTCACAGCTGAGCTTTGTGACCAGTGCCAGGGTTTATGAAACAGTACACATCTAAAACAATAGGTAAGAGAGAGAGAAAGAGAGAGAGAGAGAGAGAGAGAGAGAGAGAGAGAGAGAGAGAGAGAGAAGGCATTTAACAATGATCAGACACATCCACACATCAATTAAAACCGATTTCCACAACTGATTTATACATTATCTAGTCTCAAAAAAATTGCAATCAACATCCCAATATCTTTGTAAAAGTACAATGGGCAAAGATGAATGAAACAAACAGGGCAAAGATGAATGAAACAAACAAAATAATAATAAATTAGAGCACGTATTCAAAATGGGCATTGATGAATCAACATTATTTTCCATTGGGGAGGGCTTATAATATTTTTTGGTTTCTATATCTTTTCTGCTCTTTATTCTTCTGCTTGATAAATGGGGCTCATTCCCAGAACCAGCTTGCTATGACACTAATTAGAGAAGTTCACTTGTTACTTGTTTACTTACAAGGATATTCACAACACATGATCCCTGCAGCCTGGGCTGAGTTTTTATGGAAGTGAAATGCACACAAATGAGCACACAGACACAAGCATACAAATGCAACCACACACAACCATCCATAGATATATTTTCCTCCAAAGAAATGGCTCATCTTTCCTGAGACATTCCTAACAAATTGATAAGCCTCTTAAAAAAAACTTTCGGCACAAGGGCTGGCCTGGGATTTGGTCTGGAGCTCATGAAGAGGAACACTGAAAAGGTGTCAGCTGCCCTGAGAGAGGAGTGTGTGGGGAAGGGACACTCAGGACAGCTGTCCTCTCGTGTGTGTTACTGGGATGTCTGCATTGCATCCCCTTTACTACCATGGATAGCCCTCTGAGCTAGACTTTGAAGATGGTGATGGCACTGGAAAGATGATTGTGAGAAGAAGGAAACTAATAAAATAAATTGTCCACCAAACTGAGGTTTCTGAATAACATCAAGTTTGGTAATCATACTAGAAATATATGGAGTTCATTTTTTTCCTTTGTAAGCTGATCTACAAATACTGGAGTGGACTTCCTGGTTGCTTTTTGAGGAAATATGTCAACTACTACTGTCTATATCCAGGGAATCTACTTACTATTTTGAATACAATGAAGAAACCTACTCTTTTTCACTTAGTCACCTACAAAAGGAGTTAGGGCAAACATGTTAAGACTGCTTGATTGATGAGACTTCCAAGATTTGTGTCTAAAAAAATTGCTCAAAACTCGGCAAACTCTCAGAAGGGCCAAGGCTTCCTCTTGTTCATATACATCCATCCACCAAAAAATAAAAATCCCACAAGAAAACAAAACCTTGGAAATCCCATTTTGATTCCTACCAGTCCACTATGGGAAGACTGAGAGTCCCTGCCCATCAACCTCTAGAAGGGATTTCTGGTGTCAGCAAAAGCAAAAACCCGAGACAAGTGCCTGTTATTTACATGGCCAATCCAGATGGTGTGCCTAGTTATCCTGGCTCCCTAAGGGTTTCTGGAATTTGCCCACCTTGGGATAATGGCAGGGATGGTGGCAGTGAACTGGCAAAAGCAATGTTGGCTATATGGTGCTGCAAACTTCTACCCAGTCTGAGAAACTCTAGCCCTGGTGTGACATGAGAATAATGTCAGGGCAACTCACTGGGAATGGAAAACAGGTTTAAAGGTGAATATGGAAGAGGTGACTGGGACACAAGAGGCATGTGGACGGAGGAGAGTTGCATCAGAAGAACAATCAAGTTCTTTTGAGAAGATGCTTCCTAGGCTGCCATGGAAGTACTTATTTTTGAAAAATGCATGCTCACTGGGAGGGGTACAGAGTTATATCTTTTGCATAAAAAGTTAAGGCTATGATCCGTAGTAACCACTCTGACATAACATTACCATCACTGCATATTTCTAACATTGAAAGTGATTACTAACACTGAGAATCGACACTGAACATGTACTACCAGTGTACATTTCCAGTGCACCGAGATGGAAGTTACTTTAGAGGCAGTGGACACCTCTTCTGGCTAATGTAGGGGCTGTTTCTATGTAGTTGGAGTTCACTGAGATTAACAGGCATTCAGCACTTCTACAGCAAACCCCGGGATCCTGCTGTCTCCTATTGCCTGCATTCCAAAGCAAAATGGAGCTTTAATTGGAGCCCAACCTAGTCACCTGACTTGTACCTCTACCTCCTAGATCTTGTTTACTCCTAGACAGACCCAAAATAGCAGGCGAGTGTTAAGGCAGTCCTGAAAGCACACTGCTCTGGCACACTCTGCCCACTCCTGCAGAGCTGTCTGGAGTGAGATCACTGGGAAACGCCAAGGTGGGTAGAATAAATAATCAACTCTTACTTGCTTAGACTTTGCAGACACAAGTCATGCTCTGATTACAAGGGAAGAATCCTTTATGCCTATCCTGCTAGCCTCAATCTGCTCAGGATGCAATGCCTGAAGGTGTGCAGGGCTTAGAACTCGATATGGTATAATATGGATTTTGTATGAACAGATGTTAGTACTTAATGCTAATTCAGAAACAATCGCATCAATTCCAAAGGAACTGGCATCATGGCTGTGAAACGAAGAAATCTCAAAAACTACAGAGCAAGTGGATTTGGGTAGGTGGTGGGCGAAGGGAGTGCCCAACCCCAAAGACCTGACTGAGGCATACAGCTAAGCAACTATAGCAACAGAGCGGAGGAGGGAGCCCGGATGTGTTGTTGGGGATAGAACTGATGGCTAAAAAGTACTCATCTAAAAAAAAATTTTTTTTTTAAAGAAAATCACAGTTTCTCAGGAGTGTGTGACTGCCTTGCAGTGCCAATGGTCCTGGAAGGATCACCATTGCCCTGCATGCCAGAGGGGCCTGAGGCCTTCATCTTTGTTATAAAAATCAAATATCTAACAAGAGATTTATGGAGGACAGAGTGAAAACAATGCATTAGGAAGGCCCCTCTCACCCCCAAAACTTGCTCAGATTCAATCCCTCAAGAGCTAGCCTTAAAAAAAAAAATTAAGATCAAGAAAATCACAAACCCAGCTGCAAGGGGGCTTGCCCTGCAGCCAAGCTGGTCACTTGCTTTCTTTGTGGAAGCAGGGGGTGGGGAGGCACTTAGGGTATGGAGTGCCAAGAGGCTCCAGGCTCTGCCACCCTTTCTCCTTGCTCTCCCGTGAGAGGCAAGGCTTTTTCCATACAGAAAATTACAGTTGCCCAAACACCAACTGAGAAACTATGTAAGTTCCAGTGATTACACCTTAACCACTAGATAATGTCAAGGAAACAAATCCCAATATTTGAAATCCTTGTGGGGAAGGGGTGTGGTACTGTGTCTCCCAGCCACTGTTTTGTATGCAGGGGAATTTCTTCGAAAAGAAATGGAAGATTACAATCTTTATATAAGCTAAGCAGGTTTGAAGCCAGGGGGATGGTATTCCTGGCAAGGCCTGATGGAACAGAGGAAGCCCCATAATTCTGTTTCATGCTACTACTATTTCTGTTCCAGTCATCAAGGGACTTGTCAGGAAATGCCAACTACCAGAAAGTATCCCACACCCTCCAATCCAAAAGACAGCCCTACACCGCAAGTCAGGGGCAATGACTTCTGTTCCCCAAACCACCGAAATAAGTCATCAGTCATTGCCTTCCATGCTTAGCTATCTCTACTCTCAAACAGAAGACCTCGTTCCCTGATGTAAACAACCTCTTCTCCTCTATGACGTCTGCAACAAGAGGTCACTGTTTGGCTAAGCCACTGAACTCAAATGAAAACTGAGCAGGAGAAGTTGAACTATGTATTAATACTTTTTTAAAGCAATGAATGAGGAACTGAGACTCTTCATGGCAGCATGTCGTGTGACTACACCATGGGGACTAGCTGGGTGGCGGAGAGCACACTGGGGAGAACAAGCTCCAGATGCATGGCCATCTTATTTGGAAGGAGTCTATGTGTAATTGAGAAGATAATTTCAGAGCTTTCATTTCAGTCTCCTTTCCCCTGGAATTCTCCAGCACCAATTAATCTCACCCTCCTGCTACTCCAGCCCCATGTACTGAGTCCTAAGCCTGCTGCTGTGGACCTGCCAGGAGAAAATCTGCAGGTGCTTGGTTTCTGATAAGGCAGGCCAGCCCACATGTCTAACTCAGCTGTTGGGGCAGACAGTACATATCAGTTTTATTTCCTGGCCCTATGATGCCAAATCCTGAGTTTCCTTTGGCAGTTGGAAGGCAGGTTCATTTTCCTCCTCTTTTTGTCCACTAGTGGTAATATGGTGTAGCTGTTTCATCACTAATTTTGTTCCCCAAAATTGGTAAGGAAGTCACATGGCTATCTAGTTGGAAGTCCCTGGCAGTGGAGGAAACAGTTTGTTTGTTTTTAAAGTTATCTCCTTCTCTAGGATGAAATATCTCCTGGTCATGGTCTGGCTTGGCTGGCTCATCCCATGTGTCGTAGAGGTTAGGTTGTCCAAACTGCAGGCGGATAAGGTCAAGAGGCTCTGGTAGGACATTCTTCAGTAGCTGAGAAGATGAATGAAAATTCAAGTATGTTTCTTTGCCAACCTGAGTGTTTACTCAGAATGACATAGAGTTTGGCTTCTTCTCTTCTGGGTGCTGCTGACCCAACTCTTTCCATTGAGATGTCCTCTGGACCCATGTTCTCTCTGAATGGCTTGGCTGGCCCCATCCCCCTCAAAACAGAAAATAAGTAAAACTCCCAATATAACCAGACACAATATGCATCTGCCATGTTTTTTGTTAAAAAACAAACACAAAAAAACCCCAATAAACTAAAAGTGCAATAAAGTCAGTTTTTTTCCATTGTTCAGAACAATTTGCATTGTTCTTCTACTGACTGGAGAATAGAGTTCACTTGTCAAGAAAGCTAAGAACGCCAACACATGGGGACAGTAGACTGCAGATTTCTCACAGTTTGTGTCCTACAGTGTAACCTCACAAGAGGGAGGGAGGGAGTAAACTGTACCCCATGGCCAGCTGAGGATGGAGGCTGGGCAGGCACAGAGGAAGAGGGAGCCAGATATCCCTGGAAGGTGGAGAAAGTTCTTCTCCAGCTCAGGCCTGCCATCTTCCTCCTACCTTCTTGGCCGCAAGCCCAGCTTCTAGAGTTCCTTCGGCAAAGCCTTCAACTCACTAGCTTTAGTGCTGGAGAGGATTGAGGGCGGGGCAAGGACCAGGAGTAAAGTAAGGGAGGGAAAGAATAGTAGTCCTTGAGTTTTTGTGAATGACACCTTCACTGTAAACAATAGGAAGGAGAGTCAACCAAGTGGCCCCACGGGCAAGCAGTGGAGGAGCAGCAGCTCTGGGACCTGCTCAGAGCCTCAGGCAGGTGGGGACAGACACTGACCCACTGGGCCCTGGCTGCCCACACTGGCTCCTTCTGGGGCATCTCTTTTCTTCTTTTTGGTTTGGATCTCCACCATCCCCTGCAGAGGAGTCCTTTCCAATGAGAAATGGCAGGAGCTGCAGGTGCAATCGAGTCAGAGTCCCCAGGACCTGAGGACTCCTGGGAGGCACTGGTCACTTATGGCGCTGAGCAGTCTTCTTCCTTTTCCTCTTAAAGAAACAGCAGCACCTGGAGCACAAGGAACATTGCAAGTCAGTTTGAGCGGCTGCAGCTTCCAAGAGCCTCTGCTTCCTGCAGGGAGTGGAAGTCCCTCCCTGGCACCCACCCACAGGGCCACCCATCATCTACAGTGCACATCCTGGAGGCAGTAGGCAGTGTCTTCCAGGAAAGCCAAGGCAAGTAGCTGCTTCACTTCAATCTGCAGCTACCAAAATGCCACAGGCATGGCCAAAACAAGCATTTTTAGAAAAAAAAAAACAACACCCAACCCAGATGCCTCATCTTTCTGGAGAACCAAGGCTGGGGGGCTCAAGTCTGCATAAAAATAGGCTGCACTGACTGCCCCTTGATATAGAGCACAAAATTATTTAATGCAACTTCAGTGATCAGGAGGTATGGAGGCTAAATTAAGGCAAACAAAAAACAAACCCCCAAAGTATGATAGTTGGAACTCTAGGAGGATCTTGCAATGTTACCAATGAAGGAATAAGGATTTTTTATTCCCATCCCAGCCCCCACCCAGCTACTTGCAGTAAGCAGGAGAAGCCCTGATTCTAATAAGAACTGGGAGCCCAGCTATCATGACTGGAATCAGCACAGTGCACTCTTCATTCAGAGATCCATGCCACCGACCAGGAGCTGATCATCAGGGGGCGTCTGGTGGGAGGTCTTCAGCTTAGCTTCCAGACACCGCTGCTGCTGTGCCAGACTGGGTTACAGGACCGACCTGACTAGGGTGGTGATTGGTCCTGTTCCTTCATGAGCCCTCCCAGTGCTGCCTCCTGGGCAACAGCCACAGCCCTGGCACATCCCTAAGCGTGAGTATCCTCTCCTTACTCCTGCCTTTGGAATAGGAAGCACCTCTTGTTCAGGTAGTGACTAATCCAGAAGGGAGTGACGAGGGCTGTGGCATGGCTGGTGCAAAATAAGTCCTTTCTAGGACACTGACACATGGAAAATAAGAAGGTGGCGAATGGCCGAGGTCGGTTTGGCTCAGTGGTAGAGCGTTGGTCTGCGGACTGAAAGGTCCCGGGTTCGATTCCGGCCAAGGGCATGTACATTGGTTGCGGGCACATTCCCCGGTAGGGGGTGTGCAAGAGGCAGCTGGTTGATGTTTCTCTCTCATCGACATTTCTGGCTCTCTATCTCTCCCTTCCTCTCTGTAAAATATCAATAAAATATATTAAAAAAAAAAAAAAGAAGGTGGCGAATGAGTCAAAAGATGCCTGATGATGGCAGAGAGTAACTTTGGAAGTATAACTCGGATTTGCTGGACCCTTGAAAGAAAAGCTTTTCTGACAAAACTATCTTTGAGTTGTTTGCTTATCCTTCCAGACTTAATGCCAGGAATATTCATATAAAAATGAACTGTTGCTTACTTCCTAAACCCCCGTTTACCACTTTAGTTAAGATTCTCTCCTTTTCAGCCAGACCCCTTTGTATTTAAATTGAACATTTCTTAGATTGTTAAAATAGGCATTTAAACAGACAATAATGGGCTTTATAATCTGAATGACTTGGATTTTGGAAATGAGAGCACCTTAAGTTCTTAAGATTTTTTAAGAGTATTAATGTCATTTGTAAAGTACTATTAACAGGTATGAATACAATTACTAAACAAAGTGCTATGTGTATTTGGAGACTGAATATATTCCTTTAAATTAAAATGAGCAACACTGTTTAAAACAGCCATCAATGGCATCCCTGAGGAAGGAATCAAGAAAATGAATCCATGTGACAGCCCCCACCCAGCCAGTACACATATGCTTTAGAAAAAAGACATTTTCCAAGATGAATGTCATGAGATTAATATTAAACAAGGCAAATTGAATCTCATGGGAACACCAATATTTCAATATATTTACCAGTTCCCTATTAACCATGACTTTCAGAGGTATCACTAATATTTAAGCCAATCTCTATTCTTATTCCTTTTAGAGGATGTTAAGATGATGATTTTGTGTTTTTAAGCAAAAGCAATCATAAAAAAGTTTGAAATATTGTTTTAGTCCATTTCAAGTGACGGGACTTTTCTTTTACCTCCTCCAAAGCAAGTCATAAAAACTGTCTGTTTATAAGTGTATCATAACCTGCTGTGCAACACTGTTCACCTGATTGGAGAAGAGTGTGAACTGTGGTTTAGAGCCCCAGAATAATTTTTGCTGGTTACTGTAGTTAAAGCTTAAGCAGTTGCAGAAGCTTTTAATAATTCTACCCACAAGGAAACAGACCCTACAATCTGCTCAACTCTTTGGTTTCTGTAGTAACTACCGGCAATAGAGCCCATTAAACTTGGTCAAATCCAGATCAAACACAGATTGACATCATTCAGATATCTTACTATCAGAAGAGAATGAAGGCGAGGAATGAACCCTTCTTGGGACTTAGGTTTGCTTCCAGTTGATTCTTTGATTGGATAATCAGAAAATCTTAACTTGCTAGAGTGAAACATGTGGAGTGAAAGTCGATCCATTCTCTATATTCACATGACACCAAGTGCTCTTCCCCCAGGCCTCTGAGCCACTTATTTTGCCTTTTCTCTGAGCCCTCCACGTGCTCACAGAAAGGCTGCCTCCTGACGACAGCCACAGCCTTGGCACATCCCTGAGCTGACGTATTCCCTCCTTCTCCTGCCTTTGGAATAGGGAACACCTCTTGCTCAGGTAGTGACTGGTCCAGAGGGGGGTGATGAGAGCTGTGGCATGGCCAGTGCAAAATATATGTTATCTTACTATGTCCTGGTCTCTCCCTTCACCTACTCCTTTGCTATGCTTCTCGTGCTTGTCCTTGCTGTACTTGTACACTCTTGCCTTGCTCTAATAGCTGGCTCAGGTCCCACAGTGTCCATGAAGTCTTCCCTGACCATCCTGTCCACAGGGACCTCTCAAGGGACAATGACATAAGTACCTTTGATGTCTTTCATCAAGGACAATGATGAAAGAACCAGTTGTCCTTTCAAGTATGTATGTCTTATCTCTCTAGAGCAGCCGTGGGCAAACTATGGCCCTCAGGCTGAATCCGGCCCGTTCAGCTGTTCTATCAGGCCCCGGAGCTGAAAGAGGGGAGAGTTCTCTTGCTTTCCCCTCCGCTCCTTCACCAGCAGCCCAAGATGAGAGTGCCAGCATGGTCAGGTTGCTTTTGTTCCGGCCCTCCGGTCCAGTTTAAGAACCCATTGTGGCCCTCGAGTCAAAAAGTTTGCCCACCCCTGCTCTAGAGAGATGGTTCCTAAGCCCTTTGGGGAAGGCCTTGGGACCTCCTAGAGTTCCAAGCACTGAGTTGGATGAGCACCTAGTAGGCCTTATATTTGCAGTCAGAATCACATGACTGATATCTCACAGAGAAAAATAGACCACAGCACTGTCAGATCACACAAACTTACGTTTGCTAAATAAACAGGCCCAATGTACTCCTCTAAGACTGCAAATTCTATCTTCATAAAACCCAGTTGTTACCTTTAATACATCCCTAACCCTGGGAAACCCTGTAGGCCACTTTCATAGGGTTCAGAAAACAATGCTCAACTCAGTCACAGAAGACAAATAGAAACAAGGTAGTCATAGAGGCCAGCAGGCCATTACCACCACACAGAATACGATCCCAGGCATGCAGACAATGTGGGAGAGTACCATTCCAGACTGCAAGAAACCACCTAGTTCAGGAGGAGCTGGAGGGTCACAGGCAGTGTCCAGGAAGAAAGCTGGGGAGGGGGCTCTGTCTTATAGCAAGAATGCGCCTCACCAAACATGGATGGATTCTTTAGGGTTTCCCTTCCTATACACCTCATGTTGTTCCTAAGAATGCATTTGAGGAACCTGGAAAAGAGGCTCCAATATCTCATTGGCCACGTCAGCCCCTGGCCCACTATACTCTCTTATAGGAAGAGAGGACAACAAAAAAGGAAAAAAGGACAATAAACAAACAAACAAAAATAAACCAAAATAACAATGACAAAATATCCATCTCTTCCCCATGGAGCTCTCTTTTTTTTTAGAGACACATATTCTACGATGGAAGAACCAGCTGAACAAAAAAGAGAAGTCACAGATTTTTCCAAAGTAGTTGATTTCCAGGTAGAGACCATGCTGCAGAATGTGAGATTATCTAGCAACAATTGTCCTTGGAGTTGTGAAGAATAATATTAAATAACTGACATAGTAACTTTATCTTCCTACCTCTGTCCCTCTCTGAATGATAACATCTGGGTGTATTAATTTGAGAAAAAAATTCATTCAATTAAAAGTAAAGAGTGATTTTGAATACTGTGGGATAGATATTGATTTGACAGGAGGAGGCAGCAATTAGGTGGGTTGGAAAGGAAAGAAGGAATAGATTAATTCCTAGATACAGGTTTGCCCCATCCCCACCTTGTGGATCTAGTTCCCAGTCTGGGTGGTTATGGCAAAGGTGGCATATGGAAGCCATTCAGTGTTCTTAAGGCATTTTGTTTGGCTTTGCCAATCCAGCCCAGTCTGGTCCGCTCCCCTAGCATGTGGACTGGAGAGAGGGACTCACCACAGGTTGAGCATTTTCAGGCAGCTACAGAGTGTGTAAAGAGAAAAACACAGAAAGGAAGAGAGAGAAAGAGATATTAGTCCACAGACGTGAGATGGAAGCGACTCCCTGTGAGCCATGCAAACATGCAGTCTGTTGTGTCTGTGCTTAGTTGCCTCCTCTGTCAAGGTAGGCCCAGGCCACTTGGTCCCACACTAGAGTGGAGGGGGCAGGTGCCTGACAGAAGCATCACGATGGGAGCTGGATCTCAGTGCGGGGTAAAACAAAACAGAAAGAGAGTTGATGAGAGGTAAAACTAAACAGTGGGCTTTCCTGGGCATGTTCCAGGAAGGTAACAGAGCAAATGATCCTGCTCGTAAGAGTTCAATCGAGCACCAAAGCCAAGCCAAATGATTCCCACATGAAGTCTTAGTGTGCAATTGTTAAGCTAACCTCCCAACTATTCTGAGGCTTTTACAAATCTAAATGCCTGACCAAAACAGTCAGCAGTTAGCTCTTCTTCTCAAGGGGAAAACAGGCTTAAGAGATACTTTATTTTATTAGGAGAGGACTGAGTGAGGAGGATCATTGTTCTGGAATAAGGTATAACTGCAGAGAAGGGCCTATATCTCATCCTTATTAATTTTCAGGAGAAATGAGGCCCGTATTTGCTAATTTACAGCAGAAATCAGTGGATAACCAAAAATTTCAGCATCTTACTGTTACAAAAGTCAACCAAAAAGCTGCCTTGCCTCACTACCCTTCTAATCATACTCAAGCCAGGGCACGTTCCTGTAGCTAGCAAAAAGGGACGTTAAATGTTCATTTGTACATGGAACAAAAACTAAGACAATCTAAGTTCTCTCCTCCTTTATACAAAACAAGCTGGGCGAGGAACCCCAAACTAAAAGCTTGGAAGGGAAGGATTCACATAGTCTCCCCAGTACCCTCGTAGAATCTCAATATAGGCTACATCCTCTTTTTTCCACAATAGGCTGCAGGGACAAATGGCATCACAGCTGCCTGCTTGGGACGCCTTGTGCTTCTCTAGCTGTGACCTATTCCCGTGAAAATGATCAAGCAGGTGGACACATGGCTTGTTGGTCTTAGCTCCCCCCACCTACCCCTACACACACACACACACACACACACACACACAAGACCAAGAAGAAAAACATATGGCTTTGCCCTGAAAGTTCACTGGGCAAGATGGATTGATAGCTCATGAAATCACTAGGGGAATCAGCACACAAAAATGCCTTAAACTATAAGCTTTTGGATGGCAATTGTTAAATACAATTGCTCCCCTCTTGTTTCCCCTCCTTTAAGACCCAAACCTGAAACTGGTAGCAAAGAGGCACAATGGTTCTTTTTTGCTAAATGGGGGGATGTTAAGCTCTCTTCACATTCTAGAGTTTAGATTACACCAGAACAGAATACACCAAATTGGAATCTTTGTGAATGACCCCCTATCTTACATACAGGACACATACACACACACACACACATACACAATTAGTGTATACATTTACTGAAATGAAATGAATGGGTTCAAAGATAAACCTGTATAGGGCACATTGTAAGGTTAAAGCCCATTCTACCTTGATATTCAATGTATGTTATTAAAAGCAGAGCTAAATTTCTAGTCTTCAAAATAACAGCCACGGCAGTGAGGTGGGGGTGGGAATAGGTACAGCCATCTTTCAAGCCCAGACAATGCTTGAATCAGACCACACCTATTGCAGTGGTTCCTAAACCTGACTAAACATTTAGATCACCTAGACTTTACAAATTCCTAATACTCGGGCCATATTCCAGATACCGGTAAATTAAATCAGAATCTCTAGGGCAAAGATTCAGACATTTGTATTTTCTACCAAGTTCCAGGTGACTCCAAAGTGCACCCAAGGCTGAAAACCCATAGGGAAGGAGTAACACACTGTTTACTTAGGAGAAGAAAGTTCTGTCATGAAAACTGAAAAACTGTGAATATCATTAACATCTCCAAAGTCCCTGAAAATGGGGAGCATGTTTCCTTACTAAAATAGTCTCTTCCTGGCATTAGAAACTCCCCTGCCCTCCTATGTATGTAGCAGGGCCTTGCATTAAGCAGGAGAGGAGCACCGGAAGCTGCCCACAGTCAGTAGGGACTCGACAGGAGACAGTTTAAGTCATCCGCACTTGCTTTTTATCTACTGGGTAGGAATCCTCAAGACCTGGTTTTCTAAGAAAAGGATCTCCTGGAAGCAAAGTGAGCCAAGCATGTAGATGGGGCAACAGAGGATTGGGCAGGAGGGACCACCATGTAAAGTGCATCTGGAAGGAAGAAGAATGCAGGTCTTGGAGGCTCTAGAGACCACTTAGGATGCAAAATCACCATAAATAAGCAGGACACTGGGGTAGCCTGAATGTTCTCAAAGGATTTACAAGAAAAATTATCCACATCAGGCTTGGCAGCATTAACTGATTTGTAAAGGACTTCTCTCTTCCTACCTCATGTCTTCTTGAAGGTTAAACCTACATTTGAATTTGGGATGGGGCAAAAAGGGAAAGAAGTGATAGAAATGCTTCTTTTGTTGTAGAATCAGCAGTTATTTCACTTTCCACCCCATACTCTAAAAGTTTAAACACAGACCATGCAGAGAGCACCGAGGGCTGGTGGTATGGACAGGGCAAGACATTTACATGCAAGAGCATCAGAAAAAGAGGTGGGGGCGATCTCCTCACCCTTTTGGGATTAGTGTGATTTCCTTTCCTTCTCAAGATCCTTCACTCATAGCTACAGAGACTATTTTCCTTGCCTGATTTATCTGAGTCTCTCTGAATCCAGAATCATTTAAGTGAGAACAAAATGGCCCTGAAACCCTTGCTCCAGGATTATATATGCAGAATGGTTAGCCAAGAACCCGAAGTTTCATGCTGTTCAGCATAGCCTATGGTTGAGATAAACAGATTTTTCTGTGTCCTATAGGGAGTAAGAAGACCCAGGGCACCAAGAGGCTCATGACTTCTATCTATTATAGGTGTTCTATCATGATTCTTTTAGTTCACTATGTCTTTTGCCTCATGTGGACTACAGAAATGTGACTGTCTTCCGGAAATCACAACTAAAGAAGGGCAGCAGCAGCCTTATAATACCATGCAAAAATAAAATGGTCAAAAGAAGAAAGCTAAGGACACAAGCATGAGGATTTCAGTCTGAGATGAGCAGCACACAGAGGAAGAGACAGGTAAAAGATTTCTCAATCTATGACTCAAGAGCCCCCTTGAAAGATGAACATACTTAGCTTCCTCCATTACTTCCACCTCAGCGTGAGCTGTGATTGGTGCATTGGAGTGGGCTCCTGTGGGGTCATCGACATTCAGCTCTCCATTGGTTGAGCTAACCACCTGAAACAGAAAGACATGTCGATTGTGACAGACACCATGACAATAGGAGCCTCCTGCCAGTGCCAGAGAGTCACTAAGGGAGATCTGGACTCTTGCTTAGGTACTAGTCAAGCAGTGTCTGGAATGTTCATTTTCCTGGGTTGAGGGGCAATTGTTCTAAGTTAGGAAAGGTTCCCAGATCTTATCATGTGAGAACACAAAATTCAATGATGTACACATACAATTATGATAACTTCCAACTGAATGCCTATTGTGTCAAGGACTCTACTAGAGTGTGTGTGTGTGTGTGTGTGTGTGTGTCTTATGTATGTGTAAATTTAATCCCCACAAAAATCCTATGCAATAAATCATATTACTCTCTTTAATTCTACTCCTAACTTATTATGCTTTAATTATATATAGACTCAGTGATGATGTTAAAAAATTCTACAAGGGAGATCAACAGTGGGCATCAGAAACTATAAGCAATCACACTTTCCTTCAGAAATTTCTTCATGGCTTTGACCATCAGTTTGAAGTTACTCAAATAACAAGACTGCCACGTCCACGTCCTCTCTGGTCAGAGGGCAGACGGTAAGGAAACTTTCCCTCGGAAGACCAGTCTTATTTCAACAACCTTTATTTCAGGTTCAGTGTCATCCCAGGTCTCACTGATGGTCCCCGAATTGTAACTGAAGGCTCTCACTCCTGTCATCTGGTTAATGTGGACCCGATCAGGCTTCTCTTGCTTGTGCGGTTGCTTCTGTCACCTGGTTTCATTTCCAGCACATGATTCCTGTTTATGTGGGTGCTGGGGAGTGGAAAAAGGGACCCCGCTGCACAAACCACTCTGTTGTTAAACATCTTGGCTGAAATATGGGAGAGAACCACAAAATAGAATAAATGGTTCGGATATCATATGCCTTTGGGTAAGTAACTTCATTTACTTGACACTGTTTCTTACAGTTTGATGTGAGAATTATACAAGAAAATGTATAAGACAGTGTCTGATTAATACCTGGTGCACAATAATGGAGGCAGCATAACGAAGTAAAAAGAAATGGGCTCTAGACTTAGTCACTTTGGGTTCGAACCCTAGCTCCACCACTTACTTGCTGTGGGTCCTTGGGCAAGATCCTCAATCTTTCTGTGCCTGAGCTTCCTAATCTGTAAAATGGGGAAACAATGCTGCTTACCTAATTGAGTTACTGTGTAGACAATCCACAGAAAGTGCTTAGCCCAGTGCCATGGTACATAGCAATGGTTCAATAGATATTCATATTACTGTTATTCTCCCTTTATAAATGTTTATTCTTATCTCCCTCTACCTCTGGGGTCCTTACCAGCAATTAACTCGTAAAAATTTCCTACATAGTCATAAAGAGGAAGGTGGGAAGTGGGAGTCTTTAGGGTATTTATTCAAAGGAAAAAGAGCAGACAAGGTGAATACTACTTATTAGTAGTCTATGCCCAACATTATGACTAAATCAACAATATTTATTGTCACTAATAAGACATGGTTTAAAAAAAATAAAACAATGTTGTACAGTTAAAGAAACCTATAACATTAAATTTGGACTTACTGATGCATCTCAGAGGAAAGGGAGTAGAGGGGAGGGCAGGAAGAGATTAACCAAAGATCTTAAATGCATACTAGAGGCCCAGTGCACAGATTTGTGTACTGGTGGGGTCTCTCGGCCTGGTCTGCACCCTCTCACAATTCGGGATCCCTCAGGGGATGTCAGAGAGCCAGTTTTGATCCCACAGGCCAGGTTGAGGGACCCTAATAGTATACAAATCCATGCACAGGGCCTCTAGTTATATAATAAATACTATATAACATTATCTATGTAGTATTCTTGCAAAAAAAAAAGTTTTATCTGAATCTAAGTATGATGAAAACAAATTGACAAGTCCAAAATGTGGGACCATTCTATAGGACAAAAAGACTGGACACTCCAAAAAAAAGATGTTTTTTTCTTTTTTCTTAAGATGGATGACTGTTACAGATTTAAAGAGATTAAGAATTCAGAAACCAAGCAATTAAAAGAGACTGAAGAGGCTTAACAGCCCTGACTGGTTTGGCTCAGTGGATAGAGCGTTGGCCTGCAGACTGAAGGGTCCCGGTTTTGATTCTGGTCAAGGGCATGTACTTTGGTTGCAGGCACATCCCTAGTAGGGTGTACAAGAGGCAGCTGATCGATGTTTCTCTCTCATCAATGTTTCTAGCTCTTTATCCCTCTCCATTCCTCTGTGTAAAAAAATCAATTATATATATATGTGTGTGTGTGTGTGTGTGTGTGTGTGTGTGTGTATGTATATATATATATATTTTTAAAGAGGCATAACAACCAAATGCAATGTACAAACCTTGATGAAATCTGAAACACAGTAAAATTAATTTTGGGGACAACTGGGGGAAATGTGACGTACTATACAGTAGATATTACAGAATTATTATTAATTTTCTTGGATATAAAATAGTGTTACTGGTTACACAAGAGAATGTTTCTGTTCTTAGGAGATGTAGGCTGAAGTATTCTGAGATTAAGTGTAATGACTACATTTAAATAATTTAGTGAACACTCCCCCTGCCTCCCTCAATCCCTCTTACAGAATTAAAGCAAATATGACAAAATCTTAATCATTTGTTAATCTAGGTTAAGGACATAAACGCAATCAAAGGGAGAGATTATCCTCACTTTACAGGCTAGATAGTTGTCTGTATCAATGAGAACCTGGTCTAAAATGAATCAGGTACAAGTGGGAACCTTAATACCAGTTGTCCAGCTTTAAACTTAATTGCACTTTGGGAATCAATCTGGGCCTCAGAGCATCCACAAAATTATTTCAGGATGGAGCTACAGTTTGTTAAACCACTAAACTGCTGCCTGTATGTGCAGTGGAAAAAACACTAGTGTAGGTGACCGAAGAGCTGGATTCCAGGCTTAGCCCTACCAAACATCCTCTGCGAGCCTTGCTTTTTAACTGTTAGATATGATCAGTAACGTTGGTCCTATCAACTTCATAATTACTAAGCTAAGCACAATGATACTGAGCAAAAACAATTTGAAAAATTGTAAATAACCTTTGAATATAATAAATTATTAGTATTTTAAACAATATCATTTTTATATTTTTTCTATTGAATTTTTAAGTAAACTATCTTTTTTTTTTTTAAATGTGGATTTTTTGGTGGTGGTTGTTTGTTGTTGTTTAATCCTTATCTGAGGATATTTTTCCATCAAATTTTAGAGAGAATGGAAGAGAGAGAGAAAGACAGAGAAAAATATCGATCTGAGAAAAACACACCAATTGGCTGCCTCCTGCACAAGTCCCAACCAGGGCCCAGGCTGGTGAGGAGCCTGCAATCAAGGTATGTGCCCAGGAATTGAACCTGGGACCCCCCTTTGTTCTGCAGGTTGATACTCTACCCACTGAGCCAAACTGACTAAGGCTAAAAAAATATATATGTTTTTATTGATTTCAGAGGAAGGGAGAAGGAAAGAGAGAAATGTTAATGATGAGAAATAATCATCAACCAGCTACTTCTTGCATGCTCTCTACTGGGGATTGAGTCCAAAACCCGGCATGTGCCCTAACCAGGAAATTGAAGCAGTGACCTCATGATTCTGGGTCAATGCTCAACCAATGAGCCACATCCACCTGGGCTAAACTTTATTCTATATCTGGAATACTGACATTTATTTTGCTGTAATCACTATTAAAATTAACCCCACATTTCTCTGCCTATATCATACAAGAACAAAGTAATTAATACCTATGGGATTATTCATGAAAGAGACTAAGGTGAAGTACTATTTTGAACTTTAGACCTTAATATTGGTAATATCTCTTTTGGGAGTTTAAAAAATTTGAAGTCAGTCCCCATTTTTCAAAATATTAATGTGAAGAAAAATCAGAGCTGTGTATCAAAGGAAGAAGTGCTTTAACTGATAACTTTTCTTTCTTTCTTTCTTTCTTTTAAAAAAATATTTTATTGATTTTTTTACAGAGAGGAAGGGAGAAGGATAGAAGGTCAGAAACATCGATGAGAGAGAATCATCGATCAGCCGCCTCTTACACACCCCCCACTGGGGATGTGCCCGCAACAAAGGTAGATGCCCTTGACCAGAATCAAACCTGGGACCCTTGAGTCCGCAGGCCGAAGCTCTATCCACTGAGCCAAACTGGTTTCGGCTGATAATCAACTTTTCAATTTCTATTTCTCAAAACTAACATACTTGGTAATTCTCTACTTAGTTTCACTATACAACTAATAAAAGAGTAATAAGCAAATTAACGACCACTCCCCTAATATCCACAAGCCACACCCACCACCCAATCAGAGCAAGTATGCAAATAAATCCAACCAAGATGGCTACGGCCTCAGAGAGCAGTAGGGAGGCTTGGGTTTCCCAGGCAACAGAAGAAGCCAAGCTTTCAGCCTGCTCTTGCCAGTCTAGACCTCCACTCAAGGCTGCAAAGTTTCGATTATAGAAGGTAAACAAATCCAAACAGAAATGGCAGTAGCCACAAAGCTGGAGAGAGCAAGCTAGGGATGCCCCTGGCAATGGAGAAAGCAAAGCTTTCTGCACATCCTGGCCTCCCAGGCCTCTACTTAAGGCTACAAAGTTTCAATTATGGGACTTCATAAGTCCCAATAGAAATGGCTGCTGGGCCGAAACCGGTTTGGCTCAGTGGTAGAGCGTCGGTCTGCGGACTGAGGGGTCCTGGGTTCGATTCCAGTCAAGGGCATGTACACTGGTTGCGGGCACATCCCCGGTTGGGTGTGTGCAGGAGGCAGCTGGTCGATGTTTCTCTCTCATCGACGTTTCTGGCTCTCTCTCTCCCTTCCTCTCTGTAAAATATCAATAAAATAAAATAAATAATAATAAAGAAATGGCTGCTGGCTGTGAAGCAAGTAGGTGGCTTGGCTCCACTCCAGGCAACAAAGTTTCAATTGTAGAAGGTAGATAAATTCCAGATACCAGGGCCTCCACTTGGGTCTCCAGGGGGCATGGCCAGCCTGCAAACCACCACAGGCCCCTCTACCAGGCTGCCCCATGCCCCAAGGGAACCCTCACCCTGATCCGGGACACCCTTCAGGGAAAACCAGCTGGCCCCCACCCATACACCAGGCCTCTATCCTATCTAATGAAAGAGTAATATGCAGATTGACCATCATTCCAACACACAATAGCTGCCCCTATCTGGTCAAAGATCCTGCCCCTATGTGAACACAAGATGGCCACCATGAGATGGCCAGCATGAGAGGGCAGTTGAGAGGGACCAGGCCTGCAAGGGAGGGCAGTTGGGGGTGATCAACCCTGCAGGAGAGGGCAGTTAGGGGTGACCAGGCCAATAGAGGAGGGAAGTTTGGGGCAAACAGGTTGGCAGGGGAGTGGTTAGGGGGTGATCAGGCTGGCAGGCAGAAGCAGTCAGGGGCAATCAGGAAGGCAGGCAGGCAGGCGAGCAGTTGGGAGTCAGCAGTCCTGGATTGTGAGAGGAATGTCGGACTGCCCGTTTAAATGGGCAGTCAGACATCCCTTGAGGGATCCCAGATTGGAGAGGGTTCAGGCTGGGCTGAGGGACACCCTCCTGCTCCCATGCATGAATTTCATACACCAGGCCTCTAGTCTCTAATATTGACCTTAACAAGAAATGTAAATAATTAAAAATTATAAAGATTTGAGCAAAATAAATAATGACTAAATCTTAAATGTCATTCTTAAGTCTCAGGCCCTTCCTTGGTCTCACATATATATAGATATTTCCTATATGTTTTAAACAACTTTAGAATCATCTTTTTGAAAGAGAAAAATATACTGTCTTCTTGAATTTGGGCCTCTACATATGGAAAAGCTATGGAAATGTTAGGAGGATGGGAGCCATAGGAGTCTGGAATGGGAGTGTCCGTATGCTTCATCAGAGCAAACTTCTCAGAGTCCTGCACTCCCTACTGGGTAGGTCATGGTATCTGCAAGTCATCAAGGTTAGGCTAAGCATGATTTTCTGGTATTAGAAACAAATCAACAATAAACATCCTAGAGCTGCACTGTCTAATACAGTAGTTACTAGCCACATGTCACTACTAAAATGTGTCTAATCCTAATTAAGATATTTGCTCTTAAACTACATGCTAGATTTTAAAAACGTAGTTTTAAAAAGGTAAAATATTTCTAATATTTTTAATATTGACTACATGTTGACTTATTTTAGATATACTGGGTTAAATGTATTATTAAAGTTAGTTTCACCGGTTTCTTTTTACATTTTTAAAAAAATATGTTTTTATTGATTTCAGAGATAGAAATCAAAGAGAGAAGGAGAGAAAGAAACATCAGTGATGAGAAAGAATCTTCTATGCCCCCTACTGGGGATAGAGCCTGCAACCTTGGCATGTGCCCTAGACCAGAATTGAACCCAGGACCCTTTAGTCCTCAGGCTGATGCTCTATCCACTGAGCCAAACCAGCTAGGGTTCTTTTTACTTTTTTAATGTAATTACTAGGAAAATTTAAATTACAAAAGTGACTTATATTTCTTTTAACAGTCATGATCTCTAGATTCTACAACATGTATCTTTAGTATCTGTGCATTTCTGAGGGATATATATCTGAAATTGGATTAAGTGGATCACAAAGTTGTAGAGGTTTAAAATTCTAATAAAAACTGATAAATTACTCTACAAAATAGTTGTAATTCACATTTCAACAACGGAAGAATAGGCTATTAAACTTTTTTTGCAAATGTGATAGATAAAACTAATGTGTATATATGTATATATATATTTAATTACATTTTATTTTATCAGAATTATATGAATACACTGTGTAAAGAATCAATTATTTCTATAAGAATCATTAGGAAAAACAGCTGTCTCTTTCCCCCTCCCTTTATAGCTGACTTTTGTTTTTTTACCTATGTATCTCTGAACAACATGCATCTTAATTAATCATTTTGGCATTATATTCACTTTTTCCATTCATCCATTCTCCCATTATAATTTATCCTATAATTTTTTATAATTTATTCTATAATTTTGATTAGTTCAATTGTTAGTGTTTGTGTTATGACTATTAAATGCTATTTGCAACTGGACTATGAAGTATTCCTATATAATTTCTTAATTTCCTTGAAGTTAATTATCTTTTACCAAAATTTTATACATTAGTTGTTAAACACTAATTCTAACCACACTGTCATTTATCTAAACACTTTCAAAATATTCTGACATATTGGTATCCTAGTTGATTCATCTTTTGGTAAAACTGCTCAGAAAGCCTTGTCTGGGACAGGCTATCCCATCCTGGGACCTCCTAACTTTACCATTATCCTGGTGAGTCCCTTCTCTTCTGTGTTAGATCTCTCTCTCTCTTTTTATTTTTTTTTATAATGTTGACTTAAGTGTGAAATACACATCTCAAGTATTTTTATTTACTATTGGCCCAGTGCATGAATTCATGCCCATTGAAAGGAAATTAATTTTAAAAATATTTTAATGTCGTTATTCACCCTTTCTCTATATAGAAGTGTCAACCAAATTTATCATAGAAAATGACAGATCAAAACACACGTGTGATTGGTGCCAGCAAGAACTTTATATGTATCACACATGCACAAGTCAACTTAGCCTTTTATATATTAGAATAAACTTAATTAGACCTGCTTCTGATTTAACTAAACTTTTTCCAGCCCAGGGAAGCACCCAACTTCCCTTTTAGGTAACTGTCAGCAACACAGCAGTAAATATCAACATGAAGCAGATTATTATTATAGATCACACAAGGAGAGCAAAGGGTAAAATATCTAATTACAGCAGTGTTTCACTATATTCGGTGCAGTGAGAAAATCTGAAGTCATTTTCAAATTCCACCATTTCTTACTTCTTTTCAGGCAGGTCAAATTTCTAAGCTTACTAAATCTGTTTTTCGGCTAATGAAAAGTAGGATTCCACTGAGTCTCCTATCTACCTACTCCAGGACTTCCATGAGGATCAAATGAGATGAGGCACAGGAAAACACTTCACAGACATTTGGTTAAAGTGTAAAATGTTTCCACCTGGGTATAAAGCAAGTCGTGTTCCTGGGCTGAAGAAACTGCAAGAAGGTTAGTCACTGATAGGGAGAGGAAGCTGAGCGTTGCTATGTGATGTCATTACCTAGGGCCTACAGTGACCATTTCTGGGCTGGGCTGTGGGCTGCATTTTGTGCCATGGGTAATTTGGTGGGGTGTTGCTCCAGGGTGGCAACAGGGCCTGTGTCCCACTTGGGGGAAGCCACGTGTTGCTTGTGGGCACCAGGTCCATGGTGCTGTTTATTGTTAAATGGCCTGTTGCTAGGAAGTTGAGCGTTGCTACGTGATGTCATTACCCACACCCACAACCACCGTTTCCAGGCTAGGCTGGACTGGGGGGCTGCATTTTGCACCATGGAATCTCAACAGTGTTGGCTGTGATTTGGTGGGCTGTCGCTCCAGGTTGGTGGTGGGGCCTGTGTCCCACTTGGGAGAAGCAAAGTGTTGCTTTGTGGTGCCAGGTCCGCAATGCTGTTTCTCTGTAAATGGCCAGTGGGCATCATGGCAGCTCCTGGTTGAGTGTCTGCCCCCTGGTGGTCAGTGCGCATCATAGCAACTGGTCAGACGAACGGACTCTGAGCATATATTATTAGCCTTTTATATATTTTTTTTTCCTTTTTTTTTTCCCAATCCCCACCTGAGGATATTTTTCCATTGATTTGAGAGACAGTGCAAGAGAGAGAGAAAGACAGAAATATTGATGTGAGAGAAACACATTGATTGATTGCCTCTTGTACACGTCCTGACCAGGACCCAGGCAGGGGAGGAGCCTGAAACCAAGATACCTGCCCTTGACTGGAATTGAACCTGGGACAAACCAACACTCTATTCACTGAGCCAAACCAGCTAGGTCTATGTATATCTCTTGTTTCCTGGATCCCATGTATTTATTCCTCTTCCTTGGTCTACTCACTCATTTTCATAATACACATCCTCATGTAAAATGGGTGCATGAGAAGTAAAATTTTTGAGACCACAAATTTCTGCAAACATCTTTATTCTACACTAGAGGCCCAGTGCATGAAAATTCAAGCACTGGAGTGGGGGGTCTCTCAGCCGGGCCTGCCCCCTCTCAGTCCAGGAGCCCTCAGGGGCAGGAGACGATCCAGTGATCAGGGGAAGGTGACGCTCCCATCACACCTCTGCTGCTGTCACTAACAGCAGTGCAAGCCTCAGCCGGCCCTGGGTGGCTGGGCAGCTGCCATCGGAGGCATGCCTGTGCCTCGGCCAGCCTTGCCATGCGCCTGCCACCCCGGTGGGGCTGAGGGGACTGGGTGCTGCCATCTTTGAGGGTGTGGTGTTCAATTAGCATATTCCCTCCTTATTGGTTGTGGGCACCGCCATCTTTGAGGGTATGACAGTCAATTAGCATATTCTCTTCTTATTGGCTACGGATGCTGCCATCTTTGTGATGGCATGAAGGTCAAATAGCATATTCTCTCTTTATCAAATAGGCTTCCAATCAGACTGAGTACAGAATTCTAGGTTGAAAATATTTTTTCCCTCAGTATTCTAAAGGCATCATTCTTTGGTTTCTAGCTTCCAGTATTGCCATTCAGAAATTTGAAGCTATACTAAATCCTGATCCTTTCTCTGCATATGATTTTCTTTTTCTGGAAGCTTAAAGGATTTCCTCTTTTGTTCTTGGTGTTCTGAAATTTCACAATGATGTATCTTGGTATGGTTCTATCATCTATTTATGATGGGCAACCTGTGGTGCCCTTTTGATCTGGAAATAAGTTTATGAATTCTGGGACGTTGTTTTGTTAATTATTTCCTCCCCTCCACTTTCTCTGTTCTCATTCACTCTGCAACTCACATTATGTAGAAGTTGGACCTTCTAGACTCTCTTTAAATCTTTTATTGTTTTCTACTATTTTCACCTCTCTGTCTCTTTGCTCTACTTTCGGGGAGACTTCCTCACAACATTATCTTCTAAACTATTAAATATAAGTTTTCTGTTTATTATGTTTTTAATTTCCAAGAGCTTTTTTGTTTGCTCTGAGAATATTCTTTTTAAAAATAGCATCCTGGCCTTGCTTCACAATTGCAGTATCTTTTGTTTCTGAGGATATTATAATAAGGTGTATTTTTTTTTGTTTTTTGCTGTTTGCTTTGGTCTCTATCACATTAAAGGCTTTTCCTGAAGTTGGATAATCCTTGATTATCTACTCATATGTAAAAGTGGGAGAGTACAAAGTTAACTGGCACTTTGATCACAGGGTTGGGACTTCTAAAATATGGATCTCACTGCAGAATGACTTGGCTGGGCTATTTCAGTAGAGAAACAGTTTCGTTAAAATGCTCAGATGTTTTCTTTTGGGCTGGTCATATTCCTCAGAAGCCAACACCATCTCCTGCCTGGAAAGTATACACCTGGCTCTCGGCATTCTCAAAGACTCAAAGGGGAAATCAGGCAGTCAATATGCATATATTCATTTAATCTCCATTTTTTATCAGGCTGGTATTCTGTCCCCAGATATGCCTAATACCCCCTAATCCAGAGACCCTTTATTTTGCCTTTTTAAAGAATAAATCTTTGAATAACATAAAAGAATACATATTTGGTCTTTGCTGAGGGAGGAGAAGAGTACCTAGGAATCTCTGGTTTTTAAAACAGACTTTTAACCAGTCTTCATTATATTAGCACATGCCCTCCACACCCACATCCCCCTTACAGAAGGCCAACTTCTGAGCCTTCTGGGGATTCCCCAGTGTAAATAGGTTCTCAGCTTCCTGCTCTCCTGGCACAGGATTCAGTTTTCTTGAGAATCCTAAGCCATTTAATAACTGCCCATCTGCTTTCCAGCTTCTAACATTTAGTTGCTGTTGCCTCCTCTTCAGTTTTCTCCATTTTTAGATGAATTTATGCCTCTAAAAAATGCTTTATCATTCTGTTAGTGTGTTTCAGGAGTAGTGAGAGTATATCTGTGTCTTTAATCCATCATTTTAACCTAAATGTTCCTATGAGGATTTAAGAGGGCCAAAGCTGTCTCCTAATTTCCTGTGTCCTAACTTTAGTGAATCAACTCCATGTAAAAGCATATTCTAGACAACCAAGCCTATCAAGATGCATTTCTATGTGCAAAAGGTTTACCTACCCCTTTATAAGAATTTCTATTTGGTAGCTCTGGGTTCATTTGTGTGCCCTAATTGGTGTATCACTTAATATAAGACAAACATTTTTGTTAAGACTATTAATATAGTGACATAAGAAAAGCTACAGATACAAGTACTTCTTAAGTACTAGAGAGAACAGAAATTCAAAACAGTCTAAATGAAGTTAGAAATAATTCTCCAAGACTACATGTATTCCAGGAGGAAAAATAAATAGCCCAACTGCAAGGGCACCGACTCAGAAATGGCTGACTTGAACTAGTTAACACTCCCAGGTTACGCACTAAGGCACATGTTACCATAGAACGAGCTACATATGCAGTCCTCTACCCCCAAATACTTAATTCTATACATTTCAAGTCTTTACACTTCATCAACTTGACACTAACAAACTTCTACCTTGACCTTATTTTTATGGTTTATCATTAGTGGATCAAAGTTATAGAACTAGTTTAAGCAGAAATCAGTATCAGAAACCATATAAGATATTCCTTAGTCAATGACAATAAACAGCATTCATCTTAACAAGTGACTCTTAAAAGTCCACTTAGGCAGAAAAATCAGTACACACATATTCAGTTACCTATGCAAGCACCCTCAACCTTGCTATAAGTTTCTATTCTAAAGGAACCTGAGTTTCAGAAGCAAGCCAACATTCTACCAGCCAAGCTGGGAAGGCCAGGGAAAGGCAAGAAAGACAGTAAGTACCTGCACTGATCCCCCATGGCGGTCTGCAGCCAAGTGAGACGTCAGGTACGAGGTATTGGTCTGCCGGCTGGGCTGGATTTCCCACTCTCCTCGGCGCTCTGATGATGCAGTCTGCTCAGGCATTAGGAAGCATGAGAGCAAGATAGGGAAGGAAAGGTGAAGCAACAGCAAGCAATAACACAATCAAGTACATTAGTGTTCTTGAGGGTTTGTTTTTGTTTGGGATTTTAAAATAACAACTGCTGCAAAGCAATGGGGAAAAGTTAGCTTGACTACATTCATTTCAGCATAATAAGCCAATACATGACAGTCTATTGACAGTCTAGTTGAACTCACCATTCTCACCCAGTCACAGAAAAAAAGAAAAAAATCACCAGAGAAGGAAAAAATAGATAAATCAAAAGCTTCCCTATTAGTAAAATTTCAGTAGCCACTAAGCAGACCAAATTCAGAATGTTAAAACTTGAACAAAGGAACAATCGTACTTATAAACCATTTCACTGACTAAAGAACAATTAAATAGACAACAGTCAATACAGAAAATTCCTAGCATTAGGAATCAAGATAATATGCCTTTTCTTAAACAGGGAGCCACTACTCTCAACACTAACCTCCATGAGACTTCAACCCAGACAAAATGAGCAGTGACAGGGCTGGAACATGCTTTCTTAGCTAAAAGAATGAACAAAGCATCTCTTTAAAAGCAGGTTCACACGTCAAGAATATAAAATGGTGATGGTGGTGGGGATGGAGGGATAAGGCTACAGTGTTTTCCTGATTCCTTTAGTTAACAGTTTCTAGTCTGGAATTAGAAAAGCTTTGGTTAGATATGAATTATTCCACTATTAATTATTTATCCTAGAAAGTTAAAGACAGATCTTTTCCCAGCAAAATGAAGGCTTTTCATTCAAACCCTTATTGGGTTCTGCATTCACCTTTGGTATCATTCAGATTCTCTTCACCTGCTTTTTAGATTTCACAGTATTTTGATCTTGCTCATATGTGATTTTTGTTCTGAACAATCTGTTTAGGTGCTTCTTCCCCAGTGCCAGATGGCTGAGGAGATGTTAACATCATGATGCTGAGCTGTATCAGTCCTAAGGCTCTACAAAAATGAAAAATGAGGAGTTGGAGAGGCTGCAAAGAGGGATTAGGATTCAAATTGTAATTGCTGCTGATGTAAACAGCAGCAGGGGCTGAAATATGATATTGCTGCTCTGCATGAAACCAGGAAGAATTCTATAAATCTTAGAAATGTTCAAAGGTATAAATGTATTCTATAAAAAAGCAAAGGAAGAGTGACAAAGTAGTGTTTTAAGACTCCATGTTCCCTCTCCCCTTACTGTTGTCAAGACTAACCCATAAGTCACCAAAAGACTTTTATTATTTTTTTTAAAGCCTCACATACCAGCTGTAACTTACTCATCTTCTTTGTTAATGGAACATGAAGTCATATGGGTAACAGCACTATAAAGAATTCTGGCCATTATTTCTTTTTTTTTTAATATATATTTTATTGATTCAGAGAGAGGGAGGGAGACAGAGAGATAGAAACATCAATGGTGAGAGAGAATCATTGACTGGCTACCTCCCAAGCTCACAACCTGGGCATATACCCTTGACTGGAATTGAACCAGGGACCCTTCAGTCCGCAGTCTGATGCTCTATCCACCGAGCCAAACCAGCTAGGGCCTGACCATGATTTCTGAGGTTCCTCAGGGAATGAGCATATTTTGTAAGGAGGCAGCTATATTAATTTGCTTGTTACATACTCATATAAAAGAGGGGTTTAGTTTTATACTGCTAGTCACATTCAAGAGAATCAAAAGCTATCCAAAATATACCTAGTCTCCTCTAATGATTTCCATCAACAGAGGTTTAGATGTTTCATTTTTCAAAATAAGATTGGTTTATAACACAATCAACTATTTTATTGTCAATATCCATACCCTCAGAGAACTTAGTTTCATTTATTCTTACTACTAGAGGTTTGGGGATAAATCTGTTCTTCTAATATTATAAGTAATATCTCTAATATCTATTAGTGATAGCTTCTTCAGTGCTCTCTGTAACTTTATTTTTTTTGTAATACTGAAGAATACTTAAGCTTCTAAACTACTATACAGAGGCCGAAACCGGTTTGGCTCAGTGATAGAGCATCGGTCTGCAGACCGAAGGGTCCCAGGTTCGATTCCGGTCAAGGGCACGTACATTGGTTGTGGGCACATCCCCGGTAGGGGGTGTGCAAGAGGCAGCTGGTCGATGTTTCTCTCTCATCGACGTTTCTAGCTCTCTATCTCTCTCCCTTCCTCTCTGTAAAATATCAATAAAATATATTTAAAAAAAAAAGTTGATGTAGCCGAAGCCGGTTTGGCTCAGTGGAGAGAGCATCGGCCTGTGGACCAAAGGGTTCCAGGTTCGATTCCGGTCAAGGGCACATACCTTGGTTGCGGGCACATCCCCAGTGTGGGGTGTGCAGGAGGCAGCTGATCGATGTTTCCCTCTCATCAATGTTTCTAACTCTCTGTTCCTCTCCCTTCCTCTCTGTAAAAAAAAAAAAAATATATATATATATTTTTTAAAAAATAAAATAAAAGTTGATGTAGTAGAAAGGGTCATTTGCCATTTTTAGAAAGCAACTGAGTGTCTAGGAGCTAGATGAAACGAAGGGATATCAATAACTACAGTATTCTGCTAGTGTACCTTCCCCTGAAAGGTATTCTAGGCAATGCTGTGTACATAAGGGTGATGATTTGGCCTAATCAGCACAGGAGTAGTTATGGTAAGGAAGCCCAGAGGAAATCAGCATGTAAAACCTTCCCTCTTAAGATGACTCAAAGCCCAGCTGGTATAGCTCAGTTGGTTGAGTGTTGACCCATGAACATTCACTTTTTTTAAAATAATATATTTTATTGAATTTTTACAGAGGAAGAGAGAGGGATAGAGAATTAGAAACATCGATGAGAGAGAATCATCGATCAGCTGCCTCTTGTACACCCCCTACTGGGGATGTTGTGCCCGCAACCAAGGTACATGCCCTTGACTGAAATTGAACCTGGGACTTTTCAGTCCGCAGGCCGACACTCTATCCATTGAGCCAAACCGGTTTGCTTTTTAAAAATATATTTTAAAATTTATTTTAGAGAGGAAGGGAGAGGAAGAGATATAGAAATGTCAATGATGAGAGAGAATCACCGATCGGCTGCCTCCTGAACATCTCCCATTGTGGACCGAGCTAGCAGCCCAGGCATGTGCCCTTGACCAGAATAGAACCTGGGACCCTTCATTCCGCAGGCTGACACGCTATCCACAGAGCCAAACTGCCTAGGGCTCAAATTCTTATTGGAGACAAAGTTACTGTTCTGAAGCAAAAGGCAGGCAAAACAACTTTCTCCTGTGTAGCAAACAAATCACTCAATCCTAGTCTTTATATAAAACTATTTAAAATATTTTATTGCATTCACAAATAATTTTATCTATCTCACTTTACCGCTTCCAAAATATGTTCAAAGTTGCCATCTATACAGAACATTTTGGCCTCCCTGGCCAGTCTTCTAGACTTCATTTTATAGTCTTCAACTATAATAAACAAGAATAGAGACTGAACAGTACCAAAGGTTAGCAATAAACGCACTAATTATATATTCTCTCTTACTACACTTCCAAGACAATTTTTTTTTTTAATGTAGTGGGGGTAAGCTGAGAAAGAAAGAATGGGGCAGAAAGAATGGTAAAGGAAGCCCCTTAAAAAATTTGGGAATATAATAAACCTTAGATATGAAATGAAAAAAAGAGTTGGAAAGGTTAAATACATACTTGAACAAAAATAAAAACTTCTGCCTAAACCAGTTTGGCTCAGTGGATAGAGCGTTGGTCTGCGGACTGAAATGTCCCAGGTTCAATTCTGGTCAAGGGCATGTACCTTGGTTGCAGGCACATCCCCAGTGAGGGGTGTGCAAGAAGCAGCTGATCGATGATTCTCTCTCATCGATGTTTCTAATTCTCCCTCTCTCTTCCTCCCTGTAAAAAATCAATAAAATATATTTAAAAAATAAAATAATAAAAACTTCCTTCTATTAAGCTCCTTCTAATAAGAAAATGATGAAAATGCTTAAAGTTCTGAAAGAGCAGGAAACCTGTACATCCTAGTGAATGCAATATTTTAAAAAAATATTTTTTTTATTGATTTCAGAGAGGATGGAAGAGAGAGAGAGAGAAACATCAATGATGAGAATCATTGGTCAGCTGCCTCCTGCATGCACCACACTGGGATCGAGCATGCAACCTGGATATATGCCCTGACTGGGAATTGAACCGTGATCTCCTGGTTCATAGGTTGACACTCAACCACTGAGCCATGCTGGCTGGGCTAGTTAATGCAATATTCTATCCTATATAATAAAAGCCTAATATGATAAGTGTCTGATCCTCTGGTTGGCTGTTCAACCAATCAAAGTGCAATATGCTAATCATATGATAAGGCCACTCAACCACTTGCTATGGCATTCAATGATCACTAGGGGACAGTCGACCGATCGACCAGTCGCTATGACGTGCACTGCCCACCAGGGGGTAGACACTCCAACTGGTAGGTTAGCTTGCTGCTGGGGTCTGGCCAATCAGGACTGAGCAAGACAGGGCAGACTTGCCCTCTCACAGTCCCTCCCCAGCTGGCCAACCTCCTGCATCCCTCCCTGGCCCTGATCATGCTCCAGCGAAGTCCCTCGGCTGTCCTGTGCCTTCTCAAAATCCAGGACCTCTTGGGGGGTGTCAGAGAGCTAGTTTTGGCCCAATCCCACAGGCCAGGCCGAGGGACCCCTCTGATGCACAAATTCATGAACCAGGCCTATATTTTTCTATACCAGGCAGAGGTTATTCCATGCAACCCACTGGGATCTTTCTGACTGGATCTAGCTTTCAGGAATATTTATTCTATCCAACCTCATGATTTAATTAGTTTTCTAGCTGGATAAAATGAATGTTCAAAAAATGTTCTTAAGCATTTCATATTAAAATAGTTTTTTTTTAAACAATCTTTAAAAATATGTTTTTATTGACTTCAGAGAGAGGAAGGGAGAGAGAGAAAAACATCAACCATGAGAGATCAAGCCCAAAAACCTGGCATGTGCCCTGGGTTGACATTCAACCACTGTTGGATTTACTTTTAAAACTATTTTAATAGCCTGGCCAGTGTTGCTCAGTGGTTGAGCACCAAGCTATGAACTAAGAGATCACGGTTTGAGTTCCAGTTAGGACACATGCCTGGGTTGCAGGCTCGATTTGGGATCTACTAGTGTACCTAGGAACCAGAGAGTACTCAGTCAATATACCTACAACCAGCAAAGTAATTTCTCCCTGAAAATTCTCGTGATGGAAAACTAACACAAATGCCTGAACTTATTTTGCAGCAAGATCTTGTTTTGTTTGTTTGTTTGTTTTAATATATTTTAATGATTTTTTACAGAGAGGAAAAGAGAGGAATAGAGAGTCAGAAACATCGAAGAGAGAGAGACATCGATCAGTTGCCTCCTGCACAACCCCCACTGGGGATGTGCCCGCAACCAAGGCACATGCCCTTGACCAGAATAGAACCCGGGACCCTTCAGTCCGCAGACCTATGCTCTATCCAATGAGCCAAACCAGTTTTGGCTTGCTGTATTTTTTTAAACATTTTCCCTTAATTAAGCATATAATCCAGCCCTATTCTGGCTACCAAGTGAGGCAGAATAGCTCTTTGTAGAAATAGAAAACAAATAGGAAGAAAAGTTTCAAATTTATTTTTCATGGGAGATTAAATAGAAATCTGTATTTTAAGCAAAAATCTGATTTAATTTATGCTCATTTGATAGCTCAATTAATTGTTTGATAATTCATTCAAACAATTATCAAGTACCTACAATTTCAGACATTGTTTTATGTATTAAAGATATAGTAGAAAATAAAACAACAACAAAAATCCCTGCCTTATAACACTTGTATTTGAGAGAGGTCCCCAAAAAGTTGAATATTCTATGGCCTCAGTCTTGGGATAAGCTATAATCAAGTTCTAAGCTCCTCCGCTTCCTCTTCCTACTCTAAGTAGGGAACCAAGCAGAGCCTGTTAACCCCCACGCTCACTCCTCTACCACGAAATTGATGGGAAGATTTATCTAGGAGGCTCTTTAGGCATTATCATCAATGTCATGTCCATGCCTTGATTCCCAATTAGCTAGCTCTCTGGTTGTTTGTTTGGTTTTTTTCAAGAGCCATCCTCTGCCATCTTCAGCTGGAATGCACTGCTAATATTTCAAACTTAAGCTGCCTAAATTTGCCCTAGCTGGTTTGGCTTAGTGGATAGAGCGTTGGCCTATGGACTGAGGGGTCCCAGGTTTGATCCCAGTTGAGGACACATGCCTGGGTTATGGGTTTGATCCCCAGCAGGGGGTGTGCAAGAGGCAGCCAATCAATGATTCTCGCTCATCATTGATATTTCTATCTCCCTTTCCCTTCTTCTCCGAATTCAATAAAAAAAAAAATTTTTTTAAAGATGCCTAAATTCAACTACAAATCAGTTTCTCCCCCAACTTTCCCATTTCTAGACACAGTATCACCACACTTCTAATTATCCAGGCTTAAAACCTCAGAAACAGCTCTGACTCATCCTTCTCCCCTCAGCGCTGACATACATGCGGCTGCTAATTCTGGTAGGTGATATCCCTGTACCCCTTTTCTACTACAGGCCATCAACGGCCCCTTTACCTCTCAAGGGAGCTCATCGTCTTCTGATTGGTTTGCATGCTGGCTGCCAGGCTATTGCTACTCTCTGCCTCAAAAGATTTCTAAAGGAAGTTTTGATCATATCATTCCAGTTCCAAAACGTTTAGTACTTAATCCTTACCACAGCCCAGCATTCCAGGAGCTTCTTAAATGGCTCCAATCTGCTTTCTCCTTAATCACACCTTACATTTCAGCAAAATGGAACTAGCGTATTTGCCGGCGTATAAGAGACTGGGTGTATAAGACGACCCCCTAACATTTCCACTCAAAATACAGAATTTGTTATATACTCGCCGTATAAGACTACCCCCCACTTGGAGGCATATTTTTCAGGGCCAAAAAATCGTCTTATACGCCGGCAAATACGGTAGATAATCTGCTGTTCCTTATATTTCCCTTTTTTGCTTAAAATAACTTTCATTTCCACTGATTCTCCTAAGAGCATTTCAAATACAGCTTCCTTCATGAAGCTCTTAATCATGCTCAGATGGGATATCTCCTTTTTCCAACACCTTATGATGCTAATTTGTGATTTGGGAACCTTATAGTTCTGCCTTGGCTTATCTGCTTGTCAGTTCTTTGAGGACAAAGACCCTACTTACCCTAGTATCCCCAGGACTTTCACATAGTAGGTCCTCAGATTTACTGAGTCAAAGTTGCTGAAAAACATATTCACTGTCACCTTTAAAGTAAAGTTAATATCTTTCAATCTCTCTCAAGGAGAGATTTTATTTTATTCAAAACTTGAATCAAATTAGTATAGAAAAAAATCATACTGCTTTCAATCCCTAAAGTCATAAAAGGGACTTATTTAGTTGTAATTAAAAAAAAAAAAAAAGCCTAAGAAAACAACCCTAGTAATGGAATATAAGACATGAGACCACAAACTAAACATAGTGTAAAGGCTTAACAGATACTAGAAATCCATTTGCCCACAGTGCACAGGGCAGAAGTAAATCTACCCAGCAAGGATTCAGAATCCTGCTGGGAAGGAGGTGTAAAATTTGCATTAATATGGGGAATTTCAATCCCTCAGCAGCCATGGGATTCTGCAAAGGGGGTGGGGGGCAAATCAGAGATTTTAAGATTAAACTCTTCAAAAAACAAGCTTATCACCTTTCAGATGAGATTTCCTAATTACTTACACTAGTTTAATGACATTTCAGTTAAAAGTGAAATTCACATAGAAATTCACTGTCCTTTCTCAGATACTAGATATGACCTCATTTTCTACTCTAGCAATTTAAGTTTTCAACCATCTTTTGTTCCCATACTTTTAAAATCCTCTCAAAATAGCAGCTCTGATTATGAATTCATTGAAGAAGAAAAGACCAGGGAAACCAAAGGAACACACATGTTTTAGTTTTCAAATATTCAAAAAAACGTGAGCAGGCAGATATGTTGATTAGACTTCACTGACTACTTAAATTATTTATTTACTTTTCCATATTTTTTCTATTTAAATGCGTTTTCTCTTTTTAAAGGTAAGTTTCAATAAATGCATTTTTATTGCAAGGTAATATAACTTCATTATGGAATAGTTCAGAAAAATATCCACACTACCTCTTCCAACACTAAATCTGTTAATACTATGGCATTATCTCTTCCCACTGATTCACTCATCTTCCCTTCCCCTGAGGGGAAATTTTGAGGCACTTATAATTTAGTATTCTGATTTCCTCATTATACAAACCATAAACATTTTTAGATTGCTACAAGTTTTCCTAAATATTCTTTTAAATGACTATGTAATATTTACAAGCCACTTTATTATAACCCAGTGCATTTGATAAAAAGATTTAAAATGGATCCATAATTATTCCCTTTTATATAGATAGGTGGGTCATTTCTAAAACTTTACTTCAAATGACATTGTGTCAGTTTTATACACAAAACTTAATCTATATCTTGGGTTGTTTAATTATGATTGATTCCAAGAGTAAAGATTATTCTATCAGAGAGGGCAGTAACTTTATCAAATTACTTTCTGGAGTATTTGTAATAATTTGCAAAGTCAAGAGCAATGTATGAGAGTGTCAGTTTAACTGTGTACTCAACTATGTTTTTTTTAAGAAAGGGGAAAGGCCAAAACCGGTTTGGCTTAATGGATAGAGCTTCGGCCTGTGGACTGAAAGGTCCTGGGTTCGATTCCAGTAAAGGGCATGTACATTGGTTGCGGGCACATCCCTAGTAGGGGGTGTGCAAGAGGCAACTGATCGATGATTCTCTGTCATTGATGTTTCTAACTCTCTATCCCTCTCTCTTCCTCTCTGTAAAAAAGCAACAAAAAATATATTTTAAAAGAAGAAAGGGGGTAGGAGAAGTCAATAGTACTGTGTTGTTAACAGAATTCAACCAAATTGCTATTCTTAGCCAACAACTTTGATCAAAGCATGTAACTATGGACCCAATGGTGTTTAGATGGTGTTTAGGGTACACAGTTTGCTAAACACCATCTTTTTTTCTTACCTACGATCTACTACATAATTTTCTCCCTTTATAAATTTTTTCCTTAACCACCAAGCCACACATTTGCCAGGAGTATGGACTTATTGGTGGGTCTATTTATATTTTGTATGTACTTCACTGTACATATGTGTGTATTATTTCTATATGCGATTTTTAACCTCTGTTCTTACACATTTGCATCTGTGAGATGCTAAGTGTGGTTGTTATTTTACTGTAAAAGCATCTGTGAATATAAAAAGGTGAGGTTAGGAGGGGAAACAAACTAATTTGATAGGTGATAATGATTATGTGTGTGTGTGGGTGTGCAAGCACACATGTATATGTTTATTATTCTGTAATTTGCCTACTGGGGTCCTCATTTTTCTTTTAGCAATATATTGTGACATAAAGATAATCATTATACTCACTTTCCAATCAGTTTCTCCTTTCTTTAAATGTTGTCAAATTCATTTTTGTGTATGTGCTTGCCTCCTCTGTCTTTAAACTAAGAGAAGCCTTTCATCCAGAACACTAGTTTCCCAAACCATGAACATTGAAAGAGAGATGACATGGCCTTCTGTGAAATGCTCTAAAGTAAGGCTGAGTCTTCATTCATAATTCTAGAGTTAGCCTTGGTACAAGGATAGAAGTGGAGTGGAGGTGCCAGTTCATTCCCAAGTCACAGCTGGAAGTCCAAATTACCCATCCTTCCTAATCAGTAAGGAAAGACCAGCAATGGCAAGAGCTGCACACTGGAGTGTCGATGAGACCCAAAGTGTAGGGCTAGCCTGTACATCCTGTATGTCCAGTCGGTCCTTTCAGCCATCAGATTCGACAGGACCAGATTCTCTAGAGTGGACACTTACTGGAAGGCACCTGGCTACATCTCAGTGCCATTACACAAACTCTGAGGGATGCTAGAATGCCACACCACACCAGTGAAAACTGGCAAGGCCTTTGTCTTTAATTTCAATATGTACACCTAAGTAGAGAAGCTGAAGAATTTGGGTGTTAACATTAGCCACAAATAAAGGGAATGTCTGAAACAATGAAGGTCCAACACACCTGATTTCGTAGAGGCTGTTGTGATGGCCGATCCCTGTGTGTGTGGCTTTCTCGAGTTATTGCAGATGCACCAGAATCTACATGAACTGACCCTACTGGAGTAGGCTGGAAAAATATAACACAAAGTCAAATGGAGAAAACAGGTCCAACTTAATGCCTCTGCAAAGGACAGCATCATTCAAATTCTACTAGAATAGTAGTAATTATTATTTTCAGCCACCAAGGGCAGTTTCAAGGTCTTCTTGTCTTCTCTGTTTGCTTATCTGCAAAAGGGATGCAGCTTGGTCCTCAATACTTCATTGGAGAGTAGCTTACCTTTGAAAATAAAAAAACATCCTGCAGTGATGTCTGTTAGCATGCTCTCATGCCCTGTGACCCCTGGCAAGAAGAGCAAATTCAGAAGTGTCCTATGGTGCTAAGTTACAATCCTACAGAAGTCAAACTCCATAACTAATCTTATGTAGCACCAGTTTTCTGTATCATTCAAATGAAAATTCTTTTTAAAAACTGGCTGCGGACTGAAGGGACCTGGGCTCGATTTCGGTCAAGGGCACATGCCCGGGTTGTGGGCTCGAACCCCAGTAGGGGGCATGCAGGAGGCAGGTGATTCTCTTTCATCATTCTCTCTCCTTTCCTCTCTGAAATCAATAAAAATACATTTAAAAAAAAAAAAAACTAGCTTAACTTCTGGTCTCTTATGACATACTCGTCATAACCTTAAAAACATATAAAGGGAGTTACTCCCACTAAGAGCAATCTATGGCATCATCCTGAAAAGTTGGTAACTGTAAAGTATACTGTCAAAGAATGCTTCCCTCCATAGATTTAAGCAGAAAGTCTGGCAAAGAAGAGTGAGGTGGTGCTGCCTGAGGTGAGGAGGTAGATAAAAAGGATACTCACAATAGGCCTCCCGACCCAATCGTAGGCGTAGTCGAAGGTGTAACCTTTCCTTTCAAAGAGGTCTGTGAAGAGGGTCCGTAAATACTCATAGTCAGGTTTCTCAAAGAAGTCCAATCGCCTGACATATCGCAGGTAGGTGGCCATCTCCTCTGTCAGGAAAGGGGTGAAAGGCCACGCTCATTAACTGAGTGCTTTGCATGGGCAGAAGCTCAGGCCAAGCAAGGAATATTGTACAGGCTGTTTGACACGGTATTTTCTTCATGGATCAAATGAAAGTGACATAACCTATCTTGGGCTAAATAACAATAAAGGAAACTAAGTTTTCTGGGGAGCACCTTTATCTAGAGATCCCAAGTCATAATCTTCACCTACTTGAAAGCTTTATTCACATTTGCTGGAATGTCCTTTTAGCATCTCACCTGGAAAGTTTTCACAGAGTGCTTCAATGGGAGTATTCCTTTTGGTGTCACCAATTTTTTGATATCTCTCTTTTAATGTGTCAGCCTGTAGAGAGTAAAGAAAGTTATTTGGAAAGAGGTCCAGTATGTTTGGGAACAGAATGGTTGTTTCACTTAAACTGGCAGGATTTGTTAGGTATTTTTCTAAATTATTTTTCTAACACTACTAAGAAATGTAGTAGAGATGAGGTATTTAAATATGTACATAACATCTGCTGTTTCTAGAACATTTACTGGAAAATATATTTAGTAGTCTCAGATAAACACCATCAATGAGACAAGTGGCCAGAATAAGAAAATTAAAATATCATGTAGCAATATTTTCAGAATTGCAGAAGTTTAGTAATCTCCTATGGTCACTTGGGATCAAAAGTAATTTAGCCTTGCCATGGCTGATGTGGCTCAATAGGTTGGAGTGTCATCCCATACACTAAAAGGTGATGGATTTGGTTCCTGGTCAGGGCACATGACCAGATTGTGGGTTCGATCCATGTGCAGGAAGCAACCAGTAGATATTTTTCTCTCTCCCTTTTTCTCTCTCTGGAATCAATTTTTTAAAAAATGATTCCGTATTCCCCTCCTTAGATCAACTCTATGATAAGATTAAAAATATTCCTAATCCAAGTGGGGGCAGATAGATAGATAGCTTTATATTATACTTATTGAAAAAAAAATCAAGAAATAGAAAATGTCTTTCTACAGTGAGGTTCCAGAGGGGGAAAATGTTATCTATGATAGGCATGGCTAACAGATAGGTCTGATATATGTCAGTGCTCAAAGCAGACAAGTCTGGTTGCTCAGGACTATAGACAGAGGGCTCCTGGAGCTTGGACCAATGATGCGGTCTCAAGGCAGTCTCTTGAGGCTCTACCTAGCCTGCTGTACCCAGCTTTAAGCAATAATGTTCTAAAGTAAATTGGAGAAATTTTAGATATATAACTATCACTAAAATGATCCATGGGCTGAAAGTTTCAAGAAGCAATTAATAAAATACATATATGAATGCATTTTTGGCTATACAATGAGCAAATAGGACGTGAAACTATTTGACAACTGTCAATATTAATGAGAAGATATATTTGACTAGAAGACCATGGAGGAGATGTTAAAGAGAGGAAGTTAAGGGAAAAGAAATATCTTCCCAAAGGAAAGGGGTAGAAACTTTACTTTTCAGGACCATGTTCTAGGACACAGCAAAATCCCCTTTCTGCCCTTTTGGAGTGGTGAAGTATCCAAAGCTACTGATTAAGTTTCTTTCCATACTAACATGTTGATATAATTTTTTACAAATATATTTTTTATTGATTTCAGAGAGGAAGGGAAAGGTAGAGAGAGATAGAAATATCAATGATGAGAGAGAATCATCAATCAGCAGCCTCCTGCACACTCCCTAGTGGGGATTGAGCCTGCAACCCAGGCATGTGCCCTTGACAGTAATGGAACCCGGGACCTTTCAATCTGCAGGTCAATGCTCTATCCACTGAGCCAAACCAGCTAGGGCCATGTTGATATAGTTTACAGCTCAAAAACATGTCTCACATTTAATTAATGGAACTTAGCATGGGTTAGAAGCTTAGCATTTTCTAGTCTTCAGCAAAAGGCACAGAGTCATTTAATGGTAATATTTATAATTAACTACAGGCCTGATGCATGAAATTCATGCAAGAGTAGGCCTTCCTTCCCCTGGCTGCCAGCACCGGCTTCCCTCTGGCACCTGGGCTTCGTTCGGAAGGACATCTGATCTAATTAGCATATTATGTTTTTTATTATTACAATTAACTCTAATAGAAATGTACTGTACTGACACCTACCAAAAGAAGGCTATTTAAACTACATGGTTCACAAGGAATGACTATTTGTCTGCATAGGCACTTATTCAATAAAACACTTGAATAACAACATTAAACCTGGATTTTTATTTTCTTTTAGGTGAGCACTCAGCTTATATAGGATGAACAAATATTTCCAGTTCCCCTTAGGGACACACCCAGTCCTGCTGGCCTTTCTGGTAAAATGTGTAGCAGCTACTGTCATTAATTTGTTCCAGAAATTCCCCAAAACACTGGGAACACTCATCTTGCTACATAATGGTAGTGGAGTAGGCATACTGACAAGAGAGGAAAGCAGCATTGCCAAGGCTGGGGGGAACAAGGGAAGAGATTATGGAAAATCCAAAAACAAGGAAGACAGATTCAGATGGGGAAGAAGACAAATGAGAGCAAAACAGAGCTTCCAAAGCCCAGGTGAGCATTTACAATATAGACTAATGTAACTAGTCCTTGCTTCTCATCTCTGTAGCCAATCAGCCCCTTTGTGCTTCTTGCAGACATCAAATCAGCAACCCCTTCAATACTAAGTGAGTATTGAAACAAAGCCCTCCACTGAGCACTTTCAAAGATACCTTGAGTCCTTGCCAGGGCAGGCTGCCTCGAAGGAAATACATAAACATATGGCCCAGGGCTTCCAAATCATCCCTCCGGCTTTGCTCTAAAAGGGAAGACAGATCACACATTACATTTATAGTTAATAAAGCACAAAGGCCCTAAAAACCAAGCATCCATTCAGTAACTCTTTGGCTCTGGAAAGGCACACTTACTAATTCTTTATCTAAAGCAGGGATAGTATTTTAGATCAAGACAAAAAAACAATATGTGCTCCTCTACCTAGAAGTAAATATTAAGAAAAAAGAGCAAATCCTAAACTAAAATCAAGTCCAAATTACTAAACAGTGAGTAACCATCAATCACTCAATGCTGTCAGCTTCCTGAAAGTAAGACATCTTAAATGAAATGTTATTTTCGGTGTATGGGCTATAATTATCCTTGGTTACCATCAGAGAAAGTGAGCAGCAGACTAGCAGCTGAAACTGTTGAAACAGTCCATTTTGGGTAGGCCTGTGAAGACACAAGCTGCAGAATGCCTAGCATACAAGGTTCATGCTTTTATTTGTCATAAAAATTAATATCAAATTTTAACTTCCTATAATAGAACATCAATGTATAATCTCTCAGCTCCATTCTATTTGTACTATGATCCACAGCTACCTTAAGAAAAATTTAAAACTGATTACTAAGGTAGGCCCTGTATGGTACTTTATGGAATATATATGACAAATTGCTGGGTTTGTTTGTTTTTTCCCTTTCTCTTAACTGTAATGATTAAAATGGTAAAGAATTGCAGAATAGTTAATAAAAAATTATAACTTCATCTCAGAAAACATCCTATACCACACCTTTGGTTATCAGATTTAATTTAAGTAGTATATGTCTCCATTTCTAATTTGCCAATTATGGTTCATCTCAGACATTTTATATGTTGATTTTTCAGAACCAAATTTAGGGCTTTATAAAAAAATTACAGAAGGAATTTAAGGGGCTACCTTAAATTTGACTGATCTTTCACTGTGCAGAAAGTAAAACCCAGGAGTCAGGGGGGCAGAGGAAAGCTATTCAACTAATTCAAAATACCACAGCACCACACATTTAAATCCTGCCACCAATCATGAGAAATTTGCATGAAAAAAAGTGAATAGTACTCCATAAAATAGAAAAACAAAAAGAAGGAAAAATTTTGCTGTTTGAAGGAGGTTTTAGGAAAGGTGGTCCCTAAAGGCACCATGGTAAGCTACAAAAATAACATAAAATTGAGTACATAAATTGAAGTGATCTTAAAAAGTATGAAATAAAACAGCAAAACCAGGAGCTTTTGTCTACTCGGCTTGCCTGAAGTTTGCAATAAATTTTATTCACAACCGAAAACAAAAAGCCAGACAAAAGCAGAGTTTGTTAACAGAACTTAAAGATAAAACCAATTAAAAAAAAGAAAAAGCAGGGTCAATCGAGGCCTCCCAGAAATCAGGGCAGATAGAGAAACCACACCCTGCAGTTTCTCACACCACATCACACCTATTCAGCAGCTCTCCATTTTTATATTCACTTCCTGTAACAAGAGGCCCTTTGGTAATAAAACGTTCACTGGATAAATGGCTGCACTGTAGTTAGTTGAGCACAAGAGGGCGAAACTCTCCACATTTTCAATATTGCTCAGCCCTACACAAAGACTTTCTTTTCACAGTAAAGATCATTCATTATAAAAATGAGATTAAAAAAAAAAATAAAGCCCACTGGAATACGTAATTTTCAAAAACTGAGAACCACGAAAAATAGCTGTGGAATATGGGATAACAGGAAAAACAATAGTTCTGAGTCAAGTCATCTAGCATCTTGACCCATTCATTTAATCCATGTGAAATCCATGTCATCTACTTTGGGCCTAAATTTCCTCATTTGAAAATAAAGTGGTTGACTTAGGTAATCTGAAAAGCTATTTCTCCAGCTCTAAAATAACCAATGATAATTTAAGCCATTAGGACCTTTCAAGAAGGAAAAAAAGAGAGTGAAACCCAGAACCATGCTTTATTTCTATTTCTTTGAACATTCAAGTCCATATTCTCGTATGCCCTTGTTTATTCGTGCAAGATATTTTCATTTTAAAGAAGAAAGATTTCAATACCAGTGAGACCAGTAGGACACAAAATTTTTCCACACATTGCTTTCATCCAATTAGAAAGTTGTGCTTGGTTTACATGCATCACAATCCTGATTTTAGGTCAAATACATTTTGTTGTAGGAAAGGCGCTGGATTACCCAGTGTTCTCACCCTAACTTCAATGATTAAAGAATACTTAATAGGGTACCTTAATCAGTAGGGAACGTGGGGAATCTCATTTGGCAAGGTCAGGTTTAGGAATTATCTTCCCTCACAAAATTATTGGCAATTCTCTTCAAGCCACTTGAAAATACACTTCCCTTTTTCTTCATTACAACATAAAGGATGCCACACGTCTAAAAATTTATGTGTTTATTTCTCAGAATCAAGTTTAGGGCTTTATCATTCATAATTTCAACTCAAGTTATATCACACTACTTTTATAATGTTATTTTTACTTTTTGCTAATACTAATAGGACAGAGGTCCTTGAGACCCTGGTCAGAGTTTAAAGGGCATTTAATAACCTTCTACATGTATTCTCTGTGATACTGTAAGGACATATACAAATATAACACATAGCCACTCTTCCCCTTGTCTGTACTTGCCTTTCCTGACAAGAATAATAAAGGCAGAACACAAATTGCTAAGCCCAGGAAGCAGACACTGGAACAATAATTTCCAGTCTCAGTAAAACCAAGCAATTATGACTTTACTATTTATAACACAGTCTGTCTCCTTGTAAAAAGGAAGAGGGAAATATTGAACACTATGCAAGAGACCTATGTTACATATATTACCCATTCAATCCTCAAAGCATCCTTGTAAAGTTTAGTCTTATTTCACAGGTAAGTTTCAGGGATATGAAGAAAATTATCCAAAGTGACACTGGTAGTAAGTACCAGAGGACCTTCTAGTCTAATTTTAAAGTATGACATGAAGATTTCCATATGGTTACTGAAAAAATTCTGGCAGCATTCATGATTTCAACTAAAGTTGTATCTTTCTACTTTTATTTTAAAGTAGTCATTTTAAACTTCGCTAATACTACTAAACTCATTATCTGAATACCTATACAGTTTAATAAGGCAGCTTTGTAGTGACTTATCTGTCTTTAAAATACATGTTAGTGAAAAAAATACTTATTAAAAAATATTAGTGTACCACAGTCCATTAATATTTAAACACCTGATATAATTAGCTATGTCTAAGATTATGAAACCTGATAATATTCCATTTATGTCTACTCTCTAGGGTGGTGATCTCCAAACTTTTCCCCCCCAATTACCGTGGTACCCGTCTCCAAACAGAATCTCCCATGAAAGAACACTATATAAAACAGATAAAAAGAAGCTTTTCTGGAGAAGCTGGCGAGAGGCCCAGGGCCCTGCCGAGTTGGCTTCCACTGCTGTTTAGGCTTCTCCCACAAAAACTCTTCTCTGGACCACTTCCTCTCACAAATAAGGCTTCTGCCTTGATTAGAGCTTTATGAAGTATTTGTGCAAACTATCATGAATAAAATGCAAGATTCGTGGAAAAGCAAATATATTTTCACTGAATAAGACATAAGCTTTTCCTTAAAGAATTATTCATGGAATTATGCATAGTGAACAGAAGCCTAATCCATATTCAGTGAAGCACTCTTCCCCAAAGCAGGCACCAGCCTGATGTCATACACAAGGTCATACTACCAAACTGCTCACTCAACTTATTCCAGTACTAACACCTTAATACAGTAAGTCTATTCCCACACCGTAAGAAACTAAACATTTGAAAACATAGCAAGGTTGACCCTGGAACATGGGGTTAAGAGTGCCAACTGCCTGCAGTCAAAAATCTATAACTTTTGACTCACCAAAAAACCTAACTACTAATAACTTACTGCTGACTAGAGGTTTTACCAGTAACATAGTTAATTAACACATATTTATGTTATATATATTATATGTTGTATTCTTACAATGAAGTAAGCTATAGAAAAGAAATTAAGAAAATACATTTATAGCCAAAACCGGTTTGGCTCAGTGGATAGAGCATCGGTCTGTGGACTGAAAGGTCCCGGGTTCGATTCCGGTCAAGGGCATGTACAATGGTTGCAGGCACATCCCCAGTAGGAGGTGTGCAGGAGGCAGCTGATCGATGGTTCTCTCTCATCAATATTTCTAGCTCTCTATCCCTCTCCCTTCCTCTCTATAAAAAATCAATAAAATATATTAAAAAATACATTTACAGTATTCACAGAAAAGAACATATAAGTGGATCTGTGAAGTTAAACCCATGTTTTTCAAAGGTCAACTGTATAAAGAATTAAAATCTTTAAGTTGTCAACAGGATACTCAGGAAAGTCATTAACTTACCATCTTAAGTTCTCAAGTATAAAAATCCACTTACCATGTGAAGCAATAAGAACCACAAGTTGTAATGCACAATGGGACAAAGTATTATTAGAATAAAAAGTTGTTTTAAAAAGCTGCCCTGTTCATGGAGCAGGAAATAAACACACCTTTGCCAAGATGCGTGTTGATAGACATATATCTTGCAGTTCCAGTTAAACTTTTGTGCTCCCTATAAGGTATGTGTTTTTTGGTTTCAGGGTCAATGTATTCCTTAGCCAGTCCAAAGTCTATAATGTGTATAACATGCTCTTTCTTATTGCCTTGCCGGCCAATCAGGAAGTTCTCTGGCTTGACATCTCGATAAATGAGATTCTTTGAGTGCACATATTCCATTCGAGAAAGCTAAAAGAGAAAAAAACAATGATGTAAATCCTCTAAACAAGTCAACTGAAAAAATACATGAAAACATTTGCTTTATCAGCCCAAGGTTTTACTTACTGAAATGAAAATAAAACTAATTTCTTCTTCACCATCCAGAGTCACTTTACTCTTGTACACCAGAAAATATTTTCAGATACTAATATTCACATAATAAATATCAAGATAAAAGAGTGGGGTAGTACAGTTCAGCTAAGCTTTATAATGTTATAATTTGCAAATGGTAAATGTAATTGTTTTTATGCTTTTCAGAAAGTAAGCATTTGAGAGACAAGAAGCAATCGGAGACAACATATCAAACTATGTTGGCAGCCTTTGAAGACAGTGCCACTGCCACATTCATATCCTGCCCACACCTTCCCATCAGTTGAATAGGATTCCCCAACTCAGCTCTCTTAGTTGTGGAAATAAAGGAGGTGAGGCCCAGAGAAGATAATTCTGGACTGATATCACAGAGCTAATTAGTAGCAACATAAAGGTATAATTTACATGTGAAAGTAAAATTATCCCAAAATAATAATCATAAAATTATTTCAAATTTCATTAAGTTCTTTTCTAGCTGCATAGCTTTTCTACTTAATACAGAAAAGGAAACATGGACATTTGAATTTTGGGCTCAAAATATAAAGTCAACTTTCCAACATTTCCAAGTTTTTGCTGTAAAGTGGAGGAGACCATTATCACCTTAGTCCAATAAATATGCATTTGCATCCTCCTCTGAGTGACTAACAAACTTCTCAAAGTAACTGTCTTAACTGCTCCAACTGTTAACGGTGTGTGATTTGGTAGGAGCTGAGAGAGCTGCCTCCTTAGCTATGTCATTCTGTAAGAAGTGAAGGCAGGTTCTTGGTCACACAATTTCAGAATCTTGATTGCGAGGGCAGTGGGTTACCTCTCCAAGCTCTTCTTGGATGCAACAGTAAGGAGCGAGGGAGGACATGACAAAACCATACAGTCGTGTTTAAATCTATAAATAAGACATCTAAGAAATTATTTGCATTTGTACAACTTCAACTAATCACCCTTTCTTCCTAACCTAAATTATATGCTTCCACTTCAGATAAGGGCAGGGCATTGTTCCAAAGTGCAAATTCTTAAAACAGACCAAAGAGCAGATGCAGCCTGACTTTTCTGGGTTAGTTCTTTTTGCCCGGGCCACCAAAGGGACAAAAGGATGTGTTGGGGGGGAGAGGGGGGCTGACTATCCTTTTGCAGAATAGAAATGCCAACTTACCAACTGGATGGCTATCATTAACACAGTCTTCAAAGTAAAAGTTCGGTCACAGATGTCAAACAAGTCCTCCAAGCTAGGGCCGAGGAGCTCCAGCACCATGGCATTGTATTTCCCGCACGGTCCAAAGTAATACACCTGTGGGAGGCCTTCACCTGAAAGCAGAGGGGAAGTGGGGTGCGGAGTGGGGAACACAAAAACCAAAATATGAGAGCTGTATCAGCACTGAGTAGATATAAAGTACAATTTGTGAGATTTTCATTTTCTTTCATAATCCCTACCGGAGAACTAAACTGAGCACAATAGCTTCAAAGGGAACTAATAAAAGGTGGGAACGGCTAAGTCATTGCACAATATGTTCAAATAAGCAGTTATTTAATACCAGAGTGCAAAAGGCATTTCTACTGCTATATAAGACCGAGAATGGTTCCTGATCCATTACTTGGTCAGAATGTAAACTATTCTTCCCCAAGGAAACCTAAAAGTTACTATCATAATAGGTTCAAAAATGGCTTGATCAAAGGCCAGGCTAACATCCCTGTCGCATTAGCTGGTTTAAGTTGCATTTCCTATGCCTACTGCCAAAGCCCCATATGAAGCTGTTAGCAATTGTTTCCTCAAGGACAAAGCAAATCAAACTTAGGGGGTGAGGGCACAGAGGGCACAGCCTGGCCCTCCTCTCGCAGGGAGGCTCCATGGTTTCCTGTTTTCTATTACCTGGAGCAAAGTCAACAGACAAGGTTTGGTTACTGGTAAGTAATTATAAAAGAAAAGGGGTGGGAGGGGGGAGAATACAGGGCTAGGTTCCTCCCTCCCGACTTAAAATTCATAGCTATAAGAAGCCAAAATTGAGACTTTCTTACCTAAGTGGCAACTTGATAAGAAAATGTATTGTAAATATGAGATATACCGTGAATATGTGTTAGATAGCACCACATGAACAGTGATTATGAATGATGCCCCAGAACATTTTAAAAATCTGGTCTCATAGAGCACAAACACTTCCATCTTACACATCTATGTATGCCATAGTCTACAGTTGCATATAATGCAGATTGCTGCTTGTTTTTTTACTACAAGTACCTTTTTGAAAGAGACCCCCTTAGAGATCCTTTACCCTTTCAGTCTGCAACACAGAAGAGGGCCTTCGCCAGAACCTAACTAACCATGCTGGCACCCTGATTTTGGACTTCCGGCTTCCAGAAGGAAGAAAGAAATAAAACTGTGAGAAATAAATTTCTGTGTTTATAAGCCACCCAGTATATGTCGTATTTTGATATAACAGCCCAAATGAACTAAGACAATATTTACTACTTAAAACTTTAACCTACTGTGCCCATCATTCTCTCCAGAATAGGCCTTACATATATCGAGTTAGATAAAATATATGTTAAACTATTTAATATACTGCACCAGTCTACCTTATTCTATCTAACACCAAACAATTTGAGTGTTTTCATAAATTCATTCCTACCTCAAATCATCTAAATAGTATATTCTGCTTCTGCTAGTTCCATAAATGCCCATTGAACTGTCTTTGTGCTTGTTTTGATTCTTCCTATCTCCAAAAGGAAACAGGATTTAATTTGAAAAAGTCTTTTCCCCCTTGTTGTTTTCAAGAACTAATTTTTTAGTTTATTTAAAATATACAAAACCTAACAGCTGTTTTCAATGAGTCCTGCTGAGAAAGCCAAAGCAGATCTCTGTTATGGAGACTTACCGCTTTTATTAACCAAATACATGGTAGATGGTAGTTTGGGGTTCTTTATTTTATTTATTTATTTTTAAATATATTTTGTTTTTTTTTACAGAGAGGAAGAGAGAGGGATAGAGAGTCAGAAACATCAATGAGAGAGAAACATCGATCAGCTGCCTCTTGCACACCCCCTACTGGGGATGTGCCCGCAACCAAGGTACATGCCCTTGACCAGAATCGAACCCAGGACCCTTGAGTCCGCAAGCCGACACTATCCACTGAGCCAAACCGGTTTCGGCAGGGTTCTTTATTTTAAATATATTTTTTAAATTGATTTTAGAGTGGAAGGGAGAGAGAGAGAGAGAGAGAGAGAGAGAGAGAGAGAGAGAGACATCAAATCACTGCCTCCCCTATGCACCCTGACCAGGGATTGAGCCCACAACCTGAGTATGTGCCCTGACTGGGAATCAAACCAGCAACCTTTGAGTGCATGGACGATGCTCAACCAAATGAGCCACACCAGCCAGGGCAGGATATCTTTCAAATTTATATTCTGAATAATAGTTTTTGATGTCACTAAAATTTGGTTTTCCTAATATTTAAAGTATTATATTCTTGAAAAACAGGCTGTAGCAAATCTGTTGTTTGCCTGCCCAATATCTACTCTCTTCTTTCTTAATAGCAGGATTTCTAATTATAGTGAATAACAACCTTCCCAGTTATACATACCTTTCCAGCCCCCCTTGATAATAGGAATGACAGGTGAGAGGGAAACAGAAATTGTTGAATGAGGTGATTCTAGAAAAGCTCTTTCAAGGAAGATGACTCAAGTTGGAGCTATGCCCCTTCGGTGATGGCTGAAGCTCCAGAAGCCAGCTAGAACTATCGGACACTTTAAGGATATAAGTTAGTGCCAAGAGTGGATGAAATAGCCCTGGCTGGATAGTTCAGTTGGTTGGAGTGTCATTCCATATACCAAAAGGTTGTGGGTTCTATCCCCCGTCTGGGCATATATGGGAGGCAACTGGTCAATGTTTCTCTCTCACATCAATCTCTCTCTCTCTCTTCTTTCCTATCTCAAAAAAGAAAGAAAGAAAGAAAGAAAGAAAGAAAGAAAGAAAGAAAGAAAGAAAGAAAGGCAGAAAGGAAGGAAGAAAGGAAGGAAGAAAAGATAAATAAAAGAAACGGAACTCCTGATGGCTATGAAGTAACCATACCATGATGGGCTTCCCTTCCCTCTGGAATTTTTTTTTTTAAATTCCTCACCCAAGGACATTTTTCCCATTGATCTTTGGAGAGTGGAAGGGAAGAGAGGGAGAGAGGGAAAAAAAGAGAGGGAGAGCAAGAAAGCAAGAGGAACAATGATGTGAGCAAGACACATCAACTTGTTGCCTCCTACATTCACCCTGACTGGGGCCAGGGATTGACCAGGAATTAAACCTGCAACCCATTTTGTTCTGAGGACCAATAGTCTAACCACTGTGCAAAACCACCAGGGCCCTTTCTTTGGGACTTTTTTAATCCAAAAGAAAAATAAATCTCTATACCTTGAAGGAGTCACTGCTGATTGGTTTTTTTTACAGCCAAATTTAATCATAATTAATAAATATATTATTCCTTAAGTTTGTTAAACTGCATATCTGGGCACAATATCCTCTTTCTGAAGTACAAGCTAAAAGTCAGGCCTGCTTAGAAATATAATACTGGCTTAATTTCTTAGACTTCCTGCTTAAGGATCAGTTTAAACAGGACAAATGATCACCTTGTTCCTGATAATTGTTAATATGATACTTAGACATCTCTCTCTCTCTCTCTCTCTCTTTTTAAATTTCTTTGATTGTGGTATTACATATGTGTCCTTATTCCCCCATTACTCTCCACCACCCCCCATTCATAACCTTATCCCCCTGTTGACTGTGTCCATTGATTAGGCTTATATACATGTATATAAGTCCTTTGGTTGATCTCTCCCCCTTATCCCCCTCTCCCCTACCTTTCCTGAGGTTTGAGGTTTTGATCGATGTTTCTCTGCCCCTGGATCTGTTTTTGTTCATCAGTTTATGTTGCTCATTATATTCCATAAATGAGTGAAATCATATGATATTTACCTTTCTCTGTCTAGGCATCTCTTGTCATAAATTTATGTTTACAAAGAAGTCATAAAAGCATTCTGGGTGATGGCTATAATTTTTAACTATGAGTTATATCACCCATGACTCCTGCCTAGTACCTTCAAAGTTGTGAGAACTTCCTGCTGATTGCATTACATTCCTTTTATTAAATACTCTGAGACTTCACAATACCCTGGGCAGGCTCTGGCATGCTTAAGACAATTTCTAGATTATTGAGTAGCTTTGAAGCTTTTATCAAAGAAGAACTAGGCTCAAGAAACTAGTGCAGCAAGAACTCAAGCTAGTCTTGGGCCAGTATTTTGTTTTGCTACGAACTCTGTAAAGAGGAAAGGTTTAGAATGGTTCCCTTTTATGAACCATTCTATTCTGACTATAGCTACCTTCTAAGTTCCTCTTTGTAAAGCCAGTGAACCAGTATGGATGAGAGTTGCTTACATGTTATAAGAATAGGTGTGTGGTTCAAATTCAAATATAAGCTGGTAGTGGTACTCAACTGGAAGTGTGGCTATTAGAAACGTCTCTAAAACTTTAAAAAATAGACACTTTGACTTCATTTCAAACCTATTAAAAAGAATTCTAGTAGTGGATGTAAGCATAGCAATTTCAAAGTCCCATATCTACATTAATATTTGAATGTAAAAAAATAACCAAAGGTGATTCTGAAGTGTAAGCTCAGCTGGAAAACACTGTACCTACAGGGTAAAAATAAAGGGCATTGCTTTGTTTTATGACTAATATATTATGAGGACTCAGAAAACACTGATTGAACTTCTCTTTCAGAAGTTCTTTCACATCAGAACAATTAGACATAGTACCTTTTAAAGGGAGTCCTTTTGAAGCTATTTAAAAGATTTATTTAGAGTTTCTTAAATATTATAGAAAATGTGCTGCTGAGTATAAAAGTCTTTTTGGGAGCTGTAGCTGTAATTTATTAGAACTAGTTGTACAGAAGAACACCCACGCAAGTTCCATTCTGTGACTAGTTTCTTTCATGACTCCTCATAAAGTGGCCAGTGCTGGTGGTGAAACACAGATATAGGCCTACTAAGAGAATTTGTCTGCCCCCTGCCAGTGTGGCTCAGTGGCTGAGCATTGACCTATGAACCAGGAGATCCCGGTTCAATTCCCAGTCAGGGCACATGCCTGGCTAGGGCTTGATACCCAGTAGGGGCCATGCAGGAGGCAGCCTATCCATGATTCTCTCTCATCATTGATGTTTCTATCTCATTCTATTGATCCTTCTATCTCATTCTCCCTCTCCTATCCTCTATAAAATCAACAAAAACATATTTTAAGAAACAAACAAAAAACCTACAAAAAAGTAAAAGAAAGTCTGTCTCTTTGGTCAGAGATTACGGCACAGTGATTATCACCTGAGTTGCATTTTAATGAGAAATCTTGTATTTTACATTTCATTCTTCTTTTGCTGAGCCATCTCTAATCCACTGCTTAAGAAATTTTAAATTAATTAGCATTATGCTATTAAACCCTTTAATAAGACTGGGTACAAGTGCAAAGCCTTAAATGTAACACAAACTATACATGTGATAAAAAAGGTACTTCCTGCAAATAATTATGGAGTAGTGAAAATGAAGTGAAAGAGGTAGACAAGGTGGATATGCACTGAATTCTTCAATTCATGGTATTTCAGAAACCAAATTAGTTTTATAATCTCTCATCTGTTCTGGAAATAAACCACTAATAAGTTATCTCTTCTAAATTAAAGAAGTAAATTCTGAATTTTCCCATTTTGAAATACAATAGATTTCATTGTACTTCCTTTAGCTACAGGTTAAATCTATTATAAGCCCCAAATGCAAGAATATATATATATTCCCACATTATCTTGTGTATTTTCACAGGGTACTATAACACAGCCTTTCCCTCCATCTATAACATATTCTTATAAATCCTGCTGGACATATGGTTCACACGTAAATTAAGTTGAATAAAACAGGAAGTAAGGTGTACAATACTACAGCTAATTTTCAGCCTGTCATAAATTTAACTTGGGTGAAACAAACCAAATCAAGGATAATGGCTTCTTTATCACCCAATCTGTTAACTAAAAAGATTCCATAATGCATTATGAACAGTAACTACTCTAAGTAGAGATATTTTTAAATGCACATCAGGCTGAGAACTGAAATAGAACCACCTTGAAGCTTTTGGTAATTTGATCACATTACTACCTAATAATTAGCCTTTCATCTTTTTGAAAAACTAAATTACCTAGCTGTGAAGCAATTTTAAAGTCCCATACCTACATTAATATCTGAATATAAAAAAAATAACTCATACATTAAGATTTTATGGAAAAATAAGCATGTCTTGGTGATAGCTGTCTTCTAAAGTTAGGACTAGAAAAAATCTTTGAGAGCATAATGACCTTGACAATTCCTTTCTTTTGTTTATAACTGCTTTATTAACTTTTAAAGAAAATAAGATAGTTTTTCTCCAAAATTAAACTATCCTTGGTCCCATAAATGACAGTGGCTTCTAGCACAACTACTGAATGTTCTTTAGTGTTTGAGAGAATCAGGGAATTACTAATACATGGAGAATTATCATCAATAATATTAAGCAAATCTGCTTAATAAGAAGGTAGAAAGAATAGGCAGATAAACAGGATGATATTCCATTGGAAAAATTGAAAAGGGAAAATGAAAGCAAAGCCTTGGAAACTTGCAAAATAACTCTATAAAAAATGCATTATTACAAAGATATAAGACATATGAATCTACTCAAAATGCTGATTTAATAAAGAAAATAGCTAGAACCAGAATTAAGAAATCAGGATTACTTTGTGTGTCCTATAATGAAAGATGTTCTACAATCATTTTGTTCACAGGCCTCTTGGAAACTAGAATCTGACTAGACATATGCTGCTAACATGAGCTCAAATTTGTATTGGGAGGTGGGATAGAGAAAGTGAGAAAAGGCAAGAGCTGTGAGCACAGAAATTGAGCTTTTACCTATTACACACACACACACACACACACACACACACACACACACACACACGCATGCACGCACGCGCGAGCGGCCTTGAACTTCAAAACAGGTTCAAAATTTTATTTATCCCAATGAGTCAGGAAAGCCCAAGGTAGAAGATGGATTCTTTCTGCATTAGACTGCATCTAAGATAAAAACTGTTTAACAAGTATTTTATGTATTGGGGGTGTGGGATTCTTTCTTTTCCCCCAAAAAGGCTAAGTCAGCTCAGAACTGGTAAATTTAAGGGATAATAACCCAGTCTCTGAAAACTTTCCACCTTCTTTAGCACTGCAGTTCCTGTGATTTAAGATATGAAGACAGATTATTAACGCTAAGAGATGCCAAACTGTTCTTAACACACATTTGAAGACTAACTAAAAAGTCAAGAAAGTTCTAGCAAACATTTAGAAGCCATGAGAAGGGGGGGAAACGTTATTCAAAGTACAGTTGTACCCCCCCCATCTCCAGCCCCCTCTCCCCCGCCTTCATGACAATCCTACTCCATTCCCATTACACTATCTTTGTCCATGTGGCTGTCTTCTCTACAACCCAAAGGCTGTTTGAAGGTAGTGACTACCAATTGTCAATTACATATTTATGTCAATGCCTTGCACTAGTCCAAACATATGGTAGATAAGGGTAGAAAAAATAAGTAAGTAAATACAATGAATCAAATGCCACTTGAGTTTTCTAATGGACTGCACAATGCTTGTCTCAAAATGCCAAAATACGCATATACACAGAGCAAAACAAATGAATCAGATTTAAAATGCGCAGAGAATGCTAACACAATTTATATTTCTGAGTAGCTCTTGTTTGAATTCCATGAGAATGATTTTTTCAGAGTTGTACCTCTACACTGACTTTCTTCTGTGTGTTTTCTTTCATGATGGTTATATGTGATAACTACAGTTTCATATGCTGTTTTCCCATATATAGGTGAACTATGCAGAATTACTCATTTTAATTGACAGCAGCAAAAACTATACAAAAATGAATATAAATGCGTTTCCCTCTTGCTCAAGAAACATCCTTGTCCATAGCAGATAGACACTGAAATGTTATGTGACCTTTTCTAGGTAATAGGGCTGCCTAAGTAAACATCAATCTCTCCACTGCAGGTTCACTCTCTCTTCTTTACACTAAGCTGCTCACATTCTCTGCCTCTGCTGTTCCCTTTCATTCATGTGATTTCCAAAGTTATTCTCCATACTCCATACCCCATCTCTTTCAAATCACGTGTCTTTTGGTTAGTATTTTTACTTTTCCTAGAAATTCTCTTGTCACTCTTCTAGGATTATAAATCTGCTTCTGCTACACAGGCAACTTAATCTGTCCTATCCACTTCTTGGTTCGCATTATTTTTGTATCAGATCCAAGAATATTATCTTTTCAGCTTTCCTATCATATGTCTATCTCTCTATACTTCTTGAGCTGTGTCAATTCCAGTCCTGGTACAGAGTAGGGGCCACCTGGGGCATTACTTTTCTAAATTATGTAAGTCACACACACACACACACACACACACACACACACACACACACACATTTCAAACAAATATAACAGCAAACTAAAAGCAGTACAGCCAAAACCGGTTTGGCTCAGTGGATAGAGCGTCGGTCTGCGGACTGAAAGGTCCGAGGTTCGATACCGGTCAAGGGCATGTACCTTGGTTGCAGGCACATCCCCAGTAGGGGGTGTGCAAGAGGCAGCTGATCGATGATTCTCTTTCATCGATGTTTCTAATTCTCTATCCCTCTCTCTTGCTCTCCGTAAAAAAATCAATAAAATATATTTAAAAAAATAAAAGCAGTACAGAAATATATGAAGAAAAAGTATTCACAGCTATAACGAATTTTCTTTTCTCTTTCCTTCTAGTTGTAGAATTTCCACTCAGCCAGCTTTCCTGTGGTTCTGGATGATATCCAATTTGTCTTTTAATTGTAGTTTTGAAATTGTTGTGCGAGGCAGCTGTTTAGGTGTTTACCTATGCTGCCATCTTGGTTTCTCCTCAACTCATTCATTTTAATAGCTACATAGTACCGTGTTTCCCCAAAAATAAGACATCCTCCGAAAATAAGACCTACTTACAGGTTTCCTTCTGAGTGAAATATAAGGTATCCCCCCAAAATAAGGCCCCAGGCTCTGTCTCAGAATGAAAATTAATTTACCGTACACTGGTCGCTAGGGCCGCCACGACTGACATCTAGCAACCAGTGACATTACACGGAGTCCTGACGTCACTGCTGTGTGAATGGAGAGAAATCAGCATGGAAACTTTGTGAAACCTTAACTGCAAGAAGTTGTGGCTTGGGTGAAGAATTCATGGGAGAAAACCACTGACCAGTTGCATTGCAAATGCACTGCAAGCAGGCTACCTTGACAAGAAGTACTCATTTAAAGACAGTGCTATTGCTAAACATGAGAGATTTGGTCCACTGATTCTGAAAGAAATGGAGTCACAAGAAATTCACCAGGAAATTCAAGAATTGCATTGTTATGATGATGTTCCAGAAGATGATGACATGATTGTCCTTGAATAAATGAGTAAATTCTTGATACTGTAGGATTCACAGTTTGTCTGGTTTGTGTTGACAACTACCGTACTACTGTGCCGTATACAGGTAATAAATTTCCTTTATTTTCATTTAACAATAAATGTGTACCGTATTCTTTTTCATGGAAAAATAAGACATCCCCTGAAAATAAGACCTAGTGCATCTTTGGGAGCAAAAATTAATATGAGACACTGTCTTATTTTCGGGAAAACAGGGTATTACATCCTATAATGAATCATATATGCTTGTTTTCTAGTACTGATGGACATTTAGGTTGTATTCATACATTTGTTAAACCCATTTCCCATTGTAATCCAAGGATCTGACTCAAGCCAGGTTAATCGGAATATGCTATCCTTCTACCCTGGGAAACTGAGTCAAGGATGGATGCTTGAGCCATGTCAGAACAATGATAGTAAAGTCTGGGACTCATGTGGAACTAGAGAGGAGCAGCAATCCTCCACCCCACCTCCTCTATGTTTGCCAAAATGGGGAGTTGCAGAGACTACTATATGAGAAGAGGTAGACTATCTATCTGAGAATAAAACAGAGAAAGCAGACTGGTGAGCAAGAGAGACAGACAAACATACCACATAACCTGAGGATCAAGGAGAGTGTTGATCCTAGATCTGGCTGGCCTAAGCTGAAATTATTGCTGGATTTCTCAACCCTGCAAGCCAAGAAATTCTCTCCCCACCCACCCTCTCTCTTAAGTGAGCTTGAACTCTACCATTTGAAAATGAGTGTTTAGACAAATATGCATACAATACTGCAAAAAAAAAAAAAATCCTTGTGCCCACATTTTGGGGCAAGAATGCAAATGTATTTGCGAACATTCCTTGAAGAAAAAATGCTAAGTCAAGGGGCATGCATATTTAACATTTTAGTATATATTGCCAAATTGCCATAGTTCTAAATGCTCTTTGGTCCCTGGTCTGTCTTGAGTCCTGGATCTATTTCAATAGTTAGCACTACAGTCCTATTTCTTAAGCATCCAGGCCCATGGAGTATTTAAGAATGCTTTCAGAACCTGTCTTAATCAATTATTTCCAAAGCCCCAGCACAAAGTTATCTCCTAGCTTTTTATCCAAATTACTGTTTATACTAGTATTTCAAAGTCAGGAGAATCCTTCCTACCCCACTATTTGTTCAATGCTACATTTAGAAAAATTTCATTCAAAGAATACTCCAGTCACAAAAGTATGTTTTGCAGTTTATGAAGTGTTTTTATACACGTCCTCCCATTTAAAATTAACAAGTACTTGTAGGTATTGATCTAAAGTGACTCGCTCATATCATATAGTGAGTGATGTAGCTAAGACCTAAAACCTCAACTTTTGCCTCCAAGTCTCAGGCTCTTTTTTCTATATCACATGTACTTACCAGTGCCTTAAATTCAAGGACATCTAGAGTCACAACAAGAACTACTGGGTCACATTACTTCAATATGAAATTAACTCACTTTATAAAGATTCCATAAAACATGGGCTGTATTTGAACATAACAGGCCATCATAAACATATTGATAATGTTGATAGACTATAAACTCAAGTAAATAAAAACTAATATTTCCCTTATAAAAGCAAAGGTAAGATTACATCAGGAGTGCATTAGTGATATTTTTCTAATACAACTATCAAATGAATCTTAATGAATTAATCATTTAGGAATTCAAGAGGCAGCTTGACATATGATTAAATTAATACAGAAATTTTAAAAAGTAGATAAGGATATGTTTGTTTGTTTTGTTTTTAATTTTAGTATTTTCTTCAGCTATGTAAGGTGGGTCTCTTTAAATATATATATATATTTTATTGCTTTTACACAGAGAGGAATTGAGAGATAGAGAGTTAGAAACGTCAATGAGAGAGAAATATCGACCAGCCGCCTCCCGCGCACCACACACTGGGGATGTGCCCGTAACCAATGTACATGCCCCTAATCGGAATCAAACCTGGGACCTTTCAGTCCGCAGTCTGACGCTCTATCCACTGAGCCAAACCGGTTTCGGCAAGGATATGTTTTTAATATCTTTGGGTCCATTTAACAAATTGTTCCCAGAAGTGTCCTAATTGAGAAAAACAAAACCCATTAAGGCACACCATCTAATCATAGCACAGAAGCATAGTGTTCCCTATTACTAAACTCTTTTAATATTGAAGTATCCATCCTTAAGCATCAAAACAGCCCTGGGAGAGTAAAGTACCAAGTGTCACCCTCATTTTTTTGAATAGGAAAAATAGAGAGAGTAAGTGGCTTGGTATAGAACAACTACCAGTCAATGGAACAGATGCTAAAGCCTGACTTTTTTTTTTTTTCTTATTTGAGCCCACACCCAAATCTCTCCAGTCAAAACTGATAGGACCTGATGGAACATTCAAGATTACTTTAGCCCTGGCCAGTGTGGCTCAGTGGTAGAGAGTCAGCCTGTGCACAAAAGGGGGCTGGGTTGGGAGAAACCAAGATGGCGGCATAGGTAAACACCTAACTGCAGCCTCACACAACAATTAAAAAAACAACTAAAATACAAAATGGACATTATCCAGAACTACAGGAAAGTTGACTGACTGGAAATTCTACAACTAGAAGGAAAGAGAAAGCCAGAAATAAAATCAGGAGCTGTAATCAGGAGCTGTAAAAGCCTAAGGTACGGAGAGACACGGTGCTCGCATGGGGAGAGGACGGAGCCAGAGAGGAGGGGGTGGCTGAGTGCCTGGCTGGCGTTCCCTAGCGGGAAGGAGATGAAAGCTCTGGACTGTGCTGAACCCCAGTTATGACTGCACTGAACCCCAGTTCTGGGCGAGACCCTGGGGACCCAGGCTCATACAGAGGGAATCTAGGGCGTAAGGTGGAAACTCAGGGGAGCGGAGTGGCGAAAGGCAGGACCGCGGAGGTGCGCACATTAATGCACGCAGAGGACGGACTGTTGACTGTGCTGCTAGATTGCTCTATCGGGAAGGAGACAAAAGCTCTGGACTGTGCTGAGCCCCAGCTCCAACTGCACTGAACCCCAGTTCTAGACCAGACCCTGGGGATCCAAGCTCATACGGAGGGAATCTGGGCTGTAAGGAGGAAACCCAGGGGAGCAGCGAAAGGCAGAGCCCTGAAGGTGTGCACATTGCGTGCAGAAGACGGACTGTTGAATTGTGCCGCTGGATTGCCCTAGCGGGAAGGAGACAAAAGCTCCGTACTGCACTGAACTCCACGTCCAACCCCACCTCCAACTGCACTAAACCCCAGTTCCGGGCTCATTGGGGGAGACACTAGACCAGAGGTGGGCAAACTTTTTGACTCAAGGGCCACAATGGGTTCTTAAACTGGACCGAAGGGCCGGAACAAAAGCATAGATGGAGCCGAAACCAGTTTGGCTCAGTGGTAGAGTGTCAGTCTGTGGACTGAAAGGTCCCGGGTTCGATTCTGGTCAAGGGCATGTACATTGGTTGTGGGCACATCCCCGGTAGGGGGTGAGCAAGAGGCAGCTGGTTGATGTTTCTCTCTCATTGACATTTCTAGCTCTCTATCTCTCTCCCTTCCTCTCTGTAAAATATCAATAAAATATATTAACAAAAAAAGCATGGATGGAGTGTTTGTGTGAACTAATATAAATTCAAAGTAAACATCATTACATAAAAGGGTATGGTCTTTTTTTTTTTTTTTTTAATTCAATAGTTTTATTCACCAGATCCAGCCCTGGACTAGACTGTCTGGTAGTGGAGGAAACTCTAGGGCACCTTTTTCTCAGAGGTGCTTGCAGCGAGTACCAAAGGACACTGAGGAACTGAGACTCAGGAACCTCATAGGGCGGGGCTAACCAGAAGCCAAGGCTGTAGGCTCCACCCTGAAACTCCGCCCCATCCAAGCTGAGCACAGAGGCTTTTGCAATTTTCCAAGTCTAGTCGAATAAGGCTGTCTCTCGGCATAGACACAGCTGAGCCTCACAACCAATTGGCCTGGAGGTCAGTTCCTCCCAGTGATACCAACAACAATCAAGACTTAATTACAATAAGGCTGTACACACAGTCCACAAAGGGGTGCACCAAGAGTGTCCACCTCAGGTAACTGGGAGGCTGACCCACTGAACCATATAGGACACCTTAACACACAAAGCCACCCTACCAACTCAGGGAAGCTGCGAAAATGTCAAGACAGGGGAACAGATCACAAATGAAAGAAATGGAGGACGACAAGCAACTGGATATAGAGTTCAAAACCACGCTTATAAGGTTGTTCAAGAATTTCCTAGAAAAGGCCGATAAAATAAACGAGACCTATGAGGATATAAAAAGGGATCAACTAGAAATAATAAATGATCAACCAGAAATAAAGAATACATTGTCTGAAATAAAAAGTATTATACAGAGTCCTAAAAACAGAATGGAAGATTGCAAGAATCAAGTCAAAGATTTGGAACATAAAGAGCCAGAAGACACTCCTCTGCAGAAGCAAGAAGACAAGAGAATCCAGAAAGTTGAAGATAATGTAAGAAACCTCTGGGACAACTTCAAGTGAACCAACATCAGAATTATGCGGGTCCTAGAAGATGACATAGAGCAAGATACCAAAAACATATCGGAAGAAATAGTGACAGAAAACTTCCCCCACCTGGGGAAAGAAATAGACTTACAAGTCCAGGAAGTGCACAGAACCTCAAACAAAAGGAATCCAAAGAGGACCACACCAAGACACATCATAATTAAAATTCCAAGAGCAAAAGACAAAGAGAGAATATTGAAAGCAGTAAGACAAAAGCAGGTAGTTACCTATAAAGGAGCAGCCATATGATTGTCAGCTGATTTCTCAACAGAAACCATGCAGGCCAGATGGGAATGGCAAGAAATATTCAAGGTGATGAATATCAACAAGTGAATCTAAAAACCAAGGGAATTTAAAAATCTGATGAACAATATTAACTGGTGAATATAAAAGAATCAGAGTTATGGAAGGGGAGTGAACTGACAATTCTCAGGGGAAAGGGGAGTGGGGGGTGTAGGAAGAAACTGAGCATAAACTGTGCACCTATGGATGAGGACAATGGGGGGTGGGGAAAGGGCAGAGGGTGGGGTGGGAACCTGGTGGAGGGGAGCAATGGAGGGGGAAAAATGAGGAACATTTGTAATGATATGAACAATAAAGATTTATTTATTTATTTATTTATTTATTATTTTTAAAGGGTGCTGGGTTGGATTCCTAGAAAAGGACATGTACCTGGGTTGCAGGTTCGATCCCTGGCCCCAGTCAGGGCACTTGTGGGAGGCAACCAATTAATGTGTCTCTCTCTACCTCCACCATCCCTTCCCTCCCTTCGTTTCTCTGAAAATCCATAGAAAAAATATCCTTGTGTGAGGCGTAACAATAACAAATAAACATACAAAAAAATGACCTTATAATTCCAATCACTGAGAAGGCATGAAGACATGCAAGGAAGCAAAGTAAAGTCACTTATCTTACAAATTTTCAGTTAGTCTGAAGAATAAATGCTGTAATGTCCCTGCTTCCCAGTTTAAAATTCAATTAAGTTCTAAGTGTCTGGTGGTCATTCATCCATTCATCAAACATCATAAGTGAGAACAGAGTGCTATAGTAATAGATGGTCATCTAGCCCTGGCTGGTGTGGCTTGGATGGTTGGAGTGTCATCCTATATGATTCCCGGTAAGGGAGATTGGAGGCAACCAATCGATGTTTCTCTGTCACATCAATGTCTCCCTTCTATTCTATCTAGAATCAATAAAAAACATATCCTCAAGTGAGGATTTAAAAAACAAAAAGGGAAAAGAGGAGCATCATAATCTTGACTGAGGGAGCTGTAGAAAGCGTCACAGAGCAGGAGTCACAGGCTAACTCCTGAAGGATGATGGTTAGTTGATTAGGCTGGAGGGGGGAGCATGAATCTTACAGGCAGGTATATTCCTTCAATTCTAAACCACCAGTTGGTTAAGCAAAATCTCTACAAAAACATGGCATTCATTAATAAAGTTGAAAAGGCAAAGATAGATGAGTAAAAAGATCAAAAAAGAATAAAGAGAAAAAGTAAGGATTTATCTGAATACTAGATACCCATACTGCCCTTAGTACATCTTTAATAATAGTTTCACAGAAGTATTTTTTTCTAAGCATACACTAGGAACATACTTTTGCATTATAGCAGCAGCTCTGTCTAAAAGAAAAACAATGCAAGCCATGAGTGAGAACCATAAATTTAATTTTTCTAGAAGTCACATTTTAAAAGTAAAAAGAAACAGGTGAAATTAAGTTTAATAATACATTTCATTTAACTCATATCCAAAATATCATCACCTCAACATGTAATTAATTTTAAAATTATTGAGATATTTTACATCTTTTTTGGCAGGTACTAAATTTTGAAATTCAATGTATATTTAATACTTATTTATAATGGTGCTCAACAGGCACATGTGGCTAGTGGTTCAGCTCTGTAAGGAATTATGAAGATTAAGTGAGGGTGTCTTATGTACAAAAATGCAGCAGAAAAGAGCTTCCATACTTGGCAATCTGCATAACCCATAAAAGGAAGCCTTCTCTAGCCCACAACTCTCCTTCTGAACTCCCTAGAACAGCTAATTCTACTCCTCTGGAGCCAATTACAGGTTGTCTCCCTTTAGAATGTAAGTTCGTGGCAGTGTCTATTCTTGTTCACCACCGTATCCCCAGGGCTTAGCTTATAACAGTACTTACCCCAACTGGGATGCTCAAGGAATTCTTCTTTAATAAAGGCATGAACAGACATATACCTATCTCTGGACCATAGAATATTTTGTACTTGGAAGGCTTTCTTACTCTTCTATTTGAACATGTAAAAATAAATCATACCCCTTCTTGAAAGTTTAGCCTCATAGCTCTCAAAAAAGCTTTCCCTATTCCAAATAATTATAAACTATTTTCTCTTCAAAACTTCCATATCTATATACGTATATAAAACCCTAATATGCAAATAGACCGAACAGTGGAACCAAATAACCAAGTAACTGAATAACTGGTCGCTATGATGTGCACTGACCATCAGGGGACTCGCGCGGAACATGGTGGGCATTGGCAGCAGGCGGCAGAGCACAGAACATGGCAGGCATCAGCTGTGGCAGGATGGTGGAGTAGGTGAGCAGGGGCACCAGACCACGGCGGGCATTGGTCGGTATCATTGGGGCGAACTTCTGGTGGTTACTGAAAATTCTTTGCTCCCATGTGCCATGGTCCCGCCTGGTGCTCACACCTGCTGCTTGTGCCAGCCGCAACGAATCAGCACCATCAGTGGATGCAAGCAGCAGCTGTCAGCTCCAATCGGTCCTCAGGGCTTTTCCACCTCCCCCTGCTCCTGAGGGGCAATCAGGTCCAGCAGCCACCTCTTACACACACTATCGGTCCCAGCCCCACTCGCACCCATAGCTGGCAACTGGTACCAGTTCCAATTGCTTGGCGCCTCAGTACCGTCAGCAGGTGTTAGCAGCAGCTGTTGGCCCTGATCACTCCTGAGGGCTTCTCCACCTCCCCCTGCTCCTGAGAGGCGATCAGGGCAGCAGCCGCCACTGGCACCCACTGGTGGTGTCAGCCCCACTCACACCCACTGCTGGCGCAGGCCCCAATCTCTTCGCATTGTCAGCAGGTGCGAACGGGGCCAGCATGGTCAGCGCATGGGAGTCACAGCTGCGGGAGCAGGGTTTCCAGCACACAGGAGACTGGGGACCACAGCTCACGGAGGGAGGAGTCAGGTGGGGGTGCAGAGGATGGGTCAAGATCCGCCCCTGTGCCCACTGCAGCCTCATGATACACAGTTCCTTTCAAGGTGCATGAACTTGTGCACTGGGCCCCAAGTAATTTTATAATTTCCTTTAAAAAAGAACATTCCATTGTTTTAGTTTGCATTATAGTTACTTAGACACATCAGTGTCCACCATATCTCATAGTTATGTCAGACAACATTAGGACAATAATAATACCTTACAATCAGTAAACATTAAATTTTCCTTCTAATGAGGCTCAAGTCTCTTGAAGGGCAAAGGCATTTATAACTCTGTGACCTCAAATTAATCAGTACAATGCTATGAACACAGATGATGCTCATTATGTTTTTGTAAGTGAAAACATTATTTCCTTTTATTACTAGTATAACTGAAGTAATTGTTATAAGAGACTGCTATAGGCTAGTAAAGAATGAATTAAAGCAATCCAATCTAATAAGAATAATATGTAAATTGACCATACTTCTGCTACAACTACAAGCCACACCCACCAATAAGGAGCAAGTATGCAAATTAACCCAAACAAGATGGCTGTGGCCACAGAGCAAGCAGGAGGCTTGGGTTTCCCTGGCAACGGAGGAAGCCAAGCTTCCTGCACACCCTGGCCAGCCCAAACCTCCACTGAAGGCTATTAAGTTTCAACTATACAAGATAAATAAATCCCAACAAAAATGGCTGCAGCCAAGGAGCAAGCAGGAAGCATGGCTCTGCTCGATGCTACAAAGTTTCAATTATAGAAGATAAATAAATCCCAGATACCAGGGCCTCTGCTTGGGTTGCCGGGAGATGTGGCTGGCCTGCAAACCACAAAGGCCCTTCGCCCAGGCCACCCAACGCCCCAAGAGAACCTCCTCCCTGATCCAGGACACCCTTCAGGGCAAACCAGCTGGCCCCCACCCATGCACCAGGCCTCTATCCTATCTAATAAAAGAGTAATATGCAAACTGACCCATCATTCCAACACACAAGATGGCTGCCCCCATGTGGTAAAAGATTCTGTCCCCATGTGGACACAAGATGGCCACAACAAAATGGCTAGCAGGGGAGGGCAGTTGGGATGTAGGAGGCAGCTGATCAATGATTCTCTCATCATTGATGTTTCTATATCTCTCTCTCTCTCCCTTCCTCTCTGAAATCAGTAAAATTTTTAAAAAATGTTTAAAAAAAGAATGGCTGTAAGATGGAAAGAAGGGAAACATGCAGGTATACAGTAAGAGAGGTGTGGGTTAAGAGAGAAAAGTATGGCCTAGAATGGCATCAGAGCCTGGAGCAAGCTCTGATTGATAGGCTTTCGTGACTGACCTTTGCCAAACCTTTGCCTTCATAAGCTCTATACAATATAACTCTCCAGCTCAGTCCACTTACATATGTTACTTGAGTTTATTTTTGGAACCCAACCTCCTATTTTTCATGAAGTTCCTTAAAGACAAAATCCAAGTAACATATTCTGCCTTCACACTGAGCAAACATCTCCAGCAGTTCTGCACTTTGCAAAAACAACACACTGAAAAGGTGTTGGTGTGTGTGTTACTGTGCGGTGTATACAGGCCAGTTTCTATAATAAACTCACAACATCTATTTGCAATTCAAGAAATTACTGGCCTAACAAGTCTTCACCAGCAAAACATTTTTTTAAATATATTTTATTGATTTTACACAGAGAGGAATTGAGAGGGATAGAGAGTTGGAAACATCAATGAGAGAGAAACATCGACCAGCTGACTTTCAGTCCGCAGGCTGACGCTCTATCCACTGATTTCGGCCAGCAAAACATTTAAAGTAGAATTCCTTCCCCTCTCTCCCCAAAGGGAGAGGGACAAATTTTATGTATGTGATTACAGGCTAATACTCCATATGCATCATGTGACTTAAAGGCCACCTGGGGTTTGATTCTAACAGATAAGCTAGTCTCTTACAGCATCATATATGAACTTTTTTGCTTATATTTCACTGTACCATAGAGTACCTTGTTAGCCATAATATGAAAAAGGTGTCTCACTGCTCTAAATAATGGAAAATACACATAAAGGAAACACACAATCATAGAATTTATCCTAGTTCAGAAGTATTCCTTTCTTGGATAACTAGTATAACTAGTTAATAAAGGTCAAGGTCATATTTCATCCTTGGAAGAGCAGATAGAATTTCATGGTACTATCACCACTAAATTAGCTCCATTAAAGACCAGCCATTATTACTATTGTGTGAATCACACCTTTCCAAGCCCATTACATGAAACAACTCTTTCTATTTTTCCTTCACAAAATTAAGCATTAATCACAGATTGGACTTACATTGTAATATCAAAGGAAGCATTTAAATGTCCTTTTAAAATGTAGGTAAATTTGAAAACAAACATGCACACATCCTCTTTAAGAGGAAAAGATGGTGACCACACCACACTTTTCATTGCCTGGAGTTTGTTCCATACACTATAAGCAGAGATACTATTCTTATATCAATCTCAGGTTCTTGCTACTGATTCACCAACTCAAGCTCCCTATGAGGAACAACAGTGACCCTGGTGCTGCTCCTTCTGCAAAGAATACACACAAAGGCTCAGATGTTTTCAAACATCCTCCTCACCCTTTACCCAGAGACCAGACCTTTAGACCTTTTTTGTTTTGAATATGAGGCTTCTGCTGTTGTTTCATGTTTACTTTTTTCAAATAGGCCACTCACACGGAAAGGAGCAGGCCCCTCACAGGGTGCAAGTTTGGCAGATGTGGCTTACACCTTAATTCATTATTCCAGACCTCTGCAAAGTATGAGGAGGCCTGCCTCTCTTAACACAGGTCCAAAGCAGGGTTTTGCCCTAACATTCTTTTCTTGCTTCTAAGATTATTCTTGATGGTTAAGTACAATAAACATAGGCACAATTAGTTGTTAAAGAGGTAGTTTTCTCTCTGGGATTCACTGCCTTATGCCAGGACACCACACTTGTTTTCAGGCTCTACACCCCACTTTGAGAATCTCAAGATGTTGAATTATCTTAAGAAAAAATGTCTTGCTTTTAGTAAGTGTTACATGAAGAGGAAAAATGTAACATCTAATAAGCTCATCCTTCTCTTGTGACACTAATAACTTTTCTCCCAGTTCTGAAAGCCATATTCTTAAGAGAACCTGCTCTCTGCTGAGTGGTAGAGTGTACATGGTTTAGTACCTTTTGAATAAGGTACCTGGACTAGTACTGAAAAGCTGTTCCAAGCAGAATCAGCTGGTTTCTTTCCCAGGAACTTGCAATTTGGACACAGGGCTCAAGTCAGTCTCTGCAGGTGCTCAAACTGAAAGGAGCTACATGAGAGACCTTTTCCTAGTAAATGTAAGGAGAAGTCAAAAAGGCTAGTAATATGATGAAAATGAAGAGGGCTAACAAGAGCCGAGACAAGGAATTTTATGACTCTCAGAAGGAGCATCAAATGAAGTGTCAGAGTCTAGAGGAGTTGCACAGAAAGCCAGAGACAGAGAGTAGTTGTCTTGGTTTCTAGAGGCAAAAATGCTTTGTTCTAATCTCCAGTGAGACTTGTATATTTCCTTCCTTGGTTGCATGCCATGTCCCTAAGATTTTCTAGTAAATTCTCCTTTTAGATGTAAGCTAACAGGAATAGATTCTGTCATTTGTAATGAAAATAGTATTGACTAAGACACATATAACTGCTCATCTTCCTCCACTGTAACCAACATATCCTGAATACTCACTATGTGCAAGACATTATACTAGATGTTTTAGGGAAGCAATGGGGAAAAACCCAACAATACATAAGATACAGATTCTGCCCTTTGGGAGCTTACAGGTAAAAAACCGAGAGATAAATAGCTAACTTGGTACTAGGTTAAACTCTTCATAAATATTAGTAAAATGAAGGAAGACTATGATGTGAAATGGTATAAGAACCAAATTTACTTACTAAAAATTGTTTTTAAATATATCTTTATTGCTTTCAAAGAGAAAGGGAGAGGAAAAGAGAGAAACAACAGTAATGAGAGAGAATCCTTGATCGGCTACCTCCTGCAGGCCCCTACCAGGGACCAAGCCCGAAATCTGAGCATGAACCATGACCTCCTGGTTCATAGGTTGACACTCAACTACTGAGCCACACACTTGGGCTACTTACTCAATTTTAACAATGTATACTTGGTTGAAAAAGTTTAAGAAAATAAAAAACTACCATAAAATATTTTGCAAATATACACTTTATTATATCAACGCGGTACCACTGTATATACTATACCTCCATGCTATGCAGCATTACTTATTGAACCTGATCATAATATACAAATCCAGTTAGATTGCACTTTTAACTCATCTTACTCCTTTACTATCTCATCTCTCAAATCCATATCCTATATAATAAAAGGCTAATATGCAAATTGTCCCCTTTACCTGGAGTTCAACTGGGAGTTCGACCAGGGGGTGGGATGGACAGCCAATTGCCATGGCCATTCCCTGGCTGGCCCCAACCCCAATCAGGCTTTTCCCCACCCCCTCCCCCAACTGGGGGGTGGGGCCAGCCAGACCCCACCCATGCATAAATTTGTGCACAAGGCCTCTAGTTGGATAATAAAGCTAAAAGGATCTCAACACTGTTTGAAATTTATACCTTTCCATTTGATAAACAGATCCCCAATTTTATCTTTAAATTAGAAAAATTTTAATGAAAACAAAGAAGAAATAAAAGATTAAGGAAATACACAGCAGCTAAGTGGAAAAAGTAAATATTTCTTTTATATATTTTTCCAAACCTCCAGTGATATTAATTTTCTCTAGAACTTAAATTTTTTTCCTTTGGCCAACCTGCACATAGATAATTATAAATTCCTTCTCTAAAGTCACTCTTTTTTTTTTAGGGAGCAGAGTATGAGATCTACAGTGCTATCTTTCCTGAACTGTAACTGTTAAGAATGGAGCTAAGCAAACAGTTGATAAGCTATGATCCCTCCTTCAATTTCATTGCATCTACATAAATTCTTTAGCTGCTGATGGGCTATTTATGTCTGATGATCTGCAATGCTATAGCCACTACACTGATAAGAAACAAACATAATTCTGAAACTCAAAGGGCTTACTAGTATATTCCAGAATTTTCACCAGAGAGTGTTTGGATGCTTTGAGTTTATAAGTACTACCTTATTTCCCTGAAAATAAGACAGTGTCTTATATTAATTTTTGCTCCCAAAGATGCGCTAGGTCTTATTTTCAGGGGATGTCGGTACACATTTATTGTTAAATGAAAATAAAGGAAATTTATCACCTGTATACGGCACAGTAGTACGGTAGTTGTCAACACAAACCAGACAAACTGTGAATCCTACAGTATCAAGAATTTACTCATTTATTCAATGACAATCATGTCATCATCTTCTGGAACATCATCATAACAATGCAATTCCTGAATTTCCTGGTGAATTTCTTGTGACTCCATTTCTTTCAGAATCAGTGGACCAAATCTCTCATGTTTAGCAATAGCACTGTCTTTAAATGAGTACTTCTTGTCAAGGTAGCCTGCTTGCAGTGCATTTGCAATGCAACTGTCAGTGATTTTCTCCCATGAACTCTTCACCCAAGTCACAACTTCTTGCAGTTTAGGTTTCACAAAGTTTCCATGCTGATTTCTTTCCATTCACACAGCAGTGACGTCAGGACTCCGTGTAACGTCACTGGTTGCTAGACACCAGTTGTGGCGGCCCTAGTGACCAGTGTACGGTAAATTAATTTTCATTCTGAGACAGAGCCTGGGGGCCTTATTTTCGGGGGATGCCTTATATTTCATTCAGAAGGAAACCTGTAAGTAGGTCTTATTTTCGGAGGATGTCTTATTTTCGGGGAAAGTTGGTAGTAAACATACATGTCTCTAATTGCATACCAAATCCATAAAGAAATAATCTGAGCAACTTTGTTCTAATATCTTAAATTATTCATTCATATTTTTATTCTGCTTCCTTAACACAGTTAAGGAAGAATTGTTGGCGTAAGCAAATAAAGACTGGGAATAGAACCTGCAACTCATAGGTTCATGGGACAATATCCAACCAAGTATTTGGTATTCACTAACGTTCCATAGAACAATAAGCCTTATTTGTGATATTTGGCACCAGTAACACCACTTCATTTGAGAATTCATATATAAGTGCAGTTTTGGTAAGGACCAAACATTAACTGAACCAGTTGACTTGGTCCTTGAGCAATAGTTTCAACTCTATTTTACAGAACAAAAATAGGTATAGCAATTTTGTCTTTTTTTTCTGGGGTTCAAGATAGCTATGGCCAAGTGTCCCCTCCCAAGTGGCATAAATGGCTATGGAGTTGTGGAAGTAAAGGTACTCCTTCTCACCAAAGAGGCCTGAATGAGAATAAATGTATTTCAAACTGACCACATTCCGCTCCTTTGGAAGAAACAAACACCTCACAGATCACAGATATGATGGGTTCACAGTAGCCAGAATTCTGCTGCACTGAGTCAGAGAAAGGACTGGGAAGTACCAAGTGACCATTGCTTTAGAATCCACTAGAAATTCTTCAAAAAAATGAAAAAGTTATCTCTTCATTCTGATATTTCTTAAATCTATGAGAAATGTAAATAAGATATTTTCATTTCTACAGGATAGATCTTCAGTTTCAATGTAAAACAATACTGCCTTGTGTTTACATAGCACTTTTCCCTAAAGAATTCAAGGCCTTTACAGACATTACCTCATCCAACCTCAGCAGGTCTGCAAACATGATAAGAAACAGCAGGTTTTCCTGTTGTATGAAAAAGGAAACTGAGGCATGGGCACATGGTTAACACCTGAGTCACAAAGAAACAGCTGGAAAGAATGGGCTAAACTTTTCTCCTCGCTCCAATTCTTGGCTGTCTCCACTTATTCACACTGCCTGTAATTAGAGATGGCAAGTGTCTAAATCTTCATAGTCGTCAAAAATGTAATTTCAAAACTGTTCTTTTTTACTAAAAAGATCAATTTTCCCTAGACTTAGGGTTGTTTTTGTCTCCTCCGTCTATAATACCCCTGGCAGAGAAATTTCTGAAAACTTATACATGACAAGAAACAGTCCAGACTTCACTTTCTTTTACTGAAATCACCATTTTATCCTTTCCCTCTCATTATAAAAATTTTCTGCCTAACTAGAGACCAAAAAGTTTTTTCTAAATTCTTTTTATTTTTTTATTTTAAAAAATATACTTTTTTAAATTGATTTCAGAGAGGAAGGGAGAGAGATACAAACATCAATGATGAGAATCATTGATTGGCTGCCCCCTGCACGCCCCCTACTGAGGATCGAGCCCACAAACCCGGGCATGAATCCTTGACCAGAATAGAACCTGGGACCCTTTGGTCTGCAGGCTGACACTCTATCCACTGAACCAAACCAGCTAGGGCTGGTTGGCCATTTTTGAAGAATTTTTCTAAATTCTTTAAGCACTTCTAATATCTAAGTGGAGGCATGCTACTTGTTCCCAACTACTCTTGTTATATGATTCACTTTTATTTTAAGTAAAATTCCCATCTTTCCAGTATCTCTTCGCATATTTTTATTTTTAATTTCCTGTTTACTGCTTCCTATGTTTGCCCAGCTTGTTTACAATGCACTCCTCAGGAAGTTTGCAACATTATAGAAGGTTTTTGTCAATTTCACACTTTATGATTTTCTTCAGATTTATGCTTTATTCCTTTGTTGAAGCAGAACCATATTCTTTTTGAATATTTTAAAAAATATGGAACACTTCACAAATTGCATGCCATTCTTGCAGAGGGGCCATGCTAATCTTCTCTGTATCATTCTAAATTGTGTATATGTGCCGCTGAAGCAAGCACTATGCTCTTTTTAATTTAACAGTTGCCTAGATTTGGTATCAACTGGCACCTCCTATCCTCTTTGTTGACATACAAAACCATTCCCTTCTAGAAACTCGAAAACTGCAAGGCCCAATCAGCTCTATGAACACTTTAGTCACATCATAATGGTTTCAGCGGGTGAAAATGGCATAGGTAGCTCTGAGCCTCTTAGTTGTATAGATGGCACATGTATTCATATAAATGATTAATTTGTTTTGGAAATAAATATTTCAAAACCTAGATCACCAAAGGCCATAAAATATTTTGGAGTTAACAAATGCAGCCTTCTATGGCATAAAATTTGGGGGCACCTGGTGAAACAGAAAATCTTACTCTTTCACAGAAGACAGCAGTTCTGGGCCTTTGAGTCAATTAAATATTTTTATGGCTATCTTCCACCACTCTATTATAATTAGGTAAGGGGTAATGGATTAAAAGCCCCAAGCAACTGCTAGGTATATATGTATATATATATATGCACAGACAAGACAAAAATCTGTAATATTTGTTCTAGTTCTGTGAAATACACGATTGGTATCTTGAAAGAAATTACATTGAATCTATTGTACAAAACCCCCCACAAAACCACAGTTTGCCTATTGATGACCTTGGGTAAGTCATTTACTAAACTTCCCTGTGCTCAAAAATGGGAAAAATGTAATAACAAATAAAGTACCTACTGGCTACTTAAGTTCACTTGCATTCTCTATTCAATGAGATTTTGCCTGGGCTTTGTTACATTATGGATTTTCAATAAGTATCTTGTCTTTTTTTAAATTTTATTTGAGGACTAGCATATCTTTTATAAGAGAGCCAAAGCAGAATAGTCATTAGATTAGAATAGCTGCTGGATAGCCAGGACATGGGAGCTCAGGGTTAGATCAGCTATGATATGGTATTTATTCCCACAGACCTTAAGAATATTTCTCAGGCAAGTTGCTATGTAGGACCAGAGTAAGATTAGTTCCTCCACTACGTTAGGATCTCTCAATATAATTAAGAAGGTGCAGAAGCAGAAGACATTATTGCAGTTTCATTTTATATTATAATTGGGCCTTTCCAAATGCCAAGTGAAGTGGTGGGAATTTTTAGTCAAAGTACTAAACTAAGTTATTTATTAAAAATGTCAAAGCTACCCGAAACCGGTTTGGCTCAGTAGATAGAACGTTGGCCTGAAGACTCAAGGGTCCCAGGTTCTATTCCGGTCAAGGGCATGTATCTTGGTTGCAGGCATATCCCCAGTAGGGGATGTGTAGGAGGCAGCTGATCGATGTTTCTTTCTCATCGATGTTTCTGACTCTCTATCCCTCTTTCTTCCTCTCTGTAAAAAATCAATAAAATAAATATATATTTTTTTAAATGTCAAAGCTATTGTTCAAAACTACTGTTCTTAATAAATAGTTATTTCTGAGACCCTCCATCATATTTTATCTACTTGCATTCTCATTTCTATATCTAGAGGCCTATTTTCTTGCCATTTGCCTATCTCCATTCTCTTTAATTTGTTTCTGTCCTTTCTGATTCATTTCCTCTTCCTCTCTCTTGCCATTTCTGCTGCATACTTGGATTTATTAATATTTTATTTAATTACCAAACATATATTATACTAGGCCCTTATCATGTGGCCTCTCACGTCTAGCTATATACCTTCATGCTCATACTGTCCCTCTCTTATGTTTAGGCTTCCTGTTGTGTTTAGCCCACTGGTTTTGCCTATCTCTGCTACAAACCTGTCATCTATCAACCCTGTTCCTGTGTGTTAGGATACAAGCAAAAGTGAGTAGTAGCCATATATATAAAAGCTTAATATGCAAATTGTCCCTGCAGGAGTTTGACAGGGAAACCAATCGCTTGCTATGACATGCGCTGACCACAAGTGGGAGGGGTGGAACAAAAGGAGGGCTCCGGCCAGCAGCCGGCAGCTGGGGAATGGAGGCCCTGGTCAGCAGCTGGAAGGCCCTGATCGCCGGCCAGGCTTAAAGACCCTGCCTGTGCACTAATTTCGTGCACCAGGCCTCTAGTATGGGATAAAACAGTTATGAGCTGGGAAAATGTTAAATTGACTATGTATACACTCTTTTAAGTAAAAGAACTCTGAAAGCATAAAAACATTCCTATAACAGGAAAGTTTGGGACTTACCATGGTGACTATCATACAATTAAAACAACACTGATGACTGAAGAAAAGGATAAGAAAGATGGTTACAACTCACAGGGTGCTTTGTTCTGATTCCAAGGCTTACAGCTTTAATTACCAAGATTAAATGCTGCTATTCTTTCTTGAGAAGTTGGACCATTGTACCAAACCAATACTGAAGCTACCAGCAGGGCAGGCAAGTTCCAGGGAATACGGAGTCAATATTTAAGTCCTTGACTCCTAATCTGTGTACTCAGAACAACCTATAAAAACTACATCTGAAAAGCATAATTATGTCCAATGCCAAAGCCTATTGTGCCATGAAAAATCAAAACACAGTGATGTAAGAAGGAATGAAGCAGAAATAAGACAAAACTGAAGAATATATTTGGTTTAGAAACAGAGAACATCTAAAACTTTGACTTTCCAATAATCAGGGAAAAATAATAATTTCTCATAGTCAATTACATATAGTTACAGAGTAACATACTAGTAAAAGTTTTTCTTTGTAATAAATTTAGAAATTCCCCAGCAATCTCAGGTTCAAACCATAAATTGCAAATAAAAACATACCTTGCCCCCAGCCATCCAATGACGGGAAACACTAGATAATGTCCCTATTTGGTTCACGGCTCATTGGATTTCCATTTGCCAGTGTTATGTTTATAATATTAGAGTCCCGGTGCATGAAAATTCATGCACTGGAGCGGAGGAGGGATCCCCTCAGCCCAGCCTGCCTGATCTCAAAGTCTGGGAGCTCTCAGGGGTGAGAGGCGACCTGGCGATCAAGGGAAGGTGACACCCCCATCATACCTCTGCTGCTGCCACTGTCAGCCGCCCAAGCCTCAGACGGTGCTGGTTACCTGAGCCTCTGGGGGGTCTCTGGGTGGCTGGGCAGCTGCCACTGGTGGCTTGCCTGCACCTCAGGCTGGCCCTGGAAGGCTGTGCAACTTCTATCCAAGGCTTGCCTGCACCTTGGGCCAGTCCTGGACGGCTGGGCAGCCAACATCCTAGGCTTGCCTGTGTCTCCTGCCAGTCCTGGGCAGCTGGGGGTTAAGAGGACTGGGAGACTCCAGAGGCTGGGCGGCTGGGCCTGCCTGGGGGTGGGCCCGGCTGTGCTGCACACCTGCCACCCCCAGCAGGGCTGACGGTACTGGGCACTGCCATCTTGTGGCTGTGGGTGCCGCCATTTTCGAGGGTGTGGCTGTACATGAGCATATTCCCTCCTTACTGGCTGTGGGCACTGCCATCTTTGTGAGGTTGTAATGGTCAATTAGCATATTCCCCCTTTATTAGATAGGCTAATTAAATTCTAAAAAAAATAAGTTTATATTTTCTGAAACTGAGGAAGATAACTATAATATAAATGTGTACAATGATGTTTCTTATGCAGTAATATGTGGTCTTTAAGAGTTTTGTGTGTTTTTTTAAAATATATTTTTATTTCAGAGAGGAAAGGAGAAGGAGAATGATAGAAACTTCAATGATGAGAGAGAATCATTGATCCACTGCCTCCTGTAGGCTCCTACTGGGGACCAAGCCCACAACCCAGGCATGTGCCCTTGACCAGAATCAAACCTGGGACCCTTTAGTCTACAGGCTGATGCTCTGTCCACTGAGCCAAACCAGCTAGGGCAGCTGTGGGCAAACTACGACCCAGGGGCTGGAGCCAAAAGAGCAGAGGGTTCTCTTGCTCTCCCCTCCACACCTTCACCAGCAGCCCAAGATGAGAGTGCCAGCATGGTCAGGTTGCTTTTGTTCCGGCCCTCTGGTCCAGTTTAAGAACCCATTATGGCCCTTGAGTCAAAAAGTTTGCCCACCCCTGAGCTAGGGCCTTTAAGAGTTTTTATTGCCCTAGTCAGTTTGGTTCAATGGATAGAGTGTCGGCCTGTGGACTGAAAGGTCTTGGGTTCAATTCTGGTCAATGGCACATGCCCAGATTGCAGGCTCGATCCCCAATAGGGGGCATGCAGGAGGCAGCTGATCAATGATTCTCTCTTATCATTGATATTTATATCTCTCCCTCTCTCTTCCTCTCTGAAATCATACCAATATGTATTTTTAAAGTTTTTATTTTTTAATACAATCTTAGTGTTCAAATAGGTCTTTAAAAGTCATGTATTCTAGGCCTAGGTCAGTTTGGCTTACTGGATAGAGTGTCAGCCCTCAGGCTGAAGGGTCCCAGGTTGATTCCAGTTAAGGACAAATATATCGGTTGCAGGTTCAATCCCTTGGTCTGGGCACAGGTGGGAGGCAACCAATTAATGTTTCTCTTTTCTGTCTCTCCCCTCCCTTCCACTCTCTCTAAAAATTAAAAAACAATGGAAAAATATCCTTGGGTAAGGATTAACAAAAAAAGTCAGGTATTCTAACTTTTTGTCCAGTGCACAAATTGGCCTCACAACATCCAGAATGTATAACTGTTCAGTTTCTGCCTGGAAACTGCCCTCCCTCTAAGAGACAGGAAATCAATCTTACTACATAAAATAGCTTACTTTGGTTCACAATTTGCTTTTTAGTTCTTATAAAAGGTGTTCAGAAAGAAAGGGAACAAGGTATTGCATCACTTTACTATCATTTGTTGAACTTAAGCTTGAAACTTAACACACAGCTCAAAGAAATGGGGACAGAAACCAGTTGCTTGGTGATGGAGGAAGGAAAGAGAAAGACCATAAAGAGTAAGACCACAAAGCCAATGCTGCAGGGCAAGAATTGCTTTTTACAGTCTGCCTGGTGTGGCTCAGTGGTTGAGTGTCAACCTATGAACCAGGAGGTCAAGGTTTGATTTCCCATCAGGGCACATGCCTGGGTTATAGGCTTGATTCCCATTAGGGGATGTGCAGGAGGCAGCAGATCAATGGTTCTAATCATTGATGTTTCTCTCTCTCTCTCTCTCTCTCTCTCTCTCTCTCTCTCTCTCTCTCCCTTCCTCTCTGAAATAAAAATATTTTTTTTAAATTGCTTCTTAACAATTGGTCATCTGTCTCTGTTTAACTACTCCTAGCCATAAAGTTTATTGTTCTTTATGGTAATTCATTGTTGGGAATCCCAGAGCATTGGAGATTCTTCAAAATTGGGCCAAATTTTTGCCTTTTTTATTTCAATGGAACACTGTTGAGCCCTCTATTACAAGCTCAGAGGCATTTGCAACAACTGTTACATGCTGCCCCCTCTACCACTACAGTAGCAATGGCTTTATGGTCTTTCTCTTACCTTCCTCCTTCACCAAGGAACCAGTTTCTGTCCCCATTTCTTTGAGTTGTGTGTTAACAGTTCAAGCTTAAGCTCAACAAATGACAGTAAAGTGATGCAATACTTGTTCCCTTTCTTTCTGAACACTTTCTTATAGGAACTAAATAGCAAATTGTGAAATAGTAAGCTGTTTTATGCAGTAAGATTGATTTCACAGAGGAAGGGAGAGGGAGAGAGAGGTTATAACATCAATGATGAGAATCGCTGATTGATTGCCTCCTGCACTACTCATACTGGGGTTCAAGCCCACAACCCAGCATGTGCTGTTGGCAGGAACGAACCTGGAACCCTTCAGTCTGCTGGCTGATGCTTTATCAACTGAGCCTAACCAGCTAGGGCTGAAAGGCAATTAAAAAAATTTTTTTTAAAGTTATCTTTATTGTTGAAAGTATTACAGATGTCCCATCAACTCCCTCCATCCAATGATCTACCTATCCTATGTAATAAAAGTCTAATATGCTAAGTATCTAATTATCTGGTCGGCCATTCAACCAATCAAAGCATAATATGCTAATGATATGCTAAGGCTGTTCAACCCCTCACTATGACATGCACTGACCACCAGGTGGCAAACTCTTCAACCTGCAGGTTAGTTTGCTGCTGGGGTCTGGCTGATTGGGATTGAGTGAGATGGGTGGACATGCCCTGAAGCCCTACCGTATCCCTCTCTGCCCCAATCATGCATTGGTGGCGATCCCTCAGCCTGGCATGTGCCCTCTCACAATCCGGGACCCCTCAGGGAATGTCGGAGTGTCGGTTTTGGCCCAATCATGCAGGCCAGTCCGAGGGACCCCAATGGCTTCGTGCACCAGGCTTCTAATTTAATAATATTTATAGTGCATGCAGAATGCCAAAACATCAAGGACCTGCAATGCTCTCTTGTATTTGGGGATAGTATGAACCCAGCAGCACAGATGTTATCCCTATTAACAGGTTCAGCAGATTTAGGGGCTTCATATTAAAAAGGGAACATTGGCCTGATTTGGTTTATTCTATTTGCAAGGGCTTACAGAGGAAATTCTGCAAACTGGCCTTGTCATTTCCCTTAGGTCTACCCAAACTTCTAAGTTAGGCTGAATCTATTATGTTTTCACCTGTGTCCTAAATTTTTGAAAAATGTAAAAATATGTTTATCATAAGTGAGTTGTGATAATTATCATCGTGAAATTTACAGCCAACTTTAAAGTTTAATTCTATGCACTCAGTTGGCAATCTTAAATCTTATGCCAGGCACACTCCATATTTAAGGATACTATCAACGAACAAACAATATATACTAAGAAGTTACTGAGAGCAAGAATGCTTGTTAGGTTCAATGAAAGACAAATGCCTATCCTCACCTGCTTTGGTTATGACTATGGCTGATTATTGCAATGGTCAGAGTATATAACAACTTTAATAACACCAAGAGGCTTTTATAGAATTCTCTATATTCTAAGGAAGTGTACCTCAAATTCCTTCAATAGCACCTTCAACAGTGATACTTGAAATAGAAACCATTTAGTCATTCACATAAAACTGTCACATTGAAGAAAGCACAAAGCAAAGGAATGTCTACTAATATCAAGTAATGCTGAATCCCAGCACTGAAGGATTTAATCTTCTGTGATAAATATCCTATAGGTACAACTTCCTTAAGGTTGGTAACATTTGCTAAGTCAAGATACTTTTCTGGAAACCAGGAGGATATTTTAAATATTAGAGCTTTTAGGTTTAAAAAAAAAAAAAAAGACACACAAAAAACCATATTTTAAAAAATTACAATCTTAAATTTTTTAAATCCTCAAAGATTATAGGTTATTATAATTACTTAGATAGGTCTTCCAAATTAATGAAAACAATGAATAAAATGACAGTGTTATGGTATTTCAGAACATATATTTTATAATATGTCTTTAAAATGGATATATAGTCTCAATATGGTAAAATATAGCTTGCAAATTAGCAACCTCTCTTCCTTTCTTTTGGTATACATAAAGAGATGGAAAGAGAATACTAAGTAAACTACCAAAACGCAAAACCCCATACTAGGTATATTTCAGGCGGGTGAAAGCTTTCAAAGGTTGGTTTACAGGTACAGTGATAGAATCACAGATCCCCAATCAACTCAACTGCTCCTTCAAGAGCCAGAAACCAAGTAGCTTTGTAACTATGTTTATTTACCTACCTAGCAAGCAGAGGAGATATGTTTCTGGTAAGAGAGTAAAGTCAAAAAAGTGTGCAAATTTTAGGGCTTCCAGCAATCTATATTTTAGTAAATGGAGAAAACAGACTTGACTTACCTGCACTGCCAAGCTGTTTATAAAACCTGTACTCTAAATGAAGCTGTGGAGCTCGTGATTTTATTGGTTCCTGAAACCAAAAAAGAGAGATCAGATTTAGACAAGTGGAATTTTTCTATTCTTATGTTTTCAACACTAACCAGAGTTAAGATCACTTAATATTTATTTATTTATTAACTTTATTAAAAAATAATTTTTTATTTTTTAATTACAGTTGACATACATTATATTAGTTTCAAATGTACAACCCAGTGATTTAGACATTATACAACTTACTAAGTAATCATCCCAATAAATCTCACAGGAATCTGACACCATACATAGTTATTACAATATTAAAGGCCTGGTGCATGAAATTCGTGCATGGGGGGAGACGGTGTCACTCAGCCCAGCCTGCACCCTCTCCAATCTGGGACCCCTCAAGGGCAGTCAGACATCCCTCATAATCCAGGACTGCTGGCTCCCAACTGCTCACCTGCCTGTCTTCCTGACTGCCCCTAACCACTTCTGTCTGCCAGCCTGATCATCCCCTAACCATTCCCCTGACAGCCTGTCTGCCCCTAACTGCCCTCCTCTGCAGGCCTAGTCACCTCTAACTACCTTCCCTTGCAGGCCTGGTCTCTCCCAGCTGCTCTCCCCTACAGGCCTGGGTTCCTCCCAATTGCCCTTCCCTGCAGGCCTGGCTGCCCCCAACTTCCCTCATCTACTGGCTTGGTCATCCCTAACTGCCCTCCTCTGCAGGCTTGATTGCCCCCAACTGTCTTCCTTTGCAGGCTTGGTTCCTCCCAACTGCCCTTTCCTGCTGCCCTGATCACCCACAACTGTCCTCCCTTGAAGGCCTGGTCTCTCCCAACTGCCCTCCCCTGCTGGCCATCTTGTGGTGGCCATCTTGTGTCCACATGGGGACAAGATCTTTAACCATATGGGGACAGCCATTTTATGTGTTGGAGTGATGGTCAATCTACATAATAGTCTTTTATTAGATAGGATAAAGGCTTGGTGCATGGTTTGCCATGAAGGGTGTCCCGGTTCAGGGTGAGGGTTCCCTTGGGGCATGGGGTGGCCAGGGCGAGGAGCCTGTGGTGGTTTGCAGGCCGACCATGCCCCCTGGCGACCCAAGTGGAGCCCCTGGTATCTCGGATTTACCTTCTACAATTGAAACTTTGTAGCCTAGAGTGGAGCTAAGCCTTCTGCTTGCTCCTTGGCAGCCATTTCTGGTGGGGTTTATGTATCTTCTATAATTGAAACTTTGTAGCCTGGAGCAGAGGCTAGACCCACCAGGATGTGCAGAAAGCTTGACTTCCTCCATTGCGGGGCAACCCTAGCATCCTGCTCTTTCCAGCTCTGTGGCTGCCACCATTTCTGTTTGGATTTATGTATCTTCTATCATTGAAACTTTGTAGTCTTGAGTGGAGACCTAGGCTGGCAAGGGCAGGCAGAAAGCTTGGCTTCCTCCATTGCCAGGGAAACCCAAGCCTCTCTCTTGCTGTCTGTGGCTATAACCATCTTGGTTGGGTTTATTTGCATATTTTCTCCTGATTGGCTTGTGGGCATGGCTTGTGGGTGTAGTGGAGTGATGGTTAATTTGCATATTATTCTCTTATTAGATAGGACTAGAGGCCCATTGCAGGAAGATTCCTGCAATAACAGGGCTTCCAGCGACCTTCCCTCCCACCACCACCACCTCTCCTGCTCCCCTGCGCTTTCCCTGCCGCCTCTGCCCTTCACCCCCACCCCAGCTTTTTCTCCTGCATCCACCACCCCCCTGCGCTTTCCCTCCCACCACCACCCCTGTCCCATGCTTTCCCTTCCACCACCCACTGCCCACTACTGCCCCGCCCGCACTTTCCTTCCCGCAGCTGCCTTGCTTTCTGCTTTCCCTCCCTCTTCCTTCTATGCTGTCTTTAGTCTTCACTCATCCCTCCCTCAGCATATGCAAATTAACTGCCATCTTTGTTGGGTTAATTTGCATAGTCACCTGATTGGCTGTGGGCATAGCAAAGATATAGTCAATCAGCATTTTTCTCTTTTATTAGTGTAGATTATGGGCTATATTCTCTAACTCTCTGTGCTGTACTTTACATTCTACTACTCTATAACTACCAATTTGTACTTCTTTATCTCTTCACTTTTTTCATCCATAAGATCACTTAATATTTTAGAAATGATATCTACATGTGATAGCATTTTCTTACCATAATTTCTCTCTGAAATCACAGCTAGGGAGAAGATGAAACCAAATTACATATAATTTCTTCCATAAATATTTAAATAAAAATTACTCTGTATGAGCCATCATTCAAGGATAGTTCCCCCTTATCATCAAGTGTTCTCCTGAAATGTATTATTTTAGGAAACCAGATGTCAAATCTTTTAATTAACTACCAGCATGTATTTCCTGCTTGTTTTATTATGAACTTGGGCTAACAGTTTTATTATTTTTAGAAAAAAATGACATACACTCAAGAAGAAAATTTTAAAAAAACTAGGAAGAAACTAAAAATAATATGAGCCCCTATCATTTTACAGAGAAGCACTATTAACATTTTGGTAAATGTCCTTCCAAATATTTACTAATATATATAAACTAGTGGCCTGGTGCATGACATTTGTGCATGGGGGGAGGGGGGTTCCTCAGCCAGCCTGCACCCTCTCCAATCTGGGACATCCCTCTCACAATCTGGACTGCTGGCTCTTAACTGCTCACCTGCCTACCTGATCACCCCTAACCATTCTGCCTGCTGGCCTGCTTGCCCCCAACTGCCCCCCTCGCCAGTCTGATTGCTTCCAACTGCCCCCCTCCCATGGCCTGATTGTCCCCAACTGCCCTCCCCTCCTGGTCTGATCACCCCTAACCACCTCTACCTCAGCCCCGCCATCATGGCTTTGTCTGTAAGGACATCCAGAAGGTCTCCCGGTCTATAGGCCTGGTACACGGGTGGGGTTTGGCTGGTCTTCCCTGAAGGGGGTCCTGAATCAGGATGGGGGTCCATTTGGGGGGCATGGCCAGCCTGGGCCAGGGGCTAAAGGCTGTTTGGAGGCCATTTGCAGGCCAGCCAAGCCCCCAGCTTTGTCCAGAAGGTCCCAGTCTAATTAGCACATTAGCCTTTTAATAGTATAAACTAAAACATTTTTTTAAGTAAGTGGAAATCACGCTCCATTTGCTGTTCTGTAAATGTGCCTTTAAATTCAACAATGTGAGAATGACATCTTTTCATGGCAGTAAGTAAAACTCTGTGTGTGTGTGTGTGTGTGTGTGTGTGTGTATTTTTAAAAAATATATATTTTATTGATATTTTACAGAGAGGAAGATAGAGAGCTAGAGAGCTAGAAACGTCAATGAGAGAGAAACACCGACCAGCTGCCTCTTGCACACCCCCAACCAGGGATGTGCCCACAACCAATGTACATGCCCCTGACCGGAATCAAACCCGGGACCTTTCAGTCCACAGACCGACGCTCTACCACTAAGCCAAACCAGTTTCGGCTGTGTGTGTGTATTTTAATCCTCCCACAAGGATATGATTTTATCTATCTATTTATTTATGGTTAATCCTCACCCGAGGATATTTTTCCATTGATTTTTAATTTTTAGAGAGTGGAAGGGGGAAAGACAGAGAGATCAATGGGTTGCCTCCCAGGTTGAGCCTGCAACCAAGGTATGTGCCTTTGACAAATGTGAACCCAAAATCCTTCAGTCTGCAACAGTCTGCAAGCCCATGCTCTATCAACTGAGCCAAATGGGCTAGAGCTTTTATTGATTTTAGAGTAGGGAAGGGAGAGGGAGAGAGGGGAACACTGATGTGAGAGAAACATTGATTGGTTGCCTCCCATACCCTCCCCAACTGGGGATGGAACCTACAACCCTTTGGTGCATGGGATGACACTTCAACCAACTGAGACACTGCACCAGGGCTGTATATTATTTATTTCTTTGTTTGTTTATTTACTTATTTATTGTATATTATTTTAATGCCTATAGTACTCCTCTATATATGTATGTACACACACACGAATTGCTTTCAGTTTTCAATATTGTGAATAATGTGAAAATTTTTATATATATTTAGTTTTACATTTAAGAAAATTAGATTATGCATGCAATTAAAATATGTGAACAATATGGTGATCAAGTTTTCAAAAATAGTTTCCAAAGACCCCAGAGATAAAGTAGCTAAACTATCACACTTTGCTCTATAACAAACTTCAAGAATTGGTTGGTTAATTACTCTGTATTGACAGTATACCAGGCAATTAGGTAACAAGAAAATCAAACACTACCCTAAAAGATATACTTGAATACTCATTAGAATATTATTTTATCAAAATCACAGAAAAAAACAAGTATTGGTGGGGATATGGAGGAACTGGAATCCTTGTGCAATGCTGCAAAATGGTGGAGCTACTGTGGAAAAGAGTAACCATTTCTCAAAAATTTAAACACTGAATTACCATATGCTACAACAATCCCACTTCTGAATATTTACACAAAAATATCAAAACTCAAATTGATTTTTTTTTAAAATATTTTTATTGATATCAGAGAGGAAGGGAGAGGGAGATAGAAACATCAATCATGAGGGAATCATTGATTGGCTGCCTCTTGCATGCCCCCAACTGGGGATTGAATCTGCAACCCAGGCTTGTAATCTGACAGGGAATCGAACCATGACCTTCTACCCTGTTTCCCTGAAAATAAGACAGTGTCTTATATTAATTTTTGCTCCCAAAGATGCGCTAGGTCTTATTTTCAGGGATGTCTTATTTTTCCATGAAAAAGAATACGGTACACATTTATTGTTAAATGAAAATAAAGGAAATTTATTACCTGTATACGGCACAGTAGTACGGTAGTTGTCAACACAAACCAGACAAACTGAATCCTACAGTATCAAGAATTTACTCATTTACTCAATGACAATCATGCCATCATCTTCTGGAACATCATCATAACAATGCAATTCTTGAATTTCCTGGTGAATTTCTTGTGACTCCATTTCTTTTAGAATCAGTGGACCAAATCTCTCATGTTTAGCAATAGCACTGTCTTTAAATGAGTACTTCTTGTCAAGGTAGCCTGCTCGTAGTGCATTTGCAATGCAACTGTCAGTGATCTTCTCCCATGAATTCTTCACCCAAGTCACAACTTCTTGCAGTTTAGGTTTCACAAAGTTTCCATGCTGATTTCTCTCCATTCACACAGCAGTGACGTCAGGACTCCACGTAACGTCACTGGTTGCTAGATACCAGTTGGGGCAGCCATAGCAACCAGTTTACAGTAAATTAATTTTCATTCTGAGACAGAGCCTGGGGGCCTTATTTTCGGGGGGGGGTGCCTTATATTTCACTCAGAAGGAAACCCATAAGTAGGTCTTATTTTCGGGAATACACGGTAGTTCATAGTTTGATGCTCAACCACTAAGTTATGCTGGACAGGCTCAAACTGATTTTTGTACAACCATATTCATACTGGCATTATCCCCACTAGTCAAAAGGTGGAAGCAACTTGGGTATCTATCAACAACTACATTTTGTTTCACACATAAGATGGAATATTATTCAGCAATAACAAGGACATTCTGACACATGCTACAACATGGGATGAACCTTGAGGATATTATGTTAAATGAAATAAGCCAGTTATAAAAGGACAATGCGGCATCATCACACTTATAGAGTAGTTAAATTCATAGAGACAGAAGGTTGAATTGTGGTTGCCAGGGGCTGGTGTCAGAGGAAAATGGCAAGTTAGTATTAAATGGGTATAGAATTTCAGTTGAGGAAGATGAAAAAATTCTGGAAATGGATATTCAACAATGTGAATGTACTTAATATCACTGAACTATACACTTAATCAGATATGTGATTTTAATACTTTCTTCCTCCCATTTCCTGGGTTGCCTTTTCACTCTGTTCAGGCTTTTAATATTATATAAATTTTTAGTTTTTATAAAGTCCACCTTATCTATCTTTTCTTTTTTTATTAATCCTCACCTGAGGATATCTTCCATTGGTTTTTAGAGAGTGGAAAGGAGAGGGAAATACATTGATATGAGAGAGATACATCAATTGGTTGCCTCCTGGATAGACCTCAAACAGGGCCAGGGATGGAATCTGCAATGCAGGTACATGCCCTTAACTGGGAAACAAACCTGAGTTCCTTTGGTGCACAGTGGTTAGTTCAAGGTGCTCTAACCACTGCACAACACAAGCCAGTGTTTATCTATCTTTTCTTACTTGTGCTTTTAGTGTAATATCCAAGAAACCACTGACAAATCCAAAGTCATGAAGTTTTCCCCTACGTTTTCTTCTAGGAGGTTTATAGTTTTAGCTCTTAGGTTTAGGTCTTTGAACCATTTTGAGTTAATTTTTCATATGGTGCAAGATAAGGGTCCAACTTCATTGCATATGGATATCCAGTTTTCCCAACATCACTTGTTAAAAAATATGTTCTTTCCCTATTACAAGGTTACTTATCCTATTTTTAGACAGGCTCAAAGAAAGGAGATTCCACAGCTTTCCTTGATAATTCATGCTGATATTTAAAAAGTTTCGTGGTAGGAAAGTTCTTTATATGTAACTGAAATCTCCACCACTGAAATGGAAGCCTATTTCTCTTATGCCTTGAATAACAGGTAAAATAGCTCTGCAATAACCTGCAAATATTATAATAGCTATCTTCAAATGACAAAACTATTCAATCACTTCTTAAACTTCCTTTATTCAGGAATTTCAATTCCTTTTACCTCTCTTCATTGGTCCTATATTTTAGCTCTCTGATCACCTTTGAAAGCTCTTTCTGAAACCACTTGAGGTTTTCTGCATTATTCTTAAGATACAGAATCTATAAATTACAGAATTCAGAAGTTTCCTTGAAGTTGTCTAGGCTATCCCTTTACTTCATGGAAGGTTTTATTGAAATCAATTCACAATTCACAATATCACTGGAATTCTTACATAAGGTTGTCGGTGGGTTTTTGGAACTGCAGCACAACAATGTATAAAGAAACCAATTTTATCATAGGCTATCTAATAAAAACAGAAGTTAAGTTCCTAAGGCAACTCATTAACATTTTAATGAAATGACACTGAGCAAAACATTATTCAAGGATATGCTGTATCATATCCCTAAGAAATTCTAAACAACTCACACCCTTCTTTTTTTTTTTTTTATTGCTATTTTACAGAGAGGAAGGGAGAGAGATAGAGAGCTAGAAACGTCAATGAGAGAGAAACATTGACCAGCTGCCTCTTGCACACCTCCTACCGGGGATGTGCCCGCAACCAACATACATGCCCTTGACCGGAATCGAACCTGGGACCTTTCAGTCCGCAGACCGAGGCTCTACCACTGAGCCAAACCGGTTTCGGCTCATACCCTTCTTTGATTGTAAAAGTAGCAATCATTAGAATTGGACTTCAAGTTTCTCAAGATTCTTGTAGTCAAAAGAAAAATACAGAATATTAATTAAATTGTAAAGTCACTTCTTTATTCATTTAGCTCTATAGATAAAGAGGGATCTCTCTTGATCTCCATTTGGTTTTAGATCTCCCACTATATCACCATCAAAGCAGAATACTAAGGAATTTGTCTATTAGCAAAATTACTAATAATTCACAAGGACCAAATAGAAATAGTAATGACTGATAGAGCCTCCCTTCCCCCAACTGGCGGGCCGAGTTATGACACAACCAGGGTCTGCTGCCAGGGACATCCCCGAGACACTGAGCCATCAATCAGCACGTGCCCTTCCCATTCCACCCTGGGCCCAAACCCTTCCTGTTCCTCCCCTCAAAAGGCATGTTCACCACTGCACTGTTGCTGCTCTCCCAGTCTGCGAGTCAGCCCGGCTGGATCCCTCCCTCCTCCTTCTCCTCTAATACTGGTCTTTCTACCCTCCTCCATAATGAATCTCCCTCGTCAGTGTGGAATAAACCTCCCCTTTAACATGCCTTGGTCTCCAACTTCTATTTCCTGCGCCTTGAACCTTATAATGACAAATTAATATGTAACCAGACAGAGGTTGATCTAAACACTAAAAAGAGGAGTGTTCTTTCTGAAGAAACAGTCTTTGGATTCAAATCACAAGGGGCAACAGACCCTTCTTCAAACATAACTCTCAAAATTTTATACTGGAAATCCTAATAAGAAATATCCAATCTTATCTTGGATAATTAAGTTATCAGATAAAAAAGCCAAAAAGTCTTTGGAGTTAGTAGTATATGGCAGAAAGTGGGCATGCACATCACATGTTAAAAACAAGAGGGACTTTAATGCAAACAGAAGGACTTACATCCTTCAGCCAACCCCTTTAGCACATAGTTATAGCAGGCTCAGCCAACTGGAGCTTCAAGGTGCTCTTCTGGAAACACTATGAATAAAGGACATTGGAAATAACCAGTCTACATCTAGTGGGAGGCAGCAAGATTAGCAGCCTGGAGAGACTTTTTTCGTGAAGAGACTTTTTACAATGTTATAAAACCTCTGTTAAAAAGAAACCCTAGAAATTTCAATGGGGATGAAGGAGGGACTCATTACACTATTTTGTTTACACTGTATGTATATGTGTACATCCTATCTTATAAAAGAATAATATGCAAATTGACCATCACTCCAACACACAAGGTGGCTGCCCCCATGTGGTCAAAGATGGCTGCCCCCATGTAGACACAAGATGGCCACCACAAGATGGCCAGCAAGGGAGGGCAGTTGGAGGCGATCAACCCTGCAGGGGAGGGCAGTTAGAGGTGACCAGGCCAGCAGAGGAGGGAAGTTGGGGGCAAACAGGCTGACAGGGGAGCAGTTAGACATCAATCAGGCTGGCAGGCAGAAGCAGTTGGGGCAATCAGGAAGGCAGGCAGGAAAGCAATAGGGAGCCAGCAGACCTGGATTGTGATAGGGATGTCAGACTGCCTGTTTAGGCCCGATCCCACCGGCAGTCTGACATCCCTCAAAGGGGCCTAGATTGGAAAAGGTGCAGGCTGGGCTGAGGGAATTTTGCACACCAGGCCTCTAGTATATATATGTTGGTTTCAGAGAAGGAGAAGGAGGAAGAGAGAGAAACATCAATGATGAGAGAGAATCATTGATCAGCTGCCTCCTGCAGGCCCTACTGGGGGATAGAGCCTGCAACTTGAGCATGTGCCCTGATGAGGAATCGAACCATGACCTCCTGGTTCACAGGTCTGTACTCAACCACTGAGCCACACCATCTAGGCTATATGTGGTTTTTTTAAAAAGGTTCCTAGATATCCAAGAGCCCACAATGAAGATCTAAACAAAGTAGAACTGAAACATTTCCAGCAGGACTTCCTTGTATTTCTGTGCTAGGTACTGATAACATTTCCATTGAGGGCAGGCTATGTCCCAGAATCACGGTTATTCTGGAACAAACATACCTGCCTGAAATCCTAAACCAACAGCTACCTTATAAAACTGTCTGTTACAGTGAAAAGAGCTCAATTACAGGCCTTACTAGTATATCTCCCATGAAGAATACAGATCAACAGCAAGAGAGGAGGCCCCACCTCAGTGGACAGAGCGTCAGTCTGCAGACTGAAGGGTCCCAGGTTCAATTCCAGTCAAGGGCATGTATCTTGGTTGCAGGCACATCCCTAGTAGGGGGTGTGCAGGAGGCAGCTGATCAATGTTTTTCTCTCATCAATGTTTTTAACTCTCTATCCCTCTCCCTTCCTTTCTATAAAAAAAAATCAATAAAAAAATTTGTTTAGAAAAAGAAGAGGCCCATAGAAGAGATTATTATCTTCTAAAAAGCCTTAAAGATTTATTTGAAAGAGAAATGAGGTACTAAGACACACCATATTAGATAACATTGTCTATTTTAAGCTTTAACTCTGCCATAAAAACTTAATGAAATTTAAAAATGAAATGCAATTGTCAGTCATGTCAACAATACGTTATGCAAGTTTATCTAAATAGGTTGACTAGTATGATTCTGGCAGAAAAAATCTAGATTAACAAACCACAGAGTAGATGTGGATGTATTAAGTGCAATTCATTAGAAAAGAACAGCATTCAACTGTCACAAGATATGTCCTTCATCATTAACTCTCTGCCTTCCAACTAATAAAGCCCTAACTACCTGAAAATCCTGGGAAACTTACTAGGATTTAAGAGGAGAAACATTTATGCAAGTTTCATAGAAACTAGTCATATGAAACATTTCATATAGCTAGATATGGTTTTGTATCAACTTTAAATAGAAGATAAAGAATTGTTTGTTCTAAAATTATTAATCCTTAAAATCACATACTATTCTTTTTTAATAGGATGCTATTTCCAAAGACTAGTTGTTCATAAGATTAGGACTGACAAAACCAATTAAACTCTTTGCTTCAAATCTCGGGGGTTTTTTTTGCTTATCTTTAAAAAAATCTCTATTGTTTAGAGTATTACAGATGTCTCCCCTGCTGTTCCCCTCCACCCTGTCCCTACCCCACTCCAAGTCTTCACCACCTTAATATCTGTGTCCATAAGTAATATTTGCGTATAAGTTCTTTGGTTGATCTCTTCCTGACATTCCTACCCCCTTCCCTCTGAGAGTTATCACCTGTTCCATGTTTTCATGCCTCTGGTTCTATTCTATTCTATTTTTTTCTAGTTTACTTTGTTTATTAGATTCCTTGTTCATTTGATTTTGATTCAAATGTTGATAGATATGTATTCATTGCCATTTTATTGTACATTTTTTCTTCCCATTTTTCCTTCCTCCTTCTTTCTTCTCCTCCCCTCTCCTCCTCCTCTTTTTCTTCCTTCTCTTCCTCTTCTTAAAAAATACCATTCAGCCAAAACCGGTTTGGCTCAGTGGATAGAGCGTCGACCTGCGGACTGGGGGGTCCGGGTTCAATTCTGGTCAAGGGCATGTACCTTCGCTGCGGGCACATCCCCAGTGTGGGGTGTGCAGGAGGCAGCTGATTGATGTTTTTTCTCATCGATGTTTCTAACTCTCTCTCCATCTCCCCTCCTTTCTGTGAAAAATCAATAAAATATTTTTTAAAAAAAATACCATTCAGCATTTCATATAATACTGGTTTGGTGGTGATGAACTCCTTTAGCTTCCTCTTGTCTGTGAAGCTCTTTATCGGATCTTCAATTCTAAATGATAGCTTTGCTGGATAGAGTAATCTTGATTATAGGTCCTTGCTAATCATCACTTTGAATATGTCTTGTCACTCTCTTCTGGCCTGCAAAGTTTCTGTTGAGAAATCAGCTGACAGCTCCTTTGTAGTTAACTGATTTACTCGATGCTTTTAAGATTCTCTCTTTGTCTTTAACCTGTGGTATTTTAATTATCATGTGCCTTGGTGTAGGTCCTTTTAAGTTCCTCTTGTTGAGACTCTTTGCACTTCCTGGACTTGTAAGTCTATTTCTTTCACCAGGTAGAGGAAGTTTTCTGTCATTATTTCCTCAAATAGGTTTTCAGTATCTTGCTCTCTCTCTTCTCCTTCTGGCATCCCCACAATGCTAATGTTGGTATGCTTAAAGTTGTCCCAGAGGGTCCTTACGCTATCTTCATATTTTTTTATTCCTTTTCTTTTTGCTCTGCTGATTGGTTGTTTTTTTCTTCCTCATTTTCCAAATCGTGAATTTGGTTCTTGGAATCCTCTCCTCTACTATTGAATCCCTATAAATTATTCTTTATTTCAGTTAGCATATGCTTAATTTCTGACTGGCCCTTTTTCATGTCTTTAAAATTCTCACTGAGATCCTTGAAAGTCTCATTAACTCCCTTGAAGCTCTCATTAAGATTGTTGAGCATCCTTATAACTATTGTTTTGAACTCTGTATCAAATAGTTTGCTTCCATTTCATTTAGTTTTTTTCTAGAGATTTCTTCTGTTCTTTCCTTTGTGACAGGTTTCTTGTCTCCACATTTTGGCGGCTTCCCTGTGCTTGTTTCTATGTATTAGATAGATCTGCTATGTCTCCTGGAACTGATAGAGTGGCCTTGTGTAGTAGGGCAGTGGCTCAGCCTCCTCAGTCACCTGAGTTGGGCACACTAGGTGAGTCCCTGTGTAGGCTGTGTGCACAATCTTGTTGTAGTTGAGCCTTGATTGCTGTTGGCATCACTGGGAGGAGCTGACCTCCAGACCAATTGGCTGTGAGGACCAGCTTGGACTATAGTGGAAGAGCTGCTTTGCAAAAGAGATCCCGGTGGAGCAGGACTTGCTTCAGTAGGGCTTTGGTGCTGAGTCTGCCCCATGAGTGTTTGGCTCATGGATATGTAGAGTCCTAATATGGTATGGTGTGAAGTTGTCCACCAGGTGCCTGGCTCTGGGGCCCACATGTCAGGAGCTACAGAGGGATCTGCAGGTGGCTGTTACTTGTGTTGGGCTTAGAAGTGCACAGGTATGACCAAGCTGTGAAGCAAGGCAGGCTGTTGCTAGTGCCAGATCTTTTTGACGCCAACTGCTTGCTGTTTGAGAGATTTTTGGAAAGTCTGAAGCCTGAACCATGACAGGCCATACAAATGGGAAAGCTGCTGCAAACAACTTGGGTGAGGCTGAAAACTGAATGGGTCTAGGTCTCAGGGAATCACCAGGGAGGAACAAACTGTATGAGCCAGGCTGATGAAAATTTAGATATGGCTGTCAGCTCTGTGACAGGGGAGGTCTCAGCATAGGAACAATGACCCCTAAGAGCACCCATGGCTGGGAGAAAACTGTCCCTGAGTTCTTACTCTGATGCCAGACAATCCAGTTCCTCCCCATATGTCCTTCTATGTTCCTAGATTCCACTCCCCCAAGCTGCTGACCCAGAGCTGGAGCTCAGATGGAGTGGGAATGTACTGGCCCTTTAGGAGGAACTGCCTGGGTCTCCAGAAGCCTCCGTGTCACTCTGCCATAGTAACTGCTTGTTTTTATAGCCTGAAGTTATGGGGGCTTCTCTTCTAAGCTCTGGAACCTTGGCTGGGGGTCTGGTATGGGACCCCTTGCTCCTCATAGTCCTTCGCAGTCAAGATATCCATCCCAATTTTTAAAAATGCCACACATGGGTGTCTGACCAGCATTTTTCAGCGCCTCTGCCTCCCTACCAGTCTCAATATGCTTTCTTCTTTACTTCTCTAGTTGTAGCACTTCTATTCAGCCAGATTTCAGGCAGTTCTGAATGATGGTTGTTCTGTATTTTAGTTGTACTTTTGATGTGGTTGCGGGAGGCAGTATCAGTGCTTACCTATGCCACCATCTTAGTTCTCCTCTCTTTGCTTCAAATTTGAGCACATGATGTGCTTTTCATGTTTGGCAGGATTGGAAGACAATGATTAGATGATCAAATTTATTTCTGTACTAAGCATATTAATAAATACCTTACATTTTAAAAATGAATCAGTCACAAAAATGATAAAATTTTCAAATGAATTTATTTTTAAAAATATGTTATTGATTTTAGAGAGAGAGGGGAAGGGAAAGTGAGGGAAGGATGCCAACAGCAATCAAAGCTCAACTACAATAAAGCCCTTACAGAGAAAAACACTGATGTGAGAGAAACATTGATTGTCTCCTGCACACACCCCAACTAGGAATCGAACCCACAACTGGGGTATGTGCCCTGGCTGGGAACAGAATTAGTGAACAATGGACAATGTTCAACCAAGTGAGTAACACTGGCCAGCGGAAATGATTTTATCTTTTTTAAAAATATATATTTTATTGATTTTTTACAGAGAGGAAGGGGGAGGGAAAGAGAGTTAGAAACATCAATGAGAGAAAAACATCAATCAGCTGCCTCTTACACACCTCCAACTGGGGATGTGCCTGCAACCAAGGTACATGCCCTTGACTGGAATTGAACCTGGGACTTTTCAGTCTGCAGGCTGACACACTATCCACTGAGCCAAACTGGTTAGGGCTGATTTTATCTTTTAAGTAGTGCTGTGAAAGGTATAAAGTTCACAAAATTTACTAGTTTTGCAGTCATTTTTTCTCTTCCAGCAATATTTTTATTAACTATTTTTGAATCATCATGGCTAAACTATAGTTAGTATCATTTAATGTTATGTAGTATACAGTTATTCATAACTGTAACACTATATATAGTTGGAGGAAAATGACTTTATGGGGTCATATGCAAGATAAAAAAAAATAGTATTTTTGTAAATGCTCACAATTATTTCCTATAAAAAATATACATGAGGGTGAAAGCACCAATATACAACTAGTCCAAATATAGATTCTACTTACCAGTTTGATAGCTACATATTCATTGGTGTAGAGATTTTTACCTAGAAAAAAAACCCAAAATGTATGTTTTAGTGACACTTATACTGGGAAATACAAAGCAAAATCTTAGCTTACAGGGTCATGAGAAAGGTCACATTCCCAAAGCTGTTCACATATATAAAACATGATTTATAACTGAAAAGCTAAATAAAGATGGTAAGACCCAGCAAGACAAGAACAAAAAACAGCTTGAGAATTTGAAAATTTTAATTAGAGACAAGAACATTTAAAAAAATCTATTTACCTCTCTCACATACGTACATTTTAATTTTTTTAATGTTCCCTAACGATTATACCATGAGATTATCCAAGAAAAAAAATCCAGAATTTCAAAGATACAGAGATTTTAACTCTTGGCACAATAAACACACACCCCCATTTTTCCAACTCACTGACAAATGGGGATTTTATATTTTTTATCATGTATTTAGTTGGTATAAAGAACAGTGTGAAATAAAACCAACTATTGTCCTAATCACTTTTTGAAAAACTTATCTACTGTATATAAGGAAATGATTCTCAAAGCTGTTTTGACCCTTCACTAGAAACTCTAGCTCTGTATCTTTCACTATGTGCAGGAAATAGCTCTCCAACAATATTTAAACATCTTAAAGTTCTTCCTGAAATAATAACAATTTTTCCTCTCAATCTCTCCGCTTCTATAAATAAAATCAATATTTTCCTAAACATTTGGAATAGGAATTTGGCAGTGAGGATGAGGATAAGAGCAATAACTATCACTGAGTGAGCCCATAGTACATGCTGGGTACTTAGCTACCTTCACCTCCCTAACCCCATTGATTCTTGAAAGCTTTAATTCCTCCCTAGTGTTTCGAATACAATATATAGTCACTGCACTGGACTTTGCATTGCTTCTTACTTATTTGTACTATCTTAGTCAGCTAGACTACAAATACCTTGAGGAGTAGAGATTTTATCTAAGAATTCTGTCAATGTCCTATGCTGCTTAAGACCATGCTCTACACATCTCAGACACTCCAAACCGTAACTTATTAAAAGTTACTTGTATAGACATCAAAATTATAACTAAACTACAGAACAATCATCACTCAGAACCACTTGAAATTAGCTGAGTGGAAGCCCTACAACTAAGGATATAAACATCCAGACTGGTAGGAAGGGCGAAGACATGGAACGGGTTGGTGTACCAAACAAACATGTGGCAGATAAAAATCAGGATAAATATCTCAGCTGTGGAAGTCACCCCTGAGGAGGGAGGGATCCCAACCCAGGGTTTCAGTGCCAGAAAGAGAAGTCCCTATAACTTCTGGTTGTAAAAACCAGCAGGGATTAGCCTGGCTGGGTAGCTGAGTTGGTTAGAGGACTGTCCCCATATTCCAAAGTTGTGGGTTTGATATCCAGTCAGGGCACATACAGGAAACAATCAATGAATACACAACCAAATGGAACAACAAATCGATGTTTCTCTCTCTCTCAAATCAATAAACACACATACAAAATAAACAAAACAAAACAAACAAAAAACACAGTGGAGAATGTGGCTGAGACAAAGGGCTGGCTGCTGGAGTCCCATTCCTTCTAGCCACCTACCCCAAGAGTAAAAAAATTAAAAGGAATTTTAATTTGAAAAAGGTAAAAAGGCATCTTAGGAGAAGAAACTACATGAACAATCTAACAAAAAATGAAAAATAGATGGTATAGGCTGAAAATGGTTTAGTCACAATAAAACAACTTTACTATACTATAGAAATTATACACATATTTCTTTAGAGGAGAAAGTGTTCAAAGAAACCCCAGGCACTTTGGATTTGTTTCTTCCAGAGTCTGGGGGGAAGAGGGTTTCTCACTAATCAGTGGGTAACTTTTTCTCATTTTCCCCAGGTTCAGCCAAGAAGGCCAGTTCTCAGTGTAGTTCCCCTTCAGCAGTGTAAGCCTTCCATCTCCCGTGAGGATGGGAAAGGGAAGCTGCAGGGGGAGGTGATGCCAGGAATGAAAAGGTTTAGTCATCCAACTGCTTCACATAAAGACCTGCAACTACGCTTCCTGTTTTTGGCTCCTTTTGCATCCTAACATTCTGAAGTTTCTAGTGGCTCCAATTCTTAAGCCTATCTGGTGTATTTTATTTTACAAACTGGCCTACCCTTTTAATCATTCAGCTTTCTCTGGACTGCTAAAAGCTACCACTTAGCTCTCTACTTTCCAGCTTCCAAAATTTTGTTAACATTTCTCACCTGTTTTTATCTTATCTACTCTCTCATTTTTTGTTCTTGTTGTTGTTGTTCCTTTAAAATATCCCTTTTCCAAACATACTTTATAAAGAATTGATGCCCTGACTAGTTTGGCTCAGTAGATAGAGCGTTGGCCTGCTGACCGAAAGCTCCCAGGTTTGCCGGCTCCATCCCCAGTGGGGGGTGTACAGGAGGCAGCCAATCAATGATTCTCGTCATTGATGTTTCTATCCCTCTCTCCCTCTCCCTTTCTCTTTGAAATAAACAAACAAACAAACAAATAAATAAATAAACTGAGGCAATGCCCACTTCCATAATCTTCCAAATATATTACAATTAGCTATGCATATATCTTTTTACCTCAATTAGACAGAAATTTCCTAAGGACAAGAAGAATGTTCAATTAATCTTTTTATCTCTAGCAATAAAATAGTATCAGGTAAGTAATAGGTAACAGATGTTTGCTGCAGCAAACCAAACTGATTTGATATACAAAGAAGGTTCTTCTGAGAAAGTTCTAAGGCAATAAAAAAAGAAGGCTGGTTATCAAATTATGGATAATTCTAAATGCAAATATGGGTCTTTTGATTTTATTATTCAACATGCTGTGAAACCACCAAAAATCTCGTTAGCTAAGAGGAAAAGCATAATGGTAAAAGTTGTGTTTTTAAAAGTACTCATCTGGACCAGGTTTAATAAGATAAAAGAGAGGATAGCTACAAGTAAAATAAATAGGAGGTTTTTATAGAACATTTAAATGATATCTACCACATACAGTGTCATTATGAAAGTTACATGAGTTAGAATATATAAAAGTACTTTGTAAACTGCAAGGTGATAAATAAGTCTAATTTTTATTACTTCCATTATTATAGGTATGAGACAATACTTTCTGAAAGAGAATGACTTGAAAATGGGATTTATAATCAAGGCATTTTGTTATTCCACTTACTTATGCATGCATTGGTTGCTTCTGTATGTGCTCTGACTGGGGATCGTACCTACAGCCTTGGCATATTGGGACAATGCTCTAACCCAATGTTTCCCAAACTTATGACATATGTGTACGCCTTCTATAATTTTCGTAACGCTGAGTACTTCTAGTCAATAAAAAAAGTATGTATTTTAATAACAATCAAAATATATTTATTTTTTATTTGTTTGGTACATACACAAAATAATAATAAATAAATAAAATTATTCATAATAAAATATAAATGAAAGTTTTTATTTTATTTTATTTTTTAATATATTTTGTTGATTTTTTACAGAGAGGAAGAGAGAGAAATAGAGTTAGAAACATCGATGAAAGAGAATCATCGATCAGCTGCCTCTTGCACACCCCCTACTGGAGATGTGCTCGCAACCAAGGTACATCCTCTTGACCGGAATCAAACCTGGGACCCTTGAGTCCGCAGGCCGACACTCTATCCACTGAGCCAAACCGGTTTCAGCAAAAGTTATATTATAAATAACATTTACTTGCACACCGGACCATATCACGCCTCACAAGACTGTCTTGACTTGACTCATGAGAACGTAGAATTAGGCACAGTTAAGCATGGTGCAGTGCATATCCCCACCAAACTCCGGTGCAATGCGTACCCCCACCAAAATCTTCCCGTACCCCTGGGGGTACGTGTGCCACACTTTGGGAAACACTGCTCTAACCAACTGAGCTACCTGGCCAGAAGGCATTTTGAAGAAAAATCTAACCACATATAAAAATGAGAGATAAGAAAAAGGGTCAAAAATTATGTTCAATCAGCCAAAACCAGTTTGGCTCAGTGCATAGAGCGTCGGCCTGCAGACTGAAGGGTCCCGAGTTCAATTCCAGTCAAGGGCATGTATCTTGGTTGCGGACACATCCCCAATAGGGGGTGACACGAGGCAGCTGATCGATGATTCTCTCTCATTGATGTTTCTAACTCTCTATCCCTCTCCTTTCCTCTCTGTAAATAAAATCAATAATATATATATATTTTTAAAAATATGTTCAATCAGTGGAGAACAGAAAGAGAACCAAGAGAATAGGCAATAGTCATTCCACTCCACCAGGATAAATCCTCCCATCTAATAAAAGAGTAATATGCAAATTGACTGTCACTCCAACACACAAGATGGCTGCCCCCATGTGGTCAAAGATGCCTGCCCCATGTGGACACAAGATGGCCACCAAAAGATGGCCAGCAAGAGAGGGCAGTTGAGAGGGACCAGGCCTGCAAGGGAAGGCAGTTGGGGGCAATCAAGCCTGTAGGGGAGAGCTGTTAGGGGTGACCAAGCCAGCAGAGGAGTGAAGTTGGGGGTGACTGTACCTGCCTACCAGAATCGGGCCTAAACGGGCAGTCAGACATCCCTAGAGGGGTACGAGATTGGAGAGGGTGAAGACTGGGCTGATGGATACACACCCCGTGCATGAATTTTGTGTACTTGGCCTCTAGTATCTGTATAAAAGAATATAATCACAGAAGTATAATAAATGAAATAGCCTCTGTAACACCAAACATGATGGCTGATATATCATAAATTGCTAGCTTGCTTCCGTTTGCTTTTTTTCTCTGAGAGCATCAAAGAACTGGAACACATGTCACCATGTGACAAAGCAATTATCCTTACACCTAAGAGGCACTAGAGGTGACTGGATAATTCTTTTGAGCTATGCATTATTCTAATGAATTCCTTTGTCAGGAAATATTTAGACTAGTGGTCGGCAAATTCATTAGTCAATAGAGCCAAATATCAACAGTACAATGACTGAAATTTCTTTTGAGAGCCAAATTTTTTAAACTTAAACTTCTAATGCCATTTCTTCAAAATAGACTCTCCCAGGCCGTGGTATTTTGTGAAAGAGCCACACTCAAGGGGCCAAAGAGCCGCATGTGGCTCACGAGCTGAGGTTGCCGACCACTGATTTAGACCAAACAGGACAACAGAAAATGCTGCCACATGTGGAAAGCTAGACAATCATTCAACCACTATCCTGAGTGATAGTACTCAAACATTTGCTCTGGAAGAACTTAATTACATAGTTAAAATTCTGTCCATTTAAAATGAATGACTACTTTAGCTAAATATTGATATATCTGATATATGAGAGAGAGAGGCAGGCAGTTTAACAGGTAAAGAGTACCACTGATGAGATGGCTTTTAGCTATGGATTCTTTTAGTGTTGATAGAAAAAAAACAACCCTGCATTACATAGTTTTTGGAGCTTACAAAAACTGAGTTTACACCTAAACTCGGCGCATTTGAAACAGCAGTCCTGGATGTGATGCTGCCCATAAAAACCACTACATGAAGACTTCTTGTTTCAGTAAGTCGCCTCAGAGACAACATTTACCATAAGCTTCATCAGACACAGCACTATTTCAAAGAACCAATGTCTCAGTTCTCAGTCATACCGATAAAGGGACATATAGCCTTGGGATCTCATTTTTAGTTTAGATCTCTAGCTGTTGCATTATCTTGCCCTAAAGTGCAAGTAATAGTTTATAAGTTACTACCTAGAACTTAAAATCCAACCAAAGAACTTGAGGCAATTAATAGTTAAGTCAAGAAGTCTTTTCATAAAAAAAAAAATTCCTCACCCGGGAATATTTTTTCCCATTGATTTTTAAGGGGGAGGGGGGAGGAGGACATCAATGTGAGAGAGACACACCGAATGGTTGCCTCCCGCACACCCCGAACAGGTCCGGAATTGAGCCTGCAACCAAGGCACATACCCTTGACCAGAATCAAATCCGGGACCCTTCAGTAATTGGGAAGCAGCTCCTCCTGTGGAACAGGTGAAAAGCTGTATAAGGATCACTGACACATACTCTTTTATATATTTTTTTAATTGATTTTTTTACAGAGAGGAAGGGAGGACAAAGAGCTAGAAATGTCGATGAGAATCATCGACCAGCTGCCTCCTGTACACCCCCCACTGGGATATGCCCACAACCAATGCACATGCCCTTGACCAGAATCGAACTCGGGACCTTTCAGTCGGCAGACCAACATTCTATCCACTGAGCCAAACAGGTTTTGGCAACACATACGCTTAATACCTAAATTCAAACTTTAATCCTCTTGTACTAATGATATGCCTTTAAAATAATTTTAACAATTATTTTTCTTTATTATTGAGGTATAACTAACATGAAATCCACAAACCTTAAGTGCACCAGCTCAGTGAATTGTTACATATCCATACACATAACCAAATCATTTTTTTTCCTATAAGGAATAATGTAAAGTGAAATAATATGTTCCAGACTCCAAATTACCGTATTTGCCGGCGTATAAGAGGATTTTTTGGCCCTGAAAAATACGTATTTGCCGGCGTATAAGACAACTGGGCATATAAGACGACCCCCTAACATTTCCACTAAAAATACAGAGTTTGTTATAGACTCGCCGTATAAGACTACCCCCCACTTGGAGGCATATTTTTCAGGGCCAAAAAGTCGTCTTATACACCGGCAAATACGGTATTTTGTTTTATCCTTTCTTATATATAGTATGTCTAATGTACTGTTTTTCTTTCTTTTTTTTTTTTTTTTTTTTTAAAAATATATTTTATTGATATTTTACAGAGAGGAAGGGAGAGAGATAGAGAGCTAGAAACGTCGATGAGAGAGAAACATCGACCAGCTGCCTCCTGCACACCCCCTACCGGGGATGTGCCCGCAGCCAATGTACATGCCCTTGACCGGAATCGAACCCGGGACCCCTCAGTCCGCAGACCGACGCTCTACCGCTGAGCCAAACCGGCTTTGGCTGTACTGTTTTTCTATAAATAAATTTTAAGAACAAAAAATAAATAAAATAGAAATAAAAATTTAACAAAAAGGAAATGAAATGTACAGTAAAAAATGAAAATTTCAGTTAAGCATATAGAGAAACCAAGATGGCGGCATAGGTAAACACCTAACTGCAGCCTCACACAACAATTTCAAAAAATACAACTAAAATATAAAGTGGACATTATCCAGAACTACAGGAAAGTTGACTGACTGGAAATTCTACAACTACAAGGAAAGAGAAAACCAGAAGGAAAATCAGGGGAGCTATAAAAGCCTAAGGTACGAAGACAAGGTGCTCGCATGGGGAGAGGACGGAGCCGGAGAGGAGGGGCGGCTGAGTGCCTGGCTAGCGTTCCCTAGCGGGAAGGAGATAAAAGCTCTGGACTGTGCTGAACCCTAGTTATGACTGTGCTGAACCCTAGTTCTAGGCAAGAGCCTCAGTCCCAGGCACATACAGAGGGAATTTGGGCTGTAAGGCAAAAACTCAGGGGAGCGGCAAAAGGCAGAGCCCCGAAGGTGGGCACATTGCCACCAGAGGACAGACTATTGATTGAGCCGCTGGATTGCCCTAGCGGGAAGGAGACATAAGCTCCAGACTGCTCTTAACCCCACTTCCAACTGCACTGAACCCCAGTTCCAGGCTCATTGGGGGAGAGACTAGACTGTCTGGTAGCAGGCGAAACTCTAGGGCACCTTTCTCTCAGAGGGGCTTGCAGTGAGTACCAAAGGACACTGAGGAACACTGAGACTCAGGAACCTCATAGGGCGGGGCTAACCAGAAGCCAAGGCTGTAGGCTCCACTCTGAAACTCCGCCCCATGCAAGCTGAGCACAGAGGCTTTTGCCATTTTCCAAGTCTAGTCGAATAAGGCTGTCTCCTGGCATAGACACAGCTGAGCCTCACAAGCAATTGGCCTGGAGGTCAGTTCCTCCCAGTGATACCAACAACAATCAAGACTTGACTACAATAAGGCTGTATACACAGTCCACAAAGGGGTGCACCAAGAGTGTCCACCTCAGGTAAATGGGAGGCTGACCCACTGAACCATATAGGACACCTTAACACACAAAGCCACCCTAACAACTCAGGGAAGCAGCGAAAATGCTGAGACAAGGAAACAGGTCACAAACGAAAGAAATGAAGGACAAAAAGCAACTTGATATAGAGTTCAAAACCACGGTTATAAGGTTTTTCAAGAATTTCCTAGAAAAGGCTGATAAAATAAACAAGTCCTATGAGGATATGAAAAGGGATAACTAGAAATAATAAATGATCAACTAGAAATAAAGAATACATTGTCTGAAATAAAAAGTATTATACAGAGTCCTAAAAACAGAATGGAAGATTGCAAGAATCAAGTCAAAGATTTGGAACACAAAGAGCCAGAGGACACTCCTCTGAAGAAGCAAGAAAACAAGAGAGTTGAGACCAGTTTGGCTCAGTGGATAGAGCGTCGGCCTACAGATTGAAAGGTTCCGGGTTCGATTCCGGTCAAGGGCATATACTTTGGTTTCGGGCACATCCCCAGTGGGGGTGTGCAAGAGGCAGCTGATTGATGATTCTCTCTCATCAATGTTTCTAACTCTCTGTCCCTTTCTCTTTCTCTCTGTAAAAATTCAATAAAATATGCTTTAAAAAGAAGAAGAAGAAGACAAGAGAATCCAGAAAGTTGAAGATAGTGTAAGAAAACTCTGGGACAATTTCAAGGGAACCAACATCAGAATTATAGGGGTCCCAGAAGAAGAGAGAGAGCAAGATACTGAAAACATATTGAAACAAATATTGACAGAAAATTTCCCCCACCTGGGGAAAGAAATAGACTTACAAGTCTAGGAAGTGCACAGAACCCCAAACAAAAGGAATCCAAAGAGTAACACACCAAGACACATCATAATTAAAATTCCAAGAGCAAAAGACAAAGAGAGAATATTAAAAGCAGCAAGACAAAAGCAGCTAGTTACCTATAAAGGAGTACCTATATGATTGTCAGCTGATTTCTCAACAGAAACCACGCAGGCCAGACGGGAAATGGCAAGAAATATTCAAGGTGATGAATAACAAAAACCTACAGCCAAAAATACTCTACCCAGCAAAGCTATCACTCAGAATCGAAGGCCAGATAAAGAGCTTCACAAATAAATTTAAGCTAAAGGAGTTCATCACCACCAAGCCAGAACTATATGAATTGCTGACAGGGCTTCTTTAGGAAGAGGACAAAAAGAAAGATAAAAATTATGAACAAATATGTAACTATCAACAAGTGAATCTAAAACCAAGGAAAGTAAAAAACATGATGAACAATATTAACTGGTGAATATAATAGAATCAGAGGTATGAAAGGAGAGTGGACTGATTCTCGGGGAAAAAGGGAGTGGAGGAGGCGGGAAGAGAATGAACATAAACTGTGCACCTATGGATGAGGACAATGAGGGATGGGGAAAGGGCAGAGGGTGGTATGGGAACCTTGTGGAGGGGAGCAATGGAGGGGGAAAAAATGAGGAACATCTGTAATAATATGAACAATAAATATTTATTTAAAAAATAAAAATTAAAAAATTTAATAAGCAGTAAAAAAAAAAAAAGATACATGAAAATATTCACAGCACAATATCCTAAAATGTTAACAGCAGTTAACTGACTCATATCTTGTATTTTCTCCTTCGTTGCCTAAGAGATGTGTTACAGGTTTCAGCATGAAAGAGTTGTCGGGTCAAGAAGCAGAACTGGCCGAAACCGGTTTGGCTCAGTGGATAGAGTCAGTCTGCGGACTGAAAGGTCCCAGGTTCGATTCCGGTCAAGGGCATGTACATTGGTTGCGGGCACATCCCCGGTGGGGGGTGTGCAAGAGGCAGCTGGTCGATGTTTCTCTCTCATCGACATTTCTAGCTCTCTATCTCTCTCCCTTCCTCTCTGTAAAAAATCAATAAGATATTAAAAAAAAGAAAAAAAAGAAGCAGAACTGTTCGAGTCGGAGAAAGGTTTGACTGTATTCCCCCAAAGAACCAAATAAGGGGTTCTTCATAATAGGTCATAGCCTCGAAGTTTATGAAGAAAAGGAAAACACTTTAGCCTAAAAGGGAACCTCTTCATTCTTGAAGCTGATGTCCAACTTCATAAGGTCTTTCATTTTCTCTTCTTCATTCTCCTAGGAGGTGAATTATAAATCAACAGCCAAAATACCCTCTTCCCAATTTCAAACTGGTCGTTTTTATCATTAGTCATCATCTCACTCATAAATTTATACTTTAAATTAAAAAATGCATTTCTGAATACCCTGGACAGTGTTGCTCATGGTTAGTGTTGTCCCCTGTACTTAAGAGTTGCTGATTTAATTCCAGGTCAGGGCACATACAGGTTCGATCCCTGACTGGGACATGTGCATGAGGAAACCTATCAATGTTTCTATCTCACATTGATGTGTCTTCCTCCCTCCCTCCCTTAAAATCAATGAAAAATATATCCTCATGTGAGGTTTTTAAAAAAATCAATTGTTTGGGGAAAACCATTTGCATAATTTCTCCCTGAAATTTTAGCCCAATCCTAATGCTGGGACTTCCAAGAAAAAATGCACAGTATTAGTTGGAAACCCTTTCTAAACAAGATATATATATATATATATATATATATATATATATATATATATATATATCCTTGAAGATTAAATTTGGGTATTATTGCCTTATTGGGGGCAAGGTCTGAATTAAAACAAGACCTTACTCCCTTCTCAAGGTGTGGGGTTCCAGGGCCAGCAGCATCCAAAGTACCTGAAAGTCTGTTAGAAAGATAGCATTTAGAGCTCTAACTTTCTGGCCAACTAAATCAGAATCATTTTATTGTTATCTGTGTGCAGAGCTCTCTACATCAAAATATTGGTGGAAAATGTAAAAGCTTATATACACATAGGCATGAACCTTGCATAACAATTATAAACTGATAATGACTATTCCATTCATAAATTCTTTGGTTCTTAAGAGAATTCTTAATTAAGAGAATTTCCCATAAAATTATAAACCTATAGCTGTGAAAGACACCAATGCTTATTATAGCTACTGCTGTAGTTAGTGGAAGCTACAAACATAACCAAGTTCTTACCTAATCTGAGCTCTCCGAAGTTCCCACACCCTATCTTCTTGCCAACCCTGAAGTTGGGTCCCACCATAAGAACCCCAGAGGATGTTGAGGAGCCAGACGGTCGGGAACAGTGTGTACTCCTTGGTGCCATGGGTTTCGTGGTCCGTTGTCTTTCATCCTTCTCCCTACTAGGATGGTCCATTATCCTACACGGCAGAGTCTCTCCACAATGAATAGCCTCAGGCTGTATACCTCTCTTCAGTACAAAAGTATGTCCAAATGAACCGTAGTCAGAGAAACGTAGAAAGTTCTTTTGGCACCATATTTATGCTTCTAATGAATCTTCGAGTGATGAAAAACCATTGTATTGTTCTTGTAGGACATGTAGTCTGTAGATCTCGAGCATAAAGGATATCTTGTAACCTAGGTAAAAATCAAGAAAACAGTTAAAATTAAATTTTAAAACAAATTGAGAAAGTTACCACAATGGATCTTACCCAAAAATGAGCCAAGTGAATAGTTTTGGTTTTATATCTTCCAAGTTTAGCCATCTGGACTAGTTATTCATCAAGTAACAGAATCTCAGTAGGTGTTCACCATGGCAGCTAAGGGAACACACAAGCCTTTAATATAAAAGGCTCTCTTCTAATACTATACATATGACCCCAAAAAAGTTATTTGTTAGCTTTTTTATCACTAGCTAACAGAAAGATATGGGAGCGTTAAACCTAGTTAAAAAAACTAAGGACAAAAGCTCTTTTAATTTGAACAGAACTTATTCAGAAATGAGGTTACTCACTCTCCCACTTCTCCAACCCCACCATTGACAGCAATCATACAATTAAAGACAAGCTACTGAATGACAGAGTCTTCTTCTATAAAGGAATTTTCAAAACCCTAGTAGTACTAAGCAGTCCCAGACTAAAACTTTGTAAAGTTCAACTTTTGGTCTAGTTTCACTGTGGACTAAGTATACAAAGACAAAGTACCTGAAACTAATCTTGTGCACAAATCCAAAGTGAAAATAAAGCTAGAAACAAAGTTTTAAACAAGCCTCATCCCTGTGGAAATTCTCCACTAAGTTCAAAACAATGTATTCAATGAGGTAATTTTGACGCTATTTTTTATAATCCACGTGAATATCCTTAACAAAAAAATATTCTTACCACTAAACACATAGTTATGCTTCACTTTCATTAAATAATTTCCTTAAAACTTGAAAGAAGAAAAGAGCTGCATGGTTATGTAAGCAATAAAGCAAATTTAGACAAAAAGATCAGGGTGATGAGATGAGGTCAGCAATTACTGCATTTCCTACATGAGTAACATTAGGAATTTATATATTTCCACATTCTTTTCCTATTTTCAATTGTATCTAATATTCTCCAATTATCTTCATTTACCCAAAGTTCCTCAAATAATATTAGTAAAATGGAAATACAATTTAAGATCTTATTTAGGTAGTCCCATCTTAACCTGTTAGGAGTGTGTCTCTATGAGAAACTGTCAGGCTATACTTTCTTCCCTTATAAGTTAAAAAATTTTGAAGACAGAAAAAGTATGTCAGCCTATCCAAAAAATTTTGAGCATTCAACTAATTCCCAAATTTTCATAAATTATCATTCACATAATAGTCTCATTTATAAAATTTGGAAAACTACCTTGTCTGTTGCTCTTCATATCTTATTTGTGTTCACTCTACAAATGGAGGTTATTTTTATAATGCTTGTCATTAATTTTCTCCATTGCACTGAGATTTGTGTAACATTATGTGGAGTAATCATCCACAGCTCTCCTTTTCCATGTATACTTGAATGTATGCATTATAAAATCACAGCACTCAATATTAGAAACCTGCAGAAAGCCAAAAAGTGCCTTCAGCTGGGAAAAGGGTAATTTTAACACCTGTTTGTAGACCAGAACAATAACTTTATTTCCCACAAATATGGCAAAAAGTCAACATTTAAGATATCGACTTTCTGCCCTAGCTGGTTTGGCTCAGTGGATAGAACATTGGCCCGTGGGTAAAAGGGTCTGTGTTTGATTCCAGTCAAGGGTACATGCCTGGGTTGTGGGCTCAATCCCCAGTAGGGGACTTGCAGGAGGCAGCAAATCAATGATTCTATCTCATCATTGATGTTTCCATCTCCCCTCCCTCTCCCTTCCTCTCTGAAATCAATAAAAATATATTGAAAAAATATCAATTTTCTAACCTATGCATGGGATATTAGTACATTCTAATCCACAGTTAACACATTAAGTGCCTTGTCATTTTTAGAGTCATACCAGCAAGGACCTTATGAAGACTATCCTGATTGGGGCACATGCCCAGGTTGTGGGCTTAATCCCTAGTAGGGGACATGCAGAAGTCAGTCATTATCAATATTTTCTTCCCTCTTCCTTCCTCTCTCTCTAAAAATAAATAATTTTTAAAAAGAAGACTAATTCTAATAGTTTCTGTCAATTTTGGCATACAAAATTAAAGGAAAAAATATTTTTTAAAGTATGAGACCCCCACATATACATTAAATATGAGCTCTCTAGCAATTTAAAGAATTGCTATCTAGCCCTAGCTGGTTTGGTTCAATGAATAGAGCATCGGCCTGCAGACTAAAGGGTTCTAGCTTCTATTTCAGTCAAGGACACATGCCTAGGTGCAGGCTTCATCCCCAATAGGAGGTGTGCAGAAGGCAATCAGTCAATCAATGATTCTCTCTCATCATTGATGTTTCTGTCTCTCTTTCACTCTTCCTTCCTCTCTGAAATCAATGAAGACATATTTTTTTGAAAAAGAATTGCTACCTACAGTAAAATCAACAAATCCAAGTCTGCCGGTTTACAGAAGAAAAATATGGCTAGCTTCAGAAGTGGTCAGTAAAAAGTATTCCTTTACAGACTGCTCTATAAGATATGTTCTACCATTACAATGCATTTAAATGGGAGAAAATTCTAATAACTACCACTCTGAGCCAACATATTAAAGATATAGGTCAAAATCAAGAGTGCATTTGGCCCAAAGTCATTCTCCATAAGGCAGCAATAGATTTCAGAGAGAAAGGGAGATGGAGAAATAAACATGGTCTTCTATCATGAATGAAGTGGCTGAAGTAAATTTATTGCTTTATGCCATTGTATTTTGAGAAGTTGCATGAAGTCTAAAAGTCATATTATAAAACCATCAAAGAAAATATTAAAGAATTACACTGTGACTCTATTAAATAAATATAAATCACTGATTTACAGTTTATTTCAGATTCTTACATATTGGTAGTGTCAAAAATGAGACACAGAAATATTTAAATTTTAAAGTTAAACATACTGGGCCTTTGTTGATACTTAAGACAAGAGCCCTGGCCAGTTTGGCTCAGTGGATAAAGTCTCAGCCTGTGGACTGAAGGGTCCTGGGTTCGATTCCAGTCAAGGGCATGTACCTTGGTTGCAGGCACATCCCCAGTGGGAGGTGTACAGGAGGCAGCTGATCAGCATTTCTCTCTCATAGATATTTCTAACTCCCTGTCCCTCTACCTTCCCCTCTGTAAAAAACCAATAAAATATATCTTAAAAAAACAAAACAAAAGGCTGCTGGGCTTTCTAAATTTTTCTTTTCCTAATTTAACTTATAATGAAACTAGTGGTGTGGTGCACGAATTCATGCACATTGAAAGGAAATTAATTAGAAGAAATATTTTAATATTGCTAATTGCCCTTTCTCTGTAATAGAAGTGTCAACCAAATTCACAATTGACAATGACGGATCAAAACACAATGTGTGATTGGCACCTGCAAGAGCTTTACATGTATCACACATGTGCGAGTCAACTTAGTCTTTTATAGATATAGAACAAAGTTGCTTAATTAGACCTGCTTTCTGATTTAGCTAAACTTTTTCCAGTCCAATGAAGCATCCAACTTCTCTTTCTGTTGATTGTCAGCAACACAGCACTAAATATCAACATGAAGCAGATTATTATTGTAGATCACTCAGGGAGAACAAACGGTAAAATATTTAATTTATTTAATTGCAGCAGTATTTGACTATATTCTATGCAGTGAGAAAACCTAAAGTCATTTTCACGGTCTACCATTTCTTCTTTTCAGTTGGGTCAAGTTTTTAAATTTCCTAAATCTCCATTTTTCCAGCTAATGGAAAGAAAACAGAATTACACTGAGTTGTCTATACCTACCTACTCCAAAACTTTTGTGAGGATCAAATGAGATGAGACATGGGAAAACGCTTCACAGACATTTGGTTACAATGTAAGGTGTTTCCACTGGCTATAAAGCAAGTTGTGTTAGTGGGCTGAAGAAACTGCAAGGCACCTAGTTGTTACTATGGAGAAGGTGGGCATTGCTATGTGATATCATTATCCAGACGGAGGGAAGGAACTTAGCATATTAGCCTTTTATATATATGTACATTGTACATTGTTTTAAATAGCCTTTTATATATATGTATATTTATTCAAATGATATAAATCTGGAAAATTTATATCATTTGAAGAAATTTTGCCCTGACCAGTTTGGCTCAGTGGATAGAGCATCAGCCTGGGGACTGAAGGGGCCCAGGTTCAAGTCCCATCAAGGGCATGTACCTTGGTTGTGGGCACATCCCCAGGGGGGGTGTGCAGGAGGCAGTTGATCGATTGTTTCTGACTCTCTGTCCCTTTCCCTTCCTCTCTATAACAATAAAATATATTTAATAAAATAAAATTTAAAAATAAAGCAACTTTGGCTTTGCTACAACATTGAGTAAATTTTCCATCAGATAGTTTTCATCAGAGAAATTTAGGGATAGACAAAATTGACATGTAACAGTCATTCCACCACAACTGTGTTGGTTAACTGCATCCTCATTTAACTTCATTTTCGCTATGAAGGCAGTTCCTACCAAATATTGGTAGTACTTGTTGATGACTGTTCAGACATATATTTGACATTGCTTTCTTTCAGTCTCAGAGGTATGTTGTGCCAACAGTAGGTCTTCAGATGCATTCTGTTGACACCAGCTTCTTTCAGCTTCAGAGGTACATTGTGGCAATAGTTGAATAGTTGGTCTTCAGACAGATAATTTCTGCTTCATAATGTCAACAAAAGTGTGACGTCATTACCCGGTGCCCACAGCCACTGTTTGTGGACTGGGCTGAGCTCTGGGCCACATTTTGCGCCATGGCAGTATTGGCTGTGATTTGGCGGGCTGTTGCTCCAGGGTGGTGGCAGGGCCTATGTCCCACTTGGGGGAAACTGGTTGTTGCTTTTTTTATTGGTGTAGGAATGCTGGATCATAAGCTAAGTGTATGTTTAAAGAATCTCCAAAGTGACCAGACTTTTTCTTCTATTCCTTCACCTACATGTTCACTTTGGTTCAGATGCTTACAGCAAGGTCACAAGTTTCAATCAACTTCAGATATTATTCACATTGGTGTCCAAAACAAAAATGAAAGGCAATAGCAAAAAGTACTTGTTTTGGCCGAAACCAGTTTGGCTCAGTGGTAGAGCATCGGTCTGCGGACTGAAAGGTCCTGGGTTCGATTCTGGTCAGGGGCATGTACATTGGTTGTGGGCATATTCCCCGGTAGGGGGTGTGCAAGAGGCAGCTGGTTGATGTTTCTCTCTCATCGACGTTTCTAGCTCTCTATCTCTCTCCCTTCCTCTCTGTAAAATACCAATAAAATATATTTTTTAAAAATAAAAAATAAATAAAAATCACAACACAGTAAAAAAAATATATAGGATAATTCAAGTGAAAAGGCTCATAACTCATTTTGGCTTTTTAGAAAAGGACACTTTAATGATAAAATTTTATTGATTTTAGCCAAAATACATTATGGGAGTGCTATTATTAAAGGTAAGAACAATGTTACAGATTCTGGTATTATTACTGTCTCTCTTTTTCACTAATTTTTATTATTAATGTCTCCAATTCTTACCATTCCACCCCTCATTGCTTAATCTATTCCTACCTGGCCATTATTTTTTTTCCAGTTTTTTGACATGTAACATAACACTGTATTAGTTTAAGGTGTACAATATAATGATTGAACATAAGTTTCTGCACTAATAAAAGAGAACATGCAAATTGACCGTACCTTTGCAATGCCCACCGGCCAACCAGGAGTATGCAAATTAGCCCAACAAAGATGGCGGGTTAATTTGCATACACAGGTGAGGAGCAGCCAGGTGGGGCAGGACACCTGCTATGTGGGGGACGACAGAGGGCAGAGGGAGCTACAGGAACAGCGCTCCAGCAAGAGCAACAAGGACTGAAGGCTCAGGCTGGAGCAAAGACTCCAGTGGAAGCAAAGACTTAAGGTGGCAGCCAGAGCAAAGGCCTGTGTCGCGGTTACTGGAGGAAAACAGGTGCCGGCACCCAAGGGAAGAAAGGCCTATTGCACGAATCTTCATGCAATGGGCCTCTAGTATGTTATAAAATTATTGCCAGAATAAATTTTGTTAACATTCATTACCACATATAGTTATAATTTTTCTTGTAATGAGAACCTTTAAGATAATTAGCAACTTCCATATTTACAGTACAATATTGTTATCTATAATCACTGTACTACACATTGTATCCTCAGAATTTATAATTGGAAATTTGTATCGTTAACAACCTTCATTCATTTCACTCTACCCTTCCCAAAAAACCCCCTCCAATCTCCTGCTCCTAGCCACACCAATCTGTTATGTATCCAGAAGTTCAATTTTTTTTTATTTTCTGGATATAAATGAGCCCACAATACAGTATTTGTCTTTCTTTGATTTATATCACTTAGCATAATTTCAATTGATTTCTTTGATTTCTTTTACTTAGCCCTCAAGCTCCATCCAGGTTGTCAGAAATGGCAACATTTCCTTCATTTTTAAAAATATATATTTTACTGATTTTTTTTACAAAGGAGAGGGATAGAGAGCTAGAAACATCAATGTGAGAGAAACACCCATCAGCCACCTCCTGCACACTTCCCACAGGAGATGTGGCAGCAACCAAGGTACATGCCCTTGACCGGAATCAAACTTGAGACCCTTCAGTCCACAGGCCGACGCTCTATCCACTGAGCCAAACCAGTTTCGGCCATTTCCTTCATTTATATAGCTGAATAATATTTCAGAGTGTGTGTTTACCACATTTTATTTATTCATTTATCCATTGATGGGCACTTAAGCAGTTTCCATGTCTTGGCTATCTATCTAAGTAAAAGCCTAAGCGACCATCTGACTGTTCAGCTGTCCGACTGTTAGCTATGATGCGCGCTTACCTCCAAGGGGCAGATGCTCAACGCAGGAGCTGCCAAGCTGTGGTGAGTTGGCAGCGGTTCTCGGGTGATGCACCCAGAACCAGAAAGGAGGAGCCTGATCCAGGGTGCATCACTTGAGAACCACCCTTTCACAATCCTAGACCCCTCAGGAGATGCTGCAGCCAGTTTCAGCCTGATCCTCACAGGCCGAGGGACCCCAATAGTGCATTACTCCATTTACCACGCCTCTGTTGTAAATAATGCTTCAAAGAAATGGGGAAGGGGTAAAATAACTCTTTGAAATAGTGGTTTCCTTTCTTTTGGATAAGTACCAAAAGTAGAATTGCTGGATCATATCATAGTTCTATTTATAATTTTTTAAGGTACCCCTATACTGTTTTCCTTAGTAACTGCACCAAGGTTCCCTCTTCTTCACATCCTATCATTTCTCTCTTGTCTTTTTTTTTTAATTGATTTTTTACAGAGAGGAAGAGAGAGGGATAGAGTTAGAAACATAGATAAGAGAGAAACATCAATCAGCTGCCTCCTGCACACCCCCTATTGGGAAAGTGCCCATAACCAAGATACATGCCCTTGATCAGAATCGAACCTGGGACCCTTCAGTCCATTGGTCGACACTCTATCCACTGAGCCAAACTGGTTAGGGCTCTATCTTTTTTATGATAACCATTGTAACAAGTGTGAGGCGCTATCTCAGTGTGGTTATGACTTACATTTCCCAGACAATTAGTGATGTTAAGCAGCTTTTAATGTACCTGGCCATTTGTATATCTTCTTTTTAAAATATATTTTTTATTGATTTTTTTTTTTTTTTTTACAGAGAGGAAGGGAGAGGGACAGAGAGTCAGAAACATCAATGGGAGAGAAACATCAATCAGCTGCCTCCTGCATACCACCTACTGGGGATGTGCCCCTGACCAGAATCAAACCTGGGACCCTTCAGTCTACAGGCCAACACTTTATCCACTGAGCCAAATTGGTCAGGGCTGTATATCTTCTTTAGAAAAATGTGCAATCAGTTCTCTGTCCATTATTAATTCAAGTTATTTGGGCTTTTCCTTTTGAGTTATACGAGTCCTTTATATATTTTATATATTAACTGCTATGAGGAATATGGTTTACAAATATCTTCTCTCATTCCATAGATTGCCTTTTAATTTTATTGATGGTTCCCTGTGCTGTAGAAGCTTTTTAGTTTGATGTAGTCCCAGTCCGTTTCCCATCACCATTTACTGAAGAGACTATCCTTTCTCACATTCTTAGCTCCTCTCTCATAAATAAATTGACCATTTATACATGGGTTTATTTTTGCAATCTCTATTCTGATCAACAGGTCTATTTTGATGCCAATACCATACCATTTTGATTTTTGACTTTGTATCATACTTTAAAATCAGGAACTGTGATGCCATAAGCTTTTACTGTTACTTCTCAAGATTGCTTTGGCTTGGCTATTCAGGGTCTTTTGTGGGTCCATTCAATTTTTAGGACTGTTTTTCTATTTCTGTAATAAATTCCATTGGCATTTTGTTAGGGACTGCGCCAAATGTGTACATCACTTGGGGGCATGCTATATAAATGTTTTAACAATATTAATTCTCCCAATCCATGAGCATGAAATATTGTTCCATTAATTGGTATCTTCTCAATTTGTTTCATCAATGTCTTATAGTTTTCAGTGTAAAGACAGTTTACCTCTTTGATTTATTCCCATTTTATTCTTTTTGATGCAACTGTAAATGTAAAAATTTTCTTAATTCTTATGTTATAGTTCATCAGTGTATACTAGTAAAAATACAGGTTTTTTCATATTGATTTTATATCTTGCAAGTTTACTTTTTATTCATTTTTTGGTGGAGTCTTTACAGTTTCTATATATATGTCATCTGTAAACAGTGATATTTCTACTTTGTCTTTTCCAATTTTGATGCCTTGCTTGCCTAATTGCTCTATCTAGGCTTTCTAAAACTACGTTGATTTATTCATTGACCCTTCATTGAGCTATCATGCACTTTAAGTCCAATTTTTCTTATTGATTTTCTGTCTGGATGATCTATCCATTATTGAAAGTGAAATATTGAAGTTCTCTATTATTATTGTGTTACTGTCTATTTCTCTCTTCAGGTATGTCAATAATTAACTTTATATATTTAGGTGTTCTTATGTTGGTTTTCATTTATCCACTTTCAGTGTGTGTCCTTAAAGCAGAGGTATCTCTGGTAGACAGCATATAGTTGGGCCTTATATTCTTTTTTTTTTTAAATATATATTTTTATTGATATTTTACAGAGAGGAAGGGAGAGAGATAGAGAGCTGGAAACGTCGATGAGAGAGAAACATCGACCAGCTGCCTCTTGCACACCCCCTTCTGGGGATGTGCCCGCAACCAATGTACATGCCCCCGACCGGAATCGAACCCGGGACCCTTCAGTCCGCAGACCGACGCTCTACCACTGAGCCAAACCAGTTTCGGCATGGGCCTTATATTCTTAATCCATTAAGCCACTCTATGTCTTTTGGTTGGAAATTTTAATCTATTTAAAGTAATTATTGATAGGTATGAACTTACTGCTTCCATTTTGCTGGCTGTTTAGTAATTCCTTTGTGCTGTTTTTGTTCTTTTTGTCTCTTTGTAACTTAGTAATTTTCTGAAATGTATACTTAGATTCTTTTCTCTTTGGCATGGCTTCTGTGTGTGTGTGTGTGTGTGTGTGTTTATTTAAATTTATTTATTTATTGATTGATTTTTGAAATATATTTTATTGATTTTTTACAGAGAGGAAGAGAGAGGGATAGAGAGTTAGAAACATTGATGAGAGAGAGTCATCAATCAGCTGCCTCTTACACACCCCCTACAGGGGATGTGCCCGCAACCAACATACATGCCCTTGACCAGAATCAAACCTGGGACCTTTCAGTATGCAGGCTGACGCTCTATCCACTGAGCCAAACCAGTTTCAGCTTGTGTGTTTATTATAGTTTTTAGCTTTGTGGCTACATTAAGGTCTATAAGTAGCATATTTATAATAGTCTATTTTAAGCTGAGAACAACATAAGTTAAAAATGCATACTAAAGCTCTATATTTTTACTCCCTGCTTCACATTTTATATATTTTACCATAATTTCTATATTTTTATCTTGTGTATATATCCAATAACGAAATACTGCAGTTATATTTTTACTATTTTCTCTTTTAAACTTCGTACTAGATTAATGTGATTTAGCTACCATTCTTACATTACAGTATCCTTTGAGACTTATACATTCATGTTTTTTTTTAATTAGCATCCTTTAGTTTCAGCTTAATGAAATCCCTGTAAAATTTCTTGTAAAGTTTAATGGCATGAACTCCTTATGTTTTTGCTTGTCTTAAAAAGTATTTATCTCTCCTTCAAACCTAAAGGTCTCCTAATCTTGGTGAGGATTTTTATGACCATTACTTTGAAATCTTTAGCAGGTAAAATGTCTGCTTCATTAAGGTCTGTTTCTGAAGTTTTATCTTGTTCTTTCATTTGGAAAATATTTGTTTCTTCCTTTTCCTTAACTCTATGGGTTGGTTTCTGTGCATTAAATAAAAGAGCCACTTCTCCCAGTCTTAATGGAGTAGTCTTAGAAGATGAAATTGATCATTGGGCCAGACCCTAAGTCTTAGTTGTCACTCAAATCTTATTTAAACTGCCTTCTTTGTTCTCAGTGGCTCTCAGTATTTGAGGGTATGCCAGGACCTGTCAATGTCCCAAAGGGGAAGACCTCAGTCCAGTACCTAGACGCATGTTAATTGGAAGCAGGACCCTCAGACAGCAGCTTTTAAAGTGTGCACAGAGCCCAGCTGGTGTGTCCCAGTGGTTTAGTATTGACCCATGAACCAGGAGGCCATAGCTCAATTCCTAGGCAGGGCACATGCCTGGGTTGCCAGCTCTATCCTCAGTAGGGGTTGTGCAGGAAGCAACCAATCAATGATTTGATGTTTCTATCTTTGTCTCCCTCTAACTTCCTCTCTAAAACCAATAAAAAAATGTTTTAAAAAATAATAAAGTATGTAATTAGATCTACTTCAGACAGAGACTGGGAGCTATGTTTTTGGATCTGCTCCCCCTGAGGTGAGTCTTGGGGGAAGGGTAACACAGTATAGGAACAGTTAAGAATGTTTGTTACAGTCCTGTGGGACCCACTAACACAAGCCCTACCCACTACCATGGCCAAGCAATCAAAAGGTGTATCCCCTGGGAGGCAACCACAAGACCCGGGACACCAGATAAATGTACAAGCTCATTGCAGGGTAACACAACTGACATGGAGTGGGCCACAAGGAGAATGTAGAGATGGCAGCTGCCAACCTCCTAGATTTCTAGAAGAGTGTAGTCTGTACATAGATATGTGCTAAAGTAGAAAGCTGACCTGCATGCAGCAACTTTTAAAATATGTAAATAGCTCTAACTGGTTTGGCTCAGTGGATAGAGTGTTGGCCTGCGGACTGAAGGGCCCAGGTTCGATTCTTGGTTGTGGGCACATCCCCAGTACGGGGTGTGCAGGAGGCAGCTGATTGATGTTTTTCTCTCATTTATGTTTCTCTCTGTCCCTCTCCCTTCCTCTCTGTTAAAAAAAAAAAAAAATCAATAAAATACGTTTTTTTTTTAAGTAAAATATGTAAATAGTCCTCTTTCAGGGAAAGATGGAGAGGTAGGCATTTCTGTCTTCTGTCTCTGAACTGCATCTTTGCGGAAAGTGGGGGAGCGAGTCAGGGGAGGCAAGTCCTTGAAGGCACCACTAAGAACTGTTTCTTTGTGCCGAAATCAGTTTGGCTCAGTGGATAGAGTGTCGGCCTGTGGACTGAAGGGTCCCAGGTTCGATTCCGGTCAAAGGGCATGTGCATTGGTTGCGGGTGCATCCCCAGTAGGGGGTGAGCAAGAGGCAGCTGGTCGAGATGTTTCTCTCTCATCGACGTTTCTAGCTCTCTATCCCTCTCCCTTCCTCTCTGTGGAAAATCAATAAAATATATATTTTTAAAAAAGAACTGTTTCTTTGTTTGTTACAGTCTTCAAGGTCCTGTGGACACAATGCTATTGGCTTTCAGAGTTAGGTGTATGGTGTATGGGGGTCATCCCTAAATTGTTGGGGTATATGTTGTGTCCAATCCCTTCCCTCCTCAGGGAGAAGCTAGGATCTATGAGTCCCCTACTGACTGTCACTGTGCCAGGAATGAGGTTTGTGAAAAGAATATTCCAGCCTTTCCTACCCATTTGATGTGTGTGTGTGTGGGGGGGGGGGGGGAGGGAGTTCCCTGTTTACCCAATGTATAGAAGATGCTCAGCTAATTTCTAGATTCCTTCCAGAGGGAATTCTGTATGTAGATGTACATTTGGTATCTGTAGAAAGAGGTGAGTTCAAGAACCACCTGTCACCATCTTGAACTGGAACCAAACCAAGCCCATTTGATAATTTTCATTCCTTCAGTATATCACAATCTTTCAAATCTCCCACTTATAAAAATATTCTATTGCCATTTAAAAAATAATACTCTCAGTAAATTATTTTGTGAATATTGACAAGCTGATTCTAAAGTTTACATGGAAAGGCCAAAGACCCAGAATAGCCAACATACTACTGAAAGAGAAAAACCAAGTTGGACGACTGACACCACTCAACTTGAAGATTTACTATGAAGCTACAGTCAACAAGACAGTGTGATAGTGTCAAAAAGAAGAAACAAGTAGATTAATGGAACAGAAGAGAAAGCCAAGAAGTAGACCCTCACAAACTAATCTTTGACAAAAAAGCAAAGGCAATTCAGTGGAGGATTGTCTTTTTAAAAAAATATATTTTATTGATTTTTTAGAGAGAGTAAGGGAGAGGGATAGTTAGAAATATCAATCAGCTGTCTCCTGCACACTCCCCACTGGGTATGTGCCTGCAAACAAGGTACATGCCCTTCCTTGACAGGAGTCGAACCCGGGACTCTTGAGTCGCAGGCCGATGTTCCATCCACTGAGCCAAACCAGTCAGGGCAGGATTGTCAAATGGTGCTGGAACACATCAACTCCATGTGCAAAAAAATGAATGACACAGACTGTACACCTGTCACAAAAATTAACTCAAATTGAATCATATAACTGCAAAATTACTAGAAGATACAACAGGAGAAAATCTAAGTGACTTTGGTTTAAGTGATGATTTCTTAGATACAGCACCAAAAGCAATATCTATGCAAGAAAAATATTCTAAATTGGACTTAATTAAAATTATTTACTTCTGCTTTGCAAGAAACAGGTAAAAGAATAAAAATAAAGTTAATGACTGCGAAAAATACTCACAAATCACATATCTGAAAAAGAACTATATATTCAAAATATTTTTTTAAAAAAAACATTTAAAGCTGAACAAGAAAACAAACAACCCAATTAAAAATGGCTCAGTTGGTTGGAGCATCATCCCATACACCAAATAGGCTGTGGCTTTGACTCCTAATCAGGAGACATACCTAGGTTGCAGATTCAATCTCTAGTCAGAGTACGCACCCAGAGGCAACTGACCGACGTTCATCTTTCACATCAATGTTTCTCTGTTTCTCTTTCTCTCTTCCTCTTACTCTCTCCCTCTCTCCCGTCAGTCCCTCCTCCCCCCTCTCAAAAATAAAAATAAAAAAATCCTTGGGTGAGATTAATATAAAAAGGGGGGGGGGTGCAATGATCTTAACAGATATGCACCAAAGATATACAGGTGGCAAATAAGCACATGTAAAGATGCCAAACATCATATGCCAATGGTATATCATTTTAATTTGCAATTAAATGAAAACCCAAAACACTGACAACATCAAATACTAGTGAGGATGTAAAGCAACAGAAATTCCCATTCAATGCTGGTTGGAATGCAAAATAGTACTGCCTCATTAGAAAACATTTTGACAGTTACTTACAATATTAAACACATTCTTACCATATAATCCAGCAATCCTTGATACTTATTCAAATGAATCAACAAGTCCATATATAAACCTTAAAATGAATAATTAGAGCAGTTTTACTTAAAGTTGCCCAAAACTGGAAGCAACAAAGATGTCTTTTCAATGGTGAATGGAAATTTTGGTATAGCCACAAAATGAAGTATTACTCAACAATAAAAAGAAATTAGGTATCAACCCACAAAAAGACATAGAGGAACCTTATATGAATATTGCTAAGTGAAGGAAGCCAGTCCGAAAGGCTATATATATATATTGTATTTTGATTCCAACTATATGACATTCTGGAAAACGAAAAACTATGCAGAGTAATCATTGCTAGAGATTCAGGTAAGAGGAGGGATGAATAGGTGAAGCACAGGGGAATTTTAGGGCAGTGAAACTATTCTGTAGGATACTGTTAAAAAAATATATATATATATATATATATATATATATATATATATATATATATATATATATAAAAAATGTGCTTGCCAAAACCCATAGATTATTATACAAAAAGTAAACCCTCATGTAAATAACCCTATATAATAATTCTATATAATAAAAGGGTAATATGCAAACTGACCCTACCGGCAGGACGAGCAGAATGACCGCTGAACCAGTCACTATGAGGTGCACTGACCACCTCTTGGTTCCTTTGCCCGGCCTGCAGGCTCAGATCAACCAATGGCAAACAAGGAACTAGGGGCAAGTGGTGGGGGATGCGGGTGGCACCAGGTCAAGGCCCCGGCCCTACCAGTCACCTCACACACAGAGGGCAACCCATGTTGGGGATGGGGCCAGCGAGCGGGTGGAATGGCCGATCTCTTGGTTGCTCCCCCCGGCCGGCAGGCTCCGATCACCCGATGGTGAACGGGAAACTGGGGGTGGGTGGCAGCAGGGAGTGGAGCTGGCTGTGGGCAGCTGCAGAAGATGGCTCTGATTGCAGGCCAAGCCTAGGGACTGAACACATGCATGAATTTCGTGCATCAGGTCTCCAGTTAATTATATAATATTAATGTCAGAATAATATATCATTGTTGACTAATCAACTGTAACAAATGTATCATACTAATGCAAGGGGGAAATATTAATAGGGGAAAATAAGGGTGTGTATAAAGAAGTATATGGGAACCCTCTATACTCTGCTCAATTTTTTTGTAAACCTAAAACTTAGAACATTTCCTGGTACATTTACACCATGGAATACTATGCAGCTGTAGAAAAGAAAAATCTCTTAACAAGTGAGACAGTAGGGACAGACCTGGAATGTATTTTTTAATTAATTTTACTTGATTTATTTTTTTAAACCCTCACCTGAGGATGTTTTTCCATTGATTTTTAGAGAGAGTGGAAGGGAGAGGGAGAGACACAGAGAAACATCAATTGGTTGCCTCTCTCAGGTGCCCCCATCAGGGCTGGGGATTGAGCCTTCCCTTGACTAGAATCTAAATGAGACCCTTCAATCTGAGAGCCAACATTCTTCTTTTTAAAAAATATATATATATTTTTTATTGATTTTCTACAGAGAGGAAGAGAGAGGGACAGAGAGTTAGAAACATCAATGAGAGAGAATCATCGATCAGCTGCCTCTTGCACACCCCCTATTGGGGATGTGCCGCAACCAAGGTAGTACATGCCCTCTACTGGAATCGAACCCAGGACTCTTAAGTCTGCAGGCCGATACTCTATCCACTGGGCCAAACCGGTTTCGGCATGAGAGCCAACATTCTATCTACTGAGCCAAACCAGTTAGGGTATACCTATTATTGTCTGATGACAAATGTAAGATTATGTTACACCAAAGGTTCTGAAATTATACCTTCCTTGTACATTTCCTTTTCTTATTCTTCTCCTTCTTCACCCCTTAACTGTTCCTTTTTAAGGAGTGTCCTCTATCAAATAACTATAAGGTAGTACAGCTGACCCTTTAAACAAAATGAGTTTGAACTGCATGGTCCACTTGCATGTAAATTTTTTTCAATAAATATTATAAATAGATTTCCTTTTAATGTTAATAACATCTTCTTTACTCTGGCTTACTTTATTATAATACATACTAGAGGCCCAATGCATGAAGATTCATGCAAGAACTGGCCTTCCTCTGGCTACTGGCACACCTTCGCTTTGGCCCAGAGCCTCCTTCCCACCTTCCCATGCTGCCCAGAGGCCTGGAGCAGCTAGGGCAGTGCCAACACCTGCACAGTCACCATGGTGACGATGCAAGAGTCCCACCCCACCCCCAGATGCTTGGTGCCTTAATGCAAATTAACCCATCATTTTTGTTGGGCTAATTTGTATACTCACGCCTGATTGGCTGGTGGGCATCATGGATGTACGGTCAAGTTGCATCTTTCTCTTTTATCAATGTAGATAACATACATATGTGTTAATTATTTAAGTTATCATTAAGGTCAACAGTAGGCTATTAACATTTTTGGGAAATCAGAATTATATGTGGATTTTTAACTGTGGGGGTGGGTGGTGGAGAGGGTGTCAGTGCCCCCCAACCCCTGCACTGTTCAAGAGTCAACTATTACTTTCCAGTCTTTGCCACCCATTTCTAAAACCTTTAAAAATTTCCCAATATCGCCCTACCTAGTTTGGCTCAGTGGATAGAGTGTCAACCTGCAGACTGAAGGATCCTGGGTTCACTTCTGGTCAGGGCATGAGCCTGGATTGCAGGCTCAATCCCCAGTAGGAGGCGTGCAGGGGCAGCCAATCAATGATTCTCTCTCATCACAGATGTTTCTATCTCTCTCCCTCTCCCTTCCTCCCTGACTGGTATGGCTCAGTTGGTAGGGCACTGTCCTTATGCATCAAAGTGTTGCCAGTTCAATTCCTGGTAAGGGCCACATGCCCAGGATTTGAGCTTGATCCCCAATGAGGGGAGTGCAAGAGGCAGCCAATCAATGTTCCACTCTCACATCAATGTTTCTCTTTCCCTCTCCTCTCCTGTCCCTAAAAGAAATAAAAATTAAATTAAAAATTTCCCAATATTCCTAATTTTTAAAATATGGCTTTACACTAATAAAAGAGAAACATGTTAATTGACCATACCTTTGCAATGCCTGCCAGCCAATCAGGAGTGAGTATACAAATTAACCCAATAAATATAGCGGGTTAATTTGCATACACAGATACTGAGTGGCCAGAGGCAAGGCAGGGTGGGATGCAGGCGTTCCACACCACCCCAGCTGCTTGGGCCTTTGGGCAGTGTGGGAAGGCAGAAAGGCAGCTCTGGCCAGAGTGATGGCGGTGCCAGTAGCCAGGGGAAGGAAGGCCCATTCTTGCACAAATCTTCATGCATCATGGCCTCTAGTAGAATATAAATATATATTTATCATATCATTACCAAATAATAACAATCAAGCATATTTATAGACAAACACAATGGCAATTAAAAATGAAAATAAGTCAACAAATGACAAATGCTGGCACGGATGTGGAGAAAACTGAACCTGTACACTGCTGGTGGGAATGCAGACTGGTGCAGTCTCTCTGGACAACAGTATGGAGTTTTCTCAAAAAACTAAAAGTGGAACTCCCATTTGACCCAGTAATCCCCCACTTTTAGGCATATATCCCAAGAAATCAGAAACACCATCAGACAGGATATATGCACCCCTCGTTCACAGCAGCACAATTCACCATAGCTAAGATTTGGAAACAGCCTAAGTGCCCATCAGCAGAGGAGTGGATTAAAAACTGTGGTGTATCTATACAATGGAATATTACATTGCTGTAAAAAAGAAAGAACTTTTACCATTTACAACAGCATAGATGGACCTGGAGAGCATTATGCTATACAAAATAAGCCAGTCAGATAAATATCACATGATCTCACTCATTTGTGGAATATAATGAACAACATAAACTCATGAACAAGAGAGCCAGAGACATATACTCATCGAACATACTGTCAAACCTCAGAGGGAAGGCAGGGGAGAGGGGATAATGGTGGATAAGAGATCAACCAAAGAACTTGTATGCATATAAGCATAACCAATGGACACACACAATGGGATGGGGGGGGGGGAGTGTTAAAGGCTAGGGCTGGGGGAGGAGGGCAGACTGGTAGAGGACAATGGGGGGGGGGAAAGGGGACATATGTAATACTTTCAAAAATGAAGAATGACAAATAGCCCAGCTGGCATGACTCAGTGGTTGAGCCTCGACCTATGAACTAGGAGGTCATGGTTCGATTTCCAGTCAGGGAACATGCCTGAGTTGTGGGCTTGATCCCTAATGGGGGATGTGCGGAGGTGGCCGATAGATGATTCTCTCTCATCATTGATGTTTCTAATCTCTCTCTCCCTCTCCCTTCCTCTCTGAAATTAATAAAAATGTGTGTTTTTTTAAAAGAAAAATTTGTTAATGAAATTCTCATTTCCTTTTCATTATTAATTATTTGTATTAAATTACTTATGCAATAAAGTGAACTCCACCACCATTTAAAACTGGCTAGCTTCCCTGCTCCACCTTGGTTGAAAATTATTCATACAAATATGCTTCTTTTTAAAAAATATATATTTTATTGATTTTTTACAGAGAGGAAGAGAGAGGGATAGAGAGTTAGAAACATTGATGAGAGAGAATCATGGATCAGCTGCCTCTTGCACACCCCCTACTGGGGATGTGCCCGCAACCAAGGTACATGCCCTTGACCAGAATCGAACCCGGACCTTTCAGTCCACAGGCCAACACTCTATCCACTGAGCCAAACCGGTTTCGGCCAAATATTCTTCTTAATCTTAACTCAACTTTATTACCCATTCTCTCATGTAATTGTTTCAAGATATTGGTAAATTTCTATAGGTCACCAAACTTAAACAGTCACTGACCCTAACCAGTTTGGCTCAGTGGACAGAGCGTTGGCCTTTGGTCTCAAGGGTCCCAGGTTCGATTCCGGTCAGGGGCATGTACCTTGGTTACGGGCACATCCCCAGCAGGGGGTGGGCAGGAGGCAGCTGACTGATGTTTCTCTCTCATCGATGTTTCTAACTCTCCCCCATTGTAAAAAATCAATAAAATATATTCTAAAAAAAAAGAAACAGTCGCTGTAAAGTCTATCATGCTCCAGGTTCCCCCTCACCCCCACCCCATGGATTTTTAGACAGAGTGGAAGGGAAGACGGAAGAGTGAGAGGCAGGGAGTGAAAGGGGAGGGAGGGAGGGAGGGAAGGAGGGGGGAGGGAGGGAGGAAGGGAGGGAGGGAGATATTGATGTGAAAGATAACATGGATTACTTGGCTCCAGTCCACACTGCAACCAAGGTACATGCCCTTGATCAACCCTTGAGTCCTCAGGCCTCAACTCTAACTAGTGAGCAGAACCAGGCAGGGCTATCATGCTGCAGTTGTCTTTTTAATATCTTTTTACTAGAGGTCAGGTGGGGCTGCTCAGCCTGGCCTGCGCCCTCTCGCAATCCAGGCCCCCTGGGGGATGTTGGACTGCTGGTTTCAGCCTGATCCCCGCAGGCTGGCTGGTTTGTAGGAGTGCACGAAGCGGCAGGCAGTCGGGGAGGAGCCTGAGCCAGGGAGCCCACTCATCCAGGTCCCACTGCTCCTGCCGCCGCCACCGCTGCCACCTCAGAGACGGGGAAAGGCTTGCACCATGGCAGTTGTGACCCCATTAGTCAGCTGAGCAGCACTCCACTGTGGGAGGGCACTGACAACCAGGGGGAAGCTCCTGTGTTGAGCGTCTGCCCCCTGATGGTCGGTGCACACTATAGTGACCAAATGGTCGACCAGTTGCTTAGGGCTTTATATATATAGACTGATTTCAGAGAGGAAGGGATAGGGAGAGAGAGAGAGACAGAACCATTAGTGATGAGAAAGAATCACTGATCAGCTACCTCCTACACGCCCCCTACTGGGATGGAGCCCACAATCTGGGCATGTACCCTGACCAGAAATCAAACTGACCTCCTGGTTTATAAGTTGATGTTCAACCACTGAGGCATGCTGGCTGGGCCATGCTGCAGTTGTTATCTCAAAACTATATAAAGACATCAACCACAAGTGTGTGTGTGTGTGTGTGTGTGTGTGTGTGTGTGTGTGTGAAGCGACAGGAACAACCAGAATGACCGGAATGAGCAGGTGCTATGACACCCACTGCAGCTGGCCAAACGGCCCAATGGGGGTGGTGCCGGTAGGCTAACCTCCCGCAGCCTCTCCCCACCAGCCAACTGGCCCCAATCGGCCAATCAGGGCGGGCCAGCTGGACCCCACCAGTGCACAAATTTGTGCAGTGGGCCTCTAATTTTATAATAAAAACCAATGTAGTTCCAACTTCACAATCTGCCAATAAAGGGAATCAGGCTAAAATCATTAATGGGTAAATTATTACTATTTCAATGCACCTCCTTCTGTAAAGAAGAAAGTTAGGACTATTTCAGGGCTCAAAGGTGGGAAAAACACACAGACTCACAAAAGGTTCAATGGTAAAGTAATGGACAGAGAATCTAGGAAAACAGTAACCTTTGATTATGCCTCAATTTCTTTATTGGTAAAAATTAGAATGGCCACCAAGGAAAAATAACAAAATTGATTATAAAGATATGGGGCAAACCACCAAGTGTCCTTTCCCCTCATCTCTATTCTTCCTATAAACAGCTTCAAAGCAGGAGGAGGAACTATGTAGTTAAGGAAAATGAATAGACAAAGATAGCTATAACCTGTAGAGAGCCCTTTCCATATCTATACAGAGGGGTAAGAAGCTTCTACTATTCTTGCACCTCAACAGCAAATAAATAATTTTGAGAACTTGAATTAGTATTAGTTTGTTTAACAATTTATATTTATTAAGATTGCAGAAAGACCCAGAAATTTCTCCTTTCCTTCCTATGACTCCATACTGAATTCAAAAGAATCCGTTAAGTTTCTAGGTCTATATGCATAGCAGTAGTCTCTTGCTGGTAAATAGTCCCTTAACTGAAAACCCAGTGAAAACTCTACATTTAAAGATGTTTGAAAGAAGTAGATGAGGAAATAATTCCCCATCACCTCAAAGGAGAAAAAAAGAACCTGCTAACTCTGTATTTAATACCATTTCACCAAAAAAAGAGATACATATTGGTTTCACTTTGAAATAGTAAAAGCAATGAGTAAGAAGAATGTTTCTTCTTTAAAGGCAAAAAAGGCACAATGGAAAGAAAAAAACAATTGTAAACCCACTACAAAGAAGCAAGCAAACAAAAAACACACCCGAAAGTCCATATTTCAGCATTGCTTTGTGAAGCATTAATTAAAACCAACCCTTCTGTAGGAGCTTGCTCAGAAGTAAAACATGTGCATACCCACAGGATTCCCATGAGCCAGAGCCAAATTCAGTGATCAAGACAGTGTAGTGAAAGACATTAATTTTGTTTGGCTTCATAAAAGTCCAGCATCTAAAGAAATGCTTTATAATTCTGGAACAGAAAAATTCTGTTACTCAAAAGATAATTGGGTTTCACTTGCCCCTTTCTTTTTTACCCCACTTGTTAATAATCCTATGTAATAAAAAGGTAATATGCAAATTGACCGTAACCGCAAAAACAACCAGACGACCTTTGAACCAGTCACTATGAAGTGCACTGACCACCTCTTGGTCCCTTCCCATGGCCATCAGGCATCGATTGCCGATGGCAAACAGAGAACCGGGGGGCCAGCACAGGCAGCGGAAGAAGATGGCCCTGGTCACAGGCCAGGCCTAGGGATGGTACCTGCACACAAATTTCAAGCGCTGGGCCTCTAGTCATAAATAATTTTAATCAGTTACATAAACTTTTTACTCTTAAAGTGAAATATCTGGTATTTATAAAATTTCTAGGGAAAATGTGACATTACAATAGAAAAAATGAAAAACTTCATTTTAATGAATATTCCAAGAATAGAATCATTAGTATATTAATCTTCAGATTAATCATTTTCTCTTCCCCAACTATCTCTCATACCTGCCTAACCTTTCTACTCTTTTCCATAATTAGCCTTTGTCCCATCTCCTAATCTACTCATTGTAAGCCATAATTCTGACTAACCAAATACTTCTAAAAAATGTACATTTGGGTAAATATGTCAAACTGTACCTATGCATAAATGTGAATATCTTTAAGTTTAATCGCTTATTAGTCTAATCATTAGGACATTATTTCTTGAATAGATTAATTTACTAAATTGGAGTTTAAACTGCCTTCCTCTCTGAGATTAATAAAAATATATTAAAAACAACTTAATTAATTTAATGGTCCTAGCCAATTCAATAAAATAAAGAAATGAGCTATATATACTAAAAAGGAAGAGAGAATAATTTTAGAGTATATTCTCACAGATGGACTCTTAGGCATCGAAACACAAGACAGTAAACGAACTTAAACCGCCCCCCCTTTATTTTGTTAATCCTAACCCAACGATATTTTTCCATTGATTTTTAGAGTGAGTGGAAGGGAGAGGGAGAGACAGAAACATTGATTTGAAAGAGACACATCAATTGGTTGCCTCCCCCATGTGCCTAATTAGGGGCAGAGGTTGAGGCTGCAACCAAGGTCTGTGCCTCCCGACCTGAATCAAACTTGGGAACCCTTCAGTCCATGTGCCAACACTCTATCCACTGAGCCAAACTATCTAAGGCTGAATTTAACCTTGTTGATGATCGAGGACAACCAATGTAAATTCCTTTGAAAAATTATGTAATTTAGCTCTAATGGTGGTGTAATTCTAAATGTTACTATACTAAATGGCCCCAGGCCATTAGATTTTTATAGTAGTATTAAGACTATTATTTTTTTCTTATGTATCAAAATATCTCTTCTTATAGCTGATGTGTTCAGCTCCAGCGGCACCTTCCTTCTCTGGTTCCTTTTAATCTGCTTCTTTGACTTCCTATTAGCTATAAGCAACTAAGTAAAGTTAGGTGACAGTAAAGTCAGGTAGGACTATGCTACTGGAAGCTTCAGAAGTATACTCTTAAGTATAGGAGTTTTAGGACTCAGACTTTAGAATAAAAACTTCCTAATTTACACTTGAGTTTGCAGTTGTGCATATATGAAGTTTCTAGAGAAATAAAACTGCAAGAGTTCTTTTCTAACTCTCTATCCTTCTCTCTTCCTCCCTATTAAAAAAATCAATAAATTATATATTTAAAAAAAGAAAAAAAGCCGAAACCGGTTTGGCTCAGTAGATAGAGCATCGGCCTGTGGACTGAAAGGTCCCAGGTTCGATTCCGGTCAAGGGCATGTACATTGGTTGCAGGTACATCCCCAGTAGGGGATTTGCAAGAGGCAGCTGATCAATGATTCTCTCTCATCGGTGTTTCTCTCTATCCCTCTCTCTTCCTCGCTGTAAAAAATTAATGAAATAAATATATTTTTTTTAAACTGCAAGAGTTCCTATGGGCATAAAACTATGACTGGATAAAGAAAAATCATTTCATTTCCTAATTAGGGAAAATAGAGCTAATCCAGGAGCAGTGGGTAAGACACCCAGACACATCATATTTAAAATGCCAAATATTAGAGACCGAAACAAGATGGCGGCCTAGGTAGTCTCCTAAGCTGCCACCTCCTCAACAATTTGGAAAAAAACAACAGCTAAAATCAAAAGGGATCGCACCAGACCCACAGGAAAGCTGGCGAAATGGGAAGGCTACAACTAGACACAAAGCAGGACACCACTGCTGCCATGTGGAGTTTAAAACTACGGCAAAACCGGACCTGCTGGAGCCACTGCCGCCGGGAATGAGGGAAGCCAGACCTCGCTCGGCCCCGGGGCCCCGGGAGTGGGCCAGCCCTGCCGGCCGCCGTGGGAGCCAGGGAGCTGATACGGGGCCTCCGCCGCGCCTTCGGCTCCTGCCCAGACAAGAAGCCTGTGAGCGCGACCTCCCTGCCTGCAACTATCCCGGCCCGCAGCTGTCCCAGCCCGCCCACCGTGCTGGTGAGGAGCTGGCGCAGCGCCTTCCATTCGAGGCCCCGGCGAGTCCTTCCTCCACTGCTGCATGGCCAGGCTGAAGCTTCCCCCACTACCGCCATGTGGATTTTAAAACTACAGGGGAAATTGAGCCACAGGAGCTACCGTCGCTGCCGCACCCGCCGCCGCCGCAAATAATAGGAATCCACCAAAAACAGAGCTCACTCCGCCCCGGGCTCAGGGAGAGTGCGGCTTCAGAACTTAGCCTCGGAGTCCACAGCAGCTCTGCTTCTGCACCAAAGGAGACACCACTGAGGGGAGTCTCTCCGCCCGCAGCCATCTCAACCCACCCACAACCTTCCCAGCACATCCTCTGTGCTGGTGTGGAGATGGCGCGGTGCCTTCCGTTCCCGGCCCCGGCGAGTCCTTCCTCCGCCACCACATGGCCGGGCTGAAGCTTCCGTCACTGCCGCCAGGTGAACTTTAAAACTACAGTGGAAATTGAACCACAGGAGCGACCGTCGCTGCTGCACCCGCCACCGCCGCTGCAAATAAAGGAAAACCACCAAGAACAGAGCTCACTACACCCCGGGCTCAGGGAGTGGGCGGCCTCAGAACTTAGCCTCCGCGTCCGCAGCTGCTCCACTTCCATACCGAACGAGACACCTTTGAGGGCGGTCTCTCCGCCTGCAGCCATCTCAGCCCGCCCACAGCCGTCCCAGCCTGCCCGCTGTGCTAGCGAGGAGCTAGCACAGCATCTCCAATTCGTGACCCCAGTGTTCCAGGGGGCCGTGTGCCCCGGGTGAGCCATGTCCCCCAAAGGTGCTGGGTGCCCCGGGTGAGCCGTGTGTCCCAGGGGAAGCAGTGGGACCCAGGGGAAGGGGAGGTGAGAACCAGAGGAGGAGTGGACTCTATTCGTGTGGTCCTGAGATAGCCACCATAAAACAAGCAGACTGCCAAATGAGGAGCGGATTCTATTCATGTGATCCTGAGATAGTCACCATAAAACAAGCAGATTGTCAAATGACAGCGGGGAGGGGAAGGAGACCTGAGGGGAGATAAGAGAACAACCGAAGGACTGGTATGCATGAATATAAGTACAACCAATGAACATAGAACTCTGGGGAGGGAGGGCATGAATGGGAGGTGGGGGCGGGGCAGATGGTAAGCTATGTACATATATAATACCTTAATAAAAAAATTTTAAAAAAGCAGATTTCCAGGAGCTGTGAAGAGGAATTGCTTAATATGTTTGGGGTTTTTCCTTTTGGGATGATAAAATGTTTTAGAACTACATAAAGGTTTTGGTTGCATAACATGTATCAAATACCACCAAACTGTGCACTTTAAACTGATTAATTTTATGATGTGTGAATTTTACCCAATAAATAACAGAATGCTAGAACAGAATTGATAACATCTGAAAACAATTACCCAAGCATGCTTACTATTTATTGCTTCCCAACTAAAACATTGTACATTGTAATCACCTGGAGTGCCTGTTAAAAAAGTAATAATGAAATATTTCTTAAACTATCTTAAGACATTTTCTATAATGTCAGCAATGACTGCCATTATAGAAAGTTTTTCAGGCATAATTTAATCATTGACTTATTTATTCTAAAATCTACAAGTTACTTTTTTTAAACATATTTTTATTGACTTCAGAGAGGAAGGGAAAGGAAGGGAGATAGAAACATCAATGATGAGAATCACTGAACAGTCGCCTCCTGCATGCCCTACCTACAATGGGGGATCAAGCCCACAACTCAGGCATGTGCCCTGACTGGGAATCGAACCGTGACCTCCTGGTTCATAGGTCAACACACAACCACTGAGCCATGCCGCTGCGCTACAAGATATTTTTTAAAAGCTGGTTGAAATGGTTCTAATTTAGTCACCATGAGTGAAAAGATAAAACCCAGAAACAGCTAATCACAAGTCACCTCATAGATATGGTATCACTAGAACTTTATACCTAAAAAACACAATACAAAATTTTTCACTGGTTATTTCTCACAACCACTTTTACAAGATAGTTCCAAGAAATGGAAATTTTGTAAGAAATGGCTTCCTTCATTTCTATCTTTTAGTAGTCCAAAGGATTCTGCACATCATAATCAGATTTACCCTTCATACATACAAATACATCCTGCTACCCCAGCTTTAAAAACCTTCAGTGGGTCCCCTACTTATTACAACATCAAATCTAACTTCCTCTGACTCTCTTTTCTTTCTTTAATCCTCAACTGAGGATTTGCTTCCATTGATTTTTAGAGGGAGAGAAAAAAGACACATCCATCAGTTGCCTCCCAGATGCATAGCAACTGGGTAATGAACCCGTGAACCTTTGGTGCACAGGATTACACTCCAACCAACCAAGCCACACCAACCAGGCCCCTGCCTGACTTCCATTACCCTGTAGTAAGAGCTATTCTCAAACTTTAGTGTACACTGTAATCACCTGGGGTGCCTGTTAAAACAGATTGGTGTACGCTACCTCTAGAATTTCCAATTCCGGAGTCTGAAGCAGACCTCAAAACCTATCTTTACAATACATCTCAAAAATGACCTCATAGTGTCTCCTTAAACTTATTTCTCCCAATTCCCGGGCCTAACCAACACATAATTCTTTTATTAAATTCATCTTTTCATGAACTGTACCCAATTCTTCCTGATTAACTTTGCTGCCCCCAAACACTTTCTTGCTTACCCAAATCCTACCCATCCTGCCTTACATTACAATCACCTGAGAGCACTTTTAAAAACTATGCTTGCACCACCTGTCGGATTCGGATTCAACTGATCCTGGGGAAAGTTTCCTCATTTTACTCTGATGGGCAGGCAGAGCTGAGATCCACCACTTTACCTTCCTTCAATCTGTTTCCCAAAAGAGTATCGAACACTCACTGAATTTTCTCCCCTCTAAATTCCTACAGGGTTCCCAAGTTATATCACCAAGTTTAAAAGAAGTTACTTAACAGATTGTACTACTCTATAACTTTCATTTTAAGTCTTATTTCTCCAACTTGGTTATCATATCTTCAATTTCTACATTCTTACAGCACTAGTATCATGATGAATACATAGTAGGAACTCTGTGATTATTTCTTCATGGATTGTGGATTCAAAAAAGAATTCAGAGCTTTAAAATATTTCTCATCTATCCAATTCAGCAAACTACACTCCCTCTTTTTCAATACTGATTTGCAACAAACTAATTGTGTTATGGTGATTCATTTAACTCCTTCCTACCCCAATAAATAAATTGGAAAGAAAAATATTAATGTATCAAAATGCTGTGAAAAACAATAAAATTATTAATAGCATCATAAATGGTTCACGGTTGCTTCCTCAGAGCAAATGGCCCTTTTTAAACCCATTAAGACTGTTTCAAAAACAGTTAAAGAGAATCAAAGCACACATATTTAAAGCTCTGACTTGTTTTCTCAACAGATGTGTATCCTTCAAGCTCTGAATTCACCAGATGCATATTAAATTAATCCCCACTTTTAGTTTTTATATAACACTCCACTCTAATTTTATAAATACTTCACTACATAAAGCAGAATCCGTTGGTGCTTTATGGCATTAAATATTAACAGATTATCTCCACTATGGAAAAAAAATACATTAAGATTCATTTTAATGCAGTCAAATATGTGCTTGCTAAATATAGGCTATCATATCTTCATTATTTTTAAATTGGCCAATTTCTATCTAAATGTGAAAAGTAAATTTGCTCTTAACTAAAAATCCAAGGACAACTTGTATTTAAAGAAAAAAAACAATTCACTTAACACTTCAGAAATTAACTAGAAAATTCAACCAAATATCTGAATTCTAATACTGTAGTAGTTTAATAGTCCAATTAGATTTCCTGGAAAACTTACTTATTATAAAATCATAATTTTTTCATTAACTAAATTGAATCAATTAATGTATTATATCAGAAATAGGACTGATACTCAGAAACCATGGGGTTCAATCTAACATTAAGGATATAATCTTGAGCAAGTCACTTAGCCTCTGAATTTAAGTACTAGTCTCAACTGTAAAATGAAAGGATCTAACTAGACCATCTCCGTTGTTTTCTTTTAGCTTAATGAATCCATAACCTATGAAACTCAAGAAACTTAATCATTAACCAGATGGTTCCCATTAAAGACAAAGTGAGCTTATGTATTGATTGCTATGGAGAACATCTATCTCTGGAAAACCTAAGTGCTTTCACAGAAACAGATTGTTCCTGCGTGTTATTTAACTAGGTGAAAAAGCAAACATAGTCCACCAAGCATGGAGCTACTAAACAATTTTTACATCATATCCTAGATGACCAGACTATTTGGATGTCACAATACAAATTAAGGATAAACCCTAGCTGATTTGGCTCAGTGGATAGAAGGCCGATGGACTGAAGGGTCCTGAGTTCGATTCTGGTTAAGGGCACATGCCCACATTGCAGGCTCGATCCCCAGTAGTGTGAGTGCAAAAGCCGATCGATGATGTTCTCTCTTAACATTGATGTTTCTATCTCCCTCTCCCTCTCCTTTTCTCTTTGAAGCCAACAAAAAATAAATACACACACACACACACACACACACATATATTTGGAATAACAAAGGGTGTCTCTATAAGTCCAGGACAGGACAGTGATAAAGCCAACTGAAAGTGGATTCTAGTTAATAATTATTACTTAGGCTACATATGTAAGAAATAGTGTATCGGGGGAGGGGGGCAATGGTAAGCTATGTACACATATAATACCTTAATAAATAAAATTTTAAAAAATTTTAAAAAGGGGGGGGCAATGGTAATATATGTACACAGATAATAATTTAATTTAAAAAAATAAAAATTTAAAAAAAGAAATAGTGTATCAGGACAGCACTTTATTGCCATTATAACAGATATTCCCACTTTGAGTCAGAATTGGAAATGTAAAACTACAACAGTACCCACAAACACTTCCTACTAAACCTTTGCCAGCTCAAGCTTCTGGATTGCTTCTTTATTTATTTATTTATTTATTTATCTATTATTTATTATTTTCCACAGAGAGGAAGGGAGAGGATAGAGAGCCAGAAACATCAATGAGAGAGAAACATCGACCAGCTACATCCTGCACACCCCCCATTGGGGATGTGCCCGTTGACCAGAATCGAACCTGGGACCCTTCAGTCCGCAGACCGACGCTCTATCCACTGAGCCAAACCGGTCTCGGCTGGATTACTTCTTGTAAGTGTAATAAGCAAAACACTGCAGCTCTGGCCAAGAAATCTGTACAGCTGAAACCATGAGTGACAATAAAATGCAAGTGGCAAAGGATCTTAACTTTAGTGATGGTTCAAAAATTCTGAATTTAGATATTTTACCACCTGCTACTGTCATATGGTCAGTACTACATTTAGCTCACACTTCCTAATCTCAAAGAATTAAGCACCTATCAGTTAACACTAAATGGCCTAATATCAATCTTTTTGAAAGGAAAATTCAAGACTCTAAATAATGCTTCTAATTACATCTAAGAATGTTAGGAAAATCTCTTTTCAAAATGAGTAACAAATTATTTTATTCATTTTTGTTTCTTTTTAAAAAATACCTGGGCCCGGCCGATGTGACTCAGTGGTTGAGCTTAAGCATTGACCCATAAACCAAGAAGTCACTGGCTCAGTTCCCAGTCAGGGCACATGCCCAGGTTGGGGGCTCAGTCCCCAGGGGAGGGGGGGGGCATGCAGGACGCAGCCGATTGATGTTTCTCTCTATACATATACCTTTCCCTAAAATCAGTAAGAACATATATTTTAAATACCTGGGTTGGAGTAAGAGGGAGAGATGAACTGGCAGAGCCCAGACGATTTTTTAGAGCAGTGAAAATACTCTATATATTATAATGATAAATGTTATCATATTTTTAAAACCCATAAAATATGCAAAACAAAAACTGAATCCTAAGTTACATTATGAACTTGGGTGATTTGTGTTAATGTAGATTCATCAATTATAAGGAACATACCACTGTGGTAATGTTGAAAATGAGGGAGGATGCCTGGCCATTGTAGCTCAGTTGGCTGGACATCATCCTGTGCATCAAAAAGGTTGATGGTGCGACATTCCAGGTCACAGTACATGTAGGGGGTGTGAGGAGGCAGCCGATTTGATGTTGTGCTTGCACACTGATGTTTCCCTTTTTCCCCCTCTCCCTTCCTCTCTCTCTAAAAATTAAAAATGTTAAAAAAGGAAGGGAGGGAGGGAGGAAGGGAGGGAGGAAGGAAGGAAAAATGAGGGAGAACTATGCATGTACTGTATGGCAACAGAGGGTATACAGGAAATCTCTGTACCTTCCTCTCAATTTTGCTGTGAACCCAAAACTATTCTAACACACACACACACACACACACACACACACACACACACTTTTTTCAAATACCACATTAACATTTTTGGAATAGAAAATATTTTTATAAAACAATTGAACACCCGAAACCGGTTTGGCTCAGTGGTAGAGCGTCGGTCTGCGGACTGAAAGGTCCTGGGTTCGATTCCAGTCAAGGGCATGTACACTGGTTGCGGGTATATCCCCGATGGGGGGTGTGCAGGAGGTGGGTGGTCGATGTTTCTTTCTCATCGACTTTTCTAGCTCTCTATCTCTCTCCCTTCCTCTCTGTAAAATATCAATAAAATATATATTTTTTTAAATTGAACATCCTTGTGCACAGACAGACACACTCCTTAAAACTTTTATAAAAATTAACTCAAAATGTATCTTAGAATTCAATGCAACATGAAAAACTAATTCTTGAAGATAATGTTAGAAAAAAAATCTATGTGATCTTGGGTTTGACAGTGAATTTTTTGATACAACACCTAAGTATGTTCAATGAAAGAAAAACTTGGTAAGTATACACGTGTGTGTGTGTGTGTTTGTGTTTCTTTTAAAATATGTTTTCATTGATTTTTAGAGAGAGAAGAAGGAAAAGGGATATAAAAACATTGATGAGAGAGAAACATCATGGATCAGCTACCTCCTGCACAACCCCTTTCGGGAAGATGGAGCCCACAATCCCCAGGCATGTGCTCTGACCAGGAATTGAACTTCGACTTCTTGGTTCCTGGGTGGCACTTAACCACTAAGCCACACTGGCTAAGCAAAAATTGTTAAATTCATTAAAGTTAAAAACATTTGTACTATGAAAGGCATTGTTAAGAGAATAAAGACAAGCCATAAATTGGAAGAAAGTATTTGCAAAACACATATCTGATGAAGGATTTGTATCCAAAATATACAAACAAAAAAAAAACATTTAAAATTCAGTAATAAGAAAACAACCCAATTTAATAAGGGGCAAAAGATGTGAACAGACACCTCATCAAAGATATATAGATGATGGCAAATAAGCACATGAAAAGGTACTCAACATTGTATGTCATTATAGTATTGCAAATTAAAAAACCTATTAGAATAGCTAAAGTACATAAAACTCATAATTCCAAATAATGGCAAAGATGTGAACAACAGGAATGCTCATTCATTGCTGATGGGAATGCAAAATGGTATAAATACTTTGGAAGACAATTTGGCAGTTTCCTACAAAATTAAACATTGTCTTTCCATAAGATTTTGTAATCACACTGCTAGGTATTTACTCAAAGGAGCTGAAAGCATAGGTCTACATAAAACCCTGCACATACATGTTTGTAGCCGCTTTATTCATAATCGCCAAAAAAAATGGAAGAGTCAAGATGTCCTTCAATAGGTAAAGGGATAAACAACTGTGGTACATACATATAATGGAAAATTATTCAGCAATAAAAGAAAATGAGCTATCAAGCCATAAAAAGACAGAAGAAACTTAAAAGCATATTGTTAATTGAAAGAAACCAGTCTAAAAAGGCTGTAGACTATATGATTCCAACTCAGAAATTTGGGAAAAGGCAAAACTATACAGAGAGAGTAGAAAGGTCAGAGGTTGCCAATGATTCTGGGGGAAGGCAAGGAGGGATGAAGAGGTAAAACAGAATTTTTAGGGTGGTAAAATTATTCAGTATGAAATTGTATTATGGAAAATGTTATTATGCATTTGTTAAAACCCACAGCATTACACAACACAAAGAATGAACCTTAATGAAAATTATAGGTTATAGTTAATAATATGTATCAAAATAGGCAATATTGGTTCATTAATTGTAACTAATGTACCACACTAATATAAGATGTTACTAATAGAGGAAATGGGGAAGGGAGATATGTAGATATCAGAAACATGGAACTCTACCTGCTCTATTATTCCATTATTCTAAAACTGTCTTTTTTTTTAAAGTGGATTTTTTTAAATTGGGTATCCACAATCTCAAAAACTGGAATGTATAAAACTTCTAGTCAGTGAAAAAAGAAATCAATTTTAAATAAAATCAAATTTTAATTTTAACTTAAATAAAAACATTTTAACTTTAATCCCCTTGCCTTTTTCTTGGCATTGGCCATATTGGTCATATCCCTGCTCACTAGCACCTACATCTGAGAGACAGCTAGGAAATGGAAATGTCCAGCTGGGAAGCTGCTTGATCAGTCACAGTTAGCAACTGAGCCTGAAGAACTGATGAGATCTGGTGACTATCACGGACACTCAAGCACACACACAAACACAACAAACTTAAAACATTTTCACATCATTCATTAATGCCAACAAATTGTAGTTATAAATTTATCAAGAGGGATGTAAAGGTATGGTACTTCCATTCAGAGGCTCAAGTCCTCAACACCCCTTTTTGTAGGTTAAAGTTAGAATGGCCTGGCCGGTTTGGCTCAGTAGTTAAGCATTGGCCCATGAACCAAGTGGTTACTGATTTGATTCCTAGCCAGGGCACATGCCCGGGTTGGGGGGCTCAATCCCCAGTGGGAGCGTTCAAGAGGCATTCATTTGATGTTGATGTTTCTCTCTCATCAATGTTTCTTACCCTCTCCCTCTTCCTCTCTTCCTCCCTCTCTCTAAAGTCAATAAAAACTATTTTTTTTAAAAAGTTAGAATGTATAAGCTACAGAATCAACTTATGCATTGTTCCCTAGAAATTTATGCTTTGTTCCCTAGAAATTTATGTGGCTTTTGATGGAGACATCAAATGTAGCATTTTGATAGGCTTACCCAGCACCGAGAGGTGTTGCACCAAGTTCTTTTTGATGGCAAGGGCAATGGCTACCTGTTCACCCAGCTTTTCTGGCCAAGGCAAAATCCAAGAGAATAGCCCTTTCCCCAGTATGTCAATGCCTCCATTGTGATGGGCGAGCTATTATTGAAGAACAATTCCCATCCCTGACACCCCAGGTCCTACCATAACTACACTACCCACTCAGGGTTTCTAGACAACTAACAGACTACAGTGCTGTAGAGGCAGGGTAGCCCATATGTTTTCCTTTATCACCAGATTACTCCTGCTGAAATCAAAGGATGGCTCTCTCTTCCATCCATTTCTGTGATACCACACCAGTTCTACTTAAAGCTTCTCAAAGATGCCTGGGCTTTTAGGGTCCATGTTAGATGTCTACTACTGTAACCCGAACAAGTAATGGTCTTTTCCAGCTCAGTAAACCAAAAAGTCTGACCTCAAAATGTATTAAGATTCAAACTGAAAAGTGACAAGAATGTGCCCTATGAATTATTATGGTATAGCAACTGGCATAGATAAGGCAAAACTCACTACCAAAAGACTAAGTGGACTTATCACTAAATAAAAAATCTCCAGCAGAAGCTCCTCTTCTGATTGTGGTATCAAAGGGCAAAATTTACTTATTCTGTATTTCCACAATCCATTTCTTAGCCATTTCCACCAGGAGTGGACCATGGTTAAGCACTACTGACAATAATAGTTTACTAAGGAGCATTTGGAATCTTGCTCCTTGGCATATGTCCTCAGTTTGGCTCAAATAAACTCACAAAAATTTATCTTTTTTTTTAATATATATATATATTTTTAAAAATATATATTTTATTGATATTTTACAGAGAGGAAGGGAGAGAGATAGAGAGCTAGAAATGTTGATGAGAGAGAAACATCGACCAGCTGCCTCTTGCACATCCCCCACCGGGGATGTGCCCGCAACCAATGTACATGCCCTTGACCGGAATCGAACCCGGGACCTTTCAGTCGGCAGACCGACGTTCTACCACTGAGCCAAATCGGTTTCGGCCAAAAATGTATCTTAAAAAGAAAAGGAAAAGAATGGTTTATTAAGTGAATAACAAAGATATATGATGCTACCGAATGTTCACAGTCCGAGAAAAAAAATTACTTTTAACCAATGTCTGTGAACTTTGTGTAACGCAGTATAAAAATGCAGATTCTTTGACTCTAGTGTTCACTGGTATAGCTGAAATTATATAACCTAAATCAGAGGATTTTTATTTTTGAAAAATAATCTGATTAATTCAAAGTCACAAAACATGAAAGGGTGAGAGGATAAGAAATCTGAAACAGATGGCATCTAATTTTTTTTCCTGAGTCCATCCTGAACACAATCCCAATAATGTCAAAATCCAATTTGGCTCTCCAAATAAGTAAATCTCCCAAACTAAAAATGTTAATTCTGCTCTAGTCAGTGATGCCCAGTGGTTAGGGCATTATCCCACACATCCAAGGGTCACAGATTCAATTTCCAGTCAAGGAACAGACCTGAAGGGGAGGGTAGTTGGGGGGTGAGGGGAGGCAGGCCTGCTGGGGAGGGAAGTTAGGGGTGAATGGGCCAGCAGAGGAGTAGTTAGGCATCGATCAGGCTGGCAGGGGAATGGTTAGGGGGTGATCAGGTTGGCAGGCAGGAGTTAGGGACAATCAGGCAGGCAAGCAGTTGGGAGCTAGCAGTCCTGGAATGTGAGAGGGTTGTCCAACTGCCCATTTAGGCCTGATCCCACCAGAATCAGGCCTAAACTGGCAGTCAGGCATCCCTCGAGGGGTCCCAGATTGGAGAGGGGGCAGGCTGAGCTGAGGGGACACCCTCCTGTCCCACCCCAGTGCATGAATTTCATGCACCAGGCCTCTAGTAAATGCATAAATGAGTGAAACAACAATGTTTCTTTTTCTTTTTGTTTCTCTGCCTCTTTCCTCTAAAAATCAATTAAAAAAATAATTCTGAAATAAATTTTTTTTCTTCCCAATTTTTTAATTTTTTTATATTAGGCAGAAAGAGTAGAGATAAGTTAGATATTTTTAAAAATATATCATTCCAGCCCCAGCTGGAATGAAGGGTACTCAATTCTGGTCAAGGACACATGCCCAGGTTGTGGGCTCAATTCCCAGGAGGGGGCATGCAATGAATGATTCTCTCTCATCATTGATATTTCTCTCTCTCTACCTCTCCTTCCTCTCTGAAATAAATAAAAGTAGCTCTGCCGAAACTTGTTTGGCTCAGTGGATGGAGCATTGGCCTTTGGACTGAAAGGTCCCAGGTTCGATTCCGGTCAAGGGCATGTACCTTGGTTGCAGGCACATCCCCAGTGGGGGGTGTGCAGGAGGCAGCTGATCAATGTTTCTCTTTCATTGATGTTTCTAACTCTCTATCCCTCTCCCTTCCTCTCTGAAAAAAATCAGTAAGATATATTTTTTAAATATAATAATAATACTTTTTAAAAAAGTAGCCCTAACAGGTTTGGCTCAGTGGATAGAGCATCGGCCTGCAGACTGAAGGGTCCCAGGTTCGATTCCAGTCAAGGGCATGTATCTTGGTTGCGGGCACATCCCCAGTAGGAGGCAGCTGATTGATGTTTCTCTCTCATCAATGTTTCTGACTCTCTATTACTCTCCCTTGCTCTCTGTAAAAAAATCAATAAAATATATATTTAAAACAAACAAACAAATAAATAAATAAAAGTAAATAATAAATATTAAAAAATACTATTCCACAAACTCTTAAGTTCTTTCATGAAACTTTACTTCCACTTATCTGAAGCCACTGAAGCACTTTCTATCAAGATTGGTGATATTAAAATCTGTCTATGAAATCAGCTCTTTTTTTCTGGATACAATAATTATTTATCTTCATTAGAGAAGTTCACATCATTTTTTTTTTTTTAAAGAAGAAGATTTCAAATAACAAGCTCTGGAAGAACACTCATTTGGTTTGAGCAAAGCACTGCCTAGCATTTTTAAAACATTTACACAGTAACTTTCACTCCTGATTGACAGCACCAATAAAATTAGCTGTATGTACTTTGTTCATTATTTGACTCTAGTATATGGTATATAAGCCTTCCCAATTTTTCCTAAAGCTTTCTGAGATCATCCAAGGAATGGATATTAAAGGAGTCATTTTTAGATTTCCTGACAAGCAAATTCCATAACTGACAACTGCAAAGATTCTTGGAACCGCCACATACTTTGAGTGGAAAAGGTCATTGAGAAAAGTATCATCTCTAACAATCTCTATTGTTGCCTATAATTTAGGTAGATATTTTTACTCTAACAGCTAATATCCTCTTATAATACTATAATACATGGTTTATGAAAGTTTTATGGAGTGAAAAATAGGCGCTCCTGATACCTTGACCAACAAAGCAAGGTAATACTGCCTCAAATTTTAGATTCAAAAGATGAAAAAAATTAGCCAGGAAAACACATCTAAAAGCTTAAAGATACCTTACATTATTTAAAGGGCCAGTCAGAAAGTGGAATAATCTTATAAAAAGCTACAACCACCAAAACAACTTCAACTTTTTTTTTCAAAAAAGGTATGGAGCTTGGCTGGTATAGCACAGTGACTGAATGTCAACCTATGAACCAAGATGCCCCTGCTTCAATTCCCAGTCAGGGTACATGACTGGGTTTTGGACTTGATCCCCAGTAGGGATGTGTAAGAGGCAGTAAATGGATATTTCTCTCTATCTCTCAATCTCTCTCTAAAATCAATACAAAATATATTTTGTAAAAAGGTATGGATATATATATATATATATATATATATATCAACCCACTTATCAATGTGACCAATATTTATTGCTTATTATATAGATGCAGTTGTGGATATAATTTAAAATAGTATTTCTACCACGAGAAGCATGCAGTATAGTAGATGACTTTTATCAGAGTTTTTTAATTTTTTTTTTACACACAACTATACTAAAGTAAGTTACTCAATTTTTATCTGTTGAGTATAGAGTACATTTAAGAATTAAGAAGTACAGCCAAGCCGGCGTGGCTCAGTGGTTGAGCATCGACCTATGAACTAAGAGGTCATGATTCGATTCCCAGTCAAGGCACATGCCTGGGTTTGCGGGCTCGATCCCTAGTGTGGATGTGCAGAAGGCAGCTGATCAATGATTCTCTCTCATCATTGATGTTTCTATCTCTCCCTCTCCCTTCCTACGTGAAATCAATAAAAATATTTTTTTTAATTAAAAAGTTCAGCCCTACAGGTTTGGCTCAGACTAAAAGGTCCTGGGTTCGATTCCACTCAAGGGGATATATTACATACAGGAGGCAACCAAGTGTCTCTCTCACATCAATTTTTCTCTCTGTGTCTCCTCCCACCCTTCTACTCCCTCTAAAAACCAATGGAAAAATATCCTCTGGTGAGGATTAACAACAACAACAAATTAAAAATTATGGACTACATGTTTCATCACAAAACAAACTATATTAGCTGATAATATAACACATAACAGGTTACATATAACTATCATTTTAAAACTATAAAAGGAACAAATTATAAAGACTCATGTTCCTGAGATTTATTTCTATATTATCATCTTGACTGACTTAAAGGCAGAAATTCATTCCACTTTCATTTATTTTATAGATTATACATATAAGAATTCTGTAAATTTTGCTAATAGTTTAAATCTAATTAAGATGAGTCATGACACTGTTATTAATTTTAATCTTAAATTACAACTATTTTATGCCCCAATTTAATTCTCTTCAGAGACATGAGATGTTAATTGAAATTTACATAAATTACTTTTTGTTGTTGTTGTTAATCCTCCCCCAAGGATATTTTCCCAATGATTCTTAGAAAGAGTGAGAGAGGGAGGGACAGAGAGAGAAACAACAATGTGAGAGAGAGACATCAATTAATTGCCTCCTGCACACAACATGACCTGACCCATCTGGGAGAGATAGGGGGAAAATCCAGTCTCCAACCCAGGTAATGCGCCCTTGACCTGAATCAAATCCTGAGCCCTTCAGTCTGAGGGTGGGTGCCCAAATCAGCTAGGGCATAAATTACTTTTTAAATGTTTTATTTTTAAATAGATTTTTATTGATTTCAGAGAGGAAGGGAGAGGGAGGGAGGATCATTGATCGGCTGTCTCCTGCACCACCCCCACTGGGAATCGAGCCCGCAACCTGGGCATGTGCCCTTGACAGAAAGCGAACCTGGGACCCTTTAATCCACAGGCTGTTTGTTGCTCTATCCCCTGAGCCGAACCAGCTAGGGCTTAAATGTTTTGTTTTTTAAAAAAATATATTTTATTGATTTTTTTACAGAGGGGAAGAGAGAAGGACAGAGAGTTAGAAACATCGATGAGAGAGAATCATCGATCAGCTGCCTCTTGCACACCCCCTACTGGGGATGTGTCCGCAACCAAGGTACATGCCCTTGACCAGAATCGAACCCGGGCCCCCTCAGTCTGCAGGCCGACGCTCTATCCACTGAGCCAAACCAGTTTCGGCTTAAATGTTTTTCTTATCAACCCATACTATATACAAAACAAATCTGAGAAAACCTTTGAAACATTATTGGTATTTTGAATAAATGCACATATTCTATTTTATTTCTAGGAGTTAAGAAATTACTGATAACCGAATTTCATGATACTTGTGATCAATTTCTGTAAGTCACTGAGTCTTGTCGTATACATGTTCTCAAATATTATTATCCAATTTCCTTCCTAATCTCAAGCCTTATTCCACCAAACTGGGCTACCTTGACTGTGTAAGATGAATGATAATTCATCTTTCAATTAGAAGGTGAGTCCATTTAAAGTGGGCTATTATTTAAGTATATCACCACCTCACAATACTGGTAAGAATTGTAGTAACTCATTTTATTTATGAAGAAAATAAATCTCTGGTAGTTAGTTCCATGACTTGCCCAAGATCAACAACTAGCCAGTGGCAGTTTGGGTTCAATCCCAGATTTACCTACCTCAAAGCCAAAAACTTCCCCTTGGACCACAATTATCTCCTTAAAAGATTAAGAGACAGGCTCAAAAGCAGAGAATCCAGTCTCTCTGAACATATCTATTCTAAGACATCACCACACAGTTCTAACCAGTCCACTGATTGAAATAAAAATAAAGAGCTCCGTTCTGCTTCATTTAAACTAGGGCAGGCTTACTCGCAGGTAAAAAAAAAAAACGGGGGGGGGGAGTGGAAAAGGCTTGCCTCAACATGTCTCTGCTAGACCTCTATTCTATACGGTTCTAGTCCTTTTTTTTTTAATATAAACACCAATATCTACCAAACAAGACTATGCTGGACTAGCCTACAGTTTGGTGCTTTTCCAAGATAATGTATACGATTTAATACAGAACCGAGAGACGTTGGACATGTCATTCCAGCACTTTTCAAACATTTAAAGTCTCATTTCGAGGCAGCAAACCCAGTTCCGCTCCCTGTTACGCGGCGATGCCGCCCACTCGGGGGGCGCCGCTCCCGGGCGACGCGGGGCCCAGAGCAGTAAAGGAAGAAGCGGGGGACGCACACGGAAGTTGGGTGGAGGGAGGTGTCCTTACCCACTCTTCCCTGCCTTCGCTCGGTCAAGGGCGGCTCCCCACGGCGTCCAGCCGAGTCACAATCCCCCCGAACCCCTCCAAACCGGGCTATGTCCCAGCGGGGTGGACCGGGAAAGCAGGCAACGGGAGCTCCGGGTGGCTCCACCGACCCCGCCGAGGTCTCAGCCCTCCCTCCCGGCGCCGGGGAAGGCTCCCCCTTTCAAAGCGAGCCTCCCAGGTGGCCAACTCCCCGTCCACAGCGACACCAGTCCGCTGCCGCCGGAGGGGAGCCGCCTCCGCAGCCTTCACCCAGCCGCCCGAAACTCTCCGCCGCGGTTTCCACCATCCCTCCCCTCCACCCCCGCAACCCTCCGCGCACACGGCGCCGGCCTGCGCCCCACCCAGGATCCCGGCGTCCCCCGTCTCGCCCCGGAGAACGCGGCCCGCCCACCCCCCTCCTCCGGCAACCCGTCCCCACAACACACACACACACACACACACACTCACACCCACACCCACCTCAAGCCGGGACCCGTCGAAGCCGGAGCGGGTACGCGGTCGGCCGGTGCTCCGGGGATCGCAAGGGGCAGGCGCGGTGCCCTCCCCGAGGCGCCGAGCGCTTCTTCGCCCGCCCGCCCTCCGCGGCGGCTTCTCTCTTTCCTGGGAGCCGGGGGCGGAGAGGTGTGGGAGGGGAGGGGGGAGGCGAGGAGCCGAGGGGCCGCGGGAGCCCCAGCCGGAACCACTCACACTGGCCCCACCCTCAGCCCGGAGCCCAGCGCCCCGGCGCTCTGGATAGGACGAACTGAAAGCGGTTGGCGAGAAAGTGACACAACCGCTTCCGGGTCACCCCGCTCCGGCCCCTCCTTAGCAACCGCGTGGGGTTGCTAAGCGGAAGTGCCTCGAAAACACCCCCATTTCTTCGGGGACTATCAGGAGGTAGCTGGGAGGGTTGGTGTACTGTTCCTGGACGACACCCTCCCACCTTCTGCTCCTAGTCTGAGAGCTCACGCTTCACAGCCAGAGTCACAAAGCCCGTCTTGCTTTTCCCTTAAGCTGTGCCCACGCCTCCACCCCTACCCCCCCCCCCAGCTACTATGAACACCTGCTTCCTCCCACCCTGAGCCCATTGGTCTCGGTCTCTCTCTCTCTCTCTCTCTCTCTCTCTCTCTCTCTCTCTCTCTCTCTCTCTCTCTCTTCTTTCTCTCTCTCTCTCTCTCCCCCCCCCCCTTTGTGGGAATTCTCTTTTCTACCAGTTTAGCAAGCATCTCCCTCTTGTGGATTTTTAGTTGTGTTTCAAATGGCCTTGTAAAATCTTCAATGTATGAAAGTTTTCTCATGCACTTCAATCGCCTTTAATAGCCCCTCATAGGAATGGTAAGTTTTGTCTTTCACCCTCACCGGTTTGGCTCAGTGGATAGAGTGTCTGCCTTCAGACTGAAAGATCTGGGGTTCCATTCAGGTCAAAAGGTATGTACTGCAGTTGCAAGCTCTCAGGAAGCAACCAATCCATGTGTTTCTCTCACATGGAAGTTTCTCTCTGTGTGTGTCTCCCTCTCCCTTCCACTCTCTCTAAAAATCATTGGGAAAAATATCTTCAGGTGAGGATTAACAAAAAATAAAAAATGTTAGTAGTAGGTTGTTTAATAAGTCTAAAACATCACAACCCTTCTCATGGACATGCATACATGTGTAAGTACACACACACACACACATTTCAAATAGCATCTGAGGACATCCAGTAATTAAGTGTTCTTTAAAAAACTTGGCTGTGACAAATGATAAACCATTACCATGATAAAATAGAACTTGATATTTTAATTGCCAATAGATTTATTTTTAAAAATGAAATTAGAAAAGTAAAACTATGAGCCCAATGAACAATGGCTTATCTAAAACTACAGTGGATTACATGTCTATAAAAATTTTTAAACATATGGCAAATGTGTTCTATAGAAATGTTTTATTGAGAACAATTAATAAAGATTAAATGTGGTAGTTTAGGCCAATATAGAAATGAAAATTCCTATGCAACATCCATTTTTCCCCCTTGCCTGACAAAATGACAAGTATTTATTTAGATCCTCTCTCCCTATAGTTTTATTAGTAGTCACTTTTTCATCCTATATAATAAAGATGTAATATGCAAATTGACCATCACACCCTTGATGGCCACACCCATGTGGTCACAAGATGGCCGGCACAGATGGCCGGCAGGGAAGGGCAGTTAGGGGTGACCAGCCCAACAGGGGAGGGCAGTTGGGGGCAAAAGGGTCAACAGGGGAGCAGTTAGGCATTGATCAGGCTGGCAGGAAGTGGTTAGGGGGTGATCAGGCAGGCAGACAGGAGAGCGGTTGGGAGCCAGCAGTCTCAGATTGTGAGAGGGATATCCCAGATTGGAGAGGGTGCAGGCTGGGCTGAGGGACACCCCCCCACACACTCAGTGCATGAATTTTGTGCACTGGGCCTCTAGTAGGTGTATAACTGGCTTGACTCCTAAATAGTCACATAATTTATATCATTTTCAGTGTAGTCATGGTTTAGAGGCCTCTAAAGATAAAGTGCACAACCCACACTAAAATTAGCTATGTGAGTTTACACTTACAGGATTTTGTGAGCAGTCCATATTCTTTTTTTCTTTTCTTTTTATATTTGTATTGATTTCAGAGAGGAAGGGAGAAGGAGAGATAGAAACATCAATGATGAGAGAATCATTGATTGGCTGTCTTTTGCACGCCCCCTGCTGGGGATCGAGTCCACAACACAGGCATGTGCCCTTGACTGGAATCAAACCCAGAACTCTTCAGTTCACAGACCGAGGCTCTATCCACTGAGCCAAACTGGCTAGGACAGGAGTCTATATTCTTAATATGAACCATAATTAAGACAGTGCTTTCAGATCTAGGCTAGATCTCAAATAGCCTTCAAAGTCAGTACAGTACGTTTATCCTTCAGATATGACTTCCAGACTTTTCTCAGTTCTTAAGAGCTTTTTCCCCTCATTTTTTTTATTGCTCTTTGTAATCATTTAAGAAAGAATTAGGGTTTCTAATGTTTGTTTTTGGAAACTATAACTCTGTTATGCAATAATTAATATTTAAATATTCTTAGAGTTCCATTGGCATCTCCAAATATAAAAGATACAAAAACAACCCTAGCCGGTTTGGCTAAGTGGATAGAGCATCAGTCTGCAGACTGAAAGGTCCCAGGTTCGATTTCAGTCCAGGGCATTTACCTTGGTTGCAGACACATCCCCAGTAGGGAGTGTGCAGGAGGCGGCTGATTGATGTCTCTCTCCCATCGATGTTTCTGGCTCTCTCTCCCTCTCCTTTCCTCAGTAAAAAAATAAATTAAAATATATATATATATATTTTTTTTTTAATACAAAAACTAAAGTCTAATAACTAATGACTACTTGGATCAGGTACAAGAAATGTAGCCAAATTTATTGTTTATGTGTCAAAGCAATATACAACACAAGACATAGCCCCTTTACACAAGGGACTTAGAGAAACTAACTTAGGATATATGTGACATAAACAATAGAATGTTTAGCCTTAGGAAGAGAAAGCTAAATATATACAGCTATCTGTAAGTACTTGAAGGTTTCCATGTGGAAGGAATAAGTTGTTCTGTGTTATGTCAAAGACAGAACCAAGAATGGGAAGGGGGTGCTGAGAAAAGGAAGAGGGAAGTTACAAAAATTCAAAATTTTAACTCAAGATGTTTTTCACAATTAAGAGTTGCAGCCGGCTGAAACCGGTTTGGCTCAGTGGTAGAGCGTCGGTCTGCGGACTGAAGGGTCCCGGGTTCGATTCCGGTCAAGGGCATGTACATTTGTTGCGGGCACATCCCCGGTAGGGGGTGTGCAAGAGGCAGCTGGTCGATGTTTCTCTCATGGATGTTTCTGGCTCTCTATCCCTCTCCCTTCCTCTCTGTAAAAAATCAATAAAATATATATATATTTTTAAAAAAGAGTTGCAGCCGAAACTGGTTTGGCTCAGTGGATAGAGTGTCAGTCTATGGACTGAAAGGTCCCCCAGGTTTGATTCCAGTCAAGGGCATGTACGTTGGTTGTGGACACATGCCCTGTAGGGGTGTGCAGGAAGCAGCTGGTCGATGTTTCTCTCTCATCAATGTTTCTAGCTCTCTATCCCTCTCCCTTCCTGTCTGTAAAAAAAAATCAATAAAATTAAAAAAAAAGAGTTGCAGCCCTGGCCAGTGTGGCTCAGATGACACACTGAGAAGTCACCAATTTAATTCCCAATCAGAGCATATGCCTGGATTGCGGGCTTTATCCCCCAGTTAGGGGGAGTGCAGGAGGCCATTGATCCATAGATGTTAAGCTCTCACATCTGTCTCTAAAAATCAATAATAAAAACAAAACAAAATACAAATAGTTGCCAACCAATTTCAATGGAAACAGGGAATCTATATTTCCCTTATGTTTTCAAAAGAGGCTAAATTGCCAATCTCAATTTTCAAAAAGCTGGTCGATTCTGGTCTGGTACATGCCCTTGACCGGAAACAAACAGAAAAACATTACATGGAAACCTCTTCCTTCCACGTGGAAACCTCTGCCTAATAAAAGTGAGACTACATCAAATGTATATTTGAAGAGATTGCAGTTTCATTAGATCAAATTTTTTTAAATATCAAAATTATACTTCATGGGACACACCACCAAAAAGTTTCTCCATCAGTGAAAAATAAAAAATCAGGTTTCAGACCCATCAATACTTGACTTTATTTATTTTTTTAATATATTTTATTAATATTTTACAGAGAGGAAGGGAGAGAGATAGAGCTAGAAACGTCGATGAGAGAGAAACATCGACCAGCTGCCTCTTGCACACCCCCTACCGGGGATGTGCCCGCAACCAATGTACATGCCCTTGACCGGAATCGAACCTGGGACCTTTCAGTCCGCAGACCGACGCTCTACCACTGAGCCAAACCGGTTTCGGCAATACTTGACTTTAATAAAAGTTGATTTGAGCTTCTCTTAAAAAGAAGCCTAATTTCAAGGAAGTACTTAAAATAAAATTCTACTTGAAATTCAGTAACATTCTGTTTAATATCAACCTCTAAGACAAAAAAATTGTAATCAAGAGCCATCAGGACTCAGTGTGGAAGGGGATAAAATCAGATCAATGCACAGATTTGTATTTGAAAGCAATAAAACAGAAGTATCTAGTAGAATCTTAGGAAACACACAAATGCATATAATCTATTGTGAAAGTAAGTATTCATTTATTAAAAACAAACTTCAGAAAAACATATCTGTTAAAACATGGTTAATTTTGACAACAGATGTCAGCAAAAAAAAAAAGTGATGAGGAAGCAAGAATTACTGTTACTAAGTTATATTACACCCACCTCTTCAATTATGCCCCTGTTATCTTGAAAAATATAAAGGTAGCTCTAAGAACTTTAGACATAGCTCTGGATTTATAGCATGTTAGTCTTTCATGATTTATTGATTTCCAGAGAGCACTATTTTATGATACCAAATCAAATGCATAGTCTAAGAAAATTCTTCTCTTTTAATGTAGTCTATGAAATCTTCCTGCCTGAAACTCTCAGGATCAAATTGCCCTTACTTTTTTCCTATGGAGAACACAGATTGCCATCAAATTTTTTCAACATTGGCTCCCAGTCTTAAAACGGATACAGGTATGATTTAATTAATACTGATTTTTTTAATGTGCAGAAATCCAACTCTGCTCTTTAAATCAAATAAAAGGAATGAAAATATGGCACCATCCCAAAAAATCTAATGCCAATAAAAATGGTAGCAGTACAAAAATCTAAGCAAATCTCAAAAATAGTAGATTTGTTGTTTACAACATGCAGTGATTTCTTTTTAGCAAGAATAAGAAACTTAATGACAGGTAAAATAAACCAAATAATGCATTATATTGAATACTAAGGTAAGTAACCATAATTATCTCATAGATATTCCAATATCATAACTAGTTGCTTTTGAATAACTATATGTAACCCTCATTTTTAATTAAAATCCTATTCAACAAAGCTAACTGGAACAAATACATTTATGCAAATTTACATCCTAGAATACCAGAGTAAACAGGAGACATTAGTCAAGGATGAATAAGAAAGTTCTATTCTTTTTCGTCATCTGTATCATCAGGTGGCAAAGGATGTACCCTGTGGAAAGAACAGAGAACTTCAATAGTCAGTATCAACTGGGTGTTTTTTTTTAATAGTCACAAACATATAAATCAGGAACATTAATTAACAGTGCAGTAGGTCTGGTCTAGTGACTGGAAATGAGAGAAAAATAAAACCACTTATTGACAAACACCTACAAAGTCCTAGCACTAGACTTTAGGGGTGAGTTAATTAAATGTTTAACCAAAAATAGCAGGCTAGGTTGATAATTTTGTATGGCCTTCAAATTAGGTTATAAATATCCAAATGGCCCTTGGTAGATAAAAGGTTCCCCACCCCTGTGCTAGAGCAACAAAATGTTTAACAATTTATTTTGTCAATTTATAAAACCAGTGTTTCTTCTTTAGGATATGTTGCCATTTTTATAAAAGGAAGAAATCTGTTTCTTTAGCATCTTATTTTCAACATGTTAAGTGGATAATAAAAGTGGAATAAAATCCTTCAGCAAGAACTTTGTGATAGTAAAAAGAAAAAAAATTTACAATCCATTGGAGCAGAGAAAAGTTGTCATATTTGACCGTATATACCCTTTTGAACAATATGAATATATTACCTAATTAGGGGGGGGAAATTGTTTAAGCTGGCATCTAAAAATATGAAAAATAAGTTACATTATCTCAAAGCCATTTGTACTCATTATGCTTTTTACAGAAAAAAGATCACATAATCATGCCCTAACTGGTTTGGCTGAGTGGACAGAGTGTTGACCTGTAGACTGGCGGGTCCCAGGGTTTGATTCCAGTCAAGGGCTCATGCTCAGGTTGTGGGCTCTATCCCCACTAGGGGGCGTGCAAGAGGCAGCCAATCAATGATTCTTATCATTGATGTTCCTATCTCTCCCTTTCTCTCTGAAATAAAAATATATATATTTAAAAGAACACGTAATCATAAATCAAAATTTTTCTTTTTTAGAGTGGATGAAAATTTGTGAGATCTATCCTAAAATAATCAGCTTTCAATTTAGATCCAGTAAGCTGAATGGTCATAGAACTAGTGAAATAAGGAAGGTAAAACAAAGGTATTTTGAGTTGGTAAGAAATTACCATTGACTCACCTATTAGATTACGGAGATATCTTTATTTTATTTTCCTAGAAATTTAATAGTTAACAAATAAACACCATCATGAACCAAAGTTCCTTTTTACAAGGATTTGATTTACTTTAAGTATCATGATTCTGCTCAAGGTTTAAGTAGATGCTAGTCTTTCTTGATTCTGACTCCCCCATGTAACTAGTGCAGTTTATCTTGCCTTTATGGGGAAAATAAAGCTACAGGAGACATCATATTCCAGATTATGAACTAGGAAGTTAATAGTAGAAGTCTTTTGATAAACGGGTAGTTTACTATTTACTATTAATAGTTAATCTATTGATTTACTATCAATAAATGGGTAATTACAACTTTCCCAAAGACCAATTTAAGAAAGAGGCTTGCAAAACAACAACAAAAATCGAGGCCTGCCCTGGTTGATGTGGCTTAGTTGGTTGGGCATCAACCTGTGCACCTTAAGAATACCAGTTTGGCCTAGCCATGTAGCTCAGTGGTAGAAGGTCGACCTATGAACAAGAGGTCACGGTTCCATTCCCAGTCAGGGTACATGCCCAGGTTGTGGGCTTGATCCCCAGTACAGGGCATGCAGGAGGCAGCCAATCAATGATTCTTTCTCATCATTGATGTTTCTATCTCCCTCTCCCTTCCTCTCTGAAATATATATGAATATCAGTTTGATCCTCCATCAGGGCACAAGCCTAGATTGTGGGTATTGATCCCTGGTAGGGGGCATGTAGGAGGCAGCAAGTCAATGTTTCACTTTCACATTGACGTTTCTCTGCCTCTCTTTCTCTTCCTCTCTCTCTAAAAAAGTCAATTAAAAAGTTTTTTTAAAAAAAGGCTAAAGGAGTAATATAGATATTTTTATTATACCACTAGTGGCCCTGTGCACAAAATTCATGCACATTAAAAGGGGATTAGAGGAAATATTTTAATATTGCTATTTGCCCTTTCTTTATAATAGAAGTATCAAAGATAAAAGAAAATTAGTAAAATGTATATGAAAATCTTCCTCCTGTCTAGGGTGCACCACAGGACCCAGAGTCAAGTCCCTGCCCACCCACATGTGCCTTCAAAATCATGTAAGAACCAGACCCGGGTCCCCCTTCCCCTCCACTGAGCTAGATCCAGACCTGGCTGGTCCCTTGTTAAGCCCCATGGGCAGGGGTGGGCAACCTCAGGTCCCCTGACCCGGTGCCCGGGAGGGGGGCACGGCCTGAGACGCCCATCAAGCCCTGCTGGGTATGGGGCATGGCTTGAGGTCACCCAGCCTGGTCCCAGGCGGGGCCTGAAGTTCCTTGGCCTGGTGCCAGGGTGGGGGGCTGGGCCTGAAATCCCCTGTCAGGCCCCATGGGAGCGGAGGGTGGGGCGCAGCCTCAGGTGTCCGATGATTGCTCATTAAGGCTCCTTAAGGGAACTCGGTCTCCACTGTGGGTGCAGCCACCTGGTGTTACGGAAACCCCACCTCCACTTGATAGAGCGAAGGCCTGTGGACTGAATTCACCCCTCCAGCCTCTTTCTTCTTTGAATGGAAAACTGTTAAGGAAAGCTGATATAAAGAGAACACTTGCTCCTTTCCATCAGCTTTATAATAAACTGTTAATGTGACGTTTCAGTAGCACCCTGTTATGCCTCTTTAAATTGTGATGTGCACAAATTTTCTTTTCGATGCAATGCATCTAAAGTTTTGATACCTGAAACTTTTTTGGGGGGTGGGGTGGGGTGTGTGGAGAGGGTTGCAATTGTTTAAGAATCATGGATTTATTTGTTGTAACTTTAACTATTATCTTTGTGTATCCTGACAGTGTCATGTGTATCAGCCCATGTCAATCAAGATGACTAATTACTGAAATGCCACACTTCTAAATTAAGTGTTTTGGAATTCAAAGGATAAATAAATGCTGCTTTGGGGATAGTAAAAGGAAAAGAAAAAAGAAAATTGGTGGCACTTAGTAAGTATGAAAGAGGTTTTTACTCAGAAATGATTTCTATTGATACTTGGTATATTTTTGTTTAGCATTATTAATATTTGGTTTACCTTATAAAGACATTTGGTACTTTTGCAATAAATATTGTACTTTTACATCCAGAATTTTTGCTTAGCACTTATCATGAGCATTAATTCCGCCCCCTTAAAAGCTTAAAAAGCATGTTATCTTCCTAAAACGTTTGCACACTGAATTCTACATGTGTGCAGTTTTATTCCCATTTTGTTTTGAAGTGTTCTTATCTATACTAATAAAAGGGTAATATGTTAATTAGACTGGGTCAACCGAACATCTTCCAGACGTCTGACTTCCTTCTGGATAAGCCATGGTGGTGGGGGCCAAGGCAGAGGTGGTTAGAAGCAATTAGGTCAGCAGGGGAATAAATAGTTAGCTGTGAGTCACATCAGGCCAGCAAGGGAGGGCAGTTAGGGGGTGATCAGGATGCCAGGAGAGTGGTTAGGAGGTGATCTGGCAGGCTGAGGTGGTTAGGGGCAGTCAGGCAGGCAGGCAGGTGAGCAGTTAGAAGCCAGCAGTTCTGGATTGTGAGAGGGATGTCCGGGGTTGGAGACGGTGCAGGCTGGGCTGAGGGAAACACACACACACCCGTGCACGAATTTCGTGCATCGGGCCTCTAGTCTATAATAAAAGCATGATATTCTAATTAGCCTGGACATCCTTCAAGACATCCTTCTTTCTAGACAAAGCCGCAGCAGGCAGGGGCTGAGCAAGAGGTGGCAGAGGCCCCCACCTGTGGTGGCGGTGGGCAGGGATAGGGGCCAGGGCCAAGGCCCTTGCATGAATTTTGTGCATCGGGTCTCTAGTATATTTATAGAGAAGTTGTAAAGAAAATACCCAGTGAAGTTAGTTTTGGTTGTTTCTAAGTGATGGAGTTTCTATATTTTCCAACTTTTCCACATTGGTTTTATATTTCTTTTGGATGTTGAACTAATAGTTTTGTTTTGCTTTAAATATATCTTATTGATTTTTTTACAGAGAGGAAGGGAGAGTGATAGTTAGAAACATCGATCAGCTGCCTCTTGCACACCCCCTACTGGGGATGCATCCACAACTAAGGTACATGCCCTTGACCGGAATTGAACCCAGGATCTATCAGTCTGCAGGCTGATGCTCTATCCACTGAGCCAAACCGGTTTCAGCGAACTAATAGTTTTTTAAGGGGTAGTATTAATGAAACTCAAATTAGATAAATCAACATGGAAATTGCTTTTTTAAAAAGACTATAGAAAACAGACAATAGCCAAACCAGTTTTGCTTAGTGGATAGAACATCAGCCTGCGGACTGAAGGGTCCCAGGTTCAGTTCCGGTCAAGGGCATGTATATTGGTTGCGGGCACATCCCCAATGGGAGGTGGGAAGGAGGTAGCTGATCGAAGTTTCTCTCTCATCAATGTTTCTAGCTGTCTTTCCCTCTCCCTTCTGCTCTATAAAAAAAATCAATAAAATATATTTAAAGAAAAAAAAAAGAAAACAGACAATAAAAATTAAAACTAAAGAGAGAAAGTTCATAGTTAATAAAGATAGTACTCATCTGCCAAAACCAGTTTAGATAGAGCATTGGTCTGTGAACTGAAAGGTCCCAGGTTCGATTCTGGTCAAAGGCATGTAGGTTGGTTGCAGGCACATTCCCCATAGGGGGTATGCAGGAGGCAGCTGATTGATGTTTCTCTCTCATCAAAATTTCTAGCTCTTGCCGAAACCGGTTTGGCTCAGTGGATAGAGCATCGGTCTGGGAACTGAAAGGTCCCAGGTTCGATTCCGGTCAAGGGCATATACATTGGTTGTGGGCACATCCCCAGTAGGGGGTGTGCAAGAGGCAGCTGGTCAATGTTTCTCTCTCATCGACTTTTCTAGCTCTCTATCTCTCTCCCTTCCTCTCTGTAAAATATCAATAAAATAAAATAAAATAAAAAGGAAAAAAAAATTTCTAGCTCTCTATCCCTTTCCCTTCCTCTCTTTGGAAAAATCAATAAATTTTTTTTTTAAAAAAAAGCACTCATCTTGATGTGAACTGATACTCTTTAAGTGACTGGAATGAGTAAACAGAATACCTTTCATTGATGTTTGAAATTTGCGAGTGACTTTTAGAGATCAGCACAAGTTTTAAAAATCCTTTGGTTTGTATCTTAACTTCTCAAGGAGAAACTTAAAAGTTACTCAACATCCTATTGTCTTTTATTTTCAAGAATATATTTTCTTATATTCCAGAATATACAAACTTACTTTCTCTTTCCTTTTCCTAAACCACTGCATCCTGCCTCTTCAGGAATCCGATTCTCTTTATCAGAATCTTTAGGGGACAGTCTGAAGAATTCTCCAATTCCTTTTTGCCATTTGGGAGTTGGGCGCACACAAACTGGATTCCCTCCTGAATACTTATGTTCAGCTGTAAAATATAAACACATGGAACTAAATAAGAACTAAGAATACAATAGCTGTTTCTTACAGGGAAACAATTTTTTAACATCAAATCTAAAGATTATTAAATGGTATTACATCAAATTTAAAATGAACTGGAAAATGTGCCAAAATAAAGTTGTATTCAGTTAATAGTACATTATACAGTATTGAAGTATAATGTATAATAATACTTTATCATCATAATCCTTTGGCCTAGAAAAATAGCATTAATGGAATTTTTACAGCTGGAAAATATTTTTCATATTTTATCTACAAGACCTATTCAAAGAGTCTTGGGTACTGTCATGCTAATAAAGTTTGACATACTTTTTTCCTAATATAAGGTAGCATCATGTACCATAAACTGCCAATTAATATATTTTTTATTAGTTATTGACTGATTTTACAGAAAGGGAGAGGAGAGGGAGAGAGTTGTTCTTCCATCCATCCATGCATTCATTAGTTGATTCCTGTATGTGACTTGACCTGTAAATCTGCAACCTTGGCATAGCGGGAGGACACTCTAACCAACTGAGCTACCTGGCCAAAGCTAAACTGACAAATTCTTATTTAATAAGATTTAGTTAAAGCAAATATAGAAGACTAAATAAGTGGTATATAGCAGTGAGCATTTCCACATAAATAGGTTCAACTTTTCAAAGCTCTTGGCTCCTTTTTAGTTCATAAAGTAAATCCAATTCCTGATTATTTAAAACAGTAATATAAAGGGAAAATTTCTATCCTTTTTACAAAGTAATGATTAGAATACTAAGAAGACCAAAATTGTAGATTACTACATATATCCTTTGCTTTAAACACATTTGTCACAAACTGTAGCTGTTAAAAAACTGATATAAGTATTCCTATATATACTATCTAAAGTTCTATGGTTTATACTTTTTAAAAAGTACAAATGGCCTTTAAAAAAGAGTGATCCTGCCGAAACTGGTTTTGCTCAGTGGATAGAGTGTCAACCTGCAGACGGAAATATCCCAGGTTCAATTCCGGTCAAGGGCATGTACCTTGGTTGTGAGCACATCCCCAGTAGGGGGTGTGCAAGAGGCAGCTGATGGATGATTCTCTCTCATCGGTGTTTCTAACTCTGTATACCTCTCCCTTCCTCTCTGTAAAAAAATCAATAAAATATATATATTTTAAAAAGAGTGATCCTTTAGTTAATAACTTTCTTGAAGGAAACTTAATGAGAATGCTTTCACTATAGAAAGCATATCAGTAGCCGATAGATAGTTCACATTGAATTCATATCCAGCTCTGCCGATTTAGATGTGTGACCTTTACTGAAGTGTGTAACCTGAGCTTAAATTTCCTCATCTTTAAAATACCAATTTCATATAGTTGATTACTGATTAAAAATAGAGATCTATAGCCGAAACCGGTTTGGCTCAGTGGTAGAGCGTTGGTCTGGGGACTGAAAGGTTCCGGGTTCGATTCCGGTCAAGGGCATGTACATTGGTTTCGGGCACATCCCTGGTGGGGGGTGTGCAGGAGGCAGCTGGTTGATGTTTCTCTCATCGACGTTTCTAGCTCTCTATCCCTCTCTCCCTTCCTCTCTGTAAAATATTAATAGAATATATTTAAAAAAATAGAGATCTATAAAATGCATTAATAGGTGCATCTTTCCAACACAAGTTCATTAAGGGCCTATTGGGCCAATGTGTCCCTATGTGGAGATTGGTGTAGTGATACAAGGTACAAAATAATCTCCATAAATTCATCTATTTCCAAAAACTTTGACCTACTATTCCTTTTTTATCTAAAGGGATTGAAATGGCAAATATTTTCTAATAAAATGTTTAGAATAGGGGGAACTATGAGTTAACAAAAAAAAACCATGAAGTCCTGCCCTAGCTGGTTTGCTCCGTGGATAGAGGGTCGACCTGCGGACTGAAGGGTCATCCCAGGTTTGATTCCAGCCCCAGGTTTGATTCCAGCTAAGGGCACATGCCAGGGTTGTGGGCTCAGTCCCCAGAGTGGGGAGTGCGGGAGGCAGCTGGTCCATGATTCTCATTATTGATATTCTCTCTCCCTTCTCTGAAGTTAAAAAACAAACATGAAGTGCTTAACAGTGCTTCCTTGTTCCTAACTAGACCTTGTGGAATTGAGCTTCCTTATCACTCCTTGCCCATGAGCAGTGTGGAGCTATTTCCCTGACGGGGTTTGCATTACTGTGACCCAAAGGCAGTACCAGAGGCTGTAAAGTTGGGAAACACACAGACACCACACTCCAAAAAACAAAAGGGGGTGGGTGGGGTGGGAGGAAAATGTGCAGAAATGAAAACAAAATGTTTACACTAAGAAGACAACGTGATTAGTACTGTAAACTGTCATCCTAATTCTTTTTTTAAAAAATATATATTTTATTGACTTTTCACAGAGAGGAAGGGAGAGAGCTAGAAACATCGATGAGAGAGATACATCGACCAGCTGCCTCCTGCACGCCCCCCCACTGGGGATGTGCCCACAACCAAGGTACATGCCCTTGACTGGAATCGAACGTGGGACCTTTCAGTCCACAGGCCGACGCTCTATCCACTGAGCCAAACCGGTTTTGGCTGTCATCCTAATTCTTAATCTACTAAAGGGATGCTTACATAATCTCTTATAAGAAAAAGGCCATTGTGCCCTGGCTGGTGTGGCTTGGTTGATTGGATGTCCTCCCCTATACCAAAAGGTGGTGGGTTCGATTCTGGTCAGGGCACATAATCGAAGTTGTGGTTAGATCCCTAGTCTGGGCTCCAGGGGAGGCAATCAATCAATGTTTCTCTCTCACATCCATATTTCTCTGTGTCTCCCCTTTTTCTTAAAAAAACACACAAAACAATTAGCCTGGCTGACATAGCTCAGTGATTGAGTGTTGAGCTATGCACCAAGTGGTGACAGTTTGATTCCTGGTCAGAGCATATGTCCAGGTTGCAGGCTCGATTCCAGCGTGGGATATGCAGGAGGCAGCTGGTCAATGATTCTCTCATTGATGTTTCTCTCTCTCCCTCCCCTTTACTCGCTGAAATCAATAAAAGTCTATATAATAAAAGCCTAAGCAACCATTACAGCAAAACGACTAGTCGCTATGATGTGCACAACCACCAGGGGACAGATGCTAATGGCTGCCATGTGCAGTGGAGGTGGCAGGAGCAGGGAGCCAAGTGGTAAGGAGCAGCCAGCAGGCAGGCAATACGGACTGAGGGGTCCCGGAATACCAGAGGGTGCAGGCTGGGCTGAGGTACCCCCCCACACACACACAGTGCACCAATTTCGTACACTGGGACTATATATATATATATATATATATATATATATATATATATATATTCAGTTAAAATGCAGACTCCATCCTCAGTAAGTAGCGAGCAGGAGCCAGCTAATCAGTGATGTTTCTCTCTCATCGATGTTTCTATCTCTCCCTCTCTTTCTAAAACCAATAAAAACATATTTCAAATTTTTAAAAATTAAAAATGGTATTTGTCAACATTAAAACAACACCACACCAACCCAGAAAAAATATAGCTTTGAAAATAAATTGTATTAATCCCCGAGGCTTGAGATGCTTTTCCCCTCCTCTACACCAACTCTCCAAGAGGCCAAGAGCCCCTCATTATATCATAGGACCAGGAAGAAATTGGGGCATGAGGATCTCAGGAACACAAATTACACGATGGGTAAGGGTGCTTGCAGATCAGGAAAGATGTGGTCCCAGGGGGAGAATTGTGGCGCCAGGTCTGACCGCCTTTTGAGAGGGTTCCTCCAGGCGCTTGGAGGGGCGCTGCTTACCTTTCCTAGAGGAAGACGAAGTGAAATTAGAAGCAGAGGTGGAGGAACCAAGCACCTTCCGGGGGGCTCGAGCAGCCACCACTGTGGAAAGAGGCAGAGGAGAGCGTTTGGAGGGGGAGGGGGGGTTAGTAAGGTCCCGACACTGAGCCCCACGCTCCACGGTCCACGGTCCCAGATGCAAGCTCTCGGAGAACCCCACGACCCAGAATGGCGGGATAACCCTCCCCTGCCCCCTGGGCTTCTTCCTCTGGTTTGAGCAGCTGGGCCGCTGCCTCCCAGCCGTCTGTAAGCGGGCACACCAGGCCATGGCCCCCTCCCCCACAAGCCTCCGCCGCTGGCTGCGGGGAGCGAGGGGCACCCCCTGCCCGCCCCCCACTGCCGCGCTCGGCCGCCTCACCTTTTCGGTAGGTGCCCGGGAGGGTGTCTGCTCTGGTCCGCACCATGTTCGGGCAACGAGGAGATGCGAGCAGCCGGCTGAGCTTCCCGCGGAGGGCGCCTCCCTGGACAAGAACAAGGAAAGGACCCTCCCGGGCACCGTTTATACGGGTCTCTTTCCCGCGCACTCGGGGGCCTCTCCCCATTGGTCCCGCGCCTTCTCCCCATTGGCTCCGCGCGGTGCCCCGCAGCCAATGGCCAGTGCTCAGGCAGGCAGCGGCAGGGCCTGGCGCAGCGCTGACCCGTCCATCAGCGGGCAGGAGCTTGTGATTCGACTGCTACCGCCCCAGAGGGGCGGTCGCGGGGTGCTCCCCTGGGTGGCTCCAGTGTGTGTGGGTTTTAAGATTTTGAACTGGGGGAGGGGAGTTTTGGGGGGGGGACGACATTCTGACCTAGGAATGGGTCTACTGCGATCGGGAGCGGGGGTGGGGGGGGTGGGGAGAAGGGGGGACAAAGAACGAGAATTTTACCATTTATTAAAGTTACCTCAGGGTTAAGTCCATAGTTGATTCACTCCTGGAAGTGAAACCTGACATGAAGCGGACTTTTTTCATGCAAATCAAAATAAATAGAACTTTCCTTTAATACTTCAGGAAGGAACTCTCTCCGCTAACTAAAACAATGCTAGGGAATGGGAGAAAAGGAAGCTAATGCAATTTATTATTAGAATTTTTTTTTTCCTTTTTACGTTTTTAGGGTTGTGTGAAACGAAGGGGAAAACTGAGTGAGTTGTATATCCAAACACACATAAAGAAAACTAATAAAATGCTTTCTTGAGACATGTATAGCCTTGGTGTTTATATATATATAAACATGTGGGGCATGCAGGAGGCAGGGAAGATGAAGAAGGCAGCTGATCAATGATTTTCATCATGGATGTTTCTATCTCCCCCTCTCCCTTCCTCTCTGACATTAATAAAGTTATATATTTTTAAATATGCCAAATGTGATGCTGCATCTCTAGCAGACAATGAGCATAACTGTAAAATAGGAGCCCATCATATTTTCTATCCTGTGCAAATCATTTAAGTACAGTACCCATGAGTAGTGATTTTCACTCTCTGAATACCATGCATAAAACATCAGATGAGTTTACCGTGGAATTTTGTTAAATTCTCACTTGAAAAGCAACCCCGCAAGCACAGCATTGATTTTCTCTAATAAATTGTTTATACTTTAGGAACTTTTTAGTATTTTAACAAAACAACTATTTGGTATTTTAGAATGAAAGAATCCAGACAACAGGCGAAATTAGCATTAAGATAGCAGGAAATGTATTGCAAATTACTTGTAGCTTTATCTAACTAAACCTTGTAGTCTAAGATTAGAGCTAAATTCCTATCAGAAAAATCAACAAGCTCCAGGGTAGAGTCCTTTGTTATTTATCATCATGCCCCTCTCAATACACAATCGTTCTTCAATACACATTATGTTCTTTCCCCTTAACAGGGATTCTACAAAGACCTGAATTACTTAGTTTGAACTCATATCTCAGAGCCCTGCGGAAGTTAGAAATACATAGAGCCCTAACAGATTTGGCTCAGTGGATAGAGCATCGGCCTGCAGACTGAGGGGTCCCAGGTTCAATTCTGGTCAAGGCCATGTACCTTGGTTCTGGGCACATCCCCAGTGGGGTTGTGCAGGAGGCAGCTGATGGATGTTTCTCTCTCATCAATACTTCTAACGCTACATCTCTTCCCCTTCCTCTCTGTTACAAAAAATCAATAATATTTTAAAAAGAAAGAAATACATAGAGAATCTGCTGCTTTTCCCTCCTAGTCCAATTATCAAGTAAATTGCTTCAAAGAGTTGCAAATATAGTTTTGGGCACAAAGACAGTCTACATATTATTACAGCTATATTTGTTTGGATGTTTGTTTGTTTTTTAATAAAAATATGTTAGGAAAGGATGAATTTTAGAATTAAAAAAAATAAAAAACAGTGATGCCTAGTAAAAAATATTTGTTTAAAAATATGCTTTTAATTGATTTTAGAAAGAGAGTGAGAAGAAGAAGAAGAAGAGGAGGAAGAAGATGAGGAGGAGGAGGAGGAAGAGGAAGAGGAAGAAGGGAAACATTGATGTGAGAAAAATATGGATCAGTTGTCTCCTCCGGGGTGGTTACCTCCTGTTCACACCCTGACCAGGGATCAAACTAGCTACCTAAGAATGTGCCCTGATTGGGAATCAAACCAACAATCTTCTGTGCACAGGATGATGTTCAACCAACTGAGCCACACCAGCCAAGGCCCTAATAAAAATTTTTAATTCAAATGTTTGCTGTGAGCAAGTGCATCTCCTCTGCAGTTAAATAAAACACAGAGAGATCTGTGGTGTGAATCTGAAATTTTCAAAGGCCTAGAGCAGTGGTCGGCCAACCGCGGCTCTCGAGCCACATGCAGCTCTTTGGCCCCTTGTGTGTTCTAATGCCACTTCTTCAAAATAGACCTGCTCAGGCCAAAAACCTTCTTCTGTGCATGGGCCACGAAGTTTCAATTGCACTGTATGTGCTTGCTCATACATGGTATTTTGTGAAAGAGCCATATGCCAGCGGCCAAAGAGCCACATGTGACTTGCGAGCCGCGGTGTGCCGACCACTGGCCTAGGGCATTAAGAAAAATTGTAGTATATATGATTAAAATTTCTGCCCAAGTTTATATGAAATAATATATTTAAGTCATGTTAAATAGGTGTGCTTGCTTTGCTCAGGCAAAAAGCTAATAAATGATGATAATTGTAAATGGTATTACTTTATATTACAATCCTTAACGGGCCTTATGAAAAAAGAACACTTTTATTCTTGAGGATTTCATCATAATATGTATGATGTATTAAATCTTATTTATATATATAAAAGCCCAATATGCAACTTGTCCCCTCGGGAGTTCGACCACTCGCTATGACATGTGCTGATCACGAGGGGGCGGCACAGAATGAAGGAAAGCCCCAGCTGGCAACAGGTAGCCACCAGGGACCCTACCCATGCATGAATTTCATGCACTGACCCTCTAGTTGTAAATAAAACTAAAGTCATTGTCTCTGCCTTTAAGGAGTTAACATTTTAGTTATGGAGACTAAACAGATAATAAACAAGTAAACTTCTTGGGTATGTTATAGTTAGTATTAAATGTACAGGATTTTTATGAAGAAACAAAACTTGTACTCACTAATAACTAACATTCAGCATATTCTTAAAACTAGAAAATCATGTTTTCTAAATTAAAAACAATCTAAATTCTATGTAAATCAGTACACTTATGATTTTTGTCAATAAAAACATTTGCATAAAAAGATGAAAGAGCATCCAATTAATGTAGTCTAAGTAGCCTAATGGAAACGAAGAATCTATAAATGTAAAACAACGTCAGCCAATTCAGGAGAGCCCTGGCTGGCATGGCTCAATGGTTAGAGGGTGGGCCTGCACACCAAAGAGTTGTGAGTTCAATTCTGGATGGAGGGCACATACCTGGGTTGCAGGTTCCATCCTGGTCCAGGGCGCCTGCTGGAGTCAACCAATCCATGTATATAGATGTTTCTCTTTCTCCCCCTCCTTCCCTTCCATTCTCATTCTGTGTGTCTGTCTGTCTCTCTCTCAAAAAAAAAAAAAAAGGGGGGGGGGGAAATAGGCCCTTTAGAAAAGTCTGGCTAAATTTCCCCGAGTCTACAGTGATCTAAGGAATAGCAAAAGACCTTTAAATCTGGCTATTGTGGATTGAAATACATACCTTCAAATTCTGTAGTGATTTTTATCACTACATTGAATTCATGTGGAAGGTCTTCAAAGCCAAATCCCAGCACCTGTTTTATATAACGCTCCCCCTCAGCCCCGCACCGCCATGGAGCTTGCTGAGTTATCTTGGCTCTCCTGGCAAAGGTGGGGCTCAAAAAATCAAACAGAGAGGTTTCAGCAGCATGACTCTAGGCTTGGACGACGGCGGGGGTGGGAGGAGGGAGCGGTATTAACACAACCACTACCACTAGAGCAAACTCGTACACTAGTAAGTGCTTTGCCTCAGCTTCCAAGCACTATTTTAAATATTTCACATAAAGCCGACAATTTAAAACTGGCCCTTCGAAAATAAAATAAAAGTGCCCCTCAAGTTATGGGTTACAGTTCTGACTTTCCCAAACGGTGTTTTTTATAGGTGTCTGTACTGCCTTCCCAATAGAACTCTCAATTTCCGAGTCCTACACCTGCCAGCGCGGAAGAATCACGCGTAAGTGCTCTGACTCGAGTGGACGACGGCCGGCCGGCCGGCCGGACGGCGGGGAGCGGGCGGCGCAGCCTGGCGGAACCCGCGCGAGCCGGGTCGCGGTTGCGAAGGGAACCAGTCTGGCGCCGGACTCGGGGCTTTTTCAGCCCAGCTGGTTCCGGCTGGGGAAAATGGCGGTGGCTGGGGCGGCGCCGCGGGAGCAGTTGGTGGACTGGTGTACCGAGCATTTGCGGAAAACTTTTGGCCTGGATGTCAGTGAGGAGATCATGCAGTAAGAGCGGTTCGGGTCCGAGGCGGGAAGGAGCCCCGTGAAGTGAGCCGGCCGAGCGAACCCGGAAGCAGGGAGGGCTCAAAAAGTTGATGGGAATGAAGTAACGTGATAAGAGGGCTGTTGGCCACTGGGCACCGATTTTTGACTTTTTGGTTTTATAGTTTAGTTTGTGGAATACAGTGTCAGGCTGATGGGGTCTTTTATTTTATTTTATTTTATTTTATTTTATTTTATTTTATTTTATTTTATTATTTTCCCCTAGGAAAACGCCCAATCCCTGTCATTAGAATTTGTAAGACTGTCCGGGAGCCAATTTTCTTACAGATTCTGGAGAGAAGGGGCAAGCCAAATTGTCTTTCCAGACATTCCTTATTCTGAGCATTTTCGTTTGCCTCCGCCTGAGTTGTCAAACAGGGCCTATAATTTAAATGGGGCGGCCTAGCACGGTGCAAATAGCTCCTGGCTTAGGGGTCCCAGGTTCTAGTTTCTGTTGTCATTTATTAGTTTGGGGACCTTGGGCTACTTAATTTCCCTCTGTGCCTTCGTTTCCTCATATATAAACGAACTAATAGAGCTTATTTTATACTATATGATTCTTAGGAAGTGCAGATGGTGACATGATTTAATATCTGCTTTCAGCTGATTTAACAAATACTTGTTGCGCTACTATTAGCCAGGTGCTGGAGCAACGAAGAAAATTGCTACAATTGGGTTCTGCTTGGCTGTTGAGTCCTGAGGTAGGGGGAAGTTCAGGGTGTTGTGGGAGCACGGAGAAAAGGACTCTTAAGATTTGAGAAACTGCTGTTGAACCTGAGAACTAGGATATAACTCTATTTAAACCACTTATTAGGTTTTTACTGGTTATTGCACAACAGCCTGTGATGCCATTTGTTATTTGAAAATTACCTAAGTGTACTGTAGTAGTCAGGTAATTTGAATAATTTTACTTGAGCAGCCTGAAATTTTTAAGCACAGAGCTCTTACCTTCCTAATCAATGACACATTTATGGGACATTTAGAGCCACAATCCACACTAGTTCATATTTTGGTTGATATATAAGATTTGGTATATAACACATTTGGGTGTATGTTCTTCTTTTTGTTTGTTTTAAATATATCTTTATTGATTTCAGAGAGGAAGGGAGAAGGAGAGAGACAGAAACATCAATGATGATTGACTGGCTGCCTCCTGCACGCCCCCACGGGGGATTGAGCCCACAACCCAGGCATGTGCCCTTGATCAGAATGAAACCTGGGACCCTTCAGTCTACACACTGATGCTCTATCCACTGAGCCAAACCAGCTAGGGCTGTATGTTGTTCTTTATTATAATTTATTAAATAGTTAAAATTACATTTATTCAAATGTTTCTAGAGCTTTTAAGATATTTTCCTAGTGGCTTGAATACTCCAGAGTTAAATGATCCCTTGAGGTTCCTCGAAGCACTGTGAGTCCTTGATAGCAATTGATTTTTTTGATGGGGGCTGGTAAGTCTAGGGGTCAGGTTGATTAAACTGTAAAAGCCCCGAAAATGATTGTCTACCAGTGATGAGACAATTGCATGATGTTTTAAATTTAAAGGATATAGCATTACTAATTTTTTGTATGTCCCATATTAGGTATCTGAATTAGTTTCTTCAGATCTGATAATGGTACATTATCTTAATTTATAAGTAATTTTTTTTTTTTACTTATCTGATGATGTGTATATTCACTGTAGAAACTAAACTAAAATAAATTTAAAAGGAAGAAACTAAAATTAGCACAACCCAGAGATAATCATAATTTCTCTTTTAATGTTTTTATCTATGCATATTGTAATATATTTTAAAATTGTAGGAGAAAAAGAAAATAAAAATAAACTAAAACTCTTTTTACTTGTACCACTCAATGATAATCATTTTGGTGTATAACTTTCTACACTTTTTCAACACAAAGTGTATAGATATACACATTTCTTTTGTAGCAATTTAGATCATATGCTATGCAGCCTATTTTTTTCTTACCATTGTATCAGAGCATTAACTCAGGTTAATAATAATTATTCAGCCGAAACCGGTTTGGCTCAGTGGTAGAGAGCGTCAGTCTGTGGACTGAAAGGTCCCGGGTTCGATTCTGGTCAAGGGCATGTACATTGGTTGCGGGCACATCCCCGGTGGGGGGTGTGCAGGAGGCAGCTGGTTGATGTTTCTCTCTCATCGATGTTTCTGGCTCTCTCTCTCTCTCCCTTCCTCTATGTAAAATATCAATAAAATATATTTTAAAAAATAATTATTCAAAAATTTCACTTTTAATGGTTGTAAAGTCTAAAAATTTGAGTTCATTTTCCCCTTCTCCATGAATGGATGTTTTCAGTAGTTTCTACTTTTTTCACCAGTTTAACTAATGATGAAGTTAACTATTTTGCATAAAATTTTCTGTCTCTATTTCATATAGAGTCCTACAAAGGGAATTATTGGATTTTTTCTAAGGCATTTTAAATATACTAACTAGTTGATTTCTAGAAAAATTGTACTGACTTGTACTCCACCTCACTTTTTTAAGAACCCTTTATAAAATTTCCTTCAATACACTCATACCTCAGAGATATTGTAGGTTTGGTTCCAGACCACTGTAATAAAACAAGTCATAATCTCTTTGCTGGTAGAGTGATTTACCTTCAGTTTGTAAACACCCAATACTGTGGAGCATAATAAAATGAGGTATGCCTGTAGATTTGCTTATTTTGATGTGATGCCAATCTTTTTAAAAAAAATATATTTTATTGATTTTTTACAGAGAGGAAGGGAGAGGGATAGAGAGTTAGAAACATCAATGAGAGAGAATCATCGATCAGTTGCCTCTTGCACACCCCCTGCTGGGGATGTGCCTGCAACCAAGGTACATGCCCTTGACCGGAATCAAACCTGGGACCTTTCAGTCCGCAGGCCGACGCTCTATCCACTGAGCCAAACCAGTTTTGGCATGATATGATGTCAATCTTGATTTACAATTTTTAAGAATATTAAATCAATAACTGTTTTGAATTTATAATCCTATCTAATAAAAGGGTAATATGCAAATTGACTGTCACACCAACACACAAGATGGCTTCCCCCATGTGGACACAAGATGGCCGCCACAAGATGGCCAGTGGGGAAGGGCAGTTGTGGGCAGTTAGGGTTGACCAGGCCAGAAGAGGAGGGCAGTTGGGAGGGACCAGGCCTGCAGGGGAGTGCAGTTGGGAGCGATCAGGCTGGCAGGGGAGTAGTTAGGGGAAAATCAGGCTGGCAGGCAGAAGCAGTTAGGGGCAATCAGGAAGGCAGGCAGGCGAGCAGTTGGGAGCCAGAAGTCCTGGATTGTGAGAGGGATGTCTGACTGCCCGGTTAGGCCCAAACCCACAGATCTAAACAGGCAGTTGAACATCTCTCAAGGGGTCCCAAATTGGAGAGGGTGCAGGTGGACTGAGGGTCACCCCCCCCCATGCATGAATTTCATGCACCAAGCCTTTAGTATATTCATATTTTTAGTGAAAATGAAGAGAAAATTTAGGTTTTGCAACATAAAGAATAAGTAATTTTTATTGTTTCTAGGAAAATATAATGATTTCAGATATATAGTTATAGAAAATATTCTGCCAATTGTATTTTATTTTATTTATTTTGATAACTGTATTTTAATACAAATTAAAAAAACAGTATTCCTGTGTTAAGGATAGCCCCACAAGCCTCTCTTCAATCCACTGATTTGGTTTTAGAAATACAAGAAGATTTTGAAGATTAGAATACAAACTGCTTGTGGTCAGGGTCTTTTGTCCTAATCAAATTGATATTCCTAGCATCTAGAGTAGAAGTTGACTCAAAGTAAAACACTCTAATGGATTAATGGTTTTTATTACCTTGATCTCTATTATGATTATTGAAAACCATAGTGTAAGCTAGCCTTGTTTCAACAACTTAAATCTTTTCTTCTTGAGGTATGTTTTGTCAATTGAGAGTCCTGAAGAGATACGAGAATATGTTACTGACCTCCTTCAGGGAAATGAGGGCAAAAAAGGTCAATTCATAGAAGAGCTTATAAACAAATGGCAAAAGAATGATCAGGAGTTGATTGCTGATGCTCTGCAGCCGTCCTTCAAAAAAGATGGTGAGTTAATGTAATTAAGTAAAGATTGAAATATTGGTAAATGGGCTGGCTTATAGGAATTGGTATTTTTTGTCACTCTGTATTTCCTCACAGCCAACTAAAGCAGAATCATATGTATACATAGTTTTAATCTAGTTCTTCTCAATTTCTGTTGAATATTGTTCTAGTTTACATTTTTTCAACTTAGAAAATATCACAAAAATACTGTTTGTAGATATAAATGTGGCTTCAGAATAATTTGAAAAATTTATACATGGCTTAAAGGAACACTTTGAAGTTACATGCATACCCGGTGAAGGTAAATGTTGACCAATTTTAGTATAAATAGCATTTAGAAGTAACTCTTCTTAAAAAAAAAAAAAATATATATATATATATATATATGTATATATATATATATAATTGATTTTACACAGAGAGGAAGGGAGAAGGATAGCAAGCTTAGAAACATCAATGAAAGAGAAATATGGACCAGCTGCCTCCTGCACACTCCCTACCAGGGATGTGCCCATAACCAATGTACATGCCCTTGACAGGAATCGAACCTGGGACCTTTCAGTCCGTAGACCGACGCTCTATCCACTGAGCCAAACTGGTTTCGGCCCTTTTCCTTTTCTTTTTCCTCTATCCCTCTCTATATTTTTTTTCTTCTTTACAGAAATTTCAGATGGGCAGAGATCAGGAGATCAGCTAAAGAGAAGTAGGCGGAAAGGGAGAAACAGACAGGAAGTTCCTGCATTTGCTGAACCTGACACAACCGTAGAGGTCAAAACACCTTTTGATTTGGCCAAGGTAAGTGTTTATAAAATGAATTTTTTTCTGGCTATTTGGAGAAGAGGAATCACTGTACAAAGTGTACACATTGGTCTACAATGGCAATTTTCTAACAAATGCATGAGTTTTATGAAGAGAAAGTAATAATTTCTATATGGTACTATTTTTGGCTGCCTGATTAAATAAATATTATAAGGACATCTTTTTTTTATTTTAAAGAATCAACTGTGGTGAAAGCATTATCTTATTTTTTTTTTAATAATTCTTATTTATTTTTTATTGATTTTTTTACAGAGAGGAAGAGAGAGGGATAGAGAGTTAGAAACATCGATGAGAGAGAAACATTGACCAGCTACCTCTTGCACACTCCCCACTGGAGATGCCCGCAACCAAAGTACATGCCCTTGACCGGAATCGAACCTGGGACCTTTCAGTCCCCAACGCTCTATCCACTGAGCCAAACTGGTTTCAGCTCAAACTCATTTTTAACTTCCAACATCAGGGAATAGTGTTGCCTGCTTATGAACTTTATATAATGGAGCTAAATTATATGTAGTCTTTTGTTTTGGCTTATTTCTTTTAATACACTTTATAATAATTATCCATATTGTTTTGTGTAGCTATGCTTTTTCATTCTCATTGCTACATAGGATCCCACTAAGTGAATACATCTACTGTTGAACATTTTTTTCTTTACTGTTGAACATTTGAGTAGTTTCCAGTCCCAATGCTGCAGAGAACATTCTTTTGCCTGTCTTTTAGTGAACATATTCACACATTTCTATTGTGTATATATCCAAGAGTTGAATTCCTGGGTCACAGGGTATGCATATGTTCAGCTTCAATTTATACCCCAGCGGTGTATAAGAGCTCTAATTGCTCTGTATCCTTGCCAACACTCTGTATTTTTTGTCTTTTTCAACTTAGCCATTCTGGTTGGTATGTAGTTGTATGTATTGTGGTTTTAGCATTATCTTGATGACTAATGAAGTTAAGCACCTTTTCATGTGATTGTTGGCCAATTTGGATATTGTCTTTTTTATTTATTATTTCATTTTATTGATTTTTTACAGAAAGGAAGGAAGAGGGATAGAGAGCTTGAAACATCGACCAGCTGCCTCCTGCACACTCCCTAGTGGGGATGTGCCCGCACCCAATGTACATGCCCTTGACCGGAATCAAATCTGGGACCCTTCAGTCTGCAGGCAGATGCTCTGTACACTGAGCCAAACCGGTTTCAGCTGGATATTATCTTTTATTACATTCCTATTTAGGTCTTTTATCCATTTTTCTATTGTGTTATTTGTCTTTTCTTATTGAGTCTATTTTTTAAAATTTTTATTTATTGATTTTAGAGAGAGGGAAGGAAAAAGGGAGAGAAACATCAATTTGTTGTTTCACTTGTATATCCATTCATTGGTTGATTCTTGTATGTATCCTGACCCAGGATTGAACCCACAATCTTGGCATATGGGGACAATGTTCTAACTAACTGAACTACCAGCCGGCCTTATTTAATCTATTTTTTAAAAATATATTTTTTTATTGATTTCAGAGAGGAAGGGAGAGGGGGGGAGAATAGAAACGTCAATGATGAGAGAGAATCATCAATTGGCTGTCTCTTGCATGCCCCCACTGGGGATCGAGCCCACAACCCGGGCATGTGCCCTTGACTGGAATCGAACCCAGGACCCTTCAGGCCACAGGCTGATGCTCTATCCACCGAACCAAACCATCCAGGGCTATTCAGTCTATTTTTATTGATTCTTATTTTAGTAATATTTCCAAATCTGTGAATATCACCTGCTTTTAGAAACATTTTTATTTCTTATGATCTTTAATTTAGCTGTGCTTAAATATGTCGTATAATCAGTTTTTATTGCTACATCTACCTCCCGCCAAATGTAATAGAAGGCTGAAAAGGTAAGTGACTTTTTCTAGAGCATAATCTTTCCCTAGACCCATGATTATAATTATTTTGTATTTCCCCCATTTCCTTCCTTCTTTCCTGGCTTCTCAGTAGTGAATAAGTTATTGAACAGAACTGAAGTTCTCTCTCCTTGACTGTTTTCATTGTCATTCATTACTTGATGTTATTTCTGATATTTTTGTACAAATAGGCACAAGAAAACAACAGCTCCTTAAAGAAGAAGACAAAGTTTGTCAGTTTATATACAAAAGAGGGACAAGACAAGCTTGCAGTCCTGATCCCAGGTCGCCACCCTTGTGATTGCCTGGGCCAGAAGCACAAGCTGATCAATAACTGTCTGATCTGCGGGCGTATAGTCTGTGAACAAGAAGGTTCCGGTCCTTGCTTATTCTGTGGTACTCTGGTAATTGTTTATCTTCTGTTTTATTTTACTACTGTGTTTTGGTTTAATAAATAGGGACTTTCACATCCCTAGTACTCTTTTTCATAGAAATTTCTTCCCTGTGATGTCCAGTAAACTGTTGTAGCAGGAATTTTTTTTTAACAAGGTTTTATCCTAGTAATGAGGCCTATTAACTCCAATTGAAGAAAACTTTAGGCGGTAAAATGTCAAAAGTGTTTGTCAAAGTCTTCAGATGTTGTTCACACCCCAAAGGAGCATAGCATTACGACACGGTCTCTGGGTCGTCGGAGGGTTGTTCTAGGATAGCTCTATAGTTCTGTGTTACCTGAGAGGGTGATCCCAAGAGAGCAGCAGCAATGACACTCTCACAAAAACCCTAGTGAGTTGTCTGAAAGCTTTATGCCAGCCCTGACCAGTGTGACTTGGTTGGAGCATCTTCCCATTTACCGAAAGATTGCCAATTTGATTCCTGGTCCGGGCACATACCTGGGTCGTGGGTTCGATCCTGATGGGAGAGGCAGGCCTTGTGTGTGTGCTTGGTGGGTAGTTGATCAGTATTTCTCTCATAAATATGTTTCCTTCTCTCTCCCCCACCCCACCTCCTCTGTCTCTCCCTCTCTTCTCCCTTCCTCCTTCCCTCCCCTCCTCTTCCTTCTCCTCTATCTGAAATCAATAGAACATACCCTTGGGTGAGAACTTTTTAAAAGAAGGCTTATTTTGCTAGTTGAGCTGGCTGGCCAAAGCAATGGCATTTGGTATTGCACCTATTATATTTTGCTTTGTTTTACCTTCTCTTTAATTGCTTTGTTTAGAGCTCTTAAGTTTTCGGTATACTCAGAGAACAAGCTGACAGAAAATGGATGACCTGATAAATATAATCTCTACCATCAGAAATGTTTAGAAATTGGCATAAAATATCCTCCTATATGAAGCTTTCTCTAGAGAAACAAGCTACAACTGCTGCAGAAACTCTGTATGCCACCAAGGCAAATACTGGGAAGTTCAGCATTTCCTGTTAAATCCCTTGGAGATATAACAGTTCAAGAAACAGAGTAATGTAAAACAGATTGGCCTTGAAGCCTTGTAGCTTTGTAAGCTTAGTATGAAACTGTTTTTAAGTAACCTCTTCTTTGCCTCCCTTCTTATAATTGCAGTGATTTTATAATAACCAGAACCTTTTTTTTTGCTCAATATATTCATTATTTTATAATGTTCAAAGGCAAAGATATATCCTATCTTATAAAGAGGGAATATGCTAATTGACCCTCTTGTAGTCGCAAAGATGTCAGCGCCCACAGCCAATGAGGGAATGTGCTAATTGACTGCCACGTCCTCAAAGATGGCGGCATCCACAGCCAATAAGGAATATGCTAATTGACTGACATACCCTCAAAAATGGGGCAACCACAGCCAATAAGAAGAGAATATGCTAACTGACTATCACGCCCTCAAAGATGGCAGCACCCATTCCCCTCAGCCTCCTCAGCCCCCCAGTCGCCCAGGGCTGGCCAGAGGCACAGGCAAGCCTCAGATGGCAGCTGCCCAGCTGCCCAGGGCCGCCTAAGCCTCAGGTAACCAGGGACTGCCAAGGCTTGCGCTGCAGCAGTGGCAGCAGCAGAGATGTGATGGGGCGTCACCTTCTCCTGATCGCCAGGTCACCTCCCACCCCTGAGGGCTCCTAGACTGAGATGGGGCAGGCTGGTCTGAGAGACCCCTCCCTCCAGTGCATGAATTTTCATGCACCGGGCCCCTAGTACCGTATTTGCCGGCGTATAAGACGATTTTTTGGCCCTGAAAAATACGTATTTGCCGGCGTATAAGAGACTGGACGTATAAGACGACCCCCTAACATTTCCACTAAAAAATACAGAGTTTGTTATATACTTGCCGTATAAGACTACCCCCCACTTGGAGGCATATTTTTCAGGGCCAAAAAGTCGTCTTATACGCCGGCAAATACGGTATATATATAATAAAAGCTAGACTAGATTTCACTGGTGATATTGTAATTTGCTTTTTTCTCTGCTTCTTTCTAATAAGGTATCTGCTTATAATTTCTCCTGTAAGACTTGAATTTCATTACTAGAACCGGAAAGCATTTTACAAAAGAAAGTATTGAATATTTTTTCCAGTATTCTCGATGGCAAATCTTTCTCCTTTGAAAATAGGTTTTATATACGTGTGTGTGTGTGTGTGTGTGTGTGTGTGTGTGTGTGTAAATTAAAAATTTTTATTTATTTTTAAATTATCAAGCCATTCAGGGTCACTTGCAATGAGATCAGTTTTTTGTATGGTTCATGAAAGAAGGGAGAAGGGTAAAACTCATTTGTATACATATTTTTTGGTTTGTCAGAATATAAAAGCACCAGCAGTCTCATTTTTTTATTGCCATAGCTAATGTGTAATTTAAGGTTACTTTGTAGGTATATCAAGCAAACAACATAAATAACTATGGAATCATGTGACTTTTATTACCATATAGGTATGTACCCGTGAAGAAAAGGATATTTTACAACGTGACTCAAACAAGAGCCAGAAATTGCTCAAGAAGCTAATGTCAGGTAGGCAGTAATCTTTTGATTGGATTACTGTGGTGATGGATATATTTTGTTGTATATGTGTTTATATCTCTTTCTCATATCCTGGTATGTAAGATGCAGTTTATTCATTCATTTATTCTATTATCATTTAAAACCACATAACACTGAACAAAAAAAAAACCCATATAATAATGGTTTATAACCCAATGAGTAAAATACATCCTGAATTAACTAAATGGGGGAGAAATGATAGCTCTTTCTCATAGAAGAATTTTAATTAATAAAGTGAGAGGAGACTTCTAGTCAAGATGGTGGTATAGGTAAATGTGGTACTCACCTACTCCCACAACCACATTAAAATTACAAAGAAACTTCAGAACAGACTCATGACTATTCTGTTACAACCAATTTGTACTTAATCCCTTCACCTTTTTACCCAATTTCCCAAACCCTCTCCCATCTGGCAACTGTCAAAATGTCCTCTGTATCTAAGTCTGTTTCTATTTTGCTTGTTCATTTATTTTAGATTCAATTGTTGGTAGGAATGTATTTGTTGCCATTTTATTATTCACATTTCTTATTTTTAAATTCATTTTCTTAAAGAAGATCCTTTAACACTTAATATAATACTGGTTTGGTGGCAATTAACTCCTTTAGCTTTTTCTTATCTGAGAAAGTCTTCACCTGTCCTGTGGTTCTAAATGATAGCTTTGCTGGATAAAGTAATCTTGGTTGTAGGTTCTTGCTTTCCATCGCTTTGAATATGTCTTGCTAACATCCTTCTAGCCTAGGGGAGCCACCTTACAGATAATGAACTCTTTTTTTTCTTTCTGCTTTTAAGATTCTGTTTTTGCCTAACTTTTTGCATTTTAATTATGATGTGTCTTGGTGTGGGGCCTCTTTGGACTCAACTTGTTTGGGACTGTCTGTGCTTCCTAGACTTGTATGTCTATTTTCTTCACCAGGTTAGGGAATTTTTTTTGGCATTTCTTTTTCAAATAGGTTTTCAATATTTTTATCTCTCTGTTTCCTCTGGCACCTCCATGATACAAATCTTGGTATGCTTGAAGTTGTCCCAGAAGCTCCTTACACTATCCTCATTTCTTCATAGTCCTATTTCTTTAAAAAAAAATTTTTTTTTCTGAGAGGGGAGGGAGGGAGAGAGACAGAGACAGAAAGAGAGAAAGGAGAGGAGAGAAGAGGAGGGTAGGGGAGGGGAGGGGAGGGGAGGGGAAGAGAGGAGAGGAGAGGAGAGGAGAGGAGAGGAGAGGAGAGGAGAGGAGAGAGGAACATCAATGATGAGAGAGAATCATCAATCAAGTGCCTCCTACATGTCCCCAGCTGGGGATTGAGCCTACAATCTGGGCATGTGCCCAAACTGGGAATCAAACCATGACCTCCTGGTTCATAGGTCAGTGCTCAACTACTGAACCAGACCAGCCAGGTTCTTTTTGCTGCTCTGATTATTTTGTGTTTCTTTTTTTGTTTATTATTTTTTCATCTTTATTGTTGAGAGTATTACAGATGTTCCTCTTTCCCCCCATTGCCCCCCTCCACCTGTTTCCTGCCCCAGACCTTCACCATTCTATTGTTTGTTTGTTTTTAAATATATATATTTTATTACTTTTTCACAGAGAGGAAGAGAGAGGGATAGAGAGTTAGAAACATTGATGAGAAAGAAACATTGATCAGTTGCCTCCTACACACCCCCCACTGGGGATGTGCCCACAACCAAGGTGCATGCCCTTGACTGGAATCGAACCTGGGACCTTTCAGTTCAGAGGCTGACACTCTATCCACTGAGCCAAACCAGTTTCAGCCATTCTATTGTTTATGTCCATAGGTAATGCATATCCTTTCTAATAAAAGAGCAATATGCAAATTAACCATCACTCCGCTATATCTATAAGCCATGCCCACCAGCCAATCAGGAGCAAATATGTAAATAAACCCAACCAAGATGGCTACAACCATAGAGAGCAGGAAGGAGGCTTGGGTTTCCCAGGCAATGGGGAAGCCAACCTTTCTGCCTGCCCTTGCAGGCCTAGGCCTCCACTCAAGGCTACCAAATTTCAATAATAGAAGGTAAAAAATCCAAACAAATGGCGGCAGCCACGGAGCTGGAAAGAGCGGGAGGTTTGGGTTGCCCCCTGCAATGGAGGAAGCTAAGCTTTCCACACACCCTGGTCTGCCCAGGTCTCTGCTCCAGGCTACAAAGTTTCAATTGTAGAAGATAAACCCCAGATACCAGGGTCCCCGCTTGGGTTGCCAGGGGGCGTTGCTGGCCTGCAAACCACCACAGGCTCCTCACCCAGGCTGCCCCATGCCCCAAGGTAACCCCCACTCAGATCCGGGACATCCTTCAGGGCAAAGTGCCAGCCCCTACCCGTGCACCAGGCCTCTATCCTATCTAATAAAAAAGTAATATGCAGATTGACCATCACTTCAACACACAAGATTGCTGCCCCCATGTAGACACAAGATGGCCAGCAGGGGAGGGAAGTTGGGAGGGACCAAGCTGGCAGAGGAGGGAAGTTGGGAGTGACCAGGCATGTAGGGAAAGGCAGATGTGGGGGTGGGAGGGACTCAGGCCTGCAGTGGAGAGCAGTTTGGGGGGGGGGGGGACCAGGCCTGCAGGGGAGGGCAGTTAGGGTTGACCAGGCCTGTAGGGGACAGCAGTTAGTGGTGACCAGGCCTGCAGGGGACAGCAGTTAGGGGCCAACAGGCTGGCAGGGGAGCAGTTAGGCATTAATCAGGCTGGCAGGTGAGTGGCTAGGGGGTGATCAGGCTGGTAGGCAGAGCGTTTAAGGGCAATCAGGAAGGCAGGCAGGCAAGCAAGCAGTTGGGACCCAGCAGTCCTGGATTGTGAGAGAGAGATGTCCGACAGCCCGTTCTGGCCCGATCCCACCTAATTGGGCAATCGGACATCCCTTCAAGGGCCCCATATAACTGGCTGGTAGCTCTGATGTGCACTGACCACAAGGTGGCAGATGCTCAATGAAGGAATGGAAACCACAGGCATGGAAATATGGAACAGATTGATGAATCTCAGAGGGAAGGGGGCCAAGGGAAGGGGAGGAAGAGATTAAACAAAGATCTTATATGCATACTAGGGGCCCCTCAGCCTGGCCTGCGGGGATCCGGCCGAAAATGGCAGTTGGACATCCTTCAAGGGGTCCCAGATTGTGAGAGGGTGCAGGCCAGGCTGAGGGACCCCACTGGTGCATAAATCCACCTCTAATTTGCATATGCGATCTTCGTTTAATCTCTTCCTGTCCCCTCCTTCCCTCTGAAAATTGTCCATATGTTCCGTTTTCATGCCTCTGATTCTATTTTATTCACAAGTTAATTCTGTTGATTAGGTTTCTTATTTATTTTTAAATTCAGTTGATATTTATTGCCTTTTTATTCATTAAAAAAAAATCTTTTTCTTCCTCTTCCTTTTCTTAGAGAATACTCTTCAGCATTTCATGTAATACTGGTTTGGTGGTGATGAACTTCTTTAGCTTCTTCTTGTTTGTGAAGTTCTTTATCTGACCTTCAATTCTAAGTTATAGCTTTGCTGGGTAGTGTAATCTTGGTTGTAGGTCCTTGTTATTCATCACTTTGAATATTTCTTGCCACTCCCCTCTGGCCTGCATAGTTCTTGTTGAGAAATCAGCAGACAGGCATATGGATGCTCCCTTGTAGGTAACTAAACTGCTTTTCTCTTGCTGCTTTTAAGATTTTTTGTCTTTTGCCCTTGGTATTTTAATGATGATATGTCTTGGTGTGGTCCTCTTTTGGTTCCTCCTGTTTGGGACTCTGCATTTCCTGGACTTGTAAGTCTATTTCTTTTACCAGCTAGGGAAAGTTTTCTGTCATTATTTCTTCAAATAGGTTTTTAATATCTTGTTCTCTCTCTTCTTCTGGCACCCCCATAATACATTGACCCAGAGGTTTCTTACTCTATCTTCATATTTTTGAATTTTTTTTCTTTTTTCTCTTCTGATTGGGTGTTTTTTTCTTCCTCATGTTTCAAATAATTGATTTAGTTCTTAGAATCCTCTACTATACTGTTTAATTCCTGTATATTAGTCTTTATTTCACTCAGTGTATACTTAATTTCTGACTGGTCCTTTTCCATTTTTTAAAAAAAATATTCTCAGTAAGATCCTTGAAAGTCTTACTAAATCCTTAAAGCTCTCATTAATATTCTTGCATAACTTTATAAACATGATTTTGAACTCTATATTCATTAGTTTGCTTTCTTTCATTTCTTTAATTTGTGACGTGTTTTTTTGGCTCCACATTTTGGCTGCTTCCCTGTGTTTGTTTCTATGTATTGAGTAGAGCTGCTATGTCTCATTCAGTTGGAAGAGTGGCCTGTGTGGTTTGGAAGTGCCCCGGCAAGGCCCAGCTGTAAAGCAAGGCAGGCTGGTGCTAGTGCCGGGTCTTGGACATTTTGTTGATAAGTGTCTTATAGGGCCCAGTGGCTTAGCCTCCCCACTCACCTGAGTACAAAGGGGCGCCCCTTTGTAGGCTGTGTGCACAGTCTTGTTGTAGTTGAGACTTGATTGCTATTGGTATCACTGGGAGGAATTGACTTCCAGGCCAATTGGCTGTGAGGACCAGCTGTGACTACAGTGGGAAAGCTGCTGTGCCGGGGACACCCTGATGGAGCAGGACTTGCTTCAGTGGGGTTTTGGTGCTGAGTCTGCCCCTTGAGTGTGTAGAGTTGTAATCTAGTATTGGTCTGACACTGTCTTCTGAGTGTCCTGGCTCTTGGGGCTCAAGGGAGGTGCAAAATCAGTCACTGCCTAGGATCACCCCGCAGGAGCTACAGAGAGATCTGCAGATTCCTTCTATTTGTATTGGGTTTGAATGTGCCCAGGCCCAGACCAACTGCAAAGCAAGGCAGGCTGATGCTATTGCCGGGTCTTGGACATTTTGTTGATAGGTTTGGGGCTCCTTGATCGATTGCAGTTTGTTTCAGATATTTTACCAAAGTCTGAAGCCTGGGCAAGGACAGGCAATTCATATGCAAAAGCTGCTGTACAGATTGAGTAGGGCTTCAAATTGGATGGGGTGGGGTCTCAGGGAATTACCAGGGTGGAGCAAACAGAAATGGCTGCCAGTCAGCCCTGCAACTGGGGAGGTCCTAGCATAAGACCTATGACCCCTATGAACACCTCTGCCTGGGAGAAAGCTGCCCAAGTTCCTGCCCCATTGGCAGACAATCCAGTTCCTCCTTATATGTGTCTGTGACCCCTAGAGCCTTGCCTTGGTGCTGGAGCTCAGAATAAGCAGGACTTTGTATGTTCCTTCTTGAGCCAGCCCTTTTAAGAGGAACAGCTGGGTCTCCAGCAGCCTCCGTACCACTGAGCCCCAATCCCCACTGGTTTTTACAGCCCATAATTATGGGAACTTCTTTTTCCAGCTCTGAGAGCCTGGTCTAGGGGTCTGGTGTGGGGTTGGGACCTTTGCTCCTCACGGGAGTGCTCCACAGAGACAACCTCCCTCCAGATTAAAAAAGCATTACACATGAGTGCAGGTCCAGGTCATTCCATGCCTCTGGCCCTTCTATCAGTCTCAGTGTGACTTCCATTCAGCCAGCTTTCAGGCAGTTTGGGATGATGATGGTTCTATATTTTACTAGTAGTTGTGGGAGGTGGTGAGTACAAGTGTTTACCTACACTGCCATCTTGGTTCTCTGATGGTTTATTTTTGTTTTTTTTTTGTTTTTTTTTGCTTCCTTATATTCCAAATTGCTGATTTGATTCTCGGTTTAGTCTACTATTGTTGATTCTCTGTAAATTATTCTTAATTTCAGTTATTGTTTCCTTCATTTCAGACTTTTAAAAAAATGGTTTCTATGTTCTTTTTCATGCTGCTGAATTCTCACTAAGTTCCTTGAGTATCCTTTTAGCCATTGTTTTGAATTCTGTATCTGGTAGTTTGCTTGCCTCCATTTCATTTAGTTCTTTTCCTGGAGATTTCGTCTGTTCTTTCATTTGGGATCTGTGTTTTTGTCTCTGCATTTTGGCTGCTTCCCTAAGTGTGCTGCTATGTGTTAGGTAGAACTGCTACCTCTCCCAGACCTGGTATAGTGGTCTTGCGTATTAGGTGTCCTTTAGTGACATAGCCTCCCCAGTCTCCCAAGCTGGGAACTCCAGTTACACCTCTGTATGGGCTGTGTGCAGTGTCCTGTTGTAGTTGAGCTTTTATTGTTATTGGCAGTACTGAGAGGGATTGACATCCCCCTCCCCCAGGCTGCAAGTATTAGCTGATTACATTAGAGGAGCTGCTGTGCTGAAGCTGATCCTACCCAGCAGTATTTGCTTCAGTAGGGCTTTGGTGCTCACCGAGCTTACCCCTTGAATTTGTCACTCTTGGATGAGGTATGGTTGTAATCTGGCATGCTCTGAAGCTGTTCATTTAGTACACTGGCTATGGGGCCTCTTAAAAGTACAAGTCAGCTGCTGCCTGTGCTCTGCCTGGGGCCACCAGCATGAGCTACAGAGTCATCTGCAGATGGCTGCTACTTATGCTGGTCTTGGAGGTGCACAGGAGAGGCTAAGTTGCAAACCAAGGCTAGCTGCTGCTAGTGCCAGGCTTGGCGCCACTTAGCAAGAGATATAGGGCATGCCAAGGCCAGGTACTGCTTGTTTGTAATTTTTGAACCTTTAAGAGATTATAGGAAAGTTTGCATCAGGAGCCAAGACAGGCAGTTTGTATGGAAAAACCGTTGGAAACAGCTTGAGTGGGCCTACAAATTGGGTGAGGCAGGGCTTCAAGGAATCACCAGGGTGGAGTGAACACTGTGAATCAGGTTGATGGAGAGTTAGATGTGGTACCTGCTGGCAATGTTGGGGAGAGGATCTCAGAAAAAGAACAATGGTCTCTGTCAGCACTTTTATCTAGTAAAGAGCTGTCCCTGCCAGCTTTCCCCCTGATGTCAGACAATTCAGTTCTTCCCCATATGTTTCTGACTAGAGGTCCATGGCACAAAATTCATGCATGGGGTGGGGTGTCCCTCAGCCCAGCCTGCTCCCTCTCCCAATCTGGGACCCCATGAGGGATGTCCCACCAGGATCAGGCCTAAACAAACAGTTGGACATCCCTCTCACAATATGAGAATACTGGTCCCTAACCGCTTGCCTGCTTGATTGCCCATAACTGCTTCTGCCTGCCAGCCTCATCACCTTTTAACCATTCCCCTGCCAGCCTGATTGACACCTAACTGCTCCTCTGCAGGCCCGATTGCCCCTAACTGCCCTCCCCTGTCAGCCTGGTCACCCCTAACTGCCCTACGCTGCTGGCCTGGTTGCCCCCAACTGCCCTCCCCTGCAGACCTGGTCTCCCCCAACTGTCATCCTCTGCTGGCCTAGTCACCTCTTGTGTCAGCTGCCTTGCTCCCTCCCATGTCTACTGCCTTGCTCCCTCCCTTCTTCACTGCCTTGCTCCCTTCTGGCGTGCTTAGCTTCCTTTTATGGTGTCTTTAGTCTTCGCTCCACACTTGCACATGCAAATTAACCACCGTATTTGTTGGGTCAATTTGCACACTTGCTCCTGATTGGCTGGTGGACGTAGCAGAGATATGGTCAATTTACATGTTTGTCTATTATTAGATAAGATAACATCCAGAGTAAATATTTATTTATTTATTTACTTACTTACTTACTAGAGGCCCAATGCACGAAGATTTGTGCAAGAATGGGCCTTCCTTCCTGTGGCACCGCCTTCGCTCTGGCTGTATTTGCCTTTCTTCTTTCCCACGTTGCCCAGAGTCCCAGAGCAGCTGGGGTGGTGCGGAATGCAAGCATCCTGCCCTGCCCCTGGCTGCTTGGCCCCTGCATATGCAAATTAACCTGCCATCTTTGTTGGGTTAATTTGCATACTCACTCCTGATTGGCTGGTGGGTGTCGCAAAGGTATGGTCATCTAGCATGTTACTCTTTTATTAGGTAGATTTTTGTTTATCCTCACCCAAGGACATTCTTTTCACTGATTTATAGAGAAAGTGGAAGGGACTGGGAGAGGGAAACATTGATTGGTTGCCTACTGCATGCTTCCTCACCGGGGAGGGAGTCAAGCTTGCAACTGAGGTATGTGCCCTTGACTGGAATCGGAGCTGCGACCATTTAGTCCACTGGGCAATGCTCTAACCACTGAGCAACTCGCCAAGGCTTCTTTCAATTTTTATCTGGCTCACAGGGCTGTGGGACCGGCCTGTTTTGTATCTCTGCCCCCCCCTACAGTCTCAATGTGGCTTCTCTATAAATCCCTAATTGTTGAACTAGCATCAGCTAGATTTCAGGCTGTTCAGAATGATAGTTGTTTTGTAAGTTTAGTTGTAATTTTGACATGGCTGTGGGAGGATTTTCATGCTGAATTTACCTACATGACCATCTTGACTGGAAGTCCCCTCCATATTTTTTTAACTAGGATTTCTTTAAAGTCATTATTATGAGAAAAGTTAGTTCTAAGTGCTTTTTTAACATTCAGAATATAAGAATCAATCTCTTGCTGTCCTTTTTTGTGTGTGTCTGTATGTTTTTAAAAATATATATTTTTATTGATTTCAGAAAGGAAGGTTTAGGGGGGGAGAGATAGGAGCTTCAGTGATGAGAATCACTGATGGACTGCCTCCTGCATGCCCCACACTGGGGATTGAGCCTGCAATCCCGGCATGTGACTTGACTGGGAATCGAACTGTGACTTCCTGGTTCACAGGTAGATGCTCAACCAAGTACTAAACCAAGGTGGCCGGGCTAATTTTTTTTTTTTTTTTTAATTCTCATCCCAGGATGTGAATTTTTTCATTGATTCCAGAGAGAGAGGAAGTAGGGGGAAGAGAGAGAGAGAGAGAGAGAGAGAGAGAGAGAGAGAGAGAGAGAGAGAAACAGAAACATCAATTGGTTGCCTTTCATAGGCACCTCAGTCAGGATCAAACCCACACCCAACCTGGGTATACGCCCTGACACAGAATAGACTCATGACTCCTTTGTGCATGGGACAATACTCTAACCACCTGAGCCACACTGACCAGGACTGTTTTTAAATTTTAAAAGATTTAATAGGATTTTGAACAGACCTAGAGTTTTAGATAAAGAGAATGCTCAGCCTTTCTTATAGCCTAGTTGTTTTCCTAACCACTTTTAGATCTTGGTTTTGTCATAATTTATGGCTCTTTTTCTGGGAGTTATAGATTTATAGTATGCTGTCATGAAGTAGATAACACAGGGCAAAGGAATGAATGTGGGCTTTATTTACTTAGACCTAAGTTTAAATTTTATTTTTACCTTCTAATTTCTGAGTGAATTCAGTAATTTTATTATTTCTGAACTTTGTTTATCTGTAAAACAGATAATACAAACTTTCTGACAAGGTTATTATGAGTATTAAATAATATATATTAAGTGCTTTTGCATCTATTAAGTTCTCATTATTTCTATTTTCTTTCTGCAATTTCTCCTCTGTTTCTTTCATTATTTACTTATTTTTTTAAAAAAATTTATTGCTTTCAGAGAGGAAGAAAAAGGGAGAGAGAGATAGAAACATCAATGATGAGAGAAAATCATTGATTGGCTGCCTCCTGCATGCCCCCTACTAGGGATCAAGCTTGCAATCTGGCCATATGCCCTGACCAGGAATTGAACTGTGACCTCCAGGTTCACAGGTCATCACTTAACCATTGAGCCACACCAGCCAGACTATTTCTTCCATTATTTAGTTTTTAGTTGTAATGTTTAAAAGTTATATTCAGCCAAAACCGGTTTGGCTCAGTGGTAGAGCGTCGGACTGAAAGGTACCAGGTTCGATTCCGGTCAAGGGCATGTACATTGGTTGCGGGCACATCCCTGGTAGGTGGTGTGCAAGAGGCAGCTGGTCGATATTTCTCTCTCATCGACATTTCTAGCTCTTTATCTCTCTCCCTTCTTCTCTGTAAAATATTAATAAAATATATATTTTTAAAAAGTTATATTCATTCCTACTCAACAAAGTTTTTCACTTTTAAGGCATTTAATATTGTGTTGTTAAAACAGTTTGGTACCTCTTGGTGATCCAAATTTCCATAAGGGAAGAAATGGAGCTTAACATTTATTGAGAATCTATTATGTGCCAAGCACTGCCTGTGTACTTGTTTGTTTTCCATTGAAATGAAGGCTGTAGGTCATCAGGGCACAGCCAGATCTTCTGATTTTATTTTAGCTGCACAGTTGATACAACTAATTTGTATTGTAAGCTGACAACATTTTATTTTCTTATTGGATTTTAGGAATGGAGAATTCTGGAAAAGACATGTCTACCAAGGACCTTCTTCCTCATCAAGAGTTGCAATTTAAGTCTGGTCTGGAAAAGGCTATCAAGCATAAAGAAAAACTGTTAGAGTTTGATAGAACTAGGTATGATATGATTAGAATAAATGCTAAGAAGTAGACCTAGTCCACAGATTCTGCCCATTAAGAAATTATTTTGGCACTTGATACATTTTAGGGGTGGATTATGAAAAAGATTACAGGAAAAGAACAGCTTGAATGCCCTACATAGGAGGCCTATATGTTTTTTTTATTTATTTGTTTGTTTGTTTATTTATTTATTTTTAAATATATTTTATTGATTTTTTACAGAGAGGAAGACAGAGGGATAGAGAGTTAGAAACATAGATGAGAGAGAATCATCGATCAGCTGCCCCCTGCACACCCGTCACTGGGGATGTGCCCGCAACCAAGGTACATGCCCCTCACTGGAATCGAACCCGGGACCCCTCGGTCCACAGACCGACGCTCTATCCACTGAGCCAAACCGGTTTTGGCTATATGTATTTTTTAAATCCATGTTTGAATAAGATAGGCTCCCATCAAGAGGATCCTACTGAGAAATATTTTTATTTTTATTTTTGACACATGCTAATATAACCCCTGGAAAGTTGCTTTGGGTTGAATAATTCCCCACTTGTTTCACTTATAGACATTCAGTCATCATATACATTAGAGTGCCTACCATGTGCAAACTGTTGTGTTGGGCTGCAGAATATCTATGAGATGTTGCCTCTGGGCGAGTGTAGGTAACACCATATCATTGACACTAAATTTGTTTTCTGATTCAATGATTAATATATTAAAATGTTTCTCAGATGCCTTTTACATTCCTATGCTTTTGTTATTTAGACCACTGACTTCTCTTTAAGAGACAGAATTTGCTAGTTCTATTTTCTATTTCTTTCTCTTTCATTTTCTTCTTCTTTGGGACCAAATACATATATTGAAAATCAGTTAATGGTAAAAAGAAAAATTTTTAAATGGGATATAAATGCTCACTTCTCAAATGGCCACGTGAGGGTTCTTAGATTCCAAATCTCTTTCTTACTGTAACTAACCTGGTAGTCTATCCCTGGCATTACAATTCTTTGTGTATGCGTGTTTTTAATCCTTTGGTTAGACACACCTTCTACTACCAAACTGCTATGAATACATGTGATACAACTTTGAAAACTATTTCTTAAGCCTATTACTAGGTTTGTAACTCCATATTTACTCTTAATCCTTTAAATATCACTTTTATGCCTACTCAATAAAACTTAACATTAGAAATCGAATTAGAAATTGAGTATATTTCTTGATAAGTAAAAACTGGAAAAGTGTCTCTATTGATGTTGCCCTTTTGTTGATGTGTTCAAGGGTACCATTATTTTGATTCATATATAGGACCAATTTTCTCCTGACCCCTCTTAAGCGTCCCACTCTCAGTCTCCCTTAAAACTTTTATATTTCCAGCTGAATCTTGAGTAATTGAAATCACTATATGAATATGAGTTGAGTGTTTCCCTATAACTATGTGTATTACAAATTTGTAATTATGCGAAATCCAGTTGATTTGTCATTTTATTATTATTATTATTTAATCCTCACCCGATTATATTTTCCCATTGATTTTTAGATAGAGTGGAAGAGAGAGAAAAAGATAGAGAGAAATATTGATGTGAGAGAAACACATCCATTGGTTGCCTTTTGCATGCTCCTTGACCAGGGCCTGGATGGGGGAGGAGCCTGTAACTTAGGTACATGCCCTTAACCAAAATTGAACCCGGAACCTTTCAGTTCACAGACCGACACTCTATCCACTGAGCCAAACCAGCTAGGGCGATTTGTTATTTTAGAGTGTTACTTAACTTCTGGGTTTGTTATCTGTAGAATGAGAGAGTGGATCATCAAGATTACTTCTAGTTCTCAGTTTCTTTGTCAGAAAGAGGCCTGGTTATCATATTCTGAACTTGGCCAGTATATTATGAGAGACTGGAGATTTGGGGAAGGGGGACTGATGTATAGTAGTAGAGTAGTAAGTGTCCTAAGAATAAGCCACAGGACTGAGAGTCCAGATTGGAACATCAGTTTCTAAGGGAAAGGGTAGCAGTAGGGCCTAACAAGAATAGACTAATCCCAGTTATGGAGGGACTATCATATTAAGTAAGTTGCCAAGACATGAACTCAGCTGCAGCAAAACCAGGCAGAAGCGCAGATTTCAGAATATGAATTCTAGAGTACTGTATTAAGAAAGCTAGAAGGACAGTGGATTATGGCGCTGTGTCTTTTCCTGCCTGACGATGAGATTAGTTTTAGAAGCTGAGCTAAGCTTGCAGTGGAGATAATTAATATGCAGAATCTAGGAACCAGGCAGAGCTTGACCTGGTTTTAGAACATTCTTGGACCTCCATATTTGAGAGAATAACCTTTAGGACAGCATAAGAATGAGTTACCTTGAAGCAGTTTTCCAGTAATCAAGTTTCTATTTGTCAATAGGTGACCTAATTGCCATGTGTTGTTGTTTTTCTTTTTCTTAGTATTCGAAGGACCCAAGTAATTGATGATGAGTCAGATTACTTTGCCAGTGATTCTAACCAGTGGTTATCCAAAATTGAGCGGGAAACTTTGCAGAAGCGAGAAGAGGAGCTGAGAGAATTTCGACATGCCTCGCGGCTTTCTAAGAAGATCACCATTGACTTTGCAGGCAGGAAGATCGTGGAAGATGAAAATCCACTAGCTGAATATCATAGCAAGTAAGTGGATAGCAGCAGAAAAGGTCTGAACGAAGGGGATGGTTTGATTATAAAAGATTTATCCCATCTTATGGATCCGTTATTTTTGTTGATTTAAAAAAAATAATATATTCATTTGGAATAGAAACAGGTAAGAGTAGCTAAGAAAAATTTGAAAATGCACTTGTCCTACTAGATAATTACAGTAGTTTTATTTAAAAAAAATTTTTTTAAATGAGTACAATTTGGGCACAGGAATAAGTAATGAAACAGTAGGCTCCAGAAAGCGATCTATTTGTGTGTATGTGTGCATGAGTGTGTGACTATATGTGTGTAAATTTAGTAATTAATAAAGATAATATTTCTAAATAGTAAGGGAAGGATTAGATATATGATGGGATTATTGGCCGCCAGCTTAGAAAATATCTACAGTAGATCTCTAACTCAAATCATTTGTGGCCCTAGCTGGTTTGGCTCAGTGGATAGAGCGTTGGCCTGCACTAAATGGTCCTGGGTTTGATTCTGGTCAAGGGCACATGCCTGGGTTGCAGGCTCAATTCCCAGTGGGGAGCTTGCAGGAGGCAGCTGATCGATGATTCTCTCTCATCATTGATGTTTCTATGTACCTCTCTCTCCCTCTTCCTTCTTCTCTGAAATCAATAAAAATATTTTTTAAAAAGATAACTCATGACCTTTAAAAAAAGTAATTCTGTGATAGTTTGACTAAAGAGTTAAATGTAAAAGAAATAAAAGAATCAGAAACAAATATATAGAAGGATATAGTTAGAGTTTTGGTGTGATAAATCTCTTTCTAAGTACGATATAAAACCCAGAAGTTAAAAGACATAAGATATTTAAAATAAAGTAAAAAAGTAACAGATTTTGAGGAAATATTTTCAACATTTAACCAAGACTAACATCCATCTATATATATATATAAAAGCCAAGTGACCAGAACGACCAGTCTCTGATGCACACTGCAGCTGGTCAACAGGCCTAATGGGGGAGGCCCCTCCCCCCAGCCAGCTGGATTGGGGGCAGGGCTGGCTGGCTAACCTCTTGTGACCACCCCCCACTCCTGTTTGCCCCCCCCCCCCAAATCAGATGTGGGGCCAGCCTGCCACCTCCTGCATTCCCTCCCCCACAATGGCCCAGCACTCATCAGCCCCCATCAGGATAGGCCGGCCAAACCACACCTGTGCATGAATTCGTGTACCATGCCTCTAGTAATATATAAAGGTCTTCTGCAAATTAAAAGAAAAAGACTAGTCCTAGCCAGTCTGGCTCAGCAGATAGAGCATCGGCTGTGGACTAAAAGATCCCAGGTTCGATTCCAGCCAAGAGCACACACCCGGGTTGCAGGCACAATCACCCCCAATAGGGGGCGTGCAGGAGGCAGCCAATCAATGATTCTCATTGATGTTTCCTTTTTTAAATATATTTTTTATTGATTTTTTACAGAGAGGAAGAGAGGGAGAGAGAGAGCTAGAAACAGGAATGAGAGAGAATCATCTATCAGCTGCCTCTTGCACACCCCCTACTGGGGATGTGCCCGCAACCAAGGTACATGCCCTTGACCGGAATCGAACCTGGGACCTTTCAGTCCGCAGGCTGATGCTCTGTCCACTGAGCCAAACCTGTTTCGGCTCTCATTGATGTTTCTCTCTCCCTTCTTCTCTGAAATCAAAATATATATAAATATAAATATATATATAAATATAAATATATATATATATATACACACACACATATACATATATATGTGTGTGTGTGTGTGTGTGTGTATATATATATATATAGAGAGAGAGAGAGAGAGAGAGAGAGAAAGAGAGTCTACATGACTACATCCTGACCACTGTGGCTCAGTTGGTTGGGCATTATCCAGTGCACCAGGAGTTTGCCGGTTTGATTCCTGGTCAAGGGCATGTGCCCAGGTTGTGGGTTCCATCCCTAGTAGAGTGTGTGCAGGAGGCAGCCTGTCCATGTTACACTCTCACACCGATGTTTCTCTCTTACTCTCTAAAAATCAGTAAAAATGTATTTTTAAAAATCCAGTAGAAAAATGATCAAAGGCTAAGAATAGACAATTTACAAGTGAAGAAATAAAAAGTCACTAAATGTTTGAAAAGATACTCAACTAGTTATCAAAGAAATGCCAATTTTTTCCAATTTTTTAAAATTAAGGTATTATATGTGTACATAGCTTACCATTGCCCCCCCCCTCCACCTCCCATTTATGCCCTCCCTCCCCAGAGTTGTGTGTTCGTTGGTTGTACTTATATTCAGTCCTTCGGTTGTTCTCTTATCTCCCCCCAGGTCTCCTTCCCCTCCCCACTGTCATTTGACAATCTGCTTGTTTTATGGTGACTATCTCAGGATCACATGAATAGAATCCGCTCCTCATTTGGCAGTCTGCTTGTTTTATGGTGACTATCTCAGGACCACATGAATAGAGTCCGCCCCTCCCCCCCGGGTCCCACTGCTTCCCCTGGGACACACGGCTCACCCGGGCCACATGGCCCCCTGGGACACCCGGCTCACCCGGGACACCCGGCCCCTTTGGGACACATGGCTCACCCGGGGCACACGGCCCCCTGGGAGAAATGCCAATTTTTAGCCCTAGCTGGTTTGGCTCAATGAAGAGAGCCTTGGCCCACAGACTGAAGGGTACCAGGTTTGATTCCAATCAAGCACACGTACCTCAGTTGCAGGCTCAATCCCTGGCCCTGGTTGGGTGCGTGCAAGAGGCAACCAATCCATGTGTCTCTCTCACATTGAAGTTTCTCTCTGTCTCTCCCCCTCCCTTCCACTCTTACTTAAAAAAAAATCATTGGAAAAATATCTTCAGTGAGGATTAACCAAAAAAGTGCATATTTTAAAACATGTACCATTAAATTGGTTGAAATAAAATATATAAAATACTGCATAATTTGTGAGTATAAGAAAATAGGTGTGCTCTTTCACTGTGGATGGTAGTATTAAAGTGGTACAGCTTCTTTCAGGTGTAAAGCTTAGTGATCAGGCAATTATATACCATACAATTAGATGCCTTTTTAGGAGATAAACACAAGCAGGACTAGACTTTGCGGTGCCTACGGTTCCCTTTGTTCACCTGAGCATGAACAATGACTAGTGTGAACTACACAGCAAAGGGCCTAATTCTAAACTGTGTGTGTGTGCGTGCGTGCGTGCGTGCGTGCGTGCGTGTGTGTGTAAAATCACACATACAACAGCACAGAAGGAGGAACATAGGATCCCCCCAAAATAAATAAATAAATTAAATGGTACAGCCTCAATATCAAGAGTAAACTGTAATGTACACTATGGATTTTGGGTGATGATGATGTTTCATTGTAGTCTGATTAATTGTTACAAATGTACACTCTAGTGAAGGATGTTTGATAATGGGGGAAGCTCTGCATGGGTGGGGACAAGGGAGTATGAGTGTAAGGGAAATCTCTGCACATTGCATTCTGTTGTGCTGTGAAACTAAAGCTGTCTATTGAAAAAAAATTGCCATTATGGCTACTAGAGTTGAGAAGAGATACGCATATTGGCTCCAATGAAAAGAAAGCACATAGAGATCTTGCCCTGTTTTCTGTTTTGAAAATGACACCTCTCTCTCTCTCCCCTTCTCTCTCTTTCTCTCTTTCTAATCATTAAAAAACATACTCTCAGGTGAGGATTTTAAAAAATTGCCATTCTGACACATGAAAAATGGCATTTCATCATAATTTTTATTCACATTTCAAAAATTCTAAAAGTGTATCCATTACTTATTTGTATTATTTCTTTTATATATTATGGAGTTCTGGATACACTTACCACTGTACTATGTCTTAAATCTTTTTATCTTCTTTAAATCCTACTCTCTCTGCCTTATTTTAGACTCATCTCTTCCTTCAAATTCTTGTACTGTTTTGTTTTAAGCTTCATGTCTTTGTTTTTACTTTTACTTTTGTTTGGAAATCCCTCCCCCAATTTTTGCCTTTCAAATATCTACCTCTCTCTTTTGAACCTGCTTAGTACAGCACATGGGATGTTAGGATTATAACGACCAAATGGATTTTGCCTCATAGTATTAATTACATCCTCTCGTGTTTTGTTCATCATCTTTATTAGCTGTCTTAAACCTGCCACTTAGACTCAAAGCTTTCTTGAAAGGAGGAACCATGTCTTCTACAACTTTTAAGTTGCCTTCCATGTAACAGGTTCCTAACAAGTAACTCTTTAATTGTATTCAAAGTCAGGTTCAGTCTTTCTTATTGGTAGAAGCTTTTCATTACGTTGTGTCTCAGAATCATTATCCACATTTGTCAAACATCCATCAGGGGCATGGAGTAAAGCAGAAAGTAATGTATAGAGTAGAATAAGATATATTTCCTGCAGGACCTTATGATCTCTTACTATCCAATAGAATTAGTTCTACCAATAAACATTATCATATAGAGCCAAATAGCCATAGCAAACACGACCATAGGATGTATCCAATGACTAAATAGTAGATGCTACAGATCTTCAGAGAAAGGAAGAACTTTTCTGTGGGGCCAGTAGAGGGCCTCATTAGAACTCTGGGCCTTGAAGCAAGGCTAGAATTCATATCATCATGGAGGAATGGAGAGAGGGACTCCTGAGTGAACCAAGGAGTAATTGAATGTGTTGAGTAAATAGGCTGCCATAGAATACTCTTCTGTGCGTCAGATTTTTTCTAGGCAACTTTTCTAATCCTTGCATTTTTAATAACCTGGTTAGACAGATAAATGATTATAGTGGGCTCTACCTATTTTCTTAGCATTCTGGAACTTTTACTAACTCATATTCCTTCGGGGTGTTGGAGTAAAGAGAAGGAAATTTGGGTGCGGAAAGGCAGTTATCTATGAACCCCCTTTGAATTGTAAAATTATTACTGTAAAAGGTTTTTTTTTTTTTATTGGTGGTAAGTATTACTGAACATAGAATTATTACATCCTTTGGTTTGTTATCACAGACTAGATGAGACAATACAGGCTATTGCCAGTGGAACCTTGAACCAATCACTGACCAAATTGGATAGATCTTCTGAAGAGCCTTTGGGAATTCTGGTGAATCCGAACCTGTACCAGTCCCCTCCCCAGGTTAGTGGATCTTTGCTCTAACTGATAATGAGAGAAGTTTGGGCCCAGACATTTCTCCTTTCAAGTGTGCCTCTTCAATAGGCTTTAAATCCCAATCTGCTTTCTCAACATACCCACCAACATTATTCTCCGGTTCAGTTCATTCCAGTCTTTTTGCAGCACTTCTGAAAAGTTGACTATATTATCTTCTGAGTATTTCCAAAGAAAGGGTTTGTTAAGTACTATAAAGATTTAGATAATTCCATGGTCCTTTTGTTAGTGTTGTTTTTTTTTTCCTTCTCTATATTTTATAGAATATAGTCCAGTAGAGTGATGTTTTAAATTAATACATTAATTCACATATTCACTGTCATTTTTCTGTCAAGTATATTGAGCATCTGTTTTGTACAAGCATATTAGGCATTCTATCTTTAAAGAACTCATAGACAAATAGGGGAAAAGATTATATATGCAACTTTAAGACTAATGGAGATATAAATAAAGTACAGTGGAAATCCAGAGGAGGGAAAGACTATTTCCAGTTCAGGGGGTTAAAAGAGGCTTTTTATAGGGAAGCTGTCATTCATTACAAGTAAATGTCCAAGAAAATGGATGTTTGGGAATGATGGGAAAAACATTCCAGGAAGAATGAACTATCAGAATAAGCCATGGGTACACAAGAGCATGGGAGATATATACTGAGTGGCCAGATTATTAAGATCTCTGCATAATAATCTGACCACTGAGTGTGTGTGTGTGTGTGTGTGTGTGTGTGTGTGTGTGTGTATAGGCCCAGTGCATGAATTCATGCATGGGTGGGGTCTGGCCATCCTGGCCAGGGAGAGGGGATATGGGCAGTTGGCTGGCCTGCCTGCTGGTTGAACTCCTGGTCGAGGGGACATTTTGCATATTAGCATTTTATTATATAGGATATACACTGAGTGGCCAGATTATTATGCATTCAGAGATCATAATATAGTATTCCATTGTGTAAATGTACCACATTTTTTAATCCACTCATCTGTTGATGGGCACTTAGGCTATTTCCAAATCTTAGTTATGGTAAATTGTGCTAGTATGAACATAGGGGTGCATATATCCTTTCTGATTTGTGTTTCTAGTTTCTTGGGATATATTCCTAGCAGTGGAATCACTGGATCAAATAGTTCCATTTTTAGTTTTTTGAGCAAACTCCATACTGTTCTCCACAGTGCCTGCACCAGTCTGCATTCCCACCAGCAGTGCATGAGGGTTCCTTTTCCTCCACATTCTCGCCAGCACTTGTCATTTGTTGATTTGTTGATGATAGCCATTCTGACAGGTGTGAGATGGTACCTCATTGTCGTTTTGATTTGCATCTCTCTGCCTTATATTTTGTTTTTGTTTTTTTGTGTGTTTTTTTTAATATATTTTATTGATTTTTTTTTACAGAGAGGGAGAGAGATAGTTAGAAACATCGATGAGAGAATCATCGATCAGCTGCCTCTTGCACACCCCCTGCTGGGGATGTGCCCGCAACCAAGGTACATGCCCTTGACCGGAATCGAACCCGGGACCTTTCAGTCCGCAGGCCGACGCTCTACCACTGAGCCAAACCGGTTTCGGCCTGCCTTATATTTTGGATAGTCATTTATGTGTCTGTCTTCTATTAGGATTGTAACTTCCTTGGCTGCAGGAAACATAATCTTTTTTATATTTTATATGTTGCTGCTTTATGCCTTTTCTTATAATTAAACACTTAAATGTTTCTGTGGTATATATATATATATATATATATATATATATACACACACACACACACACACACACACACACACACAAAGTGGATTGGACTTACATTTTATTGCAGAAAGATTCTTAGAGATTTATTTAGTCCAACCCCATTATTTTACATTATAGAAAAGTGAAACCTTTAGGGGTTAAATGATTGCTTAGAGTTTCTGGACTACCACTCTAGCATTTTCCCCCATCTATAAATTACTAAGTAAAAACTCAAAAAATCAAGATAACTAATCTAACCTCACCATCCTAATAAAGCTCCTACTCCCCACCCCCTTTCATTTTGGAGCACTCAGTCTTCTTGCTCTCGATGGAAGAAATACTAACCTTTGTCATTCTCTGACTAAACTACTGTCACGACTCTACAGTCTCCTGTAATTACCTGTAACATGTAATTTCTATTCTCTTTACATGATGGAAGCCTCGTTTCTGTAGTGCTCCATTCTCTCTTGTTTAATTCAGGTTAAGGGAATAATACTTCTTGTGTCCAGTAGTCAGAACTACTGCTCCTGACAATATCTATTTGGCTTTATCATGGTACCAGCATGTGATTCTGCCCCTCAGCTCATGAAGAATGTACAGATCAAAACGTTAAATCTTCATTGGGCTGAGATATTTATTTTGGGAAACATAATGTATTAATAGGTATAAAATGGAAATAATTACAGACCAGTTATTTGGTGTGATAGTTGTACTGTTGTTGGAATTAGAAAGCTTTATGTGGAGATTTCAACATTCTAATTATCTTCTGAGATTGAACCTTGTTATCATACCTGGGATTCTACTGAATTTGTACCTTCTCCAGCTCTTTTGTCTTTGTTTCAAAGCTGGATAAAATTTTCTAAAAATATGTTCCCACTATGATTTCATTATTAGCATTCATCTCATTTTTAGACCTACTTTAGGTACTTTCCATTTCAGAACTGTATGTTGTGTCTCCCCCCCCCCCCCCCCATCGCCCTCTGTGCAGTGGATAGACCAGACAGCTGCAGCCACACAGAAGAAGGCTTTCCATTCAGCAGGATCAGAACCAGAGTTCAACTCATATCGGCACCAGTTGCGAATCCAGGATGAAGAATTTCAGGAAGGCTTTGATGGTGGCTGGTGCCTCTCTATGCATCAGCCCTGGGCTTCTCTGCTTGTCAGAGGGATTAAAAGGTAAGAACAGAAGTGAATCTTGACAGTGAGAGATTGTAGTGACATCAAGTTGATTTAGAGTTATGGATTAGAATTTATTTTCCCCAACCTAGTGATGATTTATAATATTCTTTAGTACACAAAACTTTAAGCAATATATTAATGTTACTGACTTGATAATAGTTTTTTTTTCTTTTTTACTGAATAGCTTTAAAAAACGGAGGTTAAAATGGCTAAGGATTTTAGTCATAACAAACAATACAATACCATTTTTTTAAATCCTTGTAGGAAGTCTATTGATAAAACTTATCTTGGTGCTGCCTTTGAAATAAGGCACTCAACTTTTTTTTTTTTTTAAATATATTTTATTGATGAGAGAGAAACATCGACCAGCTGCCTCTTGCACCCCCCCCCCCCACCACCACTACCACCGGGGATGTGCCTGCAACCAATGTACATGCCCTTGACCGGAATCGAACCTGGGACCTTTCAGTCCGCAGACCTACGCTCTACCACTGAGCTAAACCGGTCTCGGCGTGATGGCAACTTTTAAGAACTATTCTCTTAGCAGCTTTCAAATATATATAATAAAATATTCTTAACTATAGTCACCATTTTGTACATTATATCCCCAGAAGTTACTTATAGCTTGAAGTTTGTAAGTTTTAACTACTTTCCCCATTTCCTTCTGGCAACCACCAATCTGTTTTCTGTGTCTATGAGTTTGATTTTCCCCCCACATTCTCCATATAAGTGAGATCATACAATATTTGTCTTTCTCTGACTAACTTATTTCACTTGGCAGATTGCCTTTAATGTCTCTCTATGTTGTTGTAAATGTCAGGCTCTTCTTCATTTTTATGGTTGTGAATAATATATTATTATGTATATAAACATATATATCATATTTTCTTTATCCATTCATCAATCCATGTCTTGGCTATTGTGAATAATTCTGCAGCGAAAATGGGAGTACAGATATCACTTTCTTCCTTCTTATTTATCAGAATTGTATATGCCTGGCAGTGTCCTAACTCATAATGGGATAATACTTTGTATTTAAATAACATTTTTACCATTTTCAAAGAGGTAGCTTTATTAAATAGATTGGGGCAGTATTATTACAATCTTGGACAAATGAGGGCATTTAGGTAGGCAAAAGTAAACTAGTTTGCTTTGAATTCCGAAGTTAGTTACTAGTGGCAGGAATTGGAACTAGAGGTTAGATTTACTACTTTCCTGAAAAAAAAACTTATCAAAATTTAGGAACAATCATTAGTGCTTTGATGTTTTCATTATTAGTTGTGATTTCCCTCCTTCATTAAGTTGCATTACCGTTTTCCCCCTCTTCTTGAAAGTCAGGCTCTCCTGCTTTGTCTCTCTGTGTCAGAGGCCAGGTGTGTTGTGCTGGTAGAGCAGGTGTGTAGGGCTCTGCTGCTGCTCCAGGCACCAGGCCTACAGGTGTCCGTTTCCTTATTCGTTCTCTGCAATTAGGTGCCTTCCCTTTTTAAAGTAGAAACTAGACAGCTTGTTCTGTGCTGAGGAAATCAGAATGTTTATATTTCTCTTATCCTATTTTGGATCTGTTTATTCAGATTTTCTCACTGCAAAGAACAGGATGAGCAGCATCCAACCCACAATCACTAATCACACAGAAATAAAGTGGGTGGTTTTGCTATACTTGTGAGATCATTTCCCCAGATTATTTGGTATAGAAGGAAGAAATATATTGATTTATTCCTCATTTACTGAGTACTTATTTTGTGCCCAGCAGACTTCCAATTCATCTACATTGGAAAACTAAGGATATGAGAACACCCCCTTTTCCCATTCTAAGAATAGTATCACAGGGGTATATCATCTAGGTACTTTGTTTTATTGGTGTGAATTAAAAGAGAAACATCTTTTTGTAATCTTTGGAGTAATGAAATTCTCTGGAATGCATTCTGTTATTCCATTTAAAGATTCAAACTAGTGACAGGTTATTTAATTACCTGCAAAGACTATAAGCTTTTATAAAATACTTCAAAAATATAAATGAATGTGGTGGCAATTTAAAGAATAAAGATTATAAACATCTTTATTTACTTAAATCCTATTAAATAACAATTATAAAAGTAACTATTCTTGAGGAAATTTATGTGGGTGAGAATTTTTCTGTCAGGTTAGAGAACAATTAACAAATCTTTCAGGGAAAAGATTAACCTTTGACTCAAAGAAAGACACAGATTTCCATTTTTGTGCAAAACTTGGATACCTTGAAAATAGAAAATTTGGATTATAAAAGTCCCAAGGCTAATGAAAGCCCCAAGTCTATGTTATAGAGATTATATTTTAAAAAATAGAAGCTGAGAGAGGTGAATTGTCCTTCTTCTGATAATAGTAATAACTGGAAGAAGGGAACACAATTCATATTCAAGTGAAGAGTAATGTGGGAGAATTATTTTTCATAAAAAATACTCCTCTTGCTGAGATACCATCCACAGATCTCTTTGTTTAACTGGGTAATTTATTGCATATTATGAGATCCTCTAAGACAGTGTTTCCCAAACTTTTGGCATATGTGTACTCCTTCTATAATTTTTGTAACACTGAGTACCCCTCATCAAAAAAAAAAAGGATGCATTTTAATAACAATCAAAATATATTTATTATTTATTTTTTTGGTACATACACAAAATAATAATAAATGAAAAATAAAATTATTCATAATAAAATATAAATAAAAGTTATATTACAAATAACATTTATTTGCACACCAGACCATCTCATGCCTCACAAGACTGTCTTGACTTGACTCATGAGAACGTAGAATTAGGCGCAGCTAAGCATGGTGTAGTGCATATCCCCCCCCAAACTCCAGTGCAACATGTACCCCCATCAAACTCTTCCCATACCCCTGGGGGTATGCGTATCACACTTTGGGAAACACTGCTCTAGGACACTAGAATTTAGATTCTTCCTGATAACTTTATACTTGTTTAAGGGTGGAGGGCAGAAGTTGGTACACCCCTCACAGAGGACGACTTTGGATAGCAGCCACAGCCAAAAGACCCTCTCCTCAAGAAGTCTCAGAACTTCAGACTACATATCGTTTTCTTCGTGGGAAAGGTAACAACCATATATTCTCCTTTTAGTCTTACCTTATTGAGAGAAGTCATTGACTTTCACTTCCTACTTCCCATGATTTTTTTTTTTTTGGCTGAAAATATGAAAGTGACTTTAAACTTTGTGTATTAGCTTGTTTAGTGGCAGGTCGTAGATAGCTGTTGAAAGCATTAATTTGCCTAATAGTGCAAATAAAAATTTTAGTAATCAATAAGAACTTTGTTTTATTTGTTTTTAGTCCTCACCTAAGGATATGTTTTCATTGATTCCAGAGAGAGAGGAAGGGAAAGAGAGAAAGAAAATACCCATTTGAGAGAGAAACACTAATTGGCTGCCTCCTTTACACACTCTGATAGGGGATCTAACCTGAAACCTGGGTATTTTCCCTGACCAGGAATCAAACCTGAAACCTCTTCGTGTATGTGTTGACAGTCCAACTGAGCCACACTGGGGAATCTTAGTTTTATCTGAGAAAATTTTATCCATAGTATATTTACTATGATAGTAAAATGACTGCTATAAACTCTGGCATCTTTAGATTGGGAAGATCCACAAATAAGAATTTTTATTGGTAGCGACCTAAATAGACATTTGCTATTGGATTTGGACATATCAAGGTTGGTTGATTTAACCAGTGTATTTTGGCAATCACCCTCAGCACACTAAATTTGGATCTTAAAATACACTTCTGACCCTTGGGTTTCTTGTTTTCCTTCCTTTTATTCAGATCATACAGTTCTTTTTAAGATAGAATGAGAGGATAATTACACACCTATAAAAGGTTTTTTATTTACTTAAAAAAATTTTTTTTTATTGATTATTAGAGAGAGAAAGGGAGAGGGGGAGAAAGAGAGAAATATTGATGTGAGAGCAATATTCATCAGCTGCCTCCTACACATCCTCACCAGGAATTAAGCCTGCAACCAGGTCATGTGCCCTGACCAGGAATCAAACCGGCAATCTTTTCAGTGCCCATACAACACCCAACCAACTGAGCCACACTGACCAGGGCAACACCTATAAAAATTTTTTAAAATTCAAGCTCCGTGGATAGAGCATCGGCCTGAGGACTGAAGGTCCTGGGTTAGATTTCAGTTAAGGGTACATGCCCAGGTTGTAGGCTCGATCCCCAGTGGAGGAGGAGGCAGCTGATCGATGACTTTTTCTCATCATTGATGTTTCTATATCTCTTTCCCTCTCCCTCTCCCTTCCTCTCTGGAATAAAATTTTAAAATTTTTATTTTAAAATAAATAATAAAATTTAATAAAATTTTAAAAATTATATATATATATGTGTGTGTATATATATATATACACATATATATGTGTGTGTGTGTACACACACATATATATATGTATGTGTATATATATACACACACACTAATAAAAGAGAAATATGCAAATTGACCATCACTTCATGATGCTTACCAGCCAATCAGGAATGAATATGCAAATTAAACCAACAGAGAAAGTGGTGGCCCCACCCCTCCGACCACTCGGGGCCTCTGGGCAGCACACATGCAGGCATGGAGTGGCTGGGTGGGCGGGATGCCTGCTATGAGGGGGAAGGTGGGGGGCGGAGGGAGCTACAGGAGTGGCACTCAGGCTGGAGCAAAGGCTGAAGGTGGCAGCCAGAGTGAAGGCTTGGGTCCTGGCTGCTGGAGGAAAACCGGTGCTGGCAGCCAGGGGAAGGAAGGTCTATTGCACGAATCTTCATGCAACGGGCTCTAAAATACACACACACATACACACACATACACACATGAAAACGAAACTAAGCTTTGTTTTGGTTTCAGAATCAAAAGTACATGTTTCTATAAAAATGTATTTCTGTTTTGACTGATATAACTGGTTTGTTTTAAATTTGTGTGTTCTGACATTCTTAATTTAAAAAAACATATATTTATGGGTTTTTTTCTTGATACCTATAGCTTGTTCCCAAAACCCGTCATCACCAAACTCTAGTCTGATCCAGATGAGTATAGTGGAATTGATTTGTTTGAAGTGAAATTGTAGGGTCTTAGAACTTCGATGGTGTGCAGGTAATTTTCCTATAGCTTAAGATGTAAAGAGTGGACTAAACGAGCCACTCAAATTTTTTTGCTAAAATATTAGTAGTTGAGCCAAATAAAAACCTCATTGTTTTCCTTATGTCTATATATAGATAATAGAGAAAGTGATTTGTTCAGAATTGAAAACAGATTCATGAGTTCCATGGTCACAAAAAAGGAAATTTAATCATTCTCTATTCTTTATTTAGATGTGGAATTTCCCAATGACTATCCATCAGGTTGTCTTCTGGGCTGTGTGGACCTAATTGACTGCTTGTCCCAGAATCAATTTAAGGATCAGGTGGGTAAGAATACTTCTTTGCCACTATAACTGACCTATATAGATCCTCAGCACAGGATATCCTAAAGATAGAAAGTTGCTAGCAACTGAATTTAAATATGTGAAGAGAAACTTAATTAGCAGATATTAAGGAGAGAAAAGACCAGGGTAAAAACAGAAAAAGTATGGTATAATGATGCTTTGATTTCTGGTATATGGAGAATAGGTTCATATACATTTCTGCATAAAAAGCTTTTTGCCACAATCCAGATAACACATATAGGATTCTCATCCCTTAGTAAAAGTTTGCTGCTTTTGGTGAATAAAACTTCCATTATCCCTTGAATTATTTCAGTTAGGTGGGAATGATAGAATTTGTTATTACTTATTCTGTAACATTTGCTCTGGGCCAGATAATTCAATATAAACAAATGTTTGAACTCTGATTGCCATGGACTTTGCCAAGTTTGGTGTGCATGTGTACATATGTGTGTATTTTTATTTATTTTGATCATTTTAAAATTGAACTGACCCCAGGGGGCCGTGTGCCCCGGGTGAGCCGTGTCCCCCAAAGGGGCCGGGTGTCCCTGGTGAGCCGTGTGTCCCAGGGGAAGCAGTGGGACCCGGGGGTGGGGCGGTGTGAACCAGAGGAGGAGCGGACTGTATTCATGTGGTCCTGAGATAGTCACCATAAAACAAGCAGATGACAAATGACAGCGGGGAGGGGAAGGAGACCTGGGGGGAGATAAGAGAACAACCGAAGGATTGGTATGCATGAATATAAGTACAACCAACGAACACAGAACTCTGGGGAGGGAGGGCATGAATGAGAGGTGGGGGGGGCAATGGTAAGCTATGTATACATATAATACCTTAATAAAAAAAAATATATGAATAATGAAAAAAAATTGAACTGACATAACTAAAGTACAGTTTTGAACAGCAGAGGGAGCCAAAGGATTTTAGCTTAATTGGAAAACTTGAAATTTAGAGCCTTGTGTTTAGATTCAGACTAGAGAAATCCAAAACCAGAAGGATCATCCTTGAAGCATGAAGAGTTTTAGCTATCAGTATGGGTTACCTGTGCTACTTTAAATCGTTACTTTAAGCAGTAGGGCCTCTACCACTGTACTTAATAAAGTGTTCTTCAGCTTAGTTTTTCTCAGTAAATTCTTTGTTTTCCAGACTTATTTGCCTTTCACTAGTGTTATTACTGTCTGCATTTTTGAAAAACACTATTCCTATATCACCTTCTCTATCCTTTTTTCACATATTTTAGCCGATAGTTATCTCTCTAGTTTTCTGCCTTTCATTTTCTTGTGGATCGTCTCCTCAGCCTTTCTCTGATTGCTTTATGTATGTGAACACAATGCATGTAATTTGGCATGAATTTTTACTCCTGGCCTTTTTTTGTCCTGCTCCTAGCACTGATCTAGATCTACACAAAACCACAGACATGTGGAGGCTCTTCATTTTCCACACACTGTGCCTGTCCTATCCATCTAATGGGCCCTTTGCCCATTTTTTCAGTGTCATTTTTTATTCTATTCTTTTTTTTTTTTCAGTTTAGAAATAATATAGTAAGAATTCCTTATATTGGTGTAGGGTTTACAATTTTAGAGACTCTCACAGTCATTAACAGCTTAGTACAACTTTTCTTCTTAGTTTATTTGTATTCTAACAAAAATAACCAGGAGCATCTGGCAGTGTGGGTGGTGGTTGGGCTAGGGCCTACCTTTACTTTCTCATTTGCCAATCAAGCAAACCATCACCTGATACAAGATCAAATGATTTATAGCCAGTCTTATTTTGCCACAATTTATGGAGAAAAAGGTTGGGAAACTATAATCCTAGTCTATGGAATTAGAAATCTAATTAACAAAACATAGTTTTGGTTTCTCCGGGTTGCCTGTCTTTCAGAGTAGCATAATACTCCTCATCTGTCTTTTATCCTGAGAATGCTGAAGGTATCTTATAAAAGTGTAGGGATCCTTTAATATGTTTCTAGCTGGAGGTCATGGCAACTCTCCTTATGAATTTCCCTAATGTATGACATTAGAATACCTCAAAATGCCAGAAGCCTCTAAGCTTCATTAAACATAATCCCATGCTTATTTTTCGTATGGTCAGCTTTTCTGTGGCTTTTCCCTATTGTTTCTATTCTGTGTTTGAAGGTAGCACATGAATGTATTCAGAATTGGGATTAGCCCTATTTGATGATTGTTTATCAAATAAGGATCTTACAGCTTTTAAAATTGTAGCTTTGATATTTGGCTGCTTTTGGAAAATATCTCAAACACCATTGTTAATCTACCTGTCTGTCTCTCTTTGAGTTAGGGTTCTATGATGTATGAAAAGTAATTACCTCGTCTGTTTTACCAACCTAATTCTCATATCTGCAAGAATGAATTGAGAGTTTAGGAATAATAACCCTATACTAGCATTTCACAAACTATTCCATGTCATAGGTGTTCTCTGAAAAATAGAAGGGGTAGGGCTATTGTGAGGTTTCCATGAGCATATCCATTTGGAAAGTGTATTTGGATTAAATAAATTTATTTACTGAAAAACTTCTCAGAGCCCTTAATATGCTAGTATGTATTATGACTCTCTGATATATCTGGTGGATATAACTTGTAGTGTTCACAAAACTTTTTGACCACATCTCTGTCCCTTCTTCTCCCCTCTTCCCCCCAAACATACCCTATTTGCATATTCAGAACTGGTATCTTGTGGTCTGTAAGTTTTGGAAGTACTAGTCTGGGTATGTTTGTTTTTGTCTCATCCTCATAGATCAGCTCACTGAGGGAGAATCACCCAAGAGACACATTCCTGATTTAAGTCTTCTTTCTGCATTTCCGCACTCATTTCTCATCACTCAGCTAAATTGCATTTTCTTTGAAAACCCGTGTGGATATATTCATTTTATTTCAACTGAAACCAATCTCCTATGTGACTTGGCCCACATTTTACTTCTCCATCTTGTTCCTAACTTTTCTTTTCCCCAAAGAAACTCCGTAACTTACTTCCTGACCTCAAATTCTTGGCCTTTCTTTGATTAGTTAAAATATACTAAGCCCTCACTATTTTCAGCATAGTGTGATCATTTAGTTTTAAAAAAAACACACAGTAAGGTTTTATTAGTGGTTGTTAAAAATCAAGTGCACTACACTACAAGTGGCTTTAAAATATGTGCTAAAGGTGCTTTCCCCTGAGCTAAGAATTCATCTTCCTTTTATCTTCTAAGAATAGTATGGTTGGCATGGCTGATTTGTACCAGAAAAAAAATCCCACTAGACCTTCAACCCTCTTAAGTAGTAGCAGGGGATCAACCTAGACAAGGTAGGAGTGCTACAGAAAGCACTGTGGGCTCAACTCAGGAGACTGAGGTAGATGAGAGCCATCTAGTTAAAACTTTTGTATTCCCCTGGAAGGAGCCCATGCCGTTTGCCAGCTTTTTATCTGCCAGCAGCAGATGTAAGCTCTCAAAAACAGCAGGGAGGATGTTAACTGCAACAATGCATCAAGGCTGCGGTTTGTAACCTCAATAGTAAGGCAGTTAAAACTTTTTTTTTTAAACAAAGACATTTTGATTGCCAAATCCATAACCATTAGCAGCTGTGGTTTGAACAGTTCTCTAGACCTAACAAGTTTTCAGACAAAAAGTTGAGCTGGTGGCTTTTGTTTCTATGTGTCTGTGTTATGTTTGTGCTATTTATATCTCTGCCTTCAATAGAAAATCAGATTTGTCTGAAATCTCCAAGGTCATTGATTATTCAATTTCTTCTGTACTGAATCCATTTCTCTGCTGCCAGTTTACTGACCCTTTATTCCATTTTATCTTATGGTTTTTATAATAACCAAGCCCCTCTTTTTTTTTTTTAATCCTCACCCAAGGATATCTTTTTCCATTAATTTTTAGAAAGAGTGGAAGGGAGGGAGAGAGAGAAAGAAATATTGATGTGAGAGAGACATCCATTGATTGCCTCCTGCACTCGCTCCCAGGCAGGGCTGAGGATGATGAAACCTGCAACCCAAGTACCTGCTCTTGATCTGGAATCGCACTGGTAACCCTTATGTTATCAGGCCAACACTCCAACCACCAAGCCAAACTGGCCAGGGCTCAAGGAATTGTGATGAAGCAGTTCTGTTGCTGTGTGCCTATATAATTGCATTAGCAATAGAATTGTAATCTTCCAGAAGAGAAGACTTCTATAAGAATATCCAGCCTGGCCAGTGTGGTTCAATGGTTGAGTGTCTACCCATGCACCAAGAGATCACTGGTTTCGATTCCCAGTCAGGGCACATGGTCCAGTTGCAGGCTGATCTCCAGAAGGGAATTGATTGATGTTGATATTTCTTCCTCATTGATATTTATTTCACCCTTTCCCTTCCTCTTTCTAAAAATTAATGCAAACGGTGTTTTTTTTTAAATATGGTTTTATTGATATTTTACAGAGAGGAAGGGAGAGAGATAAAGAGCTAGAAACGTCGATGAGAGAGAAACATCAACCAGCTGCTTCTTGCACACCCCCTACCGGGGATGTGCCCACAACCAATGTACATGCCCTTGACCGGAATCGAACCTGGGACCTTTCAGTCCGCAGACCAACGCTCTACCACTGAGCCAAACCGGTTTTGGCAATACAAACGTATTTTGAAAAAAGCATCCAAGTGATATAGATCAGGAAGATTGCAAATACCACTTCACATTTGGAAATCATTGACTACTATCGTGAACGATACTAAGTCTGAGAGGTTAGAAGTTAGAAAATGAAGCAAGTAATTAATAGTCAATATTTAAATCAGGCATTGACCTTAAATAATACAGAGTCCACAAATTCTCTTTTAAAATATGTGAAAAGGGCCCTGGCCAGTGTGGCTCAGTTTGGTCCCATATACTAAAAGGTCACAGGTTTGATTCCTGGTCAGGGCACATGCTTAGGTTGCTGGCTTGATCCTCAGTAGGGGGCATGTAGGAGGCAGCCAATTGATATTTCTCTTTTTCTCTCCTTCCTCTCTCTCTCAAAAATAAATAAAAACATATATATGTTGTACTGAAAAAACCTACCAATTTATAGAACTAAAATGTATGTTCCTAAAGAATCTTGAGGGCTGTATCTGAGAACCCATAAAGAGGGGTGTTGAATATCTGCCACAATTAGCCTATCCCTTGGCAGTTCTTTAAAATAACAGCTCATTTGAGTGAGATAGGTAATGTATTTTTGGAATCTGATGACAACTAGAACATTTACTAGGATTTCTGACAGAATAGACTCCAAGTTTTTGCAACCTGGGTAGCAAGTGTTCATTTAATGAATTGATGACAGGCATGTACATTTTTTAATAATCTAGGAAACATGCTTTCTGTTGTATTTATCGTGAAAAGAGGAAGGGAATATTAATATTTTTATATTCATTTATATACATTTTTTTAAAATATATTTTTATTGATATTTTACAGAGAGGAAGGGAGAGAGATAGAGAGCTAGAAACATCGATGAGAGAGAAACTTCAACCAGCTGCCTCCTGCACACCCCCTACCGGGGATGTGCCCGCAACCAAGGTACGTGCCCCCGACCGGAATCGAACCCGGGACCTTTCAGTCCGCAGACCGACGCTCTACCACTGAGCCAAACCGGTTTCGGCCATTTATGTACATTTTTAAATGTTTAGCTTTTCATCTGAAAATGAGCATATAATACTTGAGTGTCTATCACAAATCAGTCATGGTTTTAGACACTAAAGGAAACAAAAAAATTGAATCAGCCAAAGTTTTTGACCTCAGAATGTTTGAAAGACCCCTAGGTAGATAAGATATGTATGTAAACCAAATACAAAAGGCAAAGACGACTATTTCAAGACAAGTAAAGGCTGTCTCTGAGGAACTTAAAGGAGGAAAAGGTTGCTTCCAGCTGGACGGGATCACAAAAGGCTTTAAGAAAAAGATGGCTTTTGGCTCAGTAGATAGAGCCTGCGGACTGAAAGGTCCCGGGTTTGATTCTGGTCAAGGGCATGTACCTTGGTTGCAGGCACATCCTCCATAGGAGGTAGGCAAGAGGCAGCTGATCGATGATTCTCTCTCATCGGTGTTTCTAACTCTCTATACCTCTCCCTTCCTCTCTGTAAAAAAATCTATTTTTTAAAAAAAGAAAAAGAAAAAGATGGCTTTTGAATTAACCTTGAAGGGTAGTAATAATAAAATCTATTACTTTTTGATAATTTATTATGTGCCAAGCCTATTGTGTATGTTATTTTCTATCCTCACAACAACTCCAAGTTATCATTACCCCTCTTTTAGAGATGAGAGAACTTAAGACTAAGAGAGTTAAAATAACTTATGTACTGTTAGTAATTGGTAGAAGTGGGATTGCTGTTCATGTCCTCCTACTTAGCTGGTAGGAAGCACATGCCAAGGAGAGGGAGTAAGGTGAGATAGGCAGTTATGGGCCTGTATGGAGAGTAATAGCAAACTAGTTTGTTGAGGGAAGAGTATGAGTGAAGGGGAAGGAGCAGCAAACAAAACTGGAAAGCATGTTTTTGTCAGAGGTAGATACCTTTGAATGACAGGCTCTAGGGGGAAGACTTTTTCTGTAGTCAGTTGTGGGGTGGGAAAAGGTGTTTTGAAGGTGATTAGATCCTTGCTTGAGGAAAATCATTCTGGCAGCAATGTGGAAGATGGATTGCAGTGAGAGACTCAAGGTAGGAAGACTAGTGAGAAGACATTTGTCATTCAAGGTAGGGATATTTTAAAAAATCTGTTCTAGGATAATGCTGAGGAATTAGACTGTGTATATGTGTGTGGGGGGGAGGGGCAGATGTAAAAGGTTTTATATAGGTAGAATCAAACACCTAATCTGGCACCTTATTTTACCTGTAAGTAAAGAGAGAATGTGGTCTGCTTGATTTAGAAGGAATCTGCTGTAATCTTGCTATCTTAATGCAATCTGTTCAAAGCTTCTTGATTTGTCATCCAGTCCACTGTATGAACCAGGAGGTCAATCATTTCCTATTTAAAAAATTTATTGCCGAAGCCGGTTTGGCTCAGCCTTGGAGCATCGGTCTGCGGACTGAGGGGTCCCGGGTTGGATTCTGATCAAGGGCATGCACATTGGTTGCAGGCACATCCCCGGTGGGGGGTATGCAAGGGGCAGTTGGTCGATGTTTCTCTCTCATCGACATTTCTGGCTCTTTGTCTCTCTCTCTTCCTCTCTGTAAAATATCAGTAAAATATATTTTTTAAAAATTTTATTGCTCAGAATATTATACAATCGTACATTCATGAAGTATTTATTGACCATGTGCCATGTACGAGACACTGTGCAAAAAACTGAAGATCCAGAGTTTTAACAAGATTAAAAATAAATATATATTTTTAGTGACTTTGGAGAGAGGAAGGGAGAGAAAGAGAAAAACATTGATGTTAGAGAGAAACATCGATTGGTTGTCTCCCATATGTGCCTGGACCAGGGATTACATCCCCATCCTAGACAAGTGCCCTGACCAGGAATTAAACTGGCAACTATTGATTCATGGGATGGTGCTTAACCAATTGTGCCATACCTGCCAGGGCTTAGCAAGATATTGTAGTTCCTCAATCCTTAAGTCTACTAGAAGAGACTCAAACAAACAAACAAACAAACAAACAAACAAAAACCAACCATAATAATTATCATATGAACAAAGAAATAGACAAAAGAGAAGACTAAATCCTAAGTCAGCTAGAGGTAGGGTAGGGAAGGTTAAAGAAGCTTCTAAAATTGGTCAGTCCTGAAGAAGGCATAATTTATGTCTTCCTCAATATACTATGCTCTATCATGTGTCTATGCTCTTGTCTGCCAGGAGAGTTCCTGTTTAATCTTTTTTAACAGCTTAGATGTTATTCTTTTAGTAGAGCCTTCCCTGACTTCAACCCATTTCCTCCTTGGCAGTATGGTAATTTTTTTATAATTACAAAAAGTAAATAAAATGTTCATATGTAGTTGATCACCATCTATGTCATATTCATTTTTATTTTTATCTCCAGTGTCCTAGTATATAGCCTGGCACATAGTAGGTGCTCAATATAAGGTATTGAGAGGCTGGCTATGGTTGATATATGAAAATCCTTAAATGCTTTGTGAAGGAATTTGAATTGTATACTAAAGGCAACTATGTAAGTGCTGTAATGAGATGTGTATTTTAGAAAGATTATCTTGGCAGCAGTAGGAAAGTTGGACTGGATAGGGCAAGCCTAAATACAAGGAAATGATTGTCCAGGCATGATGAAGGTCTGCAATGATACTCTGGCAGTTTGGTGGACAGAAAGGAACAAATGATTGAAATATTTAGGACTTGATGATTTGATTGAATATGAAGAATGAGAAAGAAAAGTCTAGGATAAATTTGTTGTTTCTGGCTGTGGTGAGTGGGTGAATGGTACTACCATTAGTCCAGATAGGGTATACAAAGGAGAGAATTTTCTTTTAGGGTAAATGATGTTTTAAAATAAATGAGTTATGCTGGAACCGGTTTGGCTCAGTGGTAGAGCGTCAGTCTGCGGACTGAAAGGTCCCGGGTTCGATTCCGGTCAAGGGCATGTACATTGGTTGCGGGCACATCCCCTGTAGGGGGTGTGCAGGAGGCAGCTGGTCGATGTTTCTCTCTCATCGACGTTTCTAACTCTCTATCTCTCTCCCTTCCTCTCTGTAAAATATCAGTAATATATATATATATATATATATATATATATATATATATAAAATAAATAAATGAGTTATGGCAAAGGAAACCTATATTGTAGCCACGAAGGAGAGGTGTTCTCTAGTGTGTGCTCACCATACCAAAATCAATTTTTCTTTAAGTTTTCATTTGCATAGTTTAAAATATTTTAATCTGTTTTGTTTTAAAAGACAAATGTTATGTAATAAAGGGGTACTGTTAATGTTAATCATGCTTAATAATGATCTTACCTTGATATGTTAACTGAGGTCAAAGGATACTCTGAGTTCTGCCTCAGAATAGTTCTCAGTTGAGTCAAACCAGACAGCCTATCTAAAAAAAGACTAATACACAAACTGACTGTCACTCCAACACACAAGATGGCCACCCTCATATGTTCAAAGATGGCTGTCCCCATGTGGACACAAGATGGCCACCTCAAGATGTCTGGCAGGGGAGAGCAGTTGGGAGGGACCAGGCCTGCAAGGGGAGGGCAGTTGGGGCAACCAGGCCTTCAGGGGAAGGCAGTTAGGGGTGACTGGGCTGGCAGAGGAGGGCAGTTGGGGGTGACCAGGCGGACAGGCAAGGGCAGTTAGGGGCAATTGGGCCAGTAGGGAAGCAGTTAGGCGTCAATCAGGCTGGCAGGCAGAAGCAGTTGGGACAATCAGGAAGGCAGGTGAGTGGTTGGAAGCCAGCAGTCCTGGATTGTGAGAGGGATGTCCGACTGCCCCTTTAGGCTTGATTCCACTGGGATCGGGCCTAAACAGGCAGTCAGATATCCCTCAAGGGGTCCCAGATTGGAGAGGATGTAGGCTGAGAGACATACACCCCACCCCCCGTGCACAAATTTTGTGCACCGGGCCTCTAATCTATAATAATAAAAGCATAATATGCTAATTAGACCAGACAACCTTCTGGGTGAAACCAGGCTGGAAGGGAAGCTTGGGTCCCCGGTGCCTGCCGGGTGCCAGAGGAAGCCATTGCCAGCAGCCGGGGGAAGGAAGGCCTACTCTTGCACAAATTTCGTGCATTGGGCCTCTAGTTGGGAAATAAAATCTAAAACTGGCAGTCTTTAACTCAAGAGGAGGTGTTAGTCCCAGGGTAGACTTCAGTGTTTAAGAACCTTACAATGTAGTGTCTTTAAATAAGAGCAATTTTCTTTTGGTTCTTACTAGTTTAAGTAGGAGTGAAAGCTTGTTATATAAAAAATTAAGACCAAAAATACTTGTCATGAATGGGTGATTCCCATTTAGGTCTTGAAAGGTCAGGGCAGAAAAGCTGAGGTTAATTTTAGAGAAATATACTTGATTGGATTCTATTGCATGTGAAGTTTCCAGCATAGGACTCCAAAAGGCATAGAAAACCACAGTGGAAATTTTATTGTGAATAGGATGGGACCAGGAGACCAATGCTTTGTGACTTAAACCAGATCATCTTCCTCAAATGACTATAAGACCTATAAACTATATATCGCTTAACACTCAATTCACCTGGACCAGATATGAATTGACTCTGTATTATTGAGCTGGAACCACCTGCCTTTGATACATGATTTGACTTGGGTACTGGTACAAGGGATTTCAGCTATCCCACTTTGGGCCAGCTGGCATGATCTTTATCGAACCCCAATCAATATACAGTAGTCAAAGTATCATGATCATTGTTACTCTGATGTGAGGAAACTCTTATCTTCCAGGAGTGTAGGGCTGAGATGCTAGTTATCTTTTGAACACCTTGAATTGCTTTAAAAGAAAATGTAAACAAGAACTATTTATCAGAGAACACAGTTGCTTTCGGGATCTGCTGCTTTGAATCTATTGTGCTTTTGGCCTTTTTATCAGACTCATTTTCTTCTTTCTGAGTATTATCACCTCAATCTACTTGGAGTTGATTTTCAGCTAACTAGATTTTAGGGCCTGATTTTATGTCTTATCTAGTTCCTCAGAGTTTAAACCAAGAAAACTTACAGCAAATATACGTTCCTTGTCAGTGATTTTTTTTTTCTTAACTGCTTTAGCTCTTAGTTCTGTGGAGACAGTTATAAGATTTAGAGGTCATCTAGGGATTTGTGAAGAGTGACATCATTTAGGAGCTACTGATCATTTCAGTACAAGGACTAAATGGAGGCACTCTTGCAGAGTTGGTGAAAATGCCCACTTGGTTCTGAATCTGTGGTTGCCCAAAACTACTAGACTTTTTTTTCTTTTATGAAAATGGAAAAGAAATGTTTTCTAGATCAGTGGTCGCCAACCTTTTGAATTTCACAGACCACTAGTGGTCCGTGGACCACGGGTTGGCGACCACTGTTCTAGATGGCTGGTGAATAATTTTCTTCTGGAGAGGAGAAGAAAATGGCTGTTTAGTAGTTAATTACCGTTTATATTAGACAGCTGTGAAAATTATGATTCAAGAAAGAAGAGCAGGAAATAATAGGAGTCATGTTGTCTTAGGTAAGAACAGTAGCAACTTCCTGAAGAGTCTGTCATTTAATCTGAATGGTTGCTTTGAGTTGCTTGCTTGATCTTGTAGCCCACAATATCTATTGTTCTATGTCAGTGATCCTAAATCTAGCATTCTCTCTGGATATGACATCAGAGTTTATCTACATTCTTCACAAATATGAATTCCCCTTTCTTAATTTACTCTTTCTCTGAGTCAGCTGCATTTTAGTCTTTGCCTCTGAGACCAGAAATTCCTTTCTTGTCTCTGACTTGTTAGTGTATAATGTGGTCCCTAGTGCCCAGGCTGCAGTTGCAGAGATTGTATGTTTTTGGAGGTACTGAGGCTCTGCCAAGCTGACTTTGCTATAATGCATTTTGCCATGAAAAATAATCTCCTTTCCCAATGCATAGGCCTTACTTTTCTTTATTCCTTGTAGGCTGCTTTGTTCTTCAGTTCTGTTTCTTATAAGCCTCTTAAAGTTCAGTTACAGAGCTTGGGAAAGGGATACTCACATGAAACTTTGATTTAGATTCAGTTGGGAAAGTTTATTTTTATTTTATTCAATTTATTGGAATGACATTGGTGCACAAGTTGATTTTAATATTTGTCTTTACTGTGAGGCATGAATGAGTCCAAGGAACCTCTTGTTCTATAATATCATTTATCCAACCTTTTCCCCTTTATTTGACATTTGCTTACTGTGTTAATATATATCAGAATACTTTTTATTAAACATAGGATCTTACTGGATACTTGCCAAGACACAAAAGTTTTAATTTAGCTTGAGGGATAACAGATTACAGAATAGCACCTGCTTTTACCCAGAGTTAGTTAAAATCCTAGGAGTGTCTAGTTCCCAGACTATGAATATTCAATATTATTAAGTTAAAATTAATGCACAAGTTGGTAAAAAAAAAATTTAAATTTCTAAAATCAATAAAAACATATCCTCAGGTGAGGATTGAAAAAAAAGTGATTGAAGGGAAAAACAATAATAATTCCTTTTTTCTCTATCCCCCCCTTAACCCCTGGTAACCTCTATTCTACCTTGTGTTTTCTATGAATTTGCCTATTCTAAGTACCACATATAAGTAGTATCATACAATATTTGCTCTTTGTGTCTGGTTATTTTAATTAGTATGATTTTTCAAGATTTATCCATTTTGTATCAGAATTTCATTTCTTTTTTTAAATATATATTTTTATTGATTTCAGAGAGGAAGGGAGAGAGATAGAAACATCAATGATGAGAGAGAATCATCAATCAACTGCCTTCTGCATGCCCCTCCACTGGGGATCAAGCCCACAACCTGATTGAACTGTGCCCTGATTGAACTGTGACCTCCTGGTTCATAGGTCAATACTCAATCACTGAGCGACACTGACGGGGCTCATTTCTTTTCAAGGCTGAATAATATTCATTTTATGCAAATACCACATTTTGTTTATTCATTAATCTACTGATGAATTGTGGAAACTAGTGGCTAGTATGAATAATGCTGCTGTGAACATTTATCTGTTTGTGTCCCTTTCAGTTCTTTGAGTATATACCTGGAAGTGGAATTGCTGAATTATATGGTAATTTTGTGTTTAGCTTTTTGAAGAACTCCAAACTGCTACAGCGGTTGTACCATTTTACATTCATACCAACAATGCATAAGGGTTTCACTGTTTGTTATTACTAATGCTTTTTATTGTCCATGTTTTTTTGTTTCTGTTTTTTTTTAAAAATATATTTTATTGATATTTTACAGAGAGGAAGGGAGAGAGATAGAGAGCTAGAAACATCGACGAGAGAGAAACATCAACCAGCTGCCTCCTGCACACACCCCCCACCGGGGATGTGCCCGCAACCACGGAACATGCCCTTGACTGGAATCGAACCCGGGACCTTTCAGTCCGAAGACCGACACTCTATCCACTGAGCCAAACCAGTTTCGGCAATGTTTCTGTTTTGTTTTATAATAGCCATCCTAGTGAGCAAGAAACTATACCTCATTTTGATATGCGTTTTAAGGACCTTGTTTTCCCCCAGTTTTATTGAGATTTGATTGTATTTATATATGTATTAGTTTAAGGTGTACTTGATGTATATATCAAGTCATTATGTTGTACACCTTAAACTAATACATATATAAATGATTATCACAATACGTTTAGTTACTGTCTGTCACCTCTTATAGTTAGAGGCCCAGGAGAGAAGTCTTAAGACCTGATCCCTGAAGCATACTAACATTTAAAGAATGGGGAGATGAGAGGCAGTCAGTAAAGCAACAAAACCAGGAAGAGAATGGTATTCTGGAAGCCAACTGAGGAATGTGTTCAAAAATGAGGGAGAGACCAAAACTGGTTTGGCTCAGTGGTAGAGCATTGGTCTGCGGACTGAAAGGTCCCAGGTTCGATTCGGGTCAAGGGCATGTACATTGGTTGCAGGCACATCCCTGGTAAGGAGTGTGCAGGAGGCAGCTGGTCGATATTTTTCTCTCATCGATGTTTCTAGCTCCCTATCCCTCTCCCTTCATCTCTGTGAAAAATCAATAAAATATATATATTTTTAAAAAGAATGAGGGAGAGGAGAAACTAAGATGGCGGCATAGGTAAACACCTGAACTTGCTGCCTCATACAACAACTTCAAAACTACAACTAAAAGACAAAACAGACATCATCCAGAACCACAGGAAGGCTGGCTAAGTGAAAATTCTACAACTAGAAGGGAAGAGAGAAGCACACCGAGAGGAGCTGTGGAAGTAAAGTGCAGAGGTATGGAGGTGCACGCAGAGAGGGCTGGCAACTGAGTACGTGGCTGGCTTTTTCATTCTGCAGGGAGACACAAGCTCCCTACTGCTCTGAACTCATTTCTGGGCGAGACTATGGGGTCCCAGACTTATATAGGGAGAAAATGGATTGTCTGGCAGTAGGCGGAACACAAGGGCGCCTTTCTCTCAGAAGTGCTTGCAGGGATTTCCAAGGGACACAGACCCAGGGGTTTCTTAGGGCAGGGCTGATGGGAAGCCATTGCTGTTTGCTCTGCTCTATGACTCCGCCCCATCCAAGCTGTGTGCAGAGGCTTTTGCATATGAATAGCCTGGTTCTTTGAAATACAAACTTATGTAACAAACTGCATCTGGGTTAGAGAGACCCAGAACATCCAAAAGAAGGCCCAAGGCCCCACAGCAGCTTGCATCACAGCTGGGCCTCATCTGGGCACCTCCAAAATCCAAACAAAGCAGAGGAATCAACAATCTCTCTGTAGCTCCTGCTGGGTGGCCTCAGGCAGAGGCTAAATTAACACCTCCTTAGAGATCTATGAGCTGGTGTATCCAGGAGTCAGAGTAGGACCAACCAGATTACAACTCCTCAGATCCATAAGGGACACACTCAGGGGCAGACTCATTGAGCACCAAAGCCCCACTGAAGCAAGTCTTGCCTCATAAGGGTGTCTCCAGCACAGAAGTTTTCCCATTGTAGACATAGCTGATCCTCACAACCAATTGGCCTGGAGGTCAATTCCTCCCAGTGATACCAATAATAGTCAAGGCTTAACTACAACAAGACTGTGCACACAGCCCACAAAGGGGTGCACTAAGAGTGTTCACTTCAGGTAACTGGGAAGGCTGAGCCACTGGGCCCTATAGGACACCTAGCATACAAAGCCACTCTATCAACGCAGGGAAGCAGCCAAAATGTGGAAACAAAGAAACAGGTCGCAAATGAAAGAAATGGAAGAAAGCAAACTACTGGATATAGAGTTCAAAACCATGATTATGTTTTTCAAGAATTTTTTAGAAAAGGCCAATAAATTTAGTGAGACCCTCAATGATATGAAAAGGGACCAACTAGAAATTAAGCAAACACTGGCTGAAATAAAGAATAATATACAGAGATCCAATAGCAGACTAGGGGATCACAAGAATCAAGTCAAAGATTTGAAATACAAAGAAGCAAAAACACCCAACTGGAAAAGCAAAAAGAAAAAAAATCCAAAAATTTGAAGATAGTGTAAGGAGCCTCTGGGACAACTTCAAGTGTACCAACATCCGAATTATGGGGATGCCAGAAGAAAGAAAGCAAGATACTGAAAACCTATTTGAAGAAATAATGACAGAAAACTTCCCCCACCTGGTGATAGAAATAGACTTATAAGTCCAGGAAGCACAGAGAACCCCAAACAAGAGGAATCCAAAGAGAACCACACCAAGACACATCATAATTAAAATGCCAAGAACAAAAGACAAAGAGAGAATATTAAAAGCAGCAAGAGAAAAACAGTTACCTACAAGGGAGCATCCATATGATTGTCAGCTAATTTCTCAACAGAAACTATGCAGGCCAGAAGGGAGTGGCAAGAAATATTCAAAGTGATGACTAGCAAGAACCTACAACCAAGATTACCCAGCAAAGCTACATTCAGAATTAAAGGTCAGATAAAGAGCTTCACAGATAAGAAAAAGCTAAAGGAGTTCTTCTCTGCCAAACCAGTACTATATGAAATGCTGAAAGGTATTCTTTAAGAAGAGGAAGAAGAAGAAAAAGGTAAAGATAAAAATTATGAACAACAAAGTGACAACAAATACATATCTATAAACAAGTGAATCTAAAAATCAAGTGAATAAAAAATCTGATGGACAGAATAAACTGGTGAATGTAATAGAATCAGGGGCATAGAAAGGGAGTGGACTGACAATTCTCAGGGGGAAAGGAGTATGAGGGGTGCAGGAAGAGATTGGACAAATATTCTATACCTATGGATGAGGACAGTGGAAGGGGGAGGTAAGGGCATAGGGTGGGGTGGGAACCAGGTGGAGAGGAGCTATGGTGGGAAAAAAGAGGAGCATCTGTAATAATCTGAACAATAAAGACTTATTTAAAAAAAAAGAATGAGGGAGACCCTAACCAGTTTGGCTCAATGGATAGAGTGTCGGCCTGCGGACTGAAAGGTCCCAATTTGATTCCAGTCAAGGGCATGTACCTTGGTTGCAAGCACATACCCAGTAGGAAGTGTGCAGGAGGCAGCTGATTAATGTTTCTCTCTCTCATCAATGTTTTTAATTCTCTATCCCTGTCCTTCCTCCATGTAAAAAAATCAATAAAATATAATAATAAAAAAATAAAAAAAAAGAATGAGGCCGAAACTGGTTTGGCTCAGTTGATAGAGTGTCGGTCTGCAGACTGAAGGGTCCTGCATTCGATTGTGGTCAAGGGCTTGTGCATTGGTTGTAGGCACAGCCCCAGTGGGGGTTGTGTGGGAGGTCGCTGGTCGATGTTTCTCTCATCATCAATGTTTCTAGCTCTCTATCCCTCTCCCTTTCTCTCTGAAAAAAAATCAATATATATATATATATATATATATATATATATATATATATTAAATGAGGAAGAGAAGAATTTTGTCAGGTTCTACAGATCAATTACCGTATTTGCCGGCGTATAAGACGATTGTTTGGCCCTGAAAAATATGCCTCCAAGTGGGGGGTAGTCTTATACGGCAAGTATATAACAAACTCTGTATTTTGAGTGGAAATGTTAGGGGGTCGTCTTATACGCCCAGTCATCTTATACGCCGGCAAATACGGTAAAATAAGAACTGAGAAACTTATCATTTGATTTAGCTTGGAAATGAATAGTGACCTTTACAAGACTAGTTTGGGTGGAGCAATGGGAGTTGAAAGTCTATTATAGTGATTTCAAGGAAAAAAAATAGGAGAGGAATTTGAGGCAGGTAGTATAGATAGTTTTTAAATGGATTTTATTAAAGGGAATCTGAGAAATGGGGCAGTAGCTGGAGGTGAATGTGGGCTCTGGAGAGTTTTTGTTTTATGGCATACATTATAGAAAGTTTGTTTCGTTATTTTTGTTAATCCTCACCTGAGAATATTTTTTCCATTGATTTTTAGGGAGAGAGACAGAGAAATATTGATGTGAGAGACACATAGATTAGTTTTCCCCTACATGTGCCCTGAACAAGACTGGGGCTCAATCCTGCAACGGAAGTATGTGCTCTTGACTGGATTTGAACCCAGGACCCTTCAGTCTGCGGGCTGACGCTCCAACCACTGAGTTAAACCTGCTAGGGCCACAAGTATGTTTGTTAATGAGATTAATAAAGTCAAGAGAGAGAATATTTATGGATTCGGATGAAAAAGGAGAGAATGGCCGAAACTGGTTTGGCTCAGTGGATAGAGCGTTGGCCTGCGGACTGAAGGGTCCCAGGTTCGATTCCTGTCAAGGGCTTGTACCTTGGTTGTGGGCGCATCCCCAGTGGGGGGTATGCAGGGGACAGCTGATTGATGATTCTCTCATCGATGTTTCTAACTCTCTGTCCCTCTCAATTCCTCTCTGTAAAAAATCAATAAAATATATTAAAAAAAGAAAAAGGAGAGTGGCTGAAATGGCTTGCAGTTTTGGAAAAGTAGAGCTGTGAAGTACTGGCAGCATTGTCCTCTACCCTTGTACTCTGTTAAAACAGAGGAGAAAGCAAAAAACATGAAGTGATGTAAATTGTGACTATTGTTGCTTTGGCCTCTGTAGGATTATGTTTAAAGATCTTGATAGCAGCTTCTGGTTTTATTTGTACCAAAGCATTCATGGTGACAGCTGGACCCTACTTTTCTTTGAGTTCTAAAGGTCCAGGAGGTAAAGAAAGAGGAGTTTACCCTCCCATCTTTAGTCTTTCTTTTCTACCATGGACATTTTGACCTTGGCTGTGATATAATTATAGCTGATACTTATTATTAAGCTATGTTTTATCAAAGTACATGCCACACTGCCCTGGCCAATTTTGGTCAGTGGTTAGAATGTTGGCCCCCAGGTTGAAGGGTCTCAGGTTCGATTCCTGGTCAAGGGCAAGTACCTCAGTTACAAGCTTCCTAGGCCTGGTAGTGGCACATGCAGGAGGCCACCAGTCAATGGGTCTCTCTCTTCAGCCCCTCCCTCCATCCCACTCTCTCTAGAAATCAATGGGAAAATGTTATGCTGGGGTGAGGATTAAAAAAAGGTACATGCCATACCTATCCCACACAGAAAGCCATACTATGTGGACAGGACCATAGACTGCTTATATTCTTTGTGTTTTTCACTGCATTACTTACCAGAGTGGCCAGTAAAGAAGTTTAACTGTTCATGCTTCCACTTGCTACAGAGAAATTTGAATTTTCTTACTGATTCCTCCATTTTTACTTTAGAGCCTTAGATCTTTAGAGGACACATCTTGGCAGGTGAAAAAGAGTGGAAATAATTTCATACTTTTGATGGTAATTACTAGGAAAAAGGCTCCTCTGGTAATGAAGTCTGACCCATAGTTGCACTCAACCTTTGAAACATATTTGTTGAACATGCTAAACACAAGACATCCAAGATAGAAAAAAAAATGAAACAACAGATCAGTTGGGCATTGCTGGAGAGCACTTTATGCCGATCCCCAATTGTTCCTTAAATTGTGATTGCATGGTCAGCATAATCTTACTCTAGATGTTGTGTCTGCCTTTGCAGAAGGAATAAAAATCCAAACTATTCACATAGATTTGTTTTGTGTTAAGATATCCAAAGGAAGCTTCTAAATAATTTTCAGAATTGCTCTATCAGTTACCTTTTCACCCTAAGTTTGGAATGCGTCCAGCAAAACAGCTTTTTCATGTTCATACCTTTCAGAATGAATCATCTTCCTTCCCTGTAGTGAGAGAAGGGCTCTGCTGACTGTTTTTAGCAGAAGTTTTACAAATGTTCTGTTTTCTCTTAAATCTTCCAGTGTCTCACTTGAGTTGAATGTAAAGGGTGCCCCATGTTCCTGAAGGAGGCCTCTGAATCTCCTACTCCATAGTTCCATTAAAGGAACAGGCAGTCTTATTCTGGGAAGATCTCAGGCATCCTCTTTTTTCCCCTTCTTTTTTTAAAAGAAATGGTAGATAATAGACTGCGTAAGAATATTGTGCGAAGGCCTGAGAAAAGGTGAAGGTTTGTTCTTGTTTGTTGAGCATAATCCTCTTTACATGAGTATGAAATGAAGAGTACTGTCATCAGCATGTTGAGATGAAATCTGGGACATCCTTTGATCTTTTTGAAATTCAAAATTTGTCCCAACTATACTGAACTTTTTTTCTTTCTTTTTTTTTTACATTTCACAGTATCCAGACATGAGTCAAGAATCTGATTCTCCATTTGTTTTCATCTGCACAAATCCCCAGGAAATGATTGTGAAGTTTCCTATTAAAGGAAATCCAAAAATCTGTAAGTCACAAGCTTTGATGGTCTAATTTTCTTTTTTTTATCTTGCACCTAACTTGTTTAATTTTTTAAAAATTTTCTCTTTTTACCCTGTTCTTTAGCATCTCAAGTGTTGGAGGATTAATAAAATTGTATTTATTGATAACTTTAATGTTAGGTTAACTATAGAATACCTTTTCTAAAGTGTATCCTGATTGGTCCACAATTATTGGCATGCTAATGAATCATTCTAAATTTCACTTTAGGACCCCAATACATTTAAGTCCTATTTGTCAGCCAAAAGAGTGTGCTTGTTCTGCTATACTGCTCAGTGGCAACATTGTCATTTATCCATTGTTCCTTAGTATTCAATCCAAGAATAAGACAACTTTTTAAGTGTCTATTCTTTTTTTTTTTTTTAATATTTTATTGATATTTTACAGGGAGGAAGGGAGAGAGATAGAGAGCTAGAAACGTCGATGAGAGAGAAACATCGACCAGCTGCCTCTTGCACACCCCCTACCGGGGATGTGCCCACAACCAATGTACATGCCCTTGACTGGAATCGAACCTGGGACCTTTCAGTCCGCAGACGGACGCTCTACCACTGAGCCAAACCGGTTTCGGCTAAGTGTCTATTCTTAATTGTCTATTTTGGAGGCATTACCCACTATTCCCTCTCACCCTCCCCCCAATTTCCTTGATCACTGGTTTATGGAGTTTTGTCCTAACCCTCTTGCTTTTAATCTCTTGAAACATCTTGATGATTTTTTTTTCTGTAACTTTTGCTTTTATGTATTTGTTATTATAGTACCCTCTTTATACAAGTGGTTGTTGACTAACCTTTAAACTCTCAACTTTTCTTCATCTTCCATGTTCTCTTTCTCTGTCTGGTCCTACAGTAGCCTCTTCTGTTTCAAAGCAATCTAAGGAAACATAGTGGTATCCTCTCTAACTTTATTTAAAAATGTTTTTAAATTGATTTTAGAGAGGAAGGGAGTGGGAGAGAGAGATAGAAACATCAATGATGAGAGAATCATTGATTGGCTGCCTCTTGCATGGCCCCTACCCAGGCATGTGCCCTTGGTTGGAATCGAACCTGGGATCTTTCAGTCCACAGACTGATGCTCTTTCCATTTATCAAAACCAGCTCGGGCTGTCTAATGTTCTTTAAAAAACAACATCAACTATTCTCTCATTTGTTCATATCAGTTACTATTTTGTGCCTCTGTGACATTGCTTTCCCACTGTGAACTGGATGATTCTGGGGCATGCATTGTCTTCAGCTGCGTACAACTCTATCTCACCTGTTACTTTGGAGGCCAACTAGCCACTTTATAAATCTTTTCCGTGGAGAAGGACTTCTCAAACTATCCTATATAATAAAAGGGTAATATGCAAATTGTCCCCTCGATCAGGAGTTCAATTGCCAGCTGGACCCCACCCAAGCACGAATTCGTGCACCAGGCCTCTAAGTATATAAATGAAAACCACGTATAGAGCTGTTAAGACAGAATCCTAGACCTTTTCCCAAGTGATACTGATGGCTTTGGTTAACTGAGTACACATTGAGTAACACTGCTTTTAATCACAAAATGAAATGCTTTGAATATGAACTTAAATTAATGTATATTTACTACAAAATTCAGGCAACCCTCATTTAAATGACACATATGTTCCTAAGTTTTCTACAAATCAGAAAATCTGAACATAAGTTGCCCTTAACTTACACAGATTATTTACTTCAGACTTTACCCCAATGGGTAACCAAGTGGCCCTGGAAATTCTTTTCCCTTCTTCTATACTATATAGAATTTAAGTCTCTCTTTTCCTCCCCTTTGTGGTTGTGGCATTCTACCCTCTTCTTCTCTGTTCCATTCTCACTTTACTCTAGGCACTGATAGTAAGAGGAAATGTGGTATGTCTCCTTTGTCAAACCCACTGCTACCTTGATCTTTACCTTAGTTACCTTTTCTTAGCTTCCTCCTTTATCTTCGTTTTTATCTACTGTTTAAGCTCCCATGAGAAAATGTTCTCTGTACACAGAGTTTAGATACTTCTCTGAAATGTTTTACTTCAGTACTATCTCTACCCAGATAGAGATCCACCTTCAGCACATATATGATCTTCATTTTTTTTCTGTAAGGTTTAATAAGGTTGGGAAGTGATGATCTTAGGGAGCAAGCTTTTTTTGTTTGTTTGTTTGTTTTAATATATTTTATTGATTTTTTTACAGAGAGGAAGGGAGAGAGATAGAGAGTTAGAAACATCGATGAGAGAGAAACATTGATCAGCTGTCTCCTGCACACCCCCCACAGGGGATGTGCCCGCAACCAAGGTACATGCCCTTGACTGGAATTGAACCCAGGACCCTTCAATCCACAGGCTGACGCTCTATCCACTGAGCCAAACTGGTTTCAGCAGGGAGCAAGCTTTAATAACCTCCTGACTTTCCCCATTGTTTCTATTAGTTATAAGCTTTTAAAAGCCAAAATGGTATGTTTACTTGTTTCAGGGACAACAGAGCAACGTAGAAATTATGAGCCTACAGCTTCTTTCATGGTAGACCAGTCAGGGTGAAAAAACATTGGTCAGAAACAATAGGTAGCGAAAATTGGTGTGTGTTTTTTAAAAGGGAAGAACAGGCTCACCAAAACTTGTGTGTCTCAGAAAAATAAATTCAATTGAGAGGAAACCAGAGTGAAGATTTAGTCTGGTGTAAAGTTTCTGTTCTCTGTAACTCCCCATTCCTTTATTCTTCATTCAATTTTACCATCTCTAAAAACTTTACACTCTGCCAGAACTTCCTTGCCTTGGGCCATAGGGTCCACCTTCAGTAGTTTACAGCTGGGAGAGTCTTTAATCCCACTGCCACAGGGAAAAATATATGGTTGGCTTTTAATTTGGAATGCTAGTTTATTCTAGATATATTGTTATTTGAAGTGGTTAAGTTCCATAATATTATTAATATAGTTACTATTCTACTTCAATTACTGCCATAACTATAGTTTAAATTAAAAATTTTTTTTTGTGTGGGATGGCTTAGGAACCTAGCCACCTTTTATAGATTAGTTCTAAGAGAAATATATTCCAAGTTCTAAACTTCTGACTTGCAAATAAACTTTTAGAACCCATTTACATGTTGTGTCATGTGCATCTATACTAATAAAAGGGTAATATGCTAATTAGACCGGGTCAGCTGGCCATCTTCTTGGTGTCTGACTTCCTTTCGGACAAAGTCATGGTGCTGGAGGCTTAGGCAGAGGCAGTTAGGGGCCACCAGGCTGGCCTGGGAGGGTAGTTGGGGGTGAGATCAGGCCTATAGGGAGTTAGGGGAAATCAGGCTGGGAGGGGAGGGCATTTGGGGGCAAGATCAGGCTGGCAGGGGAAGGCAGTTGGGAATGAGTTCAGGCAGGGGAGGGTAGTTGGGGGCAACCAGGCCGGCAGAAAAGGGCAGTTGGGGGTGAGATCAGGCCAGCAGGGGAGGGCAGTTGGGGGTGAGATCAGGCCAGCAGGGGAGGGCAGTTGGGGGTGAGATCAGGCCAGCAGGGGAGGGCAGTTGGGGGTGAGATCAAGCCAGCAGGGGAGGCAGTTAGGGGTGATCAGGCAAGCAAGGGCAGTTAGGGGTGATTAGGCAGGCAGACAGAGGGGTTAGGGGCGATCAGGCAGGCAGGCAGAGGCAGTTAGGGGTGGGCAGGCAGGCAGGCAGGTGAGTGGTTAGGAGCCAGCAGTCTCAGATTGTAAGAGGGATGTTCAATTGCCAGTTTAGGCCTGATCCCACTGCCAGCAGTCAGACATCCCCCAAAGGGTCCCCAGTTGGAGAGGGTGTAAACTCAGGGAACCTCCCCTCTAACCCCTTGTGCATGAATTTCATGCACCGGACCATTAGTATATGTATATATGCCTTCAGTGAAAGGTATACATTTTGATTTATGTTTTTGGACATGTAAACTTGAACTTGCTTGACCTGGGGATAATTGTGTTTCTTGAAATTGAAATAATTTAGAAAAGAGCAGTGTGCAATATGTTATCATTTGGCTGTGCTCACATTATGAAATACAAAAATGTTTAGCATAGTAGAATATATAGGTTGAATGTTCAAAGAGATAAAGGAATCTTTTTACTTTAAATAAACTACATGCTCTATAAACTCATGCAAATACTGCCTTATATTTTATGCAAAGCATGTGAAAATCCCTATGAGAGTTATATCAATGGATGGCAAATACTTTTTCCCTTTCAACTTCTAGCCCATCTGTTGCACATGCATTTGATTTTCTCTTAGGCACTATGATTGAGGATGTGGTTTAGTATTAAAATGCTGCAGGTACTAAATGAAAAAGTATTGGGGAAATACAGAAACTAAGCATTATCACTCTGCTTTTAAGAGAGTGTATACTGTGTGTTACATTAGTTAACTGTCCAGATCCCAAATCCAGGGTGAACTGGAACTCAAAGTTCAGAGTCCATGGGGCAGCCATGATGACTGCTTCTTCATGCAAGAAGCCCCAGTCCCTTGCCCTCATTGCCCTCAGCTGACCCACGAATTGTTACTATTGGCAGTCACTGTGGTAGATGCTAGGGAATGCAAAGAAGTCCTTATTTGTAAGGAGCACACAGATTGCTGGCACATGTACAGTGTGTGTGTGTGTGTGTGTGTGTGTGTGTGTGAGTGTGTGTGTGTGTGTGTGGTTAGGAGAGCCTAGGGGATGAAAAGAACTTCTGAATCCCTCGAAATGCCTTGGAAGTCCTTACTCCTCCCTTCTCCTATTAGTTTTCTATTTTATGACATCATAATTGAAGTCAGAGATTAGCCTGCCTACCACTGAGTGCTTTGCTCTGATGGGTTGATCTTACCTGAGCTGGTTTTACTTGAAAGTTGTCATAACCAGATTGCAGTTTTCTAAAAATTATACTTAGAAAGTTCTTATACATTAAAGCTTTGAGAGTGTGAAGAAGGTAATTCCTCTTTTTTTAATATGAGGAATCTGAAATGAATATAATGAAAACACTTGGCTAAAGTTACATGGTAAATTAAAAGTAAAACTGAGACTATAACTAAGAAATACAGCTCCCAAGCCTCAACTACTTTTTCAGAGAACTTTGAATTTATGAAGCACATTAATATATATTTTTCCAATTAGTTATTTGATTAAATGACTTAGTGTATGTAAAATACTTAGCACAGCACTTGGTATATAGAAAGCACTTAATGTTAGCTATAATCCTTTCAGCAACTTTGTAAGTTGGTAGGAATTTTTCCTCCTTTCATTTTTATTTTATTTATTTATTTATTTATTTATTTATTTTTCCTCCTTTCATTTTTAGTTGAGTAAACAGGTTCATAGGAATTGTATTTCTGCTTTTAGGTTTACAGCTCTTTTCTAGGTTTTATTTATTTTTTCATATTGCCTCAGAAACAAATCATTCCAATTTACATTTCATTTTTAGAACATAATATCATAGTGCTGGAAAGAGCCTTCAGTACTATATAGTCTAGTTTCTTAGCATTAAGAAGATTGAGGACAAGAGTGACTGGGTGACTTCCTTCAGGTTATACAGCTAGGCAGTCTCAGGACTAAAACTGGGACCTGGTTCTTCCAGTTTATTCAATAAAGAGAACTAGAAGTCTGGAGTCCTAGATGGGATTCTAAATTCTGGCCTGGCTTGTTCTAAAAAGCTGAATAATACACTATACTTCTTTGTACCTCTGGGTACCACTACCTTTACCTTGGGTACTCTTAATATTATCTGTTTTTGGTTACTCGGTAGTCCCTACAATGTAAAGGTTTTGAAATTTGTAGTGTCTGCCTCCTTTGTTTAATTCATTTGATGAAAACATTTATTGAGAGCCTATCATTTGGTAGTGTTAGAGATACAAAGGCAAACTTGCCTTGTTTTTTAATCCTTATTGAGGTAGTGAGGATATTTTTCCCTTTAATTTTTAGAGTGAAAGCAGGTGGTGGGGGAGAAAAAGAGGGAGGGAGAAAGAAAAACATTGATATGAGAGAGACACATTGATTGGTTGCCTCCCACATTCCCACAAACACCCCAACTCAGGGTGAGGATCAAGCCTGCAACCCAGATATGTACCCTTGATTGGGAATTGAATCCAGGACCCTCTGGTGCACAGGCGGATTCTCTAACCACTGAGCCATGCCAGCCAGGGCCAAACTTGCCTTGTAATAAGGTTCTTTGCCTGATTGTTCAGATTTCCAACCAGGCAGCCAAGGGGATGAAAGAACTTCTAAATCCTTGGGAATATTCTGTGCTCTAAAGCCCAAATTAAAATCAACAGCATTGTGAATACCGTGGATGGCATTTAGGTTATCATTTAGTGATGGTTTTCTGAGAAAGCCCAGAAAAGAAGTAATGTTATTCCAGAAGCAGGTATAGCCCTTGAGAGATGGTTGAGGGGAGAAGAAATTTAGAAAAACAGGAAACTTGTTATGGTTATTTTTCTCACAATCTCTTTTTGCAGTAGTCCTAACATTTGTTCTTTTTCTTTTAAATAAGTTTTTTTTTTTTTATTTGAAAGAGAGAGAAAGAAACATCGATTTGTTGTTCTATTTACTTACTCATTCATTGAATAATTCTTGTATGTGCCCTGACAGGGGAGCAAACCCGCAACCTTGCTGTGTCAGGATGATGCTTTAACCAACTGAGCTGCACAACATGTATCTTAATTGGGCAAATGAGGATATTGAAATCCAGAGGAACAGTGACTTGCCCCAGGTCATACAGCTTGTTAATATCAGACAAGAACCTGAGTCTCCTGACTCCTAGTCTAGTGCTCTTTTACACTTGGTATGGGCCTATAATACATGTGGATCCTTGTTTTAGTTTTTTTTTGGTTTATGGTTTTGTGGGGTTTTTGTTAGTGCTGAGGATGATGTTCAACTTACTTGTTTCTGTTTCCAGCATTAGCATTGCTATGGACTTAAATGAGACTTTTTTTGAAGAAAGCAACCTGCACACTGTTCTCAGGCCAGGCAGACAGGAAGGAACTCAAGATTCTTCCTCTTCATGAGATGGATGGCTCCTCAGGCTGCTACCACTGAACTAAACTCTGTCCTGGTAGATCTGAGGAGTCAGAGGTCAGAGACCACAGGTTCTTCACTCCTAAAGAAGGTCACCTGGGACAGGAAGGTTGCTTGTTTTCTAACTTTAACACTTAGAAGAGTCATACAGCCTATGACCTTTGCCCTTCTTAGCTGGTGATAGGGGCCCTTTGTCAGTGCAGCATTCATGTGGATTCTACTCCACTGTTTCAGGTCACTCCCCCTATTAAGTCCGAGGCAGGAAAGGGGTGAGTTGAACTGCTTTTCTCATTGTGAGAGAGGTTCATGCATTATGCTCAGCGAGTTAACAGGTCAGAGGAATGGGTTTCCCACTGTGTGAAATGCCTTTCTCTATTATATTTTATATTCATTAAAAACTTGCCTTAGTATTAGAAACCCTGGAAAAGGTGGTGTTTCTTTTCTACTAACTACAAAATTAGAAATATTAACTGTAGGCGAATACTCACTGTATTTGTGTGCATGCTTTTGTATCTCTATTTGGTGTTCCCACTGCTTCCTCATTCTTCAGAATGCAACTCTGAAGTCTGAAAGTGTCAGAGTTCTGAAGCAAGATAATTGAATGTGACAGGAACACAGTAACCAGAAGACCTGGGAGGCCATGAAAGATTTGCATTGCAAATATAAAAAATAAATAATAAGGCTTCTTTTTCTCCCTTACAGGGAAACTGGATTCCAAGATCCATCAAGGCGCAAAGAAGGGGTTAATGAAGCAGAATAAAGCTGTCTGACCCAGGAGAAAAGGAACTATACAGCATAATGGAGTTTTGTGTACTAAAATTGTTATCCGTTGGTCCTTTGGAACTGAAGCAGTAAAAATCTCAAGGCTTGGAATCAAGCTTGACACTCTTCAGAATTTAAACGCTTACCAAACTTGTATATTTTTCTTAAGGAGCGGGATTCTTTATGTAGTGGGTCAAAATCTTTGAATACATTATTTATAAAAACCTATTTTAAAAATTCTAGGTCTTTGACATTTTTTTCTTAGAATGATATTTGAGGAAAAAGGAACAAGTTGGAAATTACTCCAATTTGTACCTTGGAAAAATTCTTAACCTAGGTTAATGATTTTGGAGGGACCACTTGAATTTTGAGGTTCCTCCCACCCCTCCAAATGATAGCCTCATAGACAATTTGGATGTCTGAGAAATCCTGTGTTTGATACAAACCTGTGATAGGACAAAAAGCTTCTTTGGCAGATTTAAAAAAAAAAAAAGTGTGTTTTGGTTTTTTTTAAAGAGATAATCTGAAGAGGTGCTACCACTTTGTTCTCCGGTTTGAGACATTAGGCATAAGAAGATGAGACTGGTAGGAGATGGAGCCACCTGCTAAAGCAGCATGGAACTGCCCTATTTATTTTGTTGGTATTGCAAAAGCATCACTTGGATGGGGCAATTAGAAACAAACTGAAAAATAAAATCCCTTCAGTAATTGCATCCAAATACCCCCAGATGCTGAAACCAAACCCTTTAAACCATCCACACCCCAGGAAGCTATGAGTTTTGGAAAAATAGGAGGTTGATTTGAAATGAGATTTTTACTAGTCAGTCTGGCCCCACTTAGTGAAGCCTTTCTTCTGAGGCTGTTCAAAAGAGCTATCAGAATCTCAGTTGCTGGTATCAGGAAATTCATCGTCTTAAATGTGTATGTTCTGCTTTTTATGAAGCAGCACCACCACACTGGGGAAGTTGGATCCTCTCCAGCAGTTGTGTGCATGACTTAAAAAGAGAGCGCAAGGAAGAGGAAAAAAAATGCCCTGTGTTATGAAAAAGATTAATTTCCCCTTTCTTTAATCCTTCATATTCAGCATTTATTTGCATGGAAATACCTCCACTCATTATGCATTGATGTTCACTCAACTGTGAACCCTGCTTGTTGCATAGCTTTAGGCACTGGTTTTGAGGGGGCTTGGTCACTCTGGATTTCCAGGGAAAACCCACCTGATTCTGGTTCTGGTGATGCAAACATGCAGTATTTTCTTTACTTTTCTGTTCAACCTCAATAGAGAAAATGGAAAGGATAGCTAATGGCATGTCTTTAGGGGGAAAAGTCTCCTTCTGGCGTCCTCCAGACCCTGGTACTGTTAGTGAGTCCACATTAGGTTCACTATGCAGTTACTTTACCAAGCAGTAGCACCTTGAATTCTGAGCTGGAATTATCTAAATTTTCTTTCATTTTAAAAAATATATTTTTATTGATTTCAGAGAGGAAGGGAGAGGACATGGAAATATTAATGATGAAAGAGAATCATTGATAGACTGCCTCCTGCATGTCCCCTACTGGGGATTGAACCTGCAACCTGGGCATGTGCCCTGACCAGGAATAAAACTGTGACCTTGCCGTGGTCGGTTTGGCTCAGTGGTAGGGCGTCAGCCTGCGGACTGAAAGGTCCCGGGTTCGATTCCGACCAAGGGCATGTACATTGGTTGCGGGCACATCCCCAGTAGGGTTGTGCAAGAGGCAGCTAGTCGATGTTTCTCTCTCATCGATGTTTCTGGCTCTCTATTTCTCTCCCTTCCTCTCTGTAAAATATCAATAAAATATATTAAAAAGAAAAAAACAAAAAAACTATGACCTCCTGGATCATAGGTGGATGTTCAACCACTGAGCCACACTGTCATTTATTTTCTTAATACCAAAATAAAACCAAAAGGCAGGAGGTAAAGAGTCTAGGGCTAGAAGAAGAAGAGTCTGGATTGATTTTTCCACCTGGATAGATTGTATGCATGCCTAAAGAAAAACATCAGGAACCGTAAGAGTTCAGGTTATGAAACCATTTTGTGTACCATGATAAGAAAGTTTATAAGGACCTTCCAAGTTTATAAGAACCACCTCACATCCAAAATATGCAGCTAGAGCCACACGAGAAAATGGCAGAATAACTTGGAAACTTCTTTTCATGACTAGACTGTGAAAGTCTGTCCTTGGTTCATGTGGTGGTGGTATAAGGTCCCTTCTTTGCAGACACCAGAGAGGAAGTGTGGGAGAGACTTGAGGGTAGATGGCCCTCCATTACTCAGTGATGAGTAGCATAATTTAAAACTCAGTGGAAATAATTAGCCTGAATATAAACACACGGGAATAGCCAGCCTCTTAGTTTTGTACACCACTTTGCTCTGACCCTACAATTCTAGGACAGCTTGGCCTGAGGGAAGTTCCATGGTTCAGAGCTGGTTTTCTTCTGCGCCCCCTTTTGGATGGTTGGGTTCAGTGGCTCACATTTACATAGTACTTAAAGGATTCAGTGTTTTTATTTTTGTTTTCCAGACAGGACCCAATGTTAATTATATAAGCTCAGAGTAGGCTATATGTAATACTGGTTTTCTCTGTCAGGATTTTGGAGGCTTTGGCCTTGCAGTCAGATATTTGAAATGGAGTGAGGTGGGGTTTTTTTTTGTTTGTTGGTTGGTTTAACTTTTTGCTTGCTATAGCTAATCTGGAGAAAGAGAACTATGTGTCCCCTCTTTCCTTTTAAGCAGGAAGTTTACAGAAACCCATTTTTTCCTAGGGAGGAGGTATGAAAAATTTAGACTTTCAAGATTACTTTTACAAATAATTACAAAGTTATGAGTTATAACCCCAAATCTTTTTCCATTTTAAGTACTGTCTCTACCAAAGTGTATTTATGTGGATTTCATTTACTTTGGTAATTTTTTTAATGCTTTTGCTAGAGCTCTTAGCCAAGATTGAGACAGTATGGGAGTTGTTCTTCTGCCCAGCTAGAAAAGGCCAGTAAAAAAGCAAGCATCTATTAAACTAGCGAAATCAGCTAACTTCAGTTTATTAGGCCTGTGGGGGGGAAAGGAAGTCCTGTGATGAAGGATGTGTTCTCCCTGAGATTCAAATAGCAAGTGCCCATCTGTTGTTCTCAGCTTCCATGAATGTGTTTGGAGGGAGGTGATCCGTATCACAGGGCCCATCCGCAACAAGGGTCCAGCATTCGGAAGGCTTTTCTGCTTCTCTCATGCAGAAAAGAAAGAACATAGACACGGTGCCATCCTCTGGCACAAAGACACTTGTGTGTGCACGTAATATGGATTAATTCATGAGGTGAAACTTGGTAAACTGATCAGATTTCAGATTTTAATTGACAATGGAGAGTCTAGAAATAAAACCTAGTAAATTTTGTACCCTAGCTTGGAGTCAGTTAAATAGGGCCAGGAAAGGGGATCCAAGAGTCAGACTAAGTATTCATTTAGAGGTATGTCATAGGAGGAGAGTTAGATGTTGGGACAAGGGACAAAAGAAATGCCAGTACAGAAAGCTTGAGAAGAGTCTAGAACTGTATTGTCTAATATGGTAGTCACTAGCCACATACGGTTATTTAAATGAAATTAAGAATTCATTTCTTCAGTCACATTAACCATATTTCAAGTGCTCAAATAGCCACACGTAGCTAATTTGTTTTTAAAAAATAAATCTTTATTGTTCATATTGTTACAAATGTTCCTCATTTTCTTCCCCTCCACCAGGTTCCCATCCCTTCCTCTGCCCTTTCCCCACCCCCCATTGTCCTCATCCATAGGTGCACAGTTTATGTTCAGTCTCTTCCCGCCCCCTCCACTCCCCTTTTCCCTGAGAATCATCAGTCCACTCCCCTTCCATACCTCTGATTCTATTATATTCACCAGTTAATATTGTTCATCAGATTTTTTAATTCCCTTGGTTTTTAGATTCACTTGTTGATAGTTATGTATTTGTTGTTCATAATTTTTACCTTTATCTTCTTCCTCTTCCTAAAGAACTCCCTTCAGCAATTCATATAATTCTGGTTTGGCGGAGATGAACTCCTTTAGCTTTTTTTTATTTGTGAAGCTCTTTATCTGGTCTTTGATTCTGAGTGATAGCTTTGCTGGGTAGAGTATTTTTGGCTCTAAGGTTCTTGTTATTCATCACCTTGAATATTTCTTGCCATTTCCCGTCTGGCCTGCATGGTTTCTGTTGAGAAATCAGCTGACAGTCATATGGGTGCTCCTTTATAGGTAACTACCTGCTTTTTTCTTGCTGCTTTTAATATTCTCTCTTTGTCTTTTGCTCTTGGAATTTTAATTATGTGTCTTGGTATGGTCCTCTTTGGATTCCTCTTGTTTAGGGTTCTGTGTGCTTCCTGGACTTATCAGTCTTTTTTTCACCAGTTGGGGGAAGTTTTCTGTCACTATTTATTCCAATAGGTTTTCAGTATCTTGCTCTCTCTCTCTTCTTCTGGGACCCCATAATTCTGATGTTGGTTCACTTGAAGTTGTCCCAGAGGTTTCTATAACTATCTTCAACTTTCTGGATTCTCTTATCTTCTTGCTTCTGTGGAGGAGTGTCCTCTGACTCTTTGTGTTCCAAATATTTGACTTGATTCTTGCAATCTTCCATTCTTTTTTTAGGACTTTGTATAATATTTTTTTATTTCAGACAATGTATTCTTTATTTCTAGTTGATCCCTTTTCATATCCTCGTAAGTCTCATTTATTTTATTGGCTTTTTCTAGGAAATTCTTGAAAAACCTTATAAGCGTGGTTTTGAACTCTATATCCAGTCACTTGTCCTCCATTTCTTTCGTTTGTGATCTGTTTCCTTGTCTCGGCATTTTCGTTGCTTCCCCGAGTTGGTAGGGTGGCTTTGTGTGCTAAGGAGTTCTATATGGTCCAGTGGGTCAGCCTCCCAATTACCTGAGGTGGACACTCTTGGTGCACCCCTTTGTGGACTGTGTGTACAGCCTTATTTTAGTTAAGTCTTTTAAAAAAATATTTTTATTGATTTTTTACAGAGAAGAAGAGAGAGGGATAGAGAGTTAGAAACATCGATGAAAGGGAATCATCGGTCAGCTGCCTCCTGAACACCCCCCACTGGGGATGTGCCCGCAACCAAGGCACATGCCCTTGACAGGAATTGAACCCGGGACCCTTCAGTCAGCAGGTAGATGCTCTATCCACTGAGCCAAACTGATTTCGGCTGTAGTTAAGTCTTGATTGTTGTTGGTATCACTGGGAGGAACTGACCTCCAGGCCAATTGGCTGTGAGGATCAGCTGTGTCTATGCCAGGAGCAGCCTTATTCAACTAGACTTGGAAAATTGCAAAAGCCTCTGTGCTCAGCTTGGATGGGGCGGAGTTTTAGGGTGGAGCCTACAGCTTTGGCTTCCCTTCAGCCCCACCCTATGATTCCTGAGTCTCAGTGTTCCTCAGTGTCCTTTGGTTCTTGCTGCACCTCTTGAGAGAAAGGTGCCCTCAAGTTTGCCTGCTACCAGGCAGTCTAGTCTCTCTTTTAATGAGCCTGGAACTGGGGTTCAGTGCAGTTGGAAGTGGGGTTCAGAACAGTCCGAAGCTTTTGTCTCTTTCCCGTTAGGGCAATCCAGCAGCACAGTCCACAGTTCGTCCTCCGTGCCCGCCTCCGGGGCTCTGCCTTTCGCTACTCCGCTCCCCTGAGTTTCCGCCTTACGCCCTAGATTCCTTCTGTATGAGCCTGGGTCCCCGGGGTTTGGCCCAGAACTGGGGCTCAGCACAGTCAGGAGCTTTTTCCTCCTTCCCGCTAGAGTAATCTAGCAACAGTCAACAGACCACCCTCTGCGTGCATTCACCTGCACACCTCTAGGGCTCTGCCTTTCGCCGCTTGCCTGAGTGTCTGCCTTACAGCCCAGGTTCCCTCCTTATGAGCCTGGGTCCCCAGGGTCTCGCCCAGAACTGGGGTTCAGCACAGTCAGGAGCTTTTATCTCCTTCCCGCTAGGGAACGCCAGCCAGGCACTCAACCGCCCCCTCCTCTTTGACTCTGTCCTCTCCCCATTCGCGTACCGTGTCTCCGTACCTTAGGCTTTTACAGCTCCTCTGATTTTCCTTCTGGTTTTCTCTTTCCTTCTAGTTGTAGAATTTCCAGTCAGTCAACTTTCCTGTAGTTCTGGATAATGTTCATTTTGTATTTTAGTTGTATTTTTTGAAATTGTTGTGCGAAGCTGCAGTTAGGCGCTTACCTATGCTGCCATCTTGGTTTCTCTGAGCTAATTACTTTTTTTTTAAAAAAACCTATGAAATAGATTCTTTATTTTATTTTTTAAAAATATATTTTATTGATATTTTACAGAGAGGAAGGGAGAGAGATAGAGAGCTAGAAACATCGATGAGAGAGTAACATCGACCAGCCACCTCTTGCACACCCCATACCGGGGATGTGCCCGCAACAAGGTACATGCCCTTGACTGGAATTGAACCCGGGACCCTTCAGTCCACAGACCAATGCTCTACCACTGAGCCAAACCAGTTTCGGCACTAATTACTTTTGAAGTAGATAGTACAAATATAGACCTTTTCTAACATTGCAAAAAGCTCTATTGGACAGTGCTTGTTTGGAGCAGGGATCAACCTTTCAGTAAAGGGCCAGGTAGCAAATATTTCAGGCCATACAACCTGTTACTATTCTACTCTGCCATTGTAATGCAAATATATCCAAGATAATAAGTGAATGTGCGTGGCTATGAGCTAATGAAACTTTATGAACATTGAAATTGAATTTCATACCATTTTCACATCACAAAATTTTTTCTTTTATTTTTTGGCCATTTAAAAATGTAAAACATTATTATTATTTTTTAAAAATATATATTTTATTGATATTTTACAGAGAGGAAGGGAGAGAGAGAGAGCTAGAAATGTCAATGAGAGAGGAACATTGACCAGCTGCCTCTTGCACCCCCCCCCCCACTGGGGATGTGCCTGCAACCAATGCACATGCCCTTGACCAGAATCGAACCTGGGACCTTTCAGTCCACAGACTGACGCTCTACCACTGAGCCAAACCGGTTTCGGCGTAAAACATTATTTTAAAAATATATATTTTTATTGATTTCAGAGAGGAAGGAGAGGGAGTGAGTGAGAAACATCAATGATGGGAGAGAATCATTGACCTGCTGTGTACTGCATGCTCCTCACTGGGGGTTGGGTCCATATCCCAAGCATGTGCCCTTGACCAGAATCAGTCTGCAAACTGACTACCCACCAAGCCACACCAGCCAGGGCTGTAAAAACATTCTTCGCTCATGAACCTGATTTGACCTCTGGGCTGTAATTTGCCAACCCTTAGTCTAGAGCAGTGGTCTAGAGGAACAGGTAGTTAAAACTTAATATTCTTTTTACTGTACAGGCATCAATCACTTGACAATTTTTAGTAGTTCTTCCAGACCTGAGAACTTTCTCTGGCTAAAAATTGGGGTCCAAAGTAGCAATGTTTTAACTTTGTTTACTATTTTTGCAGCTCAGTCTCCAGCAGGTAGTGTTCTTTAGTGGGAGATGATTACTCAGTTATTAATCCATAATTAAGTCTAAACATTTTAACACAAGTCTAAAACACTAAACTCTACTCTTTCTCTTCCTGCTAAGGAGCTGAATTCTCACTTGTAGTATATCACTTAGTACAAATTGAAAGTTTGCTGTTACCTGAGATCAATTCTGTCCTTACACTATCCTAAACAAGTTGAATATTGGTGGACCAAAGGGAAATTATCTTCCTAGGCCAGACAGCCTTAGTATTTATTTTTAGCAAATCCCCTGGTGGGCCCCCCTCCCATATACACACTTTTAAAATATATATAATTTTTTAATTGATTTTTTACAGAGAGGAAGAGAGAGGGATAGAGAGAAACATCGATGAGAGAGAGTAATTGACCAGCTGCCTCTTGCACACCCCCTACAGGGGATGTGCCCGAAACCAAGGTACATGCCCTTGACTAGAATCGAACCCGGGACCTTTCAGTCCCCAGGCCAAGGCTCTATCCACCGAGCCAAACCGGCTTTGGCCATGTACACACTTTTTGTGTAGAGGTGGAGAGTAAAGGTATTTTATGACCTGACTCCATCCTCAGGTCGCATACTATCTTGAGTGGCACTGTTGGAGGTACCTCAGGATAAGCAAAGAAAAGAAACTGCAGTTGACTAAGATGTTTAGGGACAAAGGAGGACTGTAATAGGGGCTAAAATGTGGGGAGCCTTGAGAATTAAGATACAATTCTGTTTGCTACGGAAGGTGGACGTTTTAGGAAAGGAAGTCCTGGAGAGTATGTTTTACAAGCGAGTGGTGAGTGGGTGCATTCTTTAAACAAGCAGGAGTGGCTCTTTGGTTTGGTTCCCTGTCAGAGCACATGCCCAGGTGTGGGCTCAGACCCTGGTAGGGGGCATAGAGGAGGCAGCTGATTGATGATTCTCAGTTAATGTCTCTATTTCTCCCTCTCCCTTACTCTCTGAAATCAATGAGATTAAAAAAACAACAACACAAAAAACATGCACTGAATGCCTACTGTGTACTACATAACGTGCTGGGCTATGAGAGATGAATGGCAGGTAAATAAGGAAAGATAAAAGTTACATAGGATATTGGTTTGGAGGACAGAATAAGGCTTTTCATAATAAAAAGTAGTGAGGTTTGATGACAGGGTGGTGAGGTGAGAAGCGATATTAAAAGGACTAGAAATGGGTACTTTGAAGAGGAAAACAAAAGGTAATCTGGAAAAAGGAAACGGGAGAACAAAGAAAAAAGGAGAGGGTTGATATTTTGCTGAACCAAGGGATAACATAGATGAAACCATCGTGAGCTTTGCTTGCTCTTCTGTGCTTTGTGCACGTTCACATTCAGACCCCTTTCTCCCCAGCCGAAGGAGCCCCTATAGAACCGGTGCCTTCGGTACGTTTTCGACACTCCCCCGGAGACCTCTCTGCGAGGAAGTCTGGTCCGGCGAGAGTTCTTTCCGCGAGGAGAGAGCGTTAGGTTCGAGCTTCTAAATCCAGGTTTCTTCGAGTTTTATCTCTGCTTTCACCGGCTCGCCGGGTTTTCCAGCATTCCCAGAGCAGGCTCTAATCCTGGCTCCTTCGGACCGTGCATTCCGAGACCCGGGATTGGGCTTCCCCATCCAGGTTCCGGGTTTCCCCCGCGCTCTCCCGCTCCAGGCTCCACTCCAGCCCGGAATCCGGATCCGCGGGCCCGGCGATCCAGTGTCCGCACCTTCCCGGCGGCCCTGGTCGTCCCGGATCGCGGCGGCGGCGGCGGCGGCGGCGGCGGCGGCGGTGGCGGCGGCTGAGGGACCCGCGGCCCGGACGCGGCGGCACCGGCCGGGCGGGGCGGAGCGGCGCGGGGAAGGGGCGGAGAGCCGGAGCGGAGGCGGGGTGGGGTGGGGGGGAGGGGCCGCGGGAACGGATGGCGGCCTGGGCCCCGTAGCAGCGGCGGCGCTACGGCCCGGGGCCCCGGGCCAGCGGAGGTGGCGGCTCCCGGGACCGGCCGCGCGGTGAGTCCGGAGCTTTGTGTGGAGCCGGGGCTGGGTGGGGGGGGGGAGGCGGCGGCGCTGAGGGGAGCCGCGGGTAGCGACGCCTGACGGAGGAAGTGGGGGTTGGGGGGGGGGTCGAGGCCGAACGAGGGGAAGGTGTGTATGGAGAGGGGGGTGGGGGGTGGGGGTGGGGGTCGTGGCGCGGGTGGGGGAGGGGGGCGTCGAGGGGCGCGGGGTGAAGTTCAAAGCATGGCCGGGCCGATGCAGGGGTGAGGGGAGGGGTGCCCGAGAGGGGGTTGGGGTCTAGCCAGGTGGTGGGGACAGGCCAGAGAGTTTGAGGCCAGCCCAGTTGTCGTCAGGGGGCCCGGGACGACGGGGGCCAGCCCGGGAGTTGGGGGTTCCGAGCGAAGGGCAGGGAGCTGGACATGTGCGCGGCCCAGGAGGGGGGGGGGTGAGCAAGGTGGCTGGGAGCGTGCAGTGAGGAGGTTGTGGGTGTGTGTGTGTGTGTGATCCTTCCAGGCTTCAGGTCACATTTACCCCTGTCCTTTTCTTCAAGATGGAGGGATTCCTGGGCCCGGCCCTTAACTGCTCTCTCTACAACCTCCTCCCCCCCTCAGCCCCCCCGGAGGGTGTGTGACCCCGTCCTGTTTGGAAAACCCACGCTGCCCTCGTTTCCCTTTATGTGTAATTACGGTTGGATCCTCTCTGCGCTTTGCTCAGATTCTCCTTCCTCCCTCCGGGGTGGAGGAGGAGGAGGAGACACACATCTGACCAATTAATGTGTGTTTGTGAAACAGGCAGCGGCAGCAAACAGTCATTCCAGCTTCTAGGAATTAGGCTCGCACAGGGTGGAGAGATCAGAGCCCTTCGGGGGGAATATTTCTGAACAAATCACAGATGATTGGATTCTCTAAGAAACGGCTTCCTGCCCAAATGAAAGTGGGAAGGATGGGGGGGAGAAAGCCTGTCTGGTTTCCAGCCATGTGTCCAGAGCCCCAGGGTTTGAGTTAGAGTCCCCAGTCCTTCCCCCCCAACCCCCCCCAGGCCTCTCTCTCTCCTCTGTATTAGGCTTTGCTCTGCAGCCCTGAGTTCATTTCACCCCTGCTGCTTTGTCTGGGGGGAGGGAGTGCTGGTTCAGACTGTTGTGAGGAGGGATGACGGTGCCGCTGCCACACACAATAGTCCGTGTCATTTTATCGGGAGTGCTACCCCAGGGCTGGGAACTGCTGCCGCGGAGATAAACCGGTCCCTCTCACCCGCCTATTGTGTACACAGTGAAGGTCAGAGGTTCAAGTCTTGTCTGAGAGCTTTGGATAGGCTCCATCTCCCAGGCTCCTCCGTGCCATTTTCTTCCTATTCCAGACTGGGGCTTGCCATTGGAGGAGGCCAGACAGAAAGGCTCTTCTTTTTTTTGAGTGAGGAACAATGCAGGGCTCATTGGCACACATTTTTCAGAAGAATAGGGCATGCCAGCCATGTTGTGCCTGCTGCTTTAGCTAGCCTGTACTAAGTTGTGAAGGAATAGGGCCTGGGAGACTCGACCCTGATGTGTATGTCAGCCCTCCGAGGGGGGAGGTTTCTACTCTTGTGTGAGCCATCATATTTAATTCTTTTTACAGAGCTTAGGTGCTCATGCGGTGATTTTTTGTGTGTGTGTGTTTGTTTAGGAATGCAACTAAAGACCTGTGTAGTGTTAATATATAGGGAGTCGAGGGCTCAGTACCTTTTTTAAATGGTGACTTCCTGGTCAATAGTAATTGCACAACAAAAAGCCGCAGGATTTGCCTATCTGGTCAAGGCCTGTGGAAACAAGGCCTGTGTTCATTTTAATTCTGACGAAAAGGGTGACTTGCTGATTGTGAAGAAAGTCCATAACTGCTTCTTTATGAGGGAGAACTGTGCCAAAGAGATGAACATAAAACACACACACACACACACACACACACACACACACACACAAACCAACACCCACATTTGAGAGCTTGGGGGATATTAATGAGGGAAGGATGAGAAGAAGCTAGAAGGAACCCTATCCTCGTTATATATCTCATAGAAGTGTCCAACTGGCACTATTAGGTAAAAATAATATTTGGGGCTAAAAATTTGGTTTTCATTTAGGACATTGAAGAAAACTTTTGTTTAAAAAGATTAGAAATCAAACTCATTTTGAGAAAACAGTTGTATACAATACACTGTACACAATAGCCAACCATTTCATATAAATAAAAACTTTAGCCTTTGGTTTTGGGAAAGGCCTTTCTGAGGTGCTGAATCTATGCTGCTTCCCTCATTCCTTTATCTCAAATGATGGCTTGCCACTTAGGTGTTGGGCTTTGTTAGGAAGAAGTTGTTTTGACCTTTGTATTTCCTGATGACAGAACTGTCTTAAGGTCTTTTCTAGAGGTGTTGCCTGTCTGTAGGCTGTTTTCATGTCCTTGGTCTCTGAGTGAAGTCTCAGCTAAATTGAGTTCAAAGCTTTTTGCTCCTGGGCTGTCGGCATTCATTTCTGAATCCTGTCAGGTGACACTGAAGGCAGAAGCCCCAGATTAATTTGCCTTGATTAGGTATAATGCTTTCAAATTTGGGCCCTTGCCATGAGGAGTCTCATGAGTCTTCTGATTGTGACCATCCTTCAGAGAGTACTTTGGGTCTTCCTCACCCCCAGCATCTTGGTAGGAAATGTTTCCTTGTGCCTGGCTGGTGTCACTCAGTGAGCATCGGCCTGTGAACCAGGAGATTTGATTCCCCCAGCCAGGGCATATGCTTGGGTTGTGGGCCCGATTCCCATTAGGAGGCATGCAGGAGGCAACTGATCAATGATCAGTGATTTTCTCTCATCATTGATGATTCTCCTTCTCCCTTTCTTTCTGAAACGTGTGTGCGCACGTGCATGTGTGTGTGTGTGTGTGTGTGTGTATACATATATATACACACATAAATATTTTTTTAAGAAAAGAATGCTTCCTTGTGAAAGGTCTGGGTAGCTGGACAGATTTGTGCTTTTTTTTTTTTTTTTTTTTTTAGGATATGGAAGCATAATTTTGGCTACTGGTAGTAATTATATTGCAATTAGCATAGAACAACTCAATGGCTGGAATAGGATAATTTGTTGAGGGGTTTACTGATTGCTCTGTCGAGTGCAAGTGCCACTCCTTATTTATTTGCCTGGGAACTCCACTGCCTAGACTCAGGCATGGAGGCTTAAGTATAGAAATGATATATGGTTTCCAGAAGTTCTTGCTCTGCTCTCTCTTATTACTGTCAGGTACCATAGTACCTTCTACCGCCACTTTCTCCATCTCCAGAGGTAGCTAAGCAATAGTTATTTCCCTTGTGGAAAATATCATGGATGGAAATACTGCCAGACAGATGGGGTCACTCTGAGATAAGGCAGCCTTATGTTTTGTGGCAAGGTTTCTCCCCCCCCCCCCCAGCAGTTGAATTCTCACCTCTATTTGATTTTTAAAAATCAATTTTCTTAAAAAAACAACAACAAAGAACAACAACAAAACCCCACAACATATAAAAATTACATTGTGTACTAAATATGCCTTTATGATCTCTCTCATAAAAGTTGGCTGTGACAGGCAGAATGAAGATGGGTGATGCTGATTGGCAGGTTCTGGGTCCACTAAGTACCAGTGAAGGGCTCTTTTCACTAGGGAACAGGTAATTCACCAAAGCACCTGCCTAGCTGGGCATGTGGAATTGGCAGCAGCTGTGCAGCTGGAGAGGGATTATTGAGCAGGTGGCTAAAGAATCACATGTCACAGTGACAAGAAAATGCTTGGTCTTCCGTGGTTTAGGTTCAGTTCATATGTGTGAAATTGCTCTTTGTTTCACATTTCTTAATGCCTGGTACTGATTTGTTAGCGAGATGATAATGGAACAGAAAAAACAAATTCTTCTTTTTCTGTTTCTTTTAGACTACTGAGTAGCTTGCCTTAGACATGGTCCTAGACAGCCCTATTGTATTTCTGTGAGTTCTGGCTTTATGCCCGATGAATGGGAAAGAAACAGTGGCGATTCAGTGTTTCTAGTACTTGTTTATTAGAGGGAAATGGGAAGGAGAACATTCTTTGGTTTTAACATGGTGAAAAAGACTTAACCCCACTGGGAGGATAACCCAGCAGGTTTTAGGGCAAAGGATGTAATTGAATTTTTGTGTTAGGTCTAGCTGACATGCCTTACTCAATAAATTTGCATGTGTTTTTATTTTATGAATATAGTTCTCCACATGAAATTTACATCTCTTCAGTTTCTTTTGTTCCATATTTCGTTTCTCGCAGCACCTTTGTAACTCTTCTCTGGCATTGAGATTAACATCATTTGTTAGAATAAAATAATCACCATAGGGCCAAATCATGTTAAGGAACCATCTCAACTAAATATTTATCTTTAAAACAAGTACAGAATTTTTAATAACTTGAATAAAGACTTTCTTTTTTGAGGTTTTCTGCAAATTCCCAGATTTTTTTTGAAGGTTATCATCTGTTAATATAGTTTTCTTTTACATAATCATGCCACTGTACTAGGCAGTGCCATAGAACCTAAATTTTATAAACAAGTAATTTGGTATTTATTTTCTTATTTATTTATTTATTTATTTACTTACCTTCTAGTCATTTTCTGTATTAGACTGACAGGCTGTGTGCTGCTTCTATTGAGAGACACACACATGCACACAATGTAATGAATTCATGGGGGTATTAATTAACAGTTGTTTGAAAGAAATACATGATATTAGCTGTTTAGAATTTAGAAATTCCTTTTCCAAGTTGTGTGAAGTCTCTTTACCTATATGTAAGAGAGAGACAGACAAATTTAAATATGTAGGTAGATTGATTTAGGTTGAGAACCGCTAGCAGGGTCGCCTAAGACCATCAGAAAACACAGATATTTACATTACAATTCATAACAGTAGCAAAATTACAGTTATGAAGTAGCAACGAAAATAATTTTATGGTTGGGGATCACCACAACATGAGGAACTGTATTAAAGGGTCGTGGCATTAAAAAGGTTGAGAACCACTGATTTAGGGGAAGAGAGGCGAACAGTGAGGCCAGGGGCCAATGGACCAATGCAGAGACAGGAACATTTTGCAAGAATCTGATTAAGCCTGGTTTGTAACCTAGCTTTAAGTGGGAGCCTAGCAATTATTATATAGTATTCACTTCTGAAGAAAAATATAAACTTCTTGATTTTCCCATATAAAGCCATCACAGTTGTTTTAAACAGTTCACAAAGCACCATATACTTTCCTAGCATTCTCAGCAGTTTGCTTTCTCATGCTTTTTCCCCTCCTCCGTCTCCCATCCTAGTTCTCTGCTCTGAAGACTTCTCTAGCAGCTTGGAAACACTCTAATTACTGTAGCTATTATAGTCACAACCCAGATCTTCCACCTCCTTCCCACTCACCCCTTTCTATCTTCCTTCTCCCTCCCCTTGCTCTAGCAGCAGGAGTTGAACTGCAGTCTCATGAGCACCGTCAGATCTATGAATGAGCTTTATATCTTGTCAAGGCAGCACTCCAGATCCAACAGGGCTGATTTTTCATGGTTCTCTGGCTGTTTGTTCTTGGATCAGAGTCCTAGAAATAAGAGATGGCAAATACCTATTAGGTCATATCTAGTCCATCACTCAGGAGCAAACCTACGATCTTTCTCTTGTCTCTGTGAGAATTTTTTCTCTCTTTTGTAGGTGAGAGCTGTCTGATGGCAGGCAAGCTCTGAAACTGCCTTCTTTTTATTGTGCTCTCCGGTCATTAGTGTCTGGCCAATGACCAGCCTCTCTTGGATTTTTATTCTTATCCTATTTTCAGGATTCCTTGTTCCCAGCAATATCTCCACCCCTTCACCTTCAGTCCTTTCTTCAAATATGTTGGCACCACATTTGTTCCTTGTGTACCATCCATTAGTTTGCCAGAAGTTACCACTTTTCAAATCTTTGCCACAAGAAGATGCTGATGGAAGCACAGGAAGCACATCCTTGAAGGTGGTAATGGCTTAGAAAATAAGTGCACGGTTGTGCCCTTAAGAAACTCCTGTACTGTATGAACAAATGCTGCTTCTTTCTGTTTAATTTGAGGCACTCCCTGTTATAACCCTTTGTTCTCTTTATGTGGGAAAATTTTATTTTTGTGTGGCTTAATTACAGTTACAATTAAGTTATTGTCTGATTTAATAGTGTTATGTGTTTGCTTTTCGTAGAATTGGGAGTCATAAAACAAAACCCAAGTTCTTATCACTACTATGCCTCTAACTAGCCACGTGACCATGTGCTAGTCACAGCTCTCTTTGCTCTTTCTTTATCTATTAAATTAGCAGATTAAACAAGATCATCTCTTTTTAAATATATATATATATATATATATATATAATAAATCTTTATTCAGATTATTACAGGTGTCCCCCCCCCCGCCCCCCCCCCCCCCCGCATAGCTCCTCTCCACCTGATTCCCATCCCACCCCATGCCCTTACCCCCTGCCACTGTCTTCATCCATAGGTGTAAGATTTTTGTCCAGTCTCTTCCCGCATCCCTCAGACCTCCTTCCCCCTGAGAGTTGTCAGTCCACTCCCTTTCTATGTCTTTGATTCTATTATATTCACCAGTTCATTCTGTTCTTCAGATTTTTTATTCACTTGATTTTGAGATTTACTTGTTGGTAGGTTTGTATTTGATGTTTTTTTGTTGTTCATAGTTTTTACTTTTACCTTTTTTTCCTTCCTCTTCTTAAAGAATACCCTTCAGCATTTCATGTAATCCTGTTTTGGTGGTGATGAACTCCTTTAGCTTTTTATTATCTGTGAAGCTCTTTATCTGACCTTCAGTTCTGAATAGAATTTGCTGGGTAGAGAGTAATCTTGGTTGTAGGTTCTTGCTAGTCATCACTTTGAATATTTCTTGCCACTCCCTCTGGCCTGCATAGTTTCTGTTGAGAAATCAGCTAACAGTCGTATGGGTACTCCCTTATAGGTAACTAATTGTTTTTCTCCTGCTGCTTTCAAGGTTTCTCTCTTTGTCTTTTGCTCTTGGCATTTTAATTATGATGTGTCTTGGTGTAGTCCTCTTTGAATTCCTCTTGTTTGGTGTTCTGTGCGCTTCCTGGAATTGTAAGTCTATTTCTTTCACCAGATAGGGAAAGTTTTCTGTCATATTTCTTTTGATAGGCCTTCAATATCTGGCACTGCCATAATTCAGATGTTGGTATGCTTAAAGCTGTCCCAGAGGCTCCTTACACTATCCTTATACTTTTGGATTCTTTCTTTTTGCCTCTCTGGTTGGGTGTTTTTTGTTTCCTCATATTCCAGATATTTGGTTTGAATCTAGGGATACATTGATCTACAGTTGAGTTTCTGTATATTCTTTATTTCAGACAGTGTATGCTTAATTTCTAACTGGTCTTTTTTCATTTTTTTTGGTATTCTCATTAAGGTCTTTGAAGGTCTTCAAGTTTCTCAGTGGTGTTTAGAAGATTCTTAAGTAACCTTATAAATGTGATTCTGAACCGTGTGTTATCCAATAGTTTACTCTCCTCCATTTCTCCCATTCGTGTCATGCTTCTGTGCTTTCTCATTTTGGTTGCCTCCCTGTGTTGATGGAGTATCTTTGTGTGGTCAGTGACCTATAGGGGTCAGTAGCTCAGTTTCCCCAATCACCTGAGGTGGTAGCTTTTGCTATATCCCTTTGTGGGCTGAGTGTAAAGTCTTGGTGTAGTTAAGCCTTGATTGCTGTTGGTACACTGAGAGGAATTGACCTCCAGGCCAATTGGCTGTGAGGACCCACTGTGTCTATAATGGAAGAACTGCTGCGCTGGAGACATGCTTATGGTGCAAGCCTTGTTTCAGTGGGGTTTTGGTGCTCACTGAGTCCACCTCCCGAATGTGTCACTTATGGATGTGAGGAGTTGAAGTCTGGTGTCTCACACTGACCATTAGATACACTGTCTTCTGGAACTCCAATGGGGTGCAGTTCAGCTACTATCTGAGGCCACCCTGCAGGAGCTACAGCGAGAACCACAGTCCTCTCCTCCCTGCTTGGAGCTTGGAGGCTTTGGAGCTATCTGCACCAGGTTGCAAGTTTTCTAGGTTAAACTGCAATAGAGAAGGCCATTCATATGCAAAAGCTGCTACTTGGAGCTTGGGTGTGTTTGTAGATTGTGTGGGGTGGGGTCTCAGGGCGTCACTAGGCTAGGGTGTGGCAAACAGCGATGGCTGCCAGTCTCTACAGTCTCTGCCTCTCAGACTGCGTCCTGGCATCTCGCACCCCAGCACAGCAAACAATTATTCTTGTGCGCAGCTCTGCAGACATGCCACCTTCACTTTCTGACCTGATGGCAGACAGTCCAGCTTCTTTCCAGAAACTATATTTCTGAGATATCAGGAGCTTGTCTCTCCTCGGGTTGAAGAAAGCAAGGCCCTCCGCCAGCTGTTATCTCACGTGCGCTCAATTGCGATCCCTGCCCCCTCCCCGTACCTCAGTTTTTCAGGGCTTGTGCCCTGAATGCTTCTTTCTCTTTCAGTCTAGTTGTAGAGCTTCCACTCAGCCAGCTTTCCTGTGGTTCTGGGTGATAGACGTTTGGTCTTTTAGTTGTAGTTTTGAAATTGTTGTGCACCGCCACAGTTTAGGTGTGTTTACCTAAGCCGCCATCTTGGATCCTCTCAAGATCATCTCTTAAAGTTCCATTTAACTGTAGAATTTTTTGATATTAAGGTTGTGACAAAAGTGGGTTTTCCACTGGGAAGTGACAAGAGTGAGCAATTTATAATTACTGTGTCAAAAATATAGTCAATATTCAGAAGGGCTAATGGGTGCAGCTTAGTTCTCTGGGGCTTGACTTTCAATCCTCTTTGATATATTTGTAAGGTTTATGCTATGCTTTTTTTTTTTTAAACTAGGCCATCTTCTTTTGAAGGGTCTTGTATCCTCATTCTGCAGGTTCACCAACTTATCAAATATATCTTTTTCTAGTCTGTTCAAGCCATGAGAATGGGTATCAGAAAGCTACAGAAAAAGAACCTCAGCTTATGAGAGGAAATCATACTTGGAAGGATTTGCCAGATATCAATAAGTAATTTTGTGTATTTAGTCAGAAATCTAAGATCTTAAATATCAAAAAAATTTAAATATATATTTTTATTGATTTTTTTTTTTACTGAGAGGAAGGGAGAGGGAGAGAGATCTAGAAATGTTAATGAGAGAGAAACATCAATTAGTTGCCTCTTGCACACCCCCACTGGGGATGTGCCCGCAACCAAGGTATATGCCCTTGACTGGAATCGAATCTGGGACCCTTCATTCTGCAGGCTGACGCTCTATCCACTGAGCCAAACCTGTTAGGGCTCATCAAAATTTTTAACTAAATGGGACTAATTGTGGAGATGGATTGGGTATTTTTCCATTTTTGACCAGTCAGTGGAAAACCTGCTTTGAATTAACTTCTTGAGATAGAATATAAGTTGTTCACTGTGTTTTGTTTAAAAAAATAAAGTTGTTATTATTAATGCTGTAAATCCTAAATGGGTGACATTTGGTGAAGTCTGACTAACAAGGGAAATCTCCAAAATACCTGGTAAAAGGAACAGAGGGATTGAAAGCTGGTGAATGACTGTAAGAACTTTAAAGTTGACAGTATGTTAGGAAATCTTTGTTTTCAAGCAGTTTAAAGGGATAAGATCACATAAACAAGTTAATTCCCCAAGTTAGGATTTTTATCAACAGTTCCCAGGTAATTTTTAGACTTGGACTTCTAATAGCAGATATCTATTGAATGTTAAGAGAATGATGATAGTCTTTTTAGTCTTTTTGCTTGTTTGTTAATATAGCACAATCTTATGTTTAATCTACCCTTGAACATTGGAAGAAGCATTCACTGTTTTTAAATTTGTACTTAAAACATTCATCAGTCTGTAATAGAAACATTTGATGGGCAGAACTATTTGTTTTGGACTTGCAAAAAGTCCTGGGAGTACTTTGCTTTATTCCCAGCCATCGGTAGCACATTACTAATTTTCAGGTAACCTAAAGATTATTGGGAACTGCTCCACTTGAATGTGAGATTTAAAAAAGATATATTAGAAATACAAATTTTTTTTTTTGTAGGTTGGCTTAAAAAAAAAGTGGTAGGTGAAGCATAGGGTATTGAATTAGAAAGTGGCCAGAATAGGTACCATAAAACCTTGGGAGATCAATCACACTATGAATGAAATCCAGATCCTGACAGGCCACATTACTTGCTGGTATAGCATTGCATGCTGGTACTGTAGTTTCTTAGACAATAGTTCAGTATTAGAGAAAGGCAGCAGTGTCTACTCTATTCTATGTACGGAGTACAATCAGGGCTTTGGGTATGTTACCAGGAATATTCTTAACAACACTGCTAGATGAAGTCCTTTGTGTTAGGTTGGGATAAACTTTTATTCACATGAACACAAGTGGATGTTCAAGAATGCACCTTGTAAACTTTATGACTAATTCTGAGGTTTGGTGTGAAACTCAGCACTTGTTTCTGTAACTGATGCTTCTAGAGCAGAGTATTAAAGAATGATATCAGAAATAGAACTATAGGAAGATAAACTGGAATTCTGGAACTTATGGAATATATGAATCTGGAAGGTATACAGGAAAGGAGGAATTTTTTTCCCCTACTTGGCATTTGTTTTCAATGGCACCTCCAGTACCTCATTTCTAAAACTTGCCTACCCTTTTTCCCCCCTAATAAGCATTACAGCTTCTTACAGTTGCCATGGCACAAAACTTTGGATTCATATTTGGTTCTTTTTGTGCCTTAACATCATTCATTACATTTGAATTATTCTGGATATCGTGCCACTTTATTCTTTGGCTCACCTAGTTTAGGTCTTCATCTGTAATAACCTTACGGTTAATGCCTCTTTCTATATTCCATATTATAAACTGCTGTAATATTACTATAATTTTTATTTATTCATTTTGAATAACTAATATTTATTGAGCATTTATATACCAGGCCAGAAGGGTCGCTGTCCTTTCAGGACTAAGTCTAGTGGGGGAGATCAACAATCAACTAATACTAGGTGTATCGGTTAATAATGCGGATTTTGTAATCAAAGAAAACACGAAAATTTAAAGAGAAACACCAAAAGTGATTTATTCAAAGTAATGTCCATCGCTAGCTACACATTTCCCCATCTTTCAGGTAATTTGTAGATACTCTTCCCAATAGAACTTTTCTTGTTTTGAGGCAAACCATTCAGAGACCCAATTTTCCACTTTGTACGTTTTGAAGTGCTGCTCAAAAAGTGCGAGTGCCATTGATAGGAACAAGTGGTAATCTGAAGGAGCAAGGTCTGGTGAATTACAGCAGGTGGGCTAATACTTCCCAGGCAAAATCTTTTAACATGTCTTTAACTGGTTTTGAAGTGTTCGATGGTGGTCTGCATGTAGCAAAATTACTTTGCCGTGTCTTCTGGCACATTCTCGTTGGTTCACAATCAAAGTGTGGTTCAAGTTTATTATTTGTTGTCAGTAGCAATCAATATTAACGGTTTCACCTGGTTTTAGAAGCTCATAATACACCACACCTTCCTGATCCCACCAAACGCAGAGCATTGTCTTCTTTCCGAAGTGATTTGGCCTTGCAGTTGATGTTGATGGTTGACCATGATTTGTGTATTTGGGATTCTCAAAACAAATCCACTTTTCATCACCAATCACAATTCAATGCAAAAAAGACTCTCTTTCATGCCACTGAAGCAACATTTTACTGATGACTTTTCGGTTTTCCATTTGTCTTTCAGTTGATGTGACACCCATTTTCCTTTCTTTAAATTTCTTCCCATTGCTTGTAAACGATTGGAAATTGTTTGCTGAGCAATATTTAGTCTTTCTGAAAGTTGTTTTCAAGTTCGACACGCATCTTCATCCAATAATGCTTGTAACTGTTGGTCTTCAGTCTTTTTCGGTTGACCTGGATGTTCTTTGTGTTTCATAAAGAAATTATCATTTTTAAATAGTTTAAACCAGCATTCACAAGTATCTTGAGATGGAGCATGTTCACCATAAGCTTCCCGAAGTATTCAGCACCACTTTTTTTTCAAAATAAAGTAATGAATTAAAACTTTCCGCAAATGCTCTTTGGGGCACGAAATTAGACATTTTTAAGTGTAAAAAGACCTATGATGTTAACACCTTCAGCAAATTTGACATATGAGGTTTTGAATACAACAAAATAGCATACATATCAAACAGCATATATGTCAACATATGTATAATTCCATCTATTGAGAAAAATCTGCATTATTAACTGGTACACCTAGTATATGTATGATTATGAACAGTGCTCTGAAAGGAAAGAATTTGGTTCTAGAAGAGTATGTAACAAGGAAACCCTATCTCCTTCCTGAAGCCTTTCTTAAACCTCTTCTTCCCACTCATCTGTCTCCAGAATTAATTATCTTTCTCTGTATCTCTTGCTTTGTTTTTTATTTTTAAAATATATTTTATTGATTTTCCACAGAGAGGAAGGGAGAGAGATAGAGAGCCAGAAACATCGACCAGCTGCCTCCTGCTCACCCCCCACCGGGAACGTGCCCGCAACCAATGCACATGCCCCTGATCAGAGTCGAACCTGGGACCCCTCAGTCCACAGATCGACGCTCCATCCACTGAGCCAAACCGGTTTCGGCTCTTGCTTTATTTTTAAAAAATATATTTAATACCTTTAGGTGACATAATGATGAAGTAAAATTTTGATTTCAGAGAGGGAGGGAGAGAGAGATAGAAACATCAATTATGAGAGAGAATCATCGGTCGGCTGTCTCCTGCATACCCCCAACTGGGGTTCAAGCCCGCAGCCCAGGCATGGGCCCCTTGACCAGAATTGAACCAGGGTCCCTTCAGCCTGCAGGCCGACACTCTATCCACTGAGCCAAACCGACCTGTGTCTCTTCTGTTCTCATAGCTTCTAGCCCAGTTTTTAAAAAAAATATAACTTTGTTTAATTGATGCTTACTGAATTGAATTTCAATTTAATATTTGAAAACAGAAATTTCTTGTGATTTTTTTCCCCCAGACCTTCTTTTATGCTAAATTTTATCCCAAATTGAATAACCTAAGAACAAGGTAGACTATGAAAACCTTTAGAAATCTTCAGACTCAAGAACAAGCATTTGAGGCCTTCACTGCCTGTATCCGTACAGTGGTTTCATATAACCAGGCTGATTGAAGACTTGGGGGAGGGAGGCAGGTAGTTGGTATATGGCTGGTAGAAACAATGTAGGTCAGCCACAGGAACCAGGCTGGTTCTGTTAAAGGGATATAGCCATTGTTGGACCTCTGGGTGTTATTGACCTCTGGGAGGTCTTTTTAGTTTTTCTTATTTATGTCATAAATATTTATTGGGTTCCTACTATGTGTGAGGTCTTGTTCTGGCTGCTTAACATCTGTCAGTGAACAACAGACAAAAAAGTTACAACCTCATGGGTCACGGAAACAGAAATAAGCATAATAAATGATTATTTAACATTTAAAAGGTGATAAATTAGGTGAAAAAAAAATAGAGCAGAGTAGGGGGATTAGGAATGTGAAGGAGGGATAGTTAGGGAAGGTAGGGAGTTTACAGCTTTAAATAAGATGGTCAGAGTAAGCATCTGAGAAATGTGGTGCTGATGTGTCACAGGTTGTTGGGCATTTACCTGACTGAGGTTGCTGAATGCTCTTCCTGCTCAACAGAAAAAAAGAGGCAGTGTCTGCAATTGTTTCAGAGTCCAGTTGACATTGAGGGGGGAAATAGCTACTTGTTATGTTCTTCTGTCCTTGGTGCTCCTCTGGCTGCCATTTCTGGAAGTTTATCATGGTGAAAATTGCAGTCTTGTCTGGAAGACAACAGGGCTGAAACTGGAAGCCTTAAGCTAGTTCCCTGAGGGGTGCGATTTACTCTTCTGTTGCGTGGTCCTCCGAGTACATAGAGTAATGGGTGAGTTTAGCCTCTGGGTTTTCTCCTTGCTCGATGGGGAAAGCCCAGTATTGTGACTTTAATTAGGCCTCAGCATCTGTGTCTGGGTAGCTCTTTAAAAATAGGATTTCAAGGCCTGGTCAGTAGTAGCTCAGTGGTTGTCTTATGTCTAAGATGTCTTAAGACATCATAAAGATGTCTTATGTCTAAGATGCTCTCTTGTCTGACCTGTGTATTGTAAATTTTCTTATAATTTCTTGCTTTCCCTTTACTCGCCCTTCAATTTCTTCATTATTTTTCCTGTTACCTCTTTCCTGTTTTTCTTACATGAAGCTAATAGGAAACAGAAATCCCTTAGGCCAGACTGCTGTTTTGGTAACTGACTGCAAAACTAAAATTTCTACCTTATATACAAGAGACAGAATATCTTATTTATGTCCTTGAGTTATGTAGAATGCAACTCGTAGACATCAAGCTCTCAGCTTGGTAACATTGAATGCTCTTTGATGTCGCTGAGATGCAGGGCAGAGTATCTACCTATGCATGCTATTTTTATTTATCTCATCAGTGCCAGTGCACAAGGAGACCTATTTGCAATTCTGTAAAAATGTACTCTTTTGCTACCTAATTTTAGAATAGGGTCCCCAAACTCTGGTCCATGCTAAAAAAATGTTACTTTTAGGCAGAAATGGTTCTAATGTTAAATGAGCTTTGAGACATGTCACAGGGCTTTTCTCTAGAATTACTGTATATCAAACGTGAAGTTCTGCATTTTCACTACATATGCTTAAGTGGTACAATAACATATCACTGATATCATGAACTTTAAAGGCAGCAGCTGTTAGTTAATTCAAGTGTATGTTGTTTTCTTTAGTGGTGAAAATAACTCAGCTTAACTAACCACGTTGTATTGCTTTATTATTAAAAATGCCTTAACATAGCTTGGTTTGCTAGTGAAAACTATTTTCTTAGTAGTAATGTTTCTGTGGTTTGTATTAGTTGGCTCTTCCAATCCTAGCAGAGGTGGAAATCCTGGCAGTGTGGATTCCAGATGTGTTCCATAACACTATCTGACAGAAAAGGACATGCAGGACAGTGTTTGGCAAGATTCTTTTTCTTATGGAGACTTTCTATAAGAAAGAAATTCATTTTCAACAAGGTTACACTGGAGTATGTGACATAATGATGAAGTAAAATTTTCTTCCAACAACAAATACGTTTCTTGCAAAACATATATGTTTTACCTAAATATGTGATCTGGTGCATTATATTTTTTAAAAAGTGTTACTTATATAAAGATAAGAGGAATTTCTGTTATCCTTATATAATATTTTTTCTGTCTCATTTTTTTGATAAATAATGTCTTGGTATAATGATTTAATTCATATCTCAGATACTTTATGGACGAAGACTAATCGTGGCAGCAAGGGATTACATTTTTTTTTTTTACTCAGAGGTTCATTTTGTTGATGTAAAGGGATTATATTTTTATAAGAATTGAAATCTGCTTAAATAAAAAATGCCACATTTCTAATCAAAATAATGTGTCTGAGTTGAAAATGTTAACGGTGGTTGGAGAAGTTGTAAAAATAGGCTAGATAATAATAATGTGTAGTTCATTTATTTAAATACAAATTGGTTAAATGCTTCATTGCAAGCAAATGTTAAAATATGGTTTTAAATAAGACAAACTACTTACAGTTGGCTGTTTTAGAACCTACAAACAAAGAAATAACTTAGATTTTACATCTAAGGAGAAAACAAGAATTAATAAAGGTTTCTCTACATTAATACTATTTTTTTTACATTCTTATATATTTTTATTTATTAAGGTATTATATGTGTACATAGCTTACCATTGCCCCCCAACCACCTCCCATACATGCCCTCCCTCCCCAGAGTTTTGTGTCCATTGGTTGTACTTATATGCATGCAGACCAGTCCTTTGGTTGATCTCTTATCTCCCCCAAATCTCCCTACCTTCTCCACTGTAATTTGACAGTCTGCTTGTTGCTTTACTGTCACTATATCTGTCTTTTTGTTCATCAGTTTATAATGTTCTTTATTATCCATAAATGAGTGAGGTCATGTGGTGTTTCTCTTTCATTGACTGGCTTATTTCACTCAGCATGATGTTCTCCAATTCCATCCAGGTTGCTGCAAATGATGAGAATTCCTTCTGTTTTTATGGCAGCATAGTATTCCATTGTGTAGATGTACCATAGTTTTCTGATCCAATCATCTGCTGATGGGCACCTAGGCTGTTTCCAAATCCTAGCTATTGTAAATTGTGCTGCTATGAACATAGGAGTGCATATATCCTTTCTGATTGGTCTTTCTAGTTTCTTGGCGTATATTCCTAGTAGTGGGATTACTGGGTCAAATGGAAGTTCCATTTTCAGTTTTTTGAGGAAGCTCCATACTGTTCTCCACAGTGGTTGCACCACCCTGCAATCCCACCAGCAGTGCACGAGGGCTCCTTTTTCTCCGCAACCTCGCCAACACTTGTCGTTTGTTGATTTGTTGATGTTGGCCATTCTGACCGGTGTGAGATGGTACCGCATTGTTGTTTTGATACATTAATACTATTTAATCACATTTTGATTAAGCTCAGTTTCTTCAGGAAGAGAGGAAGACCAAAATTTATATGGAGATTCTGTTTTAAGAAATAAAGCTGTGATTAAGTATGTACATTAGAAAAAGTGGAAAGAAAGATTTAAAGTAATCAATTGGAAATGTAAAGACTTAAAAACTATCATATTAGAAATCCATGTTAAAGAAAAGTAAGGGTTTAAAAGGACCATTCAAAACAGATGGCAATTTGGCATAGTCTTGAAGCTGTGGAGAGAAAGCCATCTTTTAAAAAAATCAGAAACGCTGAAACCGGTTTGGCTCAGTGGATAGAGCATTGGCCTGCAGACTGAAAGGTCCCAGGTTTGATTCCGGTCAAGGGCATGTACCTTGGTTGCGGGCACATCCCTAGTAGGGGTGTGCAAGAGGCAGCTGATCGATGATTCTTTCTCATTGATGTTTCTAACTCTCTATCCCTCTCTCTTCCTCTCTGTAAAAAATCAATAAAATATATTTAAAAAAATAAAATAAAAATAAAAATTAGAAACATTTTTAGTCACGACCATAAGCAGCCCACAAAGTGATGATGGTTGAGTGCCATCTAGAATTTAGGCAAAAGAAAAAAAGATGAAATAGCTCAGCCTCTTTGCAAAACTAATAGTAGGCATTTTCTGCTTTTTATTTAAAAGGAGATGTTAAAAATGGAAAGGCAGCTAGAAAATTGGTGAGACTACTTATCATAGTGTGAAAGATCTATTCAGGGATGATAATGTTACAGAAGTTCTACTTCCCAAGCAGATTAAAAAGACTTCCAGGTCAAATGATGATAGATGCTTAATGTTTGTTTTTTTCCTGATTAGAACATGGATTAATCTTTCTTAAAGATATAAAGAACTCTTAGGAATTATCCCAGAAATGTTAATATTTATTTAGTATTTCCAATACTTTTTTTCCCCCTAGCTGTCTAGGTTTTTTAAATCAAACCAATAAACTTGATGAAATCACAATTATCTATTCAAGAATTTAGAAAGAATTCAAGAATAAACTGTGGAACCCTTAATGAAAATATATCACTTCAAGTTGTATGTAGTGTGATCACTACACTCAGACTGGCGTGGATTTCAATGTTCTTCTCTTAAGGGTTTGGAGGTAGAGGGACTAAAAACTATATTGGAAAATTGGTAAAATGTAAATTGATTGAGATGACTTGGTACCATTCATATAACTTATTGGGGCAGTGGTTAGTTAACATAAGGAGAAGTCATATAATAAACCACTAACAATTGTGTGTGGGTTGAGTTATTACCTGTAGACATTGTTTGGTTTGAAAACACTTTAAAAAGTCAGGCCAAAAAACTAGTCATGGAATGGACAAAAATGTTTTGTGCCTTAGCAAACTTAATTTCTGACAATGAACACTTCTATAGTTCTATAGTCCTCTGCAGTTCTAAAACTCAAAAGCTCTGAAAACAAAGGTTTTTTTTGTGTGTTTTTTTTTTTTTTGTAAGGTAGGCACAACCTTGCTTCAACCACTAAGAGGCAACTTAGACTTTTTGGTTCTATTCCAAGTACATATTCATTTTGCTATAGGGATATTAATGAGTTTGATGTTAGAATGCGTCTCCAGTTCCTACTGAGAGGATTATACAGTACATGGAATATTAATTATCTCAACTTTTTATAGGCTTAAATAAGTGCAGTGACTTGCCTGAGATTGTTAAACAGCTATGGAAATAAGGGAGAGTAAAGAATAGAATTGAGCTTTTCTGCCTCTTCCCATGTTTTGTTTTCATTGTACTGTGCTGGTTCCCCATAACATTACCTTCAAAAACCATATGGATAAGTTTTAGGTGCAAGAATTTAAGCAGTGACACTCATCTTATTTTATACTTCAATAAATATTTTTCATAAATGAGATATTTAGGTTTTCCCAGGATAGTTTTCAGTAGTTAGGTTCCCAAATTGTTTAGATCTTGGCTATTGTGGGCCGATGAAAGGAATATCTTGTATGTGGGAGATAAAAAATAGATTAGCTTCATTGTGGACAAGTATTACATTTAAAAAGAGGCAGAAAGTCCAAACCACTTTCTTTTTCTTTTTCTAAATATATTTTATTGATTTCAGAGAGAAAGGAAGAGTGAGAGAGACTGAGACATCAGTGATGAGAGAGAATCATTGATTGGCTGCCTCCTGCACGCCCCCCACTGGGGATCAAGCCCACAGCCTGGGCATGTGCCCCTGACCAGAATCAAACCTGGGACCCTTCAGTCGACAGGCCAATGCTCCATCCACCGAGCCAAACCAGCTAGGGCCCAAACCACTTTCTTAGCATGATTAACGTCTACCTAACAATTGTAGTTCTCAAGGGAAACTAGGAATCTTGGTAAGCTATTCCTAGAAAAATTAGCTCAGTGCACTGCCAGGTAAATGATTAGCATTATTAGGAAGAGAATCTGAACTAAATAAAGATAAAAATAAACTCCCCTGTATGTAAAACCAAAGTTTGACTATGTTTGTGATAATTGTTTTCTGTTGATCCCAAAAAAATACTTATCAGAGCTGGTGACCAAAGGAGGCGAAGGCTTTTAAAAATATATATATATATATTTATTGATATTTTACAGAGAGGAAGGGAGAGAGATAGAGAGCTAAAAACATCGACTAGCTGCCTCTTGCACACCCCCTACCGGGGATGTGCCCGAAACCAATGTATATGCCCTTGACCGGAATCGAACCTGGGACCCTTCAGTCTGCAGACCTATGCTCTACCACTGAGCCAAACCGGTTTCTGCAGGCGGCGAAGGCTTTAATGATGTGTAAAAAAAAAGAGCACACACTTTGGTTTTATTTACTTTTAATTTTTTTATTGATTTCAAAGAGGAAGGGAGAGATAAAAACATCAGTGATGAGAGAATCACTGATCAGCTGCCTCCTGCACATCTCACACTGGAGATCAAGCTGCAACCAGAGCACGTGCCCTGACCAGAATCTAACTGTGACCTCCTGATTCACAGGTCAACACTCAACCTCTGAGCCATGCTGGTTGGGTGAACTTCAGTTTTTAAAGACAGGAAATATTAAATTCTGTGAAGTGAAGAGAAGAATATAAAGTATTGGTTTCCAGTTCTTAAGATTCTGTATTGGATAGAGAGCACCCTTTCAAGTTAGAAATAAATTGAGCTGAATTATTGGGTTCTTATCAATAGTAAATAAATAAAATGTGTTAACCCTAGAGGTAATAGAAATTAAAAATAAGGTCAAGAAGGGTTTTTGATTAAACTTTTGATTTTGAGATAATTATAGTGTCTCATACTGTTTTAAGAATAATACAGAGGGATCTCTTGTATACATTTTACTCAGTTCCCCCCAGCAGTAACATCTTGTAAATCTATAGTACAATGTCATAACCAGATAATTGTTACAATACACCTATCTCATTCAGATTTCCCCAGTTTTACTTGTACCCATTTATGAGTGTGTACATTTAGCTTTATGCAATTCTATTACCACCACAAGTCAAGATACTGAACAGTTCTATCACCACAAAGGTCTCATGCTGCCCCTCTATAGCCATACCTGCCACACTTCTGCTTCCCTTCCTCCCATCTTCTATAACAGTGTTTCCCAAAGTGTACGTGTACCCCCAGAGGTACGGGAAGAGTTTGGGGGGGATATGCACTGCACCGTGCTTAGCTGCGCCTAATTCTACGTTCTCATGAGTCAAGTCAAGACAGTCTTGTGAGGCGTGAGATGGTCTGGTGTGCAAATAAATGTTATTTATAATATAACTTATTTATATTTTATTATGAATAATTTTATTTTTGTTTATTATTATCTTGTGTATGTACCAAAAAAATAAAGAATAAATATATTTTGATTGTTATTAAAATACATCCTTTTTTTTGATGAGAGGTACTCAGCATTACAAAAGTTATAGAAGGGGTACACATATGTCAAAAGTTTGGGAAACACTCTTCTATAAGGTCTTAAAATTATTAAATTGATATATTTTATAAAAGCCTATTAAGGGAAACAAGGGTTTTCCTTATTTTGAGGTGTATAGACATTTCCCAACTTAACAAGGATTCAACCTATGATTTTTCAATGTTACGATGGTGCAAAAATGATAACATTCAATAGAAACTGTACTTTGAATTTTGATCCTTTCCCCGGTTAGCAGTATGCCGTACAATACTCTCTCATGATGCTGGGCAGTGGCAATGAGATGATTCTGCCCAAATGTAAGTGGTCTGAGCACATTTAAGGAAAGCTAGGCTAAAATGGTTATGTTTGGTAGGTTAAGTGTATTAAATGCATTTTTGACTTCGATATTTGCACCTTACAATGGATCTATCAGCATGTAACCCCATCATAAGTCCAGGAGTATCTATACATCCTTAACTTCTTTTAAAATTACTTTAAAATGTTTTATTTATCAAATTAATACATATAACTTTTTAGTTTTTCTTTTCCCATGAACCTGACATTAAAAGTCAAATAGTACTGTTTTCAGTGAAATCAGCAATCTACTATTTACTCCTTCCCACAAGTCTCACTTCCCATAGGCAACTGCTTTAAACTTTTTAGATTTTTTAATATTTACTCCCATATTTCTAAATAATAAATAATATGCTCTTCTATTACCCTCCCTTTCTTATCAAATCATCCTAATGTAGTTATCTTGTAATTTTTAGTTAGATCAATCTGTATTCATTATTTATTACATTAAGGATTATTTATTATTGAGCCACTAAGTTTACTGCTGTTATTTATTCTTGTACAACTTTTGTTTCTTTCCAGGATTTAATATAATTAATCAGCTCCTTTTTGTTGTTGTAATTGTCCTTCTTACTAATTAATTCAGTCTCTCCAACAGATCTGTAAATCTTGCAATTTAGTCAAACATAGCATAATACTTAGGTAGTTTCTTTCCTCTATTTTTTTTTTTTCTTTTTTCCCTTACCATCCCACTAAATATTGTAACTGAGAAAGATTGATGGCATGATTCCCTTTTACCATTTATCACATAAAATACCACTTTAGGACCAGGACCATGATCCAGTAGTAATACAGTTCTCTTGTTTATAGTTACTTAATATTTTATTTTATTTTTGGAATTATAATGTGACTAAAAATTTTATAAAGAACACTATTTGTAAGTGTACATTTAATTTTTCCATATTTATAACCACATTGCAGGTAAAGATATAAACATTTTCTGCACTCCCATACATGACCACTTTTCTGACTTCTGCCACCTTTCAATCATAGGTGTTTAAATGTAATGACTGGATGGTTTAAGTCTGATAGTCTGACTTAAAGACTTAGTATGTGCATGAGGGCTCTCAGGAGTTGGTTATGTCCAAAATACCTGATTTGTGGACTAACCGTATTTTGGGAAGCAACTGGGCATGGATGAAACTGTTTCAAAGCTAAGAGAATAGGCAGGGGCAGTTAGGCATATTAAGAAATGTTTGAAGCCAAAACCGGTTTGGCTCAATGGATAGAGCGTCGGCCTGCGGACTGAAAGGTCCCAGGTTCAATTCTGGTCAAGGGCATGTACCTTGGTTGCGGGCACATCCCAAGAGGCAGCTGATCGATAATTCTCTCTCATCGATGTTTCTAACTCTCTATCTCTCTCTCTTCCTCTCTGTAAAAAATCAATAAAATGTATAAAATTAAAAAAAGAAATGTTTGAACTGTTTTGTTTTTTAACCTTCCCTCTAAATTCTTGTTGAATCTTCATCCTTTATCTTGGAAAGAGAAATCCACACCCTGTTCTAGTAAGTTTGAGGATTGTCCGGTAATTGAGACAGTTTATAACTAACTGGTGGCAAGTCAAGCTGAAGTAAGAATGGAGAGAAGTGGCAGCCTCGCGCAGTTATGGTTCTACGCATTGAGGAAAACTGTTAATTCACTTATTTATGGACCAAATATTTGAGGGAACAGTGAACCAAGCACTGTTCTTAAGTTATAGTCTGAGCAGTGTGCAGTCTAGTGGTAGAAGCAAATACTAATCAAGTCATCATACTTTGAGAGGGAGGGTGTGCACACACAATAAGATGGGAGTGGGGTGCAGAGGACAGGGTGTGGCCATGTGGTAAAGCTGGAGAAGTAGACATGGCTTAGATATCCTTAAAGATACGCAAGAGGATCCCACCATTTTTTGTGTGGCTAGTCTGACATCCTATTGTAGATGTTATCTTTTTTAAAAAAGATGTTATCTTTTTTTATTAATTAAAGGGTGGGAGAGAGAGGAAAAAAAAATCGATGCAAAAGAAAAACATTAGTTGCCTCCTGCACGCACCCTGACCGGGGACTGAACCCTCAACCTGGGCATGTGTCCTGACCTGGAATCAAACCTGTGACCTTTTGGTGTATGAGATGACGCTCATCCAACTGAGCCACACCGGCCAGGGCTAGAATAGCAGTTCTTGTGTAAGATATTTAAGTAAGGAGGTCTGGTCTAGAATATAAAAAGTGAAGGTGATTTCTGTATTTCTTTAAAAATGTATAGGCTTTTCTTTTTCCCTTATGCCTATGAACTTTATTCATATTACTCCCTGTTTTAAGATGAGGAAATTGAAATACAGAAAAGCTTTAACACAACAATTCTGTATGGAGGGCCAATTTCTGAGATCTGATTCCTAGCTATTTCCACTATTCACTTTTTTTCTGAGAAGTTGACATCATCGATTTCTCTTTAACACAGAAAGTTTATATCTGTGAATAAAAACTAAATTGTAAATGGAGACATAGTCCTCATTATTAGGGGAGGGGAAATGGTGGTTTTTTTGTTGTTTACTCTAGATGATCATGGCCTTCTGCTTCTTGGCCTTATACATAGGCCTTGGGAGAGGTTTTCCCTGTGGACTGTTTCCACCAAATGAATCTCTACCGAGTTGGAATTGAACTATTTACATATTCATTATGCTGTTTAGCCTATTGTAAGCTGTATGCTGGCACAGAGCAGTACCAATAAACAACAAAGCTCTAAACCTGAGCCCTTTTGAATAGCTCTGTCCTGGTGGAAGTGTCAGTTGCTTATGTGAAATGAAACAGGTCAAGCCTTATAATATTTGAGAATAGCAGCCTGTGAGGGACATAAAACTATTCATGAGATGCTACATATAAACACTCAGAGACTGAGAGATGCTACACTTTTATGTCCTTAGGTGACACATGGTCAGATGAGCCCTGTTGAATTGGATCTCTCTTCTCAAATTGGCACTGTTACTCTGTTCTTTATCTGATCCCTATTAGAGATATAAGTTGAGAGCTATGGTACTTGAGATGACACAATTCCTTTGTTACAGTAATTAATGTAATAAATTAAGGGAGAGACCCAAAGGAAAGTTGATTGTTTCTTGTTAGACCCCTAGGTGGAAATTGAGTTGATTAGTGTGCGCTTATGAACTGTGCAGGTGGAGAGGGAGATGCCTGTTCTAGCTGAGTCAGCTCAGCATTACTGAGGATGGTTTGTTGTACTAGCCTCATCTGAGGTTGGCTAAGTACAAAGTGATTGCTAGGTAGCATCTGGAATTCAGGGAAGATGGCATGATATGATTTTTTCTATCAACTTTGCTATATCCCATTGGTTTATTGACAGTTTCCTGGGGACATCAAACCCTATGAAACTCACACAATTTAGATTTGACTGTTCTGTTGTGGAGTTAACATTATAGGGATTTTTGAAGCAAAATGGAGCCTTTTTGATAGTCAAAATAGTATAGAGTTTATGAGCCACCCTGAATTCATCAAAGAAGAAAGGATTGCCGTTTTCTTTCATAGAACTCAAATGGATATCTGTATTACATGTAATTTAATTTGTAAAAAAAAAACTTTAAACATTTTCCATTTATTTTATATTTTTATTTTATTGATTTTTAGATAGAGAAGAATGGGAGGGAGAGAGAGGGGGGAACATTAATTTGTTTTTCCACTTATTTATGCATTTTTTTGGTTGCTTCTTCTACATGTTCTAACTGGGAATTGAATCTGCAACACTGGCATAGTGGGATGATATGATCTAAGCAACTGAGCTTACTGGGCCAGGGCTAAATACCTTAGATACTTTATACAAGGTGTAACTGAAACAGACCTCTAAATTTAGGCACCATAATATTATGAAAATATTTGGATCATTTTATATTTTTGAGTTGTCTTATATTTTTCAGATTTGTATCCTTATAATATGCTTAGAATCATGATGGATTCTCCTTCCATTTTATAATGAAAAAATTAATATTTAATGAAGCAAGTTGGCTATCAATCTGGTTAGGGTCAATGGAAATTTGAGTCCAAAAATCACATCTCTTGATTCAAAGTTCTGTGTTCTTTTTCCTATACCATCCTACATTTCTAGAATTGAGTATAGTATTTTTTTTTTCTTTGTCCATATAGTTTTTGGAGGGCAATACCTAGACAGATCACCCTCCCATCCAAATGTGTGTGACCTTTGTGGCCCCAAATAAATTATATACAACTGTCACTTGCTCAGGTCAGAGCATATAAGATTGATTCAAAATCCATAAGGAGAGGGGATGACAGATAAATTTATAGTGGATCAACATTGGACACTTTGCTATTTAGAACATAATAGCTGTGGGTAGTTTGCAGTTAAAGAGAACCTCTCTCTTTGAAGCCCTCTAGAATGGATACAGAGCTCTGAGTGGAAAGAGAAGTACTGTTCTTAGTATGTTTCACTTAAGGTCATTTGCTGCTCATGTCCTCTTGCCAGGGGCTGAGACCTCACATGAGGACTCTTTCCCCCCCTCTTTCTTAGCCTTCTTGAAGAGAGGCCTTGTTCATTCTTGAGTGGTGTGATCTATGGCATGTGCCCTAAAAAGGCAATAATGACCTGAAATGTGTGATTACAAACCAGTCTATGGTCAGAGTCTGAGAGATGGAGTTAAGTTCCAGAGAAGAAACTGGAATTTGAACTGTTGTTACAGGTGCACAGTATGGAGAATGATTACCATGGCCTAGCTTGGTGACAACAAAGAGATCAGGTGCAGGAACAAGGCCCAAATGGTACTGACAAGGAATTCCAGAGTCTGATGAATTGTGGTCTTAAATAGGGAAGTGCAGTACAGATAGACAGGAGGAGAGAAGACAGGAAAATATTTACAGAAGCTCTTCCAAGTTAAAAGTGCCTTGTGTTCTCTGTAAGGTATCGGTTCTCCTGATTCTGCACTTTCTCTGCCATGGAAGCAAGAGGTCAGTGCTTTTTCATTTCCAGCAAGCATGTTAGTTGCCCTACCTCCTGGGGTTAAACATCTCTGCAACGACCTGTCAGAGAGTTGATTATTAGCTGTGTAAAGCCAGGGATGCTGTAGGGAGCAGATGGGAAGTGGTTTGGCTGCTGCAGCCAGGCTGATTAAAGAATCCTTGGCATTTTTACAATGTCTTTGGAAATGTACCGCCAAATTACTATGAAGCCTGCTGGGTTGGGAAAGCTGGATTTCTGAAAAGTAACCTGATTGAAAAGTAGTGCTTATGAAAACTCTTTAAAAATATATATATATTTTATTGATTTTTTTACAGAGAGAAAGAGAGAGGGATAGAGAGTAAGAAACATCGGTGAGAGAGAATCATCAATCAGCTGCCTCTTGCACACCCCCTACTGGGGATGTGCCCGCATCCAAGGTACATGCTTGACTGGAATCAAACCTGGGACCTTTCAGTCCAAAGGCTGACTGCTCTATCCACTGAGCCAAACCGGTTTTGGCATGAAAACTCTTAACACCCTCAAAAATAAGACAGTGGTTCTCTAAAGAGCATCAGTACTACTAAAGATCAGTCCTCATAATTTTTGTTTGTTTGCATCCTGGTCATTCAGAAATTCTTTAAAAAAATGTTTTTCTTGATTTTACAGAGAAGGGAGAGGGAAAGAGAGATAGAAACATCAATGATGAGAGAAAATCATTGATCAGTTGCCTCCTGCACACCCTCTACTGAGGATCGAGCCTACCACCTGGGCTGTGCCCTGACCTGGAATCGAACCGTGACCTCCTGGTTCATGGGCCAATGACGCTCAATCACTGAGCCATGTTAGTTGGGCCATTCAGAAATTCTGAGTAGTTTTCTAATAGGGAAAATACTTTTTCGTAGTTAAATTAATAGAATTATAGGTTTGAAAAAAGCCCTCCCTAGTCATATCTAGACTACCCTTACCACACACAGAAGAATTCTTTATGCAGTTTGATTGACAAGTGGTTATGTTTTGTTTTGTTTTTTCTTTTCCTAAATACTTTCAGTGATAAAGATAGGGCTTCATTAAGCATTGTGGGCCATTGTTGGAAATCTCGTGTTGTTAAATTTTTTCCTGAGTTAAAAATCTCTGTAATTTCTGCTCACTGATCCTGCTTTTTCCCTCCCAAAATCATTCAATAAATTTTTCTCTCCACATCACAATCATTATTTATTTATTTATTTATTTATTTATTTACTTATAATATATTTTTATTGATTTCAAAAAAGGCGGGAGAGCAAGAGAGGGATAGAAACTTCAATGATGAGAGAGAATCATTGGCTGCCTCCTGCCCGCCCCACATTGGGGATCAAGCCCGAAATCCAGGCATTTACCCTGACTGGGAATTGAACTGTGACCTCCTGGTTCATAGTTCTGTTCAACTATTGAGCCACAAAGCCAGGCATAATATCAATTTTTTAAAATAAATGAACAAATATGTACTGCACTGCTATTTCATAGAGGCCAAGTTTTATGTAGTGTTGAGAACTCCAAACATTTTATTAAAAATTTATTCAGAATTCTAGAATTATTTTCAGGGTTATTTCTTTCTCCAAGATTTATGTTCCATTTACCTTGTAGGTGCAATTTTTTCATAGTTTCTACATCATGTTCCCCTACCACATGCAAACACACACACACACTTTTTGCTCATCCTTTTATAAAGTAACGTCTATGTAAACTTGAGCCATCAGAGGTTGTTTGCTCTTGTGAAAACTTGGCACTAAACTTTACTTTGGTAAAGCTTCTTTTTCTTCTCCGATCTACAGCTAAACATCCCAGTTTCTAGCAGGTGTTCACTTGGTACAGCTCTGCTCTCCTAGGATATCGTTTGTAACTAATGCACCCAGCTCTTTTTTCTTTTTTTACTGAGGAATAAAAATACTTTATTTTTTAGAGAGGAAGGGAGAGGGAGAGAGAAAGAAAAACATCGATGTGAGAGAGGAGCATTGATTGGCTGCCTCCTGCAGACCCCCTACCTGGGATCAAGCCCTCAATCTCAGGGCATGTGCCCTGACCTGCAACAGAACCAGCAACGTTTTGGTGCACAGGGCAATGTCCAACCAACTAAGCCATACCCGCAAGAGTTGTACCCTGGCTCTTTTGACACTATCTTGAGAATAGGTGAACTACAAATTGTTAGGTCTCTGTTCTATCTGAAGCATTTACCGTATTTGCCGGCATATAAGACGACTTTTTTGGCCCTGAAAAATATGCCTCCAAGTGGGGGGTAGTCTTATACGGCGAGTATATAACAAACTCTGTATTTTTAGTGGAAATGTTAGGGGGTCATCTTATATGCCCAGTCATCTTATACGCCGGCAAATACGTATTTTTCAGGGCCAAAAAATCATCTTATACGCCGGCAAATACGGTACCTGTTAGAGATCCACTTTGTAGGATTCACGTGGTACCATTAGTTTGCTTTTTCTGCTCTGTTATTTTATGAGAGTTATTTTCTAAATGTATATAGAAAGATGGTGGATAGCGAAGTGAGCAAGAACAGACTCTTTGGCTTTGTCATAAAGTAATATCAGGATGGTATATGTAGGTTGCTAGGTTTTTCTAGATGGTAAACTCCTCAGGTCTTGAGTACGGAATGGAGAGGTATAAATTGCCTTTTTACCCCCGCCCCACCACCTGTTTAGCCAATCTATTTCATGTGGTGGGGGCAATACAGTGCTATCAATCTTATACAAGAATGCGGAGAGTTATCCCACAGTCTGGTATTAGGTTTTTCAGTAATTGTTTGTAGTAGTTCAGTTATTGGTAGGGTAAAAAATTTTCTTTCTTTCTTTTTTTTGTGTGTGTGTATTTGTGTGTTTTCATAGGTATTTTAGTGGAAAGTTGGAAAGGCCCATTGAGTTCTGTTATTTGAAGCCTGGAGTTTAATAAGGCTGATATAACTGAACTTAAATTGATTGTTGAGGCCTCTCTGAGGATATCTCTTCCAGTTGCAATTTTTGTCCCCTGTCCTGATGTATTTTCCCCCAGTTCTGCTTGCTTTTCTCTTTTATTCATAATTAGATAGCCCACCGCCAATAGTAAAATGACAAAGAATATTTATTTATTTTTAGTAGGGACAGGCCTACTTAGTAGAGGGCTTTAAACCTTTTCTAGTCTATCTTCTGAGTCTCAGATAATTCAAGAAGTAACAAGGAGAAAAAGGGGGTGGGAGTAATAAAGTTGTGCTAGAACTTGAATCTGTAGTATGCTGGGGCTTGTATTGATTGAGGGAAGATTGCCAGCTGGCAATGGTGGAAATAAGTCTGCTGGGAATGGGAAACTAACTCTAGAGGATTCCTAGTTAAGACTGACCACGGAGTCTCCAGGCAATTGGAAATATTGTGCTCATCCCTGGGGAGATGAAATGGGAATTTACTTTTCTCTGGTCCAATGTGACTTGGTTAGGAGTACAATTGAACTTGTTTGTCTTGTCCATTATGATGTGATAGCCCCCTAGGAAAGGGTCTGTTATGTGTGGGAGTTTATTTCAGCCTGTCTTCTTGCCTGTGTATTGTTTCCTTTAACAGTTCTTTACATTTTCTTTTTCCAGCAATGATGTTGTCCACTGGGCATGTACTGACCAATGTGGCAGGTCTGAGAACATAGCTGAAGCTGAAAATAGGAAAGCTGGGGCAAGGAAGAGCCTTGAATCTTGAGGTGGGACGTTGACTCTAAGATGTCCTTGAGCAGTGGAGCCTCCGGAGGGAAAGGAGTGGATGCAAACCCGGTTGAGACATACGACAGTGGGGATGAATGGGACATTGGAGTAGGGAATCTCATCATTGACCTGGACGCCGATCTGGAAAAGGACCAGCAGAAACTGGAAATGTCAGGCTCAAAGGAGGTGGGGATACCGGCTCCCAATGCTGTGGCCACACTACCAGACAACATCAAGTTTGTGACCCCAGTGCCAGGTCCTCAAGGGAAGGAAGGCAAATCAAAATCCAAAAGGAATAAGAGTGGCAAAGACACTAGCAAACCCACTCCAGGGACTTCCTTGTTCACTCCAAGTGAGGGGGCAACTAGCAAGAAAGAGGTGCAGGGACGCTCAGGAGATGGTGCCAATGCAGGAAGCCTGGTTGCTGCTATTGCTTCCAAGGGCTCAGAGAAGGCGGCTAAGGCATCCCGCAGTATAGCCGGCTCCAAAAAGGAGAAAGAGAACAGCTCATCTAAGAGCAAGAAGGAGAGAAGCGAAGGAGTGGGGACTTGTTCAGAAAAGGATCCTGGGGTCCTCCAGCCAGTGCCCTTGGGAGCACGGGGTGGTCAATATGATGGAGGTGCAGGGGTGGACACAGGAGCTGTGGAGCCACTTGGGAGTATAGCTATTGAGCCTGGGGCAGCGCTCAATCCTTTGGGAGCTAAACCGGAGCCAGAGGAAGGGGAGAATGAGTGTCGCCTGCTAAAGAAAGTCAAGTCTGAAAAGGTAAGAGGTGGCCAGATCTGGCTGCCCACTGCCAGTCAGAGCTGCCCTGGAATAACCACCAAATGCTATGTGCACTCTGTGGGAGGCTTATTAGTGGGTAATGACCAATTACAAGGTCAGAGCAGCTGGTAATGATAATGTGGCTTTATTTCAAATCAGAATTCCCTACAGATTCATTAACAGCAGGCCTGGACATTTTGGAGAAGAATATTTGTTGTTGGGGCAGCTACTTGTAGGATGAATTTTCTATAAGTCAAGTTGAGAACCTCCCACCTTGTTTTTGTCTCACCTCAGATACTTGTTGTTGAAGGCTGACATCAACCTTTATGTGATCCCCAACTTGAATGGTGTTTCATCCTCAAAATCATTGATAAACTTAATAAATTGATAAACTTAATAGGCTTACGGTTGAGTGCTATTCTGAGTGGGATAAATGGTGCTGCTGGGTCTCTGGAGAAGAAAAGGGTTAAATAAAAGTAAGTTCCATGGCATGATATCTACCAGGTATTGTATTGGTGGCTACCAAAGAGCAGAGGAGCACAATGTGGGAGAGGTAAACAAGGGGAAGAAGGTTCTGACTATACTATGAGGTACTTAATCAGGCCTTATGAGTTAGTGTTGTGACTATGAAAGTTTAGTCTTGAAAGAGATTCTTTGGCCACCAAAGGTATAGTTCTTGGCCAGGTATCTCTCAACTATTGGGAATCAAAGTCTCTTGGAGCTGCCAAACAGTGTAATGATGATACCATGCCTTCTGTTTGGCTTGGAAGGGCAGGTGCCTGCAGCCCAGAAGGGGCTCTCCTCCTCTGGGAAGATGATCTTAGTTCATGTCTCAGGATATCAAGCTTGCAGGGCTGGATCAGAGTAGGTGTGAGTCCAGGGTCAGCTCAGGCTGACTTAAACTTCAGTAGCTTACAGTTACCTACAGAGCTGCTGAGCTGCTCATTCATTGGCTCTTGGTTTTCTGCTTTGTGTTCTGCTCACCCTATGCTTTCAGCTGACCGCTGCAGATACCGTATAAATTGATTTCTCTGTAATTACATCAGCTGCAACAGGGAATACCTATTTCCATATGTAAGTGTTAATAAATAGAGGGTGGGTGTGTATGATTTGGTAGTGCCCTCTCAGTGCCTGGATTCCAGTGGTAGCTTGTGCTTTTTTTGTTGTAGATATTTTGGTCTTTGCCTCTGGCACATCTGTAGCTCTTAGCAACATCGGGGGCTTCCCTGGTAACAGGGCTGTGAATTTTTACCCACTAATAACACAATGGTTCATTTCCTTTTAGCAGTGGCAGCTGCCAGAGAAGCTGCCTGTGTTTAGGTGGCAGATGCTATAGTCCACCTCAGCAGAGTCAAGTTCCAGCTGGTTATTGGCATGGCTCATCCTGTGCTGGCTGTGATTTGCCATTTTCTCTGGGGTGCAGATGGATAATACTGTTTTGAAGAGGCCTAGGAGTACCAGGAGTTCTTGTTTCTGTTCCAGGCCCATTAGACTGTTCCCTACGTCTGGCAGCAGTAAACTCCTGCCATATAATCATTGTTCTTCCTGTGCTTAAAAATGGACACTTCTAAGAGTAACCTTCATTTTCCTTTCTGTTTAGAACTCTGGCCTCAATGCTGCAATCTCCTAAACTCAGAATTAGTCTGTGGGTGAAAGGATTAATGATGCTTAGCTTCATGTTGGATTTAATTCTAAGTGTCTAGGATAGTCTCCAACAGAGAAGCAAATGGAACCCATTTTCTATTATAGGTGCAGAGACTAGTTGGGAGGCTGCCCTTCAGATTATAATTGGACTGAAAAATGCAATGCATTCAGCCAAGAATACACCTTGGTGCTTGGGGACTTTGTCCCTTAATAATGTAGGTGTGTTATAAGCCTTGTCTCCGAAGGCAATTGAGAGTAGGGAAGTAGAATGAGAGAGAAAAGGGAGGGAGACTTTTGGAAGAAAGATAAAATTGCTAGGAATTACTTTCAGAAGCAGAACATTTATTTTGCAGTTTGATGTTACTATAAGCATGAACCTGGTTTCTCAGTTCCTTTCCCTATTCCCTCAACTCCTTTGAACAGTCTGTTTCTGGGGTGCTTTTGCATAAAGCCTTTGACCATTGAAGCAATTACTTAAATAAATGTTTGGACGTTGCTAGGAGATGAAAATACTGTGCAGGGAGAGAGTGATTTTGTAATGGGAGGAGGAAAAGAAGACCAGGAATCTTGAAGCTTTCAAGAAACAGGGACCACAGAGTTTGGGGCATAATAGGTGTTCAGTCAGTATTTGATGATAAGTAAAATAGCTTGTGAGCTAAGTCTCTGTAAATTTCTTTTAAAAATTTCTCTCTGAGATACGGGCTTGTCTATGGCTTAACTGGTTTGGAATGTTCCTTCCATGTAGGGACAACCAACAGAAACAAAACAGATGATTTGATATAATCTAGGAATTACATAATCTGAGCTGAGAACTGTCATGAAGAAGAAAACTCATTATATTTAGAAAGTATATTGATAGGAGGTTCCCTCACCCTCACCCCTACTTGGAAATAGGAGAGAAGACAAATGGTAGTTTGTGGTATGGAATAGAATTGTCACTTGTGTACCACTAGTTAATGAGGGGGATTTGAATATTCAAATTACCTCAGGATCTTCTCTCTCATCAAGGTAGGTATCTTAGGCTATGACTGAGGGAATTTTCTATCTGCCAAGGATGTGGATTTCCCTTCATTGGATCTCATTTTTTCTCCATACCTCTCTCTGGCAGGGCTCACTGTGCTGTTTCCCAGAGTTCTAGGAGAATCCAGGGATGGCTCTTAGCAACTGCTGCTGCCCTGAATTGTTATTGAACACTCCTGCCTTTTACTTCCTGCCAGCTGAAGAGATGGGAATAGGGAAGGGGTGTTGTTGAGGAATAAACAAGATTGAGCCTTCTGGCTCCTGCCTGTTCCCTTGCCAGTGGTTTGATTGATAGGTTGTTAAGTTAGGGATGGAAGGGGGGGTAGGAAGGAGGGAGGGTGCCTGTCTGAATGTTCCAAGCTTAGTGCTTGCATTGCCACCCTGACAGGCAAGAAAAAAAGAATTTACAAACCACAGAAGGCAGTGATCTATCTGTGGTGACTCCTGCGGACAGAATCAGGCTTAAAACAGGAGTTTAAGTGAGACTTTTTTAAAAGTCATATAAAGTAACCAGTAGGTTCTAGTGGCTACAGGATCTAGAAGTTTGCAATTAGAAGCTCCTCTCACTTCTTCAACTGCTGCCTTTGATCTTATAAGGTAGAAACACTGCTTATGCTGCTCTCAGAATGCTGCATGTATTTACCACTTCCCCCATTACTTTAGGATACAAAGAAAATGTAAAGTATGCTCCTAGCTATTTTGCCTTCTGATCTTGCTTGCTATCACATTCTTTGTTCTAAGAGCATCTTCCTTTGCCCTTGGTTTTGTTTTCTTGCCCTGGCTTATGCCTTCTAGCTCAGTTCTGTTTTGTTGCAATCTCTCATTGCCTAACCAAGGTCAGGTCTCTTTTATTCCTTCTGATACACCTTCCTCCTTCTCTAGTTGTTCTTTCTTAGTGATGGCATAGCAGTAGGCTTTGCTTCCTGAAGCGAACTCCCTAAAGCATTTTTTCTTCATGGAAAATATTTAAAAATTTATATTTATGTGGGACAGAGATGTATTCTCTAACTACAATGGAGTCTGAGTTTAATTTATTTTTTCTTCAGCAGCTCTGTTTTCCATTTGGGTGTTGTAATTCAAGGAGGGCCCAGGGAAAGATTATCTTGTCCAACCTCCTCATTTTATAGAGGAGGAAACTAAGACCAGGGAGGTCATGTGACTTATCTGGGATCTCCCAGATAGTCAGTGGCAAAGCCAGACATAGAAACCAGAGTTTTAGTTGCCACATTCTCCTGCTCTTTCTCCTCTTTCTTATTCTTTTTAAAATCTTCATTGTTCAGATTATTTCAGATGTTCTTCCCCCCACCTCCACTGGGTTCCCACCCCACCCGAGGCCCTCACCCCCGACTACTGTCCTCATCCATAGGTGTAAGACCTTTGTCCAATCTCTTTTCCTCACCTTCTACTCCTCCTTCCCCCGGAGAATTGTCAGTCTGCTTCCTTTCCATGCCCCTGATTCTATTACATTCAGAATAGTTTATTCTGTTCATCAGATTTTTAGATTCACTTATTTATAGGTATGTATTTGTTGTCACTTTGTTGTTCATAATTTTTTATCTTTACCTTTTTCTTCCTCTTCTTAAGGAATACCTTTCAGCATTTCATATAATACTAGTTTGGTGGTGATGAACTCCTTTAGCCTTTTTTTTGTCTGTGAAGCTCTTTATCTGTCCTTCAATTCTAAATGATAGCTTTGCTGGATAGAGTAATCTTGGTTGTAGGTTCTTGCTATTCATCACTTTGAATATTTCTTGCCACTCCCATCTGGCCTGCATAGTTTCTGTTGAGAAATCAGCTGACAGTCAATGGGTACACCCTTGTAGGGTACTAACTAACTGTTTAGTATCCTTGTAGGTAACTAACTGTTTTTCTCTTGCTGCTTTTAATATTCTCTCTTTGTCTTTTGCTCTTGGCATTTTAATTATGATGTGTCCTGATATGGTCCTCCATGGATTCCTCTTGTTTGGGGTTCTGTGCGCTTCCTGGACTTGTAAGTCTAGTTTCAATATTCAGGTTTTGTGCCCTTGCAGTGGCCACACCTATTCTGGCCACTGACTCGCTTCCAGGTGTGACTGACAGGTAAGCACATTCCCATGCCACTCAGACCTTACTAACTAGTATTGGGCATGTGTTCAAACTGCTTTTGTCCAGTCCCTTTTCCCTTTGGTTAGTGGGCAACAGACTGGGAGAGTGTTAAGTTAGCAGAACTATGGCTTGCCTATATTATCTAGTCTTCCTTTTGTTCCTTTCCTGTTAAATAACCAGATTATTACAATAGTATCACTTCCATCCCTTATATTTTATCACCTTTACAAACCTTTACTACCTCCACCGCCCTTTCCTTCTTGTAACCACTATACTGCTGTCTGTGAGGTTTTGTTTGTCTTCTCTGTTCATTTGTTGCTTTCACTTTTACATCCCACATATGAATGAAATCATGTGTGTTTTTACTATTTCTGTCTGATTTATTTCACTTAGCACGATATTCTTAAGATCCATTTATGTTATCAAAAATGGCATTATTTCATTTTTTTTTTTTTGTGGCTAAGTATTCCATTGCTTATATGTACCATATCATTTTTATCCCAATCAGCTACCAATGACACTTTGGTTGTTTCCATGTCTTGGCCCATGAATAATGCTGCAGTGAACATGGAGGTACCTTCATCTTTACAAATGTTTTGAATTTTATTTGGTAGTTACACAGAAGAGGAATCGCTGGGCCAGTCATATGGTAACTGTATTCTTAATTTTTTGAGGAGTCTCCATATTGTTTTCCATTGTGACTGTACCATTTACATTCCCACCATCAGGAACGGGGGTTCCTTTTTCTCCAAACTTCTCCAACACTTGTTACTTGTCTTGTCGATAATTTTAACAAGTGTGAGGTGATATCTCATTGTAGTCTTTTTTTGCATTTCCCTAATAGCTAGTGAAGTTGAGCATCTTTTCATATACAGGGTGGGAGAAAAGTAGGTTTACACTTGTGAGTACCCAAAATACAGATTTTATTCTTATATTATTATTAATTAACTAGAGGCCTGGTGCACAAAATTTGTATATGGGTAAGGTCCCTAGGTGTGGCCGGCAATCAGGACCATTTGGGGCCTTCCAGCTGCCGGCTGGGGCCTTCCTTTGTTCTGTGCCACTCCCTAGTGGTCAATGCATGTCATAGTGAGCAATTGAACTTCCAGACTCCTGGTCAAATTCCCATGGGGACAATTTGCATATTAGGGTTTTATATATATAGATTATTTATTTTTCATAGTAACAACAGTAGACCTACTTTTGCCTTATCCTATATCTGTTGGCCATTTGGACATCTTGGGAGAAGTGTCTGTTCAGGTCCTCTGTCCATATTTTTATTAGATTGTTTGGGGGTTTGTTGTTGTTTTTGAGTTGTATGAGTTGTTTTTTTAAATATATATATATTTTGGATATTAACCCTTTATTAGAGGTGTTGTTTGCAAATAACTTCTCATTTGGTTGGTTGCCTTTTTGTTTTTTTGACAGTTTATTTTGCTCTACAGAAGGTTTTTAGTTTGATATAGTTGCATTTATTTATTTTTGCTTTTCCCTTGTCTTTGGGGTCAAATTCATAAAATCCTCTCTCTCTCTCTCTCTCTCTCTCTCTCTCTCTCTCTCTCTCTCTTTTTAAATATATTGGTTTTTTACAGAGAGGAAGAGAGAGGAATAGAGAGTTAGAAACATCGATCAGCTGCTTCTTGTATACCCCCTACTGGGCATGTGCCCGCAACCAAAGTACATGCCCTTGACCAGAATCGAATCCGGAACCCTTGAGTCTGCAAGCCGATGCTCTATCCACTGAGCGAAACTGGTTTCGGCTTAAAATCCTCTCTTAAGACCAAGGTCCATAAGTTTAGTTCCTATGTTTTATTCTATGTAATTTATGGTTTCTGTTCTTATATTTAGGTCTTTGCTCCATTTTGAGTAAATTTTTGTGTATGCTTCAAGACTGCTTTCATTCTGATTTTAACACTGTAGATAGTAAAATGATCTTTGAGTTTAGATTTTTTTTGGTAAGATTATCATATTTACAAAGAATAACCATTTATACCTGCACTGAACCTATTTTATTACATATAAAATAGCAAAGTTACTTATAAACTGCTACTTGGAGATTGGCTTCTTAAGGCTATGTGTATGTGTGTGTTCCAGAATATAGCATTCAGTCAAATTTTCATTGTAATCATTGAAGTATTGCTATCTCCTTCATTATTTGGCAATTGCAGGTAAAAACCAAACAAACAAATAAAAAGCAATAACCCTTGCCGAGACCGGTTTGGCTCAGTGGATAGAGCGTTAGCCTGCGGACTGAGAGGTCCCGGGTTCAATTCCGGTCAAGGGTATATGCCTTGGTTGCGGGCACATCCCCAGTAGGGGGTGTGCAAGAGGCAGCTGTTGATGATTCTCTCTCATCTATGTTTCTAACTTTCTGTTCCTCTCTCTTCCCCTCTGTAAAAAATCAATAAAATATATATTTTTAAAAAGATCAGAGACAAGTATGAATCAATAAATAAAAAAAAGCAATAACCCTGCCCTGTGGCTTTTGGACATATCTTTAATTGGCAGACCTTAAATGTATTGTGGATACTAACTGTTTGTAAAGAGATGATAAAAATTATTACCTTTAATTCATTAGGTACATTGAGTGTATTTAGAGTCCAGGTATTAGGTGTGGTGCTGGGTGTATGCGTGGCAAAGTGGTTACTGCTCTTTGAAGAGATTACAGCTCATCTAGAGCAGAGTTCCTAAAAGTATGGCCTTTAAAACCAGGTGCATCACATCACCTGCGTGTCAAAAATAAAGATTCTTGGACATTATCCCAAATGTGATAAACACATATTAGGAGTAGGGTCCCAGAATCTACTTCCAGATGACTCTCCAGATACTTACTATATACTTTAATGTTTGAGAATCATTGTAAATTTTCTTTATAAGGTGGGATCCACTTCTCACTGAAAACACCAGCCTTTTAAACTTAAATTTCACATCAAACTCTTATGTATAATTTAGTGGTTAAGTGTATAAACTCTGGAGCCATATTCCCTGGGTTTGTATTCTAGCTTTGTCCCTTATTAACTGAGAGATCGTGAGCAAGTTATTTAACTGCTATACCCCAATTTTCTCATCTGCAAAATGAGGAAAGCATAATTCCTGTGTAGTGTTGTAAGTTTAAATTAGTCCATATTAAACACTTAGAACAGTGCTTGGCACCTGGGAAGCATTCAATAAATATCAGAAAAAAAGAAAAACATGATTTGAGTTGAAGTAAGTCTTAGTGCACCCTAGACAGTAAAGGCTGAAGTATAAAAACGTTTCACCTATATAGGGAACTCAGTATAAATAGATAAACACATTGTTTAAGACTTGCAGCACTATGCTCAGAAGTTTCAAATATGGGTTAGAAAATTTGCATGCTGATGATGTGTGGTAAGGCCCCTGATATTTATGTTGGGGGAGTGGGTACCAAAATTGGCTTTAAAGGATATTGAAGTGGCCTGTTGAATTTCAGATTTCATATGAATTGAGTTTCCTTCCTGGCCATATCCCTGATGTGGGGCAGAATATGTTGGATAGATGTTACTGTGGCTTTGCCGGCATGTGCCATCTCATGTATGCTGGAAGAGCCCTATATGTTTTTGTTTCTGCACAAGAGTGCATGGAAAACCTAAGTCCTAGTCCTTAATCTTTTCCCCCCACTGTGAATGTGTATTTTTGCCATTTGGGTATAAGAGCTTTTACGTGCCGTGCTCATCCAGGGAGGCAGCAGGGTTTAGGCTTTTAGGCTGGAGGTGGCAGTAACAGACACAGCTGAGATCCTGCCACTGCTGGCTGGCTGAGCCCTCCTCTCTGTGGTTTTCACTCTTCAAGCCATGCTTGAGTAACCTGCCTCCAGAGCTGCTGACAGGGCTGTGTTCAGAGGCCTTGGAAATTACACTGTTCATTTCCTTATCATCCCCTGACCTGCAGTGCAGAGCCTTCTGGTGCAGGAACAAGGCAGAAAAAATCCAGACGGCTCCCAGCCAGCATGTGTCAAGCACTACAACGAAGGAAATTGGACTTGCTCACTTAAAAACCATGGGGTTAGGCTTTGATTTTTGGTTCCTGCTGAGAGTTATTTGTGTGCGCGCACATGTTTTATCTCTGTGTGTGTGTGTGTGTGTGTGTGTGTGTGTGTGTGTGTGTGTGAGTTTGTGCATGGCAAAGCTTTAAGGAGAAGCATCTGAAAGTCGAGAGCAGAGGGAAGATTGCTTTTCTCTTCTGTTAATTTCCCAGTTGTGCCATTGGGATGGGCCTGGAAGGATTAGTATCAGGAAGGTGCCAGGCCATATTAATATTTTAAAATATATTTCTCTCAGTACAGTTTAGTCATGGTTGAGAGCACCCACCCAAGTAAGAAGCTTTCCTGGCTTGCTGAGGATACATTTTTAACAAATTCTATCCCCTGAAGACATTCATCTTAGATGACCTTGATATAATAAATGTTTAAGCTACCTAAGAAAGTATACAGGTAGACCTTGGGTCTATCTTGTATAAAAGGAATAGCTTTTTCGAGATGCAGGATAATGGGACAAAGGAGAGATAGACAAGAGGAATTTATAGCAATTTGAAATTTTCTGTATGTAGGTCAAAATTATATTTTCAGAGTGTGTTCTCTTTTTTTTAAGTATTAAAAAACAATCTACTTCCTTTTTCTGTTGGCATTTCTCTTGCCCTTGGAGAGCCAAAGGAAACACTTTTCAGGCTGAAGATATAAAATGTGGATGTAAGAGGCTCTTGAGCGGAGTTTACAATCATTCTGTCCTTAATTTTTCTTTTTCTGGATTTCTACTGCCTTGGTGACATTGGAGCCTTTGTGAAGTGAGGGTTGGGGAGAGTAGTCTCTTAGCTTTCAGCCTCTGGAGGTGTTTTTAAATCCTAAGTGTTTCTTTTGTTGGAAGTACTCTGTAGGGAAATGTTTTCACATGAGAAGGTGGTAGCAAAGGTGTGAGTGGATTACTTCCTTTGACTTTCTCATAAAACAGTGGTCCCTGTACCCAGCATCAGCATTAGCAATGCCTGGAAGCTTGTTAGAAATGCAATTCCCATCTTAGGTCCCCAAATCAGAAACTCGAGGGTTGAGGCCTTAGTAATTAGTGTTTTAACATTAGCTCTCCCATTGGTCATGATACATACTAAAGGTTTTCCACTTGTGTAGAGCACCCTTCTCTCTCTCTCTCTCTCTCTCTCTCTCTCTCTCTCATTTCTCTCTGTTAATCCTCACCAGAGGATATTTTCCCATTGATTTTTCAAATATATATTTTTATTGATTTCAGAGAGGAAAGGAGAGAGAGAGAGAGAGAGAGAGAGAGAAACATCAATGATGAGAGAGATGATTGGCTGCCTCCTGCAAGCCCCACCCTGCGGATTGAGCCCAGAACCTGGGCATGTGCCCTTGACTGGAATCAAACCCGCAACCCTTCAGTCTGCAGGCTGATGCTCTATTCATTGAGCTGAACCATCTAGGGTTTGTTTGGTGTTTTTTTGGTTTGTGTTCTCTGTGCCTCTTGAACTTGTGTGACTTTTTCCTTTACTGAGTTAGGGAAGTTTTCTGCCATTTTTTTTTCTTCAAACACATTCTTTATTTCTTTCTCCCTTTCTGCCTCTTCTGGCACACCTGCTATTCTAATATTATTATGTTTCATCTTGTCCCACTGCACCCTTAAGCTGTCCTCTTATTTTTTTAATTGTTTGTTTTCTTTTTGGCTCTTTGATTGAGTGATATTTTCAATTCTGTCTTCTAATTTACTGATTCGATCCTCAGTTTCCCCATACCTGCTGTGTATTTCTTTAATGTATTCTTTATTTGTGTTGTGTAATTTTTCCCCCCTCAAACTGTCCTTTTTTTTTTTTTCAGTTACTATATCTTTTTTTTTCATGCTGTTGATCATCTTTGCCCTCATTACTCTGAATTCTGTTTCAAGTAAATTTATTTTCTCCATTTCAGTTATCTCTTCTTCTGGAAAATTCTCTAGTTCTTTCATTTGGGGGTTGTTTCTTTGTCCCCTCATTTTGGCTGTCTGTTTGGGTTTGTGACTATGTATTAGGTAGATCCTCCACACCTCTCAATCTCTAGTCCAGGACAGTGTTAAAGACTGTTTGTAACTAGTTGGATCAGGCAAAGATTCAAAGCCTCCAAAGATCACTGCGGCCTGAAGACTGATAGGATTCTGACTTGAATTGCCCCTCAGGCATTGGTCCTCACATGTGGTGAAAGTTGTGTGTTTTTCCCCAACCTGGTGGAGCAGTTGCTTCTGCCTGGAGGATAAGTGTTATTTTTAATCTCCTAAATTGCCTCAGGACAAGGTATTTTCTAATAGGATATGTCAGCTAACTTTCCCCCAGGCAAGGCAAATGTCTATGTGGAAAAGATGACCTCCACTCCAGTGAGGGAATGACTCAGCCCAGGAAACTTGGGGTGTCTGCCTTCTGAGCTCTTTCCCCAACACTCTAGTCCTGGCTTCTGCTGTCACAGCTCTAGTTCACTTCACCCTCCCTCTGCCAGAGCACAAAGATGGATGGCCCAAAGGGAATTTTGTGTGTTGGTCCTTTGAAGGTGCCTAAATTTTCAGCTTTCACTCCCTGGCAGATAGCACCCCACTGCTCTTTTTTTATTTATTTATTTTAATTTTTATTGGTATTTTACAGAGAGGAAGGGAGAGAGATAGAGAGCTAGAAACGTCGATGAGAGAAAAACATCCACCAGCTGCCTCTTGCACACCCCCTACCGGGGATGTGCCTGCAACCAAGGTACATGCCCTTGACCGGAATCGAACCTGGGACCCTTCAGTCCGCAGACCGACGCTCTACCAATGAGCCAAACCGGTTTCGGCCCCACTGCTCTTTATAGCCAGAAGTTATGTGGGTCCCCTTCTCAGTTTTGGTGCTCTCTGCTGGGAGAGGAATGGCAGGTTGGGGATTAAATCCCAGAGTTCTCAGTGGCAACTCCCCACAGCTGAGATATCTCTCTTGGGGATTTCAGTTGCTGTCTGTAGATACGCTGGCAGCCCTTTTGCACCTACATGTCCCCTACCAGTCTCTATGCGGTTTCCACTTTTGGCCTCAGGTATCAGGGTTGTCTCCTGTGAGTTTCCCATTAATTATTCAGAAAGCTTTTCTGTATTTTAGTTGTATTTCCCATTTGTTGCTGGGAGCATGTTCATGCAGCATCCACTTACTCTGCCACCGTTTTTAATTCTTTTCTTTTCTCTCTTTTTTTCTCCATTTTTTAAATTAATGTGTTATATGTGTACATATCTTCTCATTGCCCCCCCCCACTCCCATACATGCCCTTACCCCCCAGTGTTTTGCGTCCTTTGATTATGCTTATTCCTTTTCTCTTAATACTGAAGATCTAATTCACCAAAAAATCTTAAGGGATAAAAAGTAACTTTAAACAGTAGATGTGATTTTTTTTTCTTTCTGAGTGATACACACACACACATTCACATTGATGGCCAGATTATTATGATCTCTGAACACATAATAATCTGGCCACTCAGTGTATATCCTAAATAATAAAAGGCTAATATGCAAATTGTCCCCTCAATCAGGAGTTCGACCAGCAGGCAGGCTGGCCAACCGCCCATGTCCCCTCCCCCTAGCCAGGCTGGCTGTTCCCTCACCCATGCAAGAATTCATGCAACAGGCGCGTGCACGCGCGCGCGCACACACACACACACACACACACACACACACACACTCTGAGTGGCCAGATTACTATGTGTTCAGAGATCATAATAATATGGTCACTCAGAGTGTGTGTGTGTGTGTGTGTGTGTGTGTGTGTGTGTGTGTATAGTGAATGAAATGACAGGAGTCTAAAATAGAAGGAATATCTAAGGGCCTCTGAGAGCAAAAGAGCTATTCAATTTATTTAACTTTTCTAAGCCTCTTTTTTTTTATCACTTATAAAATAGAAGTGAATAATAGTAATGACCTCATAGGGTTATTATGAGATAAAGTTAAGCATTCAGCACAGTGTCTAGCATGTAGTAAATACTCAATAAATGTTAGCTGTTGCTGATATTATGTTATTAGCTATGAGGTACAGGGTCATTGTGAAATTAAAGAGAAGGAATATGCTAAAGACTTTGAAGAGTTAAGCCCCTGGAGGTTTTGGAAATAATGAGTTTATGATAGAATATTTTCTCACTCCTACTGATTTTCAGGAAGGCTTGAGGAGAGGTTGATAATAGAGCATTTGGAGCCATTGAGGTTTGAGGTTATATTATTTAATTGATTGGTGAATTTGGAAGGGTTTGTTGGACTCCTTTTGGTACAGGGCTGATTTCAGGTTGAAGAAGCATGGCTCTATGATTTTCTTAGATTAAAAAGGTGTGTTTTTCCCCACTTTTAGTTTTTGACATAGTATAGACTTTAGCCTTTTGAAAGCATTAGCATTCCTACAGGTATTCTGAATAGTCAAGAGAAGCTTGAGGATTGAAATACTTCTTTTTGTGAACTCATCTCTAGCTACAGAAATAAAAACTGAAGGTGGTTAGTTTTCAACTTGAAATGTTGTTTATTGAGAGACTACAATTCAATGATGTGCCTGAAAAATACTTTAATTGATTTTTAAATTTGAGAGCACTAGGTTCCAGTCCTAGTGGCAAATAGTAGATTGTGTATAGATGAGCCAGACCTGTCCATTAAATCCTTTCTTGGCTTCTTTTTTTAAAAATTGAGGTATTATTGATATAACATTATATTAGTTTCTAGTACACAATGCAATAGTTTGATATTTATATAGCAAATTGATTATCTCAATAATTTGTTAACATCTGTCACCATACATAGGTTGATGGCCTACTTTTGGTACAAGGCTGATCTCACATACTAAAAAAAAAATTTTTTCTTGTCATTATAAACTTTCAAGATCCACTTATTACATACCCATGACTTACTCATTTTATAACTGAAAATTTGTACTTTCTGGACCCCCTTTGACCATTTTCCCCACCTTCCACTCCTCCCCTCAAGCAGCCCCTAGTCTAGTTTTTATATCCTTGAGCTTGGCTTATTTGTTTGCTTGTTTTAGATTCCACATTTGTACAGGTGAGATCATATGGTTTTTATCATTTTCTGCCTGATTTAGTTTATCTAGCATTATGCCTTCAAGGTTCATTCAGGTTGTTGCAAATAGCAAGATTCCATTCTTTTTTACGGTTGAATAGTATTTCATTGTATGTATATACCACATTTTCTTTATCCATTTGCCCATCAGTAGACATTTAGATTGTTTCCATATCTTGCCTATTGTAAGTAATGCTGTAATGAGCATATATATATATTTTTTTTAAAAAAAATATATTTTATTGATATTTTACAGAGGGGAAGGGAGAGAGATAGAGAGCCAGAAACGTCGATGAGAGAGAAACATCGACCAGCTGCCTCTTGCACACCCCCTACCAGGGATGTGCCCGCAACCAGTGTACATGCCCTTGACCGGAATCGAACCCGGGACCTTTCAGTCCGCAGACCGATGCTCTATCACTGAGCCAAACCGGTTTCAGCAAGCATATATTTTTGAATTCATGTTTTCTTTTTCTTCATATATACCCCAAAATGGAATTACTAAATCATATGTTAGTTCTGTTTTTAATTAAAAAAATATTTTTATTCATTTCAGAGAGGAAGGGAGAGGGAGTGAGAGAGAGAAACATCAATGATGAGAGAATCATTGATCGGCCGGCCACCTCCTGCACACTCCCATTAGGAGTTGAGCCGCAACCTGGGCAAGTGCCCTTGACTAGAATCAAACTTGGGACCCTTCAGTTCATAAGCCAATGCTCCATCCACTGAGCCAGACCAGCTAGAGCTGTTTTTAATTTTTTGAGGAACCTCCATTTTGTTTGCCATAGTGTCTGCATTAATTTACATTCCCACCAATAGTGCACAAAGGGTTCTCTTTTCTTCACATCCTTGTCAACTATTATTATTTTTTGTCTTTTTTTTATAATATCCCTTCTAACAGGTGTGAGGTGACATTTCATTGTGATATTGATTTGCATTTCTCTAATGATTAGTGGAGTTGAGCATCTTTTCATGTACTAGTATGTGTTTGTCATCTGTATGTTTTCTGTTAGGCCTCTATTTTTGTTTAATAATGTGTTCTCTTCATTGTGAAAGCTTTTTATGAACTAGTATTCAGCTTAGAGTTGATATTTTCTGGTTGATGTGTTTCTTCAGAAGTTAAATACTTAAGCTCTGTGTTGAATCAATCCTTAGTGAAAGGTACAGAGAATATTGTAGAAAGGAGATGTACATATTCATCATACTCACACCAGCCAAAGTAGCATGAGGTTAGAGAAATCAACATTCAGGTTGAAGAGACTCTTGGTGCTAAGGCTTCCCAATTGGAGGTTGTATATCAGAACTTTTACAAAGTAAAAGTGCCCTACTGAAGTAAAATCTTTGGAGCTATAAACCCCAAGCATGTCCTTTTTTTTTTCCTTTTTTAAACTTCAACAGGTGCTTTTAAATTATTTCTTGGTTAAAAACCATTACCATTAGAGCATCTTTTCATGTACTAATTTGAAAAGAACTGTATAGCCTCTGGGAATCTCTGTTACTCCCTTAGCCAGGGGAACTCTAAAAGTTGTTCTTACCTTTTGCCATTTTCAAATAGAGCTATACACTGCACCTTAGATATCATGTGATCCTTATTTGCTTCACATAATGAGTAAGAGTCTCCTTATTCTTTGCTCAATCGGGATGGGACCACTCATTTAGGAATACAGTTATAATAAATAATTCTCCTAATTAAGAGAATAATAACTCTGCTTATTATCTTCTTAATTAGGAGAATTAATTATTGGATTTCTCATAGTTATAACCATTAAGGTAGAGTGTCCATATCAATGTTACTGATTAAGTATTACACTTTCGTTCTGGAATTTTTAAGGCAAATTTGAGCATAATTCTTATGAGTATATATATACATTTTCCATATGTAAATTAGAAGGAAGCAGAAGACAGATAGATAATCTAAATTTACTGCTAATACAATAGCAGTTTCTCATTGATTTATATTTCTGTGGTTATGTTGGACAACAGGTGCTCTTAACTTTCTGGAAATATATGGCCCCCCCCAAATAAAAGAATGCAGCTATCCAATAAAATCCTTATTCCTGAGTCTGGTTCTGAACACACTCAAACATACTGTTTTAAAAAGAAAGAGCATCAGCTCTTTAAGAAATAGATGTCCCCTAAATTCTGTGTGTGTGTTTTTTGTTGGCTTTCTTTTTCTTTTTTTCTTTTTTCCCTGTATAAACACATACCATTTCTTTGAAGTCAAGAAGAGAATTAATGTTTTTTAGTATAAAGTATTTTTCTGATGGGACTTTTAAGTCAGACCTAAGGAATGCTAATTATTATCAGAGTGAAACATATACTTGAATATTCTGCAGACTCATAGTTAAAAAGTAGAATATCATTTTGGCTAAAGTTTTAATTACATAACCTTAAATTCTCATAATAAAATGTAAAATATTGTTTTTAGTACTGGTACATGTATTATATATCTCATAATTTACATAAATCCACCCAGCACACTTTCAATGGACCTTTTTAGGTTTTGGAGTATTTCAGATGCATATTCCATTGGATAGGAGAAGAAAAACATTGGCAAATGTGGGGAAGACAGCATACAAAGTAGCTACACATTTTATACACCATATTAGACTAGATTTTAATTCCATCAGCATGCAGATTCCTAAACATCTGGTAGAGTGTCTGTTTTAGATAAAATATGCCATAAGGCATTTTCCATTTTGATTATACATATGGGCTTGTATTGAGAATGTGGAGATTTTTGAAATCAAACAAGCTGACTGCTTATTACAATTTCAGAAAGAGGAGGAGAAATTCTTTCGCTTGGTTTGCCTTTGTTGTTTCTTCTGACCTTTCACATCTCTTATAAGGATTAGGTTCTAAAGTCAGGGTGTATAAAGCACTTAGAAAGTAAAAAAAATATTTGTATGTAAATGCTAAAATTGCCCCAATCCTGGCGAAATGCTTCTACCATGAGAGACACATAAGAGTGGAACACGAGTTCTTGTCTCCCAGCCGTGGTGCCCTCCAGAGCTTATACTCAATGAGTAGAATAAATGTGAGGCCAAACTATTCAAATTGTTCTTATTTGTTTGTTTTCCCTCCCTCCCTCCCTCCCTCTCTCCCTCCCTCCCTCCCTCCCTCCCTCCCTCCTCCCTCCCTCCCTCCCCCCCTCCCTCCCTCCCTTCCTCTTTCTCTCTCTTTACCAGCTATATGTTTATTTGATGTGTTAAATGTATATCTTGGGGTCCAGATTCACCTTGTAGTGGAAATTTACAGGTCCATGGATTAAATCTATCTTTATATAATGTTTATTCTTTTGTCGCATTTACTTTTCAATTCTAACTTTCACATTCCCTCACAAATTCCTTCTCTTTAGGTTCCCTTAGTCACTATGTGGTAACCTCAGGTTTTACTATTGAGTTGAAGAACTGTTCTATCAGCAAACTGAAGAACAGAAATATTTTCATTTTACCAACATAAAATATCCCTGAGCCTAGTCTCTCTTTCTTAGGCCCAGTGCCTCTGGTAACTTCTTTGAACTACTCTTCACTATCTATCCTTATCTGACTTTCAGTGAGAATCTAAAGGATACTTTTTAAAAATCCTGTTGTTTTTTAAATTATTTTTTTGTTATTTCTGTGACTCACTTTTATATTTGTTTATGGTCCTGTCTTAAGACCAGATGGGATTACTAGTATATTTAGTTACACAGATTTAGAGAGGACTTTTATCCTCTTCTCCAATTAAAAATAATTAACCAGGAAAAAGTAGTCCTTTTAATATGTCCTTTTTATGTGGGCATTCGTTGCAGTCTAGGCACAGCATCCTATCTAATAAAAGAGTAATATGCAAATTAACCACCAACCCACCATACCCACAAGCCATGCCCACCAGCCAGTCAGGAGTGAGTATGCAAACTAACCCAACCAAGATGGCTGCAGCTACAGAGCAAGCAGGAGGCTTGGGTTTCCCCTGGCAATGGAGGAAGTCAAGCTTTCCCCACACTCGGTGGGGGAGGGGGAGGGGGGGTTGTCCAGGCCTTCACTCAAGGCTACAAAGTTTCAATTATAGAAGATAAATAAATCCCAGATACCATGGCCTCCGCTTGGGTCACCAGGGACGTGGCTGGACTTCAAACTACCACAGGCCCTTACCCAGGCCACCCAACTCCCCAAGGGAGCCCTCACCCTGATCCGGTACACCCTTCAGGGAAAACCAGCCAGCCCCCACCTATGCACCAGGCCTCTATCCTATCTAATCCTCCTATTTAATAAAAGAGTAATATGCAAATTGACAGTCACTCCAACACACAAAGATGGCTGCCCCCATGTGGTCAAAGATGACTGACCCCATGTGGACACAAGATGACCACTACAAGATGGCCAGCAGGGGAGGGCAGTTGGGAGGGACCAGGTCTGCAAGAGAGGGCAGTTGGAGGCGATCAGGCCAGCAGGGGAGGGGAGTTGAGAGGGACCAGGCCTGCAAGGGAGGGCAGTTGGGGGTAATCAAGCCTGCAGGGGGAGGGCAGTTAGGGGTGATCAGGCCAGCAGAGGAGGGAAGTTGGGGGCAACCAGGCCTGTAGGGAAGGCAGTTAGGGTTGACCAGGCCTGCAGGGGAGGGCAGTTGTGGGTGACCAGGCCTGCAGGGGAGGGCAGTTAGGGGCAACTAGGCCAGCAGGGGAGCAGTTTAGCATAGATCAGGCTGGCAGGGGAATGGTTAGGGGCTGATCAGGCTGTTGGGCAGAAGTGATTACAGGCAATCAGGATGGCAGGCAGGCAAGCAGTTGGGAGCCAGCAGTCCTGGATTGTGAGAGGGATGTCCAACTGCCCATTTAAGCCAGATACAGATAGGATTGGGCCTAAAAGGGCAGTTGGACATCCCTTGAGGAGTCTCAGATTGGAGAGGGTGCTGGCTGGGCTGAGGGACACATACCCCCATGCACTAATTTTGTGCACAGGGCCTCAAGTCTAATATATAAAAGGCTAGGGTTGTAATGACTGATCACATTTGAAGGCTAACCAACCCAAAAATCATAATCCCCGACACCTGGGCAAGGTTAAAAGTCAGTATTGAAAACATGTCCAGCCTTTTTTGGGGAAGCATGTTCCTAGGGCATGGCTCTGCCTATCGCCCTGAATTCAGCTGACAATAATTAAAGAAATGCCCATGTGCCTTCCCAGGAAGGCCCTCAACAGCAGGATCGGGCTTAAACCAGCAGTCAGACATCACCCAAGGGGTCCCCCCAGTTGGAATCCCCTCACTCCGTGCACAAATTCGTGCACTGGGTCTCTAGTTGGTTGTATTTAAAAAACAACCCACTGTATTATTTGACAATGAGGTTTTACCCATTTTGAAATTGCTATTAGCTATTCCTTAGAGATGACACTGCTGTGACTAGAATACCTCATTTGAAGGTTTGGTGCCAGTGCTATACTTTTAGCTGTGTGCTAGTGGCAGATTTTGGACAGAACATTGCAATTGCCCCTAAGGTAGGAGAGATAGAAGTTTTCATTTGAAAAGCTAAATAAAAATGATTCTGGGTATAGGCCAATACAATATCACTAAGAAAGAAGAAAAGTACAGTTTACCTCTCCCTGGGAAGCAGTTTGGCCGGAAAAAAATCTCCCAGAAAGGGAAATTATAAGCTTATTAATTTAGGAAGATCTGGGTTTTCACTACTCAGCCTTTGTGAAATGGAGCTTCTTTTCAAAGGAGGTGAGAGAAGGGATGGAATGAGGCAGATTTAAATGCTTTTAAAAGATCACTTCCCAAACCTCTAATCACTCTCTTAGATTTAAGCAGATAGGTGACCTCAAATATTACATATATAGTAAACTGTTTAGAAATCAAGTTAGGTTATTGCTATTCCTAACTTATGTTGGATCAATGACCTGAAGTGGCATTCAGAGCAAAGCCTGGAAAGATAGTTGGAAAATAATATGTACCCTAATGATTTTTTTTATATCTAACTAAAATTTTCAGATGTTTCAATTTGTTTTTATTCCCTATTTACATTTCATTTTACATTTCATATCTAATAATCAAAAGCAGGAGAAAGGAGCCAGCAAATCCTACTTTAATTCTTCCCATTCCCTTGCCACCATAGAGTTTTGATGCTGGTGAAAGCTTGTTGAAATGAACTGGGAGCAGTGGTGAATGAGTCTTGAATATAAATTTTTAAAAATATATTTTATTGATTTTACACAGAGAGGAATTGAGAGGGATAGACAGAAACGTCCATGAGAGAGAAACATCGACCAGCTGCCTCTTGCACACCCCCTACTGGGGATGTGCCCGCAACCAAGGTACATGCCCTTGACTCGAATCGAACCCGGGACCTTCCAGTCCGCAGGCCGATGCTCTATCCACTGAGCCAAACCGGTTTCGGCGAGTCTTGAATATAAATTTTGATGGTTTATTTTTATGTTTAATAATAACACACAAACCTCAGCATTTTCCCTACCACCTATTTACTTCCTATTGGCAAGAAAAATAGTAAATAACTGGTTTATCACCTTCTAGGGATGGTTTTGGTCAGAAATTTGAGATTAAGGTAATTTTGGAGTTGACAGCAAGAGGTGATATCTTTGGTCTCAAGACCAAATACCTCCCAAGAAACAATTAAACGGTGTTTTTAAAGGAAACTTAGATTTTAATGTGGTGTACTCATTTAATAAAAATTATCTTTCTTTGAATGTTTTTATAGTGATCTTATCTTAGGGATGGTTCCTTATCATTGCATTTATTTTGCTTATATGTTTACCTTTCAGAACCATTTCTTAAGTTCATCTTGTGGACTACTGAATACTAAGTCTTTTGGGGCATACAGTCTAGTAAAAGAGACAGAATGGAATCAAGTAACCACATGCATATCAGTATGATGTAAGAAACATCCAAACATGTAGAGATTTTTATGAATTTATTTGAGCCAAACTGACGGCAGTTGCCAGGAAGCCAAATCTCAACAGATTGAAAAAATGCTCCAGAGAATGGCACTTTCATGTCTTATTTTATACCTTACAATCAAATGAGGCATAAGGAGGGGTAAGTGACATTCATTGGTGAGAGATTAGGCTGGCAGGAGAAAGCAAAGCAGGGAAATCTCTTGAGATTGGATAAAAAGTAAAACGAAGAGACAAATACTCTACATTGGTGGTTACAGAATAGTTAATAATTAACACAGCACATAGAAATGGTATGCAGGAGAACAAGATGCCAATGAGGGGTTCTGTAGTCTCATGTTCTAGTGGGAGATTGTGCCCTGTAAGATCTGGAAAAAGGGGGATACTCTGACATTCTGAATATGTGTTATAAATGCAAAAAGACAAGAGACAGGCTTAGTTAAGGTAAAGATTGACCTTTGTCAAGAAAGATATTGGTCTAAGACATGACTGCCTGCTATGACTCCTTTTTAGTTAGGAAGTTTTAATTTCAGACCATCCTATCTGCTTACTTTCAGTCTCTGAGTTTGTAATGCCTGCCATGCAGGCCTCCTCTGAGCTTGTCAGCTTTAGGATGTGGCCCCTTTTTTGTCCACATCAGGGTGAGGGTCAGAGAAAATATCCATGAAGTAGTTTGAGTAAATATCTGAAGGATAAATAGTCATTAATTTGAAGGAGAAAGTTAAATGAATTAACAACTATGTGGAAATGAAATGTTCCTTAAGGTCTGGAGGTCTTGGGAGAGAACTAGAAATCTAAAGAAGTAGGACTTATTAATGTGAACAGGTAAGTGGTAATTGATGCCATAAAAGTAGATGAACTTACTCAGGGAAAATGTCTGTTGAATGAGATAAAAAGAAGGGGGCCCAGGATTGATTCCTGAGGAATACCAAGAAGTAACTAACTTACATAGCATATTAGGAAGTTCTTCTCTGTGCCATGAAGAGCATACAAAACTTCAACTGGGAACACAGGTCTACAAAAAACATTTTAAAAGTCTCTGAAAGAGACTAAAGAACATGCTTGGTTAGATTTGGTTTCTGGATTGGTCATGCTTTAAGGGAAAGTTTGTTCTCCCATGCTACTTATGAGTAATGATAGAGTGATCTTGGCTTTTTATTTCAACCACTTCCTATATGTTTTCTGCTTTTCACTTTCTCTTCCAAGACATTTTCAACTTTCATAATGGGATTAAAGCAAAAGCATAGACTTTGATTAGACTTTTGCTTGAATCCCAGCACTGCCACTTCATTGATGTGGAATCTTGCAAATTACCCACCTTCCTGAAATTAATTTTCTTTAAATTTTATATGGATTAAAAATACACTGTAAGTGCATAGTAGTATATGGTGGTCTAGTAGTTGTAGGTCAACAACAAATGTCTGTTTTGTTTCTCTTCTTTGTAGCTTCTATTTTTTGAGGTAGGTGAGCTTTTTCATCTGTCATCATTGAGTCTCTGTGTCCCACCTCTTCATGGCATCATGTAACAACATCCTTTTTTGCTAGAGCAAAAGTGTTTTTCATTTTAGTAGTAAAAGTCCTTCCTGGAGACTGGCCAGTGTTACTAAGTGGTTGAATATCGACCCATAAATCAGGAGGTCACAGTTCAATTCAGGTCAGAGCCCAAGCCTGGCTTGAGGGCTCGATCCCCAGTAGGGAGCATGCAGAAGGCAGTGGTTCGATGATTCTCTTTCATCACTGTTGTTTCTCTCTCTCTCTCTTCCTTCCACTCTCTGAAATCAATAAAAACATATTTTTTAAAAAAGTCCTTTCTGAAGAGGAAGTACAAGGAGGGTTTTTGGGTGGTTATAATCCAGGGTTTTTCCACAACAGCAACATTGGTGTTTAGAGCTAGGTAATTCTTTTCGGTGGGGACAGCCCTGAGTACTGTAGGATGTTTGGCAGCATCCTTTCCTTTACCTGTTTGATGCCATTAGGATTCTCCCCAAGTAAAAACAACCAAAACTGTCTCCAGACATTATCAGATGTCCCCAAGAGGGCAAATCTCCATTTAAGAAATGTTTGCAAAAAAACCAAAACAAAATTATTTCTTGATATGGGTGGTATTCACACTGCTGTGTATGTTTATGAAAATGCAGTGAGATGTACATACTACTATACTATATATACAATTTCCTGTTGTGAATATTATGTTTCCACAAAAAGTTTTTAAAAATCCTTTTTTCACTATGGCAGTGGAGAACCAGGATCTAACCTATAACTATGCCTAAATATGTGTAGGTTTTTATTCTTCTTCCTTAATCCCTAAACGATGAGGTAGAATTAAGAGGAGGAGAGGACGTAGGTAGGATAGAAAGGCTGTGAAATATAGTTGAAAATCTGGCTTCCAAATGTCTCTTTACAATTCCTAGCCAGTAGGGTGTGGAATTCAACCTGGGAAAATTACTATTACAAAATTTCAGAAATAAGCTCTGGGCACATGACAGAGTAGAATTATCTGCAAAACAGGTATTTTCCTTCTCACTTTCTCTGTTATACTGTGACAGCAAAGGAGAGGATCATTTGATTTTGGTCACTTCAGGTCTTATGACCCCTTTTTAAAAATATATATATTTATATTGATTTCAGAGAGGAAGAAAGAGGAAGAGAGAGAGATAGAAACATCCATGATAAGAGAGCATCATGGATCGGCTGCCTCCTGCAAATCCCCACTGGGGATCAAGCCCACAACCCGGGCATGTGCCCTTGATCGGAATCAAACCTGGGACCTTTCAGTTTGCAGGCCGATGCTTTATCCACTGAGCCAAACTGGCTAGAGCTTATGACCCCTTTCTTGATGGTCATTGAAGTTTCTTCTAAATGTGTTTGCTTTTACTTTCAATCTTTCTCTACTTTCATGTTGGATGACATTGACTGCTTCCTAAAATATAGTTCCCAGAGAGTTCCTTGGGTAGGAAGCAGCAACTCACCTCAGTGTCTTAAAAGGAGTCTAAGAAAAGATCCCGTTTTGAAGTTTGAAAGATCCTGTAAAGAGAGGGAAAGGGAAGGCCTTGGGCCAAGCAATCTTTGAGGTGGTAACCAGCTCATAAACAAGAACTGGCATGTGCCAACAGAGTCTCTCATTCTGGCTCGAGAGTTGGCTGAAGAGAGAAATGTGTGGAAGGCTCTGTAAGTGAAAGGATTGTTCTTGGCTTTGGCTGTAGTGTGGCTGGAAATGGAGCAGGGAGAGAGCGTGGACCTGGTCTCTGGGGTCTAGGTATTGCCCTAAGAGGAGGGTTTTGTATGTTTTTTTCCTTCCTTTATTTAAAAAATTTTTTTTTTCCTTTTCCTCTCTTTAGTATTAACATTCAAGGTACAGGAAATGGTTGGATATTGAGTGTTTTACAACTCTTCTAGGGCAGCCTATTAATGTTCTAGTCTGCCAAGACAAAAGCCAGAGGGACTTAACTAGGTAGAATCAAAGCTAATAACTTTTATGAAAGTGCCCTAAGCAAGGTACCCTCAGTTTATTTGGAAGTGTTTAAATTTACTAAAATCCCATCATTGCCAACGTGGTTTTTTAAAGAGGGTAGGCAGCCATGGTGGCTAAACCTCAAAGACCGGTAAGACCTGAAATGGGCATCAGAGTGAGCCATCTGAGGACAAAAGGAGAGCCTTGGCAATAGAAAAAGGTGCAACTGTGACTCTGGACCTTCGTCCCCTCATTATTCTTTACTGGCCCTGGCAGCTGCCATAGCTTGCTCAATGTGTTGTGGGCAGGGGATTGTTTCTTAATGCCTGCATGGGAGTACCAAACATCAGCTGTGTTATCTAGGCTCTGAGCTTCTGGCACTTGCTGAGGCATCTGGTGACTCTAGACAAAAGCCTGTTTTGTCAGAAAGAAGATTGGGGCAAAGAACAACCATTGTTATCTCTGATGCCCTCAGAGCAGACTGTCTACTTGGCAAATGGAAATGTCTTAACCTTGTGAATTACACAACTGGTCCACTTGGTTTTATTTTTCTTTGAGATTATGTTATCTACTAAAGTTTCAGCATTCAGGTGTTGAGACTTACTATAATTAATGCTTTTTAAAATATGTTTTAAATATCATAAAAGTAATGAGTGCTTTATTATAAAGAATTTGGAAAATGCAGAAAGGTAAATGGAAGAACGAAAAATCATTAATTCTACCATACTCATTTAAAAAAATATTTATTTTAGAGAGAGGGGAAGAGAGGGAGGGAGGGAAACATCAATTTGTTGTTCCACTTATTTATGCATTCCTTGATTGCTTCTTGATGTATCCTGAGATCAAACCTGCAACCTTGGCATATTCTGATGATACTCTGAATAACTGAGGTCCTCAGCCAGGACTCATTTTATTAACAGAAGAATTTCTTTAATGTTGTGAAATTGGCTGAGGTTATTGGTTCAAGACTGGCTTGGGCATGATCTATATACCTCGTGAATCTCAACCCTCTTTCTTTAACATCTTTAATTTTTCCATTGAGAACTGCCCTGGTCTGGCCCTGCTTGGCTAGATTTTATTACCCTGCAGTATGAAACTGTATCTTCTATATTTAAGTTTTTATAATATGTCTCAAGCCAAGTTTTAATCTTCATCTGTGATTGTCTTTAGAAGTCTGGGTGTTTGTTTTTTAAATTAGTGGTGATGAATGAACATGTGTGTGTGTGTGTGTGTGTGTGTGTGTGTGTGTGTGTGTGGTGGGTGAGGTGATGGTTTTATTATTTTTAAAAGCTAAATGTTGACCTGTGTAGCTCTTTTTGGAAAGAGGTATCTTTGGTGCCAATTAGCATAACAACTTGTTTTCATTGAAAGTCTTATAAAATCTTGGGAGATTTCTTGTTGTAGAAGAAGAAAAGGCCTGTCTTCCATAGAATCCTGAGATAAACTGAGCCACAGGGACTATTTCTTTTTCATTAGATTAACATTTTAATTAAGGCAACTGCACAGAAACAAATCTCCTTTCCTTATATAATTTTCTGTTGAATATATATTGACTAGTGTGGAACTTTGGCTTATTAAATATTTAGATTTTTGTTTTATAGAGGCTTGTGATAAAGAAAATGGAAATCTTGGCCTAATACAGAAATGTGTTTTGAACTTATTTATTATTCCTTTAAAAAAATATATATATATTTTTTTGATTTCAGAGAGGAAGGGAGAGGGAGAGAGAGATAGAAACATCAATGATGAGAGAGAATCATTGATTGGCTGCCTCCTGCACGCCCCCTACTGAGGATCGAGCTCACAGCCCAGGCGTGTGCCCTTGACCAGACTCAAACCTGGGACCCTTAAGTCTACAGGCTGACATTCTGTCCACTGAGCCAAACCGGCTAGGGCTATTTTTCCTTCTTAAAGTTAAAAATTGGCAGGGCCTATGAGACTGGCGTCTAAAGCTACTCTGACATTGGCAATATCAGGTATAGCCATTCCCCAAAGAAACCTTCATTAATACTGTATAACCTTATAAATCTTTTTGACAGGAAAGAAATGGGAAGAGATGCTAGCTGGGTATATTTTAATTTATATTCTCTTAAAGTATGCATTTTGTACTGCTACGTTATTTTGTAAATTATCTTTTTATTTAACATGGACTCTCCATCTAATAGGGGAAGAGGAGCTTCCTTCAGAATAATTACTCTAGCAGTCTGAGAATAATCTTTGGAACTATCATCTGCACTATGGTTTGAAAAATATCAAATTAAGATTGAGTACTTTATCTAAGAGACTGACAAGAATTTAAGTAGATCTGGGAAAATCTTTCATGTTATTAACTTAAATTTCATATGAATAGAGGTTGAGAAATAATGTCTGATAGCCTAAGTTGTGGGTAGAATTTCTGCTTTTTGCTTATCAGATAGCTTTAATGTTCTTGCCTTTTCTTATTTATTGTCAAAAAGTAGAAAATAACTGTTTCCAGAACTTATTAAGGAGTGATAGATAGTTGGAGAATATTTTGGGAAGAGGTGGCAATTTTTTTTTACCACATACAAATTTTTAAAAATTAATATATTCATATAGTATAGTATAGTATAGTATAGTATAGTATAGTATAGTATAGTATAGTATAGTTTAGTTTGTTCTGGTCTCTTCCTTTCCCCTTTCTTTCCAGTCCAGTCTCATCCTGTAAGGTCTTGACACCTTTTTCTCACTGCTCACATCTAGTGTATCACAAGGCCCTTTGAGAGACTATCTCCTACATATTTCTTGTTACCTACCTCCATCTCTTGTACTCATTGCCACTTCCTTTGTTTGGACCCTCATCATTTTTTACTTGGACCAAACTCTTCTCTCATCTTCTTTCTTTCCCACGTGGTAAATTAATTGTCATTCAGGACCCAGCTTAAATGTCACTTCCTCTTTATAGCATATTCTTGTTAACCAATTCTTTAAACTTCCAGGTGAAATAAAACACCATTCTACAGTCATGTATCTCTTAATGATAGGGATATGTTGAGAAAAACACACTGTAGGCAATTTTACCATAGTGCGAACATCACAGACTGTACTTATACAAACCTAGATGGTGTAGCCTACCACATGTCTAGGCTACATAGTATAGCCTATTGCTCCTAGGCTACAAGCCTATACAGCATGTTAATGTACAACACAAGCACAAGAGAAAATGATACAATCAAGAGACATGTTTAACACAAGTTATAGGAGGCTGTTGCATGGCATATTTTGAAGCAAACTTTTTTTTTGTAAGTGGAAAGATTCTACTCTAAGATAATGACAAAAATTATAGTATGATATGGTATGGTATGGTATGGTCCAAAACTAGTAACAGTTATTTATTATCATTACCAATTATTATACTATACACACTTGTATGTGCATAGTAGATCTGTTTACATCAGCATCACCACAAACATGTGAGCAATGCGTTGCACTATCATCTTAGGGTGGCTTTAGCTTCACTGGTGATAGGAATTTTTAAGCACCATTGTAATCTTATGAGACCACCGTAGTATATGCAGTCTGTCATTGACTGAAACATCATTCTGTGGTATTTGTATTAATGCCATGAAAATATTGAATATTGTATAGCTATTAATAGCATAAGTTGTAGAATCTTACAGACTTGAGTTTGAATTCTGGCTCTTCATAGCTATATGACCTTGAACATATTAGTTTCTCTAAGCCTCAGTTTCCTCATCTTAAAGTAAAGCTAATAACTATTTCATAGAGCAGAAGCGAAGATTAAGTGCAATTATGAAAATAATAGTTATAGTAATTATGGCCACAATATATTGAACAGTATTTGCTAAGCACTGAGCTAAATGTAATATTTGATACATATTGCCTATGTAAAACAGCTTAGTGCCTGATGTATAGTAAACATTCAGTAAAGAAAAGCTAGTATTTTTTGTTATTGTTGTTTTCATCTGGGCTGAGCATTTTAAAGGCAAAAACTATGTTTCATCTTTGTGATTGACAGTATGGTAGATAATCAATAAACAGTTGCTGAGTGTGAATTTATTTAGTGCTATTTGATGAAATGCTAGGAGTTCTTAAAAATAATATTCCCTGCTAAACTTGACTGCAGTTCCTTTGGGATTTGAAGGTTTTGCGTTTCCTATTCAAGTACACATACCCATGGAGAGAGATAATACTTGTAGTTTTATCAACAGCTATCCTATGGGAATTAGTTCTTTACCATCCTTTCTAATCTGAGAAAAACCTTACTATACTATACTATACTATACTATACTATACTATACTATACTATACTATACTTATTATGGGGGACAAAATTACTATTTCCTATTTGCCTCACAATTACTTTTTTTCCCTAACTTGGACATCACACTACCTAATACTCATAGGCAGCATTTGGTAACCTTGGCTCTGCTGTAGAGCCATAAGGTTAGATCATGTAAAATTGAGTTATTTCTGTTACTTGAAAGTCTGAATTTGCTTATTTATCACTTTCTGATATTATGGGTATGACTAGAGGCTTGATGCATGAAAATTCATGTGAGAGTAGGCCTTCTTTCCCCCGGCTGCTGGCACCGGTTTCCCTCTAGGACCCGGGACCCGGGCTGCTTCCCTCTGGCCACTAGCAGGCACTGGGGCCTGGGCTGCTTCCCTCCAGTTCCAGCTTCATCCAGGATGAAGGACATCTGGTCTAATTAGCATATTACTCTTTTATTATTATAGATTACAGACTCACTCCCTCTATAGACAGTTAGTACTTTATATTGAGTATTGACATAGAATATTTTAGAACTGGTCCATAATTTTAGTCAGCTGTCTTATAAATAAATGTCAGCTGTCAGAACCCTGTGAACTGCCAGGATTGTTGAGCACAAGGTGGGGTGATAAACCTGAAAACACTGAAGAGGCTACACAGGTATAATACAATTCAATTCCAGACTTTAATACATAACTTTGGAAAATTCATTTAACTTTCTAGACCTCAGTTTCCTTACCTCTGAAAATTTTCAAGGTCCCTGTCTATCCTAAAATTCTGGGGGCTTTATTCTGTCAGAGGATATTTTTTCGATTGCTTTTCAAAGAGAGAAAGGAAAGAGGGAAGGAGAGAGAAGTATCATTGTGAGAGAGACACATTGACTGGTTGCCTCCTGCACAAGCCCTGACTGGGGCAGGGAGCAAACCAGAAACCCAGGTACTTGCCTTTGACTGGAAATGGAATCTGTGACCCTTCGGAACGCCAGTCAGGGCTTTCTCTCCTACTTACGTGTGTCTCTTGCTTCCATCAGTCTCAACACACCAGCTACAGTTACTTTTTTAAAACTTGTCAAATCATTCTCATTCTTTTCCCAGAACCCTCCATCAGCCCTTCATTTCATTCAGAGAAAAAGCCAATGGCCTACATGACCTGAACTTCTCCCTGCTATACGTTTGTGGCCTCATCTCTTATTTCCCCCTCTCAATTGTCTCCAGCCACACGGGCCTCTGCTGTTCCTTGATCATCTCAGCCACGTTCCTCTTGTTTTAGGGATTATACAGTGAAGATTCCAGCTTCTAGATAGCATTGTCAACTCCCTTGTCTCCAAGTTTTTTTACTCAAATGTCACCCTATTTTGAATTTGCAACTGCCTTTGCACTGCCCCTCCCACTTCTTTACCCTGCTGTTATTTTTTTCAAAGCACTAATCTTCTAATTTACTGTGTACTTAATTATTATGTTTATAATTTATTGTCTAACTAACTTCTACAATGTAAGTTCTTCCAGGGTAAAGAATTTTTGGTTTGTTCACCCTTATTTCTAAGCACCTTTAATCGTACCTGGTTCATTAAATATTTGCTAGTACATTGATTGGCTGTGGTGAATACTAATCTCAGTTTTAGCTGATATGAGTCTCAGTTGACTCATTTATGAAATGCTGGTTTTGATCTATATCTTTTTCCCCCCATCACCATTTATTCCCTCAATACCCTCTTTCACATCTATATATTTTATGTTAGAGGTTTTCTTCAGATACCTGGTAGTGCTTGGTTATCTGCTCTCATTTTAAATATCTCTAAGATGGGAGACTGAATGATTGATTGGAAGCTCTGAATCATCAGCAGGTGTATGTATTATGAACTTCACAGTGCGATGGTTGTTAATTTGGCGAAACCTACATGTCAGTATCTTTAATTTTTTTTTTAATCCTCTCCTGAAGATATTTTTTCCATTGCCTTTTTTCTTTCTTTCAGAAATAGTAGAAAGGAGGGAGAGGGCAGGGTGGAAGAGAGAGAGAGAGAGAGAGAGAGAGAGGAAGAGAGAGAGAGAGAAGGGAACCTGCAACCAAGGTATATGCCCTTGACCGGGAATCAAACCCATGACCTGCAGACCAATGCTCTAACTACTTAGCAACATCAGCCAGGGCATGTCAGTAACTTTATTTTTATTTTTTAAAATATATTTTATTGATATTTTATAGAGAGGAAGAGAGAGCGATAGAGAGCTAGAAATGTCAATGAGAGAGAAACATCGACCAGCTGCCTCTTGCACACCCCCCCACTGGGGATGTGCCTGCAACCAATGTACATGCCCTTGACCGGAATCGAACCTGGGACCTTTCAGTCTGTAGACCGACGCTCTACCACTGAGCCAAACCAGTTTCGGCGCATGTCAGTAACTTTAAATCTTTCCTCATGGGTTTACCTTATTCCTTAGAAAGTCTCTTCTAATTCTGGAAGGTAAGGACTTACTGCCAGCTTTCTTTATGCCAAGTGAAGAAAAAAAAATACAGAGGACTTAGGGTTTTGGCCTTCAGTATTCAGTATGTTTAAATCCACATTTAATCTCTTATTTTAGGTATGGTCCTCATGCCCTTCCCTATGCCTAGAGCACCCTAGTCCAGAGATTCTCTATTTAACTCTCTCCAGAAAATAAACCTCTAGTCTCTTGAGTTAGGGAGGGGATCTGAGTGAGAAAAGGCATTTAAAGATATTATTGCTTTTTAAACAGCTTTTGATCAGTGTTATTAATACTAAATCAATAGGCCCTGGCTAGAGTGTCAGCCTATGTACCAATGGGTTCAATTCTTTGTCTTGGTTTTCTCCCTGCCCCCCACCATCCCCTGGGGGTAAAGGTAACTAGTTGATGTGTCTCTTACATTGATGTTTGTTTCTTCTCTCTCTCTCTCTCTCTCTCTCTCTCTCTCTCTCTCTCTCTCTCTCTCTCTCTTTCTCTCTCTCTCCCCCTTTTTCTCCCCCTGCTCCCTCCCTCTCTCTCTCCCTGTTCCCTCCTTCTCCTCTTCTCTCACTTCCACTCCCTCTGAAAAAGCAATGGGGGAAAAACAATCCTCAGGACAGGAATAAAATACTAAATCATCAGTCTCCCCACATTGACTTATCTGGTGCTATCAGTTCCTGAGCTCTTGGAGAGAAGATTCTGTGGTACTGATTGATATATAGTTGGAAGTTTTCCCTATTGCAAGTGTAGTATTCAGCATTCTTATGTTTGCTTAGTCAATTACCATTCTTTAATTTGCTTTCTAAATTCTGAAATGTTATTGTTGTCTCCTCTTCTTTCCTTCCTTGTGAATTTGTCTTTTAGAAAATCCTTTATTATAGTTTTAGTGTGGTTTTGTCTACTTTATTTATTTAAAAAATATTTTTATTGGTTTCATAGAGGAAGAGAGAGGGGAAGAAAGAGCGAAACATCAATGATGAGAGAGAATCATTGATTGGCTGCCTCCTACTGGGGATCAAGCCCACAGCCCAGGCATGTGCCCTTACCTGGAATTGAACCCGGGACTCTTCAGTCCACAGGCTGACGCTCTTCCACTGAGCCAAACCAGCTAGGGCATTATCTACTTTATTATTACAATTATTTTGTTGTCTGTCCTTAGTCTTTTAAATTGGAATTTTTATTGAGATAATTGTAGAGTCACATGCAATTGTAAGAAATAATACAAAGATCCCTATAGACTTTACTCAGTCTCCCCCTATGGTAACATGTTGTAAAACTATAGTATTACATCACATCTAGGATATTGACATTGATACAATCCACCAATATCATTCATATTTTTCCAGTGGTATGTGCATGTGTAGTTCTCTATAATCTTATTTGTGTATTCACCACCACTGTCAAGATTCTGAACCAGGGGAGAAACCAAGATGGCGGCCTAGGGTAAGCACCTAAACTGCTGCCTTACACAACAATTTCAAAACAACTAAAAGACAGAATGGACATCATCCAAAATCACAGGAAAGCTGGCTGAGTGGAAATTCTACAACTAGAAGGAAAGAGGAAGCTCATGGATCAGAGGAGCCACAAAGTGCTGAGGTACGGAGACATGCATGCAGAGAGGAAAGGTGGCCAAGTGCCTGGCTGGCGGGAGGGGAAAGGACTGCACTGAACCCCAGTTCTGACTGCACTGAACCTCAGCTCTGGCCCAAAACCCCATGGAACCAGGCTCATAAGGGCAGAGTCTGAACTGTAGAGAAAGGCACATAGAGACTCGGGGGAGCCGCAGTGGGCAGGGGTCTGGAGGCTCATGTGCGCACGAGTAAATGCTCACAGAGAGGTCTGATTGTGGAGGTTGCCACAGGCTTTCCCTAGCGGAAGGAGTAAGAAGCTCCTGACTGCACTGAATCCCAGTTTCAACTGCACTGAAACCCAGTTCTAGCCGAGCCCCTGGGGGACCCACACTCTTACAGGGGGAATCTGGACTGTCAGGTGGAAACTCAGGGGATCCGTGAAAGGCAGAGGTTTGGAAGCGCGTGTGCAAGGGCAGGGTTGACACAAAACCAAGACTGTCTGCTCAGCCCTGAGACTCCACCCCATCCAAGCTGAGTGCAGGGGCTTTTGCAATTTTGCAAGTCTAGTCATATAAGGCTGTCTCCAATACAGAAGGTATCCCAGCATAGACACAGCTGATACAGCCAATTGGCCTGGAGTTCAATTCCTCTCACTGATACCAACAACAATCAGGACTTAACTACAACAAGTCTGAAACACAGTCCACAAAGGGGAACACCAAGAGTGTCCAATATCAGGTAACTAGGGATACTGAGCCACTGGGCCTTATAGAACACTTACCACACAAAACTATCCTACCAACCCAGGGAAGCAGTGAAAATACCGAGTCAAAGAAACAGACCACAAATGAAAGAAATGGAGAACAGATCACTGGATATAGAATTCAAAACCATGGTTATAAAGTTTTTCAAGAATTTCCTAGAAAAGGTCGATAAATTTAATGAGACCCTTGAGGATATGAAAAAGGACCAACTAGAAATTAAACATACACTGACTGGCTGAAACTGGTTTGGCTCAGTGGATAGAGCGTCGGCCTGCGGTCCCGGGTTCGATTCCGGTCAAGGGCATATATCTTGGTTGCAGGCACATCCCCAGTAGGGGGTGTGCAAGAGGCAACTGATTGATGATTCTCTCTCATCGATGTTTCTAACTCTCTATTCTTCTCCCTTCCTCTCTGTAAAAAATCAATAAAATATATTTTTAAAAAATAAACATATACTGACTGAAATAAAAAATATTATACAGAGACCCAACAGCAGACTAGAGGAACGCAAGAATCAAGCCAGATTTGAAATACAAAGAAACAAAAAACACCCAATTGGAAAAGCAAAAAGAAAAAAAGAATTAAAAAGTTGAAGATAGTGTAAGGAGCTTCTGGGACAACTTCAAATGTACCTACATCAGAATTATGGGGGTGCCAGAAGAAGAGAGAGAGCAAGATATTGAAAACCTTTTTGAAGAAATAATGACTGAAAACTTACCCCACCTGGTGAAAGAAATAGACTTACGAGTACAGGAAGTGCACAGAACCCCAAACAAAAAGGAATGCAAAGAGGACCATACCAAGACACATCATAATTAAAATGCCAAGGGCAAAAGACAGAATATTAAAAGCAGCAAGAGAAAAACAGTTAAATATCTACAAGGGAGCACCATATGACTATCGGCTGATTTCTCAACAGAAAATGAGAGTGGCAAGAAATATTCAAAGTGATGAATAGCAAGGACCTACAACAAGATTACCCAGCCAAGTTATTATTCAGAATTGAAAGTCAGATAAAGAGCTTCACAGATAAGAAAAAGCTAAAGGAGTTCACTACCACCAAACCAGTATTATATGAAATGCTGAAAGGTATTCTTTAAGAAGAGGAAGAAGAAAAAAGTAAAGATAAAAATTATGAACAACAAATACATATCTATCAACAAGTGAACCTAAAAATCAAGTGAATTAAAAATCTGAGGAACAGAATGAACTGGTGACTATAATAGAATTAGGGCAAAGAAAGGGAGTGGATTGATAATTATCAGAGGGAAAGAGGTATAGGGGGTGCAGGAAGACGCTGGACAAAAATCATACACGTATGGATGAGGACAGTTGGGGGGGTTAGGTAAGGGCAGAGGGTGGGGTGGGAACCGGGTGGAGGGGAGCTATGGGGGGGGGGTGAGGAGAAACAATTGTAATTGAACAATAAAGATTTATTAAATTAGCCAAAACCGGTTTGGCTCAGTGGATAGAGCGTCGGTCTGTGGACTGAAGGGTCCCAGTTTCGATTCCGGCCAAGGGCATGTACATTGGCTGTGGGCACATCCCTGGTGGGGGGTGTGCAGAGGGCAGCTGGCCGATGTTTCTCATTGATGTTTCTAGCTCTTTATCCCTCTCCCTTCCTCTCTGTGGAAAATCAATTAAATATAATTTTTAAAAGATTTATTCAATTTTAAAAAAAGATTCTGAACCATTCCATAAACCACAGAGATCCCTGATGTTGTCCTCTTATACTATAGCCACATCCCTCTTTATAACATCTCTTTTACTCTATGAATTCCAGGCATCCACTAATTTGTTCTCTATTTCTAAAATTTTGTTATATCAAAAATATTACACAAATGAAATTGTATAGTATGTACCAGTAAGTAACCATTTAAAATTGGCTTTTTTTAGTCAGCATAATTCTGTGGTGATTTATCCAGGTTGTTGCATGTTTTTTTTTGTGTTTTTTCTTTTTGCAGTTTCTATGCCGTGGGTGTGTATATACAATGGTTTGTTAAACAAATCACCTGTTGAAGGGCATTTGGGTTATTTCCAGGTTTTCACTATTATGAAAAAAATTGCTATGAACATTCATATACAGGTTTTATGCAAAATAACGTTTTTATTTCTCTGGGATAAATGCCCAAAAGTACAAGTCATATGGTGATTGTGTGTTGAGTGTTTTAAGAAACTGCCAAATAATTTTCCAGAGTGGCTATACTATTTTACATACCAGGACTGCGTGAGAATCCATTTTCTTTGCATCCTTACCAGTATTTAGTGTTTACACTATTGTTTTTTTTAATTTTTATTTTAGACATTCTGACATGTGTATAGTGATCTCATTGTCATTTTAATTTTAATTTTCCTGATAACTAACATTATTGAAGATCTTTTCATGTACTTGTTTGTCATCTGTATATCTTCTTCAGTGAAATGTCTCTGAATGTATGTTTGTTTACTGTTGTTTTTATAGTTCTTTATATATTATAGATCTAGTCCCTTATGAGATATTTATGTTTTAGATTTAAGCCAGTGATATTTTTGTTTTCTCAGAGGACAGTCCATTTTGAGTGAAATTTTATAGAAGGTGTGAAGTTTAAGTTGAGGCTCGTTTTGTGTGTATATGCCTATGGATATTCCAGTTGCTTCACCATCATTCATTGAAAAGACCATCCTTCTGCCACAGAATTGCTTTTGCACCTTTGTCAAAATCACTTGAACATACTTGTTTATATCTATTTCTGGGCTCTGCTCTGTTCCATTGATCCATGTGTCTATGTCTCCAGTACTACATTATCTTGATTACTATAACTATTTAATAAACCTTAATATAGGATAGAGTAATCCTCCTACTTTATTTTTCTTTTTTTAAAATATATATTTTATTGATTTTTCACAGAGAGGAAGGGAGAGAAATATAGAGCTAGAAACGTCAATGAGAGAGAAACATCGATCAGCTGCCTCTTGCACACCCCTTACCGGGGATGTGCCCGCAACCAATGTGCATGCCCTTGACCGGAATCGAACTTGGGACCTTTCAGTCCACAGACCGACTGAGCCAAACCGGTTTCGGCCTACTTTATTTTTCTTTATCAAAATAATTTTAGTTATTCATAGGTCAGTGCCTTTCTATATAAATTTTAGAATTAGCTTAATTTTATCTACAAAAAAACTTGCTAGGATTTTGATAGATTGGACTATGGGGAGAATTCATGGTTTTTGCTTGTTTGTTTTTTTAGTTTACTTATGTAAATTTAGTCTCCCTCTCCCCATTCTGGACTTATGTAAAGCTCTTTTTAAATTAAGGGACAGTTGACATACTATATATTATATTATTTTATTTTATAGTGACTTGACATTTATGTACTTTATAAAGTGATCACCACAGAAAGTCCAGTATCCATCTGTTACCATACAAAGTTATTTTGATGTTATTGACTACCAGAAGCCCGGTGCATGGATTCATGCATCAGTAGGGTCCTTTGGCCTGGCATGTGGGGAACAGTTGATGTCCATGCCACTGCAGCGGTCTTACTTACCAGCTCATGGGGCTCCAGCCCACTGTCCGCATTGGTCCTGCACAGCACATGGTAGGCATCTGGGAAGAAGCACGAGCCTGGGCTGGGCCCTGATGCACCTGCAGTGTCCGAGAGAAATGCTAGTGCCATTGCTGCAGCTGTGCTTGCCAGCCATTTGCCCGCCTATCTGTCAGCTGAGTGGTGATCCCGCTGTGGGAGTGCACTGACCACCAGGGGGAAGTTCCTGTCTTGAGTGTCTGCCCCCTGGTGGTCAGTGTGCATCATAGCTAACAACCGGTCATTTGGTCATAAAGGTCTCTTAGGCTTTTATATATTTAGACTAGAGGCCCCATTCATGAAATTCATCCACGGGTAGTGTCCTTAGGCCTGGCTGGCGATCAGGGCTGATCAGGGTTCCCCTCCTCCTCCTTCCCTCACTGCCCACATCCAAGCCACCCATTCCCAGTTCCCCATCCAAGCTTGGGAACCCAGCCCCAATTGAGGATCAGGACCTGCTAGCTGAGGGGTAGGGGCCAACCACCACCACTGTGGGCAGGTGGCAGGCCAATCGGGGTCTGCTGGCCAGGGGGAAGTACCCAGGAAGTTGGCTGCTGGCCCCAAGGAGGGAGCCATCTTTTGCCCCCCCCCCCCCATCCCCCGGGAAAGGGATTGCATCTGCCGCCACCCACCCCCAGTTCCCTGTCCCAGCCTGGGAGTCCGGCCTTGATCAGACGATTGAAGCCTGCTGGTCAGAGGGCTGGGTCAAGGGGCTAGGAGGTTGTCTGGCAGGCTCCATTGGCAATCAGGGCCTGCAGGCTGGGGGCAGTTCCTGCAATTGAGTGTCTACCCCCTGGTGGTTAGTGCATGTCATAGTGACCAGTTGTTCTAGTTGTTCCGTTGTAACTCACTTAGGCTTTTATATATATAGACTAGAGACCTGGTGCATGAAATTTGTACATGGTGTGTGTGTGTGTGTGTGTGTGTGTGTGTGTGTGTATCCGTGTGTGTCCCGCAGCCCAACCTGCACCCTCTCCAATCTGGGACCCCTCGAGGGATGTCTGACTGCCCATTTAGGCCCGATCTAGGACAGTCGGACATTCCTCTCACAATCCAGGACTACTGGCTCCCAACTGCTTGCCTGATTGCCCTTAACCACTCCCCTGCCAGTCTGATTGATGCCTAACTGTCCTCTCCTGCAGACATGGTCCCCTGCAACTGCCCTCCCCTGCTGTCCTTGTCCCCTCCATCTGCCCTTCCCTACAGGCACAGTCGTACCCAACTTCCCTCCTCTGCTGGCCTGGTCACACCTAACTGCCCTCCCCTGTTGGCTTGATCACCCCCAACTGCCCTCCTTTGCAGGCCTGGTCCCTCCCAACTGTCCTTCCCTGCTGGTCATCTTGTGGTGACCATCTTGTGTCCACATGGGGGCAGCTATCTTTGAGCACATGGGGGCAGCCATCTTGTGTGTTAGAGTGATGGTTAATTTGCATATTACTCTTTTATTAGATAGGATATTCCCTCTGCTGTACTTTACGTTCCCCAAAATATGGAAAACTTTGTGAATTTGCATGTCATCCTATACAGGTGCCATGCTAATAAATCTTCTCTGTATTTTCTCAATTTTAGTATATGTGCTGCCAAAGTGAGTACTGTGTTTTATTTAGTCTTATAAAAGTTTATATTTAATGCAATTTGTTGAAGTACTTTAAAAAAAATAAATCTTTATTGTTCAGATTATTATAAATGTTTTCCTCTCCCCCCTCAATTGCTCTCCTCCACCAGGTTCCCACCCCACCCTCTGTCCTACCCCCCCCCCCGCCATTCTCCTCATCCATAGGTGCACAGTTTATGTTCAGTCTCTTCCAGCACCCCCACTCCCTGTTTCCCCGAGAATCGTCAGTCCACTTCTCTTCCATACCTCTGATTCTATTATATTCACCAGTTAATATTGTTCATCAGGTTTTTTAATTCCCTTGGTTTTTAGTTTCATTTTTTGATAGTTATGTATTTGTTGTTCATAATTTTTATCTTTATCTTCTTCATCTTCCTAAATAACCCCCTTTAGCAATTCATATAATTCTGGTTTGGCGGTGATGAACTCCTTTAGCTTTTTTTATTTGTGAAGCTCTTTATCTGGTCTTTGATTCTGAGTGATAGCTTTGCTGGGTAGAATAATTTTGGCTGTAGGTTCTTGTTATTCATCACCTTAAATCTTTCTTGCCATTCCTGTCTGGCTTGCATGGTTTCTGTTGAGAAATCAGCTGACAATCGTATTGGTGATCCTTTATAAGTAACTACCTGCTTTTCACTTGCTGCTTTTATTATTCTCTCTTTGTCTTTTGCTCTTGGGATTTTAATTATGATGTGTCTTGGTGTGGTCCTCTTTGGATTCCTTTTGTTTGGGGTTCTGTGTGCTTCCTGGACTTGTAAGTCTATTTCTTTCCCCAGGTGGGGGAAGTTTTCTGTCACTATTTCTTCCAGTATTTTTTCGGTATCTTGCTCTCTCTCTTCTTCTGGGACCCCCATAATTCTGATGTTGGTTTCACTTGATATTGTCCCAGAGGTTTCTTACACTATCTTCAACTTTCTGGATTCTCTTATCTTCTTGCTTCTGTAGAGGAGTGTCTTCTGGCTCTTTGTGTTTTAAATCTTTGTCTTGATTCTTGTGATCTTCCAGTCTGTTTTTAGGATTCTGTGTAATTTTTTTTGTTTTGTATTTCAGACAATGTTTTCTTATTTCTAGTTGATCCCTTTTTCTTTCTAATTGACCCCTTTTCATATTCTCATAGGTCTCATTTATTTTATCCGCCTTTTTTAGGATATTCTTGAAAAGCCTTATAACTGTAGTTTTGAACTCAATGTCCATTCTTTTCTTTTCCTCCATCTCCTTCCTTTGTGTCCTGCCTCTTCTCTGCATTTTAGTTGTTTTCCTGATATGATGTAATAGTTTTGTGTGGTAGGTGTTCTGGTAGAGCCCAGTAGCGCAGCCTTCCCAGTTACCTGTGGTGGACAGTCTTGGTGTAGCCCTTTGTGGGCTGTGTGTGCAATCTTGTTTTTAAGCATTGCTTTTTGTTAGTATCACTGGGAAGCATTGATCTTCAAGCCAATTGGCTGTGAGGATCAGCAGTGTCTCAGCTATGAGGGCTTCTGTACTCTGCTTGGATGGGGCAGTGTCTCAGGGTGGCACAGACAATCTTTGGTTCCCTGTCAGTCTTGCCTTAGAAAAGTCCTGTTCGTGGTGAGTCTCGCAAGAGTGGTTGCAGGCACGCGCACCTCTTTGGTAAAGGCACAGACCTTTGTCTAAGCTTTGGATTCTGGCCAGTCTCTCGTTAGAGAAAGCCAGCCTCTGAGAGAGCTTCTGTGCTCAGCTTGGATGGGGCGGAGTCTCGGGTTGGTGCAGACAAGCTTTGTTTTCCCATCGGCTCCTCCCCAAGTCCCGCAGTAATGACCTCTGGCTTCACACACCTCCGAGAGATCTCTGCCTGCTGCCTGACAGTCTGGCCTTTCCCTGACTGGGGCTGTCTATCCGAGCAATAGGGTGATTCTGTTTTCCTCTCGAACAAGAAAGCCAGCCACAGTCTGGCCTCCCTTTGTGGGAGGCAACCAGGCTGATCAGGGGAAGGCACCAGCCCCATCACTCTGCTGCTGTAGCCACTGCCAGTCACCATAGCCACCACCATGTTTTCATCAACACGGACTGCAGTCCCTTCACCAAGAAAAAATAACAACTTTCTTTGGGCATTTTCAAGATGTGTCTTTCATAGGATATTCCTTCTTTTTTTCTTTCCTTCCTTCCTTCCTTCCTCCCTCCCTCCCTCCCTCCCTCCCTCCCTCCCTCCCTCCCTCCCTCCCTCCCTTCCTTCCTTCCTTCCTTCCTTCCTTCCTTCCTTCCTTCCTTCCTCACCTGAGGATATGTTTGTTTGTTTTTTGTTGTTGTTTTTAAATAAATTTTTATTGATTTTTTTTCTTTTTTTTTTTTTTCTTTTTTTTTTTTTTTTTTTTTTTTTTACAGAGAGGAAGAAAGAGGGATAGAGAGTTAGAAACATTGATGAGAGAGAAACATTGACCAGCTGCCTCCTGCACACCTCCCACCGGGGATGTGCCTGCAACCAAAGTACATGCCCTTGACCGGAATCAAACCTGCAACCTTTCAGTCCGAAGGCCGATGCTCTCTCCACTGAGCCAAATAGGCCTCTGCTGAGGATATGTTTTTATTGACTTTTAGAGAATGTGGAAGAGAAAGGGAAAGACAGAGAGAAACATCAAAGTGAGGGGAACACTTTGATTGGTTGCCTCCTGCATGAGCCCTGATCTGGGCCGCGGCCAGGGAGGAGCCTGCAACCTAGGTACATGCCCTTGATCAGAATTGAACCCAGATCCTGCTGTCTGCAGGCCGAGGCATTATCCACTCTGGCTGATGCTTTAGGCTTGGGCAGGGCCCCTCCAACTCCCTCTGATCACCAGCTCAGTCCCTACCCAGGCCTGCCCAGGCCTAAAGCCTTTGGGCAACAGTGGACCCCTAGCTCCCTGTGATCGATTGCAGGGGGTCCACTCCTGCCTAGGCCAAAAGCAGACCCCCAACTCCCTGCCCAGGTGATCATTGCAGGGAATCCACTCCCACTCCAGGCCAAAACCCTCTGGCGAAGCTTTCGGCTTGGGGCCAGAGCAGACCCCTAGCTCCCTGCAATGGATTGCAGGGGGTCCGCTCCTGCCCAGGTCTTACCTTACAATGACGTGGGTGCCAGGATGTTCCTGGGACATAGGCCCTAGGTGCCTATATATGCAAATTAACCATCATGGGGGGGTTAATTTGCATAGTCACTCTGATTGGCTATAGGCATTGTGAAGGTCTGGTCAATTTACATGTTTGTCTATTATTATTTAAGATTTCACTAGTTACAGTCTATTAGTTTAGATCAGTGGTTCTGAGTTTGGTTCCTAGATAAGCAGCATCACCATCATATGGAAATCTGTCAGAAATACAGGTTACCATCTCTGTTCCAGATCCAGCAATCTTTCTGAACAACTCCCTTCCTCCCCCAATGATACGTTCTGAAGTTTGAGTATCTGGTTTGGTTTATTGAGTGTGCCTGGTAGCCTTCATAGCAGTTCTTGTAGTATATTGCTTTTCCTACAGATTAGCATTGGCTTTTCCTAAAGGGCCATGAAAAGTACTTCCTTTTTAAAAAAAAAATATATTTTATTGATTTTTCACAGAGAGGAAGGTAGAGGGACAGAGAGTTAGAAACATCGATGAGAGAGAATCATCAACCAGCTGCCTCTTGCACACTCCCTACTGGGGATGTGCCCGCAACCTAGATACATGCCCTTGACTGGGATTGAACCTGGGACCTTTCAGTCTGCAGGCCGACGCTCTATCCACTGAGCCAAACCGGTTTTGGCAGTACTTCCTTTTTTAATTAGTGTCTGACTGCTAAGATGTTCAGATTCTCCTCTCTAAAGATCACATATGCTGGACTGATAAAGTTAGAACAGGGGTTGGCAAGCTACAGACTGCAGGCCACCTCTTGTTTTTGTACAGTTTGTGAGCTAAGAATAGTTTTAACCTTTTTTCAAAAAACATGCCATAAATTTTACCCATTTAAAGCATACATTTAAAAGGTTTTCAGCATATTCCCAGAGTTGAATAGTATATCAATATCTAATTTTAGAGCATTTTTATTGTGCCAAAAAGAACCATATATATTTTTTGCAATCACCCTCCACTTCTCCCAACACTGCTCCCTATACCTCTCTAGCTCCAAGTAAACACTAAACTACTTTCTGTCTCTTTAAATTTACCTATTCTAGACATTTCGTATAAATAGAATTATACAATAAACACCTGTTCTTTATAAATTATGGGGTATTAACCTCTTATCAGATTATGTCGAATATGTTCTCCCATTCAGTGGGTTGTCTTATTTTACTGATAGTTTCCTTTGCTATGCAAAACCATTTTGGTTTGATGGAATTCCATTTGTTTATTTTTTCTTTTGTTTCCGTTTCCTGAGAAGATATATCAGAAAAAATATTGCCAAGAGAAATGTCTGAGATTTTTTTTTTAAACCTCATCCAAAAGGGTTTTTCCTACCAATTTTTAGAGAGAGAGTGGAAGGAAAGGAGAGATACAGAGAGAGAAAACTATTTATGTGAGAGAGACACGTTGGTTGGTTCCCTCCCGCACATGTCCCAGCCAGGGCCAGGGATTGAGCTTGCAACTTGTTTGGAATTGAACCTAAGATACTTCAGTCACTGGTCTGATGAAACTGGCTAGGGCTGTGTCTGAGATTTTACTGCCTATGTTTTCTTCTAGGATTTGTATGGTGTTGAATCTAACATTTTAAGTCTTTAATCCTTTTGAGTTTATTCGTGTGTATGGTGTAAAAAGATGGTCTGGAAACTTTTTGTTTGCACATATCTGTCCAGTATTCCCAACACCATTCATTAAATACGCTGTCTTCACCCTATTTTATGTTTTTGCCTCCTTTGTCAAACAGTAATTGACTATAAAAATGTGGGTTTTTTTTTGAGCTCTCCATTCTGTTGCATCATGTATATATCTGTTTTTATGTCAGTACCATGCTGTTTGGATGATTGTGGCCTTGTAGTATAGTTTGATATCAGGTGGTGTGATTCCTCCAACTTTGTCCTTTTGGCCAGAATTCAATAGACTTGTTTTGAAGGCAGTTATTGTGAGAGAGTGAGGCAGAAATGATAACCTCTTATAGGTTCCACTATGAAATTTATATCATTTTTTTCTGAAATATTTTTCTTAACATTTCTTTTCTTTGTTATTTTCTCCCATCATCAAATAGAACTTAAGCCCTATGATACTAAAGTAGGACTTAAATATTGTCACCTTTCAGATTCTGTGCACTAAAGTCCAATACTCATTATGTTTTAATCGGCAAGCCTAAAATAATTCTTCTTTCTATCTAAACCTGATTGTCATTGATATTCCATATCTTGGTGTTGCTTAATGCGATTAAAGCAACACTCAGTCACTGAAGCTAAAACAGAACTGCCCTAGAGTCTCTCTGTTACACTTATTCCAGAAATCATACATCCTGTGAATGATTTCTCTTAAAAATATTCTCTCCTGCCGAAACCGGTTTGGCTCAGTGGATAGAGCGTCGGTCTGCGGACTGAAAGGTCCCGGGTTCGATTCCGGTCAAGGGCATGTACCTTGGTTGTGGGCACATCCCCGGTGGGGGGTGTGCAAGAGGCAGCTGATCGATGATTCTCTCTCATCGATGTTTCCAACTCTCTACCCCTCTCTCTTCCTCTCTGTAAAAAATCAATAAAATATATTTAAAAAAAAAAAAAAGTTAGTAAAATTTAAAAAAAAAAAATATTCTCTCCTCCTCTCCATCCCCACTTCTCTGCCTTAGTTGGACCTTTTCACTTGTTGCCTGCTTTATCCCAGTTACTCCCCACTTGGTCACCCTGCTTCTGATTTAGCATCTCTCCAGACCATTTCTACTTTGCTGCCACATTATATTTTTCTAAAATGACAACATGATATCAGACTCCTACTTACAATATTTTAATTACTTCTCGTAACATTCTGGATTATGTTTCAGTACTTTAATTTTTAGACACATAGTCCTCCACAATCCTATCCTAGTCTGACTTTTCTAGCTTAATCATCTACCATTCTTTATTTCAGCCATACCAAAGTACTTGCTGTTCCCTAGACATGTCATGGAGTTTTATAACTTCTATTTTTTTATATCATTGTGCCTTTGTACATATATTCTTTCTCTGCCTAGAACACCTTTTTCTGCCATTTTTGATAAAATAAATAACTTCCAGTTCTTCAAGAATCAGTAGACATTTTACTTTGGGAAGCTCTTGTTTCCTAAGACCTCATGTATATTTTGTCACTAGCATTTAACACATCATTCTATATGAACTAATTCTCTCTTTCCACTTAAACATGAGGTCTTTTTTAAGGCAGGTACTATGTCACTTTTATCTTAGGAGCCACATTACTTACCACAGTATCTAGTTCCCAGTAGCTGCTCCATAAATGCTTATTGACTGAATCTCATGCATATTAAAAAGAAAAAATATAAATGGAGCAGAAAGGTTTTTAACTTGATCTTTGAGCCTATTTATTCCAAGTAATATTCATTAGGCTCAAAGTCCAACAAAATCATAGAATTTGAAAGGACTCTGGGGTCTTTTGGAATATAATTGGATATGCTTTATACTTCATACGTTCACTGGTTTTTGGTATCCAGATTCATGAAAAAATGTAATTAAGGTAATTTTTTGTCAACCAGACAAATGATGCTAGGTTGGAAGTTCTCTTTTCAGGCTTTTTTTCTTTCTCTTTTTCTTTCTTTATATTGAAACAGCAGGCAGCATTCTTTTTTTTTTTTTTTTTTTTTTAATGAAGACTTGGTTTCTTCTATAGCCTTATCTGAACCCCTTTCTAAGGCCATGGGTCACTGTTAAACTTAGCCCAGAGTTTTCTCAACAGTAATACCAGCACTAATCTCTTCTCATAAATCCTCTAAGCTTTCAGCAAATAAACCCCTTCTTACTAGTCTAGCATGAAAGCCATGAGCTGGGAGTGTAGGCAGGTACATTGTTTAAAAGGCATTTGGTTTTCAGTTTTCAGGTTGCCAGTCAGTGCTTTTTCTTTCTTCTTTGTCTCTTTATTGATTTCAGAGAAGAAGGAGAGGGAAAAAGAGATAGAAATATCAATAATGAGAATCATTAATCAGCTGCCTCCTACACACCCCCTACTGGGGATCAAGCTTGCAACCTCGGCATGTGCCCTTGACCAAAATCGAACCTGGGTCCCTTCAGACCTCAGGGAGACATTCTATTCACTGAGCCAACCCAGCTAGGGCCAGTCCGTGCTTTTTATTCTGCTGTTGGCCCATCAGGTGTTTTCCTTCTATGTCGGTGGCTCCCAGATGTTGAACAACTGCAGAAAGCTGTGATTTCTCTATAATGGAATGGGGGTTGAGGATAAATATGTGATACCTTAATCAATACAGAATTTAAAAAATAAAAATAAAAAAGAACTATATATACACCTATAGTTTTTTGCCATTCTTTTAAAAAAATACATATATTTTATAGATTTTTTTTACAGAGAGGAAGGGAGAGAAATAGAGAGCTAGAAACATTGATGAGAGAGAAACATCGACCAGCTGCCTCTTGCACACCCCCTACTGGGGATGTGCCCGCAACCAATGTACATGCCCTTGACTGGAATCAAACCTTTCAGTTCGCAGACCGACTCTCTATCCACTGAGCCAAACTGGTTTCGGCAGTTTTTTTGCCATTCTGATTAGCAGGTAAAAGAGGTTAAGACTGGCTACTTATCAGGATTAAATCAGACTAGAAACCCACTTTTTTCTTGACACCTTTTTGTCTCTCCTGGAGGTACTTTCAGCCAGATCTTTCAGTACCGGGTTTCTAGTATGTTTATAAATCGCTATATAGCTTACTTGATTAAAGCTGGAAAGTCATCAGAGTTACCTCACAATCTAAGTAGCAGGGGGGAAAAATGAATTCATCATTATTCAGTCGATAATGATTTCAAGTTTAGACATATATATATTTGCCAATGATTTTTTTCCTCCAACCTAACTGTCTTATTTGCAAAGAAGAGTTTTCAGAAGAAATTGTTCCAAGCAAACAACACTGATCCCTCATTACAAAACATTCCATTTTCATAGAAAAGAATTTGAGGGTTTTTTTTCCGCATGTACAAATATAGTCAGAAAACAAAGCTCGTGGCCTTATACAATTGCAGAATTGGTTATTTTATCATCTTGCTTAGAAATGGTTAATATTATGTTTGAAATTGAAGAAAAGGAAATAGAAAAGGTGCTACTTTTGAGTAATTCTACTTGTGGACATTGTAAAACATCAGCTGTCATAGAAACAACACTATGCCAGATGGCTGTTAAATCTGATGTTTTTCATTACAAATTGATAAATCAGTAGACATTAGTGAATGTGCCCAGTTAATAGTAACGGTTAGACTCTCTGAAGAGAAATTTTTAGAACACCTGCTAAAACAAACTACTTGAGATGAAATATTCAAAATTACAAATTTGAAAAAATAAAGTACTATGGAAATCTTTCCTCATTTTTTGTGGTAGTGCTGCTTTACTGTCATGAGTTTACCTGAAAACCCTGAATACAAGCACATGAATTGTTTTATTCCATTTTGCATGGGAAAAATTTAGCTTTGCCTACAGGCCTGAATTCCACATTAAATTATGTTTTCAAAATGGTGAATTTAATAATCACTTAAAATGGGACTCACTGTGTTCTAAAAATGTTGTGAGAAGTTTATATATGTTTGCTAATTGCCATCACACAAGTTACTAATGTCATACCATTGATAGCTGAAGAAATGAGTCATAGACTAGGTAATTTGCCCAAGATCACATAGCTAGGAAGTAGCAGAGTTGAGATTCAAAGCCAGGAAATCTGATTCCAGAGTCATTCTATTTTTTTGGTGTGAGTAGTTTTTTTTTACTTTAAAAGAAAAAAATGTGGTAAAACATACATAACAAAATTTATCATCTTAGTCCTGGCCAGTGTGGCTTATTTGGTTGGAGAGCGACCTCCCATAAACCAAAAGGTGGCATATTTGACCCTCAGTTGGGCATGTATGGGAGGCACCCAATCCATGTCTCTCCCACTCTCGCTCCTTCTCCCCTCTCTGTCACCCCCCCACACACACACACACCTTCATTCTCTCTCTAAAAATCCAGTTTAAAAATTTATCATCTTCCCCTAACCAGTTTGGCTCAGTGGATAGAGCATCGGCCTGCGGACTCAAGGGTCCCAGGTTCGATTCCGGTCAAGGGCATGTCCCCAGTGGGCGGGGGGAGGGGATGGTGTGCAGGAGGCAGCTGATTGATGTTTCTCTCTCATCTATGTTTTTGGCTCTCCCTTCCTCTTTGTAAAAAATCAGTAAAATATATATTTTAAAATTTATCATCTTAACCATTTTTAAGTGTACAGACCGACAAACGGAATGTGTTAAGTACATTCACTTTATTGTGCAACCAATCTCCAGAACTCTTTTCATCTTGTAAAACTGCAACCATGTCCACTAAACATGTCCTATCACTTTCTTCCCCTGCCTTTGGCAACTATCATTCTTCTTTTCTCTCTATGAATCTGAGTACTTATAGAGTACTCTATAACTGAACTGTTGACGTTTATTTCAGAGTTTTATTTTACACATTCTTTTGTATAGTTTTGAAACTAAAACATTTTATTATATTTTGTGTTTTGTTTGCTATCACTATTTCTTTTAGGTACCTCATATAAGTAGAGTCATATAGTATTTGCCTTTTTGTAACTGGCTTATTATAATCAGCATAAAGTCCTCAAGGTTCATCCATGATGAAGCTTGTGTCAGAATTCCTTTTAAAATAATAATATTTCATTGTTTGTAATACAGCATATTTTGTTTATCCATTCATCTTTTGATGGGTTGCTTCCACCTTTTGACTGCTATGGACAATGCCACTATGAATACATATGTGCAAATAATTGCTTGAACCCCAGCTTTTAAATTATTTTGGGTACATACCCACAAATGGAATTACTGGCTCATATGGCAATTATGTGTTTAATTTTTTTTGATTGCCATATTATTTTTTATAGTGGCTGCACCATTCTTTATATTTCTAAACCAACAGGGCACAACAGTTCCATTTCCTCCATATCCTCACCAACATTTATTGTCTGCTTTTTGTTTTGTTTGATAATAGCTATCCTAATGGTATCTCATTGTGGTTTTTATTGCCATTTCCCTAATGAGTAGTAATGTTGAACATTTTTTCATGTGCTTATTGTCCATTTTATATCTTTTTCTGAGAAATATCCAATTTATTTTTTGTTGCCTGTGCTTTTGGTTTATAGAAAGAAACCATTGCCAAATCCAACACCACCTATGTTTTATACTTTTATCTCTTACTAGAGGTCCAATGCATATATATTTAGTTCTTTTTCCTGACGTTTTTGGTAAGAATGAAATTGTAGCTTTTGGGGATAGCTCAGATTCATTCACTTGAATTTTGGCATTTGGTATGTCAGATATTCAGAATGCTAAAATATCTGCCACTGAACAAACCTGAAATGGAGTTCTTTACATGCTTTTCATTAGCCAGTGGTCAAAATATTTTTACACATGCAATGATCTTTTTAAAAATATATATGTGTAAGAGTGATAAATATTTTGTTTGTAGGTAGGAGTATGATGCAAAGTATTAAATTGAAATAGTTCTTCTAAATTTTTATTCAGCAATGAGTATTTGTTCCAAAGGCAAAAAATAATTTTATAAAGGGCTGAAATTTGTAGTTGGAATTGGTGGAAATCCAAGAAAAGGTTAAGAAGAGAGGTGGCTGCCATTTTGTGAAGGCTCCACAGTTTGGAATGAATCTTATAGTCAGTGGAATGCTACTAAAGACTTTCTGAGCAGGGTAGTGATATCATGAACACAGTGTTTTAGGAAGTTGAATATTGGTAGTTTTATATAGAAAGATTGTCTCCAAGGGAGAGACACCAAGAAATCATGTGGCCTATTGCTGTAATATACACACTAATGATTCCTGAGTTTGAAACTGGCCAACTTAATCTAAAGTGCCTCAGTTTAATCTGGTTTCTCTTAAATTTCCATGCTTAACCTCTCCCATGAGCCCACCATATGAATTTCTTCAATTTTTGCTTTCAAGTTTTAATGCATTCATTTATCTATTATACTTTCATTTCTCCTTCCCTTACCATCTCTTTCTACCCTTCACCCTCACCTCCTATCTTGATTATTAGAGATAGAGATAGAGCCAGAGCCTCTGGTTTGCCTAGTTTCTAATCCTAATTCTGCCTCTTTCTTAGCTCTGTGTTTTTGGCAATTTACTTAATTTCTCAAAGCCTAAATTTCTTTATCTGTAGAAGGTAAGTAATCTATATAATAAAAACCCAGTGGTCGTAATGCTGTAATGACCAAAGACAAGTCACCAGGAGGTGCATTGATGGGTTCTGCGGCACGAGCAGGACTTCATGCTGCGTCCCACAGCACACCGGGTCTGGGTCTCACACAATTTCGCATGCTGGGCTTCTAGTAATAATAATAATTCCTACCTCATAAGGCTATTGGGAGAATTAATTGAATACTCTTTTTAAAAAAAATATTTTATTGATATTTTACAGAGAGGAAGGGAGAGAGATAGAAAGCTAGAAACGTCGATGAGAGAGAAACATCCACCAGCTGCCTCTTGCACGCCCCCTACAGGGGATGTGCCCGCAACCAATGTACATGCCCCTGACCGGAATAGAACTTGGGACCTTTCAGTCCGCAGGCCAACGCTCTGTCCACTGAGCCAAACCGGTTCGGCTCAGTTTATATTTTACTTCTAGGAAGTTTTTGCTGACCTGAAGCTGGATTAGATACTTTGTGTTCCCATAGATTCCTGTACTTTCCCCTTGTCGTATTATCATTGCCTAGCTGTTGGACTGCCACAGGTTATTTTTCTGCTAGCATTGCACCATCATATCCTCCTTAATTGGCACATAGTAACTGCTCAGTAAGTATTTGTTGTCTAGCACACACATACAGTTCAAATAGAAAATTTAAATAGACTGCACTTTAGGGGAATTTTATGTGGAGCTGAACTATTGACATTTATTTCAGAGTTTTGTTTTACACATTCTTTTTTATAGTTTTGAAACTCTAAAACATTTTATTCTATTTTGTGTTTTGTTTTGTTTGCTATCACTATTTCTTTTAGTCAGCAAGTCTTTCATCTGAATCGTAACCCCAAAAATTAAGGTTTTTCAGTTTCATCCTATTTCTATACCTCATTCTGAAATCAGGCTGTTGTATTAAGTGACCTTTTTAGTGTCTGAAGAAATTCATGCATTTGCAGTTAAATTAATCACTTTAGCTTTAACTGGAATATGAAGAAATGCCCAGAGAGGGTAATTTCTAGGCAGGGCCCTAACCTTATAAACTGTTTTAATGGGGAACCTCAATGATGTAAAATTTTCATTTAAGTCAAAGATGTGCTTGCTGTTCTACCTTAATTGCAGTGTCTGTTTGGAAAGAAAAGATAGCTTGGCTTAAAGATGGAATCAAAAGGGGATGACAGTGTGATTCTAGTCCTGGAGATAAAAAGTCAGTTGGGGATGGGCTGGAGGAAAACATGAAGGATTAATTAAAAGTGGCTGAGTGGCAACACCCAAGTGGAAAGGATGAATGGCTGAGGCCCTGGAGGCTGTAGCAAGGAGACCATTGGTGGCCAAGTCAAGACCTTTAAAAGGGGCTTAGTGTCAGTGCACTAGAAGAGCCTTTATGTGAAGTATTCCTCAGTCTGACATTTACTTATCACCTACTGTATATACCACGTGCAGTGGTCATTGATGGGGGGAATTTAAAAAAGACATTTCAGGTATGACTATAGTTAAGTTTTAAGGGAGTTAAAAGTTATATGTGATTTTCAGCTGTACTAGAGTCAATACCCCTAACCCCCACATTCTTCAAGGATCAACTATCTATATATGTATAAAAGCCTAAGCGACCAAATGACCAGTCGACTGGTTGCTATGACATGCACTGGCCACCAGGGAACAGAAGCTCAACATGCAGGATCGGGCTCCCTCCTGTCTGGATTGGGCCTGCAGGGATTGGGCTCCCTCCTGTTTGGATCAAGCCCGCAGGGATAGGGCCTGCAGGGATCTGGTTGAAACCGACTATCCGACATCCCTCAAGGGGTCCCAGATTGTGAGAGGGTGCAGGCCAGGCCAAGGGACCCCACTGGTGCACAAATCCATGTACCAGGCCTCTAATCTACATAAAAGCCTAACCTACTGTTACGACTTGAGCCACCAGTTGACCAGTCGCTATGATGCACACTGACCACCAAGGGGCAGATGTTCAATGCAGAAGCTGCGCCCCGGTGGTCAGCACGTTCCCACAGGGGGATTGCCTGCTTAGCCAGAAGCCGGGCTCATGACTGGCAAGCACAGCTGTAGCAGTGGGAGTCTCCTGACTCTGTGGCAGCGCTACCAGGCGGCGGCAGCAGGCGCAGTGGGCTGGGATGAGCATGAGCAGTGCAGCACCAGCTTGGGCTCCTCCCTGGCTGTCTGTGGCTTGGCTCACTCTACATCCCTCAGGGGATATCTGATACCAGTTTGGGCCCATCCCCGCAGGCCTGGCCTAAACCAGCAGTCAGACTTCTCCCAAGGGGTCCTGGATTGTGAGAGGGCGCAGGCTAGGCTGAGGGGATCTCCATCTCCTCCCAGCCCCTCCTGCATGAATCTGTGCACTGGGCTTCTAGTATATTAATAACTGCTAACATTTCCACCACCTCCAAGGATATAAACTCTATGAGAGCACCAACCATGTCTATTTTGTATCTGGCACATAGTTGTTCAGTAGATGTTAGTTGAATAAGCGAATTTGTTTAACCTTTCCCAATTTACTAAGTGCCTTCATAGGTATCTCATTCAGTATTTCACCTTTCTCTCCTGTTCACCTCCTTTGTGATATAAGCAAGATAGATAATTATGTTCATAAGAGTAACAATAACATAAGACAGAATAAAATTGAGCTAAATAGAAGTTCAAATATGAGACTGTAAAGGAGGAAAAATTAATCCTAGCTTGGGAGGGTTACAAAGCCTCTCTAAGGACATAGTTTTTAAACCAGGCCTTTTAAGCAGAATAAGATTTTGATAAACAGAGAGTAGAGGAAAATAGGGGCCTTGTGTAGCTAAATCCTATACCATATAAGCTGTTACACTCTGTCCTGGATCTAGAGTAAACATATATTTTCATTCACCCTTCTTCTGTCTCCCTAATTTTTTGGTTTTGGTTTTGGTTTTGGTTTTGGTTGTTTGTTTTTTTTCAACAAATGATCCTTTGGCTTTCTATAACCCATCAGAGGCTATTCCATAATTTGTTTATTCCTTCTTCACACTACTCTCTTACCCAGTGAGCCTCTTATTTTCTATTCCTGTAAATGAAATACTCTTTTATACTCATTATTCAGATTCTAACATAGAAAACTCAGGGACCTCTCTATAGGTTTATCTCTTCAATTCCTGCCCATCTCTGTGCATCCATACACTAAAGCAGGTGTTTAGAAAAAAGGGGGGGAGGGACGACAAAAGATGAAAAAGAGTTTAAAGTAGGATGCTTGGCAAAAGAAAAAAATGAAGGTTATGAAGGAGAAATAAATGAAGGTTATGAAGGAGAAATTGGCAGGACTTCAAGGAACCAAAGACAAGAAACAGGTAGAAAATTATTGAAATCTATAGAATGTGTATTTTAACATAACTCATAAACTTCCTCCATGCATTTTTCAGGAACTTTGAAAGTATTTCTATTAGTCTATGAATCTTAATTAGGAAATCTTAGACTCCTTTTATTTCCCCCAAATCACACAACTGTAAAGGATCAGGAGTTGATTTATCACATAGGTGTGTGGGTAACCAAAGCCGGTCACCCTACCACAATGCTTGGCTGCCTATATCATTTAATTTGATGGAGGCATTAATATTATACCCACAGTGGGCTCATATGTTAATAATAATCTCTATATATCATAGCCACATTATTGGAGTTCCTGACTGAAGTAATTTCATAATTCTATTAAATCTCTCAAATTTAACTAATGGTGCTAGAAAGATAGGAAGGGGGTTTTACAGTCTTCATTTACTTGCATTGATCTTATGATTCCCATAATTAAACAATAACCTGAGTTTATGGTTCAGAAGCAGAAGCCAGCAAAAAATGTATTCTTAATTTAGCAGCAGCTTAGTGTCTGTGTGAGGAGGGTTTGGGGGGAATTTGAGAAAGCAGTTACTATGCCAAGAGGTGCGGTCACTTCTGAAGTCTAATTGTCTAATTGTGGGAGTGAGGGGGTGACCTATGCTTATAAAAAGAATTAAGGAGATAACTACACCAAACTATATATAAGCCAAATGAGTGGTAGTTACAATAATTACTTCAGTGGCTCATATAAGAGAGAGATGTTTGTTGTGGTCTGGAAAGCTGCTTGTGAAATTCACTTTAGCACAAGATAATCACATGAGTGGAGCTGTAAGTACTGTATATTATATAAGTACTGTAAGTACATGCATCTAAAAAAACTGAGGACATTTGCTTTATAACCAAAATATCATTATTATACTGCACAATAATTCCTTAATATCATTTGTTATTTATGTGTAGCAAGATACTTAACCACTTACGTTAGTCTGTTTTTCCTCACTCTAGTAATCCTTCCTCCCCAAGGGCTTTATTTTTCCTGATCACTTTGCCATGGACCTGATACCCAGCAGCAGTTGATGAAATTGTTTGAATATTTATATGGTTTTAAATTTGGAAACTTCCAGCCCAGCCAGTGTTGCTCAGTGGTTAAGCATCAACCCATGAACCAAAAGGTCCTGGGTTTGATTCCTGGTCAGGGCATATGCCCGGATTGTGGCTCAATCCCCAGTAGGGGCCCTACAAGAGGCAGCTGGTAGATGTCTCTCATCAAAGTTCTTATATCTCTATCCTTCTCTCTTCCTCTCTAAAAATCAATAAAAACATATTTTATAAATTTGAGAACCTCTAGAATAATAGTTCCCCACCTCTAAAATTACATTACATACCTACGCAAACTTTCTTTTCCCCTTTTCCTATTTCATTTTCTTAACAGTTATCACTGTCTCACATAATATCTAATTTATTTTGGTTTTGTCTGTCTCCCCCAAAAAGGGATATTAGCTCCATGAGGTTAGAGTTTTTGTCTGACTTGTCACTGTAACTAGGGCCCCTCTTAGGACTTCTTATTGCAAATTAGGGGGGGGGGGAGAGTCTCCTTTTCAGGAGATGGCAGCCTTACACCAGGAAATGTAGCTTAGCTAGCAATGGTTTTCAGGCTCATCACGTCTCCTCAGCCAGGAGCCCTAATTAATACAAGCCAAAATTGAACAACTATTATATGACCGTCCTATGTGTATCCGTAGTGCTTACATCAGTGCTAGCATGTAGCAGGCACTGAATAAATTTTTGTAGAATGAACAAATAATTCAGAGTGAAGAAGCAAGTGGCTATGAGATGAGAAGGTAGGCAAGAAACTAGATCTGTGGTATTTGGGATTTCTAAGGAGTTCGATTTTTTTTTTTCCCCCTACTAGCAGTCAGCTGGGAAGTCCCTTGGAATACTTTGAATCATAATCTTCTGTATTTTTTATTTAATAAGCCATGCCAGTAATTCTGTAGTAGGGAAAGGCCAAGTTAGTTGAAGTCTAACTTAACAATACTTTTGGACCCTGGCCTCGGGGATTTGTCTCCTGCCTTCTTTACCCTTCTCTATTTGGCATTGCCAGGTATGTCAAGCTCTGTGTGAAGACCTTTGGGATAAGCTATATATAAAGTAATCATTTTTTTTTTTCTTGCAACCTCAAATCCAGACACAGTAGGGTAGAATTTTAAAATCAGGTTTGTTGCAGAAAACCCAGACCTCAGGTCCTTGTGATTGAATAGCGAGTGCTAGGAAGGTGAGAGCAGTGAGGATGCCTGATAATTATTCTATTTAGGCACTTCCTGTGTGAATTAGTCAAAACCATCCCATTTTTCATCAGTTCCCATCTTCTTACCCCAAAACACCAACCTTCACTGATGTAATTTAGGATTCTCTGTTTACTTAGGAGGTGACAGTTGGGATCTTGGCATTAAATGACTGAGGTTTTATTTCGCTTTCATGCTGATGTTTTTTTGGCAACCATGGCCACATTTGAAAGCTCACTTTCGCTCTGAAAGGTTTTCATTGGCAGTTTTTTTTCTTACTGCCTCTCTTCGGTGATAGGATAAGGATATAGCTTGATAAAGAAGGAAACTGCAAAGATTTATTGATGGAGTTCCTGCCTCATCGTGCCTTAGACCTAGGACATGCATGCCTCTGATGAATCACTGCTGTTAGTATTCAGCATTTGCTGATCCTTACTACATCCCAGTACTGTGCAAAACACAGAATCTGCCCAAGGGACTTCACAGCTAAATCACCCACTTGATCTATTGGCTTTCTCCCTCCCTCATCTTTGTTGGTGGCTACAGGGAGGAAAATGGGAGATATAAAATTTTAAGCAAGAGGAAATCTAGACTATGTCGCTTTATTGCTGCCTGGGAAGTAGCCTGGGAGTTCAGATGCAAGGGTATGATGCTGTGTGCAGCTGCCATAAATCACCTGCTCTCACTGGAGTGAGGAGGAAGTATTTCCACATGGTTGCTCAAGTCTCTCTTCTCTTTGCCCTGGTGCTCCCTCTCTCTCCATTAATTGCTTAGCAGTTGCTGATGCAATTAAAACGAGATGTGTCTGCAGCCTTGGTGGTTTGCTGTCAGGGCCCTCTCTCTAAGGTCTTCATCTTGTTGCTAGGGATGGGTGAACATTTGATTCCGAAGCAAGGGGAGGGAGGGATCTGTGGCTGCCGTTGAGTGTGTTTTTCTAAAAAGCAGCAGCTCGCAGAGCTGGGTTTCTCCTGACACTCTAATCATTTTACCCAGACAAGCCCTTGTCCCTTGTGTTGTTCATTACCGGGGCTTGTATTTGGCAACACCGTATATAGAAATGAATCCTGCTGAATTGCTCTTGGTGATATAGAGAGTGCTTTTTTACTTTTTAAATAGCAAGAATAAGATGGAAACAGCAGTCTCAACGTGCAGAAGAGTCAAAACCAAATGTACGTGTTTCCATGGAAAACAAGAACCTGGAGATGTTAAGAGGACTAGATTGCAGCACTTAATCTGTTTTGGGTCACTGGGTAGAATGTACACTACACCTGCTATTATGTATATCTCCCTCCTGGCTAGCATTTCAGCCTGCTTCTGACTTACTCCTTTTGCTTGTTTGGAGATTTTAAAATGCCGCAAAAAGCTCAGAGGATCAAACCATTGTGTTTCTACTCATTTTCTGGTACAGGAGGTTGACTCCTTGACCAGGGCTGCTTGGTAATCATGTGGCAGGTGGGTTGGTGTGTGACATGAATTCTCCATCTGCTAATTTGCACCCCAGAACACTCTATGTGTACTGGAGTGGGGGATCGAGCTTGCAACCATGGCACATGCCCTTGACCAGAATCGAACCCAGGATCCCTCAGTCTCAGGATGGACGCTCTATCCACTGAGCCAAACCGGCTAGAGCCATATACATATCCCCACTCCACCCCCAACAAGGAAGTATATATATTTTAATATCTAGGGTTGGCTAAGGGAAGAAAACAGAAGGGTGAAGCAGAAATTGCCTAATGATCAAAGAAGGGATTTGACTCCTCAGTATATAGCATTTTACACTTATGAGATTTCTGCATTGTGAATCTTACAGAAATAGAATGGAAGTAATAATCATTATGAAGCCAAAACTGGTTTGGCTCAGTGGATAGAGCATCAGCCTGCGGACTGAAAGGTCCCAGGTTCTATTCCAGTCAAGGGCATGTACATTGGTTGTGGGCTCATCCCCAGCAGGGGTATGCAGGAGGCAGCTGGTCGATGTTTCGCTCTCATCGACGTTTCTAGCTCTCTATACCTCTCCCTTCCTCTCTGTGGAAAATCAATAAAATATATTTTAAAAATAATAATCATTATGGAAGTTCTTTTATTTCCTCTAGGAGGTTGACATCTTTTTTTTCTACTGATACTGAATTCCCTCTTCTTTTTTAGGGTTTTGTGTGCTATTAATTATATAAATAAATGAGATACTGGGCAGTATGGCTGTGTGTATTACTGTGTTTGCAAAAAGAAGGTTTTGAAATTTTGGCAAGATGAACTTAATGATATAGTCACTCGAACTTTGCCAATATTTGGAACTTTTAATCTACATTCCAACCAAGCAAGCTGGCTTTATTCAAGTGAAAAAATAAAAATAAGAAAAGATTTATTTTATATAATTGAGAAATTATTAAAATTGGAGACTAGTCAGGATTAGGCACCTTGAGAAATCAAAACCCTGGTTTGGCTTCTTTTAGGTTTAATTTATCTATTTTATTTATATCAGAACTTGCATATGTAAATATGGTTTTTTGTTATTAATAACTACTGTTTATTCAATGCCTACTTGCTGCCAATTTTATGAGGCTTTCTTTAAACATTAACACTGACTAGAGGCTAGCTTAAATTTATTATAAATTCTGATACCGACATCTATAATCATGTGCTTCTCAGTTCCTATGTCAATTAAGAATTCATCAATTTTTTGTTCTAAAAGTTAAAATGTCAGTACACATCATTGTCAAAATTATATCCAACAATGGGACCTAGATTTATTTTTATTTGGCTAAACTATCTTTCTTGTCTGAAAAGCTAGAATAAGCTTGAAGTGTCTTGAAAAATTTACTTCCCATACACCATCTATGAAGCTACTGGAAAATGTACTTCACAAAATAAGGGTGTAAAACTGGAAAGAGGTAAACGTATAGAGGAAACAGGTTATCCAATAAACAAGAAAGGCTAGGGCATTCCTTAGAATAGTGGAGATTTCAGATAACAGAAACTTCTTTAGGAAGGTAAACTAGAATACCTTCTTTAGGAAGGTAAACTTGATGGGTCTAATTATCGTGAGAGAAAATTCATACAGTTGACAAAGATTTTTCTGGGGTGAAATGAATATGTAGAAAATTAAGCAAATGAATAAAAAAGATAATAGTTACTGGAAAAGCAAAGAGTTGTGCAGGAAAGAAAAAAGCATCATGGTTTACTATATGATTCAAGTGGGCTTATGTAGTCATTGTAATGTATACTGAATATTGAAACTAATCAAAATTATAGTCATTATATAGGGTAGTTAAGGAGATAGAAAGGATATATGTGTTTGATGAATACAGAGGAGAAAAGAGATCTAAATCATCTTTCAAATTGGTAAACCAATAGGTAGTAACACAAGCAGTCATTTAGAAACAGGGAGCTCAGATCCAAAATAATCAGTTAAAAGATGTACAAGTGGTTTTCCTGGAGGGAATAGAAGTGGGACGACAACAACAGGGGCAAGGACTTCTGTTTTTCTTTTTTATAATATATTTTATTGATTTTTCACAGAGAGGAAGGGAGAGGGATAGAAAGTTAGAAACATCAACGAGAGAGTAACATCGATTGGCTGCTTCCTGCACACCCCCTACTGGGGATGTGCCTGCAACCCAGGTACATGCCCTTGACCAGAATCGAACCCGGGACCCTTGAATCCGCAGGCCGATGCTCTATCCATTGAGCCAAACCAGTTTTGGCGACTTTTGTTTTTCTTAACAAATTTTGTAGACCTCTAACTCTTTCAACTCATTTTGATTTATAAAAATAACTGGGAACCTATGTTAAAGGAAAAAACACCCACTTCAAACATAATTATTCTCTAACCATATTTTTCTGTGGTAAGAATCTTAGTTCAATGTATGTATCTTTGTTTCAAATTTCTGTTTTATCAGTTAACTAGAGGCCCGGTGCATGAAATTTGTGCATGGGACGGGGGGATTCCCTCAGCCTGGCCTGGACCGTCTTCAATCTGGGGATAGGGCCTAACCTGGCAGTCGGACATCCTCTTGCAATCTGGGACACTGGCTCCTAATAGCTCACCTGCCTGCCTGCCTGATCACCCCTAACCACTCTGTCTGCCTGCCTGATTGCCCCTAACTGCCTCTGCTTGCCAGCCTGGTCATCCCCTAACTGCCATCCCCTAACTGTCCCCCTGCCGGCCTGGCTGCCCCCTAACAGCCCTCCCCCCCCCCCCCCCCCCGCCAGCCTGGTCTTTCCCTAACTGCTCCTCTGCCAACCTGATTGCCCATAACTGCCTCTGCCTTGGCCCCCACCACCATGACTTTGTCTGGAAGATGTCTGGTTGACCGAGTCTAATTAGCATATTACCCTTTTATTAGTATAAGTATACTTTGTTTTTAAAGTTTAGAATTTTAAAAAAATATATTTTATTGACTTTTTCACAGAGAGGAAGAGAGAGGGATAGAGAGTTAGAAACATCGATGAGAGAGAATCATCCATCAGCTGCCTCTTGCACACCCCTTACTGGGGATGTGCCTCGCAACCAAGGTACATGCCCTTGACCACAGTCGAACCTGGGACCTTTAAATCCGCAGGCTGATGCTCTATCCACTGAGCCAAACCGGTTTCGGCAGTATAAGTATACTTTGGCTGCCCATAACAGAAACCCTATTTTTAAATAGCTTAATAAGGAAACATTTTAGCACTCATAACAGAGCTAGGTCAGGTTTGGGGGTTTTTGTTTATTTTGGATAATGTGATGACTTCCGCTTTGTAAGCATTTCATCCAAATACCACAACATGAGGATGAGGTTAAGAAGGGACACCTGCTTTATTTTGTAGGAGCAAGAAGCCTTTTCCAGAAGCTCACAGCAGACTTTGGTCCTCACATCTCTTTGACCATATTGGGTCATAAGCCCTCTTTTAAACAAGTCACTGACAAGGGGAATGAGATATCTGTGATTGTCTTTGATTGATTGTCTTAGGTGAAATGTATGAGAGGTGTCAACCACAATATCTGCTACCCCAGTCATAATTTAGTAAGTGCTTATTAGGAAGCCACTGTTCTTTGAAGAAGCTTTACTGTTTAAAGGAAAAAAGAAAATAAATGGATAAAACAACTGATCAACAACATGGACAGGTACCCAGTAAATATTTATTGAGTGAATTAGGTAAATGTAAGTAAAACTTTTTGGCATAGATATAGTGGTTTAGGAGTTCTAAATTAGGGGAAAATACATGAAGTTTAGATTAGACCAGGAAACTTCTTGAAGAAAAACGACTTGAACTACTGTTTACTCACTAGCTAGTCACAGTCCTGTCCTACTAGAATAAATATACTTTTGTCCAGTGGTGTGCTGGTAAATGTTTAACCAGCCTGGAGGAGAATACAGGGCATATTTGTAGTATTTATCAATTTCCATGGCATAAATAATCTTACCCTGGCCAATTTCAATCTACCAACATGGAATCCACTTGAGCCTTGCACATCACTGCTTCTAACAGAATTTTTTTTTTTAATGTATTTTTACTAGGGGCCCAGTGCACAAATATGCACCTTGAAAGGAACTGTGGGCCATGAGGCTGCAGTGGGCTCAGGGGTGGGACGTGGCCCATCCTCCATGCCCCCACCCAGCCCCTCCTGCTGCGGCCCCTGGTCCCCTGTCTTCCAGCTGCTCCCACACACTGATGGTAGTGGCCCCACTCACCCGCTAATGGTGCAGAGTGATTGAGGCCGGTGCCAATAGCAGGTACAAGCGGGGCCAGCACCGTCAGTGGATGCAAGCGGCAGCTGCTGTCCCAATGGTCCCTCAGGAGCAGGGGGAGGTGGAGAAGCCTTCAGGGGCGATTGGGACCAGTGTTGGGTGCCGGCAGCGAGTGCAAGTGGGGCCGGGGCGGCGCTAGCAGTGGGTGTGAGTACCAGGCAGTATCAAAGCATGTGGGAGCAGAAAAATTTCAGTAACCACCAGAGGCTTGCCCCGATGACAGCAACCGGCCCCCTGCCTTGATCTGGCACCCCCACTCATCACCTGCTCCACCATCCCACCGCTGCCAACACCCGCCATGTTCCACGCTCTGCCACCTGCTGCCAACACTTCCCATGTTCTGTGCACACCCCCTGGTGGTTAGCGCACGTCATGGTGACCGGTTGTTCAGTTGTTCCGCTGTTTGGTCTATTTGCATATTAGTCTTTTATTTATATAGGATTGACTTCAGAAAGGAAGAGAGAGAAGAGAGAGAGAGAGAAATATCAACGATGAGAGAGAATCATTGATTGGCTGCCTCTGGTATGCCCTCCACCAGTGATCAAACCCCAAACCTGGGCATGTGCCTTGACTGGAACTTGAACCATGATGTCTCTGTCTCTGTCTCTGTCTCTGTCTCTCTCTCTCTCTCTCTCCCTCTCTCATTATTCTTTTTTTTAAATAATATGTTTTATTGATTTCAGAGAGGAAGGGAGAGGTAGAGAGAGATAGAAACATCAATAATGAGAGGGAATCATTGATCAGCCGCCTCCTGCATGCCCCGCCCTGGGAATTGAACCCACAGTCTGGGCATGTGCCCTTAACTGGAATTGAACCGGGAACCCTTCAGTCCTCAGGCCTATGCATTATCCAGTGAGCCAAACCAGCTAGAGCGAACCATGATCTCTTAGTTCATAGGTCTATGCTCAACCACTAAGCTACATCAGCCTGGCTCTAGCAGCATTTTTAAAAAATACATATTATATTGATTTTTTTACAGAGAGGAAGGGAAAGGAATAGAGAGCTAGAAACATCGATGAGAGAGAAACATCGATCAGCTGCCTCCTGCATACCCCTCACTGGGGATGTGCCCGCAACCAAGGTACATGCCCTTGGCCGGAATCAAACCTGGGACCCTTCAGTCCCCAGGCCGACGCTCTATCCACTGAGCCAAATCAGTTTCGGCTAGCAGCATTTTTAATATTTAGAATTAACCTACTGAAACCGCATATTGATAAAAAGAACACTTAGTTTTCTTAGCCTTATAAATGATCAAGGATAAAATCTAGATTACTAATATAAGATAGGTAGTTTTGGAAGTGGAGTGTTGGAGAATTATAATTTTAAGGTAGTATTAAAGACTGGTCTTTGTAGACTTTGAGAAATAAAAAGGCCTTGCTGTTAGTTTTAGGTGCTAGATGAAATGTTACTAATTCAGTATTTATGGAGCATCAACTATGTTCTAAGCGCTGTAAAAAAAAAAGAAGAAAGAAAGACCAGAATCTCGATGGCCTTCCTTAGTGTATTGGGAAGACAATTGTCAACAGATAACTTTCATTGAAAGAAGAGTATTAAGGGCTCTTGAGTTTTAAAGTGCCATGAGGACACAAAGAGAGGACAACTAAATTTGGGGACATCATGGAATGGCATACTTGAATTAAATCTTGAAAGGAAATATGGCATTTGCATCAGAGACAAAGGAAAAGGATCATTTCAGGCAGTAGGAACAACATGTCCCTAATTGCTGGGGGATGAAAAATCTGACATTTTGTATGCTTTTACTTTGATTTGCAGATAAAGTGCAGGATGGGTAGAGTATAGAGAAGAGAAAGAAAAACAAGCCAGGGTCAGGTTGTAAAAGGCCTTAAATTATAATAAGTTTGGATTTCATTCTTAAATATGAAATTCCTTATTATAAATGAGATTTTAATTTGTAAGTTTCTGTTTTTCCATCTCTTTAAACAGGGTGTTTATCATTTTTTACAATTATGTTAATTTGGTGGGAGAGTTGCTTTGCCATTTTAATTTGTGCCTATCTAATTATTAGTATTGTTGGATATTATTTAAAAATATATTGATCATTTGTATTTTCTATATATTGTTTGTTCATATACTTTACTCAATTTCACATGGAATTGTTTATTTTTCTGAATTATTTATAAAAATACAGATATGAATCTTTCATTTTAGGGTGGTTTTTGTTTTAGGACTATAATTCTAGCGTTTATGATGGATGGATTGGAAAAAAGGAGAGACTATTTTCAACTTAGCCATTTGGGAGATGTTGCAATAACCTATAGCCATAGATGAGAGATGATATGGATCTGAGTGTGGCAATGGGAAAGGAAGGAGGCAGATGAGAGGTCAAGCTGCCACCCAATGACTTCATAATGGATCTTAGGTTAAATGCCCTTGCTATTGCCTTTTAATTTAGTGCTCTTTCTTACATACATCCCTGTCTCCTTTACTCTTCTTCCTTTTAATTCGATGAAAGAAAAATGAGAATTTTATACAGCACTGTCTACAGTAAGGTTAAAATGAACTAAGGACCTCACTCAAGAATCTTACATAGGAATGTTTTTTATCTGTTCTCAGTAATTGCTAAGGGAAGCATGAATGCAAAGGGACGAAACATAAAGAAAAATATGATAGTTTTTACTAAATAAAATTTAAAAATCCTTTTTATCTAAAAAGATTATAAGCATCCCCAAAGAATTCTGCTTCAATTACATCTGTCCTTTCTCTCTCATTCATTGTACCACTGAGCGTAAAAGTGGGGTTGGTGGCCTTCTTTCACTTTCTTGCCACTTGCAGATCATTGTCTTTTCTTTTTCTTTAAAACCTCACAGGATTATGTCTTGTCATTTGTCTGTTTTAGTCATCTTTAGTTTCTTTATCTCATTCTTTAATGTGTATGTTTACTTCATTTTCATTTAATGTAATTACTGATGAGATTCATGCCTACCATTTTGCTATTTATTTCCTATGTCATGTCTTTTTGTTCCTCTACAACAGTCCTTGTGTTAAATAGATAGATTCTAGTGTACCAGTTTAATTCCCTTCTAGTTTCCTATAATATTTTTAGTTGTTTCCTTAGTAATAGTCCCAGGGATTACACTAAATTCTTAATTTATGACAATCTAGTGTTGGTTAATACCAATTTCATTTCAATAATATGCAGAATCTTTGTTCTCTGTTCCCCCTCTCTCCTTTGTACTGTATTATCATACAAATGACATATTTAAACATTATGTCAACAGAGATTATAATTATTGCTTTATGCAGGCATCTTTTAAATTGGATAAGAGAAAGAAAAAGTTACAAATAAAAAAATTACATCATGTTTTGTATTTACCTACTGAGGTAGACAGAATAATGACTCCCTAGAAAATCTGTGTCTCAATATCTGGAACTTGTGAGTATATTACGTATATTACCTTAAACAGCAATATGATTAAGTAAAGGATTTTGAAATAGCAGTTAGCCTGATTTAACCTCTGTTAAATGTAATCACAGGTGGGCACAATGTAATCACAGGGTTTTTATAAGGAAAGAAGCAGGAAAATAATGGGGAAAGTTTTATTTTTAAAAAATATGTATTTTATAGAGAGGAAGGGAGAGATATAGAGAACTAGAAACGTCGATGAGAGAGAAACATCGACCAGCTGCCTCTTGCACACCCCCTACCGGGGATGTGCCTGCAACCAATGTACATGCCTTTGATCGGAATCGAACCCGGGACCTTTCAGTCTGCAGACCGAAGCTCTACCACTGAGCCAAACCAGTTTCGGCTAATGGGGAAAGTTTTAAAGATACTATACTGTTGACTTTAAAGATGGAGGAAAGGACTATGAAACAAGGAATTCAAGTGTAGCCTCTAAAAGCTGGGAAAAGCAAGAAAATGGATTTCCCCCTAAAACTTCTACAAAGAAATGCCCACATCCTGATTTTTTAGCCCAGTGAACTATATCATATCAGCCTTCCAATCTCCGGAACTATATAAACTGTATTGTTTTAAACCTCTAAATTTGTGTTAATATGTTGCAACATCAGTAAGAAACCAATAAAACAAGAAGTTAGCTTTATTAGTTCATTATTTCTACCTGTTGATTCAAGTTACTGTCTATACTATCCTTTCATCTTGAAGAATTCCACTTAGTAGCCCTAGCTGGTTTGACTCAGTTGATAGAGCCTTGGCCTGCTCACTGAAGGGTCCCAGTTCAATTCTGATCAAGGGTACATGCCTGGGTTGCAGGCTTGATTCCCAGTAGGGAGTATGCAAGAGGCAGCCGATAAATAATTCTCTCTCATCATTGATGTTTCTTTCTTTCGCTCTCTGGAAGAGAAAAAAAAATTATATATACGAGATATATATATATATTGCCTGATCACCCCAACCAACTCTGCCTGCCGGCCTGGAGCCCCTAACTGCCCTCCCCTGCTGACCTGATTGCCTCTAACCGCCTCTGCCTTGGCCCCCACCACCCTCGTGGCTTTCTCCAGAAGATGTCTGGTCTAATTAGCATATTACCCTTTTATTAGTGTGTGTGTGTGCATTTTAAAGAATTCCATTTAGTATATCTATAGGGCAGGTCTGCTAGCATTGACTTGTCTCCATTTTTGTTTATCTGGGAATCTCTTTATTTCTCTTGGTTTTTAATGAATAGTTTTGCTGGATGTAGAATATAACACTCAACCAGGCAGTTGACAGCTCTCTTTTAGCCTTCACTTTCTGCTTGTGCAGAGCCTCAAGGTCAACCAGAATTGAGACTAAGAGCCTTCTCAGGCCTTTCCTGAGGATGTGTTCAGCCCTGGGCATGCACACAGACTTTGTATACTTGTGGACTTCTAGATCCCCAGGAACACATCAGAGCTTTTCAAAGCCTCTGTGGATATCTTCTTTTCCCTGGCTTTATTTCTTAAGCTTTTTTTCTAATTTATTATTTGCCCCAACTGTTATCCACTGCTTTATGTAGCCACTGAGTTAAATGAACACTTGTCTGCATCTTCAACCAATGCTCCCATCCCCAGGGGAAAGGCTTTTAACACTGGGCAAGCTCTAAGTCTGATCAGATAGACAACCTTGCACATTGCGGGGTCTCCCAGGACTCCCTTAGAAAGGTCAAATAATGACAATTTGGGGGCATGAAGCTTTGAAGGCACCCAGCCCTCTCTTGCCCCCTCGGGTGGTTGTCAGGCTGATGTTTTTCACTGTGATTGTAAGCTGTTGACTTTCAGAATGGGATGGAATTAAGTTGTTCTTTAATACATGTGTCCCAGATTACTTCGAGCCTTTGGTTAATTTCCAGAATTCTGAAAAACCTGATTCTGGCCATTTTTGCCAGTTTTCTTAATCCTTTTATGGAGGAGAGAATTTTCAGAGATCTCTGCCATTTTTGCTGATGTATCCCCTCATTCTTTAAAGGCGTTGGCTCCTGGCTCAGGCATTCTCTCCAACACTACTCCTGGCTTAATTCTTGGTAAATTCAGTGTCCATATTAATGATCTTGCTGATACCTTTGCTTTTTAGTTCCTTGACCACCTCTCTCCCAGTGATTTTGTCCTGTTTCAGCTACTAACTCCAATAGCTATATCCTAAACCAGTGTCTCTGGGCCAAAACTATACGTTTTTTGTAAATAATGTTTATTTAATTACAACCTGCTCCTTTGTTTATGTATTGTCATAGATTTTTTTTTTTTTGCACTACCACAGCAGAGTTTAATATTACAGCAGAGACCATTGGTTCTCAAAGCCAATATGTATTATCTGACCCTTTACAGAAAAGTTTGTTGACTCCTGCCCTAAAAGTACTCAGTTAGAGCTTCTTCTCTATTAATTAGCTGTCAAGCTTCTTATTCTTTAACCATTCCTTCCCCCCCCCCCTCCGCCCCCACTTTGGCAGTGCCCTTCCTTTAGAGTCTCACTTCATCAGTCCTTTAACCTCATCACCTTTTGCACTGTGCATCTCATCCCCTCCACACCCCCACACCCCCAGATCTTTAATTCTAGTAGTTTTTTATTTTTATTTTATGTGGGGTTTTTGTTGTTGTTAATCCTCACCTGAAGATATTTTTTCCATTGGTTTTTGGAGAGAGTGGAAGGGAGAAGGATAGACAGAGAAACATCGATGTGAGAGAGAGTCATTGATTGCTTCCCACAGGTGCCACCACCGGGGCAGAGATCAACCCTACAATCAAGGGACGAGCCCTTGACTGGAATTGAACCGGTGACCATTCATTTTCATGGGGGGGGCTTGTCAGTTGGTGGGCTTTACTGTAAGGAGTGATTGATCACTTAGGTAGGGTCACCCAATTGCCAGCACCTGTAGATCTTTTGTCTTAGGCAAGTCATTTTTCCCTCAGAGGAATCAACCAATCCTTTGCCTGTTTGCATAGAACCTAATGGAGAGAAAAGGGTTTAGTTTCACTTTTGATCTTAGTGTTGTACTTTTATCTATTTTTTCAGTTGTGCTTCAGTGAGTACAGAGCCTGTATGTTCAACATATCAAGAGAGTAAACCTTCAGACTTCTGCCAGAATTGTGAGGAGTAAGGAGTGGGGAGATAGGAAGGCTGCATTGGCTGGTGGAGATGATTTAGAAGTCTGATTATATCTTTGATTTTTAATCCTCATTCCAGGATATGTTTACTAGGTGTACCGGTTAATAATGGCGGATTTTGTAATCAAAGAAAATACGATAATTTCAAGAGAAACATCAAAAGTGCTTTAAAGTAATGTCCATCGCTAGCTACACATTTCCCCATCTTTCAGGTAATTTCTGCATACCACCAATAGAACTTTTCTTGTTTTGAGGCAAACCATTCAGAGACCCAATTTTCTACTTATTCTAGTTTATGCTCATTTGCCTTTATTGGCCCTGTGTGAACCATACTCAGTAGATGTAGGCATGACTAAATTATTTCAACATTCTGAGTATTAAATTCTTGTCCCATAAACAATGAATGACTCACAGAGAAGGCTTACTCTAAGAAATTTTGAAATGCTTATTTTTAATTGTAATAATGGTACAAGAAGAAATATGCCTTATGAAGTAAATTACTGAAGACTTGTTAAATTTTTAGGAAGATGTTCATTCCCTAAGAAAACAATAGAACTAAGTTTATTTTGAGGAAAGCTGGTTGTGCCTCCTCATGTCCCATCTTTGATTCCTTAACTTTTAGGTTGGCTTAAGGAAAAGGGAGGATGGGGAAGGGAGTCAGGAATAGCTTGAGCTGATGAAAGGTGTCAGCAACATTTTCTAATGTGGCCTAAAGGAATGCTGGGTAGAATGGTGACTGCATTGAAAAAGAATGAAAGGCAGCCAAAGTCTTAAGTTTAGTGAAATTAAATAGTTATCAAGTTTATTACAACCACCATTTAATGCTTTTTCATTAATTGTCTCTAATTTTAACCATTCCCATAAAGTGCAGGTAGAGAGGCAGCTGTAATGTGGCAGCCTATGGCTCTTCTCTTTTATCTCCAGATAGATGTTTGTTTTCAAGATTTTTTTTTTTTTTGTAACTTTTCCCCAAGGAGTGATTGTTTCTGCCTGTTGCTTTCTAGAAGAGTTTCCAGAAAGACAATGCAATGCTGTTTATCCAGTATTTTCGGAGATATTTCTCTGTATAACAAAGGATGATATAATTTAACTCACAAGGAGGCAAAAACTAAAGAAATTAGTTCATCCTTAAGAGCACCTAAAGGAAATAGTAACCCATTGTTTTCCACAGTGGATCTTGCCACCCATCAGTTGAAATCTCAGCCTTGTCTTGGTACACATTTCAATGTTCTAAGAAGTCACAGGGAAAACCCTATCTTACCTTCACCCTTTATACATAGAGTGGCTATTATATAGATAAGTAAGACTGTATCAATCCTGCCAGTGCCATATTTTCAGCACCTAGCTCAGTGCTTCCTTATACAAGGGCCTTAGTAAACTTTGTTATATAAATGTTGAAATAATAAGTTACAGGACATAATAAGTTCAAAATAATAAGTTCAGGGAGCCTAATAACAGGGATGAAACATTGAGTTCCAGGACAGTTCTGTTCTATTTTCCTGAAAATTTTTAATAGAGACTATTAAAGTTATCCTAGCCGAAACCGGTTTGGCTCAGTGGTAGAGCGTCGGTCTGTGGACTGAAAGGTCCCGGGTTCGATTCCGGTCAGGGGCATGTACATTGGATGCAGGCACATCCCCAGTAGGGGGTATGCAAGAGGCAGCTGGTTGATGTTTCTCTCTCATCGACGTTTCTAGCTCTCTATCTCTCTCCCTTTCTCTCTGTAAAATATCAATAAAATATATCTTTAAAGTTATCCTAACTTATATTCTCAAAGTCATTCATTCATTCAAAAATGTTTATTGATTGCTTCCCGTGATCAGGCACTGTGCTAGACCCTGGAATGGGGAATGTTGAAGAAGGAAATACTCTCCTTCATGAAATTTTCAGTTTATTGTGGGAGGGAGACATTTTAAAAAAATAATCAGTTTGCATAAATGCTACAAAGGAAAGTTATACCTCCAAAATACTGTGGAAGTAGAATCTCAAGCTTAATTTTTCTAAAAACTAACATGGTTAATAGCATCTCTTTATTACCTAAAGAGGTCATCAGGAATACTTGGCATGTTTCCTCATTGTAGCAATGTGTAGGCACTAGATAATAAGGGCTATTCTGCCTCCATGTATAATGTGTTTCTTTCTTACCTTCCTTTATTTTTTATTTCTCTATTGAGTTTTAAAGAGGGGAAGGGATAGAAAAACATCAATTTGTTCTACGTATTTATGCATTATTAGTTGACTATTTGTGCCAATAGGATGGAACCTGCAACCTTGGTGTATTGGGATGATGTTCTAACCCACTGAGCAACCAGACCAAGGCTCTTTTTCATAGTTTTAAACTGTGAAATATATCCTGTATAGTTTAAAGAATAGCAATAAAAAGAAAACCTGTAACTATTTTCCACCTTAGAAATAAAAGCATTAACAACACTTGAGGTTAGGTTTAGAACTGTCTGTCTGACCCTTTCTTCACTGTAACCTCTTCTTCTGTATCTCCCACTGGCATTTTATATTAATCACTAGAGGCCCAGTGCACAAAGTTCATGCATGGGTAGGGTCCCTAGCAGCTGCCTGCTGATGGCTGCGGCTCCCCTTCCCACGGTTGGCCGGCTGCCCCCGCCCCCTGGTTGAACACCTAGTCAAGGAGACAGTTTGCATATTAAGCTTTTATTATAGGATTCTCCTCTTTATCTTTATATTTTCCATTTGTCTGTATCACTAAATAATTTTGCTTAGTTTTGCCTGATTTTTGTTCTTGATTTAAAATGCAACCACAGTGTCGTACCTTTTTTTGTGACTTGTTTTTTTCCTTGTTCATGTTGATATGTGCAATGTAGTTAATTTATTTTCACTGCTTTTATTTTTCCATAGTCTGAAAATATGTATCATCAGTTAGTTGGTGGACATTTGAGTTCTTTTCAGCATTTTTGCTATTACAAACATTGCTTCTATGAACATTGTTATGTCTCTTGCTGTGCATATGCAAGGGTTTCTCTAGGTTACCAGCCTAGGAATGGAGTTGCTAGTAGTAAGGTGTGACATGTGCTACTTTATTTACTACTAGGCCAGGCCAGTTTATAGATGTAGTTGTACCAGTTCATGCTTCTACCAGCTTTGTTTCATCAGTACTTGGAATTGTCAACTTCAGAAATTTTGCCAGTATGGTAGTTAGTACATAATACTGCTTAAATATGGCCAGTAAGTTATTCAGGACAATGTGAGTACTTATTAGTATGTTGTGTACTGAAGCCTGCCATTTCTTTCTCTACTCTCATTCTTACATAGAAAAACAAAACAAAACATAAAGGGATGGGAATTAAAGAAATTCTCCAGGCTGCCTGGCCAGTGTTGCTCAGTGATTGAGCATCAACCTGTGAACCAGGAGGTCAAAGTTCAATCCCCGGTCAGGGCACATGGCTGGGTTGTGGGTTCAATCCCCTGTGGCAGGGTGTGCAGGAGGCAGCCAGTCAATGATTATCTCTGATCATTGGATGTTTTCATCTCTCTCTCCCTTCCTTTCTGGAATCAATAAAAATGTTTTTAAAAAAACAATTCTCCAGGATAACACCAAAGTATCACTTCTTCTGAGTACTATGAAACAAAGACAGTCTACTAAGATAACATCCTTCTAAATATATGAGAATATGGACTTTTCTTCTGAATGGAATATCTAGCCTTATCAGAATTATAAGGAAATAACTTGGTACTTTGCCACATGGCTTCAAATACTGTATATGAAATAAGGTCTTCTTAGAATGTGGCTTTATTTTTTTCTCTTTCTGCAGGAGTTTAGAAAAGAAAGTCTTTGTTTTACCATTACACAAAAAACTTAGTTTTGAGGGCGAACAGAAACATCTACTTTGGTCTGTTCTAATAAGGCAAAGAATGGTGCACACAGTGAAGTTTTACTAGGAGTTCCTCTGTAAACTGGTGGAATAATTGGATGAGGGAAACAGTTAAGTCGAAAACTATGTGTTTCTGGCACATGTACTTGTTAGAAATACAAAAGTAATGTTTCTCATCTGTAGAAGTATCTTCATTCTGGCAGTTGTGACTTGGTTTATGTAGTTTCTTGCTAATTCTTACATGTATGTGCCTCCTCTCTTACTCTAATCTCTTACTCCAATCTGATCAGTCCAGTTTTAAGGTTAGAAGGCCTTAGAATCTTTTCTAGCAATCTGAACAAAACCTGTAAATCTTTAGAACTAGGCTCTGGAACACTGGAGATGTGAAAATCTTACCAAAATAGGCTATTTTAATATTTCATAGATTGAAAGACTATATCACTGCCAGAGGAATAAATGCATCTGAACTATTTCACTCTTTATTAAAAGTGAAATACACATATCTCTATGGAGCTCAAAACTTGTGATTCTTGCCCTGGCTGGTGTGGCTTGGTTGGGCGTCCCAGCATCAAAAGGTTACTGGTTCGATTTCCAGTCAAGGCATATGCCTGGTTGCTGGCTCTATCCCTGGTGGGGGGGCATGCGGAAGGCAGCTGATTCTGCTTTCACATAGATGTTTCTCTTTCTCCCTTTTCCTCTTTCTAAAAATCAATTTTAAAAATCTTCAAAAGTGAAAATTGTGATTATTCCAACACCTGTCATACTTGGACCCTAAACTTCATGTCAGTCAGAGCCACTGTGGTTTACTTAATAGTGCTACCTTTATCTCATTCATATCATTTTGAAGAGGTTCCTGCTTGGCAGTGTCTTATTTTTGTACTGAAAATGCTGTCTGAATGTAGAGGTTTTTATTTTGATTTGTACCCTTGTTATAAAGCTCAAGTTAACAGCAGTGCTATTAAGGATAGCTGCCCCCTGACAGTCATACCAGTTTGGATTTAGACAAGATTAGAATTTAGATGAGAGACAAAAATCCTAGCATTTTATTAATCTCATAAAGAAACTCAAGCTGAGGGAACGTAGTGACTGCAGCTAATGTGTAAAAGTGCCTTGAGGGTACTAGAAACCGAGAAATAGGAGCCAGGGAAACTTCCTTTGCACAATTAAGGTCTAAGGTCTGCTAGTTACAGAAGGTAAAGGAGGAGCAGATTGAGACCTCTCTGATCATTTAAAGGCCCCCCAAGTATTTGTGCTGTAGGCATTTCCCCCTTATTAGAAGCTGTCCCACCCATTTGTTTCTCCAATATTTCTTCTCAAATGAGTGGTCAGCCAAAGGCCTCATTGAAGTGGAGAGTAAGTCTTTGCTCTTTAACTCCTTAGAGAATTATAGGATCACTAGAGGCCTGATGCACAAAGATTCGTGCAAGAATAGGCCTTGTTTCCCCTGGCTGCCAGCAACGGCTTCCCTCTGGCACCTGGGACCCAGGCCTTTGCTCTGGCCACCGCCTTCTGCCTTCACTCTGGCCCTGCTGCCCTCTTGTAGCTCCCTCCAACTGCGTGTCTCTTGCCCTACCCTCCTTCTCCCCCTCCCCCTCATAGCAGGCATCCTGCCCCGCCTCAGCCATTCTGTGCCTGCGCTCGTGCGCTACACAGAGGCCCAGAGTGGTTGGACAGGGCAGAATGCCTGCATTGCTGCCATGTTTGTTGTGTCAATTTGTATATTCCCTCCTTATTGGCTGTGGGTGCCGGCCATCTTTGTCACAGGGTGATGGTCAATTTGCATATTCCATCTTTATTAGATAGGATTACCAATTTTCCACCTGCTGACTGGTTTTATCTGCTTAAGGAGACTGTGGATTATGCAGTCTGTTCTACAAGAAGAAGATTGTACAGACTATGGGCATTTCTGGCAATCTATTTCCCAGTGTTAATAGTAGTACAAGAAGGACATAGTTTCAGCTACACAAATAGAACAAGCAGTTTAACTACACATCAGAATGTTATTTTGGGACTTTGCTGTGTTTGTTCTTGGTTTGCTCAGATGAACACTAGTAAATTCCATTGTAACAAGAACTATGAAAGGTGTGCTCACCTTATGTGCATGTGTTCCAACCTAAAATAAGAATAGCCTTGAAAAGCTAAAAAGGAGAAAACTCATTTGCTATTTTAAATTATGATTTACTAGTAGTAGACAACTCCTGACCTGTTCTTATTCTGAAAAGAGTTGCTGTTATCTGGCTTGTGAACCTTCTAATCAATGTTCTAATAGTAAAGGTAAATGGATGAAGCCTCTTTAGAGAATCCCTAGGGCACATCCTATATACTCTTATTTAATAAAGAGCTAATATGCTAATTAGACTGGACAAAGCTGGGGCTGCAAGGGCTAAGAATGATCTTCCTGAATGACTAGGGGTTGGGGGACGGGGATAGTGAGCCTGCACCACCAGGTCAGCCATGGTGGTCTCAAGGCCTCTCCTTCCACAGAGGCGCAGGAGAGGCAGCAGCGCAGGCTTGGTCCTGGCACCCCCCCCCTTCCACAGAGGCGGCAGGAGAGGGGATGGGGTGCTACCGCAGTGGCACCTCAACCTCCCACAGCCAGTTGGCCCCAATTGGCCCACCACCATCACCAGTTGGTGGGGCCAGTGCTAAGGAGCAGCAAGCCAGCTTCTGGTTGAGCACAGCGGTGGTGGTGGCAGCCTCTCCCGCCTCCAAAGCAGGCAGGCAGTAAATAGCGAGGGGTCCTGGACTGCGAGAGGGATGTCTGAGTGCTGGCTTAGGCCCTGAGGAATCAGGCCTAAGCTGGCAGGCAGACGTCCCCTGAGAGGGCATAGGCCAGCGCAAGAGACACCCACTCCCACCCCCCATCCAGTGAATGAATTTTGTGCACCAGGCCTCTAGTTTAATAATAACAGAAACTGCAATTGCAACATTTAACATTTATCAGGATATGTGTTGGGCAACAATGCTAAATGCTTTTTATAAATTTCATTTAATTCTCTCAGTAGTTTTATGGCATACATACTAATGATTTCCATTTTACTGATTGTATAATTGTGTCTTAAAGAAGTTAAATGACTTGCCTTAAAGGCGATTGTATTAGGGCGTTTTCAGTTACATGTGACAGCAAACCACAGCCAAACTGACAAACAAAAAAGGAATTTAGAGGCTCTCATAGAGCAAAAAATGTCCAAGTCAGGAATCGCCTGATACAGGGGCTCAACTGCTGTTATGAGTTTCTATCCCTTCCTCTTTTGGTGCTGTTTTCTCTGTTCCAGCTTCATTTTTAGGCTCTCACCGAGGTGGCAAGGTCATAAGGTCCAACCACTTCATTTTATAAATTGAGGTTTGGAGAAGTAAAATGACTTGCCTAAGGTTCTACAGCTAAATGGTAGAAAACTGGGACTATCCCTGGCCCTGTTATTCCCACACAGGGTCATTACTCCAACATAAATCAGTTTAAATAGGTTTGGGGTAAAGTATGTGATAGGTTTGAAGGTGCCATTTAAAATAAACTAATGGAAATCATACCTACTGTTAAACAATGTATCCTTTGGAATGATAGTGATTTCTTTTAGCAGAGAATTGACCCCAGTATTGTAGCTCTTATTTTTCTCAACTATTAGATAATATTATGTCCATAGTTCATGGTTGACATCTTAATAACTTAGCATCTGTAAATTTATTGGATAATTTTTTGGCTAGCTGTACCAATGTTGCCTATTCCTTGGGCCTCTTAGGCTTCTAGAATCATCAGACTCAAACATTTTTCCATGGGTGTATCCAGAACTAAGAAATGAAATATGGAACTCAAATATATGCCATGTTCTTTCCTGCCTTAGGGTATACATATGTTGTTCCGTCTGCATTGCTTATCCCAAAGTTCTTCATGTTTTATCATCTTTCTGGTCTCAGTTGAAATCTACCCTCTTCAGAGTACCATCCCTGACTATCCTATCTGGGTAGCTCACATTGTTCTCTTATCACTTGCCCTGTTTGTTCTTTAATGAGTTTATAATTTATATTTATTTACCAGGCTCTTTGATTTGCCACACCATATCCAGTGTCTAGCATAGGACCATATGGGGGTACTCAATAATTTTTTGTTAAATGATTGAATTTTATATATCCAGGTTTGAAGAAAAACAAGAAAAAGCACTAAGTATTTGGGTCCTTCTTTAGCGCAAGCATGTCAAACTCGCTGCCGGTGGGCTGCATGCCCCAAGGTAAGAGTTATGTCCATAGTTTATAACGCGTCAGCTGTGAGTTGGACATGCTTGCCCTAGCCTGTCCCAAGAATCTTAATTGCCCTCACATCTCCACTGACTAAATACATGGCACAAATCCTCAATACTGTACTTAACTACTGTACTGTTAACTGGCTCAGGCATTTTTGAGTTAATATTTTATTACCTCTGTTCTACAGATTGGCATACCTGTTTTTTTTCTCTTTGTGACTTCTCACCTACCCACTTGACTCTAACTCGGATTCCTCGCACCGAAAGGGTGTTTCAGAGAAGTGGGGTGGCCCCGAGAGCAGGGGAGGAAGGCTGAAATGACAAAGGCCACCAGAAATCTCTTTCAGGACTCTAATCGCTCTACGGTCACGTCAAGAATGAGAGGGACTTTGAGTGCCTTTTTTCTTGCTCAGTGCCCTCTACTTGAGTGCTTAGCTGGCAGGCGGGCACCTTTTCCTCCTCAGTTACTGTCAGAGCAACATGAAGGTCAGGCAGAGAGAGACAAATGAGAGCAGCTCTGGGAAGGGAGGTTACCACGGTAACAAGCAGGCGGGACTGCTATTTGGAAACCAGCCTAATCTTTCTCCTCCTCCTCCCTCCTTCTCAGCACAAGAAGACGGGTATTGTTTAGCTGACCTGCATCCTTGGGGTGGAAACATAATCCCTTTCTGACAGTTACCAGTGACACTGGACCGAGCTGCTTTGCATTTTAATTTGATAAGCAGCAGCGGTGGTTTTCTCAGAAGTGCTGGAAACATGGCTTTTTCTGGCCCTGTTCCAGGTAGGATCCTGGTTACCATAGCCGGGTTTGGGATTGTTGTTTGTTTCTCAACAAAGATTTTGCATATTTGCACATGCATAGAAGATGTCACATAGTTCTCAATGAGACTCAAATACAGGAAGTCTCTAGGTTATGAATATCTGCCTTCTGGAGGTCATAAAAATGTTCATGTAGTACTGCCCCATCCTCAGCTCTTGGGAACAGCCTAGCTATTGGGGGCTAGTCCTGTTGCCGGTGACCTGTGCAATGGATGTATGACTTAATGTCCTTACCCTTCCTTATCCCTCCCCCTTCTACTGATATGTCCCACTATTCTTTCTTTCGTCACCTACCTGCCCATTTTCTTATCAACCTAGGTCCCTTTTCTTACAATGAACCTAAACCTTCACATGTGTAAACATCTTTCCCTTTTGCTTTAAAATAAAATAGCTTTTTAAAAACTAGAATAATAAATTCTTAATATACTGGAAAATATAAAAGAGAAACTAAAAATCATCCAGATTCTCACTATCAAAAGATGACTATAGCCCAAACCGGTTTGGCTCAGTGGATAGAGTGTCAGCCTGCGGACTGAAGGGTCCCAGATTCGATTCCGGTCAAGAGCATGTACCTTGGTTGTGGGCACATCCCCAGTAGGGAGTGTGCAGGAGGCAGCTGATCGATGTTTCTCTCTCATTGATGTTTCTAATTCTCTATCCCTCTCCCTTCCTCTCTGTAAAAAAAATCAATAAAATATATTTTAAAAGAAAGATGACTATAAGAATATCCTTCCAGCCCTAGCCAGTTATATATGTCCAATATCTCATGAAATCAAATTGCTAATACACCCTGAATATCTCTTGAGTCCTTCCTGTTATCCCCCTTACTTCTGACTTACTGGGTTTATGGCAACAGGCATCTAGCTAGGAGCCCTTCTCTTCAATCATTTAGGTAATGGCATGTTTAATTTCTGAACTAATAAGTTATAATTTCAGAGAAATCTTATCCTTATTGATTTGAAAACAAATAGACCAGGGGTGGGCAAACTTTTTGACTTGAGGGCCACAATGGGTTTTTAAACTGGACCGGAGGGCCGGAACAAAAGCAACCTGACCATGCTGGCACTCTCATCTTGGGCTGCTGGTGAAGGAGTGGAGGGGAGAGCAAGAGAACCCTCCACTCTTTCGGCTCCGCGGGCGGTAGTTTGCCCACGGCTGAAATAGACACTAGAGAGGCAGATTTCCCCCTCCCCTCTCAAGAGTAAGGGTCAATTTTGTCAGTCAATGTTCATCATTCATTTGTCCTTTTTCTAAACAATTAACTGACCTCTTCATTCTCCCAAATTTTTAAAATACTCACTATTTACTCAATTGCTGAAATTTATTAACTCCTAACTCATACACATCCCTATTTATAAGATCTTTAGTGTATGGATTTTAGGAGTGTTCTTTCCTACTTCACTCTCACTAATAATTTTCTCTGCTCATGTGTCTTTGTTTTCTTCACCCAAATAAGACACTCTTGTTTGCCTAATGAACAGGCAGTCCTCCTTATCTTCTGGCTACCGTTACCCCAGATTTGTTTAGGAATCAGATGGGTATATGCTTCTACAGAAGCTGATCACTTCTCCAGTCCTACAACATGAAGTTTGATTAGTTCTCAAAATATAACCCTCAGGACCCTGGGTATCTCTGAGACCTTTGCAGAGGTTCTGCTACGTCAGAAGTATTTTCATAATAATAATACTAAGACCTCATTTGCCCTATCACTCTGTTGACTTTGTACTAATGATACAATTGCACTGGTGGGTAAAATGGCTGGCACCTTAGCACAAATAAAATCAGTGGCACAAAATTGCATTAATAACCATCACATTCTTCATTGCTATGTGGCCTTTTAGTAAAAGATGTAAAAAACATTATAAAGCCAACTTCACTTTCAAATATTTGTGCCAATAAAGCAGAAGTTTTTAATTAATTACATCTCAACCTTTGAGTGCATGTCACTTTTATGTTGTGTGTGACAAAATGGAAAGTACACATAAATACCTGTGCAATTGAATTGTGGGCTGACCTAGCCAGTTTTTTCATTAAATATCATTTTTTTACTTGAAAGAACAACCAACAAATTAGTTATTCAGACTTGGATGTTTGGCAGATACTTTCTTAAAAGTATATGAAATGAGCCTATTGCTCCAACGAAAACAACTGACAATATTGAGTGTTTATCCCTCCTCCCAAGTGAAGTCTTCTTCCATTTATCCCCAAGTGGCTCAGTGGTTGAGCGTCGACCTATCAACCAGGATGATTCCTGGTCAGGCCACATACCCAGGTTTCAGGTTCAGTCCCTAGTAGGGAGCATGCAGGAGGCAGCCAGTCGACGGTTCTCTCTCATCATTGATGTTTCTATCTCTCTCCACGCTTTCTCTCTGAAATCAATAAAAAATATGCATATATTTTTTAAAAGTTTTTATGAGGATAAGCTTAGACAAAGGAAAGGAGAGAGAGAAAAACATCCATCAATTGCCTTCCGTACACTCCCTGACTTGGGAGCAAACTCAGAACTCAGGTATGTGCCCTGACCGGAATCAAACTGGCAACCTTTCTTTAAAAAATAAAAAAATAAAATAAAAATAAATAAATTTTTTTACAGAGAGGAAGAGAGAGGGATAGAGAGTTAGAAACATCAATCAGCCGCCTCTTGCACTTCCCCTACTGGGGATGTGCCCACAACCAAGGTACATACCCTTGACCGGAATCAAAGCTGGGACCTTTCAGTCCGCAGGCCGATGCTCTATCCACTGAGCCAAACCGGTTTCAGCAAACTGGCAACCTTTCAATGCACTGGACAACACTTGGCTGACTACACCATTTCTGCCAGGCCAGCTTCCTTTCTACCTTTTGATCATGAAGGTGAAGATACCAGACTCATATTTGTGTAGGAGAGAGGAGAGGGTCTGAACCAAATATTTCTTCACTGCATTTTCTGCCCCCAAAATTCTATTGCAGCCTTGGAATTTTTCCTTATCGTGTGTAAGAAGCAGCTGACGTCAGTGTATAATTACTTCTTGCAGGGAGATTAATGGCTCTGGCCTTTCTTTATTGTCTCTAGTTCTCATTTCTGTGTCACCTGCCTATCAGCACTCAGATCCCTAATAGGTACTATTTTGATTAATATTTAAAGGTGAATTGAAAACAAGTATCATTAAAAGATAAAGGACATGAATTGTTGGGAAACTTCAGAGATTTCCATTTTTAAATTCCTCTTCTCAGGTTTTTGTTTTGTTTTGTTGTTTAGTTCCCGTCTTCTGTGAGCCCCGGAAGCATGTGTTGGCAATTAACATTTCAGCATGAGAACTGGCCCAGCTTTTATTGTTGTCCTAGTTGTTAAGGTATTTAATTACCTTAACATTTTCTATTCCTGTTCCTCATTTTCCCTGCTGGCTTCAATCTCCTGACAATCCCTGCTCTTATATCCTAAGTATATGGAAAAGATGGCAAAATGAGTCCTTTTCTGATTTTTTATTTTCTCCTGGAGAGTGATAAATGAAGCTATGTTTGTTCCAATGAATAGTAGAATATGAAATCTCATAAAGCATTTAGGTTATTAGATGAATATCACAGAGCTGCTTATTATGCACTATGGCTTAATGTAGATTATAGATGCAACCAACAGTAATTAGCAGGGCTGGAGCTCTAATTAAACATTATTGTGCTGCTCCATGATTCCGCCTTAGATTTCTGTTGCAAAGTGGAAGGAAACTGAATAGTTCCAGACCCATAGATGGATTTCTTCACTTCTCCCCACCCCCCTCTGTGTAGGATAAATAAAGTCATTCTACTCAGAGATCCTAAACTCTACTTAGTAACTCTGACCAGTATGACAGTTGGTTGCATATACATGTTAATCAGCTCTTCGTGTATATTAGTTCTTAGTGATCAGTTCCACTAAGTTTCTTCTCTTTAGGGTATATAGCAGGGTTTAATTTGACAAGGTGCTTGAATGCAACATTGGTGATTCCTATTTAAAGCTTACATGTTGTTTTCTGGATCTGTCAGTAGCGAATTTAGGGGCTTGGCTTTATCTAGAATCTTAGTAGCTTATCTTCTCTCTGGACTCTGGCAGCACCAAATAACAGGAAATGAAACCACTTCCAGAAAAGAGCTGTCCTTGATGGCTGAGATAATGTGTAGGTGACTGACTCCCTCGGGACTTACCTCCCTCTGTACGTGGGATTGCTGTTTCAGCTGTGAAACAGATTGGCTACAGGACATGCTCGAGCGAGGCCATCAGAAAATTCACAGGAGTGACCTAGAAGGGTTAGGTCAATTTTTGTGTCCCAGGAAGAGGACCTTGTAGGAATTTCTCTTGCTAGAAGAACGATATAGAAAAGGGGACAAACTCTAAGCAAAAGAAATGCATATCCTGACTGTGAAATTGCTTCTGTCTCAGTTCTTCCCCAAAAGAAAGAACAGAGGTAAGTTCAAAAGTAAAGATGATCTATATATTCTGTCTCTAATTTCCTGTTTCTAGTAACTCTCCAGGAATCTTTCTTTGCAAAGAGTTATGAGTCACCTTGGAGCATTCCTGAAAGGGCTTAATGACTAGAGCCAGATTTCAGGACTACGGTACATAGGAGTAATGGGGAGTCTAGTTAACTTTTTCTGTGTTATTTCCACCTTCAAGTCTGTGCATGGAGATGTTAAAGGGTCTTTTAAGGATGGACCACATCCCAAGAAGGTTACCAGATTAAATTATGAATACCTGGTTTTTAAGACTGCAAAACAGCAAAATGCCTTTTGGCATTTACCATCATACAGAAGATTCATTATACAGGTTTCCACTTTGATTTCATTTTATGAAAAAGGTGGAATTAGGGAAGTACAGGATGGGTGTATGTAACAACAAGCAGATAAGGATAATGTTTTGGCAACTTTTCAGGACCAGTATTAATCTGAATCAGTGTTTTAAGCTCCCAACCCAGTGGCTCAGTTGATTAGAACATCATCTTGATATGCCAGTGTTGCATGTTCAATCCTCGGTCGGGCACATACAAGAAGCAACCAATGTATGCAAAAATAAGTGGGACAACATCAATGTTGCGCTCTCTCTCTCTCTCTCTCTCTCTCTCCAAAAAATAATTATTATTAATTTGTAATAAAAAGAATCAGTGTTTTAGCAGTCTCTGGACTCTGACAGTGATGATTCACAAATAGCAATGACTTATAAGCCAAGATATCAGATCTAACTGCAGAGAATGAATGCAATACCCAAATGTCATTGTTAAGAGGAAATAGGTAGACTATAGGTAGAGCAGTGGTCATGCAGTAAACTATTCTAGAATCAGAGTTCTGTTGCAGAGCAGTCCAGCAGCTTGTATTATGGGTTTATTGTGTGGCGCTCTGAATATAGGTCTGTAGGACTAAAAAATCTTTGCAGGGAAGAGGGTCCCTATCATTTTTCTAAGTCTGCTGATTGTCATCATGTCAGGTCAGTCAGTGCATTATTGAGTGCTTTTGCATATGCAAGATACTATGTTCAGTTAGGATTTTGGCATTGTAGACTCAGAGTTGGTAATTTGTCAATGCTAGTTTATTGAGTTATGGAATTATTACCCTCTCATAATTTTTCTTTTAACTTTAGTTGTGTTACATTCTTCTTGGAATCTAAGTAATTGTGTTTTTGCAAGAGCTTTTATATTTGGAGGTAGATTGTTGGTCCTTCAACTATTTCTATCTGTGTGTGTATATAATCAACTTCATCAGCAGATTCTCTACCAATCAGCTTCTGGGTGGTGATAACACCTTTGGTTTCTTATAGATAAATTTTATGTTAGATTCACATTCCAAAATGCCATTCTAATTGACTATTACTATTATAAAAGAAACTTCAAGCTCTCCTATATAACTTTTAAGAAGACTTCCTTCTAGCTAAAGATGAATTAGAGCTTCAGTCTTCTTGAAGTGGCATTACTAGGATCTATTTACCCCCTTCTTTGACCTTATCTATATTCTTAGATTTTTTTGCCTGGTTAATGTAGGATTTGTTGGGAAACATAGTGGTAGCAGTAAAACATGGCTCAGAAACTGGTCCTTTTCTTTCTTATCAATCTTTGTGCTCTGTTACTACTGAAAACTGGCCCTAATTCTCTCTCACTAGAAAAACAAGACAAGCACAGTTTATGATGAAAATTGTTATTGAGAAACTAGAGGCCCGGTGCATGAAATCTATGCATGGGTAGGATCTCTAGGCCTGGCTGGCAATCAGGGCCAAACTGCAGGGCTACTGGTGGGGTAATTGAGGGGGCCCTGCTGGCACCCATCTTGGCTGGCCTGGGGCCTACAGGCAGCTCCTGCATTGAGTGTCTGCCCTCTGGTGGTCAGTATATGTCATAGCGACCAGTCATTCAATTGTTAAAACAATTTGCATATTAGGCTTTTATTATATACTAGAGGCCCAGGTGCACAAAATTATATACTAAATGGGGGGTATCCTTTAGCCAAGCCTGCACCCTCTTCAGTCTAGGACCCCTTGAGGGGTGTCTGATTGCCTGTTCGGGCCTAAAAGGGCAGTTGGACATCCCTCTCACAATCCAGGACTGCTGCTCCCAACCGCTCACCTGCCTGCCAGCCTGATCACCCTCTAACCACTCCCCTGCCAGCCTGATTGATCCTAACTTCCCTCCCCTGCTGGCCTGCTCACCCCTAAGTGCCCTCCCCTGCTGGCCTGGTCCCTCTCAACTACCCTCCCCTGCCAGTCATCTTGTGGTGGCTATCTTTGACAACATGGGGGCAGCCATCTTATGTGTTGGAGTGACAGTCAATTTGCATATTGCTCTTCTATTATATTAGTAGGATAGAGCTTCTCCTAGCTCAGGGCACTGCTAGCTTTGTAGTGGTATCATGAGTAAAACTTGAAAGGAAAAACCAAAGTCTTATATTTAGAGTCTTCTGCACTCTGGCAGGAAAAGATGTTAGACTAGATTAAGTACAAGGAAGGTATTTCTTAAAGTTCTTCCTGTAACTCAGCTGCTACTTTTTCTTCCCCCACAGATGGAGTCCCCTGTCTCCACACCAGCAGTGCTGCCGCTACACCTTTTGGTACCAGTGGTCAGTAATGACATCTCATCTCCCTGTGAGCAGATCATGGTTCGTAGCCGATCAGTTGGGGTCAACACATGTGATGTGGCTTTAGCCACCGAGCCTGAGTGCCTGGGTCCCTGCGAACCTGGGACAAGTGTCAACCTCGAGGGCATCGTGTGGCAAGAAACAGAAGATGGTAAGTGCTACCTGTGGCTTCCCCATCCCTTCTCAACCTGCTTCAGCCAGCAGGGGTTTCTTTTTGTAATTCACACCAAGTATTTATTAAGAATCTCAAATGACCATAATCTGCTGGTGATACTTACCCAGATGATTACAGTAAACTTCTTAGTAAAATCTCCAGGCTTCTAGAGATTGGCAGTTTTAATGATCTCCTGTTTGTGGCTGTTCAACAGTGTTGGCCCTGATATGTAAGCAGTCAGTTTGACAGGTGCTAGCCAGGTAATTCAAATTGTGTCTGTGCTCTCCATACTCCTATCATTTTATATGGAAGAATTCAAACAAATGAACTTTTGGTTCAGGCTTGAAGAGATAAAGTAATAAAAGGGCAGCTGTGGTAGTCAAAGAAATGGAAAACTCTCAAATTGACTTAGTGTTGGCTCATTACGCAACTCTTGCCTTTTTTAACACCTGGAGGTGCAGCCAGCTTCTTCCTCCTATTGCCTCATTGCCCAACCATCCACACTACTTCGTGCCTCTGTCAGTACAGATTTTATAGGCCTAGGCAACAGGGAAATGTTTACGGAGTCTTGTTTTCAGGTATCCACAAAGCAGTTGGCTCACTGTAGGGTGCTGCTCCCCAAGGCTACTCTCCAGACTTCTTATATATTCCATCGGCCCTTGAGGATAAAATCTCTTCTGTTTTAAAAGTTTATCAACCTAAAAAAATAGGAGTGCAAAGAGATTTACCAGTTATTTAAGATCCCTTTGTACCATCTGTGGCAATTTGATTTCAGCAAATACATTATTTTTATTTAAAAAGCCAAGTCCTTGTCAAAGTATGTGTGGTTAGAAAGGCTGGGCCGCAGAGTCCCCCTGGGTCTCTGCATCAGTAACCAGACTCTCAAAGCATCCCCACTCCGAGGAGTTTAGAAGCCCAGAGGAGCACAGCTCATTATCTCTGATTATCATAAGCTGTCTTATCAGGCTGCCTGTGGAAATTCAGGCGTTTCATTACGGCCATCCTGATAAAAGTCTGTTCCTCTGAATATGTTGTTACGGTCCAGTATTTATTTAAAGTCTTTTGTTCAGTCGGTGATGATGTGATACAGGTTAAGAATTTTATGTTCTTGGCTCATCATTAGTTATATAGTAAAGCACCAGTTTTTAGAATACAATTGCTGATGAGTTTTTATTGTGTTCCTAAGACAAGAACGGGACACACACACACACACACACACACACACACACACACACACACTATTTTGTTAGAAACTGATACTGAGACAGTAGAGAGCTTGATCCTAGAGACTGACTCTGGATGTGTGTATACAATATACAGTCTGGAAATCACAAGTGGCTAATCTCTGATTTCTAAAATGTCATCGTGCCTGTGGTCAAACGACTCATAGCCACAGTGTCTGTTGGAATGACAAACATATTCAGATCACAGCTCTGTGCCACCAAGCAACCTTCAGAGACTGTTGCCTCAATATATTAAAGATAGAAGACATCAATTTCCTGCCTATTTATTCTATCCATCTTTATGATGGTGACTTTTCTCCAAGGGCAAGATGTTTTTTGTGTATGTGAACTTGATGAAAATTTTGCAAGAGAGTGAGGCTCACCTTTTACTCTCCTGAGATAGTGGATACCTTTTTATCTGAGGATCCCTGTTCTCTCCTTCCTTGTGAGGGGGGTAGGGGGAGGTGATAGCATGAAGTTTTTTTTAAAATTAATTATTTGCTCTGAAAAGCTCTTTGGTTACTTGTAGCCTATTACCAGGTTCCCTTGTTATACACTTTTTGTTTGTTTGTTTGTTTGTTTGTTTGTTCATCCTCACCCTTGGATATTTTTCCATTGATTTTTAGAAAGAGTGGAAGGGAAAGGAAGAGACAGAGAGAAACATTGATGTAAAAGAGACACATTGATTGGTTGTCTCCCGCACATACCCCGACCAGGGCCAGGGAACCTGCAACGGAAGTATGTGCCCTTGACTGGAATCTAACCCGAGACCCTTCAGTCCGCAGACTGATGCTCTATCCACTGAGCAAAACTGGCTAAGGCTGTTACACACTTTTAATGCATTCTGCACTTTTATTTCACAGAACTCATCACAATTTGCAATTTTGTATGTATAGATGCTCCTTGACATACAATGGATTTATGTCCTGATAAACCCATCATAAGTTGAAAATATCATAAATGGAAAATGCATTTAATACTTACCTTATTAAATATCATAGTTTAGCCAAGCCTACCTTAAACGTGCTCAGAACACGTCATTAGCCTTTGGTTGGGCAAAATCATCTCAGTGCTGCTGCCCGGCATTACAAAAGAGTATTACACAGCATATCACTAGCCTGGGAAAAGATCAAAATTCAAAGTACTGTTTCTACTGAATGCATATGGCTTTTGCACTGTTATAAAGCTGAGAAATCTTAAGTGAGATCATTGTTAATCAGGAACCATCTGTAATAGTATTTTTTATAAAAGTGTATTTCTTCTACTATTTTAGAAGTTCAGTGAGCTCAGGAACTCTGTTTTGCTCACCATTGTATCCCCAACACTTAACAACTGACACCTGTAGTTGGCCTTCAAAAATATGTATTTGAATGAATCTTGCATCTATGTCGTTGTCATTTCTGGAGCTATGTTAATGTACATCTGATAGATACTTTAATGTTATTTGAACTTAGAAGCCATGTCAAATACTTTCCAAAATTCTTCACCTTCTCTAAAACTCAGAATAATAATACTTGTACCAGGTTTGAGATAGCTCTCATTTAATTAAATTTTTAAGGTTTTTAGTGCTCCTATTTTAATATCATATTTTCCCCATTACTATTGTGTTTCAGGTTTTAGTACTTTTCTTCTTTCTTTTTTTCATGCCAAGAGAACTATTTTGCAATTACATACTTTACTTTTCAGCCATTTCAGAGGGCATTCACCTGAGCTATCAGTTGGCAGAAGTCTGAATTAGAATCAGTTAGTTCACATTCCTTTTCATTTTAAGATAACAGAGATATCCTGCAAAGATTCTCTGCAGATTTAGAAGATCTAACTAGTGTACTGAGTCAGTCCTCAAGTTAATAATAAGAACTATATACAGATACTTTAAAAAAAAATATTCCAACCTATTGAGCTTTTTATTTCGCTGCCCGACTTTGTACTTCTGCCTCTGCCCAGGGAAGCTGTGAGTGCTTCACCTGTGAGGTCCCGGTAGCACTGAGCCATCTTGCTGATAATAGCTGTAGGGATCGTGGCCTCAATTCTTCCTTGTTTCTTTGCTTACCTGTACTGCAGTGTTGCTTCTTTTTTCCCCTACCTCTCCTTGTAAACCTTGCCTTGGAGGCATTTTGAAATTCCTGCAGATCCCATCTCTTTCTAGGCTGCTGGTAATTCAGCCAGCACTACAAAGATCCTTGACTAGGCTCAACCTTAGGACTATTTTAAGAAGACCCACTGGAATGATTTCTTTGGCTTTTTGAGACTTATTCTTAGCACTTATGCAAAGGACTGATTCCATTCGATTTCTCTTTGTCCCACTGCACTTCGAGTCAAAATAATAGATCCCAAGTCTATTTTTAGTTCACAAGGTCCTGAAAAAACGGTGTATAAGAAGTCTTAAGGCAGACCACATACTTTTGCTGAGGCAAAATTGCTTACTAGCTTCTATGGTATTTAAAGAAGCACAGCTGACTTTAAATAAGAATTCCAGGGAATGCTATAGGTTTTCCTTTGTAGACCACAGCACTAAGTGGGAGGCCATTACTAGTGATGTGTTTTACTTTGGTAGATGTGCTTTCTGGAAGAATTTGTGCTATTGTGCAAAGAACACTGAAGTGAAAATCAGAAAACCTCTGCTGCTATCATTGTGACCTTGGGCAAGTTTCTTAACTTATTTGGGCCTTAGTTACCTCATTTCTTGAGCTAGCGACCAATAAGGACCTTTCCAGCTTTTTTAAGTTATAAGAACCTGTGACTTCACCCTTGGAATCATCATGGATCCTGTACTAGTTGACTGTGGCATTTTGAAAATGAATAGTTTTACATAGCAGTCATGAGAATAAAAACTGAAAACATTAATACCAATGAAATTGCATTATATACTTGTTTATATAGATTTGTTTTATCAGAGAAATGAATCTATTCACCTTGCCAGTCTCAAATTCAAGAAATCTTTAGCTCCCATTTTTTGACCCCTGATTCTAGACTGACAAGTGAAAGAAATCTCCCTATTACATTTACATTCCCCAATACTTGTTTCATTGTGAAGATTTTTTAAAAACATATTTTTATTGATTTCAAAAAGGAAGGGAGATGGAGAGATAGAAATATCAATGATGAAAGAAAATCATTGATTGGCTGCCTCCTACATGCCCCACACTGGGGATCACACCCCAGCCATGTGCATGTGACCTGATATTGACCAGAAATCGAACCATGACGTCCTGGAACATAGGTCAATGCTTGACCAGTGAGCCACACCGACTGAGCTCATTGTCAGGATTCTAAGCCCAATTCTCTCTTCATGCTCTTAAACTAAGATCATAGATACCCATCTAAATCCCCCAGCTTCCCTCCTCTTTCTTAAAATGCATTTTTCTTATCTTATTATTTTACTTTTCTTTCCTTATTTTGAGATTCTTTCCGTCTTTACCATGAATTTTATCTATTCTTTCTTCATCTTCATTCTTTCCCCTTCTATTAACTCCTTCCCCTCTATAACACTTCTTACAATAAAAATATTTCCTAGTTCTTGCTACCCCTTTGAACTACTGACCTCTCTCCTTTACTACTTGCTATTGCTATTTCGATCTCTTTTTTTAAATACGTTTTATTGATTTCAGAGAAGGAAGGGAGAGGGAGAAAGGGATAGGAACATCAGTGATGAGAGAGAATCATTGATCCGTGACCTCCTGGTTCATGAGTCAGTGCTCAACTGCTGAGCTACACCGGCTGGGCTTCAATCTCTTTTACTTGTCCAGTATCATGTAACATCTTGTTACATGGAACTGAGGAATTGAATTTTATATTTTATTTAAATAGTCAAATGTAGCTGTGGTTTACCATTTTGGATAGTATAGGAACTGGATGATGTTTAAATTATGTAGAATGTAAAAGTGTATGTATACTCTGAGATAGAAGGAGGAGTAATTGTGTGGGAGAATGAAGAGGTTGGGTAAATAGCTGACCCAGGGTGATTTCTGTGTATTCTGGCTCTTTTTTTTCTTTTACCTGAGAAAAAAATTGGACCTCCTTCAAGCTCTGTGGTTGAGCCCTGTACTTTGGTCTGTGGTTTGCAGTTTTCTTGTTATCAGAGGAATAGGCAGTGGTTTTGCTTAGCGAAAAGTTAGTTCGCCTGTGGTAGCTCCGCTGAGAACCTGCCTCAGCTATTCTTCATCCTCATCTGATTGCAGATCTCAGCTGTGAGTTTTGATCTTTCTCACTAAAAGGAAGGGGCTGGTCATTCATCTTCATAGAAATAGTAACCTTGGGAGTTACTCTTGTTTTATTCTGTGTGATTGTGATATAGGAAAGTATGTGTGTGAACTGTGAAATAACTAATTTTAGATATTTATACTGTAGCTACTGGTTTTAGTTTTTCCTTAGCTATAATTAACACTTGCCTTGGGCAGCACTTACCTGGAGAGAAATGGTTCACAGCGACCAAGCTTTCTGCTGCTCAGTCAATTGCTTACCAGCCCGCCTCCTGCAGAAACCGCTCTACCAACAGCGCAGTCATAAAGAGCCTAGCAGCCATTGTCTGGCACCACTAATCTTCATAGCAACAGACTGCCACATGGCAACAGTAGCCACACAAAGGAAGCATTAGGGAAATCAATACTTACTTTCTCCCACCCTTCCCCCACCCCAAACAACCGCCAACACATTTTTTCCATCTAGCACCTTACTCCTAGGGGATGCTTTAGGGCAATTACATGTTTATATACCCTTGTGGATTATGTTATCTGTCCACTGTCATATATTTAAATCCTGAAGCCCTAAGGAAATTTTTTCAGTTACTGACTTTTTGAGTTTCATTTTACATATTGCAAAATAAACTTATCTCCAAGGGAGAGAAATGTCCTTTAGTGCATTCTCACCCTCCTCCTCATGCAAAGCAGAGTCAGGCAGTTCAGCTGGCCAGGCTGCAGGCTTGCCAGATAGCTAAGGTTGTTTCTAATGAGATTCTTTTGGTATTTCAATAACACAACCATCTGAGATGGGCTCAAAGACAGACCTATGTTGTTATTAATGCCAGCCTTTAACAGATAATTTAGTTCCTGATACTTATATATGAGCCCAGGTTAGTAATAATTAGGCAGTAAATATAGTTCTGATAAATTAGCCCTAGCTAAATTAGCTTCAGCATATGATTCCGAGAGGAAAATCAAGGCACTTGTGAGCCTTGATGTTTTCTTGCCCTGTTGATGAGGTCATTTAACTGGTCTGGGCCTTCATTTCCTCATTTATAAAATGAAGAGATTGGATTACATATCTCTGTGGTCCTTTCAGTTCTGATATTTATAATTCTGTGATTATTTGTGTGGGACAGAAGAGGGAACTGACTGCCTTTGATAATCATTGGTTGTGGTGAGATCTGCTGGAAGATGCAGTTGAACCCTCCGCTCTCAGTGCTTACACTGCTAAAAACAGGGCCTGGCTCTACCCTGGTTGATAAAGCGTCTGAAACAGTGATGGGCAGAAGCTATTAACTAACTTGGCAACTGGCCTTTTCTCTCACAGCAGTAGTTTCAGACCAGTTCAGGCAGAGCTTTCTTCCCAGGTCATTGCTGCTGCCTCTTAATGATACTATTAAGAACAAACTCTCTCTCTCTCTCTCTCTCTCTCTCTCTCTCACTCTCTCTCTCACACACACACACACACACACACACACACACACACACAATCTGTCTCTCTCTTCTCTCGGAAACAAGAGACTCTTCTCCACTTCTAATATTTCATTATCCTAGCCCCCTCAGGCTTTCTAGAACAAAGAAGTCATAGGGCATCAACTGTATGATTTATGCAGCTAGAGATAATTTCCCCAGGATAGGGTGGGTAGGTAGCTGATTCCCCCTGACATGAGGTTTCATTGCTAAATGGTCTTATGTTTTATCTGTCAGGCTTAGGTTTTGTTAGGCCTATTCAGGCTTCTCTATATTTGAGGTAAATTATAGTTGCAAACCAGGGCCATGTACTTCTAGAGGGGTAAGGATTAGGAAAAAATGGAAAGTGTGTCTTTTACAGGTCCTGCTACTTGCTAATTGCTTAAGTTTTTTGTTTAATCCACTGTCCCTGTACTTATTCCTGCCAGATCCTTTATTTCCCTTAGTTGCAGCCTTCATGGCCTTCTCCATAGCAACAAGCTCTATGACAAAAAGGCTGTGGTGAGAAATTGACTAGTCTCCCCTCCCACAAGTTGTATTCTATTTTCACTTTAGGATATCTTTAAAAAGCCTAAAAGACTGCTATCAAATAATTTTCTACCCCCATTGAACTCATAATGTAATAAAACTTTTAACCCAGAACGAATTCAGTGAACAACCTGCCTTCTCTTTATTTGACTCTGATTATCCTCATTTTTCAAAAAATTTCCCCTTTCATTCAGTACACTTGAAATACTGTGCATCTTCCATTTATGAAGCTGCCCTACATTTTTCAGTTTTTAGCCTGCTCCTTAGAATGATTATGTTAAAAAAAATTTTCTGGAATTAAGAGTCAGTGTGGAGAAAGAATGGATGAAAAAAGTAAGAGACCCCCACCCCCACCCACCATTATCTTGCTACTGTGGGCAGAGAGGGTAAATATAGAGCTAGCCTGCATCTCAGCTGATTCTGGCACTGATCTTCAGGAGTCACAAAAGGAAAGGTTTTGTTTTTGTTTTTATATTACTAGGTCTTACTGAACAATAATGTAAGCATAAGTATGTATACAAATCATAAAAATGGAGATCATTGAATTTTCTAAATGAACACACTTTGTGGTACTAGCATCCAGATGAAGGAATACAATATTTCCGAAAGCCCAGAAGCCCCTTCATACCTCCCTCCAATACCTAACCTCCTGCCAAGAAAATCAATTCTGACTGCTAACATCATAGATCAGTGTTATCCATTTTGAACATTACATAAATAGAATCATTACAGTCTGTACTTTTTTATGTCTGGCTGTTCAACATATGCCAGTGAAGTGCATCCATATTGTTACATGTAGTTGTATTTTGTTTAATCTCATTATTTTATAGTATTTCATTATGTGAATGAATACAGTAGCCCACCCTTATCTACAGTTTTGGTTTTAGTGGTTAACTGCAGTCTGAAAATATTAAATGGGTAATTCGGAAATAATTCATAAATTCTAAAGTGTGGGCCATTCTGAGTAGCGTGATGCAATCTCATGCCATTCAGCTCCATCCTGTCCAGGTTGTGAATTATCACTTTTTCCAGCATATGAAGCATCTCAGTTATCAGATCAACTGTGGTGGTATAACAGTACATGTTCAAGTAACCCTAATTTTTCTTATAATAATGGCCCCAAAGCATGAGAGTAGTGTTGCTAACAATTTAGATATGCCAAAGAGAAGCCATAAAGTGCTTCCTTTAAGTAAAAAGGCAGCAGTTATGGATGTAATAAGAAAAAAAAAATTGTACTAGTATGCTGAGGTTGCTGAAATCTACAGTAAGAATGAGGTTTTTATCCGTGAAATACTACATTCACATAACTTCCTTAACTGTTTTTGCTGTGATTGTTCTCTTTTATTATTAGTTCTTGTTATTAACCTCTGACTATACCTAATTTATAAAGGAAACTTTAATTTAACCTGCATTTGCTCAAGGACTGAAGGGTCCTGGGTTTGATTCTGGTCAAGGGCACATATCTCGATTGTAGGCTCCATCCCAGGCCCTGGTTGGGGAGCATATGGGAGGCAACCAATCGATGTCTCTCACATCAGTATTTCTATCTCTGTCTCAGGTGAGGATTAACAACAGCAGCAACAAAAATTAATTAATTAAACTTTATCATAGGTGTATATGTATAGAAAAAAATATAGTACATATCAGGTTTGGGATTATCCCTGTTTTCAGGCATCCACTGGGGGTTTTGGAACATACCACAGGTGGATAAGGGGGTAACTACTATTAAGTTATTGATACATATTTGGGTTGTTTGCAGTTCAGTGCTCTTGTAAAAAATGTGCTGTGAAAATTCTTGTATGTGTCTTTTGGGGAATATATGTATACATTTCTATTCTGAATATACTTAGGAATGGAATTCCTGGGTCATAAGGTATGCATGTGATCAGCTTTAATGTTACTAGTTTCCCAAAGTATCTGAATCACTTTATACTTCTACTTCCAATGAGAATTCTGGTTGCTCTGCAGCCTTAGCAACATTTGACCTTATTTGTCTTTTTCATTTGTGCCATTCTGATTGGTGTGTAATGGTATCTCATTGTGTTATTAATTTGCATTTCCATGATGGGTCATGAAATTGAGCATTTTTTCATGTGCTTATTGGGAAGTGTTTTTTGAAGTACATGTTCAAATCTTTTCCCCATTTTTGGATTGCATTGTATGCTTTTTCTTACTGATTTGTAGGAATTTTTAAAAATATTTTTAATTGATTTTTTACAGAGAGGAAAGGAGAGATATAGTTAGAAACATCGATCAGCTGCCTCCTGCACACACCCCACTGGAGATGTGCCTGCAACCAAGACACATGCCCTTGACCAGAATCAAACCCGGGACCTTTCAATCTGCAGGCTAATGCTCCATCATCCACTGAGCCAAACTGGTTTTGGCTGTAGGAATTTTTTGTATATTCTGTTTATAAGTCCTTTATCAGATACATTTATTATAAATATTTTATATTTCATATCTTGCCTTTTCTCTTAATGGTACTTTTTCATTAATGGAATTTCATTTTTATAAAATATAGTTTATTGGTGGGGTTTTTTATAATTTTTGTGTCCTGCCTGTTTTGTTGTTGTTTTAAAATATGTTTTTATTGATTTCAGAGAGAAAGGGAGATGGAGAGATAGATATAGAAACAACAATGATAAGAAAGAATCATTGATTGGCTGCCTCCTGCACGCCCCACACTATGGATTGAGCCCACAACCCAGGCATGTGCCCTGACTGGGAATTGAATGGTGACCACCTGGTTCATAGGTCAATGCTCACAACTGAGCCACACTCTCCAGCCTGTGTCTTACCTGTTTAAGGACATTTTGCCTTTTCCCCCCATAGTTCCCCTCCACCTGGTTCCCACCCCACCCTCTGCCCTTACCTCTCCCAACTGCTCCTCTCCCTACATTGCTGTTTCCCTCTGTTTGGCACTGAGAGCCACAATGTGTTCAGTTCTGCTCTATTAACAAACCCTGAAAATGCCAAGTGGAGGTTACCAGAAAGAAAAAGAGGTTTTAGCAATTAGTTGCTTCTGACAAGCCTCTTGCTAAAGAAGGCTGAAAGGAAAAATGCCTCACGTAGGCAGCCCTTGGCCATGTTCTTATCCTGCTAGGTGAGAAAGCAGTAAAACTGTGGACAGGTGCGATTCCATCTCAATCCCGGGCATATTTCCTCCAAGTATGTCCCAGTGAGATACCATCCTCATTTGCAGTGGTTTTCAGACAAGAACTCCAGCTGGACAGCTGAGGGCATGATGACCTCTGCTGAACCACCTCCCACAGTAGGTACAGTGTGTGGTGACCTCAGCACAGGAGAGAGAGGATGTGTGATTTAAGGGTGTGGTGAACCAGGATTTGTACGCTCATGCAGTTTCCATGGTGCGCATGGTGTGGGAACTTGTAGATGGGAAGATCTCCCCAGCTGCCCCCAACTGCCTGGAGTGGTTATGTTTGGTGTATGTTCCACCTTGGTCTTACATCTCTACCCTATACAACTTCTTTTCCTGCTTATAGTTTTAGCAGTAACAAATCTACCTAACCACTCCCCAAGTTGGTACTTGATGTTTTCAGCTGGCTTTCTATTTTGAAATTCTGTGAGAAAATATCATTGTCACACGAAAGTATTTTCTACCCCATTACTAGCAACTAGTTTTTCCTGCATTTTCTACCCCACCTCTAGCAACTAGTTTTTCTAGTTGCTTTTTTTTTTAAAACTTACTTTGTTTTACTTATTTAAAGAGTAATGCCTGGTTTCTTATATATGACACCAAAAGCTGAGGCAACAACAACAACAAAAATAAGCTATATTGGATTTCATCAAAATTTAAAACTTTGGCCCTAGCTTGTTTGGCTCAGTGGATAGAGTGTCAGCCTGCGAACTGAAAGATCCCAAGTTTTAGTTCAGTCGAGGGTACATGCCCAAGTTGTGGGCTCAATCCCCAGAGGGGGGCTTGCAGGAGGCAGCCGATCAATGATTCTCTCTCATTATTTTTTTGAGATTTTTTAAAAATTTATTAAGGTATTATATGTGTACATAGCTTACCATTGCCCCCCCCCATACATGCCCTCCCTCCCCAGAGTTTTGTGTCCATTGGTTGTACTTATATGCATGCACACCAGTCCTTCTGTTGATCTCTTATCTCCCCCAAATTTCCCTACCTCCCTCCCCGCTGTCAATTGACAGTCTGCTTGTGGTTTTACTGTCTCTATAACTATCTTTCTATTAATTAGTTTATAATGTTCTTTAATATCCATAAATGAGTGAAGTCATGTGGTGTTTCTCTTTCATTGACTGGCTTATTTCACTCAGCATGATGCTCTCCAATTCCATCCAGGTTACTGCAAATGATGAGAATTCCTTCCTTTTTTATGGTGTAGATGTACCATAGTTTCCTGATCCATTCATCTGCTGACGGGCACCTAGGCTGTTTCCAAATCCTAGCTATTGTAAATTGTGCTGCTATGAACATAGGGGTGCATATATCCTTTCTGATTGGTGTTTCTGGTTTCTTAGGGTATATTCCTAGTAGTGGGATTACTGGGTCAAATGGGAGTTCCATTTTTAGTTTTTTGAGGAAGCTCCATACTGTTCTCCACAGTGGTTGCACCAACCTGCAATCCCACCAGCAGTGCACGAGGGTTCCTTTTTCTCCGCAACCTCCGCCAACATTTGTCGTTTGTTGTTTTGTTGATGTTGGCTCTCTCTCATTATTAATGTTCCTATATCTCCCTCTTCCTTCCTCTCTGAAATCAATAAAAATATATTAAATTTTTTTTTTAATTTAAAACTTTATCAAGACATTATCAAGAGAGTAAAAAAGATAACTCACAGAATAAGAGAAAATTTTTGCAAATCCTGTATTTGATAAGGGATTAATATCCAGAATATGTAAAGAATTCCTACAACTCAACAACAAAAAAACACACCAAGCAACTCAGTTCAAATCTATTCAAAGGACTTGAATAGATATTTTGCCAGAGAAGATATACAAATTATCAATAAGCACATGAAAAATGCTCAGTGTTATTAATCATAAGAGAAATGCAAATCAAAGCCATGATAAGATAACCACTTCATACCTACTAGAAAGCTATTATTAAAAAGGAAAATAATGCCGAAACCGGTTTGGCTCAGTGGTAGAGCGTTGGTCTGCGGACTGAAAGGTCCCGGGTTCAATTCCGGTCAAGGGCATGTACATTGGTTGTAGGCACATCCCAGCTGGGGGGTGTGCAAGAGGCAGCTGGTCAATGTTTCTCTCTCATCAACATTTCTAGCTCTATCTCTCTCCCTTCCTCTCTGTAAAATATCAATAAAATATATTTTAAAAGATAAATAAATAAAAATAAAAAGGAAAATAACAATGTTTGAGAGGCTGTAGAGAAATTAGTACCCTTACAGGATTGCAGGTGGGAACATAAAATGTTGCAGCCATTGTAGAAAATAATTTAGTTATTCCTCAAAAAGTTAAACATAGAATTAGCATATGTTCTAGCAATTCTACTCCTAGGTAAATACCCTAAAGAATTAGTAACAAACAAAAGTTCAAACAAAACTTGTACATGAATATTCTTAGCAATATTATTCACAACTAGAGGCCCAGTGCATGAAAATTCATGCACTGGAGGGAGGAGGTCCCTCAGCCCCCTCTCTTGGTTGAGGAGCCTTCAGGGGTGGGAGGCAACCCGGCGATCAGGAGAAGGCAATGCCCCATCACACCTCTGCTGCTGCCACTGCCGGCAGCACAAGCCTCTGCCAGCCCTGGTTACCTGAGCCTCAGGCAGCCCTGGGTGGCTAGGCAGCTGCCATCCAAGGCTTGCCTGTGCCTCGGCTGGCCCTGGACAGCTGGGGAGCTGAGGGGGCTGGGAGACTCCGGAGGCAAGAGAGCTGGCAGGGCTGAGGGGACCGGGTGCCACCATCTTTGAGGGAGTTGCAGTCAATTAGCATATTCCCTTCTTATTGGCTGTGGGTGCCACCATCTTTGAGGGCAAGGCAGTTATTTATCATATTCCCTCCTTACTAGCTATGAATGCTGCCATCTTTGCAACGGTGTGAGGGTCAATTAGGATATTCCCTCTTTATTAGATAGGATAATCAAAAGATGGAAACAACCCAAGTGTCCCTCAACATATGAATGGATAAACAAAATGTATATATAGTTACAATGGAATATTACTCAGAAATAAAAAGGAATGAAATTCTGATATAGACTACAATGTGGATAAACCTTGAAAAAAATATGCTAAATGAAATAAGTCAAGCACAATAGAACAACTAATATGAGGTATCTAGAATGGGCAAATTTATAAAAATAGAAACTTGTTCCGGCCAGTTTGCTTAGTGGTTAGAGTACTGGCCCCGAAACCAAAAGGTCTTGATTTTTATTCCCAGTCAAGATGTACCTCAGTTGCAGGTTCAATCTCTGCCCTCCACCCGTCTCTTCCATTTTGTCTGAAAATCAATGGGAAAAGTATCCCTGGGTAAGGATTTAAAATAAATACAATAAATAAATACATAAGCTAGAATGGAGTTACAGGAGTTAGGAGACATTGGGAATAGAGAGTAACTGCTTAGTGGTTACAGAGTTTTGGAACTACCTTAGATAGTAGTGATTTTTTTAAAAAGTAACAATTTCTTTATTGTTGAAAATTCAAGGAACAAAGAAAAAGGAGAAATCCTGAGCCACAAAGAAAATCATAAATCACCCAGAGATAACTACTGTTATGATTTTGTTATATTATATACACACTAGTGGCTTGGTTCACAGATTTGTGCACATTGAAAGGAAGTCAGGAGCCTGTGCCCACGTGCCTGGGGAGTTTCCATGTCCCTGTGAGCTACCAGGAAGTCAAGTGGGGAATCTGTCCTCCTCCCCACAGCTTCCTGAAAAAATATTTCCAAATGTCCCTTCTATGGCCAGGGTCACGCCTTCTTGGCCGGGAGGTCCCCAATGGACACCTTGGGCCATGCTATATGCTTTCCATTGCTTGGAGCCGGATAAGAGATGCTCCAAGGGGCCAAAACCGTTTTGGCTCAGTGGTAGAGCGTCGGCCTGCGGACTGAAAGGTCCCAGGTTCAATTCCGGTCAAGGGCATGTACCTTGGCTGCGTGCACATCCCTGGTAGGGGGTGTGCAAGAGGCAGCCGGTCAATGTTTCTCATCGATGTTTCTAACTCTCTATCTCTCTCTCTTCCTCTCTGTAAAATATCAATAAAAAATATATTTTTTAAAAGAAAAGAAAAAAAGAGATGCTCCAAGGTGAACAGTACAAAGTTGGGGATCTCGGAGGGTGGGTGGTGCTCTCTTGCCCATGCCCCCCCCTCCAGATACATTTCTCTGACTTTTACCCCAATTGTCAGTCACCACCTTGTAGCCATTTTTATATTGCTGCCTTCCTCTGTAGCTCTGGGGTAGTTGGTAAGGGGTGAGATTTGATCTCGATGCCCAAGGCAGAGTTCCAGAAGCCCGCAATGACATCCGGCTCATCCTGGTTACTCTGAGTGTACACACTTCATCTGTTCCCCAGAGATTGTATCTATAGGCTTATGGGGTATGTGCCTCAAGGCAAGTTCTGGATGAGCTGTGGGCATCCACGGAGCTGGGTACCAATACCGCCTTGGGGGCGGAGGTCAGAACACGAGAGCCACTGGGGATCCGCAGGGATCCGCAGAGAACATGGGAGCCAGGCCTGGGAAGGGCATGGTGGCCTTAGCCTCGGACACCCATGGGAGAGCCGCTCGTCTGATAGGGATTTTTCTCACTTTTTCCTGGACTCTTTCCAAAAGTGGGGACCAGTCCTGCTAGAAAGTGGCAGTTGGAGGTGGTAGGAAAGAAGGAGGCAGAGTCCGATCACAGTCTGGGTGAGGCGCATTCTTAGTATTTCAGTTCTGCATCTGAAGGAACATGGCAATAGCTAAGGGGTGGAATGTGGCCCTGATGCCGGAGGTGGTGTTCCATGAGTCTGATGTCGGTATCAAGGTCATCCAGGTCACATGTGAACGTTCCACACTGCATGTCACAATAGATTGTACCTGCAGGTATAGGAGGTGATTTTTCCACGCAACTCCTGGCCCAAGTGTGGGGCTGCCTGACCTGAACAGGCCAGGCCAGCACCTGCCGGCACCCCTCTGCCCACCAGAGCCGACCAATGCTCTACAGGGATCCAGGAGCAGGTATTCAGTGCCAGGATGCCAACCTTTCCAGGAGATAGGTCTGGGCGGGAGGTGGGTGAAAGTTGCAAAGGGCCCTCCGGCGGAAATGGGTGGGTGTCAGTCACTGGGCTGGACTTCACCAGCCCTGGCTCTCGAGATGGGGGCCGCCCCAGGCGGTATGTGCGTGAAGCGCCTCTGTGGGTTTTTCCTGAGCCTGCATCATGACCCAGAGGGCAATAGGTAAGGGGTGTGATGCAGCTGTAGGGTCCAAAAGGAGAGTTCCAGGGCCGGCAGCAGCTGATCTGTGGTCATTCTGGCTACACCCCCACCACCCAGATGTCGGTACTGCAGTCTGTTTGCTGGAGATTGCACCTGCCCGAGGCAGGAGAGGTTTGTGCACAGCAGCTGCACTCGCCAGCCCTGAGCCCGGCTCCTGGCTGAGCAGCGCTCCTGCTGTGGGAGCGCACTGGCCACCAGGGGGAGCTCCTGCGTTGAGTGTCTGCATCCTGGTGGTCAGTGCGCATCATAGTGACTGGTCTTTCTGGTCGTTCTGCCATATGGTTGCTGGGCTTTCATATAGAGAGATTTTTGTCGTTTTACTTATTTTTTATGTCTTTATTAATTTTTAGAGAGGAAGGGAGAGGAAGAGAAAGATAGAATGAGAATCATCAATCATCTGCCTCTTGCATGCTCTACTGGGACCAAGCCCACAACCTGGGCATGTGACCTGGGCCAGGTCAGCTCTCAACTGAACCACACTGGCCAGGCTTTGATGTTTTATTTTTAACAAATTGGTACCTGTCTCTGTATATTTGTAATCTTCTTTGTTTATACAGGAATATATCATGAACATTTCTCCTGTAACATTAAATGGTCTCCTATAATTTTGGCCCTAACCAGTTTGGCTCAGTGCATAGAGTGTCAGTCTGCAGACTGAAGGGTCTCCGTTTCAATTCCAGTCAAGGGCACATGCCCGGGTTGTAGGCTCGATCCCCAGTAGAGGACATGCAAGAGGCAGCCAATCAATGATTCTCTCTCTCTCCCTTCTTCTCTGAAATAAATAAAAACATTAAATAAATAAGTAAATGGTCTATCATTTTAAATAACTGCACATTATTCCATGTTAAATATGCATGATGATTGATTTAGTCAAGGTACATCCCTTTTTTAATGTCTTAAAAAAAGATACTTTTGAAAATTTCCAGCTCTTCAAGAACTGTGCTTTGTTTCTTACATCATCAACAAAGTACTCACAGACAAGGGAGACACATAATAACCTCGCACTTTTTAGTGCAAGGTTATTATGTGTCTAAAGTGCAAGGTTATTATGTGTCTAAGCTTTAGACTTTTGAGTTTCTCTTTGTATGTGTATTGAGTTTTTATCCCCTTGATGCCTTTTGCTTGCTTTGACATTTTCTTTTTGCTTCTTGCCTCATCTTCTCTATGTATCACTCCCTTTGCTTCCAGTATGCAACTTTATTGCTGCTTCTATTTCTTTTCTGGTAGAGAGAGGTCAAATATAAAATCAATAACCTGCATCCCAGCCAAAAATAAACCTACAAGTATCGATACCTTTCACTCTAGCCTGCAGTTGTATTCTCAAGTGCAATACATGGACCATTTAGTGTTGCACACTTAGAAATGTGAGCTGCTGAGAACCAAGAAAATGTTTAGAGTCAGACTGATTTGCATTCACATCCTGGTTTTGCATCTTATTTAGCTATTCTATGTAACCTTGAAAGAGATTTCTCTAAGCTTTCATTTTTCATCTCTAAAATGGGAATGCTAATACTTTGGGGGTTGTTGAGAGGATTAAATATCAGTTAGTATATGGAAGACTTTTAAGCATAATAAATGGTAATTGTTATCTTTTTAAAAAATCTGTTTTTTATTGATTTTTTTTAGAGGGGGAGAAAGAGAAACATCAATCTGTTGTCTCCCATATGCACCGCACTCAACCAGGGACCAAACCTGCAATCTGGGCATGTGCCCTGACCAGGAATCAAACTGGCGATCTTTTGATACATGGGACAGTGTTCAACCAACTGAGTCACACTGGCCAGGGCAGTAACTGTTATTTTGAAAGTAATCAAGGCTTCACAGAAATACTTTACACCCTAGCCCCCCAAAAAATCAAAGAAAGCAACAAAGAATTTAAGCCATTGACTGGGACTAAGTATCTTTTTGTATCATTAGAACTTGGGAAACCTCTATAGTTTCAGTGGAAGTATATTGGATTCCAAATATTAACTGAAAGGGAAGATTCAGTGTGTGGTAATAGTTTAGATTTAGGATTCTACTGATGGTTCATCTCATAGGGGGAAGAGGAAGATAGATGCTTATTGCAAAATCTACAACAAATTTTGCCTGGCAGCAAGACATAAATATAAGGTAAGGATTTGAATTGACTTCCACTTTGAACAAATTCAGAAATTTATTTTTAAATGTAAGTCCAATGAAATAAAGTAGGCATGGTGGATTTGGTTTTTACAGTAAATGTTAACCCTTAGATGAATTTTTAAAAATAGAATTGTCAACCTGGCTGGCTTGCTCAGTGGTTAGAGTGTTGGCCCACAGACTGAAGGGTCACAGGTTCAATTCCCGGTCAAGAGCACATACCTCAGTTTTAGGTTTAATCCCCAACCCGTGTGCTGGAGGCAATCAATTGATGTGTTTCTCTTTCTGTTTCCACCCCTCCCTTCCATTTTCTAAAAATCAATGGGAAAAAATATCTTTGGGTGAGGATTAACCACAACAATAAGAAAGAATTGTCTTAATAAAGCATCAGAAATCTAGAACTCAGTTTAGTTGTATTTTTTGGGTTTGTTTGGTTTTGTTTGTTTGTTTGTTTGTTTGTTTGTTTTTAATGAACTTCTTTTTTTTAATATATTTTATGGGTTTTTTTACAGAGAGGAAAGGAGAGGGATAGAGAGTTAGAAACATCAATGAGAGAGAATCATCAATCAGCTGCCTCTTGCACACGTCCCACTGGGATGTGCCCGCAACCCAGGTACATGCCCTTGACTGGAATTGAACCCGGGACCTTTCAGTCTGCAGGCTGATGCTCTATCCACTGAGCCAAACCGGTTTCGGCTATTTTTTGGTTTTAAAAAAATAATTCTAGCTGGGCCAGTATGGTTCAATGGTTGAGCATCAACCTTTGAACCAGGAGGTCCCTTTCCGTTCCAGGTCAGGGCACATGCCAGAGTTGTGGACTTGATCCCCAGTAGGGGGCATGCAGGAGGCAACTGATCAATGATTCTCTCTAGTCATTGATGCTTCTATCCCTCTTTCCCTCTCGTTTTATCTCTGAAATCAATATAACATTTTTTTAAAATTATAAATCTTTACATTACATTTAATAGCAGAAACTTATTGCTGTGTGGAAAATGGGGGAAATCCTTTGCCATTTTTACTAACACTCCTTCCCTGAAAACACACACACACACACACACACACACACACACACACACACACAACACAATGCTACTAGAAATTTGGTGAACCACGATGGGCTGAGAATTACAAAGTAATTGAGATTCTTATCTTTGAAAGAAGGAAGAGTAAGCAGTTGCTATCAGCTCATCAGCCAGAGATGAGATCGCTTACCTATTCAAACCCTGCCTGAAGGGGTAAACCAGTATTGGGGGTTGTTTATTCTGCTCCTTAGTTACTGAGAACCTGCTAGGTATTTATGTAGGAAAAAGGGGGAAAATGTAGGTGTTATCTCTTCTAATATAGCATCATTGGGGTTGGGGGGAGCACCCTCGCACATTATTCAAAAGGTACAAAAAGGGTAGACAATAAGAAGTAAATCTTTCACTGTCTACTAACCTACCTATCTTGACACAGTTATAATTTCAAAGTACAGTTATTAATAGCATTTTAAAAATCAGAACAGGCATCTAGAGCTAGAAATATAGAAGACATGGAATACATTTTGGGATATCAGATAAGAAATTAGGTAAAGTATACAATTAATTTCTAAAGTAAGTCACAATAGAAAATTGTTCTGGAAGCCTTGGGCCTTAGATGATTGAAGATAGAAAGATACCATACCTTTAAAGCTGGACAACCAGTGAATCAGAAATGCGTTAAAGGGAAAGATCTCTCTGCTCAGTTCTGGTATCTCTTTTAGCACCTCACCCTCCTAAAAGTAGGAAGCTGAGGAGCTGGGCATAGGTTGAGGGAGAGATCATTGCAGAGGGTATTGAAAAAGGAGACTGTAGCTGAAACCGGTTTGGCTCAGTGGATAGAGCGTCGGCCTGCAGACTGGAGGGTCCCAGGTTCGGTTCCGATCAGGGGCGTGTACATTGGTTGCGGGCACATCCCCAGTGGGGTGTGCAGGATGCAGCTGGTCGATATTTCTCTCTATCCCTCTCCCTTCCTCTATGTAAAAAAAATCAATAAAGTATATTTTTTAAAAGAAAAAGGAGACTGTAGAACTTTGAGGATAAACCTTACAGAGTTTAGATCTTTGCCTAAGACTAAAAATAGCTAATACGATTGTGAAGGAAATATTCCTTTAGTGTACATTATGTGTGTTGGGAGTAATGGGGGAAATCCTTTGCCATTTATTTAAAACTAATAAACTATAAAAATACTATTTGGTAATGGCTTATTAAAATCAATTTGGTAGTCCAGAAACAGACCCTAATTTATAAACAAATCAATGGAAATGGGAAGGGTTTTTTAATTTCGTGGGGGGTTTTTTAGTAGTAAATATTGGAGAAACCCTCTGTGAGGAAAAAATCTATTTAGAAATCCATTTGGCCTGGCTGGGTATCTCAGTTAGTTAGAGTGTCCCCCAATACACCAAAGTTTCAGGTTTGACCCTTGCCCCTGTTGGGGTACACACAGGCAACCAGTCCATGGGTCTCTCTCACATTGATGTTTTCTCTCCCTCTCCCTCCCTTCCATTCTTTAAAAATCAATAGGAAAAATATCCTTGGGTGAGGATTAACCAAAAGAAAAAGTATCAACCAATGAATGCACACATAAGTGGAACAAAAAATCTCTCTCAAAATAAAAAAACCATCTCGAACTATCTCTGTATCCATCTGTTTTATACTAGTACTAAAGGCCCAGTGCACGAAATTTGTGCATGGGGGGGAGGGAGGGTCCCCTCAGCCCAACCTGCACCCTCTCCAATCCAAGATCCCTCAGAGGATGTCCGACTGCCAGTTTAGGCCTGATCCCCGGGATTGTGCCTAAACCAGCAGTCAGAAATCCCTTTCATAATCTGGGACCGCTGGCTCCTAACTGCTCACCTGCCTGCTTGCATGATGGCCCCTAACTGCCCCCTACCTCCGCCAACCTGGTCACCCCCAACGGCACTCCCACCCTCATCCCCCGCCAGCCTAGTTGCCCCTCACTGCTCCCTCTATTGGCCTAGTTGCCCCACGAAGCCTGCTGTTCAGTCATTTGATTGCCCCTGCTGCAAGCCTGGTTACCCCATGCAGCCGTGTGTCGAATCCTTTGTCCGCTGCCGCATGGTTGGGTCGGAGCTTCTACTGCTGCTGCCTGGTGGATTTTGAAACTACAATGGAGATTGAGCCACCGCACCAGCCGCCCCGGGCCCAGGGAGTGAGCGGCGTCCACAGCCGCTCCACTCCCGCCCCAAAGGAGACACCTTTAAGCGCGGTCTCCCTGCCCACAGCCATCTCAGCCCGGCCTCTGTGCCTGCCAAGCTGGTGAGGAGCTGGCGCGGCGCATTCCGTTCGTGGCCCCGCATGGCCAGGCCGGAGCTTCTGCCGCTTCTGCCTTGTGGATTTTAAAACTACAATGGAAATTGAGCCTCCATCGCTGCCGCATCCGCCACCGCCGAGAGTGAGGGAAGCCCACAGAGAACAGAGCTTGCTCCGCCCCAGGCCCAGGGAGTGGGCGGCGTCAGAGCTTGGCCTCTGCGTCTGCAGCCGCTCCGCTCCTGCCCGGAACGAGATTCCTTGGAGCACTGTCTCCCCACCTGCAGCCATCCCAGCCCGCCCACCGTGCTAGCAAGGAGCTGGCGCAGCGCCTCCAGTTCGCGACCCCAGCGTCCCAGGGGGGGCCATGTTCCCCGGGTGAGCCGTGTGTCCCAGGGGGCTGTGTGCCCCGGGTGAGCTGGATGCCCCAGGGGGACCGTGTGTCTCGGGAGAGCTGTGTGCCCTGAGGAAGCAGTGGGACCCAGGGGGAGGGGAGGTGTGAACCAGAGGAGGAGCGGATTCTATTCGTGTGGTCCTGAGATAGTCACCATAAAACAAGCAGACTCTCAAATGACAGTGGGGAGGGGAAGTAGACCTGGGGGGAGATAAGAGATCAACTGAAGGACTGGTATGCATGCATATAAGTACAACTAACGAACACAGAACTCTGGGGAGGGAGGGCATGAATGGGAGGGGGGGCAATGGTAAGCTATGTACACATATAATACCTTAATAAATTTAAAAAAAAAACAACTGACTTTGGGACTTCCCCGGGTCCCAGAACTACACCTTGAGAGCCACTGCATTGCCTTAAACAGTTTTTTTAGTGGTTTTGTTGTTGTTTTATTTTGGTTTGTTGGGGGGAGGCGGCATTAACGATGTATGTTTCATTTTGTAGCATTCTTGGCACCTGTACTAAGAACCGGATTACTCATTAGTAGAAATGGCACATTTAAAAGAGGAGTAAAAACAAGTCTTCAGTTTTAGAAATTGTGTTTATTGGACATTGACCACATATAGTCACATACTACATTCAGAGCTCACTGACAACCCTAGCCAGTTTAGTTCAATGAATAGAGCATCGGCCTGCAGACTGAAGGGTCCCCGGTTCGATTTCTATCAAAGGCACATGCCCAGGTTGTGGGCTCAATCCCCAGTGGGAACGTACAGGAGGCAGCTGATCAGTGATGTTTCTCTCTTGTCGATGTTTTTCTTCCTCCTTACTCTTTCTTTCTCTCAGTTTTGTCTGACTGATTTCTTTCATTACTAGTTATAGAATTTTTCCCCATGGACTTTGAGTTCCAAATATAACAGACTCTTTAGAGAATCATGTAGTTAATCATATAATGGAATTTATATGGCCATGAAGTCAGATTAGAGGACCCATAGGACCTGATAATATAGTTACATTACTGTCAGCTCCCTGATTTCTTCATCTAAAGTAGATTACAAGAAAGTTAGGTGTGATAGCAGGTTGATAATAGAGGAAAGACTACTACTGCAAAAAGTATATACATATTAATGACAAGAAAAAGTAACTGCTGACAACCCAGAAAGGAGATTGAAAAACAAAACACACAAAAAAACAGCAGAGCAATTTGGTTATAATTAATAGAGAACTGTTGACCCGTAATATCTTAATAACCTTAAAAGGATGTCTTTTACCATACCATAGGTTAATCATCTACACTAACAAAAGAGTAAGATGTAAATTGACCATACCTTCACAACACCCACCAGCCAATCAGGAGTTGGGTATACAAATTAACCCAACAAAAAAATTGGTGGGTTCATTTGCATATGCAGGCGCCAAGCAGTCGGGCCGGACCTTGTGTCATAGCCATGGCGACGATGCACTTGTTCCACACCACCCCAGCCACTCCAGGCCTCTGAGCAGTGTGGGAAAGCAAAAAGGCAGCTTCAGCTGGAGCGAAGGTGGTGCTGGCAGCCAGGGGAAGGAAGGCCCATTCTTACATGAATCTTCATGCATTGGGCCTCTAGTGTCTAAAATAATGTTATTGAGTTATCAAGAAAAAGATTAAAATATCTTCTGTATATGGAGAGTCCTCACCTTATGAATGACTTGTGTTTCAAAGTTAATTTAATTTTCAAAACATTTTTTTGGCACTCAAAATATTTTTCTATAGAAACAGTTAAACAGTTGTTATTTTGGGTTCTAGACAAACTGTTTTTTTATTTTTATCTGTTCAACAAACAACTTTTAGTGCCTATATTAATAGAAGTATTTCAGCTCTGATTGGTATCTCAGTGGTTAGAGCTCTGGCCTATGAACCGAAGGGTCACAGGTTTGATTCCCAGTTAAGGGCACATACCTGGGTTGCAGGTTGAATGACTGCCTTGGTTGGGGTGCATTCGGGAAACAACCAATTAGTGTGTCTCTCACATGGATGTTTCTCTCCCCCCACTTACAATCTCTCTAAAACAAAACAAAAAATCAATGAAAAAAAATATCTTTGGGTGAGAATTAACAACAAAAGAAAAAGAAGGGCCCTAGCCAGTTTGGCTCAATGGATAGAGCATCAGCCTTCGGACTGAAAGGCCCCGGGTTCGATTCCGGTCAAGGGCTCACGCCCAGGGTAGGGTCTTGATCCCTGGTAGGGGGCATGCAGGAGGTAGCCAGTCAGTGATTCTCTCTCATCATTTTTAAAAAAATATTTTTTATTGATTTTTCACAGAGAGGAAGGGAGAGAGACAGAGAGCTAGAAACATCGATGAGAGAGACACATCGACCAGCTGCCTCCTGCACCACCACCCCCACGCCCCCAGAGATATACCCGCAACCAATGTACATGCCCCTGACCGGAATCGAACCTGGGACCTTTCGGTCCATAGGCCAACGCTCTATCCACTGAGCCAAACCGGTTTCGGCCTCTCTCATCATTGATGTTTCTATTTCTCCCTTCCTCTCTGAAATCAACATATATGTTAGCTCTCATTTATAGTTTTGTTTCCCTGAGAATGCTTTCTGAGACCAAAGCTTGGGCATATATACCATTCCCCTCTGACCTCCATGGTTTTCCCTGAAAGGGGTCCAATGGTCTACATCAGGGGTGGACAGACTAAGCCCAGGTGCCAATCCAGTCCACTGCCTGTTTTTATAATTTTATTGGAACACAGGTATGCCTATTCATTTACACATTATCTGTGACACTTCTTGTGCACCAAGAGATGAGAAGTTACCACAGAGACTATGTGGCCTGCAAAGCCTAAAAATCTTACTATGTGTCCCTTACATTAAAAGTCTGTCAGCCCCTAGTCTGCATATTCTGGCCTGCCCTGGTCTCGCTGACCTCATCTCTTTCTCTTACTTCACTATATCCTCACTCTCCACTTCGCTGCGCCTCAGAACATGCCAAGCACATTTCCCACTTTGTACCTGCTTTTCCCATTACCTAAAATGTTCTTCTAATTTCTCACCTCTCTTAGGTTCATCTGCTTGATTGTGCCCTTCTCATGATGCTTGACTGCCCTTTATAAAATAGCTACATCCCCATATCTCACATCTATTCTTCTGCTCTTAATTTATTTTTTCTCCATAGGGCTTACCACTATCTAACCTATATTTACTTGTTCATTTATTTATCGTCTGCCTCCCATCACATGAATATAAGTTGCATAAGAGTAGGGACTGTTAGTTTGATGCTTCGCTATATCCCCTTACTTTAGAACAGAGTAGACATTCAATTTTATTGAATGAATGAATGAATGAATGAATAAGGAGGAGATGAATACAAGGAAGCAAGCATACATGCATGCATGCTAACCTGCCCTTATCCAGAGAGTAGTTGTCAGCATCAACCAGGATTAAAAATTCAGATTCAGCCCTAACCAGTTTGGCTCAGTGAATAGAGCATTGGCATATGAACTGAAGGGTCCCAGGTTCGATTTCAGTCTAGGGCACATGTCTGGATTGTGGGCTCAATCTCCAGCAGGAGGCAGCCAGTCAATGATTCTCTCTCAACATTGATGTTTATATCTACCTCTACCTCTCCCTCTCTGAAATCAATAAAAATGTATATTTTTTAAAATCAGATTGAAACAAGGTTTAAGAACAGCATATAGGCAAATGCTGATGTTTCCATTTGAAAATTCAGTAACGCATGATCTCTTACTCATCCCCCTTTCTCTTTTTCAGTCCTTTATGTTGAAAGCAGACAGCTGGCCTTATTTATTTCTGTTCTCCAGTACTTAGTCCAGAGAATTCCACAAAGAAGGCTCTTAATAAATATTTGCTCCCAGCCCAGGAAAGACCTTCATATCTTCTTATCTGTTTTATATAACTTCACTACTTAGCACAATGCCTGGCAAATAATAGAAACTCAGTACATACTTGCTCCAGGAAGGAATAAATAAGAATAAGTTAAACAAATTATTTGCCTACTCAGGACAAGACACTGCTTCATGTTATCCACTGTTTTGTAACATATTACCCCCAAAATATTAGTGGACTAAAACAACATAATTATATCACGTTGTTTCTGTAGGTCAGGAATTCAGGAGTGGCTTAGGTGGCTGGTTCTGTCTCAGGGTCTCTCATGAGGTCACAGTCAAGATGTCAGCTTATTTGATGCTGGAGGATCTACTTCCAAGTTGGCTCAGCACATGACTATTAGCTGGAGGCCTCTGTTTGTGGCCTCATGGACCTCTCCATAGGGTGCACTGCTTGAGTGTCCTCACAGCACCGCAGCTGTCTTCCCCAAGAAAAGTAATCCAAGAGCAAAAGCAAAGAGGAACCCCTTTATTACTTAGTCTGAGAAGTCATGCGCATCACTTCCACCACATTCTGTTTATTGGAAACAAATTGTGAAGTGCAACCCACACTCCAGGTGAGGGGAATTAGGCATCAACTTTTTTTAAAAAATATATTTTATTGATATTTTTACAGAGAGGAAGGGAGAGAGATAGAGAGCCAGAAACGCTGATGAGAGAGAAACATCGACCAGCTGCCTCCTGCACTCCCCCCACCGGGGATGTGCCCGCAACCAATGTACCGTATTTGCCGGTGTATAAGACGATTTTTTGGCCCTGAAAAATATGCCTCCAAGTGGGGGGTAGTCTTATACGGCGAGTATATAACAAACTCTGTATTTTGAGTGGAAATGTTAGGGGGTCGTCTTATACGCCCAGTCTCTTATACGCCGGCAAATACGGTATTTTTCAGGGCCAAAAAATCGTCTTATACGCTGGCAAATACAGTACATGCCCTTGGCCAGAATCGAACCTGGGACCCCCCAGTCCGCAGACCGATGCTCTACCACTGAGCCAAACCGGTTTCGGCAAGGCATCAACTTTTTGAAGGGAGGAATGTCAACAAATTTGTGGATATATTTCTAAACTGCCACAATCACTCTGATACTCTGAATTGAATAAAGAAAAGTTGCCCATTTGACATCTTTACTACGTGCTATTTACTTAAATCATCTTTAATTTCTTTCAGCATACAAATCTTGTAGATGTTTTATTAAATGTACACTTCAGTATTTCATTTTTTTGAGCTATTATAAATTGTATTGTTATATTTTTAAATTCAATCCCCAAAAGTTCAAAGCTAGTGTATAGTAGACATACAGTTGAGTTTTGTATATTTATCTTATATTCTATGACATGTCTAAAGTCACTTATTAGTTCTAAGAGTTATTTATTTAGTCATTGAGATTTTCTATGTAGATAATCATGTAATGTGCAAATAAAAGCACAAGTTGTATTTCTTGCTTTCTGTATGCCTTTTCTTTCCTCTTGTATTATTGCAATAACTAGAACTTCCAGCACTACATTGAATAAGAATAGTGAAAGCAGCCCCAGCTGGTTTGGCTCAGTGGACTGAAGGGTCCCAGATTCTATTCGTGCCAAAGGCTCATGCCTGGGTTTCGGGCTTCATCCCCAGTACAGGGCATGCAGGAGGCAGCCGATTAATGATTCTCTCTCATCATTGATGTTTCTATCTCTCTATCCCTCTCCCTTCCTCTCTGAAATCAATAAAAATATATATTTTTTAAAAAGAATAGTGAAAGCAAACATCTCTGCCTTCTGCTCTTAGGGGGGAAAGCACTCAATTTGTCAGCATCGAGTATAACATTTAGTTCCTTATCTGAAATATAGAAGGAAAACAAAAACCCAGAGAACTCACCCCATGTTATTACTCAGGTCTTGAGGTCTTCAGTTGGTCTGCCTTCTTTTCTGTGCCTTTCACGGTGGTGGGATAGGAAAGGGAACTAGAGAGCATATAACTTATTTAGGGATAGTCTCACTGAGATAATTTTTGAGAAAAAATTTGAAAGAAGTGAAGGGAGAGTAAGCTTTGAGAATATGATGTAGGTAGATGGAATGGCAAGTTCAAAGGCCATGAGATGGAAATATGCCTGTTGTGTTCAAAGAGCAACAAGTAGGTCACTGTGCTAGAGCAGAGCAGAAGATGACATTGACTAGGGAGGTGATGCAGGCCAAGGTCATGTGAGTCCTTTAGGTCACAGTAAGAATTTAAACCTTTAAGCCTGGGTGAGATGAAAAGCTTTTGAAAGATTTTGAGCAAAGGAATCAGGATGTGATTTAGGTTTTAACAGGATCTCTCTGGCTTCTGTGCTATGAATAGGTCAGAGAGGGATAAGAATGGATATAAATTAGGAGGCTGTTGGAATGATTTAAGGAGTTCTTGGAGCTAGAGAAGTGCAGGTAGTGAGATATATCAAAATTTGGGTACGGTATATTTTAAAGGTTAAGCCAACAAGATTTGCTGTTAGATGTGGGGCTTGAGAATAAGTTTTACTCAAGTAAGGTTTTAGACCTGACCTGAGTACCTGAAAAGATGAAAATGCCATTACCCGAGCCCTAACCAGTTTGGCGTCGGCCTGCGGATTGATGGGTCCCAGGTTCAATTCTGGTCAAGGATATGTACCTTGGTAGTGGGCACATCCCCAATAGGGAGTGTGTAAGAGGCAGCTAATTGATGTTTTTCTCTCATCAATGTTCCTAACTCTCCCTCTCCCTTCCTCTCTGTAAAAAAATCAATAAAATATATTAAAAAGAAATGCCATTATCCGCAGAGCCAGTTGTTTGGTTGGTTGGTCGGGGAGGGGATGTGTCAGGGGAAGAGTGGATATCAGGAGTTTAGTTAAATTTGAGATCTCTATTTAGACATCGAATGAAAATGTCAAATTTGTAATCAGATATATGAATCTGGAGTTCAGGGGAAAGGTTGGGGCTGGAAATAGAAGTATAAGAGACATCAGTTAGATATAAAGGAGTAAAAGATGCTGAGGAATGACCAGAAAGGTGATAGAAAAACCAGGAGAGTGTGATGTTCTTGTTTGGAAGTCAAGTGAAGGAAGTGTTTCAAGGAGAGTGGTCAGCTGATCATGAAGGGACCAGATCCCTGAGAGCAAGTATATACTAGAAGAAATGGTAAAAATGAGGTAAAGTTTACTCTTTCCACTATTGAGCTTGGATCAGTCTCTAATACACAACTGTTTTTGAGGTTTTGAAGTAAAGCAGATTTTGAGTCAACATTGCACTTTCCCTGAGACCTGGGGGACTTGACTGCTTGCTGCCTTACACGTTAGTCAAAACCCCTCTACCCGGTTCCCGGGAAACAGGTGCTGATCACTTTTAAGGAGGAGGAGTACTTAATGTTTAATGAGATTATGTCTGTGAGACCCTTGGTAAATATGAAACTAGCTACCTGGATAAACACAAGGCACAAATTATTACTACTATTTTTAGGACTATAATCTTCAAATAAGCCAAGTCTTTCCCTATTTTGTGAACATTATTCAAAATATGAAGCTTTATGAAATGAACACCAATTTTTCTCTTGAGCCTGCTTACTGCCCTAAAGCTACCCCCTGATAGAGAAACTGGGTCTGTTAAGTGTTGTTTTTTCCTGCTTTTTCTTTCCTGTCCTCTTATTCTCCCAGCTGTCTCAACTCAGAACCTTGTAGGAAGAGAGTTACACTTCAGAAAAATGTGTTTGCTTTGACATTTAAACAAACCTCCATTTTGTTTTTCCATACAGAATTTTCCCCTCTCGCATTTGCAACGCTCTCTCTGACCTGTCTTCTCTGCAGCTCATTCATTATTACTAAGGTTTTCAGATTATACCAGAGGAAGAAGACAGATTTATAAATGTGTTCCTGCCCAGCTCTTACAAGAGTAGGACTTAACATTCGTCTTCTAATTGTATGCCTGTTCTCTATACACAGCTGTGCTCATCTGCCCTTATTAATGAGGTGCCTATCCTAAGTCTTACCTTGTCTAGAAATAAATGGACTCTGTTCCTGTTCAAATTGGTTATACAATAATCAGAGCAGCCCATCACTGGGAGGAGACATCATTTGAATTCACTTGCTAATAGCCAGCGAGAATTTAGCCTAATTGCTTTCTTAGGTTTGCCATTTCCTTTAAGATGTCAGTACCCTAGAAAGGGAGAGAAGGGATAGGAATCCTGTCCTTTTCCCCTCTGAAACTTGCCTTCTCCCCCTCCCCCCGCGCCCCTGCAACCTGTATGAGTTTTTATCTAAGATAAAGGGACATTTTGAGAAAATTGTGTAAAAAGAATCAGAATCCACTAGAGATTGCTATGTAATGCCTTAAAGATCTGACCACTAATAAATAATGAGATATTTGGTAAATTACTTAGCCTTTCTGGGCTTTCATTTCCTGGTTTGTACAGTAACTTTAACAACCCCTATATAACAGGATTGTTGGGAGGACTGATTTCTCTTAATGGTGTGCTTTGTTTCAAAAGTGACTTAAGGCTGTGAATATTTGATAAGCTAATGAGTATGAAAACACATAGCACATAATAGATTTTTTTAAATATATATTTTGCCGAAACCAGTTTGGCTCAGTGGTAGAGCATCGGTCTGCGGACTAAAAGGTCCCAGGTTTGATTCCGGCCAAGGGCATGTACATTGATTGCGGGCACATCCCCTGTAAGGGGTGTACAAGAGGCAGCTGATCGATGTTTTTAGCTCTTTATCTCTCTCCCTTTCTCTCTGTAAAATATCAATAAAATATTTTTTTTAAAAAGAAGAAAATGTGCCTCAGGGCTTCCAACCAGAATGACCATGTTCGAACTTTTGACACATCCCTTCTGGTCCAAACACATAACAAGGAGTAAAATATATAAAGTGAAAATCAAAGAACATGTTTGGGCTCAGAAACAAAATAACCATCTCCAGGGATCAAAAATAGAAAAGACAGAAGTCACCGTGGGCCTGCTCTCCTCCAGATCTGGGATCAGAGAATGGTGCCTGAGCACCAACCAAACACTGAAAGTGCTTCCTAAAGAGATAGAACTTGAGGCCAGGTGAGTCAGATGCCAACCCCCAACCAGCCTCATGAAAGGAGGCTTTAAATATAGTTCACTGAATAGAGGAGGAAGGAAGCCTAAGGAGTTGGGAAGAAGTATGTCTGGCTGCCTGCTGGTTTTAATGACAAACTATGACATCGTAAATTCCTCCTAATGCAGAGGCCCTTAGAAGACCTGTTCACACTAGGTCCTTAGGGGACTAGATGGAAAAATTGCAAAAGTATGAAACAGAGATGAGGAAACATCTCACTCAGAACGAGCCTGCAAACTGCCCTGGTCAGTTTGGCTCAGTGGTTGGTGGTTAAAGCATCAACCCGCAGGACCGAAGGGTTGTGGGTTCAATTCCTGGTCAAGGGAATATACATGGGTTGCAGGTTCCCCAGCCTCAGTAGGTAGGGGGGTGTGCAGGAGGCAACCAATAATGTTTCTCTCTCACATCAGTAATATTCTCTCTCTCTCCATCTATCCTCCCCCACCCCTTCTTTCCACTCTCTCAAAGTCGATGGAAAAAATGTCCTTGGGTGAGGATGAGGTTGTTTTTAAAAAACAACAACAACAAACAAACAAACAAAAACAGCCTACAAACCAAAATTTCATATAATAGAAATCTAACACTAAGAAAGATAACCAGTAAAATTTAACCAGGACTTCCACTTTGAGGAAGATAAAGTAGACATATTTTTTCCTAGTTCTCGCACTAAATACAACTAAAATCCCCATCCATTATATATAAAGCAAATATAGCAAGACTGAAAGGCCTAAAAAAGAAGGCAGACCAGCTAAGGACCTCAAGATCTGAGTAATAGCATGTTGGTGAGTTCCCCTGGGTTTTCTTTTTCCCTCTATATTCAAGACATTATGCTTATGAAAACCTGAGTGCTTTCCCCCTAAGAGCAGAAACAAGGCAAGGATGTCTGCTTTCAATATTCTTATTCAACGTAGTGCTGCAAGTTCTAGTTATTACAATAACATGAGAAAAGGAAATAAAAGGCAGACAGATCAGAAATCAAGAAATACAACTGTGCTTATTTGCAGATTACATGATTGTCTACATAGAAAAATCTCAATGACTAAATAAATAACTCCTAGAACTAATAGGGACTTTAGATAGGTCATTGAATATAAGATAAACATACAAAACTCACTCAACTGTATGTGTACTATATACTAGCTATGAACTAGTATTTAAAAATATAATACTGGATTTAAAAATATAATAATACCATTTATAATAACTCTGGATTTAAAAATATAATAATACCATTTATAATAACTCAAAAAGAAAGAAATACTTAGGAGTAAATTTAACAAAACATCTACAAGATTTGTATGCTGAAAGAAATTAAAGATTATCTAAATAAATAGAGAGCATGTAGTAAAGATGCCAATTTCCCCCAAATTGATAATATAGGTTAATGCAACTTCTGTCAAAATTTCAGCAAGGTATTTTGTAGATATAGATAAGATTATTCTAAAATTTTATATATAAAGGCCAAAGGAACTAAAATAGCTAAAATAGTTTTGAAACATAATAAAATGGAAAGAATAAGATTTCAAGACCTATACATAGCCAGTAATCTATGAGACTGTAATATTGATGGAGGGATAGACACTTAGACCAATGGAAAAGAGCAGAGAACCAGGAAATAGACAGATAACCCAATTGATTTTTAAAAATATATTTTATTGATTTTTTTACAGAGAGGAAGGGAGAGGGGTTGAGAGCCAAAAACATTGATGAGAGAGAAACATCGATCAGCTGCCATCTGCACACTTCCCACTGGATATGTGTTCACAACCAAAGCTCATGCCCCTCACTGGAATCGAACCTGGGATTCTTGAATCCACAGGCCGACGCTCTATCTACTGAGCCAAACCGGTTAGGACCACCCAATTGATTTTGGCAAAGGTAGCAAATCAATTCTTGACATCATGAATTAACAAATGGGCATCATGAACCAAAAAAAGAGAGAGAGAGAAGCTCATATAAAAAAGTTGACTCAAAATAAATCAAGGACTAAAACAGAAAACTATAAAACTTTTTGGGGGGAAAAACCTAGAACAAAATCTTCAGTAGGCAAGGAATTCTTAGACTTACACCAAAAACCTGATTCGTGAATGGCACGAAATTTTATAAGTAAGTCATTGATTGGTGGATATGTGAGTTTTTGTTAGGTTATTCTTTGTAAATTTTTAGTATGTTTGAAACACTGCACAATCTTTTTTTAAGTTATAAAAATATATCTTAATTGGACCATGAAATCTTTGCAACTATTGCCCATCTTACAGGTCCCTGATAGAGTGTTGTAGGCAGTTCCCATAGAACTATTTTAGCCCAATCCTGTTTGTCCGATTGGGACCCACACTACCCCTAAACCCTCCTTTAGGAGCCAGAATGCTACTCAAACAGAAAAATACTCTTTTCAGTGGTCAGTAGGATTTCTCTTGTCTATATCTGGGTCTTTTTGTCTTCCAGGGATGTTGGTAGTGAATGTAACATGGAGGAACAAGACATATGTAGGTACACTTCTTGACTGCACACGGCATGATTGGGCACCCCCCAGGTAAGCACTTTACGGCTTTTTAGTTTGTTAGTCTGAACCACCCTAATCAGTGATCTCTTATACCTTTATCCAGCTAGGGTTGGATAGGTTTTTTTTAATATATATTTTTATTGATTTCAAGAGGAAGAGAGAAAGAGAGAGAGAGAGAGAGAGAGAGAGAAACAAACATCAGTGATGAGAGAGAATCATTGATCGGCTGCCTCCTGCACACCCCACACAGAATCAAGCTCACAACCTGGGTATATGCCCTGACTAGGAATTGAACTGTGATCTCCTGGTTCATAGTTCAATGCCCAACCACTGAGCATGCTGGCCGGGCTATAGGGTTGGATAGTTTTTAAGACACCCAGCCTTCGGTTGCACACTTGAAACTAATACAATATTATATGTCAAATGTAATTGAAGAATAAATATTATTAATTTAGAAAAAGGGAAGAATTTAAGAAATTAACAGCATCTCCTAATAGTATTTTTCACCTTAGATATTTTAGATGTGTTTCTATAAAATAAAAACATTTGCTGTACAGGGGAAGGAAAAATAAAAGGCACCCAGCTTTTAAAGGACATTATGGTGTAAAGGACATTAAGCCACTATATTCATCTAGCATTCAAGAATAAATTAATCAGACCCTGGTCAGTGCTGCTCAGTGGTAGAGATCAACTCACAGACTAAAGGGTTGCTGGTTCAATTCCCAGTCAAGGGCACACCAAAAAAAAAAGAAAAGAAAAGAAAAGAAGAAGAATAAATGAGTTAGGTGTTGATGGATTGGGTAGAAGTGGGTGGAGATCCTACTTAAGTCTTTGTCTGGAATTATTGAATTCTGACTGCTACCTATAGTCACTTTGAGACTCCATGTTTGAGAGGCCATTAGAGTCTGACTATCAGTGAGCAAGCATTCATTGATGATCCTTTTTGATAGTAGCTATCTCTCAAAAGTTTAAACTCAAGAACATTTGGGGGGGGAGGTTAGTTTGTTTTGTTTTTTTTAAATATATTTTATTGATTTTTTACAGAGAGGAAGGGAGAGGGATAGAGAGCTAGAAACATCAATGAGAGAGAAACATCAACCAGCTGTCTCCTGTACACCCCCTATTGGGGATGTGCCAGCAACCAAGGTATATGCCCTTGACCGGAATCAAACCTGGGACCTTTCAGTCCACAGACCGATGCTCTATCCACTAAGCCAAAACCATTTCGACCATTTGGGGTTTTTTATTTAAGCTACTGGACAATGTTGATTTCACAAGGACCTTTTAAAATTGTAATTTGATCTTAAGATTAACATTTCAGTGAAGGGCACCTTACAGCTTATTCCTAATATTAGTTTGCAGTTTGCTAGGCTTTGGGGAACCCAAATGTCAGGGAATAATTGATAGCTAGTATGCAAAAAGCATTACAGGAGCTTACCACTTAATTGCAGTTCCCACTCTTTCAGAAGTTCCTTTAGCAAATCATATTCATTGAAAATGATAGTTACCATCTGGACAATTCTTCTGGAGACTACAGCTAAACTGGTTTGAGGTCGTTTTCACTTCTTAATAATATTCTATTGTGTTTGTCCTTTGCCAAGGTTCTGTGACTCTCCCACCAGTGACCTGGAAATGCGAAACGGTCGGGGTAGAGGCAAGCGCATGCGTCCCAACAGTAACACACCTGTCAGTGAGACAGCAACAACATCAGACAGCAAAGGGACCAGCAGCAGCAGCAAAACCCGAGCAGGAGCCAATAGCAAAGGCCGCCGGGGCAGCCAGAATTCTTCAGAGCACCGCCCCCCTGCCAGTAGCACCTCTGAGGATGTCAAGGCCAGCCCTTCCTCAGTGAATAAGCGGAAAAACAAACCCCTTTCAGACATGGAGCTGAATTCTAGCTCAGAGGACTCCAAAGGGAGCAAGCGTGTCCGTACGAATTCCATGGGCTCAGCCACTGGCCCCCTCCCTGGGACCAAGGTGGAACCCACTGTTCTAGATAGAAATTGTCCCTCCCCAGTCCTGATTGACTGTCCCCACCCAAACTGTAACAAAAAGTATAAGCACATCAATGGACTCAAGTACCATCAAGCTCACGCCCATACAGATGATGATAGCAAGCCAGAAGCCGATGGAGACAGTGAGTACGGGGAGGAGCCCACCCTCCATGCAGACCTTGGGAGCTGCAACGGTGCCTCTGCCTCACAGAAAGGTTCCTTGTCCCCTGCCCGCTCAGCTACCCCCAAAGTCCGGCTCATAGAGCCCCACAGCCCTTCTCCTTCAAGCAAATTCAGCACAAAAGGTCTGTGTAAGAAAAAGTTGAGTGGGGAAGGGGACACAGACCTTGGGGCCTTATCCAATGATGGCTCTGATGATGGACCCTCAGTTATGGATGATACAAGCAATGATGCCTTTGATTCTTTGGAAAGGAAGTGTATGGAAAAAGAAAAATGTAAAAAACCCTCTTGTTTGAAACCTGAAAAGATGCCTTCCAAGAGCTTAAAGTCAGCCCGGCCCATTGCCCCGGCCATCCCCCCACAGCAGATCTACACGTTCCAGACTGCCACCTTCACAGCCGCCAGCCCAGGCTCCTCCTCGGGCCTCACCACCACCGTGGTCCAAGCCATGCCCAACAGCCCCCAGCTCAAGCCCATTCAGCCCAAGCCCACTGTGATGGGAGAGCCTTTCACAGTCAACCCTGCCTTGACTCCAGCCAAGGACAAGAAAAAGAAAGACAAAAAAAAGAAGGAGTCTTCAAAGGAACTTGAAAGTCCTCTGACTCCTGGAAAGGTGTGTCGAGCCGAAGAAGGCAAAAGCCCATTCAGGGAATCACCAGGAGATGGGATGAAGATGGAGGGGCTTCTGAATGGCTCATCAGACCCTCACCAGAGCCGACTGGCCAGCATCAAGGCTGAAGCCGATAAGATATACAGCTTCACAGACAATGCCCCCAGCCCTTCCATCGGGAGCAGTAGCCGCCTAGAGAGCACTACCCCTACCCAGCCCATGACCCCCTTACACGTAGTGACTCAGAATGGAGCTGAAGCCAGCTCCGTCAAAACCAACAGCCCCGCCTACTCGGACATCTCTGATGCTGGGGAGGACGGGGAGGGCAAAGTGGACAGTGTCAAGTCAAAGGACCCTGAGCAGCTGGTTAAGGAAGGGGCTAAGAAGACTCTTTTCCCCCCTCAGCCACAGAGCAAAGACTCCCCATATTACCAAGGCTTTGAGAGTTACTACTCTCCAAATTACGCACAGTCCAGCCCAGGGACGCTGAACCCCGGCAGCCAGGCAGGAGTGGAAAGTCAGGCCCTGAAGACAAAAAAGGATGAGGAGCCCGAGAGCATAGAGGGGAAAGCAAAGAACGACGTCTGTGAGGACAAGAAGCCCGAGCTGGGCAGTTCCAGCCAGCAGCCCTCCGTCATCCAGCAGCGCCCCAACATGTACATGCAGTCCCTGTACTACAACCAGTATGCGTATGTGCCCCCCTATGGCTACAGCGACCAGAGCTACCACACCCACCTCCTGAGCACAAACGCGGCGTACCGGCAGCAATATGAGGAACAGCAGAAACGGCAGAGCTTGGAGCAGCAGCAGCGGGGACTGGACAAGAAGGCAGAGTTGAGCCTGAAGGAGCGGGAGGCAGCACTCAAGGAAGAATGGAAGCAAAAGCCGTCACTTCCACCAACTCTCACCAAGGCTCCCAGCCTGACCGACCTGGTGAAGTCAGGACCCAGCAAGGCCAAGGAGCCGGGCGCTGACCCTGCCAAATCAGTCATCATTCCCAAGTTAGATGACGCTTCCAAACTCCCCAGCCAGGCCCCAGAAACACTTAAAGTGAAGCTGAGCGAGGCCAGCCACCTAGGCAAAGAGGTTTCTGAGGCTAAAACAGGTGCCGAGTGTGGCCGACAGGCAGAGGTGGATCCAATACTCTGGTACCGACAGGTAACTGTTCTGGGAAGAAATAGAAATACTGTCTATCTTTCTCTCTTCCTCACACTCAGGGTTGTCCTGATGCAGGAGGTCAACAGAATACAGATTAGCAGGAGAAATCTATAATTTTAGGGATATTTTTACCTTTGTAAATCACTTAAGTGTTTTTCAAAAAGCACTTTTAGCCTTGGTCAGTGTGAGTTGTTAGAGCATCGGCCCACACACCAAAGGGTCTCGTTCAATTTCTAGTCAGCGGCACATACCTGGGTTGCAGATTTACTCCCACCCCCAGTTGGGGCACCTACAGAAGGTAGAGTCAATGTTTCTCTCTTCCATCAATCTTTCTCTCTCCCCACCTCCCTCCCTCCCTTCCACTCTCTGAAAAGCACTGGGAAAACAAATATATCCTCAGGTGAGAATTAACCAAAAGGGGGGCACTTTTACATCAGTAAAATGTGTTTTCCCATTTGACAAGACAGGCCCAGAAACAAAACAAAACTGGAACCCAGCTATCTGTATTTCTAGTCCAGTGTTTGGTTCCTGTGGAATGAGTTCATGGTGATCTATCCAAATTTTAGAGTACACCAGAAGTATGCTATTCAAACTGTTACTTTCAAAAATATTTTATAGAAAGAGCTAGAACCAAGAACTTGGTCTCACATCTTGCTCTGCTCAAAAGACTTTTTTTTTTATATGTTTTTATTGATTTTTATAAAGAGAGTAGAGTGAGGGAAAGAGACAAACAGAAACATCCATCATCTGCTTCCAGCATGCCCCCTACTGGGGACTGAGCCCACAACCCGGGCATGTGCCCTGACTGAGAATTGAACTGGAGACCATAAGATGACTCTAGCGGCTAAACCAAATGAGCCGTACCTGCCAGGGCTGCTCAGGAAACTTAAGAAAGTCCTCCCTTCCCTGTTGGTGCCACACTTGGGCCTTCCGACCCTGAGCTTGCCCTGAAGAAATGAAACAACCTAAATATCCTTGGAAAGGAAGCAACCTCTTCTATTCAGGGAGTCATCTCTCCAGTATGCTCGTTCTCATTGAGGAGACCCACCGATAGATTTCATTTTCTTTCCCCATCTTTCTTTCTTTCTTTCCCTTGAGGCCGAGGGAACAGGCTTTTTAAGCAGGAGAGACCAGAGTTCATTGTAAACGATCAGTAGAGGCACTGGCATGCTCTGCCCTGGGTGTTTCCTGGGACCCTGGGCTTGAACTAGCACTCACTCTCCCTCATTTGTGCGACACTCAGTGCTCATTCTGTGATTGTAGGAAGCTGAGCCCCGGATGTGGACATATGTTTATCCTGCCAAGTATTCAGACATCAAGTCAGAAGATGAGAGGTGGAAAGAGGAGCGGGACCGCAAATTGAAGGAGGAAAGGAGTCGGAATAAGGACTCTGTTCCCAAGGAGGATGGGAAGGAAAGCACAAGTAGTGACTGCAAGCTGCCCACTTCTGAGGAATCCCGCCTCGGGAGCAAGGAGCCCCGGCCAAGTGTCCACGTACCTGTGTCCTCCCCTCTCACCCAGCACCAGTCCTACATCCCCTACATGCATGGCTACTCCTACAGCCAGTCCTATGACCCCAACCACCCCAGCTACCGGGGCATGCCTGCTGTGATGATGCAGAACTACCCAGGTACGGCGCCACCCTTCCAGCTGGTGTTCCATTACCTGCGGGTGGAAATGAAGCAAAAATTTCAAATCCAGTTTTTTTGCTCAGTCCTAAGGCTAATTGGGGCCCAGGTAGATGACGGCCCTTTTTTTAATGTGACACTCTGTGAAGTGACCCCTCTACACCCAACTCTTTGACCCCTAATTACAGTCTGTGGGACCACCTCTACCTCCCTTGCTTCACTAGAGGGTTGCCTCTACAGTCACTTTTCATGGATAACAAGAGGTAAAATTCTCTCTGTACCACTGCCATCTTCCCTCAACGAGGATTTGTTACACACACATTCTTTACTTTGCAGTGCACTCGGGCACTGTGGAGAACACAGAAGACATAGGGAAGACTAGTTCCTCCCCTCAAGGAGCTTACAGCTTGTAGCATGAGAGAGACGTGGAACAAATAGCATTCAAACCAACACACTACATGCATTCATTTGTAAGACCCTGTTCAGCTGTAAGACTGGAAGGCAGGAGGGGGAAGAGCATTGGAAGTCAGATTGTTGGGAAGTCCAGCTAGAAGAGGCTCAGCTTGGGAAAGATAGGCTCTTTATACTGCCATTCTTGAGTTCTTAGGGGACACACAGTAGGAGTTTGTGCTTTTAACTTGTTAGAAGAACATTTTCTTACTCCACTCTACTTACTGATGTCTGTTGCCTGAACAGCTATGTGAGGTACTTCTGGGGTGAGAGAGAACTTCTTTCACTCCTACAAGCTGCCCCTCTCTATAGGAGAGCAGCTGAAATAGTCTTGATATTCTGGCAAAACATTATAACATTATAATGACAAGTAAGCTTTCAGACAGTTGGGAAAGTGTCTCACTCCTTCCTCCTGTTACCCCTCCTCATTTCTATAAAAATAGTAGCGCTGTTGGATGGATGCCTGATCTGGGCCAGGTATCTACCGTGTTTCCCCGAAAATAAAACATCCTCCGAAAATAAGACTTACTTATAGGTTTCCTTCTGAGTGAAATATAAGGCCCCCAGGCTCTGTCTCAGAATGATAATTAATTTACCGTAAACTGGTCGCTAGGGCCACCCCGACTGGCATCTAGCAACCAGTGACGTTATGCGGAGTCCTGGCGTCACTGCTGTGGAGGCAGAGCGAAGGTCGGAGTGAGCAGAGCGTGGGGCGGGAGAGAGGAGGAGACTTTCACAGATGCGTGTCGAACAGGAGGATTAGAGCAGACGGGACGCAACGAAGGTGCTGAGTGCTGGTCTGTCTCTGGTGACTACCTGATGCTCGCGGCTGCCTTCATGATGACTGAAGGTTCTCAGTCAGTGGCAGACCCTGCTCCAGCCCAGATCCAGGCCCCAGCAAGCCCAGTGACAGTCCCCAGGGGGTAAATGTCTGATAAAGGGGTAGGGGGGATATCTGGTGAAGGTGTTCAGTGGCACAGGGGTGGGGGGAGGGGGATCACTTAAAATGACACAGGAGAATCAGAGGGGGCAATCAAAATGACACAGGAGGATCAAAAGAGGTTACTAAAATGGTAATCCCCCCTCTGATTCTCCTGTGCCATTTTGATTCCCCCCTCTAATCCCCCTGTGTCATTTTAAGTGATCCCCTCCCCCCACCTTGATACCCCAATTCCTTTTTTTAACCCCTAGAAATGAGCACAAAAAGAAAAAGCTACTCCGTGGAGTACAAGAAAGGAATCGTGGAAGACTCTTGGGGCCAAAATGTTACTGCTTTCTGCAAAGAGAAGCTGTTGAGTATCCGATTGGTCCAAAAATGGCAAGCAGAGTGGTAACCTCATTGAACAAGTGGACAAGGGAAATGCTAAAAAGTGCAAGTGTGGATCAGGTCAGCAACCATTATTTTCCGAGGTGGAAGACCTGATCTGTGAATGGGTTGTTGACAGGAGAGCAAAGGCTTTGGTTGTGAATGGGGCTCAGATTCAAGAATTTGCCCTTGCAATGGCACCACAGTTTGACATAGCCCCTGAAGACTTCAAAGCTTCATAACACTGGCTGGATAATTTCCTTCAGCAAAGTGAACTGTCTTTAAGAAGATCTACAACATTGTTTAGGTTGGAAGATACTCAAGTTATTAAGCGAGCACTTGCATTCAAGTCCTTTTTGATGATGCTGACTTCTCTAAATACAATCTTTCCAACATGATTGCTATGGATGAAACCTCAGTGTTTATGGGCCAATCATCTCAAACAACAATTGAACAGCGGGGTGCTTCCTTAGTGTACATTCCCTCCACTGCTTATGAAAGCGCACGTGTTTCCTGTATTTTGGCAGTTCGTCTGGATGGCACTAAAATCCCACCTTTAATCATTTCTAAGGGCAAGAAGGAAAAGATTGAACATGTTTGTGGCGTTTTTATTCTTGAAACTGAAAAGGCCTGGGCCACACAAGCAGTTATAAGGAAGTGGGTTGATTTAATGCTGCCGCTTGTTATGCGAGGGAGCCAAAGAGGTCTGCTAGTCTGGGATGCAGCCAGCACTCACCGTGCTAAAGACATGAAGACATTTCTTCACGAAAGAAAAATAGATCAGCTAATGATTCCCGCAGGAATGACAGCCTATCTCCAGATTCTTGATATTGCAATAAAGAAGCCATTCAAAGACAATTTGCGCATGGAAATTAATGACTACATTGAAAATAGAATGGAGAGAAATCAGCGTGGAAACTTTGTGAAACCTAAACTGCAAGAAGTTGTGACTTGGGTGAAGAATTCATGGGAGAAAATCACTCACAGTTGCATTGCAAATGCACTGTGAGCAGGCTACCTTGACAAGAAGACAGTGCTATTGCTAAACATGAGAGATTTGGTCCACTGATTCTGAAAGAAATGGAGTCACAAGAAATTCACCAGGAAATTCAGGAATTGGATTGTTATGATGATGTTCCAGAAGATGATGACATGATTGTCATTGAATAAATGAGTAAATTCTTGATACTGTAGGATTCACAGTTTGTCTGGTTTGTGTTGACAACTACCGTACTACTGTACCGTATACAGGTAATAAATTCCCTTTATTTTCATTTAACAATAAATGTGTACTGTATTCTTCTTCATGGAAAAATAAGACATCCCCTGAAAATAAGACCTTGCGCATCTTTGGGAGCAAAAATTAATATAAGACACTGTCTTATTTTCGGGGAAACAGGGTATCTGTTGCCTGAACAGCTACCTGAGGTACTTCTGGGGTGAGAGAGAACTTTCACTCCTACAAGCTGCCCCTCCCTATAGGAGAGCAGCCGAAATAGTCTTGATATTCTGGTGTAACATTATAACATTATAATGACAAGTAAGCTTTCAGACAGTTAGGAAAGTGTCTCACTCCTTCCTCCTGTTACCCCTACTCATTTCTATAAAAATAGTAGTGCTGTTGGATGGGTGCCTGATCTGGGCCAGGTATCTATGTGCGTTATCTTATTTAATCCACCACACACCCTGTGAAATAAGATTTGATATCTTCATTTTGGTGGTGAGGAACTGGAGCACAGAAAGGTTGTTAATGTGCTCAAGGCCACCTAACTGTTAAGTCTCAGAGGTAGGATTTGAGCCCAAGGCCATCTGCCTTCATATCCTGTGACCTTTCCACTTCGTCTCACCTCTCCAGGCAGGCTGAACCTCTGAGACTTACTGAGAACTCCAGGGAAATTGATTCTCAGAGACTGTAGGTCATGTTCCTAATATCCCTAAGCTAATTTTGCCTCTAGAGCTCAGTAAAGGACAAACTAATCATCTCAGCCTGGTGTTTTCTACACCAGGATAGAAAGCATCCGTGCCTTGGGAAGCTGATACCCTCCCAGCCACACTCAGTAACGCAGAGTTTCTTCAACCTCTCCCATCTCCCTGACTGCTTTCCTCTCTGCTTTCCCAGGTTCCTATCTACCTTCCAGCTACTCTTTCTCCCCATATGGCAGCAAGGTCTCAGGGGGTGAAGATGCTGACAAGGCACGAGCCAGCCCCAGTGTCAGTTGTAAATCCGGCTCAGAGTCCAAAGCCTTGGACATCTTACAGCAGCATGCCAGTCACTACAAGAGCAAGTCTCCCACGGTAAGGGACGTGCAGTTACACTTGCAAATGAACACAAAGCAAATAGGGCTGGAATCGGGGTCCGGGAGAAGGTGGACAAGGTCAGGTCCTAAGCACGGTGCAGTTGGCTCCTCCAGGCACCGCCTTGATTCTTAGGTGTTCTGCATGTTCAAGGAGTCATGATGTGGGCACTGGCATCTCGCTCTCATGTGTCTCTCACAATAGTGCTTTTGTGTCGCTTTCCTTTCCAGATAAGTGATAAAACTTCTCAGGAGAGAGAGCGGGGAGGCTGTGGGGTGGTTGGGGGTGGTGGCAGCTGTAGCAGCATTGGAGGAGCAGGTGCCGGTGATAGAAGTGTAGACCGGCCCCGCACCTCTCCTTCCCAGCGCCTGATGTCCACACACCACCACCACCACCACTTGGGCTACTCACTGCTCCCAGCACAGTACAACTTACCCTATGCAGCAGGTAAGCCTCCTTTCCCACTGCCCGCCTTCTAACTCCATCGCAGTAGCGTTGTCCACAGCAAGGAGCCTCTGGCAAGAATTCTTTCTTTTTTTGTAATAACTTCTGTCAGAATCCTACCCTCCCGCAGACCATCATTAAAGCATATGACATTTATTTCCTCCCTTGGAGCTTGGGGACTCTCAAACTTCTCCAGAAAATTGGCTTTCATATTCAGAAGAAAAAGGAACAGGTGTTCCCACAGCCAAAGAGAAGCAAGCAGCTGAAAAATGGAGCCTTATTCTCTAACCCTAGCAATTATATCTGGCCAAGTATTACTTTTTTTTTTTTTCTGTCAGCACCCCAAAACTCTCTAATAGAGTTAGGAAAATAAGGAGAAACTCCTCCCCTCCCCACCCAGCTGGTCAAGAGAAAGTGCTTGAATCAAGGGTTGTGCTACACTAACATGTCCTCCTCCTCACTCAGGGCTTTCTTCCACAGCCATTGTTGCCAGCCAGCAAGGCTCAACTCCCTCACTCTACCCACCCCCCCGGAGGTGAGAATGGTAAGTGCTTTTTTAATTTGGGATAAAACAGAGAGATAGTTGATCACAACTGGAGTGGGTCACAGAGTATCTTGTGGACATCTTACAGCACCCACAGGTTGAGAACCGCTAACAGGGTCGCCTAAGACCATCAGAAAACACAGATATTTACATTACAATTCATTAACAGTAGCAAAATTACAGTTATGAAGTAGCAATGAAAATAGTTTGATGGTTGGGGGTCACCACAACATGAGGAACCGTATTAAAGGGTCGAGGCATTAGAAAGGTTGAGAACCACTGCTCTAGGGAGAGCAGTGGCGGCCTCCCCCACAGTTCATTTTCTTGGAGCGCCCCCCAGTGGTTGTTGTGCCAGCCGCTGAGTGCCTGGTTACCTGTTCGTTTCCCTTCCAGAACACCAAGTGCCGGGATAAAGTCAGCTTCACGGGCCGGACTGGCTCACCCAAGGAGGTGCTGGAGGTGCCATTAATACATCAGTTAAATGGTGTTGATCATCCTGTTTGCCGTGTCCCCACCATGACCGAAGGCAGACCCTTGGCTATCTCGCCTCCACCAGGTCCCGGACTCCCCCACCCTCCCTTTTCCTCAGGAGCTGGAGAGCTGGTACTTAGCAAAAATATTTATTCTCTCGGCCACATCTGTGACTGTGGTGGCCTCTGTGGAGATGAAGGCATGGGGAGCAACCGGGGAACATGGCCTCCGCCCAGAGAAGTCACTGCTCTGTTCCCCAACCCCTGGTCAGCTGCCGGAGGAGTACCAGCCCCCACCCGGGGAGGGACCCCCCAAGCACTGGGTAAGGTCTGAAGACAGCACAGCAGCCATTCCCTCTCACCGTCATTACCACCGTCACCAGGACCTGCATCTCCCCAGTGGTGTGAGCCCTGGGAACTGACAGCACGCGGAGAAATTAGAATCTCAGGAAAGAAATTGGGGGCTGTTTTCTCTGTAATTGTGAAAACAAGGTCTTCAAACATGAGGACTTCTCCCCTCTCACATGAGCACATACAAATGCTCAGAGCCCAGCCCAGAAAGGATGACCACGGTACTTGCCCGGCACGGCCTTGGGCTGCTGGTCAGGGAGAGGGCTGGGGGTCCCCACACCAGCACAGGGCTCCCCAGGGGTACTGGCAGTAAGCTGGAGCTGGAGCATGAATGGAGTCTGTGAAACAGAACTGCATCCCCACTAAGTCCTGCTGCTTCTTAGCCCTCAACACCCGGCCCTTTCTCTCTTCCCTCCTGACCCCTGTGCCCAGGGGGATTCCCACCCTGATCTCTCCTCTTCTTTTCCACTGCTTGGCTCTCAAGACTTAGGCAGGCAAAATAGTATTCCCCGGTCCGGGGAGCTTCGGAGTCTGCCAGGGTCCTCAGGGCAAGGCCCAGGGGGCAGTTCTAAGGAGATGCCCTCTCCATTCAGCCATCATCTAGGGTCACAAATATATACAGCCAGGTTCCTCTGTATACAAGCATATGATTTTATGTAGCTCAGTCTGTCACCCCACGTGTGCCAATATGAGCCGTGTCTTTCTTTGTAGCACACATTCTGTTTTAGGAGACACTGACCATGGGAGGTTATGTGCTCCTTAGACCTGGGGTAACACTTTCAAGCCATTACTCCCCTGAGCCACAACGTGTACTCAGTGGGAGCTGTGCTTTGAGGCAGCAGACATTTCTCTGCTCTCTCAGTCCAGGCTCTGCGCTCTTTGTTCTCGGAAGGGACAATGCTTTGGTAGCTTTATTGGAGTCACTTCTTCCCCGTGGTGTGGGAAGCGTTAGCTCTTACTTTGCTTTTGAGGTGTCATCCCTTTGTTCTCCTCCTCTCCTATCTGTCCTTGACCTGGATTCAGAGAAAATAAAGACTGACAAACACCAGCCTGGGCTGCACAGGGGTATTAGTGACCAGAGTGCCAAAAGTGACCATTAAAAGCAGGTACTTGGCTCTGACAGCAGGGCAGTTAGCACATTGTCGCAAAGGCTGCTTTCCAAGATCCCAGAGCCCTGCTCTAGATCTGGAGGCTCGGGGCCATTTCCCGAAGAGGAGCTGCTCTGACCCACAGGCCTTTCCTCTAGGTTTCACGTTCTCGTTTTTATTCAAGTTCGGTTCTGAGCCCGTCCAAACGTCTCACCATCTTAGACCTCTTAGCAGGCCCCCAGAGCCTCCCTCTCTTCCATCCTTCCCTCTGCCTCCTGCCGCCCCAGCGGGCAGTGCTCTGAACAGTGACACCCCTTTCCTCCGTGGAAGTGATACCCACCTAACCTGAGTCACCGCTAAGAGGGTGACTGGATTCCAGCCTGATTATGCCCTCCCACACTCCTGTGGGGTGAAGCCAAGGGCCCGTCTCTGTTCCTGTTAGTTTTTAAATATTGTTGTGTGTTTTGTAACTGTGGCACTGGCTTACAGCGTGATCTGTACATATTGTAAAGAAACCGTTTAATTTTTTTTTTCCCCCCATCGGGCAGGCATGGTCTGCATTCCTGCCCTTTCCACTTCATTCTGTAACACAGAGAGAAGAAATTCCGTATTAGCAGGGCAGCCTCGGGTTCTACAGAAGGGAACAGCTTTTTCTTTTGTTTTCTTTTCCCCTATTAAACTTTTGGCTCTTGGATCCTTATATCCAAGTCTCCCTTGAAGAGTGGAAGCTGAGCTGCCCAAAAGAGCAGGTAAAAGCCAGGAATGGCAGAATGGCACGGCCTTTTCCTAATCCCTAATCCTCCTGCTCTCAGATCCTTGCCAGGTCCGATCTTTCTTCCCTGGAATAGCACAAAGCAGCAGCAGTAGCAGCAGCAGCAATGAGGAGACAGATCCTTGATGAGCGCTGCCCACCTCCAGCCTCTCCATGGGGAGGAGGAACAAGGTGAGGGTACCTGTGGCACCCATGACCTGGTCAGAGGGACAAGGCACGAAGCAAGGATTCCCATTCTTCCCCACCCGCTCCGTAAGCACAGGCTGGAAGATTGTTGCTAAGGGCCCAGACCACCAGACCAGGGCTCTCTCGGCGCCACCCCTGCCCTGGCCTCTACTGGACATCTTGTCAGGTTCCCCAGAGAAGCTAGAGGGAAAGACAGCCAAGCTTGGAGAGCTGCTGCTCAAGATTCACATCCTCCTCTTCCTCATTCAGCTCCTTCCTTTCCCCCTTAGTACATGTATATGTACATGTATGCAATCTCCTTCTCTTATCTCATCCTCTCCACACATCTCAAGGTCAGAGGACCACAAGCAGAAGGGTTAAGAGGGCACCCCATGAAATGAAGTGGTGATTCCTAAATCTCTTCTCTCCAGGCTCCACGGTGGGTGTGGGAAGACTTGGCCTCAGGAGTGGGAGGATAAGATTGCAGAAGGGCTAAGAGTTCTTTTATACAGGCTTTGAGGTCACCCATGTCACTAATTATCCATATACCCTATCCCCATCCCACTGTCTACTCTGATGCCCCCAAGACTCCACTGGGCAGCTAGTTGGCCCCATAATTCTGGGCCTTTATTATTTGTTTTATTACCTGGGCATCCCAGGAAGTTTTCTGATGATCCTCTGCCACGGGCCCCTCCTGGGACTGAGCCCCTCCCAAGCCCCAGCCCAGCCCCTCCTGCCCCAGCCCACCCGCTTGCCTTGGTGCTCAGCCCCCATTGGGAGCAGGTTGGGGCGAGCTGGAGGCCCGGGCTGGAGGGGCAGTGTCGCTGTTCATAGCTTCTGTTCCATTGGCGTTGCTCTGTTGGATTTAATTTGTCTTCCTGATTCTTCCCTTATGTAAAGTGTACATTACCAAGTTCCTTGTTTTTATATAAATATATATATATATATAAATATATATATATACAAATTGTACTCTTTTTGCCTTTGTACATTCAGGCAAGAAGAGAAAAATAAATCTTTTTAAGAGACAATCACAAATCTGTGAGGGCTGCTGGTTATTTCTCCTGGAGTTTGCTGCTGAGCTGCCTCCTCCCCACCTTTCCATTCTCGCTCGGCTTTCCTTATCTTCCTGGTCCTGTTCCATGCGCATCCTCAGCTCCGCCTTCCCTGGCTGATGGCAAGTTGTTGAATCTGACGTCCAGACTACCTACCCCACAATTTTTCCTGTCCAGCAGCGTTTTCCAGCTTGGCCACTGCCTTACCCAGAAGCTTTTAACCTGTGCCCTGGCCTCTCCTGTCTTCCTTCCCCTTAGATCCCATTCACCCAAGTGGCTTTGGACTCCTGGGTACTCTGGGATGCCCCCAGAAACCCTGGTTTTGGATACTTACCTGTGAAACTATGCAGCGGGGAGCTCTTTGCCTAAGGTTTTGCACTATTTCAACCTGCCTGAGAGTTAGAACAGATGGTTTTTTAGGAAGAGTGGGAAACGCCTTAAAACCCCCAAATTCCAGCCTCCAAGGTGCTCTAATCCAGATACCAGAGGATCATTCCCTACTGGTGGATTCCTATGGCTGCCCACCCATTTAGAACAAGCCCTAAATGTTTATGGGTCAAGAGCATTTGATCAGAATTTCAAAGGGTGGTACATTCTGAAACAGCCCAACCAAATCATTGTTCCACCTCTTTCTCCTTCCCATGATTTTCTCCTCCCCTCCGTTTTTTCCCCTTTCTTGCTGCTTCCTTTTATTAATTGGGTTTGGAATTGAAGTATATTTTTAAATTATTTGTTGTATTTATTGAATAAAGTTTTTAATGTCCCTGTTCTTAAATTTAGACTAGTTTGCCTTTCACATTATCTCCCCTTCCCCACTCCATCATTCCCCCAAAATAGTCTACCTTCTAAGTTGCTTTTTTAATTGGAGTGCAGATTTGGGGGACTTACCATGTTTCTTTCCTCTTAGTGGTCTTATCTTTTTGAAAGGGAATTAACTGCTTGGGTTTCTGATTTTATCCAGTTCTGGCTGTATTTAAGAGGATCCACCAGTAGATGGCAGCAACATCTGATGTGTTTCCTGTCCACTCTTGCTAGCTTTGGGGATAATAAAGGGCCAAGTCTTATCTTGGTTTTTCACCAGATTCCTTGGGTTTGACTTTAACATCTGAAATTGGAACTGCCTACATGAACTTGGCCATTGTTGTTAGCATTCACGAAGTCTGCTCGTTCGTTTCAGTCACTGCCTTTATGCTCCGCTAGGGGCTATCTGCTCGATGGGGACCTCTTCAGGTCCTTATTTCAATTGAATTTCTCTAGGCTGGCCTTCCTCTAATAACTGCGGAGAGGTAAGGTGCTAAGCTCACTTCTTTTAATGAATACCAGGGAGGGTCCAAGGTTAATGACTTGGCCCAGTGTGAAAACAAGTTTCACAAAGAACAATATTAAAATGGGCCAAAGACTCAAAGAAAGTAAAGACAGCCGCAGTTCAGCAGCAGACAGGTCCAAAGCTCTAGGAGGTAGAACAGGCCCACACTTCACCTGAGAAAACAGAAGCAAGAGGAAAGAAATGGTAATAAGCCCTTGACAAATTAAGAGGAATTAAGAGGTCATATGTGAAGTGGCCCTTTCAATGCTGCTGAGAGCTGCTTCATCATCAGGAGAGCGGCAGCCTGCCTCAGGCACTGGGCTCCAAAGGAGAAAACCATCTTCCTAAGGCAGGCGTGGGCTGCTTCCTTCAGACACCTCCAGGAATGGGAATGTCAGCTCTGTGCAAAAGCCAGGAGCTGGTTTCCGGACCCAGCCTTCTATACAAAAGACAAGCTACGAAGAACTTGACTCCTGGGCGTATATCCTCTATTCTGGACAAAGCTGCTATGTACACCTGACTCTCTAAGGGCTTCTGGCAATATGTCCCAGACTCCTAGCAACCCCACATTTTATGGCTCCAGAGACCTCAGCTGGTTCATCTGCCCTGGCGCACTGCAGCTTTTTACCTGAGAAACATGCTTCTCGCGCCCCCCCCACCCCCCCCCAAGTCAGGCTTTTGACAGCAGTGGCGGGAAGCTGGTCCTGGTGCAGGAATAGAGAACAGACCAGCCACAACTTTAAATCAGTTTATTGACATTGTAACACAACACACTTGGTTCCCTGACACCCCCAACCCCTCACCCAGACTAGATCTCCCCCTTCCTCTCCCCTTAGAACAAGCTGTACCTTGAAAACAGAAAAGGGCAGGCCACCTCTACAATCCCAGTCTCACCCCCAGACCCTGAGGAGCAGGCTCTCAGGTACTATTCACAACCTGTTGGGGGAGAGGGGACAGTCAGCACTACACTCAGCCAAGCAGAGGCATCCAGTCCTTAGGAACAGACCCCCCTCAGTCCCAGGCCCTGAGTCGTTACTCCTCCTCCTCTCTGCTCTTTGTGACCCTAGGAAGGAGGCGTGCTGGGGCCTAGGCCGTGCAGCCAGTGGCAACATCTCCTGGCCATTATCTGAGAATTGGTTTAGCTAGTCTTTTATAGGGCCCAGGCACCCCAAAGAAAGCCCCGGTGGTGGGAGTGAACTTGAATGCCCCTATTCAAAATACACTGATAACATTTAACAGATTAAGCCAGTTGAACCAAATGCCAGAATAACACATAGCTGTAAAGAAAGAGGGGATCAGACCCGTTTTCTCCAGGCCGGACACAAATGCACACAGAGAAGCCCAGGTGGAGCGTCAAAAAACACCTCGAGGACACTGCTGCGCATGGGCTGCAAAGCCTATCCCCGGGAGCCCCTGGGTGACAGGAAGCAAGGAAGGAAATACAACGTCTTAAAAACCAAAAGCAAGCCCAGTAGCTGGGGAGCCTGAGCCTGACAGTGCTACCCACCAACCCTCTAGGTCTTACCCGGACCCAGACAGTCCCTCCCCTCTAGGCAGTGTCCCCCCCTAGGCTAGATAGAGCACATCACACAGCGCAGTTTAAAAAGCTTCTAATGCCAGTTCATAAACATCTTCATTTACTATTGGTGATTACATGTGAATAATATGTTTATACTGTTCTTTATGGAAAACAATTTCAACAAGTTAACTCCAAGAACACAATAGCAACCCTCACTCTGAGCCCCTCAGCGTCCTTCCCTAGACAGCGAGGGGCCCCCTCCTCTGTCCCAGGGCTGCCTAACTTTCCCTCTTTCCCCACTGTGGCTCTTGGGCAAAGCATCCTCTGACCACTAGTGCTCATTGGGCAAGTTCTGGTCCAGGGGGTAAACCATGAACATCACATCTGGCCGAGAGGGTACACAGGGATGGCCTGGACGCACAATCTCAAAGCCCAAGAAACTGAAGGTCTTCAGGAGTGGAGCTGCAAAAGACAAGAGTGTAAAAAGGACTTTACTAAGAAACACAAGGGTAGGGTTAAATGAAGGAAAACCCAAAACAAAAATGGAATGAGAAAGCACGAGTCTTTGACTAAAAGACCCTTTGGGCATTACCCCCCCACACACACACACACATGACTGCCCAGGCTTGTGTGGCAAACTCAAGGGCCGCACCCACTGTAAAGGAACCCCCCTTTCCCCACCCTAAACCCCATTTTCTGGGAAGTAGGCCTCAGGCTGCTTTAACAACTTACCTCTGTCTTCCCGGCCCTTCCTGAAGCAGACAAAGACATAGTTCACTTTCATCTTCTCTTCCGCAAACTCTAGCAGTGCTAATAATCTGCAAGAAGGAAAGAAAAGTCAGGCCCACTACCACCTCTCTAGACTTCCCGCCTACCTACTCACAAAAAAAAAAAAAAAGGCTTTTTTGAGGCTTACAGCCACAGTATAGAGAAACTTCAGGGAGTTTCTATTTAAAAACCCCAGGAGCTCTGAATTCAGAAAAAATAAGCTACAATCTTTAAGAAAAAATGTTTTTGGAGCCCTAGTTGGTTTGGCTCAGCAGTTAAGAGTGTCAGCGCTTGGACTGAAGAGCCCTGGGTTCAATTCTCATCAAGTGCACGTACCTTAGTTGCAGGCTCAATCCCCAGCCCCAACTGAGGCATGTTGCAGGAGACAACCAATCAATGTCTCTCTCACATTGGTGTTTTTCTATCTTCCCTCCTTCCCTCCACTCTCAAGCTCAATGGAAAAAATATCCTAAGGTAAGGATTAATTTTTTTTAAATGTTACTGGATATCTCTTCTAGATTAGGGGTTCTCCTCTGACCAACTTAACTAATACAGTTCACAAGACATATGAACCAGTTTTTCAGGGGCCTTCCAAAGTTGCCAAGTTTGATAATGACTACCTGTCACTGAGAGGGACTCTTGAGCCCTAACACTGCCAAAAAGGAGTTCAAGAGGTTGGAGCCACTCAAGAGAACTCTGTCCTCAGGACTGTTTCCCATACACCTAACTTGCTTGGGGTGAGGCCTCACCCATACAATGAAATCCCATGGGATCTCTGAGCTTCCTGGCCTTTTGAACTGCACCACTGTATGGGGGCTCAAGAAGGATTTAATGTCTGCTGGGAAGAGTGAACCATGGAGTGATTAATGACAGGGATTTGGTTAATGTGATAATGATCTGCTTTAATTATAAGCTAGAGCAGGCCTGTGTTACTGTGTAAAAATAACCTGTTTCAAAATGGTATCTGCTCGGGAGGCCTAGAGCTAGGGAGGAAGGCAGACTCCCTACTGTTGGGTCCGCCCCAGTAAGCGTATCCCTGTATCTGGAATGGGACCTCTTTCCCCAGTTGCTCCTTCCCGTCCCCCAGCCCCTGCTCCTCACCCTTCTTTGCTCCCATCAGCTAATACTCCATCTGGGATTTCTATAAACAGGCTCTGGCTGGACAGGACTGCATCCCAGGAAGAGACCTTCACCTCGGTGACCTCATACTGGAAGTGGATGATGTGAGGTTTTCCATCGTTCACAGGGAGGTCCTGGGTCACAGTGAGCTTCTCGTCCTGGGAAGAGATCAGTCCAGGGGCCTTGTTACTACTGTTTCTGGCCACATCGTAGGCTCCCCTTACCTGGGTGATGCTGAGAGGCCCCTACAGTCAGTCTCAGGGTAGCATGGGATTGAGGGCACCATGGAAATATATAACTAAACAGAGCCATGCTAGCTAAATAGAACCATCACTCATTAGGCACTAAAGCGAGTTGTTGGCTACAAGCCAACATGATGGGAAGGGAAATACTTACCAAGTGCCCACTAGGTGCCAAATACTGTGCACAGTGCTTTCCCATTTGTCAGTGACCACAACAAGCACTTGAAGTGGGCATATAATATCCCCATTTTAAACGTGAGATACTAGGGGCCCAGAACAATTAAGCAACTGGCCCAAGGCTCCACAGCTAGTAATGGCACAGTTAACCAGGTCTCCCTAAATCAGAACCCATGTATGCCCCCCACCCAACACCATACTTTTTTCTTTACCTCTGAAAGAGAAACATTAGAAACAAAATATGTTGAGGGATGACTGGGACCCAAACTAACCAAAGCCTGCTTCCAGGTAGACTGCAGGGTCCATGTTGTGTCTTGGCCACAATCTCAGGAGACCAACACTCAGCTGCCCTGCTACCCTACCCTTCAATGCCAGTCTTAGGGTGAAGCTAAACCAGCTTCTAGGCCTCAATCACAGGAGAGCAAAAGCCAGCAAGGGGCTGGCTGCCCCAGCCCAGATAATTCCCAGGCAGATCCTCAGGGTTCTCTAAAGCCCCAGGCTGTGCCATGTGCTACCAGGGTGAGAGGTGACTGAGATGCAAGGTGCCCTCTCCTTACCATAAACCTCCACACTGCCCTCCCCGTCCCCCCACCTTCCCACGCAGGCTGGTAAGGGACAAGGCAGAATGCCAAATAAAGAAGACAATGGGAAAACTGCTCCTTGGTGTTTCTCAAGAGAAACAGGAAGGAGCAGCACCTGAAAGAGCTCTCACATCCTTCCCACTCCAGACCCTGAACCAGCAGCGAAGTGCTGACCGCCAAGAAGATGGCAGGGGCTAATCTACTACTCCCCAAAAGCCACATAGCAGCCACAGTTCAGAGTCCTTCCCAATTTCCCCCTCCTGGCCTGGTCTGAGTCAGATTAAGGGAATCTGATTGCTGTCCTTAAGCAACAGCGCAATGGAGTCTGAGAAGTCCCTGCTCCAAGCCTCCCGCCCCAGGGCCCCCCTTACCTTGTATATTAGAGCTGAGAGAGAAGGATCCCTGCCGCCCCCTCGCCCACCGGGGATCTTCGACAGTGGGTGAGGGGCATCAGGAGCACCACAGAGGCCCTGGAACAATGTGCCTGCAGCACTGGAGCTGGGGACAGTTACTCAAAGGCAAAATACTACTGCAAGAGATGGAGAAAGTGACAGTGAACACCAAGACATGAAGATTTAACTCAACATCCCATATCCCAATCCCTGCCCTGGCTCTCCCTAAGCAACTGCTCTAAGGCTACACCACGGGGCCAGTCCTTACAGCCTCAGCTTTCAGAACCACGTCTGCTCTTAAAGGGCAAGGAGCCCACCGTCCTGCAGAGGCGCAGGGAGTCCAGCTGGATGTGTGACCAGAAGAGCACCTGTCAAACACCAAACGGATCTCAGTGGTGCTGCAGACCTGGGAGGAACCAGATCCTGGCCTGCCTGCTAGGCTGAGCCCTATACCCTCCAGCAACCCACGTGGCCAAGCCACAAAGCCTACACTAATGCTTTAGGCTGGAGAGCATATGGGCCCCAGGAGTCACGTGGCTGAGTACCGCACACTGAGGAACTCCCAAGGCCACTTTTCCAATGATGGCCTCCTCCCTGATCTAAACAGAGCAGCTGGACAAAAATAACTTACCCAGATCCATCTAGGGTTGAGAACTAAATTACATCCAGGGATATGGCTCCCAGAGGAGATGCAGGGTATTATGTATATTGAATATTATGGCATTTTGGTATGCCATCAAATGCTGGGCTTCTTGCCTTTCGTTGCTAGAATCTGACCTGGCATGGGAGTTTAGGTAATGTTTATATGGTTGAATGGATACTCAGGTGTGTACATATTGGGGAGGTGGGAGACTGCTGGGAAGAGATGCACATGCTGGAAGCCAATAATCATCTGGAGGTATGTGCCCTTACTGGCCACCATGATTTTTAGATGGACCCAACAGAACTCTAAATTTGCTCTACTGCCTTCTTTGAATCCAATTTAATGGCTCCTTAGGCTGACATGTAGCTCAGTCCACAGGCCAAGGGCAAGTGAACAATGCAAGAGGTAAATTGTCTGTGCATGTACACCATGATTCAGCCAGCTCACCTGACTGTGCACATCTCTTCCCAACTGGGTGTTGAATGAAATCACATTGGTAGTTAGAATCAACTATAAGGAAGTATTTACATCCCGGAAATCAACAAATGCTATAAATCAAGACTTTCTTCCCCCCTGAAAACCAGCAGTAAAATAACATGAGGCACCATTCTTCATTCTGTCCTTTGCTTTATATGGCATTGCATGCCAGACTGGGGATTTTCACTTCAGCTCAGAGTGGCAAAGCTAAACTCACACTTAACCTGACAACGGTACAACCACCAAAGGACCAGCCCCCTGAGACCCTCACTACTCAGAGACCCGTGTAAGCATTCCAGCTGAGACCGGACGATCAAACTCATCACTCTAGCTTGGCTCCTCTGTTCTCGAGGATTTCAACAAGGGGCCTGGAATTATACTTGGAAGTTTCGTTGGAGGATGACATTCCCAGGGTAGTGTCATTGGCCCAGAAAAACATCAATACCTGCGGGTGCTAGCCACACGCACCTCCTCCTGCCTCCTCCAGAAAGTCTCAAGGAATCCTCACCTCCCACCACTCGTGGCCTCACTGAGAGATTCTAAGAAAAGGGGACTGACTGAGGACTCTGCTACTGTTTTCAAGGGTGGGATTTATTTTCTTCTAGGGACAGTGAGTTGTTTTAATCCCCCTTCCAGTGTGGTAAGGGATAGAACAGAGTATTTAGGTTGGGGAAAACAAAACAAGGGAGAGGATTTCCCCCAAGCAAAGGCACACACACAGCCACATGACAGTTTCCTTCTCATTCCCTGGGGACCACTTCAGGCCTCTGAGAAAAGCTGGCTTGCTTGTATTAGTCAGTGGAGCTACTAAGTACCGGACAAACCTCCTATGGGGTAGACAGATGAGATGTGGCCTCATATACCAGAACTGGGTGGGTTCACCAAACAACCAGATCCCCAAGGAAGGCCCTTGCAATTCTAGAATTCTGGTGCTACGTCGCTTAACTTCAACACTCCTAGTTCCAGAGAAATTATTCCTCAATGGTTTTAGACGGGAGAGCTACATTCAACTCCTGACTTGCATTCCAACCACCATCTTGATTCTGAGCTAATTTTTACTTGAAAATGGCAGTCAATGGAGTCCAGAATAAGGTGGGTTTTCCTTTTTATAGATTCAGAATCCCCTCTGTCTTCCTAGAATGAATCCCTAGGGCCTGCCCTGTGTCTAGCACTAATTCAGGAGCTCATGATACGTCTGGTATCCTGATTTCAATCCTCTTCAAATAAACGCAAGTCTATTCCATGGTAATCATTTAATTCCCCAATCATACACAAGGGTCCTGGGAACTCTTTCCTCCTCCCCCACAAAATCTATAGAGAAACCAAGTGTAAGTGTGTATTTAAGTAGAAGTGGAAGGGTATTTCAGGCCCCCACGTGGGTATCCAGTTCCAGTTCCACAAGAGAAACAGCTGGGATTTGGGCTGAGCTTAGATAGATCACAATAATTACCTTCATCGTATATCATAATAGACCTGTTTTTAGTTACTTGCCATAAATGGCAAATAGGTTTTTTATAGATCGTCATTTCTGGTGTGAGAAGGGAAGGGAGAGGGGTACGAATGTGTAGTTAAAGAAATAAAGGGGCATAAAATTGCCAGCAATAGCCTTCTCTTCTTGTACTGACTTTAGTGTTCAAAAGATATTGTGGCAAAATTGCCACCAACCTCAATAGAAAAAGTGGATCTTGAGGAACTTAAGCACAAGAGAAAGTGGCTTCTAAACACAAGTCTTCCTGTCACAAGATCCAAACCAGGCTAGACTTCATATTCCGTTTAGTCATGTTTCTACTCGTTCCGATGCCCAGCTTTTCCACTCCTTCCTCATATCCTGCTCACTCCACTGGGAGGCAGGACTGGTTTAATCTCTATCACCAAAAGGATGATTTAACAAACTCAGCCTAAAGATCATGGCTGATTAAGGAGAATCAAATGCATTAGACAGAACCCAGACATCCAGTGAGGCTGGACCTGCTTCTGGAGAAGAGTATACCACGCTGGAAATGAGGTGTCAGGTATCCGAGTCAATTCAGAAGAGATGGGCGGTTAGAGCTGATTGGTGGTGCCTTTTCTTCTCTCAGTTATTGACAGGACCTGGGAAACACTCCTTGGGAGACACATGAATCTACCAGCACACCTCATCCTGCTGCCTCTAACTGAGAGCATTCTGGGACTGTTGTCTGAAATATGCTTAGCAGGTTATAGTTTCATACACTGGCTATAGACAAGCAGTGTATGGATATATATTCCTAGGGAATGCTGCTGGTAAATCAAGTTTTTATCATTCAAATCCTATTTTTAAATCTTTGGGGTGCTTACTATTTAAAGAAGGTAGCCTTAAATCTCTTGATAAAATAAAGGATCTCCTATCAAAATCACTTCTACTTGACTATGTCATTTTTTTTTGTTTTGTTGTTGTTTTTAAATTGATTTTTAGAGAGAGAGAAACATTGATGTGAGAGAGAGACATCAATTGGTTGCTTCCCACACGTGTACCAACCAGGGACTGAACCCACAACCTAGGTATATGCCTGGACCAGAAATCAAACCCATTTGGTGCTCCAACCAAATGAGCCATACGAGCCAGGGTGACTATGTCAGTTTTTATTTTTATAATTACTGTGCTCTAAGCAAGACTTAATGTAAAAGTAATTCTGTGGCTAACTTCTATTCAGCTAAATCTAACAAATACTTGAATTGATATTCTCCTTCATATACTTTTGACCATGTTTTGCTTGAATCAGTGGCTTAAGCTTGTTCAAGTCTGCACCCTTTCTCTCTGGTTTCTCTTACATGTCAGAGGAGGGTCAGATGGCCTTGGTATGACTACCTTGTGGTATCAAGTGAAAAGACATAAAAACCACATTCCCAAACATTTTGCATTCATTCCTCCTTTCTCCTCTTCTGACCCATTCCTGTCTCTGGCTTCTTAGAACACTGCTGGGTCCTGACTCCCTCATACAAGCTTCTCTGACTCTGAGGCTTGGAAGGTCTCCGATGACTACTTCCTACACAAAGAGGGACCAAACCAGGGCTAAAAACGAAAAATTAAGAACGGTGGGAGGTGACGGCCACCTCCAGTCTAGTGTGTGTGTAGAGGCGGATTTCCAGTTGCCAATCCCCTTTCCATATGAGAAAGGGGCCCTGGTCAGATGCCAGGCAGAAGTCATTTCAGTAGGGCTGTTCTGTGTGCCAAAGGGAGTCTACTTGCTAAACATGATTTTAAGAAATGACATCACCCTCTGAATCACAGACTGAAATCAAAACTGGGTTTTGGTTGATTCTCCACAAGAAACAACACACTGGCAGCTAGAATTTCTGTGCCTCTGAGGTTTGCTTATTACACGGATGATAATGTTACATCTTCTGCCAAAGGTGGGCACAATTACGTATGCTACCAGAGACTGGTGGGTAGCTAGGTAATCATGCGTTAAAATAAGACCTTAAATTTACAGTTAAGTACCTCAATCTACTTTGTACAGTCAAGTAATCATCCAGTTCCAGCTCTTCCAAGGACTAAATCACTTCATTGTTTATCTAGTATCAAGGGCCTAGGAAATTTTCTTAAGGTTTATCTTAAAGCATTTTATTCTGCTGCTAACAGAAAATTGTTTTGTTCACTTCAAGTAACAAAATTCTTGCTCACCTACTTGGCCATATAGCTATGGCTTGACAGCCTTCCAAGCCATGGAATCAACAAGCATACATACTGTCTCAAAAAGGGATGGATTACTCCTCTCCCGCAGAAACGCACATATGTAACATCATCCCTCTGTCCCAATCCTCAGACCCCTTTTTATATTTCTCAGCAGCTCTGAGGCTAAATTTGGATTTCTTGGCAGAGTGAGGAATTATCATCATTAGTTCGCAATGCTTTCTGAAGCATACCTCCCATTTGGGGGGATTCCTGACTATACTACGAGTCTCTCATTTTCCCCCTCTCTGGGGAGAACTTGCAGGCACACAACAGGAAAACTTGCCCTCCCTACCACCCCACATCCAACAAGCCACAGCAGCAATAAGTAAGGAGTAACTAAACCAGACTCTCTGTGGGGAGAGAAGAAATTCCATTGCCAAGGAACTATGCAGTAAGATGCTCAAGGTGGCTCGGATGGGCCCTTGTGCCCTGTCCACCCCAGGAAAAACCTCTGCAGGAAGAACCAAATGCTTCTCCTCAAAGCCCATCAGGCACAGACTGGTTATATGGATATGGAGCCAGGGCAGGCTCTTCACGTACTGGACTGTCACAGGTACACAGCAAGACCGAGACAGAGACTCTCTTCCCCACCCCCACAAATCCAGGAAGAGAAAGCTTGATTTCCTTGAATTGAAACCTCGTGTTCACACACTGTAATAAAAGCACTTGTACTTGTGTCTTCTTCCTTCCCCCACCATCAGGGCTTTGGACATTCTGGAGGTACAATCAGAACAGAACTGGAAAGGAAGAGCCTTGTTTTCAAAACATACTGCAGGCTCCTCTGCAACTGTTTCTTCCAGGAAACCAAGCCTCCACCTCTTGAGTATTCCACTGGAGCCGAGGAAGCTGGAAAACCCATCCCCCTCACACACATACATACACACACACACACACACACACACACACACACACACACGACCCAATGGGAACTAAACTCTAGTCAGCCCCCCCCCTCTGCGGATACAAAACACCAAGAACGCTGGAGGGGAAGAACATCCGGCTCTTATCAGAATCCCCAGTTAGGCTACACCAGGATTCCTTTTCGAACAGAGTTAGAGGCAGGCCAGGGGAGGCTGGGAAACATGCTATGGAAACAGGATTGCCATAACTCAAAGAAACCAGACACCCTGCACACAACACCCCACCCCCAGGCCAAGTGGAGGAGCCAGATCCAAGGCCTCGCTCCAGCCCAGGCCCTGGCAGGCCAACTGGCTCCTCCCTCCACCTGCCTGTCAGCCAGCCAAGCCCCTCAAGTTACCAACGCACTGAGCAAGGCCCTGGGGAAAAGCAAGCCTGTTTTACCACTTAGGAAGCTGCAAGGAATCTCTAAGTTAAGCAAACGCAACCCCCTCTTTTTACATGTAAGCACACTAGCTAAGCCAGAACTAAAACTCAGGTCTCTCAACCTCACCGTCGGTAATGAGGACTCCAAAGAATGCCTGCTGAGATCTCACCACCTCCCAAACCCCACAGCCCAGACAAACACATACAGGCTAGCAAGGAACGTTTTCCTCTAGTTCCTCCGCTTCCCTCCGCCTCTGTGCTTCATTCTACCCTCTCAAACCTGCTGTCCATCCTCGAACACACAGCCCCCTCTACCACAAATACTACCTTTTGCATCCAGCACAATCCAAATGAACATCCACGTCTACCTCAGCTCCAGAAGGGGCTCGGTTAGAGAAATGGAATAAAAGACGGGACTGCAAAGGGAGATGGACATGGAGTTTTGGAAAAGGAAAATGTAACAGCAGAAAGGGCTGCAGGTGGAGGGCTTGGAGGTGGGGTAATGGGTCAAATTGGACCATAAAAAAAATAAAAAAATAAAAACAGGCCATGAGTGAAATTTCTTTCTGCATGGAGGGAATAGAAGTGTGAGGGCTAGGCAGAGTTTGAGAAGGAACACGGCTATTGGTTAAGAACTGAGTAACAAGAGGTAGGAGAATTTACAAGGCTGTGGCAGGTATAGTACCTGGGAAAGACTAAGGAAACCCCTGAAATCAAGGCCCTCTCCAGCTAAGAAAGGGCTGACACCCACAAAAGGAATATGATGGGAAGGGTCTTCTGGGGAGAGGTGGGGAGGCAGCGTTTCTCAGTCCTCGCTGCCTATTAGAATTATCCACGGAGCTTTAAAAATACGTACTAAAAAACAGGCCCCGTTTGCACCAGGTCGTTGAGGCGGGGCCCAGGTGACTGATTTTGCAAATGTGCAGCCTCGTTAGGGAACGCTGAGGTACAAGAGAAGCTGAAGACCCAGCCGGACTGACTACCTGAGGGTGGTGCGGCTAAAGGAGTGGGAAATGGCAAGTTCGAGGCCACTTTAATGAGAAAGAAACCCCAAGTGTGAGAAGAACCTTGATTGGTAAGTAGAGCCCTGTGTGAAGAAAAGCAGCAAGGAAGGCTATGTTTGTAAGAGGAACTATAAAGTCTAGTTTTAAACAAACCAAGGCCCAATTTAAGGAGGATTTGCAGAGAATGGATCTGCTTGCAAAACAATGAGGCCCAAGCGAGGGGCAGGGGCCACAAGACCAAATCCGGGGGAAAAAGAGGCTGGTATGGGGAACTAATGAGCTTCAGACTCAATTTGGAGCCGGCAGCACAAATCTAGGGGGAAAAGAAGGAAGAAAATTAGACCCAAATTATAAATGGAAGCCATCCTGATGTATAAGAAGCAACTGGTGTTAAAAATTGTGGGGCCCTGGCCAATTTGGTCTTAGTGGATAGAGCGTCAGCCTGGGGACTGAGGGGCCAGGGATCCATTCTGGTCAGGGGGCACATGCCTGGGTTGTAGGCTTGATCCCCAGTAGGGGGCGTGCAGGAGCTGCCGATCAGTCTCTCATTGATGTTTCTGTCTCTCCCTCTCCCTTCCTCTCTGAAATCAATGAAAAAAGAAATCTACGTATTTTTTTCTTAATTATGGGGAATCAGGAATTATGGAAGTTTCAAAGAAGAGTTTGAGGCAGAAACACAAAGTATGTTTGAGGAAGAGATGGCGGATAAGAGCTGCCTTGCAAAGAAAGAGGAGAAGTAGAGAAGAAAACTGAAGGATGAATTCTGCCCCTTTAAGCAGGAGGAAGCATGAATGATACAAGTTTAGAAAACCATTGGTGCTCTTTCAAAAAGATGCACAGCCTTCCTCTCCAACTAACGGGGGGGAGGCAAGGATCGGGTTTTGAGGGAGGAAACTTGCAAAGGCCCAGTGTCCAGAGTGCGGAGGAAAGAGGGTAAGCCTCCCATCAAAGCGAGTGTGGGTTGAGTTCTGTGATCTATTGGGTTCGGTTAAGATGGGAGGAGTGAAAGCAAAGATGGGTTCCAGATGGGCAGGAGTATTTAGAAGAGTGTTTGGGGGAGCCCCGTGAGAGGAACAGGATGGAAGATAGGGGTCAAGTCCAAAGTGTTGGATAAATAAATGGAATGAGGATGGGAAACGGGGAAAAATGGGTCCTGACCAGGAAAGGGGTGCTGAGGGAGGGAGGGAGGGAGGGAGGGGGGAAGGGGAAAGATGAAGCCGGAGTGAGGGGCTAAGGGGGGAGGGCCATCACTGTAAAGACTATTAGGCCGGAGGGGGGGTGGGGATGTGACGATGGGTCCAGCAGAGAACTGAAGGATGCAGCCTGGCCTGCGGGGGGGAGGGGGGACAGGGGTAAGACAGAGAGAGGTCTTGGTGGAGAAGAGAGAGATTCAAAGGACAGGGTTAAGTGACTTAAGGGGGGGAGGGGGGCGCAGGAAGATGTGGAGAAGACGGAAAACAATTTGGAGAATCTGGACGAGGGAAAAACCCACTTTGGGGAGCGGGGCACCGCTCAGCGGAGCGGAAGGGAAATGGGGGCTGGATTGGGAGATGGAGTCCCGGGTGGCTGGGGCTTTTCAGGGGAGGAGGCCCGGGGAGGAGGCCCGGGTAGGGGGTGGGGGGATGGGCAGGGCTGGTGGGAGGGGGGCTGAGGCGGAAGGAGGCCCCGCGGCGAGAGCGGGGCTCGGCCCGGGGTGGCTACGGGGGGAGGTCCGAGTGCGGGGCGGCGGGGCCCCCGGAGGCGGGGTGGAGGAGGCCGCGGGCGGAGGAGGGGAGGATGGGGGCGGGGAGCCCGGGCCGGGCCGTTACCTGTCCTGGGTGTTTATCATCCTCGGCGGCTCTGCTCAGGGTGGGAGGAGGCGGCGCGGGGAGCGGGCAGGTGGGTGAGTGGGCGGGTGTGGGGTCGCGCGCGCGGGGCCGATCTCTGCGGGTCGAGTCCCTGTCAGGCCGCGGGCTCGCAGCCCTCCTCCAGCCTCGGCGAGCGCCTGCCTCCAACTGACCCTCCCCGGCCGCCGCCGACGCCGCCGCCGCTGCCGCCGACGCCCCGCCCCCAGGCGCCTCATCTGCATGGCCCCGCCCAGCGCCGCGCGGTGTCCTGGGAAACTGGGGCCCACAACAAAGGGCCAAGCCCCGCCCCCCGCCTCGCTTCCGCGCAGGCGCGCCAGGGGGCGGGTGGCAGCGGGAGGTGGGGGTCCCGGTGAGAGAGGTTGGGGGATGGCTGCGGCTGCTTTGCGGGGGAGATACCTTGTGTTTCAAGGAGAGTTTTCTAAGCTTTGACCTGATCTGGACTCCTTGTTTGCGTGAAGACAGGCAAGGGGCTGTGTCATTTGTAGGTTCTGGGAGGATACTTACTGAACAAAATCTGGATTTTTAGAGTGCTAGACACATTATTAGCACCATTAGCAGACTGAGCCCAGGCCCACAGGTCTCAGGCACCTCAGTTCATAATGCGAATCAATAGGCTCAGCTGTCAGCTAAGATTAACAGTCTCTGCACCTTGAAGGGGTATCTCAGGTCAGTGGTCAAAGCCTGACACTGGCTGGTGATCATCGGAAGCCAGATATCTGCGGGTCAGGATCACAGTCCCCGGACAGCAGGGGTGGAAGGCACCATCACAGACTTGTTCACAGTCGCCTGCATTCGTTACCCCTGGGGTCCTTATCAAGAAGTCACAATCACTGGTGCAGGGCCCTCTCCTCACAATCATTGCAGGCCACAATCAAAGGCACTCAACACAATCGTCAAAACTCTGCTCAGAGTCGATCCGGATTGTAAACAAGAGAGATCACATTATCTCAGAGCACTGTCACCTGGGGTCCCATTCATTTATTCAATAAATAATTATTGAACAGCTACTTACTATGTGCTCCAGGCATGTGCTAGATAGAGTCCAGGAATACTCAGTGATCAACTAGGCAAAATTCCTGCCTCGATGTCATAATCTGGCCAGAGGGAGACAGACAGAAAGGCCATCACAATATGATCAGGTGAGTACTCCATCTGAAGGAGACCACAGAGAAAGTAACTAGGGAATTAGGAGTGCTTTATAGAAAAGGCTATCACAATCACTCCAGATCAGAGGCCACTGTGACCCCAAGTTCATAATAGCCCCAAATCACAAATGTCCCACATCAGAACCCTCTCAGGGTACCATTGCTCTACTTGACAAACAACATGCTTTTGGTTTTTAAATTATGAGGAAAGTGTGGAGCTGCCAGACTAAGGCTTTTCCAGCACAAATGGGAAGGGATAAATGATACCAGAACTGCCCAAATCGTCCCTAGACATTTAAGCCAGGCTGGTCCCATATTCTGGCTCACTTTAGGTCCTCCGCCTAGTCCCCTTGGCTATCCCTACCAAGACCTGCTCTTCCAAGTCTGAGGTAGGAATATTCTTACAGAGCAGAATCGAACCATTAAACCCAGCCCCGATTCACCCCATCTCGTAGTCCCAGAGTCCTGAGCAATTTTCCTGGCCCTCAAGGCAGCTGGGATGGCTCATGTCCACCAATCCATCCCTGGACAAGTGATCTTTGGGCCTGAAGAACAGGTTTTGACCGATCAATCAGAAAACATTGAGAACTAAATTATGTCAGTAATAGTGATGACTTATTAAGCACCATGCTGAAAGCACTATTGTATACATTTCCCCACTCCCATTATATAGATGAATGAAAATTCAGGGAGATTTTGCTAACAAATTAATTTACTCGCTCTAATTCAAAAAACTAGCCCTAGCTGGTTTGGCTCAGTGGATAGAGGGTCAGCCTGCGGACTGAAGGGTCCCAGGTTCGATTCCGGGCTAGGGCACATGCCCGGGTTGCAGGCTCGATCCCCAAGTGTGGGGTGTGCAGGAGGCAACTAATCAATGATTCTCTCTCATCATTGATGGTCCTGTCTCCTCTCCCTCTCCCTTCCGCTCTAGAATTTGGACCCAGAGTTGCCTGACCCTGTGCTTTGTCTGACTTCCATGGTGAAGGAGTGAGAAGGCCTCTGCCACAGCTTGCTGTTTGAAGGGTGATAAAAGTGGAGAACCACCTTCCTATAACCTATGCTTTCCCCTTTGCTAGCCACTAGCCCCATGTGGCTATTTAAATTTAAATTAATTAAAATAAAGCTAAAAGTTCAGTTCCTCAATCCCATTAGCCACCCTTCATGTACTTAACAGCCACGTGTAGCCAGTGGTTATGGTATTGCCCAGTGAACATTTTTCCATCAACACAGACATTCTGGACAGTGTTAGAGGCCATCATTCCCACGTCCCTGTTTACTTCATTCCTCGCTCTGGCGCTATGCCTGCCTGCTCCTACTCCCGTTCCAGCCGCATCCTTCCCCTGTGCCCTCTGCAACCTGCGATCAGCAGATTCTTCCATCTCTCAGCCTTTTCTCAGGATGCTGCCTTCATCTCTTGCCTGGTCTGAAACCTGGCTATCCCTCAAGGACACTGCTTCTTTAGCAGCCCTTTGAGGTGAATGCTGTTTCCCTCTCATTCCCATGCACCTCAGAGTCAGGAAGTAGGTATGTTCCTCTCTCCCAATGCCTCTTCTAAACCCCTCCCTCCTTCCTACAAAACCCGTTCTGACTCTTGGCTCACTGCCCCGCTCTCCACCCTAAATTTTGTTTTATTTGGTGAGCTCAGCATCCATATGATGGCCTCTCCAACATCCTCCTCTCACTTCCTTGACCTCCTCACCCCAGCAGTATTTTCCACACCACAGCAGCTGACTGCTCCTATAGTTGCATCCTCAACTTTGTTTTCACCAAAAACCATACTTCTTCCAATGTGTAGACTCTCTGACCACAACCATTGTTTAATTTTTAAAATTTATTTGAGAGAGACAGAGGAAATTCGGGTGGGAGGAAGGAAGAGACATCGATTTGTTGTTCCGCTTATGTATGCATTCAATGTTGTATGTGGCCCGACAGGGGACAGAACCCTCAACGTTGGCGTATTGGGACAATGCTTTAACTGCCTGAACTACTGGGCCAGAGCAACCTTTCTCTTAATTAAGCCTTCCTCATTTTTTAAAAAAATATATATTTTATTGATTTTTTAAAAATATATATTTTATTGATATTTTACAGAGAGGAAGGGAGAGAGATAGAGAGCTAGAAATGTCGATGAGAGAGAAACATCGACCAGCTGCCTCTTGCACACCCCCTACTGGAGATGTGCCCGCAACCAAGATACATGCCCTTGACCAGAATCGAACCCGGGACCTTTCAGTCGCAGACCGATGCTCTACCACTGAGCCAAACCGGTTTCGGCTATTTTATTGATTTTTTACAGAGAGAAAGAGAGAGGGATAGAGAGTTAGAAACATCGATGAGAGAGAAACATCCATCAGCTGCCTCTTGCACACCCCCCACTGGGGATGTGCCCGAAACCAAGGTACATGCCCTTGACCGGAATCAAACCCGGGACCTTTCAGTCCATAGGCTGATGCTCTATCCACTGAGCCAAACCGGTTTTGGCTCCTCAGTCATTTTTTGACCCTTCTCATGAGCTCCCATCCCTTGCCCTCACTAAATTTTCACTATTCATTGTCCTTAGTTTTTTGTTGTTTTTGGTTGGGTTTCTTTTTTTAATATATTTTTATTGATTTCAGAGAGGAAAGGAGAGGAGGAGAGAAAGATAGAAACATCAATGATGAGAGAGAGTCATTGATGGGCTGCCTCCTGCATGCCCCATACTGGGGATCGAGCCCACAACCCGGACATGTGCCCTTGACCGGCATCAAACTTGGGACCCTTCAGCCTGCAGGCCGATGCTTTATCCACTGAGCCAAATTGGCTATGGTGGCCCTAGTTTTGTTTTGTTTTGTTTTTTTGTGTGTGATTATTTTGTTTATTTTTATTTATTTATTTTTAATTTTATTTTATTAAGGTATTATCTGTGTACATAGCCCACCATTGCCTCCCCCACCTCCCATTTATGCCCTCCCTCCCCAGAGTTCTGTGTTCGTTGGTTGTACTTATGTTCATGCATACCAGTCCCTCAGTTGTTCTCCTATCTCCCCCCAGGTCTCCTTCCCCTCCCCACTGTCATTTGACAATCTGCTTGTTTTATGGTGACCATCTCAGGACCCCATGAATAGAATCCGCTCCTCATTTGGCAGTCTGCTTGTTTTATGGTGACTATCTCAGGACCATATGGATAGAGTCCGCTCCTCCTCTGGTTTTTCCCGCCCCTTCCCCTGCGTCCCACTGCTTCCCCTGGGACACACGGCTCGCCTGGGGCACACTGCACCCTGGGACACCCGGCTCACCCGGGACACCCGTCCCCTTTGGGGGATACGGCTCACCCGGGGCACACGGCCCCCTGGGACACTCGCCTCATCTGGGGCACATGGGCCTAGTTTTTTTGTTTGTTTGTTTGTTTCTTCCTTTTAGCTTTACTTCCATCATCCATCATTATAACTACTCTCTTGCCCCATCTCCTCCCTTGTTGCTTGCCTGGCAAAACCCTTAATCTGGATAAATCCACCATCTGCCTCCTCAGTGCTTTTGCTAAAGCAAAATCATACCAGCAGGCAGATTGACTTCATTCCATGTTTGCCCTCCTACCCTCAAATGGCTCTCAACAGTGCCTGGGAATCCCTACTACATTTCTCCAATAAGTTTGCTTTTCCACTCTCTAAGACAACTTGTATGCCTATTCTCTCTCTGCAGAACCTCTAACCCTCTCATCATAACTGATGACCTTGCCTAATACTTTTTTTAAAGTTGATTTTTTGAGAGAGAGGAAAGGAGAAGGAGAGAGAGAGAGAAAAAAAAAAAACATTGATGTGAAAGCACAACATTGATTGACTGTCTGCATGCCCCCTACCAGGGATCTAGCCCACAATGAAACCAGCAACCTTTTGGTGCACGGATGATGCCCAATCAACTGAGCCACACTGGCCAAGGGTAGCTTCATACTCCCCCCTCCCCAGCTTTATTGAGATATAATTGAAACAAAATATCACATTAGTTTTTTAAGTGTACACATATTAGATAAATATATCTCTCTAGCTCCTTATATTTCTGAGGAAATAGAAGAAAAGAGAACTTTCTCTTATTCCTGACACAACCTGCAAATCTATCTGCCTCTCCACCCACCTGTGTCTCTCCCTTCCCCTGTCTGAGAATGCCCTTCCTCCTTTTCAAAAGACCAGCTAATCCCTCCACAGAAGCGAGGGGCCCATACCCTCTCCCATGGCTCCTACAATCTCATCTTTCCCTCCAGCACCCAAGCATGCTCTCCCATCCTTAAAAAATATGACAGCCATTCTGAAACACACATACACACACACACACAAAAAAAAAACCAACAACAACAAAAAATGAGTTTGGCCATTCTTAGAAAAGTAACCATGCAACCAGGACATGACCCAGCATTTGTACTCCTGGGAATTCCTACTACATTTCTCCAATAAGTTTGCTTTTCCACTCTCTAAGACAACTTGTATGCCTATTCTCTCTCTACAGAACCTCTACAGACGTAAAAACTGTTCACATAAAAAAACAAAAAACAACTCACGCATGTATGTTCATAGCAGCTATATTCATAACAGCCAAAAACTAGACTCAGCCTAGATGTCCTTCAGCCAGGTGAACAGTTAAGTAAACTGTGGTACATTCACACTATAGAATACAACTCAACAATTTTCAACTTAATTTTTTAAATAATATTTATAATGTGGTAAGTGTACAGTTAGGTAAAAATCACATATGTAAATACAACAAAAAACGTATTTAGCAACAACAACAAAATATGAGTTGGGTTACAGGGCAGAAGAATGTTCTAGTCCATTGTAGGCACTGCTCTTGCAACTCCAAGGAACAAAAACAGGCCAGTCTGAAGAGAATATAGGGTAACAGGTAAGATAGAGGCTGGACAGATAACCCGTGGACCCTGTTTAGGGATTGCATGCCCCCGGGGTCTCATTCAAAAAGCTATGTGGTGCCATGTGATTCAGACAACTCTGGGCTTGGCCACTGGCTGGCTATATGACTTTGGACTAGTCAGTCACATGGCTACTGAGGGCTTGTCTCCTCCTCAGCGAAAAACAGGGACCATGAAGACTGCGGGGACGCGCACACACACACACACACACACACACACACACACACACATTAAATAAAGTAGCGCATGTGCAGCATCTACTTTCAGTATCTAGAAAATGTTCCATAAATGTAAATTCAATTCAGTCCCACTTCTCTGTATAAAAAACTCTGTTCTCCAGACAAGATCAGGTAAAAAGCCAATTTATAATGATAAAATTCATGAGTGTTTACTGACGGTGCTCAAAAAGAAAGAGAAGCCGAAACCGGTTTGGCTCAGTGGTAGAGCGTCGGTCTGTGGACTGAAAGGTCCCAGGTTCGATTCCGGTCGGGGGCATGTACATTGGTTGTGGGCGCATCCCCAGTGGGGATTGTGCAGGAGGCAGCTGGTTGATGTTTCTCTCTCATCGACGTTTCTAGCTTTCTATCTCTCTCCCTTCCTCTCTGTAAAATATCAATAAAATATATATTAAAAAAAAAAAGAAAGAGAAAAGGGAGTGAGAGAGAGGAGAAGTAAAAGGGGAAAAAAACACATCATTGACCACCTTCAGAGAATTGGAAGAATCCAACTCATTTTTGTGGACTTTGGTAAATAAAGGGAGAGAATCAAGCCAAGCATGTAATCTGCCTTTATGTGACGGTGCTTTGGGCTCACAGGAGGATGGACGTGAGGTCGTTGTTCTGAACACTGGGAAGAGTGATAAACAAGCCTTCAACTCGATTTCCTTACAAACATGTCTCCAGGTAGCCCATTAGGTCAGAAATGAAGAAGGAATAGTAAAGCACCAACATTTTACAAGTCCTTAATGCGATTGATGGGTAATTTCCCAATAGCTGTTAACGTTACAAGGGAGAGAGACACAGGACGGGTAAATACTCCCTGATGTATGAATATTCTAGACAAAAACTTTAACCCGAATCAGAGTGAACCTTTCTAATGAACTAAGGTTTGCAGAAAACAAAAGGAGAGAAAAGAATGCAATCAGCAAAATCTTGAATATAGGAAATTTCTAAAAGAAAAAAAAAATCTCTCTTCACCAAATGGGGTAGGGTGGGTAGGATCTGTAGATTCAAATAGATTTAAGAGACTTATCCACCAAATGTAACCGGTGTGACTCTTTTTGGTTGTTAACTAAAGCTGTAGAGATAATCATTTCACATTATATGCATAGATAAAAGCTTTATGTTGTATACCTAAAACTAATACAATGTTATATGTCAATTGTACCTCAATATTTAAAAAGGAAATACTGCCAAAACTAGTTTGGCTCAGTAGATAGAGCGCCGGCCTGCGGACTGAAAGGTCCCGGGTTCGATTCCAGTCAAGGGCATGTACCCTGGTTGTGGGCACATCCCCAGCAGGGGGTGTGCAGGAGGCAGCTGATTGGTAATTCTCTCTCATTAATGTTTCTAACTCTCCCTCTCTCTTTCTCTGTAAAAAATCAATAAAATATATATATTTTAAAATAAATAAAAAGGAAATACTTATTCTTGTTTTAAGTCTAGTTGTTTTATAAAGAATCCTTATCTCTTTTTTTTCCCTTAAAATATATTTTTATTGGTTTCAGAGAAGAAGGGAGAGGGAGAGTGATAGAAACATCAATGATGAGAATCATTGATCAGCTGCCTCCTGCACGCCCCCTACTGGGGATTGAGCCCATAACCCGGGCATGGGCCCTTAACCGGAATCAAACCTGGGACCCTTCAGTCTGCAGGCTGATGCTTTATCCACTGAGCCACATCAGCTAGGGCTGGAATCCTTATCTTTTAGTGATGCACATCGAAATATTTATGAATGAAATGAAATGTCTGAGGGGAACTCCAAAAAGGCACACATGAGAGAGGCTATGGGTAAAACCACTAGATATGAGTTGATGACTGTTGAACCATGCTTTTAACTTTTATGTATGGTTGACATTTCCCATAATAAAAATTTAGAAAACAAATAAGAGCAACAATAACAAACCTTAACCCGATCCCACCTGACATCCACCCTCACTACGCACATGGGCTGCTCACGTCCGGCCGCCTCTGGCCTGGAGCGGGCGTTCTGTGCTGCGCTTCACTCAGGGATGCTCAGCAGAGCTGACCACTGCTTTCCCCTTGGGACACTGTCCTCCCCTCTCCTCTCCTCTGTGACACGGTCCTCCCTGGGCGGCCTCTGGCTGCTGCTTCTCCGTGGCCTTTTCCCTTTCACCACCTCCCCTGTCCTCTCTATCCCTGGATGAGCTCATTCCCTCCCATTAATTTACTTCTTTTTTAAATTTAATACATTTTATTTTATTTTTTTAAAATATATTTTATTGATTTCCCACAGAGAGGAAGAGAGAGGAACAGAGAGCCAGAAACATCGATGAGAGAGAAACATTGACCAGCTGCCTCCTGCACACCCCGCACCGGGGATGTGCCCGCAACCAAGGTACTTGCCCTTGACTGGAATCGAACCCCGGACCCTTCAGTCCACAGGCCGATGCTCTATCCACTGAGCCAAACCGGTTTTGACCATTAATTTACTTCTTATTCCTGGTTTGATGGTTTCCAAACCTGTGTGTCTAGCCTAGAATCCTCCTTTAACCTACAGACATGCAGGCACTATGACAAGGTCAGCCTGGCTCTAACCCAGGGGTAGGCAAACTTTTTGACTCGAGGGCCACAATGGGTTCTTAAACTGGACCGGAGGGCCGGAACAAAAGCAACCTGACCATGCTGGCACTCTCATCTCGGGCTGCTGGTGAAGGAGTGGAGGGGAGAGCAAGAGAACCCTCCGCTCTTTCGGCTCCGCGGGCCGGATAGAACAGCCGAACGGGCCGGATCCGGCCCGAGGGCCGTAGTTTGCCCACGGCTGCTCTAACCTCACATGCCCAAATCCTTGATCCCACCTGTGGCCTCAAACCCGGTCCTTCCCCAGGCTTCCCCCTCTTTCCCACCCCCATGAACAGCCCTCGGTCACCTGCTGCTGGGCAGACACCCGGTTGCGGTTAGAATTCCTCTCTCCCCTCACCCCGCTGCTCCTCTCATCCAACCCGTCATAGCAAGTCCTGTCATTTCTTTCTCCAAAATGGTCACGTTTGTTCTCCATCTTTCCCACCCTGATCGCAGCCGCCACCATCTTTGCTCAGAAGACTACAGCCTCCTCCCGCTCTCCTGGTCTCTTTCCTTGCTCTCTCCCAATCCATTCCCCTCAAAGCTGCCAGGTAACGAATAGTTTACGTATTTTTAAAATGTAGTGGTGGCAGTACTGTGTTTCGAGCCTTCCACGGGCTCCCTACCTCATTTGCAAGGAATCCAACTCCTCTCCTCTCCTGCCTTTTGTTTGGTAAAATTGTATGGTGGGAAAAGTCAGCTAGCAGTTGGTGAGGCCGGAAAGCTTACAGGAAAGTTGGAGGGACATTGTTTGCACGTGTGAAACAAGCAGGAAGCAATTATTGCAAAAGTGTGTTGCTCAGGCCTGCGAGTGGAGGAATCTAGAAGAATGGGGGTGAGCTTCTTGGCTAATAGCAGACACAACTTAAATTCCACCTTTTTAAGGTAGAAATGGAGCCCGGGGCACTAAAAAATAGAACTGGAGGTTCTAAAAGGCCGCGGCAAGAGGATCAGGACGCCAAGGGACGGGCATTTCTCCCTGGTCCCTCCCAGGGCGACGCCACCTGGAGGAGGTCTCAGAGGACAGCCCCCCCTTGCCAGGACCGGTTTGGCTCAGTGGTAGAGCATCGGCCTGCGGACTGAAAGGTCCCGGGTTCGATTCCGGTCAAGGGCATGTGCCTTGGTTGCGGGCACATCCCCGGTGGGGGGTGTGCAGGAGGCAGCTGGTCGATGATTCTCTCTCATTGATGTTTCTAACTCTCTATCCCTCTCTCTTTCTCTCTGTGAAAAATCAATACAATATTTAAAAAAAAAAAAAAAAAAAAAAAAGGACAGCCCCCGCCTTCGCCGGCCCCAGGCCTTGGACCCGGCTCAGGTGCTCTTGGTGCTTCAGCTTCTCACCTAGATGCCGGCGTTCTTCAGAACTCTCTTGCTCTCAAGACGGTTTAGGTTTCCACGCGGCCGCTTTCACACAGTCGAGCTACCCGGGGGCAGAAGTCACTGAAGGGATGAAACCAAATGTCAGGGGAAAGAGACTGGCTTTGGGGACCCGGCACCTGTGTCCTGGGGCCGCGTTGGGTGCGGCAGGAGGAGGGGGTGAGGATGGGCCTGTGGCTGCCTCCCAGGGTCTGGCCTCCGTCCCAGGGGCCACCCCCTCCGTGGGGAGCCCAGGGTCCGGGCGGAGAGAGAGAGAGGGCAGGCTGGCTCCGGGAGGTGGCGGACCACAGAGGCGCCCTGCCCCCGGGCTCCGGGGCAGGAAATGCCTGGCGGAAGGCAAGGCCGTTGGAAGCACTAGAACCCAGGGGGGCCAGGGGCAGAACGTTCTTTTACCAACAGGAAAAACAAGAGTCGTGGTTGTCACCAACTTCCCAGCCCCAGAAGTCGGAAATGACTAGGAACCCCTTTCTGCTCCTCGGAGGATGCCCCACAGGCTGTGAGCACTTCGTGGGCTCCGCCCGGAGAGAGCGAGCCCCCCGGTCTGCGTGCTCTGGGCCAGCACTGCCCTGTTTCCCCGAAAATAAGACAGTGTCTTATATTAATTTTTGCTCCCAAAGATGCACTAGGTCTTATTTTCGGGGGATGTCTTATGTTTCCGTGAAGAAGAATACGGTACACATTTATTGTTAAATGAAAATAAAGGAAATGTATTACCTGTAGACAGTGCGGTGGTACGGTAGTTGTCAACACAAACCAGACAAACTGTGAATCCTACAGTATCAAGAATTTACTCATTTACTCAATGACAATCATGTCATCATCTTCTGGAACATCATCATAACAATCCAATTCCTGAATTTCCTGGTGAATTTCTTGTGACTCCATTTCTTCCAGAATCAGTGGACCAAATCTCTCATGTTTAGCAATAGCACTGTCTTTAAATGAGTACTTGTTGTCGAGGTAGCCTGCTCGCAGTGCATTTGCAATGCAACTGTCAGTGATTTTCTCCCATGAATTCTTCACCCAAGTCACAACTTCTTGCAGTTTAGGTTTGACAAAGTTTCCACGCTGATTTCTCTCCATTCACATAGCAGTGACGTCAGGACTCCGCGTAACGTCACTGGTTGCTAGACGCCAGTCGGGGCGGCCCTAGCGACCAGTTTACGGTAAATTAATTTTCATTCTAAGACAGAGCCTGGGGGCCTTGTTTTGGGGGGGGATGCCTTATATTTCACTCAGAAGGAAACCTGTAAGTAGGTCTTATTTTAGGAGGATGTCTTTTTTTCGGGAAAACACAGTACCTTCCCAGCACTTGCTTTCACCTCTGGATAAAAACTTAAGGAAAAAAACGACCCTTTCTTCCCACCCACTTTCACTGGCCAAAACCCCCGTCCGAGCCTGGCTTCAGCCCCTCCTTCTACCAGGAATTACACCCACGGGGGAGCGTGGCCACCACTGGCCACCACATAGAGGGGAAGGGGCAAACCTAAGAAATGGGAAAGAGCGCGGCCAGTGGGACTCAGGACGTCGACCTGTGAGCAGGGGCTCACGGCTCAGTTCCAGGTCACGCCTCAGGGCGGGGTTGCGGGTTTGATCCCCAGTATGGGGTGAGCAGGAGGCAGCTGAGCAATGATTCTCTCTCTTCATTGATGTTTCCCTCTCTGTCTCCTCCCTTCCTCTCTGAAATCAATAAACATGCATATTAAGAAAAGAGATGAGTCGAGACTGGTTTGGCTCAGTGGATAGAGCGTCGGTCTGCGGACTGAGAGGTCCCAGGTTCGATTCCGGTCAGGGGCATGTGCATTGGTTGTGGGCAGATCCCCAGTGGGGGGGGGGGGGGGGTGCAAGAGGCAGCTGATCGATGATTCTCTTTCATCGATGTTTCTAACTCTCTATCTCTCTCTCTTCCTCTCTGTAAAAAACCAGTAAAAGAAAGGAAGGAAGGAAGGAAGGAAGGAAGGAAGGAAGGAAGGAAGGAAGGAAGGAAGGAAGAAAGGAAGAAAGGAAGAAAGAAAGAAAGAAAGAAAGAAAGGAAGGAAGGAAGGAAGGAAGAAAGAAAGAAAGAAAGAAAGAAAGAAAGAAAGAAAGAAAGAAAGAAAGAAAGAAAGAAAGAAAAGAGATGGGGCCGAAATGGGTTTGGTTCAGTGGATAGAGCGTCGGTCTGCGGACTGAGAGGTCCCAGGTTCGATTCCGGCCAAGGGCATGTGCATTGGTTGTGGGCGCATCCCCGGTGGGGGTGTGTGCAGGAGGCAGCTGATCAATGTTTCTCTCTCATCGATGTCTCTGGCTCTCTGTCCCTCTCCCTTCCTCTCTGTAAAAAAATCAATAAAATCTATGAAAAAAATAAAAAAGAAAAGAGATGGGAAAGGGTTATCAGGCATCTGAAGTTTCACAGGGACGCCGGTGAGGTAGGCAGGAAGGTGTGAGGAAGGCCGACCTTCAGGGAAAGGAGCCGAGAGGCCGGGTGCGGTGGGAGGAGGGCAGCTGGGGAGCCCACCGCTTGCCAACGGCCTGGGCTCTGTGCCCGGCCTCTGATCTGCCGCATTGTTCAGCCATTTCCTTCCCTGGAAGTCGTGAGCATTAAGCGGGTAACGGGGCCGGGGGGGGCGGGGGCCGGTGCGCGGCCAGGAGTAAAGGGAACAGGGTGGAGCTTCCACGGGGAGGAGGGGGCCGTGCATCCATTCCCACGGCCAGCTGCCCTTCCGGCCACCCTGCGACCGCGTGGGAAAAGGCCCTGGGAGCGCCGGGCTGTGTGTGTTTTCACTGGTGTCTGGCTGCCTTGCTGGGCTCTGTCGCGGGACAAAGCCCGGGAGAGGTCGTCACCAGGCTGGGTTCCCATGGGCTCTGCCCGCCCGGGGAGGGGCAGCCGACCCGCCCAGCGCGGGGAGAAGGGCCCGGGGGGGCCATGGGTCGGACTCCCCGGGGGAGTGTTGGCTTCTAGCGGGTCTAGATGGGCTGGCTTCCTGGACGCGTGAGGATGCCGAGCTCCGGCTTCCTGGCACCCCTCTGGCCAGCTGGGTGTTGGGAGGCGGGTGAGAACCGGACGTGAGGAGTGAAGTCCTCCATTCCCACGGCGTCTCTCCACGAAGCCCAGAGTCCCCGTAACCAACAGGCCTCGGAGCCAAGCAGCTGCCAGAGATCATGTCGTGACCCAGTGTTCTGCCTTCGGGCAGAAGCCGTAAAGCCCAGATCGCAAACTACTAGCAGCCCACCGGCCAAATGCATCCTGCAGATTTGAGAGAGAGGAAGGGGGAGGGAGGGAGAAAACCCACTGGCTGTCTCCCGCACGCCTCCCAGGCACGTGCCCTGCGCGGGCGGCGAAGGGGGGATTGAGCAGGGGTTCAGGGGGCGATGCTCAACCACTGAGCCACCCCAGCAGGACCAGTTGCTGTTACTTATCACGCTTGCATGATTATTGTATAGGTTTTAAAAATATATATTTTATTGATTTTTTACCGAGAGGAAGAGAGAGGGATAGAAAGCTAGAAACATCGATGAGAGAGAATCATCCATCAGCTGCCTCTTGCACACCCCCTACTGGGGATGTGCCCACAACCAAGGTACATGCCCTTGACCAGAATCGAACCCGGGACCCTTCAGTCTGCAGGCCGACGCTCTATCCACTGAACCAAACTGGTTTTGGCTATATAGTTGGTTTTTTTTTTTTAGTGTCCTTATCACGATAAAGAATGATGGCATAAAAGAAAGAGGGCCACCTGTGAATATTTCTACTCAGCCAGGCATATCTGTGAGCAAATGAGGATGGGATTTAGTTTTCCCCCACCACCTTTTCCACACAATTTCCTCCACCTTCCAGTGACGTGGTGCTTAATGCCACCTTCGGACAATACTATGCCACAGACTCTGAGCCAAAATTACTTCCTATGCCTCCCATCACCCAAAAATAACAATTGCCATTTTCCCAGTGAGCAAATCCCAGTAGCACGGCATGAAGGAGTAATGTCTTGGAGCAATCCCCAGCCCCAGGTTGCTAATGACCAACCTTATAATAAAGCTGCAACCCCTTAGCTGGAGGCGTCCCTCATGCAGAGGCCTGTGACCGTGCCTGTGGATACAGGGAAACACATCTGTTGGAGCCAACACTGAAAACCAAGGTCACATCTGGGAAGATAGAAGGGACCAGAAACGGAAGTGATGGTCCCAAGCCTATCCATAAAGTTTTAACTTTTCATAAGGAGACTATATCATGCATAACTTGCATAATTAAAATAAATGCGAAGCAGAAACGCCTTAGCCTAGGGTTAGTCTCACCCGCATTTACCTTTCCAGCTTATCTCAGTTACTACCCGTCTCAAACTGCCCGCTCACAGCTCCCTGAACACGCCCCATTTCTGCTTCCATAGCTTTTCTCTTTCTCCTACCCACAATGCCTTTCTCCTCCTCCTCTGCCAAGCCAAGCCCAGTCCATCCCAAGACAGAAATCTTTCAGTAACTTAGCTCACGCACACCCTAAACAAAATTGTAAAATGATGTGCCCCTCAATGAAGCTGGCTTTTGAAAACTATATTCTCTTGAAATGTTTAATTAAAAATTTTTTCAACCATATTTAAACAATTGCAATGGAAATGATTTCTAATGTATAGGACTTTAAATGTTTCCAATGGAATCACAGAGACTTGATAGCCATCATCAACCATTTATAAAATATATAAGCAAACTCTTTTCCAACAGAGGAAAATTTACATTATTGCATTTTCTCCTTGAACTCATATGTTCTTTCTACTTTTCCCCACATAATGTTATCCTACTATAATATAAAGTTTATGCTTGGAAATGTCATCAAACCATATGTCTCTGTCATAAATATATATATAAATTTTAATTATTTTTTGTATCCATAAGGATCTAGAGTTTAATATTTTGTTCTGGATTGACTTATCATTACATTATTATAAATTCACTGTGAAAACAACATAAACAGCCGAAACCGGTTTGGCTCAATGGATAGAGCATTGGCCTGTGGACTGAAAGGTCCCAGGTTCGATTCCGGTCTTGGTTGCAGGCACATCCCCAGTGGGGGGTGTGCAAGAGGCAGCTGATCGATGATTCTCTCTCATCGATGTTTCCAACTCTCTATCCCTCTCTCTTCCTCTCTGTAAAAAATCAATATAAAATATATTTTTTTAAAAAGAAAACAACATAAACATATTATAAATGTTGATAGAGAATTAATAAACATTAGAAGTAAAAGTATATAAGAAATACAACTCACATTTGGGTATATACATGCTGGAATGAGACTGATCAGCATTAGTTTATTTCCATATTTAATTTCTATAGATGTTAATGCTGAGAAATCTAGCTCATATAAATAGGAAAAAGGGAATGGAAAAAGTCTGGAGACTGACTCACTACCACCTGCAGTCGACAACTGAATTTGCTTCACCTCCTTCAAATGCCGAAAACAAAATATTGGAAAATCTTTTATTTGCAAAACGATGTATTAGTCTTTTTCAGCCATTCACTTTCTCAATATTGAAATCAGTATTTTAAATATATTTTTATTTATTTTTAAAATGTATATATTTTATTGACTTCAGAGAAAAAGGAAGAGGGAGAGTGAGACAGAAACATCAATGATGAGAGAGAATCATTGATCAGCTGCCTCCTGCACGCTCCCCACTGGGGATCAACCAGGGCATGTGCCCTTGACTGGAATCAAATCTGGGACCCTTTCAGTCTGCAGGCTGACGCTCTATCCGCTGAGCCAAATAAGCTAGGATGAGTTAGTTACCTTTTTATATATACATATAATATTTTCTTAACAATCTGTGGTCTCTTTATTTCTTATTTATTTATTTATTTATTTATTTATTTATTTATTTAAAATGTTTATTTGAAGTAACATGCATCTGGACTCTGGGTGGCCTAAAAGCTCAGTGATTACACAGGTGCTTTTTTTTTTTTTTTTTTAATATATATTGATTTTCCACAGAGAGGAAGGGAGAGGGATAGAGAGCTAGATACGTCAATGAGAGAGAAACATGGGCCAGCTGCCTCCTGCACACCCCCCACTGGGAATGTGCCCGCAACCAAGGTACATGCCCTTGACCGGAATCGAACCTGGGACCCTTCAGTCCGCAGACCGACGCTCTATTCACTGAGCCAAACCGGTTTGGGCAATCTGTGGTCTCTTTAAAGATGGAAACCATATCCAACCCTTCCTCTCTGTAAAAAATCAATTATATATATATATATATATATATATATATATATATATATATATATTTAAAAGAAAGATAACAATTCCTGACCTTACTTGTGGTAAATAAATAATAAAAAACATAAAGCACATACGTACTTAGTATGTCGAAATGACAGAACTTTTCTTTATATAAATAAATGGGAGATGGGGACCTAACCACAAAACGATGTAACTGCCTGTCGGTCAGAAAACACACGAGCTCTGCTTGGTGGCTGGGTTGCTTGCTTTCCTGTGAGCTTCAGCCTCCCCATCTGTGAAGTCGGAATAACAAGGCCGGCCGGCCCGTTACACCTGAGGAGACGGACGAGCTCTCCAGGCCCACGCCACTTCCTCTGCCCAGAAGCAGTGTCTTGAAGTAAACTTCTGAAAACCTGTGTGTGATGATGAGCCACTGACAGCCCTTGAAGAAGACTGTGGTCGGTGGGTTTAGGCACAATCGGTGAATGCAGGGAGGCTGGGGGATATGGGAGATGCGTGTATGGGGGGGGGGGGCATGTGGGGGAGCTGAGGGCAGGAAGTCAAGGTAGAAAGTTGACCCTCTTATCCAGAGGTGAGGCAGTAGCGCCCTCTAGGAGGCGAGGCAGGGAACAGCGAGCCTCACTGCGCCCTCAGGGAACGACCCAGATGCCTTCCTGAATCCGCAAATCTGGATTCAAGATAGATCTGTAACCTTGGCAGGGAGAGGGAGATCACAAACAATCCTGAGCCCTGCCAGCCAAACCAATCGTTTCCTGCATCCAACTCTGCCCCCTGGTGGCTTCTGGAGGCACTGCCAGTACATTCTGGCTCCTCATGGGGAGATCTTGGATTGATACGGATGAAGAAAATATGGCTAAAGCTGTAGAAAAAGGAGGGAACCGAGGAGGGAGAGGACAGGGGGCACAGGGATTGGGGGTAGCTGAGAACTTGGGGTCAGTCTCTGTCCCCAGACTCACTGCAAAAACTGATAAGCTAGGAGAAATCTTCAAGTTGCAAACCAACAGCACATAAGTGTGGTTTATAACCCAGATAATGGTATTTACATTTTTCTGGTTAGTAGCTACCATCCAATATCAGGGATTCTCATATTAAAATGTGAATGTCCAGTTTCCTCTTGAAAAATCAAAACATCAAGCCTTGCCGACACCAGTTTGGCTCAATGGATAGAGCGTCGGTCTGTGGACTGAAAGGTCCCGGGTTCGATTCCGGTCAAGGGCATGTACCTTGGTTGCGGCACATCCCCAGTAGGGGGTGTTTTTAGAGGCAGCTGATCAATGATTCTCTCTCATTGATGTTTCTAACTCTCTATCCCTCTCCCTTCCTCTCTGTAAAAAATCAATAAAATATATTAAAAAACAAAAAAAACCAAAAAAGCCCCCCCAAAACAAAACAAAACAACATCAAGCCCCACAGGCCCCCGTCCTGTGAGCAGCAGCTGGCTGGGGCTGAGGACAAGCTGTTGCCCCTTTCAGTGGGGCATGAGGTCTCCTGCCCCCCAGTCACCCAAGCCGCCCCGCACGCCCTGCCCCTGCCCTAAGGCTGGCACCGAGCAAGGGCAAAGCATATCAGGCCGGGCCAACCGTCACCCATGCTTGACCTGCCTCCAGAACATCCCCACTAACACCTGGAAGGTGCCAGGACTTCCGGCATCTGCTTAAGGGCCTTTGGGATAAGGAGGTCACCGCCTATTAGGTAAGGCAGCCGGCTGCACCTCTGGGGAGCTCTGTCTGCTGTCACGGGTGGGAGCCTCCGTCGGGGTTGCATCCCCATGAAGACACCTGTCCAAAGAGGAGAAGAGACCTGTCTGATGGTCCCGCAAACGCGAAGGAGCCAGTGAGCAGCGCCGGGTGGGTTAGGGGCCACCAGGTCCCCTGGACATGCTGGTAGATGGTGGTGGGGGGACCTGCACCTAAAGGAACTGCCAGTGCCGAAACCGGTTTGGCTCAGTGGATAGAGTGTCGGTCTGCGGACTGAAAGGTCCCGGGTTCGATTCCGGTCAAGGGCATGTACGTTGGTTGCGGGCACATCCCTGGTGGGGGGGTGTGCAGGAGGCAGCTGGTCGATGTCTCTCTCTCATCGACATTTCTAGCTCTCTATCTCTCTCCCTTCCTCTCTGTAAAATATCAATAAAATATATATTTTAAAGGAACTGCCAGTCCTGGCGGGCCCAGCAAGGTTTACACGGGTGACATCAATGCGGACAGCGTGACACCTGGGAATAGCGCACGGAAAAGGAACAGCCCGGACTTGAGCTCCCAAGGAGCTGTATCGATGACACTCCAGTGGGTAGAGTCCTCACCACGGAGGAAAGTAGACCAGGTGATTGATCTTCTGTGAAGACAGGGTCGGGACACCCGAGTTTTCCGACAGTTCCGCCTATGAACTTGGGCGCCTGTCTTCGCCTCAGAGGGCCAAGACTTCGCGTCATCTGTGAACGGGGGTTGAATCAAATTTCCCGGGGCCTCATATTCACTTTTGTGTCCCCAGTGCTGGCACAGGGACTGGCTTTCTAGCATATACGCTCCGTACAAATCCAGTAGGTGCTCCATAAATGCTTTTGACTGGCTGCCAACTCTGCCTCTGAGAGCTTTTGCCAAAAACCAAATGGTCCCTGGAGTAGCCCCAGCCAAGAGTTCGTCTTGGAGAAAAGAGAGGGGAAAAAAGAAAAAAGAAAAATCCCTGCACGAGGCTTGTGACCATTTTTTTTACCACAAGAGGGCGCCCCCGCCTCACTCCTCCCGCCCGGAGCCCGGGAAGAGGGAGGCTCCATCAGAGGCTCAGAAACCTCACCATCAGCCCCACTGGGCCAACACGAGTCACCTGAGAGGTAAACACAGGTGAGCACAGGACCACGGAGCAACGGAGGGTGAGGAGGGGCAGGCCCGGGAACGGGGCCAGAGAGAGGAAGTGTCCTGCTGGGTTCACAGAGCAGCCTGCGGACCCGTGAGGAAGTGAGAGCTGGGGTGAGGTCACAGGGTCCCCGTTTCCTGGAGGGTGAAAGCGAAGCTCAGTTTCAGAGGAAAAGCTCCCCTTGTGAGTGTCTCTGAGCCCGCATAGTGGTCAGCAAATGCTCTGCCGTGAATGCACAGGGAACAAGAGGCCAGAAAGCAGGCTGGGGGGGGGGTCCTGGGCGCCTGCCTGGATTGGCCGTCAACCCACAGGCTCTAGAGCAGTGTTTCCCAAACTTTTGACATATGGGTACCCCTTCTATAATTTTCGTAACGCTGAGTACCCCTCGTCAAAAAATAAAAAAAAAGGATGTATTTTAATAACAATCAAAATTTATTCATTTTTTCTTTTTTGGGTACATACACAAAATAATAATAAACGAAAAATAAAATGATTCACAATAAAATATAAATAAAAGTTATATTATAAATAACATTTATTTGCACACCGGACCATCTCATGCCTCACAAGACTGTCTTGACTTGACTCATGAGAACGTAGAATTAGGCGCAGCTAAGCACGGTGCAGTGCGTACCCCCACCAAACTCTTCCCGTATCCCTGGGGGTACGCATACCACACTTTGGGAAACACTGCTCTAGAGGACTCTAAAAGAAAGTTCTTGGAATGTCGAAACCGGTTTGGCTCAGTGGTAGAGCGTCGTTCTGCGGACTGAAAGGTCCTGGGTTAGATTCTGGTGAACGGCATGTGCATTGGTTGCGGGCACATCTCCGGTGGGGGGTGTGCAAGAGGTAGCTGGTCGATGTTTCTCTCTCATCGACGTTTCTGGCTCTCTATCTCTCTCCCTTCCTCTCTGTAAGAAATCAATAAAATATATTTTTTTAAAAAAGAAAGTTCTTGGAAACCGAAGTTGTATTTTATCACAACTCACCCAGCAGACATAGACTGGAGAACGATGAATACATACATCCATGGAAAGTGTGAGCACAGAAATATTTGGGGGTAGGTAGGGTCTCTGGGGACGATTGCTCTAGTCTGGAGGGAACCCAGTGGCTCCCTCCTCCTCCTTCCCTCTCTTCCCGGAGGCCCCGAGCTTGTTCCCCGGGCGGCTCCATTGGCTCCCCCGGGTGAGGACCTGGGTCTGGGAGGGGAACAGGTGCAGCTGTCGTGGGAGCGACCTCACCCGGGCTGGGTCTGAGTGTCCTGCTTTGGAGGCTGAGGAGAGGCCTTGGGGTCAGAAACGGCGCATCTTCCTCCGCACCCGCCTCCTACGCCACCCACGTGGTGTCCTAAGAAGCCAAGCACAGCTGGAACCAGTACGGCTCAGTGGTAGAGCGTCGGCCCGCAGACTGAAAGGTCCCGGGTTCAATTCCGGTCAAGGGCATGTACCTTGGTTGCTGGCACATCCCCAGTAGGGGGTGTGCAAGAGGCAGCTGATTGATGATTTTCTCTCATCGATGTTTCTAACTCTCTATCCCTCACTTCCTCTCTGTAAAAAAAATAAAAAAATAAATAAAAAGCCAAGCACAGACCCACACCAGCATGGGACCAGCTGGGTCTGGACTCCTTGGTGGTGTGTGTGTGTGTGTGTGTGTGTGTGTGGAGGGCAGCAGGAAGGCATCCTGGGGGAGTGAGCCTTTGGAACCAACAACATTGAAACTTCCCCTTCCCGGTTCCTGCCACTGAAGCCGCTCCACAGATCGCACCCCAGACCCCGGCTCCGTCCTGGGAAGAGCAACGGTATGTTAGTCTCCGCCTCGCACCCAACACAGGCTCCAGTGGAGAGCACTCAACAGGCGTCTGCGGGCAGGAAGGAGGACCGGAGAGGGAATGGCTGGGTAAGCGGGTGGGGTCCCTCCCCAGGGGTGACATGAACCCAGAGCTCGGGGCCTCGGCTCGGCTCCTCAAGGCCAAACGCGGCCTGGGCCCCTCCAAACCAGAGCTTCCTGTCCACGAAATGGAGATGGCCGTTCCCCGGATCACATCCGGGCAGGGGCAAGGGTCAGAGGGCGAAGAGCAGAGACCGGAGTGCTTCGTGGTGGCGACCTGGCTCGGCTGGCTCCTTCTCCCCTGGCCCCACGCACGGTAAGTGGTTGGAAACAACAAACTCGGGTAGTTCATCTTGATAGAAAGGACTCTCTCAGGCACGGGAAAGATGCAGCTGCTCGAAAACGCTGAGATAATCCAACCCAGGTGAAGGCCGTTAATACTGGCCCCTGTAGAATCCTGCTCTGGCCAAGGTAAGAAGCGAATCTTCTTCAGAGATTTCTGGCCCCGGCCAGGTGGCCCCGTTGGTTGGAGCATCATCCTGATGCTCTGAGGTTGCAGATTCAATCACCGACCAGGGCATGTGCAGGAATCAGCCAATAAATGCATAAATAAGTGGAACAACGTGTTTCTCTCCCTCTCAAATCAATAAAAATAGATATTTTTAAAAAGCGAGATTTCTAATAAATAAATGAAGCCACATTAAAAAAAAAAAAAAGGCGAGATTTCTGAACTCAGATCACCCTTGTCCAGGTTTCCCCTCCCTCCCACACTCAGCAATGGCTGTGGACTTGGACTTCTGTTGGTGGCCTATTTCAGCCGTGGGCAAACTACGGCCCACGGGCCGGATCCAGCCCATTCAGCTGTTCTAAACTATTGAAATAAAAAATAATAATAATAAAAAAAGACCGTACCCTTTTATGTAATGATGTTTACTTTGAATTTATATTAGTTCACACAAACACTCCATCCCATGCTTTTGTTCCGGCCGTCCGGTCCAGTTTAAGAACCCATTGTGGCCCTCGAGTCAAAAAGTTTGCCCACCCCTGGCCTATTTTGTAACCAGAGAGGTTTGGTCACCACGAGCTCCTTTCTTTTTTTTAATTAAAAAAATATATATGTATTTTATTGATTTTTTACAGAGAGGAAGAGAGAGGGATAGAGTTAGAAACATCGATGAGAGAGAAACATCGTCAGCTGCCTCCTGCACACCCCCTACTGGGATGTGCCCAAAACCAAGGTACTACATGCCCTTGACCGGAATCAAACCTGGGATCCTTCAGTCCGCAAGCCGACGCTCCATCCACTGAGCCAAACTGGTTTCGGCACCACGAGCTCCTTTCTGACTCAAGCTTCTAGGGTCCCAGTGAGATTCTTCCAGTCTCCCAGGAGCCTGGCCTTTGTGGGACCCCAGGACCCGGAGTTCCAGAGGATTGTTTCACTCTGGATGGGGACATCAGAAAACCTGGGTGTTTGAGCCTTCTGCTTTCTGCAGCACTTTTAAAATATATATATTTTTACTGATTTCAGACAGGAAGGGAGAGAGAAACACCAATGAGGAGAATAATTGATCAGCTGCCTCCTTGGAGGTCAAGACTGCAACCCCGGACATGTGCCCTGACTGGGAATCGAACCATGAGATCCTGGTTCACAGGTCAACACTCAGCCACTGAGTTATAGCGGCCTGGACGTTGGCACCTTTTTAACTTTGGTTTAAATAGCTACAAAAAGTGGACCCTTTTCTTGCTTATCTCTCGGGGCGTTGCTGAGGATCACCAGATATGGTGCATGGGAACCTGTAAAGTGTAAAGCAGTCTGTGCATGTGTTACCTCCACTACTGTCAGAACTCTGAAACCCTAAATGATTTGATCAAAAGATGCCAAAGTGCCAGAAGCTAGCTCTGGGGCTTCTGCCTGCTCACTCCTCCAACTCCCTTCCAGGTACACGAGGGGTTAAAACCCTCTGAGGACGATCGGTCCATTGGGAAAATGACCAAGGAGTGCACAGAACCAACTCAGTTACATCTGTTAAAGGTGAACTATGAAAACGTGGGTTTTTTTTTTTAAAGATAACAATAGCAAACATTTATTTCGTACCTGCTATGTGTTTGACACATTCCTATATTATCATAACCCTCACCATAAATAACCCTGCGAGAAAAGAGCACAGATTCATAAAGAAATACACACACATTCAGCCCTGGCCGATGTGGCGCAGTGGATCGAGTGTCGGCCTGCAGACTGAAGGGTCCTGGGTTTGATTCTGATCAAGGGCACGTGTCCTGGTTGCGGATTCGGTTCCCAGGAGGAGGTATGCAGAAAGCAGCCAATCAATGACTCTCTCTCATCATTGATGTTTCTCTCTCGCTCCCTCTCCCTTCCTCTCTGAGACCAATCACACACACACACACACACACACACACACACACACACACGCAGAGGAGAAAAGATAGGTTTTCACAAAATGACAGAACCATTCCTGAGTCCCTAGACGCCTCCTCCCAAGCTGTGTGGCGTCTTCTCTGCCACGGGCAGAAGTGGAGACACACCGTCCTGCACAAACGGAGGGGTCCTCTGGTCCTGCAGGTCCGGGGACCCTCCCCGCGAGCGGACAAGCCAGAGACACTGCCCGGGGCTGGGCTGGCTCGAGGGCGGTCCCCGGGTCGGGGAGCAGCTCTGGGAGACACCAGGCCAGCATGCAGCCGACAGGAGCGGTGGCCCCGAGTCCATGCCCGAGGCAGTCCTGCGCCTGCTCTCGCCGCTCCCCCTGCACGCGTGCTGCCGGGCGTGTGGCGGTCTGCTGTGGCCGGGCCGTGGAGGAAGGAGCTGCACAGGGTCAGCAGAGGGCACGCCGTGGCCACTGCCTTTCCGACTCAGAGCAAACCATGCTCCTTCTCCGTGTGTCACCTCCTCCCCGGGACGTGATGTGGGAGAGGACTGACTGCGCAGAGAACCAGGCAGGGCTCTCCCTCACCAGCCCAGCAGCGGCGGCGGGGGAGGGCGCCCTCGGGTGCCATCCGCTCCGCCCAGCGGGTGTGGGTGGGCTGTGATGGTCCAGGAGGCCCCGGGAACCGGCTCAGGCGTCCCCGTCCCTTTCCTGCCAGCCCTGGAATACCCCCAGGGCGGGGTCCCCCAGCCCCTGCCTCACAGGCCTGGGCCCTCAGCTCTGCAGCTGCTCCTCTGCCCCGGGGAGCTCGCTGAGGAGCTCGGGGCGAAGGGCCTGCCGTCCCGGAGGTGCCGGGGAGCAGGCCCTGCGTGGGCGCAGAGGCGGGTGGGCTCGGCTGCGGGCCCCTCCCCCCATTGTTACCTTTCCCACCCAGGGTCCCTTCTGGCACATTCTCCAATCCTACTCTGAGGGATACTCACATTCTGACGGGGTGGAGTGGGGGCCAGGTGGGGGGACAAACGAGCCTGGTCCCTCCTGAGCCCCCCAGGCCCCATGGAGCCCGCCTTCACCTTGCCCTGGTTCCCAGGAGAGCTGGGGAGGCCAGGAAACCTGCTCAGGGTGAAGCTCCGAGATGCAAGTCACCAAGTCACGCCCCCAACAGACTGGGGGGTGGGGGGCAGCAGCACTCAGGGAACTAACAGCCCAGGGTCCCCCCACCCCGTCCCAGCAGGTGGGGCCGGCTCAGGCCAGGGCCTGGGCCCCAGCGCCTCAACAAGCAGCCCCTGGGCCCCAGCCTCGTGCCTGCATGTGAGCGCGTGCGTGCATGTGTGTGTGCATGCATGTGCATGCATGTGTATGTGCGTGCGTGAGTGAGGTGGGGGCTGTGCACCCGTGGAGACGGTCTCGGGTGCTGCTCTGAGCAGGGACCTTTGAGCAGGAGAGCCTGGTCCTTCCAGGGAGAGAAGCCTCCCGCCTGCGGGTCAGGACTCCGCACGCCTGGGAAGTCACAGGAGCTTTCTGGATGGAGCAGGGACAGGCGGGGGGCCGGGGCTGGCTGCTCCTGACCCCAGCCTCCCGCGCCCTCGCTGGAAGCCCTTTCACCATCTGAGGCTCGTCAACCCCACAGCTCAGTCCAAGCAGGACAGTCCACAGGGCGGCGCCTCAGCTGGAACAGGCCCTCCGGGGGGGGCCTGGGGCCTGCCTCCCCTCCTCCCAGCCCCCCCTCTCAGCCCCCGGCCCAGGCCTGCTCGCCAGAGCGTGAAGGCGGCCCCCCAGGGAAGGGGGCTGTTAAATTATAGAGCAGCTCTCCTCGCCCCTCACAGCCCAGGCCCGGCTAAATAATTCACCGCCTGGGAAGACCCAGGGGTTCCTGACAGCGAAAGTAGGTCAGTCGCCGCCCTGGCCCGGGGGGGTGGGGGCGGGGGGCTCAGAGCAGCTTCCCCACCGGCCCGAGGAGGGGCTTCGGGCTGGCACGGCCCGGCTGATCCACGTGCCGCGTCCGGTGAGGGTGCAGGCAGGAAAGCACCAACACTCCGCCTGCTGGCTGAGCGAGGCCACCGGCCCCGCCCGCCCGAGCCTCCTGCAGGGCCGGGTGACCCACCACGTGGCACCGTTACCCACGGGCTCCTCCCCCTCGTGGCACCCACCCGAGGTGCCGCGCCCTCCCCTCCCTCTCCACGTGCAGGTACCAGCGGGGGCTGACCGTCTCCCTGGGCCGTGCTCAGCAGAACACGGGTCCAGGAGGGGCACCCAGAGGGTGATGGGACACAAGAGGGGGAGGGGCACCCCAGTCACACAAGGTGCAGGTAAGGAAGCGACAGGACCAGCCGCAGTGGAAGCCCAGCATTGGCGCCGAGCAGTGCAGGGCGTGGGGAGGGGACACAGAGAGAAAGGGGAGCCAGCAAAGCCATCAGGTCCGTGCCCCGACCCTCCAGGAGCTGGAAAGGGCTTCAGGCCACATCAGGGGAGGAAACCGAGGCACCAGTCACCCAGGTGAAGGCGCAGCCGAAACCGGTTTGGCTCGGTGGATAGAGCGTCAGCCTGTGGACTGAAAGGTCCCAGGTTCGATTCTGGTCAAGGGCACATACCTTGGTTGCGGGCACATCCCCAGTAGGAGGTGTGCAAGAGGCAGCTGATGGATGCTTCTCTCTCATCAATGTTTCCAACTCTCTATCCCTCTCTCTTTCTCTCTGTAAAAAAAATCAATAAAATGTTTTTTTTTAAAAGGTGAAGGCGCAGGGCCAGCTGGGGGCATCCTGACTGGGTCCGGGACAGCCCAGGGTGGACCCCACTCAGGGTCCCTGGTCTTCACACGCGTGTGCTCGGGCTGCAGCTTCACCTCCCAGCTCAGGAATTGGAGCTGCGGCCTGGCCCCCGAGGGCGGGGAGCTTAACCATCTCGGCACCCTCCTGGTCCTCTCCCCTCGAGCAGCCTGAGCCAGCGCCAGAGCCCCCACCAGCCTTCCAGGGCGCGAAGGGTCACCCGGGGACAATGAAGGTCCCCACTGCGTGACTCCTGTGGGCGCGGACCCTCCGGCTCTGTCCCCAGAACTCGACCATGAGGTGAATGAATCAAACACAGGTGGTGCCCGGCCCGTGTGGCCCCGCTGGTGGGGCGCCCTCCCTCACAACAGGAGGTCGCTGGTTCAATTCCCGGTCAGGGCGTGGGCACATGCCGGGTGGCAGGCTCCATCCCCAGCAGGGGGTGTGCAGGAGGCAGCCAATGGATGATGTTTCTCTCTTTCTTCTCCCTTCCTCTCTAAAATCACTGAAAACAGCCGAACCCAGTTTGGCTCAGTGGTAGAGCGTCGGTCTGCGGACTGAAAGGTCCCGGGTTCAATTCCGGTCAAGGGCATGTACCTCGGTTGCGGGCACATCCCCGGTAGGGGGTGTGCAAGAGGCAGCTGGTCAGTGTTTCTCTCTCATTGATGTTTCTAGCTCTCTCTCTCTCTCCCTTCCTCTCTGTAAAATATCAATAAAATATATTTTAAAAAAATAAAAATAAAATCACTAAAAACATATATACTTATTTTTTAAAATGTAAATACAGGTGAGCTGACAGCCCCCCCCAATCTGATGTATGGCCCTCGATAGTCACCCCCTGTCAGACCGCAGTCACACCAGAGGAGGAGGGCGGGGCACAGAGCTCAGGCTGGCTCCCCTTCACTTCCTCCCCTCCAACTCTCAGCCCTTGCCCTCGCGTTCCGCCCTCCCGACAGCGGTCTGCATCCCGCGGAAGCAAAGGCCAGAGAGCAGCGACTGCGGATGATTTTTTTTATTTATTTTGCATTTCATAGATCATCCAGTTTCACATTCTCACAGGATCAGCAATTACAACAGCCACCTCGCCTCTCCCAAGTCTGCACACGGCGAGGCGGCCACAGCCGCGGCCACAGGCAAAGCACCGACGTGCTCACAAAACAAAAAAACAACAAAAAAATTGCACAACTTTCCCCTCGTTTCTCTTAAAACGGAACGCCCGACACCGAGGTTCGCGGCTGGAGAATGGAAACCCTTTCTTCTTCACGCCTCAAACTAAACATTGAACGTATCCGACAGGGCGGGCAAGGTCTCTTCAATAATTGATTGCACACACACATGAAAAATCCTTTATGATGCATAAATATTTTGTTACACAGGGTACAAAAATACTTTCACTTTTTGGTTGGTTTCGTAGTTTGGAAAGAATGAGGAGCGGTGGGGTGCGCCGTGGGGAGGTGAGCGGAGCGGGCAGGGGGGGCGCTCTGGACAGCTGCCGGCCCCCTGGGGGGGGAGGGCGTGGAGGACCCCCGACCGGGAACGGAAAAGGAAGCCCTCTGTTCCGCCGGGGCATGTGTGGGGCGGTGGAACGCCGGACGGAGCGGGGTGGGTGCAGGGGAGGGGTGTGGAGAGAGGGACCAGGAACGATGGACCGTTAGAGGCCAGGACCTGTTGCTATGGTGACACAGTGTGAGAACAAACTGTACACTCACATATACACAAGTGTAAGTGTCCTAATTCATGCCAGAAAACATGCAAAAACCAAACACGCCTTGTTTCTCTGAGGTGAAGCTACAAAAAGCAAGTTTGGACGGGAGGTCGGGCCTCCCGCGGCCCCAGGGGGGCCTGGGACCCGGGTCTGGGCGTCCCAGCGCCCTCCCCGGAGGCCGTGGAGGAGGGCGGGGGAGAGGAGAGGAGAGAGGAACGGGAAGCAGTCCACTGAGTCAGGCTTAAAATTCACAGTCTGTGGAGGGAAGCAGCAGCTCTCCGCCGGCCGCCCGCCCGCCCGCCCGGGGCAGGGGAAGCCGCGGCCAGCGGGCAGCTTCCTCCCCGGCGGGGGCGGGAGCGTCAGGCTGTGGTGACAAGACCTGGAGGGGTGGGGGGAGAGGGGGCCGTGAGCAGAGGTGTGGGGCGGAGCGGAACCCGTTGCACCAAGTGGGCCAGACAGACGGGGCGGGTGGGTGACAGGGTGAGAGGAGGAGGAGGGGAGGAGCAGCCGAGCGCCCCGCGCCCGCGCTCAGGTGGAGGCCTCCCGTCACCCGGCTCTACCCGGCTCTGGGAGGCAGCCAGGGGGGCCGGGGCCCTGCGGGAAGCCCGGCCTGGGACACGCGCCCGGACCTCTGGGCCAGCACTTACTGAGGAGCTAACAGAACTGCCGGTACTTCCATCCCTGCTGGGTGGTGTCCGAGGAAGGGTACCAGCGCACCTGCAAGAGAAGCCGACGTCAGGAGCCAGCCGTGCGGCCCGGCCCCCCACCGGGAGCCCGAAGCGCAGCCTTCGGTGCCCGCAGCGCCCCGGTTCTGTCGGTTCCGTCGCCGCTGCCAGGCGTCGGGCCAGCGCACACCTCTGGGCACCAGCGTCTTCGTCCTGAAAACGGGGTGCCCCTGACCTGCCCCCTCTGCCCCGTGAGGGCCAGATGAGGGGACGTCATGGCGATCCACACGCCCCAAAGCGGCTGCTACGTGCCGCTGGGCCCGGTGGAGCCGGGCAGCGGGGACCCGGGTGCTGGCAACGGCCCTCCGCCCTTTGCTGGGAGGGCGCGGAATTCCCAACCGGAGACTAAACCCCGAGACGGTTCTGCTCCTCCTCGGTGTCCCCATCCGGCGTTGGGCTGGAGGTGACCGTCACAGGCCGCCGTGAGCATCAGGAAGACAGAACGGGGGGACTCCACACGAGAGAGCGAAGCTGGTGTGGCCTCCAGCCCGCGTGGGGCCTGTAAGGGCTGCTACAGCCTCCCCACCTCCACCTCCACCTCCCCGACCCTCCGCTCCGACCCTCCTGAGTCTGGAGGTCTGTAACTACCAGCTGAGCCCTCCAGGGGGGCCTGGCAGCTTAGGAAACCCTGGCACTTTCCAGGAGGCCCCACAGCCCGGGAGCCCCGAAGCGGGACCCCCAGAGACCGAAGCGGGATCCCCAGAGACCGGTCCGGAAATGATATGCACCCCCTTCCCCAGAGACACGCAGCACGTCTGCCCCTGCCGGGCCGTGCTGCCCGGGTGAGGATGAGGCTGTGGCTGCCCGGGTGAGGACGGGGCAGGCGTCCACCTGAGTGGGGGGGAGAGTACCCAGATGGAGCCCGGGGTCCCCTCGGAAAGGAAGGGACGGCACAAGAGCTGATGGGGAGGCAGGAGCAGCTGCAGCCGTCAGAGCCAGTCACCCACGGGGCCCTGGGGTCCTCCCGGTCAGTTGGGGCTGCAGGAAGCTCCCTGAGACCTTGCCCGTGCACCCCTCCAGCGCCAGGTGCCCCTGTGCAGCCAGGGCTCTCCTCACCAGCACACAGCAGGGCGGCGGGGACGGGCCACCCGACGATGCCAGGACGCTCGGCATCCAGCACACAGCAGGGCCAAGTCTTAGGTCACCTGACCCATGGGCTCCACGCGTGCGGCACGGCCGTCACCGGGACACAGCTGCCCCCACGCCACACCACACCACACCACACCACACCACACCACACCACACCACACCACACCACACCTCACCTCACCACACCACACCACACCTCACCTCACCTCACCACACCACACCACACACCACACCACACCAAATCACACCACACCTCACCTCACCACACCACACCTCACCACACCACACCACACCTCACCTCACCACACCGAACCACACCACACCACACCACACCACACCACACCACACCACACACCTCACCTCACCACACCACACCACACACCACACCACACCAAATCACACCACACCTCACCTCACCACACCACACCTCACCACACCACACCACACCTCACCTCACCACACCGAACCACACCACACCACACCACACCACACCACACCACACCACACCACACCACACCTCACCGAAAGGTCAGGCGCTCTCTGGCCTCTGAGCTGTCCAGGCGGACGCCCCAGACCTTCCTCCCTGCCTTCCGAACATCTGGAGGCGGTTCCCTGCCTTCCCGGCTGACAGCTGAGGGGAGGAAGCCTCTCGTCCCCTCCGCGGAGCCACGGGTGCCCTCTCGGCGGAGGCCCGCTGGACTCCAGAGCTCAGCCCACACGGCGGACGAGGAAACCAGCTCCACGGCCGCTGGAGGGCCGGCCAGGGCCCCGGGGCAGCCCCCCGCAAGCAAGTGCCGGAGCTGGGTGCCCCTCGGGCTGGGGGGGGGGGGCGGGGAGGACACGGGATGGGAGTAGGCGGGACTCGGGGCCCCCCTCGCCCTCTGCACCCCCGGGGAAGCCGAGGCCTCCTGCAGCTGCGTCACGCTCCCCGAGAGCCGCCTCATCCGGCCCCGCACGCTCCGCAGCGCTGGAATTCCCGCCTCGGAAGGAAGCAGCGCGCTCCCCTGGCCCGGGATGAGTCAGCGCCTTCTCGGGAGGAAGCAGAGGAAAGACCCCACTTCTGAGCTCCAGACAGCCGCTCCCCTCAAGTGGACAGAATGTTCTCAAGTGGCTGCCTTTCCGCTTCCCTCAGACACACGGCGGGGGCCGGCGATCTGGGTCCTCCTCTAAGGAAGCACGGCCCAGCCCTGGCCGGGTGGCTCAGGTGGTTAGAACATTGTCACACACACCAGAAGGTCGCAGGTTCAATTCCTGGTCAGGGCACATACCCAGGTTGCGGATTTGATCCCCGGGCGGGGCAACTGATTGACGCCTCGATGTCTGTCTGTCTCCCCCTTCCTCTCTCTCACATCAATGAACATATCATCAGATGAGGAATAAAAAAATAAAGTCTCTAAAGCACAGTCCCTTCCTGTCCCAGCTCAGAATACCCACCCCCTTCCAGGGCCAGCACATGAGGGAGGGAGTGGCTGGTCCCTTCTCAGGGCCTCGAGTTGTTCACAGGGGACTTGGGGTCCTGAGACACCCACCCAGACAGGCCCATGGTGTCTACGACAAACCAGGTCCCCAGAGGACCAGCAGCGAAAGGAGAGGGGGCAGGGGCTCAGCCCCCTCTCACCGGGACGGACTGAGAAGACGTGCGCAGAAGGGAAGGGGGCAGAGGAGCGAAGGCACAGGAGAAGCAATATGAACAGCCGACGATTACGGGGCCTCGCTCACCCGGGGCCTCACTCACCTGGAAGTCACCCAGGCTCACGGAACCCAGCCCGGCCAGTGGACACGCTGGCCCTGGAACAGCCCCGGGAATCACGGTAAGGAAGCAGCAGGACAGGAGCCCACGGAGGGCTGAGCAGGGCGCCCGCTGCCGCACGGCCCACCCGCAACAAAGAATCGGGTCAACAACCTACTTACTGCCCACGGGAGCTGGGCACACTCACCCGTGGGGGGCTGGCCGGGCATCGAGAAGGTAGGTCTACATTCATTGATGTGGAGAAGTGTCCTCATGATTAAGTTTTAAAACGATGACGTGTGTATCCAGTAATTTTTTGTAAAAGATTCCTATCCGTGGCTTTACACACACACTCGCACCCAACTACCTACCAAGTCTAAGGACTAAAGGTAGCGACTGTGTAGGGAACAGGAGGATAAGCCAAGGGGGGGGGGGGGGGGAGAGACCCTGCCTCACCCTCTTGCAGGAGAAGATCCTATCAAGAGGCCCAGAAGGCTGAGCAAGACGGCCTTGTGCCAAGACAGAGGGGACAAACCATCTCCCAGCTCCTTCGGCAGGTCCGGTCCCTGGGGCTCCGGCCGAGCTCCTGGCAAAGGGCATGCACTTGGGGTGTGCCCACCTGGGTAAAGGAAGGACTGCTTTTCACCGCTCCTGTCTCTTAGCTGCCACCCCCAAGCATAAAAAACTCAGTTTTGTTGGCCCCTGGTTCAGAATAATTCTCTTCAGATCAACACTGTCCACCCCTTTACTTAGGCATTTTCTTTTTAAATATATACATACGAGAGGCCCGGTGCACAGACTCACACACTGGTGGGGTCCCTCAGCCTGGCCTGCGGGGATTGGGCTGAAACCTCCTCTCCGACATTCCCCGAGGGGTCCCGGATTGTGAGAGGCCAGTTCTTGGGTGACACGCCCTGGAATCGGGCTCCCTCCCTCCTCTCTGGTTCCGGGTGCATCACCCAAAAACTGCAGCTGCCAAGTCACTGCAGCTCAGCAGCTCCTGCACTCTCTGCCCCTGGTGGTCAGTGTGCATCATACACAGCTACCAGTCACATGGTCACTTAGCACATGGTCACTTAGGCATACACACACACACACACACACACACATATATATATATATATATATATATATATATATATACATACACTAGAGGCCCGGTGCACAAATTTGTGCATGGGTGGGGTCCAGCCAGCCTGCCAAGATCAAGGCCAATCAGGCAGGCTGGGGGGAGGGGCCACAGGCAGTGGACTGACTGGCCCCACCCCCTAATCGAACTCCTGGTCAAACTCCCAATGGAGGGGGCAATTTGCATATAGCCTTTTATCATAGAGGACAGTGGTTGGCAAACTGCGGCTCACGAGCCAGCTGCAGGTTGCGCTCTGTTGACTAATGAGTTGGCCGACCCCTGATATAGGATATATAGGGCTAGTGACCCGGTGCATGGATATGAGCACATTGGAAGGAAATTAATTAGAAGGTGGCCAGCAGGGTGGGCCTGGGTGAAATGGGCCAGACACGCCCTGGAGCCAACCTCCATGGTCCCCAGTGTCTGCGGAGTAAGCGAAGGTCCCTCCAGCAGGTGGAGTCCCTCGGCCTGGTCTGCAGGGATCGGGCCCAAACCAGCTCGCCCACATCCCCTGAGGGGTCCCGGAGTGCAAGAGGGCACTCTGCACAGTTGCTGTCGTACAGGGTGTGCAACACAAACACAAGTGTGCAGTAAACCAGATTCGGTGCCAACAGTGCCCCAGCAACAACATAACCTACCGCCAAAGATGGAATCACACAGCCCTGCAAGGAATCGGGTACATCCTCTCTGGTTTTGGGGTGTGTCACCCGAGAACCACCAAATCACTGCAGCTTGGCAGCTCCTGTGTTGGGCATTTGCCCCCTGTTGGTCAGTGCATGTCATAGCGACCGGTAGGACAGTCAAACACTTAGCCTATTAGCCTTTTATACATATAGAAGATGTCATATATATATATATATATATATATATAAAGGGATAATATGCAAATAGACCAAACTGCAGAACAACTGAACAACCAGTCGCTATGATGTGTGCTGACCACAAGGGGGCACACTGGGAACATAGCGGGCATCAGCAGCAGGCAGCAGAGTGCAGGATAAGGTGGGGCGCTGGTCAGTGTCATCAGGGCAAGCCTGTTACTGAAGATTCTCTGCTCCAGTGCATCAAGGTCCTGCCGGGCACTCGCACCCGCTGCTGGCACTGTCGGAGCCGCTGCTCACCCCTGCTGCCAGTGCCTGGCAACGGCCCCGATTGCCCCTTAGGGCTTCTCCAGCTCCCGCTGCTGCTGAAGGGCTATCAGGGGGTGCAGCCACCTCTTGCACCCACTGTTGGCAATGGCCCCGCTCACACCCACTGCCAGCACCATAGCTGCCGCTCACACCCACTGCCTGTGCTGGTCCCGATCGCTCGGTGCTGTCAGCAGGTGCAAGCAGCGGCTGCCGGCCTGATCACCTGAGGGTTTCTACACCTCCCGGTGCACACCTGCTGCTGGCACTGGCCCCAATCGGCTGCAATCACTCCGCACTGTCAGTGTGTGGTAGAGGCAGCAGCAAGAGCGAGGCTGCTGGCAGACTAGGGTCGGGGTCCACAGCAGGAGGGGCCAGGTGGGGGCGCAAAGGATGGGCCAAGACCCGCCCCTGTGCCCACAGGCCCCTGTGCCCACAGCAGCATTGTTCTTTTCAATGATGAGAGAGAATCGATTGGCTGCCTCCTGCACGCCCCCTCCTGGAGAGAGAGACCACAACCCGGGCATGTGCCCTTGACCAGAATCGAACCCTGGACCCTTCAGTCCACAGGCCGACCCTCTATCCAATGAACCAAAACCAGCCTGGGCTATTTAGGCGTTTTTAACCTCCACTTCTGGGGCAGCCCTGGGGGGGGGGGGGGGGGGGGAAGGGGCTCTGGAAATGAAAAGGGAAAAGATGCTACTCCTTGGGAAATGCTTTCACGCCTGTTACTGCATTTGGTCCTAACACCAGGTTTTACTGCTGAGAACATGGCTTTCCAGAGAGCGAGGAGCAGGGGCAGAACTAGTTACTGCCTGGGCCAACCTCCTGTTACTCTCCCGCCCCAAAAATGCCACGACCCTTTGAAGCGGCCTTCACCCCTTCCCTGGGAAGCCAGGAGACAGGAACTCAGGCACGAGGCCTCGGGCCTCAGGGAGGACCCGGGTGGGGAAACCAGACAACGGTGATATTAAATAACAGCCACGTCAAAACCGGTTTGGCTCGGTGGATGGAGCCTCGGCTTGCAGACTGAAGGGTCCCAGGTTCTATTCCGGTCAAGGGCATGTGCCTTGGTTGTGGGTACATCCCCGGTGGGGAGTGTGCAGGAGGCAGCTAATCGATGACACTCTCTCATCGATGTTTCCAACTCTCTATCTTTCTCCCTTTCTCTCTGTAAAATATCAATCAATAAATAAATAACAGCCACGATACCCGGTAACCCTCCAGTCTTCCCTCTGCACAGCCGTATGAAGTGGGCATGGTTATCGTCATTCCAGAAAGAAACTGAGACACGGAGAATTAAGAAACTTGCCCACGGTCACACAGGTGTGAAAAGAGAGAGCCGGGATTTGGACAAGCAGCTGGGTTAGAGCTGGACCACCACAGGCAGGGGAGGGGGGGGGAGGAGCTGGAAAGGAAGGCCACGGGAGGGCACAGAACCCTGGGGGCAGGGAGCAGCATGCCCCGCCAGCCGGGGGCCACCGAGAAGGGCAGAGGCCCTCGCCTGTCCTGGCTCACGGCACCGCCCGGCCTCTCAGAGCAGACGAGGCAGAACCCCTCGCCCGCTCACCATACAGAGGAAGCCACGGAGGCCCAGAGGTGAAGCCACCTGCCGAGGACCAGGCCACTAACTGGTGCAAGGCGGGGACCAGAGGTGAGGACCCCAGCAGTTCAGCCCCCCACGTGGCCGGGATACCGTGCAACTGCCCGCCTTCCACACAGCGACAGGTCAGAGCCGACGGACACGTGCGGGCTAACCACTCTATGCCCACCCAGAGCCTGGTGCACACCCAAACATCTCCCTCGAGGGAAGCTCGTTACCACCTTCCCACCCCAACCAGCTTCCCAGCTGCCGGAGCGGTGCAGCAGGGGGGACAGCGCCCCGTCCGCCCACACTTCTGCCCGTGGTGCAGCCTAAAGCTGCCGTGGCCAGGGAGAGCGCCCCTGCTGCTGGGCTTGTTGGGGTGACGGCCCCAGAATCTGAACCTTCCGCCCTGGAACTTGGCAACCCACAAGTCACAGCTCCACAGAGGACCGAGATGACCTGGGAACTTAGCCCTCAGCCAGCACACTGACTCCTCCCGACTCCTCCCACCGCAGCTTCCAGGTCCTCTCACTTCCTTTTCCTCCTCGTCCCCTTCAGCTGCCCTCTTGCTCGCGCCTGTTCCACGGCACGGCACGCCCCGCTGGGTCCCTCTTCCCATGGACGGGGGGCTGGGGTGAGCAGCCACTGCTCCTCCGCCCTCCGTGCACCGGGCAGTGCCGTCCACACAGCTGGCATGCCTGTCTCGGCCTCCCAGGAGTGGGCCAGGAGCCGAGCCCCTGCCTGTTGGCCTCTCCTGGCCCGGCCCAGCCCTCGCTGAGCAGAGCGCCCTCCCGGCCAGCTCTGCCCTCCCCGCCCCTCCTGGCCGTGCTCGCGTCCTCTCTCCTGCCCCAGCGCGGGTTCGGGAGGGAGAGCGTCCAGGCTCCCTGGAAGCAGGAGCCCTCGCTGAGCACTTGGGACGCCTGTCCCCGGTACGGCTCTGGCACCTCTCACGTACTGACATTTAGTTCGCACAACAAGCCGAGGCATACAATAGCATGCTCCTTTTCCAGATACCTAGAAAAACGAAGGCACAGCAACCTTCAAGAGCTTCCTCAAGTTCGTAAAGACGGGAGGAGGCAGCGGCAGGCAGAGGGCTCCGGAGACCGCCCTCGGGCTGGGATCTGAATCGCGGTTCGGGCACCGTAACCAGAGGGCAGTGCGGGGCCGAGGGCGGTCAGGGGGCGGTGGGACCGCAGCGGGGTCTTCGGGACTCGGCCCCGAATCTTCAGAGTGGCCTCACGGCGTGCCCCCGCCCTCTTCTCGGTCAGAGCCCAGGGCATGCCGTGGGAGACAGCAGCTCTGCTGAGCTCAGGAGACGCGCGTGGTCCAGAGGCCAGGCAGGTACACAGTCGGGCCGACTCAGAGCCTTCCCTCTCCCCCGCCCTGCTCCTCCCCCGGGAGAGCTTACCTGAGCATGCAGGGCGGCGGCGGCGGCAGCGGTGGCAGCTGGGTAGGTGAACGCAGCGTGGGAGATGGCCGGGGTCAGCTCTGTGGTGTACAGAGGGTAGGGGGCCCAGGCCTCCGGGGATGTGGGGATCAGAGCAGTCCCCATCAGGTCATCTACAAGGGGAGAGAGACAACAGCCCCCATCGTCAGAACACGCCCCTCCGGCCCCCTCCTGCCAGACGGACAAGGGGACTCGGCGCTATGGTGGAAGCGCAAGCTCCTGTCCGGCCAGACACCCCTCAAGACCAGAGAAGGAAGCCATGTTACTTGGCCCGGCAGACAAGGGAGCGCGTCTTGTCTGCATTGAGAAGCTCTCGGAGGGGCCTCCGCCCATCTCAACCAGGAGAAGCCAGAGAAGGCTCCAGGCAAGTCTGACAGCCCAGCCTGCCTGAGGCCCAACAAAGGCCACGGGGAGGACGGGCGTGGGGGACCCAAACAGAGGTGGCTCCTGGCAAAGAGGGCGTGCTGGCGGACAGCCCCCCAGTGAGAACCTCAACGCCTGCTCTCTGCACAAACCCCAGGGGGGCCCCGAGCCCGGGCCCAGCGTAGGCTGCAGGCCGCCACTCACTCACAGGGGTCCCGTGCGATGAAGTGAGCTCCTAGGGCGGGGTGAGCGCTGGTGGGATTTGGTGTAGCCATTAGCTTGTTCTTGGCCATCTTGGTATTGGCTTTGGCAAACTCTAGCCTCAGGGTCTGCGGGTTCTCGGGATCAAAGCGGATGCCCTACACCGGAAGGGAAGGCAGGGAAGGGGAAGACTTTTACTCCGTAGAACCTGGGCTGTCCACTGCAGTGGGTACAGAAGGGCCCCAGACCGAGGACATGCTGCTCCAGCCTTGTGAGTAGTGCAGCCCAGGACTCTGACCGGGGCGGCTGGGAAATAAGGCCTGGGGGCCCCTCCTTGGGCGTGGAGTGGGGGGAGGTTTGCAGAAGACAGAACAAGGGCACCCCATGCCCAGGGGACTGTGGGTCAAACACCTGCTCTCATCTACTCACATTCAATGCATTCTTGGCTGCTTCTGCTCCTGCCCGGCTGTCAAAGATCACAAAACCAACAGGCTAACAGGAAAAAGAGAGAACACCATTGCATCTCTCCCAGCATTCCATCTCCCCCGCAAAAACAAAACAAAACAACAAAAACCCCAAAATAATAAAAAGCTACTCTTGCCCATTTCCACCCAAAGCTCAGTGGGAACTACAGAAGACTCTTGTGCACCAAAGTCTCCAACCCAGGTGCCACATTGTGGGACACGATGCCAACAGGGCTTTATCCCACAGCACCAAGCATCACCATCCCAGTAAGTCTTTCTTTCTTTCTTTCTTTTTTAATGTCCACAGGGAGGCATGAACCAGCTCTGTCCACCGACACAGGCATCAAGCTAGGATGAACTAAGGACTGTACATCTGCTTTGCCCCTGATTGATATAAGAGCAACGCCACCAATCAGGTGTCTCCTTGCCCATTGTCAGGGGGTGTCTTTCTTTTTTTTAATGCATGCAGGTAATTAAGAGTAAGTTCCAGCCCAGCCAGCATGGCTAAGTGGTTGAGCATTGACCTATAAACAGAAGGTCACAGTTCGATTCCCTGTCAGGGCATATGCCCAGGTTATGGGTTCGATCCCCAGTGTGGGGTGTGCAGGAGGCAGCCAATCATTGATTCTCTCATCACTGATGTTTCTATCTCTCTCTCCCTCTCCTTTATCTTCTGAAATCAATTTATATATATTTTCTCAGGAAGGGGACTCTAATATATCAAGTGCCTGAGGAAGTTCCAGATTCGATTAAGGGGAACAGGTTGAAACTTCTCCAACCTCACCTTGCCAAGGTTCAGTCCAGACCCCAAATGGCCCTCAGCCTTGAGCCAGACTGTGGCTTCTCAAGAGTCAGAGAGGGAGGACCGACCAGGAGCTGACTGGTAAGAAGAGGGGATCTGTGGAAGCCACTGTTTCATCAGCCCAGGACAGAACCAGGATACAGGCAGAGGTCTCAGCTCCCTCAAGACTGAGTAAAAGGCACAGACTTCATTCCAAGCTCAGCAGTTGGGATGGGTTGGGAGGAAGAAAAACCTTGCAGAGCCGAAACCGGTTTGGCTCAGTGGATAGAGCATCAGCCTGCGGACTGAAAGGTCCCAGGTTCGATTCCAGTCAAGGGTATGTACCTTGGTTGCAGGCACATCCCCAGTAGGGGGTGTGCAAGAGGCAGCTGATTGATGATTCTCTCTTGTCGATGTTTCTAGCTCTCTATCCCTCTCTCTTCCTCTCTAAAAAAAAAAAAATCAATAAAGTATATTAAAAAAGAAAGAAAAACCTTGCAGAGAAATTACCTGTCTCGATGTGAGCTTGATCAGGGACCCTTCGTACCCCTGCAGAGAGAGGCAGTCATTAACAGGGAGGGTCAGAGCCACTGCTGTGCCGTCCCAGTCACCCACTCCGCCCCCCACCACTGCCGGGCGCCCTCCATGCTGCACCCTGCACCACACGGAGTACCACGGGGGTGGGCATGGGAGGCAGTGTTGCCATCGTTTCACTCACAAATTCCCATTTGCCCCACCAGCTTGTAATCCAGACGCACAGATCTTACCCTTTTTAAGTTTTCTCCTCTGCAAATCGAAAAGGCTACACTGAATCTCAAAGATTACTTATACGGCAAACTCTGTGGAGATCCTCCATGTCCCCACTTTACAGATGAGGAAACAGAGGCTGGGGAGGGCTAAGTGATAGACAGAAAGCAACCTGTGGGTTGACAGGCCGGTGACCGCAGTTTCTGATCCTCTGCCCTCCCTCTTCCTGCTGCCCAGCCCGCCGGAGACGCCCTCCGGACGCTTCGCCTCTGCCCCAGGCGCCGCCCGTGGGTGGCGGGGCCCAGACTCACCTTGAATGGCCTGAAGAGCAGGTAGAGTTCTCTGGGCTTAATGTCCACAGGGAGGCCGCTGACGAACAGTGTCCGGACCTGGAGACAGAGGACAGCAATGACGGCCCCTCCTCTGCAAGGAACCGGAACCCTCCCAGAGTTTAGGGAGGGATCTGGTATTTCCTGGGCCTCCTTTGGAGGCCGAGACAAATGAATACTCAGAGGTTCATAGCATTTAACTTTTTTGTTATTGTTAATCCTCACCCAAGAATATTTTTCCCATTGATTTTTAGATTTTTATTTATTTAAAAAAATTTTATTTTTTAAAATATGTTTTTATTGATTTCAGAGAGGAAGGAAGAGGGAGAAATAGAAACTCAGCCAAAACTGGTTTGGCTCAGTGGATAGAGCGTCGGTCTGCGGACTGAAGGGTCCCAGGTTCAATTCCGGTCAAGGGCATGTAGCTTAGTTGTGGGCACATCCCCAGTAGGAGGTGTGCAGGAGGCAGCTGATCGATGATTCTCTCTCTTGATGTTTCTAATTCTTATCCCTCTCTCTTCCTCTCTGTAAAAAATCAATAAAATACATTTTTTTTAAAAGAAATAGAAACTCAATGATGAGAGAGAATCCTTGATTGGCTGCCTCCTGCATGCTCCCCCAAAGGGGATCAAGCCCACAACCTGGACATGACTGGAATCAAACCTGGGACCCTTCATTCTGCAGGCCGGTGCTCTATCCACTGAGCCAAACTGGTTAGGGCTGACTTTTATTTATTTATTTATTAAATATATTTTATTGATTTTTCACAGAAAGGAAGAGAGAGGGATAGAGAGTTAGAAACATCAATGAGAGAGAATCATCGATCAGCTGCCTCTTGCACACCTCCCACTGGGGATGTGCCTGCAACCAAGGTACATGTCCCTGACCGGAATCGAACCCGGGACCGTTCAGTCCACAGGCCGATGCTCTCTATCCACTGAGCCAAACCGGTCCTGGCGATTTTTAGATTTTTAGAGAGAGGAGAAAGGAGTAGGGGGAGGGGGGGGGGAGAGATGCGGGACCTACAATGTGCCCTTGACCAGGAATCAAACCCGAGACCCTTCAGGGTGGAGCAGATGCTCTAACCACTGCAACAAGCACGTGAACTAGGCCAGGGCACAAGCATTTAATTTTCCAAAGGCCTTCCTGTGCACTCTCCTTCCTCCCGGTTCATCCTGCAGGTGTCACTGATCGAGCACCTGCCGAGCACCTCCGTGCCAGCCTGACGGCTGGGGAGCAGCTGCACGGAGAGAGCCCGATTTCATCAGCACACAGACCACGGATATCGAGACCCCTCTGACCTCCTGGGCAAACCTCACAAACGCACAAGTTAAAATGTATTTAACTTGTAGCAGATACCCATAGACCCAGGTTGAGAGGTTCCCACGGGTCCAGGGGAGAGACAAAGATGTAAATGGAACCTAATCCTGTGCATCACCCCGGGGTGACTGCATCATCCTGGCACACCCATCTCCTGGACACCGCTGCTGAGGCTAGGTGTGAGGTCTCCGATGGCGGGAACGGGTTGCACTCTTGCCTCTATGGCCAGCGTCTACTATGGTGCAGGCACTCAATGCTTACCGAGTCGGAGACCTGGGTGAGGAGCCAGGGACGGGACAGTTATGCCGGGTTTTGGAGAATGAGTAGGATCTTGCCAGCTTCAAATGAGGCAGAAGGCGCCGTGAGTTACAAGGCTTGCCCTCACCATGGTGACACGTTGGTGGGGAAGCCAGGTCTAGACACCAGATTTCTATCCGGTGACTCCAGCCAAATCTGACTTCCTGAACGGCATGACAGCCCGTGGGACCCAGCCAGCAGCCTTTTTGTAGACAATGGATTGAATCAGGAACCCGGAGCAGCCAGGCAAAGTTACACCCAACACACGCACGCGCGTACGCACACGCACATCCTCAACAGCAGGGCCAGGCGGGGCTGTGGGAACCAGCGTAAACAACTGCTGGTGGCCGGTGTCACCGTCCTCAGCCCACGCCTGACAACAAATGGGTGAGGACAAGTTTCTTCACTCCCAGGAGTGCTCTGCCAAGGAGCATACCCTTGCCATTTAGGGCACATCGCTCCTTTCAGCCATGCCTTTCCCTAACCAGACACGCCTCTGCTCCCAGGCTTGGGGGGTAGGGTAGGAGGCGGGGAGAAAGTCACAGCCCGCAGCTCTGTGTCCCTGTCCACACAGTGCCCAGTGCAGCCCCGCTCCCAGAAGCACCTGGGACACACACTGGACAGCCGGGGCTCCGGGTGGGCTCGACCGAGCCCGGACTCCAGGGGGCGCCCTCCTCCATACGCCGAGGGGAGGGCCTGTAACCTCCCTGTAACCCCCCACCCCCCAAAGGACAGTGACCAGCTGGGGTCATCCTGGATCCACCTGGGCGGGTGGAGGGGATACTTGCTCCTGGGTGCCAGGACTGGAGCACCCAGCCAGGCCCTGCTTCTCCCCCCTCCCTGGGATGGCGGGTCCCGGTTTGGGTCAGAGATGCAGAACCAGAGCCACCCCATGGCAGCCTCTGCCTCCGCTCTCCCCAGGGGCCACCCATTCCACCCCGGCTAATTTTAAACCCTTCCCCCGACGGCTCCTTTCTGGCCAGACCTCCCTAGAGGCCCCCTTAAATAGCAAGTTCTCAGCACAAAGTTTCCTGCTGGGTGGGGGAGGGGAGGGTGGGGGATCTTTCCTTCCCTCCCTCCCTCCCTCCCTCCCAGCTCAGATCCTGGTTTCCAGCCTTCCCTCTGGGCCGGATGTGTCCAGCCTTTTTCTTCTGGTTTCCATCATCTCGGTTCTGAAGTGTTCACGAGGCCAGGACAGCGCTCCCGTCCTGTCCCTGGCCCCCTCTCAGAAACAAAAGGAGGCCGAGGTGGCGGGTCGGTCTGCCAGGTCACAGGCCCTCTGCTGGGGCGTCCCAGTCTGGGAGGTTAGGTCGCAGGGAACCTGGCCTCACTGTTCTCTCAGGTCCTTCCGCGATCTTAGTCACCCCGGCAGAGGACGGGACCCCCGACTCTCCTCTGGGCAGAAGAGGGGGGGGGGGGAGGTTCCTGCAGCTTAGTCCCCCCGGGGGCCCTGACTCAGTCCTCCGTGCCACCAGCCATCCGTCCGGCGGCGGGGGCAGACGGAGTGGCCCTGTCAGCCGCACGGGTGGGTAAAGTATGGTCGCACACCCATGCAGGAGCCCTTCCTCGGGGACTCGTGTAGGATGACAGCAAAGCAGGGAACAGTGAGGTAGAACAAGAAGAAACGGGCGAAGCCAGAGCTCAGCCCCGCGCTGAGAGGGGAAGAGGTTTCAGAGCCCACGCCTCTCTGCCTTCTGGCTTCAACTCCCTCTGGCCCCGCACAGCCCATCTCCCCCGCCCGGGTCCCGGCAAGCTCCCTGCGCACCAAAGGCGGCTGCCCCTGCTGCCTCCCGGGCCGCCCCTCACACCCCTCTACTTCCTCGCTCCCCCTTCCTTCCCCTGAAGTCCTGCGGGGCCCTCAGAACCCCCTGCCTCACGGCGTTTCCGCCGTCCATCCGAGTTCATCCTGGCCTCTAAAACCCCAGAGGAGGGAGCCACGTCTCAAAACTTTCCCGCCCTCCGGAGTTCCCAGCGCCAGGCTCAGCACCTGCCCGGTCCCCAGGCGCCTCGGCCCTCCCAAAGGAACTCCGGCCGGCCGAGGCAGATGTGGCCCAGCGTGGCAGAGGAAGGCCATAAATGGCAAAGACAGCAGCGTCAGTCAGGCCGCCGCCTGCACCCCAGCTCAGGCCTGGCACGGGGAAGATGCTTCCTGCCTCCGCAGCGGTCTCTCTGTGCGACACGGACGGACGCCATCGACCGCCAGGAACGACAGTTCGTTCTGCACTGGGGAGGCTGGACAAAATGCAGTTCACGTAGGGCTCCCGCGATCACGGTGGTAGGCTACCTGCACGGAAACCTCGCCTATCAGGTACCCCGAGCCTTTTCCTTATAAGTGCCTAGCGAGGCGGGGTCGGGCTGGGAGCTGGCAACGTGGGTGAGAGATGATCTTAGGAGGTCACGGGCTCCTTTTCCGCCTTCCCTGGGAGGTAGTATTTGAGGTGAGGGCACCATGGCGATGCACTACAACACCCTCATTTTACAGCTGAGGAAGCTGAGGCTCAGAAGAGGAAGGTCACAAAGCAAGGTGACTGTACAGTAAGGCTCCTCTCGGGGCGGCAGGGACAGAGACAATCAGTTTCTTCTCCGAGGCCGGTCGACTCGCCCCGTGTCCCAGGCCGGCCGTGGGGAACACTCCCGTGCCACCTGCCGGGGCCAGCCTCCGGGGCTCATTGCGGTGGGTGCAGACACCAACAGCTGACTGATGCCAAGATGAAAAGACCAGTCAGAGAACCCAGGTCCTGCCTGCCTGTGCCACGAATTCATTGTAAGAATTCAACACAAAACTACTTTCAGTATTAGAAGGGGTGGTTCCCAGAATCCCAGGTCCTAGAATCCCACCCTCGTTTACCTGGCCCTTCTCCTTCCGACCTCAGCCCTTTTCCGGAAGTGCCCACACAGCCACAGCCCTGAGACGCGGAAAGCAAGCACAGCCCTGTGAAAACGGCCATCCTCACCCGGTCAGCGTGGTGCGGGGGCTGAGAGTCAGTCTATAAACCAGGAGGTCACGGTTCAATTCCCACTCAGGGCACATGCCCGGATGGTGGGCTCGATTCCTAGTTGGGGGGGCTGCAGAAGGCAGTCAATCAACGATACTCATCATTGATGTATCTCTCTCTCTCTCTCTCCCTCTCCCTCCCTCTTCTTTTCTCTCTGAAATCAATAAAAATATATTTAAAAAAATAAAATGGCCATCTTCAATGGCAGATACGAGCAGACAGTGCCAGACCACAGCCATGCCCTAAGCACACTGGAGACACGCTGGGGACGGGGTAAAGCGAGGGCTGGGGAGAAGTGGAGACTCCTCCGACGCCAGTGAAAGGAGGAACTTGCTGAGGAACCCACCGGGAGCACCCCATTTCATACGGACAAAGAACCTGGCCAGAGAGGTGGCCCAAGACACAGGACATGGCAGGCATGGCTGTGTGGCCCCCACGGTGGTCGGGAGCAGACTCCACCTTGCTGGGGGTCCCAGCCAGCACCAGGCCCAACGAGGGGAGCCCCCCGGCCTTCTGGCACAGCTGGGCCCTCGTCCAGCAAGGCTCTGGGGGCTCCGGAGGCAGCGCTTTCCTTCTGCAAGCCGTGCGGCCCATCTTCCTCTGAAGTTGCCGGGAGTGAGGGGGCAGGGCAGCCCGGCCCCGTGGGTAAGCCAAAGGCTATCGCTGATCAGCAGACTTCCTGGGGCTGTTAGGTCTCTGCCGTGGGTTCCTGGGCTCTCTCCCTCCAGCTGGCGCTGAATCTAGGGTGCCTAGGGTTCCCTAAGGATTTCCCTCTGGACCACTCCTCACCTCCTCTACCAGTGGCCCCGGAATCTCACTCCCAGTGGGTCAGGGAGGGGCAAAGGGCATTACCTGAGAGGCACAGAACAGGGGGTCCCCCATCCTCCGCCCTGTTCTTGAGGCCCCTGGGATGGGGATGTCCCCTCCCACAAGGAGCCTCTCAGCTGCTCTTTCTAAGCCCAGCAAGACAGAGGGCCAGGCTCCCGGGGCGGCCCCGTCCTTTCCAGGGTGACAGGAAGGGGGCTGCAGGTCACCATCTAGGACTTCCCCTCCTCGCGGCAGCCCCCTCCAGCCCAGAGGCAAAGGTGGTTCAGGGAAAAGGGAAGTGGGAAGAAGGAGCTCCGATAAACGCGTATCTAGGTGCCAGCGGTGTTCTTCTATCAGACAAAGCGAAATCTGTTTAAAGATCTCCAGATAAAAATGAAACAAAAGCCTCCAGGAGCAAGGTGAAAACACACCCCAGGCGTCGGCCTCAGCACAGCCCAGCTCCAGTGGGCCACGCTTCCAGACAGGACTTCCATCCTTCCCGCTCTGCCCAGGGGGACAGCTCTCTTCCTCTGCACTCTGACGGGCGGGCAGCCCTGTCACTCAGGTGTCCCCAGGCCAGGCCAGCTCCCTGGACAGCGGCTGCCCAGGTCTCGGGGCAAGCTCAGGGGGGGCCCTGCGGGAATTAAGGGAAGGGGCTGGCAGGGGAGCGGGAGGAGGTGGGTGTTCTCTGTGAGGGACCGGACTGGGGGGCAGGGTCGGTAGGGGCCACAGAGCCCTCCCACTGAGCCAGGGGCCAGGCTGGCCACTCTGTTCTTAGCAGATGGGCACCCCCCTCTGCCAGGGGAAGGACACGCCTGGTGCTGAGGGCTCGGAGCCCTAACGTGTCCCAACCTCTGGACACAGAAGAGCTCCCTCATTCTCGGCATCAAACACTCCACTCCCCGGTGAAGGGCGGCAGTAGGATATTGCGGGCCAGAGGCTCCCCAAGCTCCAGCTTTGATTAGCGACGGGAAGGTTAGACTCGGCTTTCAAAACCAGCAGTACGCCCCTGGACAAGAGACCCTCTTTTTAAAAAAAATATGTATTTTATTAATTTTTTACAGAAAGGAAGGGAGAGGGATAAAGAGCTAGAAACATCCATGAGAGGGAAACATCAACCAGCTGCCTCCTGCACACCCCCTATTGGGGATGTGCCCGCAACCAAGGTACATGCCCTTGACCGGAATCGAACCTGGGACCCTTCAGTCCGCAGACCGACGCTCTATCCACTGAGCCACACCGGCTTGGGCACAAGAGACCCTCTTCCCTCTTATCTTTTGACTCTGAAGACACCACGGCCTTCTTCCCACCTCGGCCCGGTCATCTCTCCGAGAGAGTGCCGCCTGGACTTCAGGGCCACCTGCCTGGAGGGCAAACCTTTCTCCACAAAGGCTGCTGCGGCAGGAAAACACCAGGGCCACCCCCCACGCTCCCCCACCCCACTCCCAGATAAAGGCCTCGGCCCACCAGGAGACCGACTGCTGCCCTCCAGGCAGATCCCTGTCGCACAGACAGGCTGGGATTCAGGGGAAGACACACTCGGGAAGCCTGACTCTGGCAACAGAGACATTCTACCAGAGAGGTAAAGACCACGCTGGAAAACTGATTCTTCGCAGCAACCCCTTAGCACCCCTGAAAGTTAGAATTCCTCCCGGAAAGGAAAAACTGTTCCAACTGTCCACTCCGTCAAAATGTTCGAGTAATGCGCTGGCTCGGAATCCCCGCCTCCGGGCTGCTTCGGCGGCGCCCTCCCCGGTGTCATCTGGATGGAAAACACCACTTGGGGAAGGGGGGCGGAATCCAAGCAGGGAAAAACAAGCCTCTCCTAAGCCCCTCCCACATCCTTCCCCAGCTCCCAGCCCTCAGCGGCGGCCACTGCAACGCTGAATATCTGAGCTGGAAGAAACCTTATTTTTAGCCGAGGAAGCCAAGGCCCTGGGGTCCATGAGCCGCTCACGGTCACCGAGCACATCGGCAGCAGACCCAGCGTCCCCAGGTGCTCACCCGCCAACGCTCTTCTGCACAGGAGGATTTCACACCGCCGACCCACTCAGACCCGGGGGAGGGGGGGCGGTGGGCGGCCCTGGGCACCCAGGAATAGGTAGATGGCCTTCAGCTTCTGGGTTACGAGGGCAGAAACGGCTCCTCGCGGAAGGCTGACTGGGGGTCCCGCTGGATGACCCCACGGTTAATGCAAACAGAGTGAGTTAGAGGGAGGCCAAGGGGAAAACCAACTCCCTGCCACTGAGTGCAGCGCCCTGTGCCCCATCCACTAGGGGAGGTGGGGGTGGGGTGGGAAGCCGCTCGAACACCTTGGACAGGACAGCTGGGCTCTTGCAGCTCCAGGAAGCCTCAACGGGGGCCCCCCCGCCCCAGCCAGCCAGTTCACAGGGTTTATGAGCTGCGTGCAGGCTGCACGGTACACAGATGACAGCTTTCCTGATGTGAAGATAGTGAAGGTCCTTTCGGAGCCTGTACGAGCCATCCTCACACCCAGCTCTGGCTTCCCCAGGGGAACGAGACCCCGCGGAGAACCCCCGAGGCAGGGGACTCAGGCCCAGCCTCCCGCTCAGCAAACACAACTGCTGACCAGACGCGCACACAAAAGGAAAACAGCCTCAAACCCACCGTGGGGGGGGGGGGGGGGGGGTTTGGGTTGGAGTCCCAGCCAGTCAGGTGGCTTCCTGGCCTTCTTCGCAGCCTGAGCAACACAGGAGGGGGGTGGACTAGCCTGAGGGTCCTTCGCACCCGCCTTCGGAGACACCCAGGGGAAGCAGGTGTCCTCCGTTTGCCGGGAGTCTATCCACAGGGAAACAAAGCAAGTGGCGAGGCCGGGGCTGGAGAAGGCGAGGGGAGGAGAGCGGCAGTTAGAAGCCGGGCCCCGGCCAAGCTGAGCCTGGGGTTCGGAGAGGGGTCTCTGCTGGGGCAACAGTGGGGCTGCCCAGCAGAAAGCTCGGAGCAGTCGCACCCTCCCCGGCAGAGATCGCTCTTCTGTGTCCGTGTGTCGGGGGCAGGGTGGGGGCTGGGTCCTGCCCGGGTCCCATGCTCAGGCTTGGCACGGGCAGGTCGCTCGCTCTTACCCCTCCCGGGGGAGAGAAGTCCCTCTGAGCGAGGCCACTTGACGAGAGGTGGATGGAATGTGGCGACATGGCCCGCGGAGCCAGGACTTATAAGGGCTGAACAACAACAGCCTGGGATGAAAGAGCAAGCAGACCCAGCCGGGCGGGGAACGGGAGCCTGGACGCGCACACCCCCACAGCCCCGTGCTCCCTCGCTTCCTCCAAGGAGCTCCGGGCGGGGACGCCAACAATGCCGTCGGACAGTCAGACCTGGCGGGGGGTCCCGGGCTCAGGCCTGTCCCAGGCTGCGTGCCCCTGCCAATCAATGGCAGCCCCAATCACTTACTGTCGGGGCCTGGCTCTCGGGCCCCACGTGGGCGGCACTTTACGGTTTCTAGTGCTTTCACGCTTACCATTGGCACCTGAGCCTGGCAGTCCCTCCATGTGATAGGCAGCATGGCACTGGCCCATTTCATAGATGGGGAAACCAGCTCAGGGATTAGGTGCGCCTGGCCAGCCAGCGGCAGAGCTAGGGATCAAGTCCAAACTGCCTGGGAAGTTGGTGCTCCTCCCCTATAGCCGGCAATGTGTCCAGGACTGTGTGTGTGTATGTGTGTGTGTGTGTGTGTGTGTGTGTGTGTGTGTTTTGGAGGTGGGGAACCAAGCTGGGACGATAAGAAGTTCTCTAAAGGGAGGGCATGATCTGAAACCGGTTTGGCTCAGTGGATAGAGCGTCAGCCTGCGAACTGAAAGGTCCCGGGTTCGATTCCGGTCAAGGGAACATCCCCAGTAGGGGGTGTTCAGGGGGCAGCTGATTGGTGTTTCTCTATCATCGATGTCTCTAACTCTCTATCTCTCTCCCTTCCTCTCTGTAAAAAAAATCAATAAAAATATATATTTTAAAGGGAGGGCATGAATGTTTTTTTTGTTGGGCTGGCTTGTATAAAGTGTTCAATAAGAAGACTTCAGACCTCACACCCCAAGCTAATTCTAGCTCTAGGAACAGGCTTACCACCTTAGAACACCTGTAGCGAGCACCGGACCAAACAGCATGAACTGCGCCATGCCGACGACCCGGTGTTAGGTCCAGGCACCTGCTTTCCACTTGGCTCCAGACAGAGCCGGGGTCCAAGGCTTTCCGAGCGGCAGGCTCACCGGGCTGGCGGGATGGAGGGCCCACGGGTGAGGCTCCCTCCCCTTCTGCACCACACCTCCCACCCTTCCTGGTGCTGTGTGGTTGGCCAACGCAGACCTACTGCTTGTCCCCTGTGCTTGGCACCACTGTCACACACCCGCCGGCAGATTCCAAGCTTTGGCCTAAGGAATCTTACACCCTCCCCCACCCCCGGCTCCAGATCAATACCTCTAACCCTTAAACCATGTGATGTTATTTCAGCGTGAACAGGCCGTCCCGGGAACACAGCACTAAGCCCAACACGCTGCCCATCATCTGACTGAGGCAGATGATGCCCGACAAGAGATGTTTCCTCACGTAATGCTCCTGCTGAGAGAGGATCTCTATTCAGGGATGGAAGCTGCATTCCGGTCGGAGCTCCCAGTCACCAACACATCGGGATCCCTCCACTCCCAGCTGTGCCCGGACACACAGGGCCAGTCTGGGCAGCTCGTCTGCGCCTTCACAGCGACAGGGGTTCTCAAAAATGGCTTGAGGCGCTATCCCAGTAACCTCTTCTGACTCCCCACCCCCATCCCAGGAAAAGCCCAGACCCATTTGGGGAGGGGGGAAAGGCTGACTCTTCCCAAGACCAGGTCCTGCAGACACATACCCCACGCCCGGCCCAGGTCAGGCCCTGCCCTGCCTCCCTGGGACGCCAGCGTGCAGGTGGCCTTGATGACTTGTGACAGCCACCAGCTTCTGCTCAGTCAGCCATAAATGACCAAAGGCCGTGGCAGATGGCCTCGGCAGACCCTCCCACCACAAACATCCCCTGCTACACTCCAGAGGCCCCCAGCACAGATGGGTCCACCCGTGGACTGTCTTCAGGAAGGGAGAACCCACCAGCACTGCCACTGGTCCGGCCTCGGCACATCGTGGAGACAACCTTATTCTTGCCATCCAAGGACAGCACAGAGGAAGCAGCAGACACCCAGGGAGCCTGAGCTGGTCCCTGGGCAGGCAGACAGGGTTCCGGCACATGAGGCCTCTTGTGCACAGTTCCCACCTCACAGCAGCAGGGTTCCTGATGGCAGGCGGATGGCCCTGCCACCGCCGCATAGCTTTGCCAGGGGTGTGAGAGCCCTTCTGAGGCAGCCACGGTCAGGGGGAACGCGAGCACTGTCCTTCCGCTCTGAATAACAAGAGGTGGTGGCCCTTGACCATGGGCTTAGTGGTCAGGGCAGGCAGGCAGGCCCCTCCTCCTCCCCACCTCTCAGGACCGCCTGGAGGTCCAGTGCAAAGCACCCTGCAGGCCCACGCCTCGCCTCTATTTACAGTGGCCACCAGCTGCCCACTGAAGATGGGGATGAGAAGTCAGATGTGCAAACACTGAACGAGGCTTAGAAGCCGGTTCTTACTGGGGCAACCCAGGCAGGCTGTCTGTGTTTAGGGAAGAAGATAAGGAGAACCAAGAGAATACCCCCCCCCCCCCACACACACACACCCCAACGGACATCACTCTAGAGCAGGGGTGGGCAAACTTTTTGACTCGAGGGCCACCATGGGTTCTTAAACTGGACCGGAGGGCCGGAACAAAAGCAACCTGACCATGCTGGCACTCTCATCTTGGGCTGCTGGTGAAGGAGCGGAGGGAGGAGAGAGCAAGAGAACCCTCTGCTCTTTCGGCTCCGCGGGCCGGACAGAACAGCCGAACGGGCGGGATCTGGCCTGAGGGCCGTAGTTTGCCCACGGCTGCTCTAGAGCAAGCATGGTTTCTTTAGTTAAGATGTCTGAAGCCACAGAGTACCAAGGGTGGGTGAAGGCAGTCAGGGGAGCAAACTGTCTGCAGAGAACTGGAAACTAAAAAATGACTTGGCCTGGCTTTTTATTATCATGGGATGGCAATTCTATTTTTTTTTAAATATATTTTATCGATATTTTACAGAGAGGAAGGGAGAGAGATAGAGAGCTAGAAACATCGATGAGGGAGAAACATCGACCAGCTGCCTCTTGCACACCCCCTACCGGGGATGTGCCCGCAACCAAGGTACATGCCCCTGACCAGAATCGAACCCGGGACCCCTCAGTCCGCAGACCGACACTCTACCACTGAGCCAAACCGGTTTTGGCGGGATGGCAATTCTAAACAATATCTGTGGTAAAACATTCCTCCTGCAGGGCCCACAGCTCCCCCCACCCAGCCCTGGGATGCCACGAGACCAAAGGGAACGCGCCTCGGGCCAGTCTCTGAGCTTCTACTGAGACCCTGGCCTCACCCAAAGCTCAGGCTTCAAGAACTTTTGTTGCAAGACTTTTTCTCCCCCTGTCCTCCCCCCCCCCCCAAGTCTCACCAAAAACCCTAATAACAGAGCCGGAGGTATAGCGTGGCGAAGAGAAACTCTGGGTTCAAATCCCAACTCACCCACTCGCTAGCTGCGTGCGCGCTCTCTAACCTCTGTGTCTACTCCTCGTTTGTGAAACGGTGACGGTGATGCAAGCGATCCACAGGCTGTGGTAAGAGTCGAAGGAGTTCAAATGGTAGAGTGCTTAGAGCAACGCCTGGCACGACAAACCCTACACGCGGCGCTATTATGGCACTCACTATTATTAGAACAGCCTCTCCCACAGGTTATCTGAGCAGAGGCGACGCGTCCGCAACACCCAGGCAGGAGAGCCCGATCTCCTGGAACCAGCTGCATCCACGCGCCTGGGCCCTGCTTCCAGGTGAAAGCCCAGCCGCGTGGATGCCTCCCTTCCCTTAAACCAGTGGTCGGCAAACTGCGGCTCTTTGGCCCCTTGAGCGTGGCTCTTCCACAAAATACCGCGTGCGGGTGCGCACATACGGTGCCATGGGAACTTCGTGGCCCACGCGCAGAAGTCAGTTTTCGGCTCTCAGAAGAAATTTCCGTCGTTGTACTGTTGATATTTGGCTCTGTTGACAAATGAGTTTGCCGACCCCTGCCTTAAGCCAATAAAAAGCCTGCAGACAGAGCACCAAGAAGTCCCAGAGTCTGTCAAGTCTTTTGATGGCAGAGAAAAACAAAACCAAACCAGGGAGGTGCCCAAGTTGCACGCTGGACCCAGAATCCCTTCACACTCACCTAAAGTGCTAACTCTGGACGCCCTGCCAGGGGCAAGGGGTGCGGCCGGCTCTTAAAGAGGCCGCCCCTGGAGGACACATGATGGACCCAGAGGTACCAGACCTGGATCCAGCTACCGTAAACACAGTGGACAAGGCGGGGGTGAGAGGACAGCAAGAGACCAGGGCCCTCAAGTCAAACTGTCACTCCTTAGCTGCCATCACTCGGACTTCCTATAGTTCACCATTAGGCTAACAAAAATATGTCTTTAAGGAAGAAAACAACAATAGCAACAAAGTCTTTCAGTCTTTTGGAAACTCAAACCGCCCCAACCCAAGATTCGGAATTCTGCCTTTCCCTGAGACGGCCCTCAATGACTAACTACTGTAACATAGCATTCATTACCTTGTGTTATGAAAGTGAAGTCTCCATTTTCAAAACAGAATGTTTATAAACCACACACACCCCTCCCCAGAAACACTGTACTACCTAGCCATCCCTCAGGAATCCCTAAAAGGGGAGACATGTTTGGGTCTGAGGTGGAGCAGCCTTGCAGGCAGTGCAAGCCAGTCCTGAGCAGGCTTCCTGTGCTGTGTTCCCGCACCTTCTAGAGCGTGGGCACCAGGCATGGCCAGCCTGGGGGAGAGTATTGAGACCCACACTGCGTTCTTCCCCTTCAGACCCTCCCCTAATCCCTCCTGCTCTCGCGAGCTTTCCGAGGGTAACACACCTCCTTCCCTCGAGGCAGAAAAATGCCAATGTCCCCTGAAGCTCGCATGAGCACAAGGTGCCCCCCAATAATGCTGCAGCATGGCAAACCTCTGGTGGTCACCCAAGCAAGCCGTGTGGTTCCACAATCAACCTCCACTCTTATACACGCTACTAGAGGCCCAGTGCATGAATTCGTGCGTGGGTGGGGGGTCCCCCAGGGTGGCCTGTGGAGACCGGGCCCCAGCTCACGTCCCAGCCTCGCAGCTCTGCCTGGCACCAGGCCTTGGTCTGGTGCCACCCCCTCACCTGCTCCACCATCCCGCCTGTGGGGCAATCACCTGTGGGCAACTGATCTGGGCTGGGCCCTCTGCTCCCCTCCCTCTCCGTCACCACAGCTGGTGCAGTCTGCAGGGCTATCTGTGTGGGGGGGGGCGCCCCCCACCCCACTGGGCTCTCTCAGCACCTGGGAGCTGGGCAGCGGCCCCGCCCGCCCCCCACCACTGGTTGCTGTCTGTGGGGCAATCAGCAGGGCAATCGGGTCCCATTCGCATCTGCCTTGGCCTGGCACTGCCCACTCTCCTGCTCCACCATCCCACCACAATCCTGGTCCTGGTCCTGCTCTCCTCGGGGCCCATCAAAGCCAGCAGTGCCTCCACTGCTGCCCTCTACCAGCACCGCCCGCCATGTTTCCACACCACCCCCTGGTGGTCAGTGCACGTCATAGCGAGCAGTTGAACTACCAGTCAATCTACTGCCCAAGGGGGCAATCTGCATATTAGGCTTTTATGATATAGGATTCTCTCTTCTCCCACCCTGCTGGCCTAACAACCTCCTACTCAGCCACATCTCAGGGAGGGCAGACCTCGTAACTTCTCAGTGGCACCACCCTATCACTTGCTCGTATCCCCTTATTTTATCTACCGCTGTATTCAGCATCCCCTCACTTGCTGGCAAATCCTCCTGACCCTCCCCCCGCCCCAGGCTGTGACCTTTCACCTATATTCCTGGCCCTTGTCCAGAAAAGGAACCTCACATTTATGATTCGGATGAAGCCCCCATGGTAAGGGGGGCAGGGAGAGCCCGGGCTATAAAGACAAAGCATTTGTCCAAGAGTCAAGGCTACACAAAGAAGAGCAGCCCCACCGAACCCCCATCCGGGAACCACGAAAACACACCCGTCTCCAGGGATCTAACACCTTTAGGGATTGAGGTCTTCTGTGGGCCAAGTAGGATTCCTTGATTTTCTAGGGTTGCTTTAGTTAACTTCCACAGTCAGCTGGGAAGAGCCAGCCTAGGGGAGCTATGAGAGTAAACCCTACTGCGCATGCAGATTCCCCAGGAGGTGACTCTTAGGGGCAGCAGAACCTACCACCGAGGGGGCAAAGGGGAGGAGTCCAGTTCCAGCTCCACCCACCATTCTAGGGTGGAAGCCCAGCTAGAAAGCCCTTGGCCCCTCCACTGTTGAGAAGGCTCATCGGGGAAGGAGGCCAATCCTTGTGCTTCCCTGACCAGGCAGACACTGGGCTCCAGGAGACCTTTAGACAGGGCCCTCCACCGACACCAGCGGCGCGGACTCCCCGAGCCCTTATGGTGCTGCGGCCACCCCCGCTCCTAAGGAGCAGCGAGGATTCCACTTCTTGAGGATTCTGCCCTCTCTCTCAGAAAAGGCACTTAGAAAAAGTGACCAATACCTGAAATGTTTTCTCCAAGACTAGCCTGGCCGCATGGTTCACCCTTCCCACTTCAAAGGGGTAGGCGGAGGGTTAGCCCAGCCTCTTGGGCAGTGAGAGGTCCCGGCTCAAGTCAGCCCTCTGGCAGAAGTGGCACTCTGGGTCCCTGTCCAGCTTTGTAGGAGTCAGCTCCTCTCCCTCCATTTCAGCCCACCCGAAGGCGGAGCAGAGGCCCCCACACACCAGCAGCCTTGTCACCCTCCCCCAACTCCAAGGGGGGGATTCTGAACAACCCGGTAGAGTCAGGATGGGGTTAAGGTCCAAAACGCCAAGACCTGTGGGCATCAAGATCCAAGGAGGACAAGACCTTCAGGAGCCAAAACAAACCCACCACACCAGAGCCCATACCACCCGAGTGGACAGACGTCAGGCCCTCCCTTGCCACACTCAGAGTGAAGAGTTGTGTATCCTGCTTCTCCCCTCCCTGCCCCCCCCCCCAAAAAAAAGCAGGATTTAGACCTAGATTCTCAAGATGTCTCGCCATTGGTGGACCGCCAGGCTCTGAACTGCTAAGAGTGGGAGCTGGCAGTGTGACCCTCCCACCATCCCTCCCACTCTGAGGAGCCCAGCCCAGCTGTGGGGCTGTGGCCGCCATTCTGCACCAAACCTATGGCACGGCCAGGCCAGCGGCAACATCCCTGGAATGGGGGGTGGGGTGGGGGTGGGGGTGGGGGAGAGTAGCAACACCAGCCCCCACCAAGGGGCTCTGCGGGTTCTCTCCCGGACCAAGGGGAAGGGAGCTCAGGATGGATAACTGGTCCTTGGTTTCCTGGGCAAGAGCATGGCGGGGCGGGGCAGGAAGGGTCTCTTAGCCCTGGGGTGACACAGCAGAGGCCGCGGCCCTTCAAGGGAGCTGCAAACCCTGTCCCCTTGTCTACACCAGTTTTTTGTCTTTGCGGCCCAGCTCCTGGTCTCCATCCACTGATAGCCATATATCCACCACCTCACCACCACCCCCCACACACACATCCTCCCTGATTTCACGATCCCATTAACCGCCCAGCTGCTGGAGATTCCACGAAGCCACCTCCTACTCCCAAGTCTTAGCACATGGTCGGTCGGTGGGCCAGCTAGCGGCGCCTCTTACTTTGGGAATCCATCCAGGCCGGCTCCGGGGTCCTAGCCTGGCTGCCTGGGGCGGAAGCGAAGGGGGGAGAACTGGGAAGTGTCTCCAGGCATCTCCTTCCCAACTCTTAATTAACTGCCGGCCGGCCTCTTCCCAAAGCCCAGGCTCTGGGGCCGGGAGGGAAGCCGCCGCCGCCACCCCAGCTCTGGGGAATCCAGGTGCCGGCGGCTGCCCCAGGCCTCCAAGGTCACGGGGAGGGGTCAGAGTGGAGAGGGCACGGACCGTGCCGCCCGCCCGCCCGCCGTGCTAATCCCGCTCAGTTCCTCCCAGCCGAGGCGGGGGTCCCGGCCACGCGGGGAGGCGCCGGGGAGAGGGCGGCGAGTGGGGCCGGGCGTGGAGAACGAGGGGCGCGCGGGCAGGAGGCACGGGGCGGCGGGGTGCCGCTCGCCCACCACGGGACGCGCGGCCGGCGGCCGGCGCACGGCCCGCCCCGAGCCCGGGAGGGCGGGGAGACAATGCCCGCCCGGCGGGGCAGTCCAGGCCGTGCGCCCCCGCCCGCCGGACGCGGGCCGCTCCTCCCCGGGCGAAGGGCAGCGGCGGGAAGGCTCCGGGAGCGATGGCCGGACCGGCCCGGCGCGCCCTCTCTCCCGCCCACCTCCGCGCGCACTTCACCCGGCCGGTCCCCCGCGGGGCGCAGACCCACCTCCTCCTCCAGGGCGCCGCCGGAGCCCGAGCCGGTGCCGGGGCCGGTGCTGGTGCTGAGCTCGTCGTCCGGCTTCAGGTTGCTCATGGTGCGGGGGGTGGGTGGGCGGGAGGGGTGACGAGAGGAAGGGAACGCGGCGGCGGGCGAGCGCGGCGCCGGCCCCGGCGAGGAGGCGGGAGGGGGCGCGGTGAGCGGTGCGCCCCGGGGGTGCGGGGCGGGGTGGCGGTGGGGGGCGCGCGGGGCGGTGAGAGGGGCGGCCGCCGCGTCGGGCTGGGGTCACATCAAGTTTGGCGGGTGCGGGAGGCGTGGAGGGGGTGCGGCGGGGGAGGCGCTGCGGACGGAGCCGAGCCGGAGCGGCCGCCGCCTCCGCCTTTTCACTGCGACCGCCGAGTGCGCCCGCGGCGGCGGCGGCGGCGGCGGCGGCGGCGGCGGCGGCGGCGGCGGCGGGGGGCGGGCGCCGGCGGCGGCGGGGGGCGGGGGGCGGGCGCCGGAACCGGCCTCAGCTGGGGCCGGGCCAGCCCCCCGCCCTCCTCGCGGTCTCCGGGGGAACGCGCAGCCAATCGCCGCCGCCCGGAGGGCTCGCCCCGGCCGGGCCGCGGCGCGCGCTCGCCCCCGGCGGGGCTTTCCCCCTCGTCGTCTCTCGCGCTCTCCTCTTCCCCCTTCTCCTTTCTCCACAAGTTTTTCAAACTTGGATGCACTGGCCCGGCGAACTTTCTTAAAGGGGCCGCGCTGTCCCGGCCCGCGGGCTGCGGAGGAGCGGGTGCCGGGCACCCGGCGCCCGTCCGCCCCTCGCCCTCCCGCCCCGGCGGCCCCACGTGGGGGCTCCCGCCGCCGGACTCCCGAGTCGCGGGCTTCGGGAAGCAGGCTCCGCTCGTGCCCCGACCCGGGACGATAGGGCCCGGGGCGCCCATTTCACCCCAAAACTTCAGCGCCCGGACCTGGTCCACGCTCTCCTCGCTCCCAGAGGCTCGGGGCGCGCGCGGGGCGCCAGATTCTGGGGAAGACGGCGGGGGCGGGGGGCGCGCGGCCACCTGGGCCCCGGCCCCGGCTGGGCGCAGCTGGGCGGCGTGACCTTGAGGAAATCACTTCCCCTCTCTGGCCTCGGGCTTCCAGCCCCGAGGGGGGGACTTAGGTCGCCCGCTCCCTTCCCCATCCCGGTCACCGACCGGACGGGCGGGGAAGCGGGTCTTTGGGGTCCAAATGGTTACGAGCTCCAGCAGGGGGTGCCTCAGGGGCCGAGGAGGTTCCGGTCGCCTCTCCTCCTTCCTCCCTCCTCCCACCCTCCAGCTTTTGGGTCCTCTCTGACCGCGGCTTTAATCCCTCCCCCACCCCCCTCCCCGCTAACACACCTTCCCCCTCCCGTTCGGAGCCCGGGGCACGGGGAGGGAGAGCCACCTGCGGCTGGGGCGCGGCGCCGGCGACCCCTCCCCCGGTCTCCAGGGCGCGGCCCTGGGAGCGTTTTCCTCTGGCTTTTGAAAACCCGCTGGGGCTGAGGCCGGCCCCTGCCGCCACCTGGGGAAAACCGGTTCCCCCCTCCCAGGTGTGCTCTTGAAGCGCAGCCGCCCCGAGGACCTCCCTGGCGCCCCGGGCTCTGAATGCCAGCGGCGACCCCGGGAGTCCCGGCCAGAGGCCCCGTTGGGATGGGAGAGACCAGCGGGACCGGATCCGGCGTTGCCAAGCGTGGTTTGCTGCCCTGCACCCCGTTCCAGTTCACTTTCCCGGGCAGACCTGGCCACTTGGCCGTCATAGCGTTGGACGCGACGCACAGGGCCGGTGGAGCGAAGTTGGGCGGGCAGGCACAAGCCAGCTAGAATCCCAGCCCCTAGGCCAGTGATTCAGCCCTCCGGAGCCTCACTATGCCCACCTGCTAAGTGATGCTAGCGCTACCGCGGGGGAGTCTCTGTCTACGACGTTCCTGACTTAGTCTCCGCAACAAATCTTTTAAATATATATATATATATTCTTATTGATTTCAGACAGGAGAGGAAGAGAGTGTTAGAGACATCGGTGATGAGAGGGAATCGTTGATCGGTTGCCTCCTGCACACCCTTACTGGGGATGGAGCCAGCAACCCTGCCATGTGCCCTTGACTGGAATCGAACCCCGAAACCCTTCAGTCCACAAGCTGACGCTCTATCCACTGAGCCAAACCAGCTCGGGCTCCACAATAAACCTTAATCTCCCTAGCCTGCCACTTCACAGTTAGGTAAAGAGAGGCCTAGAAATAGGCAATTTCTTTCCCAAAGACATATTCTTTTGTAAGTCATTGTTGAGCACCTACTGTGTGCTGGTGGGTAGGCCACAAGCACCCTGGTTTCCCCCCTCCCCCGCATTGTAACATTAGGTTCAGGCTCTAACGTGAGAGAAACTGCCTCCTATAGGAGCAGGCTCTGCCATTCCATGAGAAGTGCTTCACTTTGCCCACAGTTCTTAGGCACTTCCAGCCTCTGGCCCCTCCAGATGGAGCCAACTTTGCGAGCCTGTGGTATCCAGACCATCCTTCATAGGCCTCAGTCCACCTAGCTTTACCTCCCCCCCCCCCCCTGCCCTGGATCTTCCCAGCAGGCATACCACCAGCTTTGTCCTATCAAGATTATTCCTCCTCCCTTTTTCTTTCCTCTCTGCTTTTCCAGCCTTATCAATCCAAATCCTCACTTCCTTCAAATTCCTGCTTCGGTTCAGCTCCTTTTTTTTTTTCTTTCTTTTTTTTGCCAGGAGGAGAAGTCTAGCCAGTTTCCTAAACTCAGGCGTCCTAAGTTACCGGTAGTTTGGAATTTTTCAAAGAGGAAGGGCATCTCATCTTGCCCTTCAGATTTCCATTTTATAGAGGAGGAAGCTGAGACCTAAAGAAGTGACAAATGACACAGGGTCCACCATTGACCCCCATTGCTGTATTTTTTTTCATGACATGAAGCTGGTGATTATTTTAAAATATTTATTATTTTTCTGCCGAAACTGGTTTGGCTCAGTGGATAGAGCGTCGGCCTGCGGACTGAAAGGTCCCAGGTTCGATTCCAGTCAAGGGCATGTATCTTGGTTTCGGGCACATCCCCAATAGGCGATGTGCAAGAGGCAGCTGATCGATGTTTTTCTCTCATTGATATTTCTAACTCTCTATCCCTCTCTCTTCCTCTCTGTAAAAAATCAATTAAAATATATTTTAAAATAAAATAAAATATCTATTATTTTTCTGATGATAAGAGCAATATATGCACATTGTTGAATAGTTGTAAGCTATAAAATAGTTTAGGAAACAATCTGCCATCTAGAGAGCAATTTATTAATATTTCCTTCTAATCTTCTTGTCTGCATAAATTCGTGATCTGTGCTGAACATAGTTTCAGAATCCCTTTTTTCTTAAATTTGTCATGAACATTTTTTTAAATTGTTCACTCATAATTGTTTATTATTGTTAACCCCTATGAGATGTACCATAATATTTTAATATTTTTTAATTGATTTCAGAGAGGAAGGGAGGGAGAGAGAGAGAAACATCAATGATGAGAGAGAATCATTGATCGGCTGCCTCCTGCATGCCCTTTACTGGGCACTGGGCCTGCAACCTGGGCATGAGCCCTTGACTAGAATCAAACCCGGGACCCTTCAGTCCATAAACTGTCGTTCTATCCACTGAGCCAAACTAGCTAGGGCGATGTGCCATAATTTGACCTATTTTGTTATTAGACATTTGCATTATTTCCAGTTTTATTCTCTTTTGCCTTCATGAGAAACACCTTCTACGAGGATTCTAATTGCTTCAGAAAGCTTCCTAGATGTGTGACCAGCCTTTAAGCATATTGGAGGCAGCAATTGTCTTATTCCTCCTAGAATCCTTTATAATCCCCCACGGCCCTGAAATGGAAATCTCGGATTCCAGAGGGAGTTGGAGATTATAAAATGCAAAGGTCCCACCCACCCTGGTGTGAGCATTCAGTTGACGCAAATGGAGCTAGAGGGGAGTTCAGGGTATACAACTCTGGGCGGCTGCCGTGGGTGAGAACTTTTAACTCAGTCTCCAGCTCTGACCTGGTAGCCCAGCCTCTAGCAACCTCTTCAATGCCCCCTATTCCCCCATGACCTCGGAGCTTCTCACATTTCTGTTCCCTTTGCCTGATCCACCTCCCACCCCTTCCCCAGCTTCCGGTCTTTCCACACCCACTCCCCTTCCCAAATACTCTCATAGGACCTTCTCTGTGTCCTCTGGAGCCTGGGAATACCTTGTCTTGCAGTCTCACCTACCAGGTGTGAAGAGCTCTGACTCTGAGAAGTACCCACAAATCCTGCTAAGTGAATACAGCCTCACCTTAACATTTCTGCCGAGAGCTTGATGAGGGATGGGCATTTGCAGTGGTAGAAGTTCAATAACCCCTTTGCTGAAATGAAATGATACTGGACCTTTCCTGGGGCCTCATGGTTATCTGGGGTATACGGCCCTTTCTCTTTGCTTTACTGTACATGCGTTATCCTTTGGTGTGTTTTACTCTTAGGGGATGGGAAAGATTCAGATGGCTTCACTCCTGAGAAACGCTGTCCTGAGGGACCCACCCAGCATCCTGAGGGTATGTATTCCTTGCTACTTTCTAACCTCAGCTTCCCCACCATCAGGAAAGCCTGGGCAATGAAGGCAGGTAGAGAGGGTGACCTTTGAAGCCCAAAGGCTGGGCTGTAGCTAAGGTGTATTTTCTTGGCATTTACAGGTTTAAGCTCCACTTGGTGTAAGAGGTCTCAGGAAGGGGAGGGGGCTGGATGCTGGCATTTATCAAGTATCTACTCCTTCCTGCCCCAGGCAGTTAATGTGTAGTCTGACTTCATCTTCCCATTCTTCCTGCTATTCCTAATTAAAGATTAGAAAGTGGAGTTCCAGCCGAAACCAAGCCGAACCGAAACTGGTTTGGCTCAGTGGATAGAGCGTCAGCCTGCAGACTGAAAGGTCCCAGGTTCGATTCCTGTCAAGGGCATGTACCTTGGTTGCGGGCACATAACCAGTAGGGGATGTGCAAGAGGCAGCTGATTGATGATTCTCTCTCATCGATGTTTCTAACTCTGTATCCCTCTCTCTTCCTCTCTCTATTAAAAAAAACACAAAAAAAACCAATAAAACATTTTTTTTTAAAAAGAAAGAAACTGGAGTTCCAGAAATATTTGGGAACTTGCCTAGGTACTAGTGGATGACATGGATGGTGGGGAAAATGTGACATAGCCCTGAGACAGGATTCTGATTCTGTGACCTTGGGCAACCTACCAGCTGAGTATCAACGGGTCCATCTGTAAAATGGGAATACCAGTGCCCGACTTCAAGGATGTGTTATCCGAGTTAAGGAAGAGCTCATAGTAAGCTCTTACTGACTGTGATAGTTACCCTTGATCCTGCTGCTAGTTTAAAGGTCAAGGTCAGAGTGGCCCAGGTCAAGACCAAAAACTGGGTCTTTCCAACCCAGAGTTCCTGAGCTCTCTACTTCTCCTCTTGCCTCCTTTACTGTGGGCCACACAGTTACCTAGATCCCAAGTTCAAATCCAAAGCAAACAGTATTTCTAAAAACCAAACCAAAACAAAACTGTGTCTGAAGTCCCGGGTTTGAGTTTACGTGGCCGCAGGCAGGTAGTTTAATCTCCCCGTGGCTTTGTTTTCTCACGGTAAAACAATTCCAGGCCCTCCGGAATGTTATCCAGGCTTCCTTGAGGGCTAAGTGAGATCCTAGCTCTGGAAGTCCTGTGAGGGCCTCAAAGTTCTAGGGCAGTGGTCGGCAAACTCAGTCAACAGAGCAAAATATCAACAGTACCACGATTAAAATTTCTTTTGAGAGCCACATTTTTTAAACTTAAACTTCTTCTAGCGACACTTCTTCAAAATAGACTCACTCAGCCGAAACCGGTTTGGCTCAATGGATAGATCGTCGGCCTGTGGACTGAAAGGTCCCGGGTTCGATTCCGGTCAAGGGCACGTACCTTGGTTGCAGGCACATCCCCAGTGGGGAGTGTGCAAGAGGCAGCTGGTTGATGTTTCTCTCTCATTGACGTTTCTAACTCTCTATCCCTCTCAATTCATCTCTGTGTAAAATCAATAATATATATATATATATATTTAAAAATAGACTCGCTCAGGCCATGGTATTTTGTGGAAGAGCCACACTCAAGGGGGCCAAAGAGCCGAATGTGGCTCACGAGCCACAGTTTGCCGACCAAGGCTCTGGAGCAACAAGAGGAGTGATGATAAAACCAGCAAAGGAATAGAACCAAGCACTTCTCTTCGAACCCAGTTTTCCCAGGAGGCAGTGTCTCTGCCCTCCCTGCACAGAATGTTATTATTTTTTTTTTTTTTTGTTTCCATGTGGCTGAACATTAGGGGAGGACCCCGAGGACAGGGGTGGTATCTTTTTCTGACCTTTGAATTCTCAGTGCCCAGCTCAGGTCCTGGCGGAGGGGGGTCAGTAATGAATGCTGAATGAATGAAAGGTTTGAGTTGCCGTGGGAAGAATCCCTGAGAGGGGTATTTTTATTCTGACCTGTCAATAACTGCTTTTCCTTTCCTCTCCCAAAGTGGGAGAGAGAGTGGGATGCCAGGAACCCGAAAAGTACGCAGACGTTGAAAAAAACAACAACCAGAAACCCAAAAGGGGTGTCTGGGCAGGCCAAAGGTTCCTGGCCTAGACTCTGGGTTCCCAACTTAGCCCTCCCTCTCTGCAGCCAGAGTCCCTGCCCCACGGCCAGTTCCTATCCCGCCCCGGGGCCAGTGGTCTTGGCAAACGGGGAAACTGAGTTTCAGCGGCTAACAACAACATCTGAGGTTACACAGCCGGGCACTGAGTTCATTTTATACTTTCTATGTAATTTCAAAGGCAGATCGCTTAGAAGAGTTCTTTCTGAGAAAAACAAAACAAAATACAAACTAATCACAGATATTTTCATATGGAGCCCTCAAATGATCTTTTATCCCCCAGAAAGTATGTGTTGTTGTTTTTTGTTTTTTTTTTTAAAAAAAAAAAAGAGTCCTGGCAACGATTAAATGGCACTTGCTAAACTCTTACTGTTTTCGAGTCCTTCCCAGGGAACCAAAGGTCACCGAGAATGCTGCTCTGGCCTGCTTCCCTGCCCGAGTCCCAGGTCTCCCAGAGAGGGCCCCCCACGCCAGACAAATTGCAGCATTGCCTGGCGTGCCAGGAAGCTGGCCCCACTAGACAGTTTCCGAGAAGGACCTAGGGACTGAAAGTAGAAATAGTTGCACTTGACCCAGGGTCCAGTGGGGCAAATGACAATCTTCTGGGGACCGGCTCTGCACAGAGTGGGGTGGGGAGGGGCACGGAGGGAGGGTGAGCTGGCTCTACCTTCCCCGCTGAAGGGGCCGGCAAGGCGCCTTTTACAGGCTTTTTTGCCTTCCAGAAGCCTCTGCTTCATAAGGGAAAGGGGGCAGCTGCACTGACGCATCCCCTCTCAGACTTCAGGGCTTTAAGGAGGCAGTATGCTTCCCCATAGGATCTGTGTTAGAAGGGGCCCTAGTGGTCAGTCGAGTCCGTGGACCTCACACTTGGCTGCAGACCAGATTGCCTTTTGAGGAAGACAGATTCCTGCTGCCCGTCGAAAACAACTGCATCCAGATCTCTAGGGGCAGCCCTTAGGAATGAATCTCCTGGTACCCTAGCAACTAGAACCCTGGGACCTGAATCCAACTGCCTGCAGCAAACACTCGAATCTCCACCGGCGACCAATGCGGCCTGGGCCTGAACCTGGGAAAAAGCAACCTCACCCACCCCAAACGGCTCATTCCACGGCCACTCCTCCAGCTCTTCCTACAGCAATACTGGTACCAGATAATGATTAGTGATAAATAGCACTAATCAAGCACTTGGCCACTGACCTCTTAGCACAGAAGCTGAGCTTCCGAGTTCTAGACCGAGACAGGCCCTGGTTCAAACCTTGGTTCTCTTTGCATTTGTTTTTGTGACTTTGTGCAAAGTGACTAAGGTCTCCGAGCCCCAATTTCTTCCTCTGTGCCATGGGGACAGCTTGTGTAGCCTTATACACCAGTGCTCGGCACTGTGTCCTGTCAACTGAAAGTTTACGGTGTGCCTCTGGGCAAACCCAAATCTGCCTCCCTATTCCTTTAGGCATCTCCTCCATATATGAGGCCCTGAGCTTTAGAGCTCCGTAGAGCAAACCCGTGCTCCCTATCAGAGGGTAGCCCTTGGCAGACAGCGGGCCCCGTTGCCAGCATCAGCCTCCGGTTCTTGTCCCCTTACCCTCTGCTTGGCCTCTCCTCTGGCCTGGCACTAGGCTGGTGAAGTATTGTGGGAGGGGACTGTGCTCAGCAGGTCGGGCCTGCGGAATTCTTTGAGCATGTGGGGAGTCGGAGAAGCGGATATGAAAACGGCTGTGGAGCACAGGTCTTAGCATAGAGGAGAGCAGCTTCCAAACCCTGCCTGCATACAGCTGCTAACCTGAGCTGCCAGCGGTGTGCCAGGCTCAGAGCGAGGCACAAGACGTCTCCGAACCCATTCAGCTCTCATAGCTGGCTGGGTAGGTGATTTTTCTGGATTTTACATTTGGGATGCAAAGAGGTTAAGCAACCTATATGGCGATGCACAGCAACGACTGACAGGGCTGGGATTTGAACTCAGGTCTCCCTATGCTCCGCCACTGGAACTACAGTGAAACAAAGGAATTGGCGTGTACGTCCAAAAGGCAGTTTTCTTCCAGGAATCCCCTAGCTAAGAATCTGCCAATTTTGTATCTAGCAATAATCCCTTGTATTTATACAGTAAGCTTTCTTTTTAAATAAATGTACACCTTCATTTTATATTTTTTCTTTTTGTTTCTAGAAGAGCTAATATCTGTCATGGTGCTTATAGTATTAAAGATTCACAAGGTACAAAAGAATAGTAAAATTAGTTTCAGTCCTTAAGACAGTTAAACATAGATTTACCAGATGGCCCAACAGTTCCACTCCTAGATATATACCCGGAAGAACTGAATACACGTATTTAAACAAAGACCTGTGCGTGAGTGTTCAGGTCAATCGCCAAAAGGTGGAGACTACCCAAATGTCCATCAATGAACAAACAAAATGTGTTATAGTTATACATACAATGGAATATAAAAATTCATGAAAAGGATCAACGTGGATGGACCTCAAACATACTAAGTGAAAAAAGCCAGACACGAAAGGTCACATACTGCATGATGCTATTTGTATGAAATATGTAGAATCATCGGCAGTTCTGTAGAAACAGAAAGCAGAGTTGTGGTTGCCAGGGGCTAGGAGAGGAGAAATAGGGAGTAACTGCTAATAGAGGCAGTGGTGTTTGGCTTTTTTTTTTCTTTTTTCTGGTGTGATGGAAAAAAAAGAGATGGTTAAACAACACTGAATGTACTGAATTGTGCACTTTAAAATGGTTAAAAGGACCTGGCCGGTGTGGCTCAGGGGTTGATCATTGACCTATGAACCAGGAGGTCATGGCTCAATTTCCTGTCAGAGCACATGCCCAGGTTGCAAGCTCAATCCCCAGAGTAGGATGTGCAGGAGGCAGCGGATCAATAATTCTCTCATTATTGATGTTTCTATCTCTCCCTCTCCCTTTCTCTCTGAAGTCAATAAAATGTATTTTAAAAAATAAATAAAATAGTTAAAATGATTCATGTTATGTGAGTTTTAATTCAGTTTTATAAACATATTAGAGGCCCAGTGCATAAAATTCTCGCACAGGTAAGGTTCTGAGGCCTGGCCTGCTATCAGGGCCAATTCCACCCCCCACCTGCCAGCAGGCGCGTCCCCCCACCCCCCGCCCCGCCTCCAACGCTGGTTGCCCTCTGTGTGCGTTGAAATGTCTTCTCCCTGGTGGTCAGTGTGCATTATAGCAACCAATCATTCCACCGTCTGGTTGATTTGCATATTATGCATATATATGTATATGTATATATTAAACATTAAGGCTCTCCTCAACCCCATTCCCTGGCAACTGGTACAAGTTCCAGGGATATTCTGAGTATTTTTAAACGTGTGTATATAGCTTTTCAAATAAATGGTAGACACCCTATATACACTGCTCTGTGCCTTCTTTCTTTTACTTAACAGAGATCTTGGAGATTATTCTATATCAGCACTTAAAAAACTGACTATGTTAATTTCAACATCTCTATAATGTTCCATTTTCTGGATTTGCCCAGGTTTTACCTAGCGTCTCTCTCTCTCTCTTTCTCTCTCTTTAGCTTGTCTCCTTTTAGATTTAGATTGTTTCCAGTCTTGCTGTTTCAAACAAGCCTGCTGTACATAGCCTTGACATGATCATTTCACACAAACTTCTCTACCTGTGGGGAAATTCCTAGAAGTGGAATTGTTGGGTCAAAGGACACATGCATTTTAACTTTTTCAGTTTCAAAACTAATGCATACTGCCCTAGCCAGGCAGCTGGGTTGGAGGGTTAGAGTGTCATCTTTTGTCATTATTATTGTTGTTAATCCTCACCCCAGGATATTTTTCCATTGATTTTTAGAGAGAGTGAAAAAGGAAGAGGAGAGACAGAGAGAGAAACATCGATGGTGAGAGCAACATATCAGTTGGTTACCTCCCACCCACGCACTGACCTGGACTGTGTACCAAGCCTCAACCAAGATATGTTTCCTTGACCAGAATCAAACCTGGGACCCTTTAGTCTAAGGGCTAACGCTCTATCCATTGAGCCAAACTGGCTAGGGCGGAGTGTCATCTTGATATGTCTAAGTATTGGGTGTGATCTCTGGTCAGGGAACCTACAAGAATCAACCAATGAACGCTTGAGTGAGTGGAACAGGAAATTGATGTTTTTCTCTCTCTCAAATCAATTTTTAAAAACACACACAAATATCTAGATTTTGTAACATAGAAACACACACCTGACATCTACATGACCATGTTGACCAATGTCACCCCAATAAATTTTTTTAAATTTTTTGATTTTTTACAGAGAGGAAGGGAGAGAGATAGAGAGTTAGAAACGTCAATGAGAGAATCATCGTTCAGCTGCCTCCTGCACGCCCCTCACCAGGGATGTGCCCACAACCAAGGTACGTGCCCTTTATAGGAATCGAACCTGGGACCTTCAGTCCAAACCTTCAATTGAACCTTCAGTCTGCAGGCCGACGCTCTATCCACTGAGCCAAACCGGTTTTGGCCCAATAAATTTAATAAAACACACACAAAAATTAATGCATACTTGTCATACAAATTTCAAACGACTTTGAAGCTCAAAGGCATGCCTCGGAGGCGGGGTTGCTCCTACTTCTTGTCTGCCTCCCTTTCTGACACTTCCTTCCTGGCCCTGGGCCTGCAGCTCTCAGAGCCTTCCCTGCCTGCCTAATGCTGGGTCTCCCTTCCTCCTACTCCCTCTCCTCTTCCTTCCTTCATCCTCAGTAGATATATTGCCCTCTGTCCCCAGGGCCTGGGCTGGGACTGAGGCTCATAGTCAAATATAACCTATTATCTCCAAACCTACCAATGTCAGGCCCCTGGCAGTGCTCATGTCATAGAATGTTCAAACCAAAAGGCTAGGAGCTTCTCATCTAACCCTCATAGTCCACCTTACGTAGGAGGCAACCAAGGCTCAGAGAGGGAAATGTGGCTCAGTGAGTGGGTTTAAAGAGCCAGGCAGAGATGATACACTCTGTCCAAGAATCATTTCACTCAATAAACAGTTATTGAGTAACATATGAAAACCCACTGTTAGGCCCTGGGCTCCAGCAGTGAATGAGACAGACACTTCACATTACGTTCAGGGAGACCCAACAAAAAACATGTAGACAAAATACTTTGCTTACAAGTGCCATGTAAGCATAAAGAGTGATCTGGCCCCAGAAGAGAGTGGTGATATCTGAGCTGGGATCTGAATGACAGAAAAAGCCAGTTCAATCAGCATATGCAAAGGTCCTGAGGTAGGAAGAACACTTGTGCATTTGACAGACAAGAGGAAGGCCAGTGTGACTGGAGCAAAAGACGTACCAGAGGTAGACAGGTCCAATCACTTCGGACCTTGGAGGCAGTGAGGTCATTTTGCAGAGCCATCAAGTCAGCTTCTCCCTGCTCACTCCTCCGTCCCCAACAGCTCATCCTGGAGGACACAGCAGGTTTGCAATAGAATCCTTGAGCCCGGCCAGTATAGCTCAGGGTTGAGTATCGACCCATGAACCAGGAGGTCAAGGTTCAATTCCTGGTCAGAGCACATGCTCAATTCCGAGTAGAAGGCATGCAGGAGGCAGCCGATCAATGATTCTCATCATTGATGTTTCTCTTTCTCTCTCTCTCTCTCTCTCTGAAATCAATAAAAATATATTTAAAAATAAATAAATAGCCAAAGCCAGTTTGGCTCAGTGGTAGAGCGTCGGTCTGCAGACTGAAAGGTCCCAGGTTTGATTCCGGTCAAGGGCATGTACATTGGTTGCGGGCACATCCCCGGTAGGGGGTGTGCAAGAGGCAGCTGGTCGATGTTTCTAGGTCTCTATCTCTCTCCCTTCCTCTCTGTAAAATATCAATAAAAAATATATATTTAAAAATAAATAAATAAATAAATAAATACCCCCACATCACTAGTTATGTAGCTTGAGGCCCACTGTTGTTCATCTCTATCATCACTATCATAATGGCAACCAACCCTTAGAGGACTCTGTGAGCCATACAGTTATATCTGTGTTGCAACTACTCTATACCTAGAGTGGGAAAGCAGCCACAGACCTTACAAAAACATGTGCATGGCTGTGTTCAAATAAAACTGTACTGCCCTAGCCAGTTTGGCTCAGTGGATAGAGCGTTGGCCTGCGGACTGAAAGGTCCAGGACTCAGTTCCAGTCAAGGGCACATGCCCAGGTTTCGGCCTCCATCCTAAGTGGGAGGCATGTAGGAGGCAACCCATCAATGATTCTCTCATCATTGATGTTTTATCTCTTTTTCCCTCTCCCTTCCTCTCTGATTAAAAATATAATTTAAAAAATTATTTTTAAAGTTATCTATTAAAAAAAACACCTAAAAGAATTTTTTTACTTACAAAACCAGGCTGTGAGCCAAGTCAGGTATAGTAATAGGAACCTCACATGTATTAACACCTTTATAACGAGAGGCCAGACAGCTAACTGTTCTGTATCTCCTTTGGGTCTTGCCCTCCCCTCACCTCCCCCTTGAGACTCAGGCGGCATCTCTGGCTGCTGGCTCCAGAAATCCACAGACATGGAGTTGTGCACACAGCTTGGGAGGTTGGTGCTTGTGAAGCCTTTGTGGGCCCCCTGGATGGATGATTCCTACGGCCCCTTCCGCCTCAGACAGTGGTGAGGTGGTGGTAGTGGTGGTAATTGTGGGATGCCCGCAGGAAGACAGAAACAGAGCAGGAACCATGGGCTTTCGGAATGGAAGTGCAGTCTGGGACCCCAAAGGGCCAGCTGACAAGAGGGTTCCACTCAACCTCTTTGCCGGAGTCTATATCGTGAGCTGGAGACAGTTGTCTTCCCAGAGAAAGGTGGCTCGCCTGCCCTTGGGGGACTTGCTTTCCAAAGTGAATGGCAGAAAAAGCCTAGCTTTTTGGGGAGCCTTCCCGAGGCCCCCCTAGTCACTCCTGTGCCTCCACTGTGTGATGCCAATGGATCAGACTCATTCTTTCCCACTACGGGTGTTTATGAGCACCTCCTATACATCAGAGACCGCACTGGACCCCACCAGTGAGGAAGCAGCCTCCGGCAGGCCAGCTGGGAAGGCACGTGGGAGGTCCCGGCACTGGAGCCCGAACCTGAAGGGGGGTAGCTGGGGGCATTCTAGGCCGAGGGAAGTGCGTGGGTGTGAGGGCCTGGTCTGGCTGGAGTGTCAGGTAAAAACACAAAGAGAATTGGGTCCACGTAGGGCCCTGTGTGAGCTAGACCAAGGGTCATCAGGAGGTGGGGAGAAGGAGGAGCACTGGGCCTCCCAGAGCTTGGTAGGAGGGGTGAGGGAGGGACAGGGAACCCGGGGGCTGGGCGGAGGGGAGGGCAGCAGGACTGGATGGAGGGGAGAGCTGGATTTGATAGGAAATGTGTCTCAGGGGGTTGGAAATGGGAGCTGGAGCTAAGAGATCAGGAAACAGATGGCCCAAGGTGAATGAATAGCAGGCAATGTGCGCCTTCTCAGGGGAGATACCGGTCGGTGTGGCAGGGGGTAAATTTGGGAGGCCCCGTTCCCCTCTTCCCTTCCAAAAGCTCTGGGAGGTCCACAGTGTGCATTAGCATGTGAAAGGCTTAGAAGGAAGGGGATGTTGCAGAAGAGATGGGTTTAGCTGCTGAGTGGGGGTTGTCTCCCTGAGGCTCACTAGGCTTCCTGGAGCAACATCCCAGACAGGTAAACTTAGCAGGCATTAAAAGATGTAACCACCTGATAAGGTTGAGTCTATTTTTCAAATGGTTTGAAGCCAACTGGTCTCAGAGGGATGGATGGAGTAAGTGTGGTGGGGCAGGTAACCTGAGCCTTGTCTATTGCTGGAAGAATCCATCTCCCCTCACAAGATTTCCAACCCAAAAGGTTAAATCCCTTTTCCACGTGGCTCAGAGGGGTGTAGAAGCTGCCCCAAGATCACAGAGCGGGAATGTAGGGAAGTCAGGACAGGACTGGAAGCCGAGTACGTTTTACCTCAAACCCCTTGCTTTTAACCTTCAGGCAATTTAACTCTTAATAGGTTGGGATTAAAAATAGCAATGCCAGTGAAAGAGTGAGGCTAGAACCCTGCCTCCTTGTGGGACAGGGCGGAGCTATCCTCCATTTTGTGGCCGGACCCTAGCCCTAACCCAACCAATCAGGGTCATATCCTCCCCTGTATAAAACCGGTTGAGATGTTACATTCTCTCTCTTTTCCGCCATGCTGTTGGCGTGAGTGGACTGGAGCCCATGCTAGCATGGAAGAGACTCTCTTGCTAATTGCATCGGATTTGGTTCCCTGGTGGTCCTTGGGGATCACGAAATCTGGGCACAACACCAGGAGATAAGAGAACAACCGAAGGACTGGTATGCATGAATATAAGTACAACCAACGAACACAGAACTCTGGGGAGGGAGGACATGAATGGGAGGTGGGGAGGGAGGCAATGGTAAGCTATGTACACATATAATGCCTTAATAAATAAATAAATAAATAAATAAATAAATAAATAAATAAAATAGCAATGCCCTGGCTAGTGTGGCTGAGTTGGTTGAGTACTGTTGCATGCACCTAGAGGTCACTAGTTTGATTCTGGTCGGGGGGTGGGGGGGGGGGGTCTGGTCTCAGAATTCATCCCCAGTAGGGAGTGTGCAGGAGATAGCTGATCAATCTTTCTATATCTGCTTCTTCCTCTCTCTAAAATCAATTAAAAAATATTTTTAAAAGTTGGGATTAAAAAGTTAATAGCGTCCTAGTTGGTTTGGCTCAGTGGATAGAGCGTTGGCCTGCGGACTGAAGACTCCCAGGTTCGATTCTGGTCAGGGGCATATGCCCATGTGGGAGACAGCTGATCAATGATTCTCTTTTACCATTGATGTTTCTACCTCTCTTTCCCTTACTCTCTGAAATAAATAAAAATACTTTTTTAAATAAAAAAAGTTAGTAGCAGCATTAAATCCATGGAGGTAGATGAAGCAGTCAGGTCCTCTCTCCCTCCCCCCACCTCCGTGCGGATTGCCTACCTGGCCCCCTCCCCACGCCTCCAGCCCTATTGCTGGTTGTCTGGTCCACTGAAGCTGGAAGAAATGGCAGGGGGTTCAGGCCTAAGGGCTTGGTGGTGCTGCTGGTAGAACCAGAGGGTTGAGAAGAGAAATGATTTTTAGGATGATCATAGCTCGTTTGTCATCAGACAGAGAGATCTACTACTTATCTGTATGTGACCTGGGACAATAAACTGAACCTCAGTTTCCCTGAATTGTAGGATGGTACTGCAGTGGAAACTCAGTTCTCCAACTTAATTCATTTGGAAGGCTGTTCCAGAAAGGAATTGTTTGAAAATGGAATCATTCCCACCACCACCACCTCCTTAGAAATAATGTAAATTGAGCCAATCTGTTCCAGATCCCCAAAAGCAAAAGACGCACATACACATTCAGAACACAATTTCCTGAGATGTTAAGTACTTGAAGTTTAGCAGTAAACTAACTCACACTCACACATTTTCTCTTTGTTTGCTGCCTGAGAGACGTGTGACTGATCATACAGGTATCAGCAAGGTTATTGAGTCAAGAACCGAAGTTTTGTTCGACAACCAAGACATTTTTCCGTGAACAACTTGGTTGAGAACCAAATTGTTGGAGATAGGAGATGTTTGAGAACTGACTTTTTTTTTTTTTAACATCTCCCATCTCAGACTTTCTTGAACATCTCCTCCTTTTCTTTTTTTAAATAGTTTATTCCTTTTTTTTTTTTTTTAATCCTCACCAGGTGATTTTTTCCCCATTGATTTTAAGAGAGAATGGAAGGGAGTGAAGAGGGTGAGAGAGATCAATGTGAGAGAGACCACATCAATTGGTTGCCTCATACACACCCCAACTGTGGCTGGATTGAACATGCAACTCAGGTAAGTGCCCTTGACCAGGAATCAAACCTGAGATCGGGTCCGAGGGCTGGTGCTCTAACTGCTGGGCAACACCGGTCAGGCAAAGATCTCCTTTGTCATTGATTTCTAATTTCATCCCATGTTGTCTCACATTTTTATTTTATTTTTAAAATATTTTATTGATTTTTTACAGAGAGGGGAAGGAAGAGAGAGATACATAGAAACATCAATGATGAGAGAGAACCATTGATTGGCTGCCTCCTGCACGGCCCTTACTGGGGGTTGAGTCTATAATCTGGGCATGTCCCCTGATGGGGAATTGAACCCCGATCTCCTCCTGGTTCATAGGTTGATGCTCAACCACTGAGCAACACTGGCTGGGTGGTATACTTTCTCTCTCTCTCTCTCTCTCTCTCTCTCTCTCTCTCTCTCACTCTCTCTCTTTGGCTGGGTACTATGTACTTTATTGATGGTACATGCTAAGCCCCTCACCTTCTTCAGGAAGTCTGGGGTGGAAATTGTGTCAAAGACGAGAAATTCTCAGTGTATTGAGAGATTTAGTTGGGGGCAAGATCTCCCCAGCAGCTAAGGACCTCTCTTTTCCTCTTGTGTTCTGGGTATGGCTGGGAGTCCAGGTCACTCTTCCTTTTTCATATTTTTTAAAAAATATATATTTTATTGATTTTTTACAGAGAGGAAGAGAGAGGGATAGAGAGTTAGAAACATCGATGAGAATCATTGATCAGCTGCCTCTTGCACACCCCCTACTAGGGGTGTGCCTGCAATCAATGTACATGCCCTTGACCAGAATCAAACCTGGGACCTTTCTGTCCACAGGCCGACGCTCTATCCACTGAGCCAAACCGGTTTCGGCCATTCTTCCTTCTTGGAGGCTATAGGATTCGTCACCCAGTTGGAGTCAGACTCATTGTCAGAGCAGGAAATGAGCTTGACAAAGTGGTTGTTGAGAGCACTGTGAGGCCCACCCCCCAAGCAAAAGAGATGTAAGCCCAGCATTGAAGGCGGATAGTGGGTGTGACTGTTAAAGCCACAGGAGACAACCTAGTCTTCATGTAGCCCAGGATGCACCTGGGGGCCCTCCAATGCCTCCTTCCCCAGCTTCTTAGTGTCATCATAATTGGAATCTTTCTCCAAATGGTAGGTCAGATCCATAACCAATACCTTAGGAGGTAGGGACGTGGAGGGCCATGCCAGTGAGGTTCTTATTCAGCTCAGGAGGACCTTGCCCACAGCCTTGGCGGCACCAGTAGGAGCAGAGATGATGTTCAGCCCCTCAGCCATCACACCACAGCTTCCCAGAGGGACCACCCACAGTCTTCTGGGTGGCAGTGATGGCATAGACTATGGCCGTGAGTCCCTCACGGTGCCAAACTTGTCATGGATGGCCTTGGCCCGTGGTGGGCCGAGCAGTTGGTGGTGCAGGAGGCATCGCTGACAATCCTGAGGGATTTGTCATACTTCTCATGTTTCAACCCATCACCAACATGGGGGCATCAGCAGAAGGAGCATAGATATGACTCTTTCGGCTCCAACCTTCAAGTGAGCCGCAGCCTTTTCCAAGGTGGTGAAGACACCAGTGGACTCCACGACATACTCAGCACCAGCATCACCCCTTTTGATGGTGGGACCTGGCTCCAGGGAGATGGGAATGGACCTATTGCTGACAAGCTACCTGCTCCCCGCCTTGGCTGGGCCACTGAACTTGCCATGGGAGGGATAAGGCTGGAACATGTAGACCATGAAGTTCAGTTCAATGGGGAGGTCATTGATGACAACAATATCCACGTTGCTAGAGTTAAAAGTAGCCCTGGTGACAAGGCACTCAATGTGGCCAAATCTACTTACTCAGTCCTTAACCATTAAGTGCCAGACTGGCTGGCACCGCCTGTGGAACAGGGAGGATCAGAGCTTGGTGTATTTTCTTTCTTTCTTTCTTTCTTTCTTTCTTTCTTTCTTTCTTTCTTAAAAACATATATTTTATTGATTTTTTACAAAGAGGAAGAGAGAGGGATAGAGAGCTAGAAACATCAATGAGAGAGAAACATTGATCAACTGCCTCCTGCACACCCCCTACCAGGGATGTGCCGGCAACCAATGTACATGCCCTTGATGGGAATCGAACCTGGCACCTTTCAGTCCGCAGGCCGACGCTCTATCCACTGAGCCAAACTGGTTTTGGCTTGGTGTAGTTTCTTTATGTTTATTGTGCTTGGGGTTTATTAAGTATCTTGTGTCTGTAGATTTGTAGTTTTCATCAAATTTGAAAATGTTTCAGTTTATTTTTCTTCAAATCATCTTTTCTGCCCTTTTCCCTCCTTTGGAGATTCCAATTACACATAGATATTAGGTCACTTGAAGCTGTCTCAACTCACTGATGTTATTATATTTTTAAAAGCTTTTTCTCTCTGTTTTATTTTAGATAATTTTCATTACTGTGTATTCAAGTTCACTAATTTTCTGCCATGTCTAATGTTCCATTAATCCATGTAGTATATTTTTTACCTCAGACATTATAGTTTTCATCTCTAGAATTTCAATGTCTTTTTTATTCTTCTTCAATTTAAGTCTTTAAAAAAAACATCTTCTAGTCCTAGCTGGTTTGGCTCAGTGGATAGAGCGTTGGCCTGCGGACTGAGGGTTCCAGGTTCGATTTTGGTCATGGGACATGCCTGGAGTTGTAGGCTCGATCCCCAGTAGGGGGCGTACATGAGACAGACAATCAATGACTCCCTCTCCTCATTGATGTTTCCCTTCCTCTCTGAAATCAATAAAACTATATTTTTTAAAAATCTTCTATATCTCTACACTCTCTCTTTTATCTTCTTGCACCTATGGAATCGAATTTTAAGAACTTTTAATGTCTGTGTCTCCTAATTCTTTCACCTGTGAAATTTCTGGGTAGGTTTCAATTGGCTGGTTTTTCTTTCCATCATGGGGCAGATTTTCCTGTTTCTTTATATGCACGCTAATTTTTACTGGTTGCCAGACATTGTGAATTTTATTTTTCTGGGAGCTATTTTTGTGTTTGTATAAATATTCTTGAGCTTTGTTCTGGGGTACAAAAGTCATCTGAAAATAGTTTGGCCCTTTCAGATCTTGTTTTTGTTAGGTGGGGCCAGAACAGCCTTTCGTTTGACCTACTTTTGAGCCAAAAATTCTTCTGCGTGCTCCACTCAATGCCCCATCAATTGTGAGGCTTCCACTCTGGTTGTGGGAACCGGCACTGCTCCCAGCGCCGTGTCAGCCCCCAGGACGGTGCTAACTCCTTTGGGGGTTCCTCCCGGCTTCCAGGGGCCTCCTCGCGTGGAGGCACTGCGCTGCGTTACCGAAGGTTGGGGGGCCCTCTGAGGAGCTCCCGAGTTCTCTGGGCGGCTCTTGCCTTTTCAGTTCTCTGCCTTGTGTCCCCAGGCCCCTGGCTTCACCTTTCCAGTGCCTAGACCAGTGGTTGGCAGACTCCTTAGTCCACAGAGCCAAGTATCAACAGCACAGCGATTGAAATTTCTTTGGAGAGCCAAATTTTTTAAACTTAAACTTCTTCTATTGCCACTTCTCCAAAATAGACTCGCCCAGGCCGTGGTATTTTGTGGAAGAGCCACACTCAAAGGGACCAAAGAGCCGCATGTGGCTCTCGAGCCTCATTTTGCCGCCCACAGGGCTGAACCACCAGACTCCACCTGCCTGCCCCGGTCTGGAAGCTTCGGGCAGTAACGTGGGGCCCACCACACTGGTTTTCTGACTCACAGGAGTCACTACAAGGCATCACCCCCAACATGTATCGACACTGTCACTGAGGACGGCTCAGTTTTGAGAGAGAAATGTATTTCTCTTAATCCTTATCGTTGACAGTATTACATAGTTCCTCCTTTGGCCCCACTAACCTCTTCCAGCCTGCTCCCGTCCGCACCCCCAAAATGAAATGTATTGGGGTGATGCCGGTGCTGAGTATGTTGTAGAGTCATAAAAACACACTGCCTTTACAATGACTCAAAGTGTGTGCACATTTGGGGGGAGACACCCTATGTTTTTCGTCGTCTGGCATTCCGTGTCTTCAGAGCCATTGTGCCGTGTACTGGGTCGGGCATTCCCGTTGTGTCAGGTGGGAGTGTCAATCCAGCCCCTGTGGTTCCACCTCGGCTGGAAGCAGGAATCCTCATGATCGCTTGTTCATTTGTTCAGCGGGCATGTACTGCGGGCGAGCCTACTGTGTGCCCACCTCCGCTGGCCCTGTGGCTCTCAGCTACGCCGCGTGGCCCTCTCTCAGGGTCTCTCCCGGCCCTTCCTCTCTCTGGGATGCTTTTCCCGGCTGTACATCCTCCCTCCACTCACAGGCCCCCTCTGCTTTCCGTGTGCAAAGCGAATTGCTCTCTTTTTTATTTCCCATCATGCGCAGCCTTCCTTTACAGCTGACGTTACCGGAGTAAACAAGAATGTCTGTCTGAGTCCCCGCAGCCGGCTCGGGGCCAGGCACACTGCAGGTGTTCAGTAAATATTTACCAAGAGCGAGGTCTTTGCATATTTCTCCGAGCCTGTCACATAGCAGCTCCGTCAAAGCGGGGATGCTTGGCTGATGGGAACGCGCCCCCCTGCCCTAAGGTTGCTGCTAGCAGGGAAGGGATCCGGGGCCCCTGGCCTGATGCCCCACTCTCCTTAGTGATAACCGGAGGCCGGCGAGCCGGCCGCGGAGGGCTGACAGGTGGGGCTGACGAGTTCCAGACCCAGGCCGCTGGGCCCCGCCGAGCCCGGCAGCACCGGACGGACAGGGCCGGGCAGGAGCCGGAGCCAAGCTTCCATGACGTTGTCCTCGGGGCCGTGACCCTCCCCGGGCCCTGGGTGGGGCGCCAGGTCTCACCCACCCTCTCCGAACCCGCTGCCGCCGCCGAGTCCAGGGAGGCCAGGCCGTCCTCCCGGTCCCCGTCCCAGGTCTAGCTGTGTGACCGCTGCCACTGTTACAACAGGCACAGGAGGACAGGCCGGCTATAAAGTGAAAAATACTTTGTAAACAGAAAACCTTTTACAAGTACTTACTGAATTGGAAAAAGCCTTAGGACGCTTCTGTCCCAAACCCCTATTTTTGACTGAGGAAGAAACTGAGGTTTCTTTTCTTTTTTTTTTTAATATATATTTTATTGATTTTTTACAGAGAGGAAGAGAGAGGGATAGTTAGAAACAGCGATGAGAGAGAATCATCGATCAGCTGCCTCTTGCACACCCCCTACCGGGGATGTGCCCGCAACCAAGGTACATGCCCTTGACCGGAATCGAACCCGGGACCTTTCAGTCCGCAGGCCGACGCTCTAGCCACTGAGCCAAACCGGTTTCGGCGAGGCTGAGGTTTCAATGAGGTGATTATACAGACTGCTCAGCAGCAGGCGTGGGCCTTTGTGCTGAATTCTAGCCTCCAAGCGGCTGCTCACCTCTGGCTAAGCGACCTGTGCCTTGGAGCCTCCCTGCTGCTGGGCAGCCCACCTCCCCCCCCTCCGCTGGGCCTCGACCCATCTGTCATCAATAAGGCTTATCGCTAGCATATTTTGAGCATGTATGAGGTACCAAGCCATGAGCTAAGCACGTTGCATGCATCATCTACTTCTCATCTAAGAGGTAGTGTTGTCCCCACTTTACTGATGAGGACACTAAGGCTGGGAGACGTTAGGTAACCTGCCCAAGGCCCTCCAAGTGGGTGCCCACGGCCCTCCAAGTGGTTGGAGCAGTGTTCAGACCCTAGAGTGGGTGGTCTCTAAGCTTCTAGGTCTGGCTTCTCTTCCCTTAGCCGTTTCTTCTAATAACATGTATTTTCTACCAGCTACCACTTCCTGGGTCTTTGGGGAAGCTTTCTTTCTTTTCCCCACTCTCTTTATTTTTATTGATTGATTTTAGAGAAAGAGAGGAAGTGAGGGAGAGAAACACAGATGTGTTGTTCCACTTGCGTATGCACTCATTGGTTGCTTCTTGTGTGTGCCCTGACTGAGGATTGACCTGCAACCTCGGTGGAGTGGGATGATGCTCTGAGTCTTTTTGACTTTGTGCATCATCTGAGCAGGGCAGCACAGGGTCTAAAACCTCCAGTTAAGAGTCTGCCTTGAGGCCCAACTATGAGCTTGTTTTGAAGTTGGTGCCGAGGGTGTCTCTGAAGGTCCAAGATAATCTGTGGAAAACACAGCCCGGGGGAAGGCAGGGGAGTGACTGCAGCCCACAGCCTTTCCCTCAGCCAGGGCCTTGCCAGCTGGTTCCCTGGGAGGCCCCCTTAAATATTGCCCACGGGTGGTGGGAGCTGCAGGTGCAGGCAGGCGAGTGGAGCCCGGCCCCGTGGGAGCTCCACGTGGGCGAGGTCACCGCCGATGGGGGCCCACACCGTGGCCTCCCTGGGAGGTCGTGGGACCTGGCCGGCCTCAGAGGGTCTCACCTGGTAGCTAGTGCATGTCAGTTCCCACCGACACGCGTGAAGGCGAGAGAGGCCGGGAGGGGCAGCCTTTCCAGCACAGAGAGCCAGGAGTGCCGGGTGGTGTGTCCACACCACAGTCCCCAAGTTGAGGGGCTGTTAGTGTCCTCGGCACACGAGGAACCGAGTCCCGGGTCTGCAGGCGAGATGCGCTGACTGCCCAGTGGGTGATGAGGTGGGTTACCCTGAGGGAGGCCGCTGGGCACCATGGGAGGTTACCTGAGCGAGGTGCGTGGGGGTTGATCAGAGGGGAAGAGAGTGGAGGAGGCCAGCGGCGGCTGTCGGGGCAATCTTGGGGAGCTCTGAGGCGGCCTGGGCCAGAGCAGGAGCCTAGAAAAGAGGCCGGGGGAGTAGGGCTGGGCTGATGGGATGGCACCTCCTCTATCATCCACCCGACCATCTGTTTACACAAGGGAACTGAGGCCCAAAGAGGAAAGGGGGCTTGCTCAAGGGCACACAGTGGGTGAACGGTAGCACCAAGCTAGAAAGACCCTGGGAAGCTCAGGGATACCCCCCCCCCCCCGAACAAGGAGCTGAACCTCCTCCCATAATGGACCCTCCTCCCCCCAGGGATCGAGTCCACACCAGCCAGGCTTCTGTCTCACAGCGGGACCCCTGGCCTCCCTCCCCTTCCCTGGGCCACAGTCTGCTCATCTGTGAAAGGAGGCCACTGGCCAAAACCGGTTTGGCTCAGCGGTAGAGCGTCTGTCTGTGGACTGAAAGGTCCCAGGTTCGATTCCGGTCAGGGGCATGTACATTGGTTGCGGGCACATCCCCGGTAACGGGTATGCAAGAGGCAGCTGGTCGATGTTTCTCTCTCATCGACGTTTCTATCTCTCTATCTCTCTCCCTTCTTTGTAAAATATCAATAAAATATATTTTTTAAAAAAGAAAGAAAAAAGAAAGGAGGCCACTGGACCAGCTGACCGACATGGCCCTTTCTGCACTCAGTGCTCGGAGGAAGAAGAGGCTAGGCCTTCTTCCTCACTCTGTCCCCCGACCCCAAGTCCAGCCTCAGCCTGACACTGAGACCCCGAGTCCACCAGCCTCAGCCTGACAGTGAGGCGGGGAGGGGGGGACGAGGAACAGCCTGATGCAGCTCACATGCCTGAGCAATGAGTGCCGGTCCCGAGGAGGCAACATGATCTGCAAAGGATCCCTGACCCTCTCCTGGAGAGGGCGCTCAGTCATGTGAGGACCTCGGGGGATTCGTGCGGCCGAGGTGGGAGGCGGCCACCTGGAGAAAGACTGGGACGAGGAGAGAGAAGGCATCAGGAGAGAAAGAACGGAGCTGCTGGCAAGGGCTCTGCTGGGCCCTGCAGTGGGAAGGTGGGGGTGGGGTGGGGGGGGCAGTAGCCCAGGAGGAGGGGGGAAGTGTGGTGGGCCCACAGAAAAGAGGGAAGGATGGGTGGGGTAGGGGGGGGGCTGAGAGGTGAAACGGGCAGAGGAGGAGTATGTGCAGGGGGCTCTGAGTGATGCCTGGTGCCCGACAGGAGTCACTGTCCGGTGTCCCATGTAGACCCCTCCGCGCACTCGCTGTGTGGCTTGGGCTGGTCTCTTGGCTTCTCGGAGCCTCAGGCTCTAAAACCAAAGAGCAGTTGTGTCCCCTCCTTCACCCAGGCCAGGCTGTGAGATCAGGCTTCAGTCCGACCCCAGACCCTCCCTCTCCCCTCACTGGCCACCCTGGTGGCCCCACTTCTTCACCCAAGCATACCCCCCCCCCCCCCCGCCTTGGGGGCTAGCATTAGTCCCCACCCTCCCAGCCCCAGGTTGTGAGGGGCTGTCTCAGCCCCTCTAAGAGGTTCTAGCCAATCCAGGGCCTCAGAAGTGAGGGGACCAAAGGGGAGGGGATGGGGTGGGGGCAAGGACTTTCCCAAGCTCACCGTGGGGGGAGGGAGCCGTGCCTCTTGCCCCCGCGCCTCCCCTCCCCCGCCCCGGCCCCTGATGGGATACTTGGGGCTCTCCTCCCCTTTCCCAAAGCCCTGCTTGTCTTCCGCGCAACAAGGAGAGAATGTTATTTAGAGGGAGATCAGGAGATTTGCCTTAAATAGGCATGGAGTGCTGTGCCAGGGCCCGGGGTGAAGGGCGGAGGAGGGGGAGGAGGAGGGAGGGAGGAGGCCACCCTGCGTGATGGCGAGAAAGGAGTGGAGCTGACCCCCCCTCCCCCCAGGGGGGTGCACGGCCCCTCACAGTTTACCCAGCACAGTCCCAGGATCCACCCCGACAGTAGATGGTCAAGCTGGGCTCATTCCCGCCCCACCTGCGTTCTGAGGATGAGGAAACCGAGGCCCAGGGCAGGGAGTTGACATTCACTGGCTACCGGGTGGCTTCCGGTGCCGGGTGCCATGGTCTTTCCACGGCAGCCCCCAGAGCTGGGAGGTGCTCGGGAAGGCGAAGGGCCCCAAGAGAGGGCTTCCTATAGAGGGAATGGGGGCGTCTGCGGGGTGGGGGTGTCGTGGAGCCTCGGAGACACCTGCCTCAGACTTTGGCTTCTGCCCCCAGGTCGCCCTTGCCAGCCCTCCCAGCCCCAGCTTGTAACCGGACGCCCTCCTCACTCTGCACCTTCCCCGGTGAGCTGGGCTCTGCTTACCCCGTACACACCGGGGAGGGAGGTGAGGGGCAGCCCGGGAGAAGCGTCGGCCGGGGACGGAGGCTACAGGAGGGAGCTGGAGCCGGGGTGAGAGGCGGCCACTGCCCTCCCTGCGGGGCTGGGCTGGTCCCTGGGATTCACTCACTTCCCTATGCAGTCTCCTTCCAATCCTCTCCCCTTCCCTCGTGGCCCCGCCCAGCCGTTTATGGCTCAGCGGGTGATGCTCTTGGAATCCTAAAGAAATGGAGTCTTGCCGAAACCGGTTTGGCTCAGTGGATGGAGCATTGGCCTGCGGACTGAAAGGTCCCGGGTTCGATTCCGGTCAAGGGCATGTACCTTGGTTGCGGGCACATCCCCAGTAGGGGGTGTGCAAGAGGCAGCTGATTGGTGATTCTCTCTCATGGATGTTTCTAACTCTCTATCCCTCTCTGTAAAAATCAATAAAATATATTTAAAAAAGAAATGGAGTCTTGAGTGTGAAGTTTCTGGGACAAAACTAGGGGCAATGGACACTGTGGTGAAGCCTCAGACACCTGGGCGTCCACCTGGCCTCACCACCCGCCTCCTCCTCTGTGAACTAGATCTAAAGGTGGCATAGCCCTCATGCATGCTCAGTAAGAAGAGAGTCAGAGCTCTAGCCGGTTTTGCTCAGTGGATAGACTCACAGCCTTCGGACTGAAGGGTCTCGGGTTCAATTTCTTCAAGGACACGTACCTCGATTGATTGCAGGCTCAGTCATAAGAGGCAACCAATCGATGTGTCTCTCTCACATCGATGTTTCTCTCTCTCTCTCTCTCTCTGTTTCTCCCCTTCCATTCCACTCTCTCTAAAAATCAATGGAAAAAAATATACTTGGGTGAGGACTAACAAAACAAAAAGGAGGAGGAGGAAGAAAAGGAAAAGGGGGAAGAGGAGGAGGAAGAGGAGGAAGAGGGACAGAGGAAAAAAGAGGAGCAGTTGTGACAAATGCACTCACAGACCAGGGCTAAGACCTCATGTTTGCTGGGAGACAGAGAGGGGGAAATTCCCCTCTCCCCTTCCTCTTAGCGGGTGGCACAGCCGGTGTCTTCTGGAAGACTGAAAGAAAGCAGTCACGTAATCTGGGCTCCAGTTAATTCTCTTTGTTATTCTCCAGGCCACGCAGGAGGCAGGGAAGGGTAGGGGCGGGGAGGAGGGGTGCAGGATGGCCACTTTAGGTAAGTGATGAAGGCCAAAGGGAGCTGACCAGGAGGGTTCACCTCATGCCTGGCCCCATCCAGCTCTTGCCCTCACTTCATTGGTCAGCTGTTAGCCCATTTCACTAATGATCAAACTAGGGCTGAGGATGTAAGCAGCATGTCCAAGGTCACACGGGAAGTGGGAAGCCGGTATCTGACTTCAAGGTCTTCTGCTAAAACCCCCAGGATCCTGGGACTCGGGTTCCAGACCCAGCTTGCAGTGTAGCCTTGGCCAAGTCACCTAATCTCAAGAGATGGATTAGTTTTCTCTCGCCTTAAGGTGGGGATGATGTCCCCCGGTCTTCTCGGGATTACTGTGAAAAAACAAGAGGGCTAATGACCACAAACCAGAAGGTGTTCAACTCATACCAGGCGCAAGCTCCCCAGCAAAGGAACCTCCTCCTCTCTACCCGTACTGGGCTCCCAGCTCCTGAGGCATCCATGTGCCCATCGAGGCACACAGACAAAGGGTCTCCCAGGTCTCTGGGAAGGGACGGACTGACCACTTGGCGCCACCTAGTGGTCCGTGGTGTGTGGTGCTTGGCCAGGTTGCTCTGAGATTGAGGGTGTGAGCACGACCCTTGGCCTTGTGAGGGTGGGCAAAATATGCCCGCCCCTCAGCCAGGATGAGGTCTTGCCTAGCTGTGCCCTCCCCAAGCCACTCCCCTGAGGACACATCGAGGTGGGCACGCCACCAGCCCACCTTCTCAGCCCACGTCTCACTCCCAAGGGGAGGCCAAGGGCTCTCTTCCAGCTGAAGAGAAGCTGGAAGAGAGCTCTCTACCACTGCCTCGCTCCCAGGACAGGCCACCTCCCCTGCAGAACTGGAGTAAGCATCCCTGCCTCTCAGGGAACCTGGAACTGTGGTGCGTTCTTTCCTTTATCAAGCATTTTCTTTCTTTTTTAAAATATATTTTATTGATTTTTCACAGAGAGGGAGAGGGATAGAGAGTTAGAAACATCAATGAGAGAGAATCATCGATCAGCTGCCTCCTGCACACTCCTTACTGGGGATGTGCCTGCAACCAAGGTACATGTGCCTTGACCAGAATCGAACCCAGGACCTTTCAGTCCGCAAGTCAATGCTCTATCCACTGAGCCAAACCGGTTTCGGCTGAAGTGTCTCCTTTCTAAAGTCATCAAGCTGAGAGCCGTGGGGATACAAGGACTGCTAAGCCAAGTTACTTGCTACCAAGGGACCAGCCTTATTCTAGGGGCAGACAGACTTGTGATAATTGCCCTCAGGGCCGATCGCAGCTGGCTCTGAGGAGGAGAGCATCTGCACAACGAGAAGGGGCTGCTGAGGACGGGGCTTGCTGATGCCCAGTCCCGCGAGGAAGCCATCTTTAAGCAGAGCAAGTCCATACGAAATGAAGGAAAGCTGACACCAGGCCTGGGAGAGGGGAAAGGGCTGGGAGGGTGAGGGGCGCTTTGGCAGTGTGTGTCAGGATGGGGTCAGAGGAGAACCCCAGGAGAGGACCCTCAGGCATCCTCAACAGCCCAGCTCTGGGGGTGATGTAGGACTCATCTCCCAGCAGAAGCCCTGGCACCGCCCGAGGCTGCAGGGCCTGCACGGGGACCAAGCCCGGCCAGCCGCACACCTGCCTCCAGGTCCGGACTGCGCGATGTGAGCAGGCGGGAGAGTTCAGGACTCCCTCCCCCGGTGGCTGTGACAGGCGTCCAGGGGTGGCCAGAGGTCCCCCTGGCCAGCTGCTCCCGGCTCCGCTCCTGCTAGTGGTCCCAGCCTCCCTGGTGCCCACTGTTCCCAAGCCTGGGTTTCTGGGCTCCTCATAGCACTCCTTCGAGCTGGCCTTCCGTGCCATTAGCTTCCTTTCCTGCTTACCTTATCCCGAGTCTGTTTCTCCTGCTTCCACCCAAGAACCTGCAACCTCCCAGATTCTTCCTGACCCGGGAAGACACCCAACCAACTGAGCGACACCAGCCAGGGCAGGGGTGTGCCTTCTTAAAGAGCCAAAGAACTCACAGCCCTTACAGAATTCACAGTTTATTTGTCCTAAATAAATACAGCCAGAGTACGCATATAGGTATCCCCCACGGACACAGACAATAGGGTGGTGAAGGCCTGGGGCGGGGGCAGGCTAGAGGGGGCCAATGGAAGGGAGGGAAGGGGACATATATGGTACTTTCAACAATATTTATTATTATTATTTAAAAAATATATATATTTTATTGATATTTTACAGAGAGGAAGGGAGAGAGATAGAGAGCTAGAAATGTCGATGAGAGAGAAACATCGACCAGCTGCCTCTTGCACACCCCCTACTGGGGATGTGCCCACAACCAATGTACATGCCCTTGACTGGAATCGAACCCGGGACCTTTCAGTCCGCAGACCGACGCTCTACCACTGAGCCAAACCAGTTTCGGCTCAACAATATTTATTAAATAAATAAATGAATAAATACAACCGGAGAACACCCATTTCAATCCTCACTCACTATCTCTTTCCCCAAATAGCAGCTTAAGGCACAGGCGCGCAGTTCGCTGTGCGTGCTCTCACTTCAGGCTCAGGAGGGCGCTGGTCCTCGCTGTGCTAGGCCTTCTCCCTGCGGGGCCTGTACTCGGCCTGAGTCCCACGGGACCCACGCGCCTGTGCCTGCTCCCGGAACGCCTCTCCCCGCTGCGGCCCACAGGGGGCGGCCCTCATGACGGTGGTCCCATGGCCAGCCCGCTGTCCTCTGACACCAGATTCCGCTGCCGCAGGCCCGTTCCCAACTGGCAAAGAAAGATTCTTCCTGGCCCCGGAAGCGGCTCCCTCAGGGCAAGGGGAGAAACTGAGGCACAGCTGGCAAACGGTCATGCCTACGCCCGTGCCAGGAGGCTGAGGGACCCCCATGAAGGGCGAACGGGCACCGACCATCCTCCCCTGCTATCTCCGGGGGTCCTAGCTCACTCAGGAGCCGGGCGGGGGGGAGACCATCCTCCGTCTTCTCTCTGTGGCTCACAGGTTTGGATCCACATTCTCCTGGTCCGAGGCTGCTTCGTCATCATGGGGAGACTCCTGGATTGAAGCCAGAGGACCCGGGTCGTGAGCCTCTGTTGTCCCCCAGGGCCACAGCCGGGGGGGGGGGGGGCCAGCGTCTCCTTCCGCCTGCCCCCGTCCACAGTGGAGCCGGAGAAGGCCCTGCCGCCCCTCCCCGGGGCCCCGTGGCCCACCCCTGGGTGGCTCCCTCTTACCGGGCCGGGGCCGCCGTCCCGCCGCAGGCCGGCATAGAAGTGGAGCACACGGGGGTCACAGCGAACCACCATGGGGTCAAAGTCCAGCACACGCAGGCCCTGCAGGCTGCGGGCCCGGGAAAGGGCCACGTAGGCCTGGCCACTGGCAAACACGCGGCCCAAGGAGATCTCCACGCAGTCCAGGGTCATGCCCTGGGGATGGGGAGACAGAGGTGGAGCCAGCTCTGCCTGGAGTCCTCCGTGCCCAGGAGCCCGAGCCCACCTCGCCAGCCCGGCTACTGCCCCTGGGTCTCCTGGCCCCGGCCGGAGGGGCGGGCTGACCCTGGATGGGTATCTGAGCAGGAGGGGATCAGAGAGAGGGGGGTAGGGGTGGAAGGGAAGCACTCAGGCCAGGGTCAGACAGGCATGGGAAGGCATCCGGCTCCGCCTCTCACTAGCTGTGAGGCCTTGGACGTGCTGTTTAACCGCTCTGAGCCTCGGTTTCCTCCTTGGTACAACAAGGAATGGTTACGACACCTACACTGCAGACCGGTGTTGGAAGTACCGTGTTTCCCCGAAAATAAGACATCCTCCGAAAATAAGACCCACTTCATGGAAAATAATACATCCCCTGAAAATAAGACCTAGCGCATTTTTGGGAGCAAAAATGAATATAAGACACTGTCTTATTTTCGGGGAAACAGGGGCCATTACATTTAGCATGTCTGGCAGCGGCTCAGAAAATGGCAGAGCAGATATCGGAGGGCACGTTATATGGGTCCCAGAAAGGAAGAGCATGGGATGGGGATGGGAAATGCACTGAAGAAAGGTTTGTCCTACAACTGGTCTGGAACTTTGCCTTTAGGGCGAGCTCAACCCCCATAAAGCCCTGACGGGCCCCACAGCATGCCCCTCGCCTATTCTGTCCCCCCTCTGCCCTGCCCGGCCCAGCCCCCGCACCGCTGCTCACCTGGCTCTTGTGGATGGACATGGCCCAGGCCAGCTGGAGGGGCAGCTGCTGCCGGCTGAGGAGCCGGCCCCCCGTGGTCTGCACCGTCCAGCGTTCCGCGCGGATGACCTCGGTGAGCCCACACAGGAACCGCACCCGGGGCAGCCCTGAGGGAGGCGTGGGGAAGTCCAAGTTTACAGCCCGTTTCAGGGCTCGGAGGGGAGCAGCAGGCCTCACGCCGGCATCCTAGAGCCTCTCTCTTCACCCTTACCCCGGGGCCCTGCTGCCCCCAGCGGTGGGTGTGCGCCCCCGTCACTTACCTCTCCCCTCAGTCTCAAAGCCGACCACCACCCCTCGGGCGCCGTTCACCAGGCCCCGGGACACGGCCAAGTTCTTCACCAGCATCACCTGCGAGGGAAAGAAGGCACGGAGAGCTGCCCCGATCCTGTGCCCGGCCTCGGCCCAGGGGCCACTGCTGTGGTTTTGGGAGGCTGGGGGCTGGCGTGGAGGGGCACTGAGTCCTATTTTTAGCTTGGCCACCGGCTGACTGTGTCCCCCTGCAGCAAGATGCTTTATTTTCCCGGGCCTCGGTTTCCCCTTGTGTCAGGGGGACGGACACTGCTCAGGAGCCGGTAAAGAGCAATAAAGTAACCGAGCCGAAACCGGTTTGGCTCAGCGGTAGAGCATCGGTCTGCGGACTGAAAGGTCCCAGGTTCGATTCTGGTCAGGGGCATGTACATTGGTTGCGGGCACATCTCCGTTAGAGGGTGTGCAAGAGGCAACTGGTCGATGTTTCTCTCTCATTGACGTTTCTAGCTCTCTATCTCTCTCCCTTCCTCTCTGTAAAATATCAATTAAAATATTTTTTAAAATAATAAGGTAACCGACATCACAGGGCTTTGGAAACTCCCACGTCTGTTGTGGGCCACAACCTGGAGGGATAGACCCCGCTGCCATCCCTGTGCCAACCACACGGTGTGCACTTTCTCCCTGGGTGCCCTTTGGATCCTGAGAAAGGCTCCCATGCGGCTCACCCCAACATAGCGGACGGAAGGAGGACTCTCATAGTATGGGATACACTAGTGAAGGCAGCTGTGTGGGGTAGATAGTTCACCCCCCGGTTGAGAGATGAAACACAGCTTCAGCAAGGACAGGGACTTGTCCAAAGCCACGCTGCCTGGGGCTCCACACGCTGAAACAGGAAGGCAGCGCAGAGCTAAAGACCGGAAGGCGGGTGGGCGAGGGAGGAAGGGAGGAAGGGAGTTCTCTGTGGTCACCGCTGGGGCCAAGGCTGGGGAGGCCCGAGCGCCTAGGTCCAGGCCCCGCTCCCCACGCACCTGGGCCCCCAGCTTGAGCTGAAGGAGCTTGCTAACGGGACACTGGGCATCCAGAGTCCGGGCTTGCTCAGGGTCACTGTCCATGGCCTCAAAGCTGTGTGCCTCGCCTGGGGAAAGAGGGGGGCGAGCAGATTACTGGTCACTTGCGGCTTAGTTTCCAAAAACATATCAGACCAGGGCATGGGGGAAGGCGGGGAGGTAATAGGGATAGCTCAGGCCTATCTGGAGCTTTAGAATCAGAGACCTGAATTGAAGACTCCCTTCCAGCATTTTCTGGCGGAGTGACCTTGACCCTTTCAAGGTCACACCTCTCAAAACCAGTTACCTCTGTAACTATACGGGCTTATGGCACAGAGGTTGGGGCCTGGATTTTTATCCCAAGGTCCCAGGCTGCCGGGAGATGGGGCAGGGGGAAGGCTGACATACCTGCCTGCTAGCCCTTCCCCGCGGGCCCTGCCCAGCCGGGCTCCCTGCTCACCTGGCAGGTCCCGCAGCCGCCTCTCATTGGTGAGGGCCACATCATCCTGGTGGGTGCAGAGCCTGGTGGCCACGATGCCGTCTCGCCCCACCTTGTGGGTGGCCGTCGCCTGGAGCTGGCGGGTCACCTCACTTGAGCACCTGTGGGAGCTGGGCTGTTAGGGCAGAGCCCGTCTGAGTGCCAGGGAAGAGGGGGGGCATGGAGGTGGTATGGCCCAAGCAGCAGGCACTGGATCAGGCCTGGGGGGACTGGAACTGGGCTCAAGGGCAAGGTTTGCTGGCCAACTTATCCTTTCTTCACTTGGACCCCGTACATGGGAACTGAGCAGAGTGTGTGTGTGTGTGTGTGTGGGTCTGTGTGGGGGGTACGTGGCTGTGATCGTGGGTGGGTACCCTTTCCTTTGGAGGAGAAGCTGGCCATCTGCCCATGCCCAGTGCTCCTTGGGAAGTGTGGTATGCTGAGTGAGCACAGTCCCGAGGTTTCAGGACCTAGACCAGGCGCTGATTTTGATCCTGCGATATCGGTGGCCGGTAGTCTAGATGACGGGGAAAACACTGAGCCTGTGTTTCTATTTCTCCCCATCTACAGTCTCCCCCGACCTGGGGAGGCTGGGTACAGCAGCACCACCATGGGGGTGGGGACAACCTGGGTCCATCCCTCTCTGCTCCGCCACCCAGCGTTCCTCCGGTCCCCGTGCGTGCTGGTGCGCGCTGGGCACCTTCCTCCCCACCTCCCGTCCCCAGGCACGGAGGGCAGCTCACCACCGCTACCTCCCCCCAGCCCGTCCCAATCTGACCCGGCTTTCCAGGCCCAGCTCTGGCTCAAGTCACTGCCCTCCTGGCCTGGCCACTCCCATGTTAGAGTAGTTGTAGCATTTCAACCGTTTGTCCCAGCTGGGCAGGGATCGTGTCTGCAATGTTCCCCGCCCCCGCCTCTACCCGCACCACCAAGTGACCCCACAGGCTTTAAGAGTGGAAGAAGCCGAACTGAAACTGGTTTGGTCTGCGGACTGAAAGGTCCCGGGTTCGATTCCGGTCAAGGGCATGTACCTTGGTTGCAGGCACATCCCCGGTGGGGGGTGTGCAAGAGGCAGCTGGTCGGTTTCTCTCTCATCGACATTCCTAGCTCTCTATCTCTCTCCCTTCCTATCTGTAAAATATCAATAAAATATATTAAAAAAAAAAAAAAAAAGAGTGGAAGAAGCCGAAACCGGTTAGGCTCAGCGGATAGAGCATCGGCCTGCAGACTGAAGGGTCACAGGTTTGATTCCGGTCAAGGACATGTACCTTGGTTGCAGGCACATCCCCAGTAGGGGCTGTAAGAGGCAGCTGATCAATGTTTCTCTCTCATCGATGTTTCTAACTCTCTATCCTCTCTTCCTCTCTGTAAAACATCAATATATATATATATATATATATATATATATATATATATATATTGCTCAGTGGATAGAGCATCAGCCTGTGGACTAAAGGCTCCTAGTCGGGGGCATGTGCGGACCCAATCCCTGGTGGGGGGCATGCAGGAGGCAGCCAATTGGTGATTCTCTCTCATCATGGATGTTTCTATCTCTCTCTCGTCGTCTCTGAAATCAATAAAAATATGTTGTTGTCTTTTTAAAAAAGTGGAAGGAACCTAGATTTTAAAGTCAGACCTGCGATTAAATTCCAGCCCTGACTTCGGGCAAGTCACCTCACCCTGAGGACCCCAGTTTTTAGATCTGTGAATGGGAGTGTTGATATCTCTGAATTCTTCTTGTGTGTCCATCTGACCATAGTCCCCTGACCCCTGCTCCGTGCCAGGCCCTGTGCTGGGTGGTGGGGACCCACCCTGGGGAGGCAGGGTCTCAAGATCCACAAAGTGACCACCTTCTGTGAGCCCAGGAAGCCCTTCTCCCTCTTGTTAGGGTCCCCATGCTCCTCCGAGACCCACACGTGGGCCTCATCGGCAGGCCCCTCTCTGCTCGCAGCGCCCACCTGCCCAGCCTCACAGCCTGCAGCAGAGAGACGAAGGTCTGGTCTGCCTGCCTCCACACCTTGGTCAGCTCCAGGGTCACTGGGACACACCTCCTCCAGCTCTTGGCCTGATGGGGGAGCGGAGGGGGCGTCAGGGAGCGGAGCAGACCCCTGGGGTGGGGGTGGGGGGGCAGGACAGGAGGGTGAGTGGTACCTGGAAGCAGAACTGCGGGGGCTGGAAGCCCTTGGTTACAGGCGGCAGCTGCAGGAAGTCCCCGCAGATGATGAGCTGGATCCCCCCGAACGGCTTGTTCTGCTGCCGGACAGCTCTGGAGGGGAGAGGAGAGGGGCGAGCAGCGCTTCAGCAGCGGGGACGGGGCAGGCTCCCCATGGACGCCGCCGGATCCCAGGCCCACCGCCCACACCGACCTGGCCACGGCCTCCAGCTTGTCAAACAGCTCTGCCTCCACCATGGAGATCTCGTCGATGACCAGCCGCTGGCAGCTCAGCCAGCCCTGCCGCACGCCTGGCCGCTGGGCCAGGGCCACACACTGGGCCAGGGGGGCCTGGCCCGAGCCGATGCCTGCGAGTGACATTGCGCAGCTCCGGCTGAGACCCCAGCCCTGCCTCAACCCTGACCTCTCCTTCCCCCCTTCCCACGGGCCCGGGGCCCCAGGAGCGCCCGCTCACCCACCTGCAAAGGCGTGGAGGGTGGTGCCCCCGATGTGGCAGGCTGCCACCCCCGTGCTGGCAGTGGTCACGGTGCCCGTGGGGGGCAGGGAGCCCAGGATGCGCTTCAGCAGGTAAGACTTCCCTGTCCCTGGGCGGAGGGCAACGTCAGGACCGCCTCTCCTCCATCCCACCCGCCAGCCGCCCTCCTCCCTGACTCCGCCCCTCACTACCGGCGCTCCCCGTGAAGAAAACGCTCTGGCCTTTCAGGACGGCCCTCAGCACTGCGGCCTGCTCCTCCGAAAGCTGTGGTTTGGCGGGCGCCAAGTTCAGCTTCTTCACAGGCAGGGGCCACCTGGGGGCTTCCTGGGGGGACAGGGCTGTCTCAGAGCCTCCCCCCAAACTCTAGGCATTGCTCTCTACCCCCTATCCCCCCACCTTCTTGGCCCAGGTGCAATGCTAGGCCTGGTAGCCCCTGTGTCTCCGCTGGCTTCATTCCGTGGAGCCCTTGGGCAGCCTGGGTTCGCCTGGAGATCTTGCCAGTGACTTCTGGGGTCCAGGTCCCCCCTTGAGGAGGGGATTGAGGTTGGGTCTGCACTGACGCCTGGTGCCCTGAAGACCGGGGTCTGGGTCCTTAGCCTCCTCCCGGGGTTCCCTAATGCTCCTGGTCCCCTCACCCACCCTTCTTCCTCACTTCTCACTGCAACGAACCCGTTTCTCACCTCCAAACACCCAAGCGAGCCAACACCTGCCCAGCCAGGTTCCTTCTCCCCATCTCCACCTTCCCACCCCCTTTCTCAGCCCCTGAGGTCTGAGATCAAAAACTGTCAGAACGCCAAAACCGGTTTGGCTCAGTGGATAGAGCGTCAGCCTGCAGACTGAAGGGTCCTGGGTTCGATTCCGGTCAGGGGCATGTGCCTTGGTTGCGGGCGCATCCCCAGTGGGGGGTGTGCAGGAGGCAGCTGATCAATGTTTCTCTCTCATTGATGTTTCTGGCTCTCTATCCCTCTCCCTTGCTCTTTGTAAAAAATCAATAAGATATATAAATTTTTAAAAAAACTGTCAGAACCACCAGACTTTGTCCCTACCCCCATCTGACCGGGCCTGTGGGCTGCCCTTTATGCTGCCTGTTTTTTTCCAAACGCCCCTCTCCTTCTCTTTATCTTTTGAAGTTTCCTTTCCAGGCTTCCTTCTCTGCTTTCTCTTTTAATGGGACCTGGGCCACCCTTTTCCTATTGCGCTCTGAGAAACACTCGCACGATTCCCGCATCTCGGTTCACCTCAGACGCCGCCGGATGGGTATCCCCTCTGAGATAACCAGCAGCCCCCTAAAATACCACCTCCCCCCCCCCCCCAACACGGGCCTCCTTGGTCCCTTCCAACCCGGCGCCACACCCAGCCCCCAAGGCACATACCCCCTTCCCGGTCCTCGCGGGGTTGGGCTCGGCGGGCCGCTCCCCCGGCGTCAGGTCCCGGCCCCGGGGGGCCGCGGCGCGCCGCAGCTCGTCGGGCTGCACGGGGCTGACGGTGAAGAAGTCGCGGGGCCGCGGGCCGAGCAGCCGCGAGCGGGCGGAGGGCGGCCCGGGGCCCGGCGCCGCGGCCAGCTTGAGCCGCAGCAGGCGCAGGAAGCGGCGCAGGCGGTCCGGGGCGCAGTCCGAGAGCAGCAGCTGCACCGCGCCCGCCCGCGGCGGGCCCTCGGCGGCGGGGAGCCGCAGGGCGCTGCGCCCCGAGGCGGCGAAGCGCGTGAAGAGGCGCGCGGCGCGCAGCGGGAAGCAGCGCGGCCGCTCCGCGGGGCCCGGCGCCCGCAGCCGCAGCGCCAGCTCGCCGCGCTCGTTGCGGCCCAGGCTCAGCTCCGCGGCGCGCACGGCCCGGCGCCGTCGCGGCTGCCCCCCGGGGCTCAGCTCCTCCACGGCCACGCGGCACCGCAGCTCCGCGTCCTCGCACTCCGCCGCCGCCGCCGCCGCCAGGGACCCGGACAGCATCGCCGCCGCCGCCGCTGCAGGTCTGCAAAGGGAAGGGAGCAAGGACACCACAGGTGCTGCAGAGGCCGTGACGGGGAGCCCGGCCAGGGCCACAGAGCATCCTACCCCTCTCTGGTAACACCAAGGGGTCACAGTGATGGTAAAAGGACCCAGGGGCAATTTAGGAAATTGATTTAGAAATTACATCCTGCACAGTAATTTATAGGAGCGTCAAACGCACCCGGATTTGGAGACCCTCGGCTGTCCGGCCAGGGCCGCGGAAGATGGGGGACCCTGAGCAGAAAAGAAGACAGCTCCAGAGACCGAGGGACCGCACGGGGATCGGGTCCCCTCCCTAGGAAGCAGGGGACTCTCACGTGGGGAGCTGAGCAAGGCTCCTCGCGTCAGCTGCTGCTACTACGTTCACTGTTCATACGCAGCCGCGCAGGTATCACCATTCCCGGTGGACAAACGTGGGGACAGGCGGGGGGAGGCCACGCGCCGGGCAGGAGCCCCGGCTAGTGTGATTCCGAAGCCCTCACGCTTCCCAGGTCCACGGTGGGAAGGGGTAGAGTATTTGGCTAGGGGAATCGCGGGGTGAGTCTGGAATGGGTGTTCCCTCTCGGCTGCACCCTCCCGGCAGGGACCCATTAAAGAAGCAGGGTCTCTTCCCCCCAGCTCTGCTGAGATCGGGGGGACACACTCACTTGCACCGAAACTCGGACGAACTAGCCGCACGGAGCGGACCGGCCGGCGAAGCTCGAGCTCTGTAATTTTCAAATACCAGCGGCGGAGAACCGACCTATCACTGGCGGACCTTTAAATTCTCCAGCCAATCAGAGACGGGGGCGTGTCCTTCATCCTCCGCCCCCTTCCCCGATTGGGCGACACCTACCGCACGCTGGAGGAAGGACGCCTACTGTGGTGCGGAGCGTGGAGCGTACCGAGTCGCGTGGACCAGTGGGCGTGGCGGGAGGTGGCGGGGGTGACGTGGGGTGGGGGCTGCAGTAGCGTCGTAAGTGGTGCGGTGTCACCCAACCCTGCTCTGAAGATTTATTTTCAGAACCATCCACCCAACACACTCCCCCTCCCTCTAGCCCTTTTACGGAGCCTCTGGCTGAACGTGGCGTTGGGGAGCGCTGCCACGGATCCCTCCCACCTCTTGTTTCCACTCGCAGGGTCATTGCTCACTCCAAGGCCTGCCCCGCCTCTCAACGCTTCCTACTCTTTGCCTTTTTCAGGGTCCTTTTACTCATTGTCTTCCCCATCCAGCTGAGGCCCATCCGTGAGGAACTCTTTTTTAAAAAAAATATTTTTAATTGACTTTTTACAGAGAGGAAGAGAGAGGGAATAGAGAGTTAGAAACATCGATGAGAGAGAATCATCTATCAGCTGCCTTTTGCACACCTCCTACTGGGGATGTGCCCGCAACCAAGGTACGTGCCCTTGACCGGAATTGAACCCGGGACCTTTCAGTCCCCAGGTGGATGCTCTATCCAATGAGCCAAACGGGTTTCGGCTGTGAGGAACTCTTGAGACCTGAGTGATGAAAGCATGTGAGTTAGTCTCAGGGAATACTTCTTCATCCTCTTCTTGCCCTGGATGCTTGGGGGATTTATTTATTTTTAAATATACTTTATTGATTTTTTTACAGAAAGGAAGAGAAAGGGATAGAGAGTTAGAAACATCGATGAGAGAGAAACATCCATGAGCTGCCTCTTGCACACCCCCTACTGGGCATGTGCCCGGAACCAGGGTACATGCCCTTGACCGGAATCGAACCGGGGACCTTTCAGTCCGTAGGCCCACGCTCTAGCCATTGAGCCAAAACGGTTTCAGCAAGGGGGATTTATTTCTAATTACACCCCTGCCCCTCCTCATTGACACTTGGAATTACATAGCTGGAAGGGATCTTACAGGTGAGTACTGTCCCCTCTCCCCTCATTCATTTTATTGTCCTCATTTTGCAAATAAGGAAACCAAAGCTCCAGGTGGTTTACCAAAGATCACATAGCTCGCAGATAGGGGAGACAAAGCCTTGGGACCAAGTCTAACCTGGCCCGAGCACCTGTGTGTACTACACCACACTGCTCTTCATGGAATCCAGGCCTGGATTAGAATATCAGCTCCTGACAGCCACTGCAATGCCCAGCCCCGCCATTAGATGTTACCCTAAGCAAGTTCCACAATGTCTCAAGCCTTTGTTTCCACAAACAAAATTGGGAGAAAGATGAAAATGCAATGATTGCACAACTCTGTGACTACTGAAAACCATTTGAATTATTTGCTTTAAATGGTTAAATTATATGGTATGTGAACTATATCTCAAAGCTATTAGGAAAAAATAATGAGAAATGTTTCCTCTTCAGTGTAGTCTTTTTTAAAAATGTATTCAAATAGTTTCTTTTTAGAGAGGAAGAGAGAAACATCCATGTTGCCTCCTGAATGCCCCCTACTGGGTATCCAGCTGGCAACCTGGGCATTGCGCCCCTTGGCCGGGAATCAAACCTGTGACCTCCTGGTGCGTGCTCAACCAACTGAGTCATGCCAGCCAGGACTTCAGTGTAGTGTTGACATAGGAGTAGCACAACATTTCAGAGTCACTGTAGTAGGCAGAAAAATGTCCCCCCACCATGTCCAGCCTTAATCCCCAGAACCTGTGAATGTGTTACCTTACATGGCAAAAGGGACATTGCAGATGTAATAAATTAAGGATCTTGAAATGGGGAGATTATCTTGGATTTCCCGGATAGGCCCAATGGAATCACAAGGATTCTTATAAGGTAAAGAGGGAGACAGGAGAGTCAGAGAAAGAGATGTGATGTAGGAAACAGAGGGGGTGGGTGGTGTGTGAAAGAGAGATTTGAAGATGTTACTGTTGGTTTTGAAGATGAGAGAAAAGGCCATAAGCCAAGCCCAAGAACACAGGAGGTTTCCAGAAGCTGGAAAAGACAAGGAAGTGGGTCCTCGCTAGTCTCCAGAAGGAAGAATGCAGTGCTTGACGTTAGCCCAGTAAGACACATTTCAGACTTCCAGAACTACAAGATAATAAATCTGTGTTGTTCTAAGCTACTACATTTGTTACACTAACAATAGCATTAAGAAACAAATAGTTTTTTTTTTAAATAGTAAACATTTTATTGGTTCCCTCAGCAACTCCAGCACAAGGCAAAATCAAGCTACCCAGTAGGTAGGATGCAGTCAGAACAAATATAGTTATTCAATCAGAAAGTGAAAGATCTAGGATTACAAAAATAGGTCTGTTTCCAAAGGCTGTGTTCTCTTCCCACTAACTTTACTCCAAGCGGAACTAGCACACCCACTCACACAGCCCGCTCCTTCTGCCCTTCCCTTTGTGCAGAAGCCACTGCCCTAGAGAAGCACAGGAACTTTCACACGGATTTTCTCCCAATATTTGTTTTCTTTTGGCTTTCAAACTTTTTTAAATTGTAAAAGATATATAATATAAAATGTACCATATGACTAAGTTACAATTAATTGCCATTAAGTAACCACCACACTATCTTATTTCCAGAAAACTTTCATCATTCCAAACAGAAACTTTGTACCCAGTTAGACAATAACTTTCCAATCCTTTCTCCTCTTAGCCCCAACATTTTATTCTGAAAATACTCCAACATACACAGAAAGGTTACAGTGAACACCCATTAACCTACCATCAAGATTCTACAATTAATATTTTGCTGTATTTGTTGTATCACATGTCTAGCAATTTAGCCACCCCTCCATTTATCAATACATTTTTGTTACCCATTTCAAAGTTGTAGATAACAGCACATTTCACATCTAAACACTTCAACACACACAGCATTAATTAGAGTTTATGTTTATCCAATAATGTAAACTTTACATACAGTGAAATGCACAAATCTTAGGCTTATTGTGAGAGGAGCTTTGACAGATGAATATGCCTGTGAGACCCAAACGCTTGTGAGGACATAGAACTGTGTTGCTCAATAGGGAATCCACTAGCCACATGCGGCTAATTTTAAATTTAAAGTAATTAAAATGAGCCCTGTCAGTGTGGCTCAGTGGCTGAGCATCGACCTATGAACGAGGAGGTCACGGTTTGATTCTAGGTCAGGGCACATGCCCTGGTTGTGGGCTTGATCCCCAGCGTGGGGTGTACAGGAGGCATCTGATCAATGATTCTCTATCATCATTGGTGTCTCTCTCTCTCTCTCTCTCTCTCTCTCTCTCTCTCTCTCTCTCCCTCCCTCCCTTCCTCCATCCCTCCCTCCCTCCCTCCCTCTCCCTTCCTCTCTAAAACCACTAAAAATATATTTTAAAAATAATTAAAATTAAATGAAATCTAAAATGCAGTTTTTATTTGCACTGGCCACACTCCAAGTGCTCCACAGGACAGGTGGCCAGTGGCTCCGCTGTTGAACAGCACAGATCCAGGACATTTCCTCCACTGCACAAGCCTCTAAGAACATTACCATCACCTCAAAAGTTCCTTCAATCCCTACCCTCAGTCCTCAGGCAACCCTGTTCTGGTTTTGTTTTCACCATAGATTATTTTAGCTTTTAAAAAAAATTCTCTCTTTTTTTCTTTTTTAAATATATTTTATTGATTTTTTACAGAAAGGTTAGCTTTTTAAAAAAATACTTTTTTTTTATTGATTTCAAAGAGGAAGGAAGAGGGAGAGAGAGAAACATCAGAGGAAAAGAGAATCATTAATTGGCTGCCTCCTCCACACCCCACACTGAGGATGGAGCCCGAAACCCAGGCATGTGCCCCGACTGGCAATCGAACCATGACCTTCTGGTTCATAGGTCAATGCTCAACCACTGAGCCATGCCAACTGGGCTTGTTTTAGCTTTTTATAGAACTTATACATAGAATTATACGTTTATTCTCAGATTTCTTTCACTGAGCATAATAATTTTGAGATTCATTTATGTTGCAGCGTGGTTCCTTTTTGTTGCTTAATAGTATGCCATTGTGCGGATACACTAGTTTATCCGCTTTCCTGCGGATGGATATTAGGGTTTTCTGTGGATTTGTACTTTCTTTTGCATTAGTACTTAGGTAAGAAATTGCTGGCTCATAGGATAGTGTATACTTAGTTTCATATGAAACTGCAAGAGCTTTTTAAAAAGTGTTTATGTGCCCACTCATTTAAAATATATATATATACTTTTTATTTTTTTACAGAGAGGAAGGGAGAGGGAGAGAGAGTTGGAAACATCAATCAGCTGCCTCCTTGCACACCTCCTACTGGGAATGTGCCGCAACCAATGTACTTGCTCTGGACCGCAATCAAACCTGGGTCCTTTGAGTACTAGGCCAACGCTCTATCCACTGAACCAAGCCGGTTAAGGCCACTAGTGTTTTTTTTTTTTATTTTTTTTAAGAGCAGCAACAGTAGATCCTTGTAGGGAAAGGAAGCGAATGAATAACTGGATGCCGACTGGCGGCGAATTAACGGTCCTCAGCTCCGTCCTCCTCCCCGCCCTAGTGCAGCTGCAGCTGAATCCTGATTGGTCGGCGGAGGAAGGAGGCGGGGCCAGAGGGAAGCCTCACCTCTGGGGCCGGACTTCCTCCCTTGGCCTCGGGCAGCCCTGGCGTCCGCCTGGTTCTCTGCCCGCTGCCGCCGTGGTGGGTGAGCGCGGAGTGAGGGTCCCCTCGCTTCACCCGGAACCTGCTTTGGACGCAGACTCTCAGGAGGAACGGGGTTTTCTTCATCATGAAACTTCCTTCTCTAGAACCCTTTCCTTACGTCTTATCTGCTTTCTCTCACCGGTGGTCTCAGTCCAATCCCCAGGTCTTTAATAAAAACAACAATGGCATTAACACAGGACTGGACAGTTTACAAAATGCATTTTCGATGTTATCTCATTTGATACTTAAGAGAGCCCTTCCCCTCCATCTCACTGTCCTTTCTCTCCAAGCTTTTGCCCTCCTGTATTACAAGGACAGGCTACGCTGTAGAGAAGCTGGAAGGGGGTAGTCTTCCACCTTCCAGAGCACTGGGCAGCAGACACTTCTTTTTTCCTTATAGACATATTTTTTGTTTGCTGTTTTGTGTGTGTGTGTGTGTGTGTGTGTGTGTGTGTATACACATATATATTGATTTCAGAGAGGGAGAGATAGAAACATCAATGATGAAAGGGAATCATTGATAGGCTGCCTCCTGCACACCTCCTAGTGGGGATCAAGCCAGCAAACTGGGCATGTGCCCTTGTGGGAAATTAAATCCAGGACCCTTCAGTCTGCAGGCAGATGATCTATCCACTGAGCCAAACCGACTTGGGCTGGCTTGTGTGTTTTTTTAAATTGATTTTTCGAGAGAGGTGGGGAGAGGGAGAGAGAGAAACATCAATTGGTTGTCTCCCATAGGCATCCCAATGCACACCTGAGCAGGATCAAATCCGAAATCTGTGTATGTACCCTGACCAGAAATTGAACCGGTGACCTTTTGGTGTACAGGACAAAGTTCCAACTGACTGAGCCCTGAGTCAGGGCTGTGAACACATTATTATTATTATTTTGTTAATCCTCACCCCAGGGATATTTTCCCATTGATTTCCTAGAGAGGGTGGGAGGGGAAGAGACAGAGGGAGAGAAACATCGACGTGAGAGAAACACATTGATTAATTGCCTCCCCCACACACCTTGACCAGGGCCCAGGGTCCAGCCTGCAACTGAGGTATGTGCTCTTGACCAGAATCAAACCCTCAAAACTTCACTCTGTGGGCTGACACTCTATCCACTGAGCCAAACTAGCCAGGGCTGGGGACACTTATTTTATTGAACCTCTGGAACAGTTGATCCTCTTTCCTTAAAATCCTCTCTTCTCTTAACTTCCACAACTAAGCCTACTGAACACAAGTCAGTCACTTCAGCTCCTCCCTCTGGGAACCAGCTCTCACTATACACTGTGTACTCCTCCATCAGAGTCTTCTCAGTAACCTGCTACTGGTATATGAGCTCTCCAAGCAGGCCTGGATCTTGTGTAGCCTGGTCACACAGTGCTGCCAAAACAGGCCATTTAGGAAAAAGCACACACTCTGGAGTCAGGTGAGGTTTGAATCCTTGCACCACCACTTACCAGTCAGGTGACCTTAAAGAGGTCCAAGCTTTGAATTCTTAATCTGTAAAATGAGGTTAACAGTTGTATTTATTTCATGGATGGATATCTATTTGTGTGAGGATTAAATGAGATACATGCGAAGAGTTTAGTACGGTAAGCAGATAAGAGGCTCCCTAAATTCTTTGAAGGAATAGAAGAAAGCCAGGAAAGCACCCCAACTTAGAGCACCCAATACACTTTGTTGATTAATGATGCACAGGTAGCCCTCGCTGGTTTGGCACAGTACATGGAGCCTGTGGACTGAAGGTCCCAATTTGGCACAGTACATGGAGCCTGTGGACTGAAGGGTCCCAAGTTTGATTCCAGTGAAAAGCACATGCCTGGGTTGCAGATTTGATCCCCAGCAGAGTGTGTGCAGGAGGCAGCTGATCAATCAATCAATGATTCTCATCATTGATGTTTCTATCTCTCTCTCCCTTCCTCTCTGAAATCAATATCTATCTGTCTATCTATACATATACATACATATATACTTATGATGCACATGCAAAGCAGATTCCATCACTCTCATAGTTCAAAATTTTCAATGACTTCCCATTCCCTGATGTTAAAATGTAGTCTTTTCAATGCCCTCTCTATTCTGAGCTTTGTCTGCTTCTGCAGCCTGGCCCCCTTAACACACTCTCTCTCTCTCTCTCTCTCTCTCTCTCTCACTCTCTCTCTCTCTCTCTCTCTCTCTCTCTCTCTCTCTCACACACACACACACACACATACACACACACACCTACATTATTTCAAACCTCCATGCCATTGCTCACTGTCCCCTCTGCCTAGAACACCTGTTCTGGTGGGGTGTCTTTCCTCTCCTCATTCACCCTCACATTTAACAGTCTTCTTATCAGTTTACACGCCTTTCTCTCCTGATGGAGGACAGGGACCCTGGGCCTTGCCATTATCTTCCAGCTATTAGTGTAGGGCCTGGCAAGCAACCAAGGCAAATAGGATATCTGTGTTGAATGAACGCAGGTCGTGTGGAGGCAACAACCAGAGGGCCAGCCTGGGCTGGGTGAGGCTAAGTGGTTATCAGTGTCTCATTCCTCACAGTGGCAGAGCTGGCTGGATATCAAAACCTACCTCACCCCCCCCCCCCCCCCCTCTACCATGAGCTGCTACTGAGCAGCAACATGAATTCCCCGGGGTATCAGTTCTCCTAAAGATGGAATCAGAGTTTCCTGATACAGATCTTCTGAGTCCTCGGGCATGGGATGCAACGGCGGCACAAGTCTACAGATTGAGGAAATAAAACCTCAGGCGGGGGCTGCAAGAGATTGTCACACACACGGATTTTCTCAGGTCTCTGGGCCGGATTTCCTTTATCCCTTTAGATAAAGACACCCAGGCGTGAGGGAAAAGTGTGCCTCCGTCTTGGCCTTTGGCCCTAGGCCCCCAAGCTGTCCCCTTCCATGTAGGGCTGGAAATGCTTGGGAGCCCGAGGGCCAGCAGAAGGCAGTGAAAGGAGAGCTCGGTCAACGGGTGCAGTTGCTGCTATGGCAGCCAGAGCCAAAGGAGGTCACCATTGATCCCACAGGCACTTAATTCTTCGTGCGGAGACGCGGGGGCAACTGGGAGCTAAGGGGAAGAGGCGGGGTGGGGTGGGGGGAGGGGAGGCGGTACTGGAGGATGGGATGTAGCCACCTTCTCCCCCTGGGTCTCTGTTTCTCTTAAGTGCAGAATGAGGGTGCACGGTGTAACTGACACCATTCTCTGCCGGCCCCAACATTTCACTCCCTAGCAAGGCTGTCAAAGATGCAAGATGACCGCTGAATGGGGGTGGGGGCTGGGGTTGGCCCTCAGATACTGGAACCAGAGGAGGGTCCGGTTCCGAGCAATGCCCAACGGGAGAACAGGCACCGGAGGGGGAACCCTGGGAGCCAGGGGCAGAACCCCTCCCCCAAAGGGACTCCGGAGCCCAGCCCCAGCCCCAGGTCTTCCGGTTATATTACTCCCCGGATGGGACTCAAGTTCCAGGCCCTGACCTGCCAGGAGGTTCCAGGGAGAAGAGAACCAGGTCGCCGCCGCTGCCCTGGCGTCGGGGAGGGAAAAAGAGGCGCCTCTCGCATGGCCTCCCCTCCGGGCCGCCCGGGGCGCGCGGCCACCCCAGCCTCTGGGGTCCCCGAGACCTCAAAGCGCAAACCGCCAGCGCCCCGGGAGCTCGCCGGGTCCGGCCCCGCCCGGCCCCGCCCTCGGGCCCCGCCCGCTCCCGCTCCGCCCCCCCCCAGCCGGAAACCCCCCTTCTCCTCCGGGTCCCCCGCACCCTGCACACCCACCCGCCAGCCCCTCTCCCTCCGCGGGCCGGCGCAGCCTCTCCCCGCCCCGCCCCGCGCCGCCCTCTTCCTCCCGCTCGGGTTCCCGGTCCCCAGGCCCCGCCCACCCGCCAGGCCCCGCCCACCAACATAGGTCCCGCCCACCCGCCTGCCCCAACCCGGGCCTCGGGGCCCGCGATCCCCTCCCGAGGCCCCGCCCCCGGCCCCCGGAAGCCTCTCCCCGCCCCCGGCCCCGCCCCCCCGAAGTTTCTTGGGCCGCGGGCGGCCGGCGGGACAGAGCGCCGCGAGCCGCCGCCCGGCCGCCGCGGATGGAGGAGGTGGCGGGGCGCGCGCGGCGCGGGGACTGAGCGCGCCGCGGCCGATCGGCGGACCCCGCGGACTCGCCATGGAGGAGGAGGTGAGGGCCGGCCCGGCGGGGCCTGGGCCGGGGTCGTCTCGAGCCGCTCCCGGCGGGTGGGGGTCCCGGGCTCAGGCCCTGCTCCAGCCCCTCTCCCGCGGGCGCCCGCACCCCTCCCCGCCCCCAGCGGGCAGAGCCGGGCAGGGGCGGCGGGCGGGGTCGCGTCCGGCGCTGCCGCGACCCCACCCTCCTTTGCTGCCCCTTTGGCTTCGCTCGCCCACCGGGGGCATGTTATGGTTCCCATTGGGCTGACGGGGAGACTGAGGCTCTGCTGAAGCGGCCTGGGGTGCTGGTCGCCGCCGACTCTCCCTGCCAGCCAGGTCGGATCTCAAGGGGGCAGGGGGCAGGCTGTGAGGCTGTGTGTATTGTGGCGTGTGTGTGTGTGTGTGTGTGTGTGTGTGTGTGTGTGTGTGCTGGGGCGGGCTGTGGGTCCTGGAGCGCCTCTCTGAGGGAATCTCAACCTTCTCTGGTGGCCACAGGGTTGGAGAAGTTGCTTTTTTTTCTCCCCGTGTGTCCCCTTTACCCTACCCTCTCACCTACCCGAGAGTTGGCCCTATAGGGGCTGATCCTAGCCCCTGCCTTCCCCCACACCCTCGGGGGGGGGGGGGGCTGGTTCCCGGAAGGAGCTGGGCTGCAGGACCAGCAGTGCCCCCGGGAGCCTCTCTGCCCCCTCAGGACCTTCTTGGTCTGGGGAGGGGTCAGGCACAATGTGACTCCGGCCCTTTACTTGCAAGCACTGTTCTCCTAACGGCCCCATCATCCAAACACACTGCCAGCCAGCATTTAATGTGTGCTTGTGGAGTGAATGCATTAGAGGAGGGGCCGGCTGAGTCTAGAGGATTTGCTTCTTGTCCTGTGGGCATCTGTGTGTGGTGTGTGTGAGTGTGTGTGAGTGTGTGTGTGTGTGTGAGTGTGTGTGTGTGTGTGTGTGTGTGTGAGCGAGCTTCTGACCCTCTCAGCCCAGGGGAAGGGTGTCTGTGCCTCGGTGGGTGGGGAGGCTCCCTGGCCACCTGGGGAGCCCTGCCTGAGCGAACCAGGCTGCCTGCCGGGTCCCCATCCGTGCCCATTTCCTTTCTGCCTCTGCCCGGGGCAGCTGGGTGTCAGGGTTCCCTCCGGGCCTGGCCCTTCGTTCCTATGGGGGGTAGATAAGTCACTTCCCCTCTCGGCTTGTGTTTCCTCTTCTATAAAATATTGGGCCCGAGGGCCTCCGCCCCAGACCCAGGCCGTGTGACCGTGGCCCCTTCTCTCCGAGTGGGTGGAAGTAGGGGGCCGGGTCACTCCACTGTGATTGCTTTGGCTTCTTGCTTGCCGAGGTAGGGCTGCCCTCCCCGGCCCCAGGCCCCTGCTGGGAGGGCCGGGTCGTCTGGCTGCGGCCCCACCTCTTCTCCCAGAGGATGTGGGACAGGATTACTCCATCTTCTGATCTGCTCTGGCCCCCCCGTGAAGGGAAGTTATCTCGGGGCCTCCTGGGCCATGGTTTGTCTCGTGGCCAGCCCAGCCCTGCACTCCCGCTGGCTCTGAGTTTCTGACTTTGCCACTTACTGACGGCACCAAAAGCTCCCCAAACAGCTGGGTTAGCTGAGGTCTTGCTTACCTCTCCCCCACACAGCCAGGGGCTGGCTCCCTGTCCCCTACTTCCCCTAATTTGGCATCCCTCATTCGTTTCTTCCCATTTCTCCTCCTCCTCACTTACTCTTATTTCCTTAGGCCCCAGTGCCCCACCTTTGTTCCTCTGACGCCGCTCTTAGACCATAGTCACCCGCTGCCCTCCATGACCCTGGCTGGCCTCCTCACCTCACTCGCACATGGCTGCTTTCAGCGCCTCCCAGCTTTGAGCTTCCTCCCCTGTCCCAGCCAGCCGCGCGCCAGGGCCCCTCAGCCTCAGGGACCTGCTCTGCCCCGCGGAGGCTGGTGAAGTGCAGGTCTGGGCGCTGGGCATCCGTCCACTTGTGCTCCCCTGGCCTCACGCCCCCGCCTATAGAATGAGAGCGGTGGGAGGTCCAGAAATGCAGCCATACGTGCAGAAGCTTTGAAAGTTGCAGATATCAATGTGAGGTGCTCCTGACACCGGTGTAAGGCTGCAAACCCTGGGCTCCGGCCTTCCCGCTCTGCCCGGGGTTCTACCCCTCGGCCTCTAAGTCATGCCTTTTCCTGGCTTGGCCTCCAGGCTGCTCAGTTGCCCTTTCCCATCTAGAGAGAGAGACAGGGCAGTGTCCAGTCCCAGGACTGGTTTTGTTACCTCGAGCTGACCTCTGACCCTTTCTAGGCTGGACTTTCTCATTCTGTGGTGAAGGAGCTGAGACTGTAGGGCCTTTGATACCCTTTGTATCTTTTCCTTCTCTGGGCCAAGGTGTGTGTCTCCTTCCCTCTCTTCCACAAGCCTGTCCAAACCCTGCCTTCTGCAAGGGCTTCCGAAACTCACCTCAAGCCCTTCCTTGTCCCGTTAGAGAGCTAGGACGGAGGCGTCCCTCCAGATGGGTGTATGTCCCTCCCAACAGGCCCTCAAGCAGGGTCTGCGTTTCCCCCTGTGTCAGACTGGAACTTCCTCGAAGGGCTCTGGCCTGGTGGGTTCTTAGAATTTGATCAGAGGGTTTAGTCACTGAGTTTAGTCACTGGGTTTAGTCAAAGAGCAAAGATCGTCATCGTAAGTTCCCAGTGATGTGAGGTGTCCCCGTCCCTCTGTTTTGGCCATTGTTGTGGCTTTCCACCTGCTTCCCTCCTGCGCACAGGGTCAGGGTGACCTGGCGTCTTTTTAATGAATGACACAGAGACCTTCCCACCTCGGGCAAAGGGGAGCCAGGCTCGTGCCTAGGGGTGCCTCAGAAGGTGCCCACCGTGGGCAGGGGAGGAGGGCCTGAGTGAGGACCGATGGGAGAGGAGAGAGGGAAACAGGAAGCACGGTGGTCAGCTGGTCGACAAGGGGAGAGGAGGCTGAGAAACTGGGCTGAGCAAGATAAAACCTCCCTGTGAGCCCTGCCAAGGGGAGGGGCTGCTTATGAAAACTTGCTGGCTCGCAGCCAGGCCCCCGGTGGGGGGATGGATGTCTGAGGGGCAGGGAGAGGAGTTGGGTGAAGGGTGGCAGGCAAGCAGGTCTCCCTGGGGGAAGCTGTTGGTGTGTGGTGGCTGATTCCTGGTAAGGAGACCCTTCCCCGGGCTTCGGTTCATGCCTCCAGCCCCTCACTTGTCACTCCCCTCAATCCCAAAGTGCCTTCTTGCCTCATCCGGGCCCCACCCATCCCTTAGGCCCTGGACTGGCTTCTCCACTTAATCCAGCCGTGGTGTTCCCTGGGCACTGCTCTGCCACACCCGGAGAGGACTGTGGTCAAGGCACACGTTTCTTCTAGCTTTGCACCCTGGGAGCTCCCGGCTGGCAGGAAGTTTTCACAATGTCAGTAGGTGAGGCAGGCAGGGGAGGTCACAAGTGGAGGGGGGCTTTACAAGGGGCGGTGATGGGCTCTGAAGCGCAAGAGCTTCGGGGTGGGACATCCAGGCCGCAGCTTCCCGTCCCACCGTCCCTGCTGCCTGGTGAGAGACCTGTGGCCTGAGGCCTAGGAGGGCGCTGACAATGCTGCAGTTGCTGATTGACATGTGGGGGTGGGACTTCCTGTTTCCCACTTCATCCCTTCCCGCCCTAGGGGGATGAGGCCCCTAAGGGTCACACAGCCCATGGGCTGACCATGGAGTCTCTGGGGAGGGCAGGAGGGGGAGATGGGTGGGTGATAGGATACAAGAGCCTCTCTCATCTTGTCACGGGCCCTGAAGTCCTTTCTCTGGTCAGGGTGGCTCATACTGGCCTGCAGGCATGCCTTCCACTTCCTCATTTGTCCATCCGGGAAGCACGTTTGGGACCATGCAGCTTCCCCATTTTTCTCGTCATCCAGACGTTAGGGAGAGACCCTGCGGTGTACTCACATCCCAAGGGGCGCCAGGGCCATTCATGGCAGTAGCTAAGCCCAGAAAGGGCCTTGTTCTAGGTTTCTGAACCAGCCCAGGCAGAGGTCCTGAGTGGCAGGGGGAGTGGCAGTGACAATAACAACTGCCATCTCCTACCTGGCTCTCCCAGGCACTGCTTTGTGTCCACGTCTTAATCCAGCAAACACTGACTGAGCACGGCTGTGTCCATGAGGACAGAGCCGTAAACAAAACAAGATCACCGTCCTCGTGGAGTGATCATTGCCGTTTCTGCATTCATGCCTCTCTCCATCTCACACTAAAACGGAGGCTTCAAGAGACCAAGTGACTCGCCTCTGGTCTGGGTGACTCGGGCTTCGATGCTCTGACCCCCAACTGTGGTGCGGAGGGCTGGGTGTGGCTCAGTGAGAGCCAGGTTAGGGCTCCCCTGCCATGATGGCAAGCAGGGAGGCTGTGCCCTCCCCAGCCCCTGGCGACTCACCACACTTCCCTCTGCCCGGGCTTGTCCTTCCAAAGGCAGCTGTGGCCACAGGGCATCCCCTGGGGAGAAGTTGCTTTTAACTGGGGCCGCTTTTTTGAGCTTTATGTAAATTACAAAGTAGTCAAAAATTAGTGCTAATTTCCCTCTAGCACCCTCTAGATTCCAACGCTGCTCTTGATCACCCCCCCTCCCCTTCACACTCACTACTGTGCATACCAGTCACTGAAGCAAAGTGGTTAGCAAGTTGCATGTATTTTTATTTTCATTTCACAGATATTTCTCGAGCACCCGTTATGTGTAAAGGAACAGTGCTGGGTGCTGGGGACCGGAGGTGAATCTGACCCCACCTGGTAGGAGGTGACCCCACACACATACACCTGGCACCCAGCTAACGAAGCAGGTGGTTGAGGGCACAGGATGTCAGAGACTGGCCTGGAGGCCCCAGGGTGGCCGCCATGTCTTAGAGAAGGAAGGACTCTGGTCCAAGGCAAATCCCTCGGAGCCCTCACCAACGGGGTGGCTGCCTGGGCTCGGGTGGGGAGGAGTGCAGAGGAGCCTCCTATTCGAGGGCAGAAGAGGAGGTTCCAAGGGTGTTCTTTACTAGGTGAAGGGCAGGGGCAGGAGGCAGCGTACCACCCTGTCTGCTTCCCTCCTCTCATCCTTCTCATTCTGCTTGGATGTCCTCTCCTCTGGGGGGCCTGCCCTGTCCTCTCTCACCTGCCAACCCCTTCCCTATTTCCTTCTAGCATTTCACACTTGATGTGTTTATGTCCAGTGTTCATTTGTTCAGCTCCTCCTTTCCTAAACTGCCAGCTCTCTGAGGGCAGAGATCCATTATTATTATTTTTTTAAAAATATATTTTATTGATTTCTTACAGAGAATAAGAGAGAGGAATAGAGTTAGAAACATCAATGAGAGAGAATCATCGATCAGCTGCCTCTTGCACACCCCCTACTGGGGATGTGCCCGCAACCAAGGTACATGCCCTTGACCGGAATGGAACCTGGGACCTTTCAGTCCGCAGGCCGACGCTCTATCCACTGAGCCAAACCGGTCTCGGCGAGATCCATTATTTTTATTCCTCTCTGCCTGCTCCAGCATCCGTGGCACTGCCGGTGCTCAGGACAGCATTTGTTGGTTGGCTGAATGAACACACGGGAGACGGAATTGTGAATTCTGACTCTGTCCTTCCAGCTGTGTGACTCTGGCAAGTTATCCCTCTGAGTTTGCTGTGACATGTAGGTAACGGTGCCACTGCCTCGGAGGGTAGTTGTATGGACTAGATGAGACAATGTGTGAAAACGGTGGCCCAGTACGAGGGGCTGCTGCTAATATTGCTGTTGCTGCTGTTGTTACTGTTGTTTCTAAGGCTGGGTTAAGAATATTTGCCTGGTGCCGAAACTGGTTTGGCTCAGTGGATAGAACGTCCGCCTGTGGACTGAAATGTCCCGGGTTCGATTCGGGTCAAGGGCATGTACCTTGGTTGCTGACACATCCCCAGTAGGGGGGTGTGCAAGAGGCATCTCATCGATGTTTCTAACTCTCTCTATCCCTCTCTCTTCCTCTCTGTAAAAAATCAATAATATATATATATTTTTAAAAAGGATATTTGCCTGGGGGTTGTGGGGAAGCTCACATGGGCGGATATCAGGAGGTTCCCAGCAGAGGGACGTGCCCCTAGTTTGGCCTGTGGACTGGGTGCCCCATGTGGCAGTCCTCATGGTATGTCTGTCGCTGTCTTCCAGGGGGTGAAGGAGGGAGGCGAGAAGCCCCAGCGAGCGCGGACGGCGGACAAGGCGGGCTGGATCAAGAAGAGCAGCGGGGGCTTCTTAGGGCTCTGGAAAGACCGCTATCTGCTCCTCTGCCAGGCCCAGCTGCTGGTCTACGAGAATGAGGTGAGCTGAGGTTGGGGTGCCGGGGCGGGGGACACAGTGAGGGCAGCAGGGGGAACCCAGAGCCGGGACCGGAAGATCTGTCCCATTTTGCCATGCTGTGCCACCCTGGGCGAGGACCCGATCTTCAGGTCTCCGAGGCACGGGACGGAAGCTCCCGGTGCTGGTCTGGGGCTCCTGGGTGAGGAGTGTGTATGTGCGTAAGGGTGAGTGGTGTCTTCTCAGTGGCATGCCTACACTGCCACTCCCTGGCCCTGGAGTGGGCTCCACATCTGTGAATGTCCCAGAAAACTGAAGCTTGCTCCATTTGTCAGTGATAATGGAAATAATACTTACTGCTCTAGAGCTCTTGTATGAGACTCGACCGTCCCATGAGTGCAGTCATCATGTCATCGTCTACAAGATGGATCCTGAGGCTGAGGGTGGCCAAATGACTGCTCAGTATCTCAGTGAAGGAAGGAGCCGGGTTTAGAACCTAATCCAGTGCTCTTTCCTCTCACTGATGCCGGCCAGTGAACGCTACAGTCTGTTTTGGGTGGACACCCTTTATTTGGGTGAATATTCTCTGCCTTCTTCAGAAGAAGGCACCAGCCTAAAAATCGAGTCTTTCCTTGTGGCTCCGAGTCACTTATAATCAGACTGTACTTCTCGTCTTTTCTTTCTCCTTTAACGTTGGCTACCGGTTACTGCTTCGCCACTCCTGCTGTCCTTGTGTCTCGCATAGTCCTCACGTTTTCCCACTGCAGGCCTGGAACCTGGACCACAAGGATGCTAACGTTGGCGTCAGAGTTGAAAAACCTCTTGGTGACGACCGGAGGGGGAAAGGTCTTTTACTTACGATGTGTGTGTCCGGGGGTTGGGGTATAGAGGGCCCATCCACAGAGAATGGGCTGTCGCTGTGTGCCTCCCACAGATGGGACCCATGGGGAGAACGGCCCGGCGGCAGAAAGGGCACCTGCCTGCTCCTCCTCAGCCTCTCTCAGCGTGCCTCGGGGTATCTTGGCACATTCATAATTGTCCCAGGCCAAGAAAGATTGGGCGCCCCGATCACCGTGATGAAAGGAGAAGCACGTTGCCTGTCTTTCCCGAGGCCCAGGCTCATGGAGTTGGGGTGTCAGAGAAGCAGCTGGAAGAATCGTTCAGACAGCCCCCCAGGTGTTCTGTACCGCCGCTCTCGCCAAACGAGGAGGCGCTGTGGCGGCAGCAGAGGGATGTTTTTATAAATAAAGGGTGTTGTCAAAGCTTCCTCCAGTCCCAGCTGCCTAGGAGTTGAGTGGCAGGTCCCCAGCTGCCAGCCTGTCAGGCACTGCCAGGCTTGTCCTGGGCTGCCCCTCCACATCTGGCCACAGCTGGGAAGCAGGGAGGATCTTGCATCCCCTAAGCATGAAAAACCTAAGTCACCCTTTTAAAATAATCACTGTTAAAAACCTCTGCGGAGCGTCAGGAACTTGGCCCTCTCAGGGTGGGGTGCTTGGCCCAGGAGTAGGAATTGAGAAATGCTTATTAGTTCAATTCCTCTTTCTTGATGTAAGGAACCAGGCGAATGAGAATGGCTCTTGGCTGTCTCTTTGTTGTCAGTGAGGCTGACATTCCAAAAGTGCTGCCCCCGCCCAGCGCCTGCTGGGTTATCCGTCTCTCTCAGCTGCAGAAGGGCCGGATGATTCAGCGATTCGGGTGGGGAGGAGGCCCAGGTCAGACAGCCGTGGGGGGCTGGGTGTGGAGATGAAGCACCTTTGTGTTGGGGCCAGTAGTTGCCCGGCTGGGGGAAGCATGTGCACATTGGGCAGGTGACCGGCACCTTCTGCAACTGGGGGTCCTTTTGCAGGCATCCCCCTTCTGGATGCCCAGCGGGTGAGGACTTCCTGGGGTCTCACTCTGAGTCAGGCATTCAGTCCAGCAGCTGTTCCTCTATATGTTGCTCTTGAGCTGCTCCTTCGTGGGGCATTATAGGGGAACAGAAGGGAGGGCAGACATAGGCAGCACAGGGCAGAGAGCGATGGCCCAGCAGGAAGCTGGGACTGCTCCTCCCATGGCAGAGTGTCCCGAGCATCTAGTTGGGTGCGTGCAGCTGGCAGGTGCTTTGTGGGTGGGGGACCTCAAAGGAGCGAGGGAGCGCCAAGGCTTGGGCTCACGGGGTGGGCAGTGGAGCGTCCTGGACCCGGTGGGTTGTGCTGTCCCTGTGTTGAGTGGAGAAATGTGGAAGGGATCAGAGACTAGGGGTTGGAAGGAGATGTGCAGAGGCAAAAATGGGAAAGACACCTGATTGTATCGGGATGGGGAAAATCGAGCTGCCTGGCCATGTGGTCCCCTTTCCCTAGGGCTGAAGGGAGGGTGCACCAGGGGTTATCCACTTTAGTGTACGGTCATCTGCTCTGAAAAAGTTTCATGTCTGGGCTCCACCCCCCAGAGATCCTGATGTAATTGATCTGGGATGTTGCCTGGGCATTGGGATTTTTTTTTTTTTTAAATCCTTACCCAAGGATATGTTCCCATTGATTTGAGAGAGAGAAATTATTGATGTGAGAGAGAAACATCAATTGGTTGCCTCTTGTACATGCCCTGATTGGGGATCAAACCAGGCATGTGCCCTAACTGGTGACTCGAACCTGTGACCTTCTCTGGTGTATAGGATGATGCTCTAATCAACCGAACCACATGGCCAGGCCTGGAGATTGGGATTTGAAAAAAAAAATTTTTTTTTAATTGATTTCAGAGAGCAAGGGAGGGAGAGAGGGAAATAGAAACATCAGTGATGAGAGAGAATCATTGATCGGCTGCCTCCTTTATGCCCCATAATGGGGATTGAGCCTGCAACCTGGGCATGTGCCCTGACCAGAAATTGAACCATGACCTCCTGGTGCAAAGGTCATTGCTCAACCACTGAGCCATGCCAGGCGAGTGGCATTGGGATTTTTAAAGGTCCCAGGGCCACCAAGACTGAGAAACAGGTTCTCAAACTTTTGTGTACATTAGAATCAGCTGGAGGGCTGTTAAAACTCAGATTTCCCCTAAGATGATGATTCATTGGGAATGGAGCCAGAGAATTTTGCATTTCTCACGTGTTCTCAGGTTATGCTGCTGCTGCTGGACCAGCTGCCACACTTGGAGGACCACTGGTGCAGAGCACCCTGCTGCTCAGGCACTGCCCGTGCTGCCCCTGCCCCCGGCAGGGAGGAGTGCGTCGTGCTGGGCAGGGCTCTGGACTCAGAGGGTGTGGGGTTGAGCTTGGCTCTGGCCCCTTATGCTTGGGTCTGTGCTCCTAGGGCAGATCAGTTCACCTCCAACGTCCTCTTCCTCTACAAAATGAGGCAGAGGGTTGGTTCCAGGACCCTCGTGGGTACCAAAATCCATGGGTACTCAAGTTCTTTATATAAATGGAATAGTATTTGCATGTAACCTACACACATCCTTTCCTATACTTTATTTATTTATTTTTAAAATATATTTTATTGATTTTTTACAGAAAGGAAGAGAGAGGGATAGAGAGCTAGAAACATCGATGAGAGAGAATCATCAATGAGCTGCCTCTTGCACACCCCCCACTGGGGATGTGCCCGCAACCAAGGTACATGCCCTTGACCAGAATGGAACCCAGGACCTTTCAGTCCGCAGACCGACACACTTTATCCACTGAGCCAAACCAGTCTCGGCCCTTTTGTATACTTTAAATGATCTCTAGCTACTTATACTATCCAATACAATGTCAGTACTATGTAATTAGTTGTTTAGGGCATAGTGCCAATAAAGAAATGTCTGTACATGTTCATCAAGAAGCAACCATGGTAGGCCTAACTACACAGCACATGTCGGCAACAACGTAACTTTCTCCCAAAATGTTTCTGATTTGAAGTTGGTGGAACCTGTGGATGTGGAGCCCTGGGGAACAGTATAGGCAGATTCGTGGAGGGAAAAGAGGGCATTTCCTCTGCAAATATTTGAATCACTGCTTCCCAGATATTCCACCCAAACCTGCGGAGCACCGAGAGGTCCTGGGGGTGCTCTTGCTGGCTCCGTGTGACGTCCAACAGCAGCTCCACTGGCCAGTTCCTAGGCCTGTGCCTCCCCGACCCCCGCTGACCAAGGCCTGCTTCTATTTTCCTGGAGTCTCCAGGGTGAGACTGTGCCACATCAGGAAGCTGTGCCAGCTAAGTCTTCTGGAAGAGCCACCAATGGATCACCGTTGAGGGCGGGGCTTGTCCCAGGCAGCTTGCTGAGCGGCACCTGGTGGAGAAAACACTCAGGTGCCAGGCCTGGTGGGCAAGAAGGGAGTCTAGCCCGTGTCCAGGAGTGGCCTAGAAGAGGCTGACCACTGCCCTGGCCCCTGGCGCTCCTGCTGATGGGCCTCAGGATGACAGCCTGGGGGTGGGGTGCTCGTAAAGGAACCATTGCGCTCTCCATTGTCCCTGAGCCAAGTGTCCTCGGAGGAAGATGCCAGTAGAGAATCAACTCAGGGTCACTGTGGTGAAGGCAGGGATGTCGCCTCAAGCATGCTTGTTCACGCTTCCCTCTGTGGCTCTGCCTGGAAAGCCTTTATCTTTCTTTATTAATATTTTTTTTATTGTTTAAAATATTACATATAGCCGAGACTGGTTTGGCTCAGTGGATAGAGCGTCAACTTACAGACTGAAAGGTCCCGGGTTCAGTTCTGGTCAAGGGCATGTACGTTGGTTGCAGACACATCCCCAGTGGGGGGTGTGCAAGAGGCAGCTGGTCGATGTTTCTCTCTCATCGATGTTTCTAACTCTGTCCCTCTCTTTTTCTCTCTGTAAAAAATCAATAAAGTATATTTAAAAAATAAAAAAAAATTACATATATTAGTACATATGTCTCCTCCCCCCCCAATTAACCTTCCCCCAGCCTTCCTTACCCCCTGTCGCGTGCCCTCATCCCACCCCCCCAGGGTCTTGTGTCCATTGGTTGTGCTTATATGCATGCATACAAGTCCTTCGATTGATCTATTTCCCTCCCTCCCCAACACTCCCCAGCCTTCCCGCTGTAAGTGCTTTGCTGCCTCTGTATCTATCTTTTATTTTATTTATTTTATTTTATTTTTTTATAAATATATTTTATTGATATTTTACAGAGAGGAAGGGAGAGAGATAGAGAGCTAGAAACGTCGATGAGAGAGAAACACCGATCAGCCGCCTCTTGCACACCCCCCACCGGGGATGTGCCCACAACCAGTGTACATGCCCTTGACCGGAATCGAACCCGGGACCTTTCAATCTGCAGACCGACGCTCTACCACTGAGCCAAACCGGTTTTGGCTGTATCTATCTTTTTATTCATCAGGTTATAATGTTCTTTATTTTCCATAAATGAGATCATGTGGTATTTTTCTTTCATTACCTGGCTTATTTTATTTTATTTTATTATTATTTTTAAAAATATATTTTATTGATATTTTACAGGGAGGAAGGGAGAGAGATAGAGAGCTAGAAATGTCGATGAGAGAGAAGCATCGACCAGCTGCTTCTTGCACACCCCCTACCGGGGATGTGCCCGCAACCAAGGTACATGCCCTTGACCGGAATTGAACCCGGGACCTTTCAGTCCGCAGACCAACGCTCTACCACTGAGCCAAACCGGTTTCGGCTACCTGGCTTATTTTACTTAACATAATGCTCTCCTTCTATCCATGCTGCTGCAAATGGTAAGAATTCCTTCTTTTTATGGCAGCGTAGTATTCCATCGTGTAGATGTACCATAGTTTTGTGATCCAGTCATCTGTTGATGGGGACTTAGGCAGTTTCTAAATCTTAGCTATTGTAAATTGTGCTGCATATATCCTTTCTAATTGGTGTTTCTAATTTCTTGGGATATCCTTTTTCTTTTCTTTTTTCATTTTGTGACAACTTGCTCCCTCTTCCCGGCTACCTTTCCCGCACATCTCTGCCTGGTCTCTGGGCCTGCACAGACCCTCAGGCCCCTTTCTGAGTCTCTCCAGCTTCCCGGGTTTCCTCCTGCTCCTTAGGAACATTTGAGTCAGTCCTGTTCCCCATTTCTGGATGGTGGAGCCCCATCTCTCACGTGCATTGTGAGCCCTGAGCGTGTCCCTCCAGCCAGCCCAGACTGACTATCTCATCTTGGTGACTGATTGGCAGGCTGGGGTCCCCTCTGACCAAGTGATGTCCTCATTGGTTGGAACCAGGGGCCTGGGTGTGTCCTGCTCTCACCATTTCATGTCCCCCCTGTCCCCCCACAGGACGAGCAGAAGTGTGTGGAGACAGTGGAGCTGGGCAGCTACGAGAAGTGCCAGGACCTTCGTGCCCTCCTCAAGCGGAAACACCGATTTATCCTGCTGCGGTCCCCAGGGAACAAGGTCGGGCTGAGCCTGCTGGGCCGAACCCTCCCCCAGGCGGGGGTCTGCTTCGGAAGGCCATCCCTGGAGGCTTTCTAAGATGGGCTGGGTGTATTCACTGTGGAGTGTGCCCGAGGCTCGAATCCGGGACTGCCACCGGTGGGACCCGCTGCCCGCTTGGTCCGGAGTCTTCCCGGCCCCGGGGGACAGGAGATGCGTGTAGAGCTCCGCCGAGCGCTCTGCTCCCTCTCCCTTCCAGGCTCTGGGGCCTCCTCCCAGGCTGCGGTTGGAAAGTAGCCTTGGGGAGGTGGGGCATTTGGCTTTCTCTGCACCCTGGACACAGGAGGCCCGGGGCTGAGGCAGGGGAGCTGGGGACGAGGCCTCCATCCCCCCAGACCTGACACTGGCAGTCCGGGCCAGCGGGGAAGGAGGGGCTCCCTTCGCCCCAGGCCTTCCTGGGTGGGCCTCTCCCCTGGACTCAGTCCTCGGAGGCCGCAGCCTCCCAGCTCCCCTCCCCTGCACGCTCCTCCTGGCCGGTGCTGGGAAACCTCCTGCCTGAGAGCTTCTCTCCCCGGGACATGCTGTGTGTACAGATGAGCTCTGCTGTTTGCACCACATGTCTCTGGCAGGCAGTTCGGGTGAGTGACGCTGGCGTCGGTTCACAGATGTCAGGAGCGAGTCAGATTGGGGTTGGCGTGTACAGTACCTCTGGCCAGACCTCCCCCTCCTGCATGGGTCACGCCTCTCCCGACCTCTGCACGTCCTGTGGAGCCTCCCCGAGTGGGGCTGAGTCACCGCCGCGGGGGCTGGGGCGGGTCCGGGCCGGGCCTGCTGGAGCCTTTCTGCTGCTTCTATCCCGGCTCTCCGCCAGGAGCCCGGCCTCCGTGGCTCTGGGCCTTGGGGGCCGAGCTGTGCTGCTCACTAATCCGTGGCCCGCTCTGCCTGGGTGAGGGCAGAGAGGCAGCTGTGGGCAGGGCTCTGACGCTGGGATGGGGGTGTGCCCAGGGGGCGGGGGGCAGTTTATAGTGTCCTGAGGGTTCATGGGGCTGGGCCCAGGTTTCACGTGGCATCTGCTACCGAGGGCTCTTTGAGAAGAGGAGAGCCATGTTTTGGTCTCTCGGGCCAGGAGCCCTGTCCTGTGGGGAGGCCCGCTTTCTTTCTGGGGGGGTGCTCTGTTTGTGTTTGTGTGTTTTGAGAGACATGGAGCTCATTATGCGTGAAGGACGCACCTCTGTGTCCAGTGCACGTGTCTGCACCTCTCTGTGTTCCCCTGGCCACGGTCTGTTCGGGTCTTTGTGTGTCTTAGTGAGCTTATGTGGCCATGGAGCGGAGGGGACCTGGCTTCTGGCCTCTGCCAGTCCTGGCCCCTCCTTTCTCCTGTTCTGAGGATGGGCTGGTGGTGGGATGGGTGGGCAGGCCCAGTGCAGGGTGGGACATCGCCTTCGGAGAAGCCTGTTTGTGTGTCTACCTTCTCGCCTGCTTCGGCCAACACCTCCCTCCCATCCCCAGTTCTTCGGAGTTCAGGGTGGCTCAGGGTGGCTCAGGGAACAGGGCGATCAGGAGGGAGTGTGCTCAAGAGCAGCTGGTGGGCTGCAGAGCAGTGGAGGACAGCACACCCTGATTCCAATTCAAGAGCCCCCTGACCCTCGCCACCCAGGAGCTCACACAGAGAGCGGGAGCTCTCCAGAGGGCACGGGGGGACCACCCAGAGGACCACGTCCCCCGCATCCCTCACCCTCCGTTCCTGTCGCCCTGGGTGTTCCCCATCCTCAGTGACGCCGCCCGCTGCCCGGGAGGTCACGTGACCCCGCTGTCTGGTCCTGGCCGCCTGTTTTTCCTTCTAATCAAATAAACAAAGACGCCAGTGTCCTGCATGCCCCTCTCCCCCCATCTCCCCATCCCCACGCCCCTGCCATGAGGTCACAGGCAGATGCTGCCAGGAAGCAGGGTGGCCGCCGCTGGGCCTTGCTGCCTGCTGCTCCAGCCAGCTTGGCCCTTTCCTTTTCCGGCCTCCCCTCCCCCTCCCACTTTTTGCCCCTCTGCCATTTTGTCCTCCCCCCTTTTCCAGGCCGGTGTGGGTCTATTCTGTGGCCAGACCTGTTAGCTCCTGAGGGCCGTTGTTGCTCCGGGGGCTTCTTGGAAGGACGTGGGCAGAGACCTGTGTGGCCTGGGGCTCTTCAGGACATGGTGGGGGTGGGGCAGGAGGAGCAGCTTCTCGGTATTCTGCTTATCCCGGTTCTCATCACCCTGTGGGATGCCTGGCTCAGTCAGCCAGAATCACAGGGTTCCTGAGGGTGGGGCCGGGTCCCATTTCACCTTGTATTCCTTCTCCTGGGGTGGCCCTTTGTCCTACACCCTCCTCCCGCAGCCTGCCGCAGGAGGGCTGGCCAACGGGGAGGGCCACAGTTTGGGTTGGGTTCAGTATTTGTCCCATTGAGGCCCCTGTGAAAAGACATGTGCAGGTGCCATTATGGGTTGGTGAGACGAGAACTCTGAACTTGACTCCCAGGCCAGTGGTCTTTCTCGCCCCACGCTTGCTGCATTTATTGCTGTCTTCAAGTACATGCCTCCCAGCTCCCTGGGATGTTACGTTGGGCACCGGGCAGGGGCCCTCCGGAGGGTCAGGGCCTGCGAGCAGGAGCAGCAGCTGGCTGAGGCACTGGCCCGGGCCCGCCTTTCACAGCCCCCTCCCAGGCTTGGGTGGGACCTTGAGAGCCTGGATGCGATGCTGTTCCTCCCTGAGCTCCCTGCAGCCCTGATGGCTGGGCTGAGAGGCAGTTGCCAAGGTGCCCTGGGGTTTCTGACTTCACTGCAGATCTGCTGCCAGGATCGAATTTACCCTGGTCATGCAAATGAGCGTTTGGCTGTGCCTGGCATGGGGAGGCGGGTGGGACCCAGGGCCTGGTATGAAGAGAAGCGGGAAGCAGCCACGAGGAAGTTATATAATGAGGATGCTGAGGGGCCAGGGGGGCTTCGGTGTTACATAACTGGGAGAGTGGTGGGGAGGAAGGCGCTAACACGGGCAGGTGGGGGGGGACCGAGGGGCGGGGAGGGTGGTGGACAGGCTGGCGACCCGCCCAACAAAGAACTAGGGCATCTTGAGGTCAGAGAGTGGGCAATGGCCCAAAAATGGGGTAAGGGAAGGAACCTTGGGCTGGTTCATTCACTTATTGGCTCATTCATTCAGTAACTATTTACTGAGTACCTACTGTGTGCCGGCCCCTGGCTTTAGTCAGGTTGAATTCCCTCTGCACTTTTTCCCAATGAGGAAACTGTTGGGCTGGTTTTTTATTGTTTGTTTTGTTTTTTTAATGCTTTTATTGATTTCAGAGAGGGAGGGAGGGGGAGAGAGAGAGAGAAACATTCATGATGAGAGAGAATCATGGATCGTCCGCCTCCCGCACGCTCCACACTGGGGATCGAGCCCACAACCCGGGCATGTGCCCTGACCAGGAATCGAACCTGGGACCCTTCAGTCCACAGGCTGATGCTTGACGCTCTGTCCACTGAGCCAAACTAGCCAGGGTGGGGCTGTTTTGTCCAGAAGGAAGGCCATGGTGATAATTTCTACTACTGAGCACTCTATGCCTAACTCCAGATTTAACACTTCAAATGTCAGTGACTCTCACAGCTCCACAGGCAGATCATGGTGGTGGCCTCCCTTTACAGACGAGGAAACTGAGGTTCAAGGTCAGCCAGCAGTAAGTGGTGGTTTGTCTAGTTCAGAGACTCCACTGCTATGTCCACCAGGCAAAGCAGCCTCAGATTGCGTGTCTCACACCTTCCTTCATTTTCTATCTGACCGTGGGGCCTGGCAGGCGGGGCCCGGGGGCTCTCTGAGCTGCCCTCTGAGTCTAACAGAGGAGCTGGGAGCTCCTGCCCAGGATGGAGAGGGACCTGTGGGGTGGGTGGCACAGGGTCTGCAGTCAGGAGTCATGGGATTGCTTTAGGCCACCGTGGCCAGATTCCGTCCCATCTGGTGAGTCTGTGTGTCCTCGTCTGCAGAATGAGGAGGTGGGAGAGGACCCCGATGCTCTTCCTTACAGCCTACGGTTCAAGGCCAGAAAGGAGACCCTGGGATGTTTTTATTTGTGGCCAGGGCTGCCTGGGGGCCCCGTGGGGAGCTGAAGATGGTTCTGGTTCCAGGGGGCCTTCACCATGGACACCTCATGCCTGTCACCTCTGTCACTCAGTCCCGGGAGACCAGGCTACTCCTCCTGCAGAGAAAGCAAGCCCAGAGGCCAGGCAGCTGGCGGGCCGGACCTGGGCTCCCTCCCCCGGGCAAGGCTGTTCCACTCTGAGTCTGACAGCTGCACGCGGGGAGCGAGCCCTTTCTCGGCTGGACCTGTCCACCCCCTCCCCCTGAAGCCCCAGAGAGGGTCGTTGTGTTTGCTCCTAGCCAGCTGTGCCATGGGATTTGGGGTGGGAAGCTTCCTTAAGACCCCACATGTGAGCCAGGTTTAACATCGGCCATCTCCCCCACCCGTGCCCCCTGCAGGTCAGCAACATCAAGTTCCAAGCGCCCAGTGGGGAGGAGAAGGAATCCTGGATCAAAGCCCTCAATGAAGGGATCAGCCGAGGCAAGAACAAGGCTTTCGATGAGGTGCGGTGAGGCCCTGTGGACAGACAGCTGTGTCCCCTTCCCCCGTGTGAGCTCAGGGAGGACCCTGCCCTTGGTTCTGTCACCGCTGCAAACTGGCCAGGCGGATGTTACCTCATTTAACCCTCACAGCACCCCTCAAAGTGGTGGCAGCATTCCCACTTTACAGACGAAGAAACCGAGGTGTAAGGAAATTAAGTGGTTAAAATTAAGTGACCTGGGTGAGTGGTGGGGTAGAATTTACAGCCGGTGGGCCCAGCCAGAGAGGTTTGGGGGTGAGCTGACAGCCAGAAGGCTCACTTTCAGTTTGGCCATGACGTGTAAGCAGTGCTGCCCGCAGTGGCCACCCACCCCCTGTAGCGGTGACGGTGGCCACAGTCAGGCTTGGGACAGGCAAGCTGGCCTCCTAGGGAGGGTTATCTTTGACCTCGTGGGGTTTTAGCTATTTAGCTAAACTGGTCCGGGAGGCTGCCTGGGGTGGCCCTTGGACTGCAGAAGTCCGAGACCTGAGGAAAGCAAAGCTTCCCAAGGCCCCTGACGTGGGGCTCGGCTCCTAGTTCATGTCTCAGTGGGACTGGCGTGCTCGGAGCTTCCCCTTTTGTGGGGCGGGTGGGGTGATGGGGGCATGAGCTGGGCCTCACGTGGCTTAAGCCTGAGCCTGAGGACCCCCAGGTGGCTTAAGCCTAAGACTGACCTGGGGGCTGGACAGTCTCAGCTCCCTCCTCCCACCTCCTCACATCAAGGGGACAGGCTGCTCGGGGATTCAGAGCCTAGATTTCCACGTGAATCTCACTCTGTCTTCCTGGGCTACTCCTCATCCCTTTTCCTTACCCTCAGAGAGGAGATGCGGCCTCTAGATGCTCTGACCCGAGGGTCCCGGGGGAGCAGCCGGGCCAGGGCAAGGCCTCTCTGGAAGCAGATACCAGGGTATCATGGGCTAACTCCTCGCCCTCCCCCAGCTAAGCCCAAACGCAGCCTCGGGGCCACTTACATATTTGCAGTAGCCCGAGGGGCAAGGGCTGACAGCCCATAGAGGGCAGGAAGACTGAGCCCAAAGAGGACAGCCCGAAGGGGGAGAGCCCGGGCCCGCAGCGAGATGACAAAGGCAGCGCGGAGACGGGAGCAGAGGTCCGCCATGGGGAGATGCTTCAAAGAGAGGCAGCGTGGGGCTCTCACCCTGTGTGTGAGGGTGTGGGTACGGGCTCTGACCCCGAGGTAACACCTGGGCATTTCCTTCTCTCCCCAAGGCCTGGTGGGGACTGACCTGGTTCCTTCTCCTTCCAGATAAAGGTGGACAAGAGCTGTGCGCTGGAGCATGTGACTCGGAACCGGGTGCGCGGGGGCCAGCAGCGCCGGCCGCCCACGAGAATCCACCTGAAGGAGGTACGACTTCGCCCCCAGCTTGGACAGATGGGCGGGCGGCTGAGCCTGGGACCCCAGCTCCGTAGGATGGCAGCCTGGGCCCCCCTTTTCCTGAGGACGCCTGGAGCTGGTGCTTCCTGGGCGGTGTGCGGGTCTGAGCGCAGCACAGGCGATAGTCGTGCTCGGCGTGTAGATGCACCTGCTGCGCTGTGAGCCCACATGCCGGCCTCAGCCAGAGTTGGTGCATGAGGGAAGCAGACCCCAGTGGTCTGTGCCCCGGAGCCTGGCTCTCAGCTGGAGAGACACATGCAAGCGGGGCTGTGTCTAGTTTTTGTACAGAGGACCCCCGGGCACTGGAGCAGCCCCGGAAGGACGGGGAGGGTTTCACTTGGCAGATGTGGCGGGAGGGAGGGGGCGGTGGAGGCGTGGTGTGAGCCGAGGCAGGAGGCAGGAGAGCGCAAAGCGTGCCAAGTCCCTCTGGGACATCTTTCAGGGAAGCTGGGGTCGGGAGGAAATTGGGAAGACCTTGAATGCCGGAACCGAGGACAGGATGGGTGGGAGGCTGTGTTGCAGAGGTCAGTGTGAGGCCCAGGGCAGCAGGGGTTTGGACTGAGGGAAGGAGTGTTGGGGGACCGGGAGGAAGAGAAGCCGTGGGGGCTCCAGGAAAAGGGAGGGGCGGGTGGGAGATACTGGGAAGCAGGAGTCAGCGGGCTTGTGATTGCCTGCAGGCTGGGGGGGCCCTCTAGGCAGAGGAGGGTTGTCTGAGGAGCCTCCACGCCTGGAGGCTGGGCAGGTGAGGCCCTGGGCACAGGGAGTTTGGGAGAAGGTATGGGCAAGGGGAGGGTGACTGAGGAGCCCCTTTCAGACTACTGTTGCTGGGGGAGTCGATGGGGGGGAGGTGGTAGAGACCTTGGAGGTCAGGAAAGAACCTCAGCATATGCTAGGTTTGGGGGTGGGGTAGTAAAGAGCCAAGGAAGGGGAGGCCAGGAGGCGAGCGGCACATCCAGGGAGGGAAGGGCACAGGAGCCCTAGGGCATCAGCCAGGTCGGCAGCCACAAGTCACAGGGGCAGGATGAGGGACAGGCGGGTGGTGATGCTTACGGCATATTTGCTCAGAAAGGTCAGCTTGGGACTGTCATGGGGTGCAGAGCTAAGGGTGCTGGAGTGGGGGACCAGAGGAAGAAAGGGGGGCAAGGGAAGGGCCAAGGTCACTGGAGAGTTTGCTCTGAGGTGAGGCAGCCTGTTCGTGCCTGTCAGAGGGAAGGACTGAAGTAACCGGAGGGCAGGGCATCCCTGAGGTGGGAGATCGGGAGGTGCAGGGAGGGCCAGCTGGAGGGGATACCCTGTGAGAAGACTTCAGGGAGGGACGCTCATCCCAGGGACTGAACGTGTGTCGCCATCTCACCTGTGTGCATGTAAAGGGGAGTGAGGGTCCCCGCCAGGACCCCGCCCCTGAGGGACCAGGGAGAGGCCAGCTGCTCAGCCTGCTCCAGGGCCCCTGAGGCTCCCGGGCAGGTCCCCAGCACCAGGTGGCTGCTGGGTGTCCCTGCGGAGCCCTGGGCCCAGTTGGTGGCAGCTGTCTGCTCGGCGCAGCTGTTCCCTCGGGCAGTCAGCTGTGGTCTAGGGCTGCCTGTGCCCGGGGCCACATCTGACCCTGTGAGGAGAGTGGGCACAAGCTGCCGAGCAGCCGGGCAGGCGAGGGCTGGAGAGATCTGGGCCAGAGGGCCGGGTGTGGGCTGGCAGCCTGCACAGAGGTCTCCAGGGAGGGGAAGCAGAAGTGAGTGAGCGCAGACAATGCTGGAGACAATTCAGTCCTGGTCCTGGCACCTGCTGGGTGGGTGGCTGCAGAGAGGGAACACTGTCCAGGCCAAGCGGCCAGGAAGGGTCAGAAACAGGCTGGAGCCATGCGCCCTGCTGCTCAGGCCAGCACAACGGCTGCTAAACAGAGCGGCCTCTTTCCCTTCCCTGGCTGGAAGAAGCCAGCTGGGGCACCGAGAGGACAGCCGGCTCTGACCTCTGGCCTGGATTCTGACACAGGGAATTCTCCAAGTGAGAGAGCAGCGGGTGCATCAGAGGGTGTGGGCAGGGGCCTGGGACCCGGGCAGCCTGGACGGGAGGGCTGTAGTCCCCCTGAGGGCCAGCACATCAGACCCAAAGGCCAGTCGTCCGTGCTGATGACCATATGCTGCCCCCTCCAGGTCGCCAACGCAGCTTCTGATGGACTTTTACGCCTGGACCTCGATGCTCTGGACAGCAGGCCGCCCGGGCTCACCCCCGGCAATGATGTCAGTGCAGCGCAGCCCCGGGAGGCACTCCGGCCCCCCATGCCTCCCACCAAGCCTTCCCCGGCTCCCGAGGCGACCGTTCTTGGTGACAGAGTGGAAACCCCTGTCGGGGAGAGAGCCCCAACCCCCGTCTCAGCAAGCTCTGAAGCGCAGCCTGAGAGCCAAGACTCAGAGACGGCCGTGGGCGAGGACAGTTCCTCCGAGCAGCTCCCCAGGGTGCTGCCTGAGAAGCTGAAGGTGAGCTGGGACAACTCCAGCCCCGAGGAGCCCCCGGCGCCAGACAGTGTGGAGCCAGCCCAGGTGCCCTGTTCCGAGACTTCTGAGGCTGCGACCAAGGAGGGCGGGAAGCCCCCCAAGCCCCCACCCAAGATCCTGTCGGAGAAACTGAGAGCCTCCATGAGTGAGGTGGAGGCTCCGGAGCCAGCCCAGAGCCCTGGGGCCCCCGAGACCCCGGCCCCAGGCTCAGCACAGGTTTCAGTGAATGGCGTGGACGACAGTCCTGAGCCCGTCGAGCCATCCCAGGCTGCTGGCGCCCCAGGAAGTCCCCCAAAGAGCGAGACGGCTCCTACAGTGTTCCCCTGGGACCTGCCACCTCAGATCCATCCCCGCCGCTCCTCCATGGGGGACCTGCTGGGGGAAGGCCCCCGGCGTCCGCAGCAGCGGCTGTACCGGGCCCAGCTGGAGGTGCAGGTGGCCTCCGAGCAGACGGAGAAACTGCTGAACAAGGTGCTGGCCAGCGAGCCGGCCCGGGTGAGCGCCGAGACGCTGCTCAGCGAGGCCGTGGAGCAGCTGAGGCAGGCCACCCAGGTCCTGCAGGAGATCCGAGACCTGGGAGACCTGAGCCAGGAAGCCCCTGGGCTGCGGGAGAAGCGGAAGGAGCTGGTGACTCTCTACAGGAGAAGTGCCCCCTAGGGCCTGCCCGGTCCCTCCTGGCTGGCCTCGGTCACCGGAGCCCCGCCCTGCCGGGAAACGTGCTTCTGCTCAGGCTGCTGAAGGGCCGTGGGCCGTGTCAGTGTTTGGCCGGGACCTGCAGAGGCTGCTGGTGCCCTTCCTGCCTTGCCTTGGCCGGTGGTGCAGGTGCCACCCGGGCCCCCTGTCTGGCTGACCGGCCTGGCCTCCGCGCCCTGGCCCAGCTGGGAGCACACACTCAGGACCTCTGCGCTTGCATGGCGGTTCCGATCTGCCCCAGGGCTTTGGCACAGCACTGGGGGCTCTGGGGGTGGCATCATCTCTGCTTCTCACCCCCGGCAGTTTACATTCCTGACTTCTGAATAGAGCACAGCTGAGCCCCCCACAGCCTCCAAGTCCAGATACTCCCAGGCAGACAGCCTCCTGGCAAAGGCAGCTTCCAGTCGTAGCCAGCCCTCCCGCCCACCTCTTCCCAGTAGCCGCTGAGCCTTGGGTCTAGGCTGTAGGTTCATCCTCAGCTGAAAGCCCCCGAAGGCAGGTCGGAGGCAGGTGTGAGAAAGCCACTCGCCGTGGCCCCTCTCTGGGCCTTCCTGTTCCGCGGGCCTTCCCTGCTGAATGTGGCAGGATTCCCTGGTGAGTGTGGCAGGAGGCCTCTGGGGGGAGGAGGAACCTGACCGGTCTCCTCGCCCAGTCCCCGCCTCTGGACCAGCTTTGTCCAGCCCCACACATCCCTCTGCAGGTGAACTTCTGAACGGCCCGAGGTCAATGTCAGAAAACCCTGTATGCCATTCATTCTAATTCAGCCTTCAGAAGAGAAGCCACCCCAACTTCTGTGCCTCCCCGGATGGGATTTACATCTGGGTCTCTGGTTCCTCCACAACCAAACAGGTCCAATACCCCAGTCATTTATTCTTACGCTGAGGGGTATGCCGGGCCTGAAGCCACATCCTCTCCCACCTCCCTCACCCCCTGGCTCAGGCCCGAGATGGCTGCGCTTCCTGAGCTTCCTAGTGGAAGGGGCGTTTTCTCCCGCCGGGCCAGCACCGGGGCCTCTCCAGAGCTCCCCCCCCTCCACCCGCTCTAGGAGCACACCTGGCCCCCGTCCTGCTGTAGGAGCTGGACTGAGGCGGAGCCTGAGGGCGCAGAGCCCTGAGGGCTGCAGCCACTCTCCCTGGGCCCGTGGGAGAGGGGCAGTTCCTGACAGGCTTGCTCGGGGGTCCTGCATGTGCACTTTCGTTTACTGAAAGCGAGGAGGGGGAGGGCCACAGCTGTGCGCTCTGGCCTTTCTGCCCACTGCCCACCCCTGCCACCATAGTGCCCACTGAGGCCTGCCAGTGCAGGCCGATGCCTTCTTTCCTGTACTTCTACCTGTTATCGAGGGCAGTAGCCAGGGGTCTGGAGGGCAGGTAGAGGTCTACTCTAGCCTGGCTGGGCAGGCATGGGCGTGAGCCGCAATGCCGGGGCTCATGAGCCCCATGGGTGTCCCCAAACCATACTCTGGGAAAACTAGGCTCCCACGCCACATTCTGCCTGTCCGTCCGTCTCCAGTGTGAGAGCAAGAGCGCCATCGAGTGCCCGCCCCCGGTGGCCCCCGCGGTCTTGCTTTGGGAACAGCCCTCCTGTGAGGGCTGCTGGGCTTTAGCCCACCGCCTGCTTTCAGGGACAAGAGCCGCGCTTTCCCCTCTGATAGGCGACCAGGCCGAGGGAGGAGCTCTGGGGGAACCTGAGTGGCCCAAGGCCATTGGCTCCTAGAGGGTCCCCGGACCTGGGCGGCCTGGGCCCCACGAGGGAAGCCAGCTTCCGGGGAGGGAGGAGGGGGAATGGGCAGGGCCGCCTTCCTGCCTCTGAAGGAGGATGGCACTCCATGTCTTTGCTTATGAAGCGCCTTTCTTGAAGTTTGGCAATAAATCCCTTTTTATGGAACTTTTCTGCCGCAAGCCTGTTTGTTGGTGTGGGGCCAGCTCCGGGGTGACCTCAGGGAAGCAGGGCAGAGGTTGCGGTGGCCTCGCCGGTCGGTCCTCCAAAGCCCGTGCTGGGCATCCTTCCTTGGCCGGCGGGGCGTTGCCCTCCACGGAGCCCCGCCTTTGGTACGTCACCCACATTTCCACGGGCCGGGGCTGCCAGGAACAGTGCTTTTCAATTTTTAAAAGCTTTATTTGGAAATTCCAAACAGGAAGGTTGCAAGAGTAAGAGTAGCACATAGAACACCATTCCACTCATACCCTGATTGACTCACCGGTTTATCTTTTGAGCCTTTCACACTCTAACATAGGTACACATAATTTTTTTCTGAATCATCGGAGAATTATCATGGCCTCTTACCCTTGAATACTTTGGTGTGTATTTCCTAAAAATAAGTGTATTCTCTTATGTAATCATAGTAATCAATTTCAGAAAACTTAACACCAGTACAATAGTGACTGTTACAATTTGTCATATAACCCAATAATGTCCTTTACCATATTTTCCCTCTAGTGTAGGGATGGATATTGCTATTGCATGTCTCTCTAGTCTCCTTTAATCTGAAATGTTTCCACTGCTTTTATCTTTCACGACATGGACATTTTTGAAGAATATACTTCCTCCCCTTATTGTGTTTTCTTTTCTTTCTTTTTTTTTTTAATCCTCACCAGAGGATATGCTTTCTATGATTTTAGATTGAGGGAGAAAGAGAGAGAGTGAGAAACACTGGTGGAGAGAAACATCCATTAGTTGCCTCTCGACATGTACCCTGCCTGGGGATTGAACCGGCAATCTTATTTATTTATTTAAATTTATTAAGGTATTTTATATGTGTACATAGTTTACCATTGCCCCCCCCCCAAAAAAAAACAACCCTGCAATCTTTTGATGTATGAAGGACACTCCAGTTAACTGAGCCACCCAGTCAGACCCTTTTTGTCCACCCCCCACCCACCCCAAGCTCCCCTTTTAATAGAACATTCCTCACTTTGGGTTTGTCTGAGTTTCCTCACAATGAGATTGAGGTTATGGATTCAGAAAACTGCACAGGTGCTCCTGAGTCCTTCTCAGGGCATCACATCTGCAGACACGCATCCATCTGCCCTTCACTGATGCTCATTTTGATCATCTGGTCAGGTGTCTGATTTCTCTACTGGAGAGTCAGAACTTTTCCCTTGTAACTAATAAACAACCTGGGAGACATTTTAAGACCATGCACGCATATGTTGCATTTCATCAAATATGCCCCGTAGATTTAGCCTCCATTGAGAATGCTTGTCTGCACAGGTGTTTCCTATGATGGTTCAAAATGATTCCAACTGCTATTTTAACTCGGAACCTCGTTCTGGTTAGGGATGAGCCTGGGCCCCACCTTATGCCCACGGTGCCCCTAATACATCTCAGCAGGGCCACAGACTTCACTGAGTGTTCTTTGGCTCCCAGTCCAGCTGCTAAAGGTCATGTCCCACCCAGGGACTTGGGGAAGTCTCAAACTCAGGGGGGTCTCAGTCTCCTTACCCACGGAAGGGGAAGGGCAATGCTCCCCACTCCCCTGTGTGGGAAAGCACCCCTGTGCTCCCCAAAGGCCGCCTCCCTCGCTCCTCTGAGGGCTGCTGGACAGTCCTGGTGGCCAACATAACAGGAAGCACCTGATCCGGGCCTATCGCCTATAGCTCTGACCCCACATCCCTCCTGATCTCCCCTGCACTGGCCTGGCGTTGCAGCCACACTGAGAGCCGCCTGCAGAGGCTGGGAGGCCCCCAAGCAAATCATTTCACTTTCACGGCCAAGGCCAGGAGAGGAGTCCCTTCATTGACGGGTGTTCCTCGCACCCTGGGCCAGAAAGAAGGCCCCCTCTGGTGGATTGCCTTCCAGGGGACAGCTGCTGGGGAGGTGCCCGTGGCCAGCCCCAGGGCCAGAAAGGATGTGGTGAAAACTCGCTTTCCCTCTGGTCCTGGGGCTGTGCAGGGAAGGCCTTCCTTTGGAACACATGCTGTGTTATCTCAGTGGCCCCAAGTCCTGGGGGCAGTTGCGGTCCACGGTTCTGCACGTCACAAGGCGGCCACCTTCAGACAGGACCCCAGACTGAGCAGGGGCTGGTGGGGGAGGGGGCACCCAGGTTGCCCCTCTCTGCTTGAGCCTGGGGCTTGGAAGGTCCCCGAGTCTTTCTGGAGCCGCCATGTTTTGGGTCCTCTTCCAAGCCTCCTCACTGTATGAGACATGAGACAGGGCTGCCCAAAAGGCCACATAAACCCACGTGATGGAGGTTTCTGTGTTGTGAGGAGGGTCTGTGGGGGAACATAGATGATAGAGAGCTAATGGTGGGATTCTTCCCTGTTCTCACAATTTTATTAAAGGGACAACATTTCTGGAGGAAATAGCTAGGTATAAGTAGAAAAGCCATGACTTTAGATTTGGAGGCAGACTAGTCCAGATTCAAGCCCCAGCCATGAATGAGTTACCTTAGGCAAACCGTGCCTCAGTTTTTCCTGTCGTCTGTAAAATGGGCTAATTCGCCTATCTTCACAGGGTTGCTCTCAGCCCGTGGCCTGCCTCGTGGAAAATGGTTGATAAACCCCAGCAGCCGGCCCCACAGAGCACCTACCGTCTGGCAGGCCTATGCTGGTCTCTCATTGTCACCGCGTGGCCTCACGAGGAGGATATATTTGTGTTCCCTCCACTCACAGGCTAGGAAACTGAGGCTTAAACAGTCTGCCAAGGAGACCACAAGTCAGGATTGGGATCTGAGACTTGCCCCACGGGGGCCCTGGCCTGGGGCCGCCATCCGCTGCTTTCTGCTTCTTCTCTGGAGAGTCTGTGGCTTCGGATGGACGCTCAGCTCAGGTGACCTCTGGCAGGCTCGGGGGAGCCCCACCTCTCGCCTGGAGGATCCCCTGGGCCGGCCTGGCTCCCCACCAGCCAGCTGTGGCCCACGGGAGAGGCGCTGGAGGCCCTGCCCTTATAAGGACAACAGCGGGGCTGTGATGAAACGCCGCCGCCCAGCTGGTGGGCGGGGAGGGGAAATGACAGGCTCCAAGGGCTACAGCTGAGCGCCGGCCTCCACAGGAACTCGCCCCAGCCGCCTCTCTCCCTTCCTGTGTCTGAGCGCGCAGAGCAGAGCGGGGCTTTCCACTGGGCTCGCTAACAGAGGGGAGGAGGAGCCGGGGCCTGGGGGGCCGGAGCGGGGCGCCCAGAGAAGGGAAGATGCATAAACTGAGGCCTGGAGAGGGGACAGGGCCCTCCCTTCCAGCAGGAAACTCACTCACAGGCTGGACTCCAGGCTGCAGCCCACTAGCTCCAGCTCCGCCCTCAGACCATCTAAGGGCCCGGTGAGGAGGCAGGAGGAGGCTCAGAGACAAGTCGCCCTTCTCCCTTTGGACATCTAGGGTCAAATCGTAAAGGGATGGAGGCAGGGGTGGGGCTGGCCAACCCTATCCTCCTCCTCCCTTGCCATGTCCCTAGTAAATGGCCATCGCCAGCAAAATCCACCAACCCACGCTCCATCTGAGAAACTAATCATGGACTCACAGGATATCAGCGCTGATAAGGATCTTTAAGCCCATCTAGTCCCTCCAGGATTTAGAGGGGAGGAAGTAGCCGCTCAGAGAGAAGATGTGAACTTGCCCATCTGTACTGTAAAATTAAAAAACATTACATATATGTTATATATATATGCTATATATACACACACGTGTGTGTGTTATATAAATTATATATGTATAAATAAGTTTGGGGGGCTTTTCCTTGGTTTCGTATTAAAAGTTTCTTTTTAAGAAATCCCAACTGGCCGAAACCGGTTTGGCTCAGTGGATAGAGCGTCGGCCTGCGGACTGAAAGGTCCCGGGTTCGATTCAGGTCAAGGGCATGTACCTTGGTTGCGGGCACAAGCCTGGTGGGGGCTGTGCAGGAGGCAGCTGGTCGATGTTTCTCTCTCATGGATGTTTCTCTCTATCCCTCTCTCTTCCTCTCTGTAAAAAATCAATATAATATATATATTTTTTTTTAAAGAGGAAAAAAAAGAAATCCCAAGTTACCCGGCGGGCCATGACATGTGAACCAGGAGTCACGGTTTGAATTCCATTTAGGGCCCAGGCCCAGGTTGCAGGCTCGATCCCCAGTGTGGGGTGTACAGGTGGCAGGTGATCAAGGATTCTCTCTCATCATCGATGTTCCTCTCTTTCCCTCTCCCTTCCCTTCCCCTCTGAAATCAATAACAACTTTTTCAAAAAGGAAACATCAATTTTAAAAAAATTCCAAGTTGTTTAGCCGAATAAAAGGACAAGGGCTGCTCCACGCCCAGGTCAGGTCAGCTCTGGGGATTGGTGGCTCCCCGGAGACCGCGTCTGGGGCGAGAGGCGAGGCCAGTTCCCGAGGGAGAACCGGGTGCGGCCGATGGGCGGATCAGACTCCCATGCCGCCGTGCCCACGCGGCGCAGCCTCTCCAAATGCCGGCGTGTCCCCCGAGGGCAGGGTGATGCTGAAGAGAAAAGGAAATAATTTAGGTAAAGCACCTAGCTCAGGGCCTGGCATGTGGAAGAGGCTTAGTAAATGCGTAGCAACACAGTGCGCTGGGCACCTACTCAGCGCCAGCATTGCCTTGGGTGCTGTGGGTTTCGGGCGCAGTAAAGTGGGATCCCTTCCCAACGGGCGGCCGCCCACAGGCAGTCGTGGAAGCAGACCCCTGAACTTGGGACGAGCCCTGAGTCAGAGGGTATGTTCCCCTACAGCACGGAGCATGGGGCCGAGCTGTGTTGGGTCTCCCACGCACACTGCGGCCTGCTGGGGGGTCAGGCAAGGGCCTCGTGGGGAAGGTGACCTTTGCCTGGGCCTGGAAGGAGGAGTAAGAGTTTGTCAAGCAGAGGATTCGGGGAGGGCGTTTGAGACAGAGGCAAGAGCACGCGCCAAAAAAGAACAGCGTGTCCAAATTCCTCGTGTCACATCCTGTGGGAGGAGGTGCCGCGGAGGGAGGGTGGGGGGCTGGGAGGTGAGGGAGCAGCGGCTGGGGGTAGCGATGGGGACCATTGGTCGGTGGGGACCGGGGACGTATGAGAGGCTTTACAGAGGGCAGAGTCGGCTGTGGGGCAGAGGCGGGAGGCGGTGAGGCCAGTCAGGAGGTGGTTGCAATGGGCCAGGTGATTGCCTAAGCTGGGACAGTGACCTTGGCGGTGGAGTGGAGGAGTACTTTAAAATTTTTTTTTTTTTTTTTTTGGAAGCAGAAGAGGAGATTTTGGGTCTTATGGCTGTGAGAGTATGGAGCGGGAGGAAGGGGAATCAGAGACGACTTCCAGGATGCTGGGGGTGTGGAGGCGCCCTTCCCCGAGATGGGGAGGACCAGGGGAGAGGCAGGCTGGGGAAGGACAGCAGCTGTGTGGGGTTCTGGAGAAATGCCGGAACGTGGCTGGGGAAAACCGAGGGTCACGGGCACCCCGAGGGCGGGTGACTGAAGCCACGAGCACGGCGGAGCTGCGCTTTCTGGGTTGGCTCTCGAGCGGGTGTCCGCCAGGGGCCCTGTTGCCCTCCGGGGCCATTTGGCAATGTCTGGAGATGTTTTTGTTTATCGCAACTGGGAGGGGTGCTGCCGGGCGAGGCCAGGGCTGCTGCTAAACAGCCTCAGTGCACAGGCCGGTCCTCCGCACAGCCGGCCGAAATGTCAGCGCCGAGACAGAACCCTGGCCCAGGAGGGCCATGTGCGGTCCCAGCACTGCGACCAGGGGAGCGGGCGGAGCGGGCGGACAAGCTGCCTGTGGGCATGTAAGACAGCTGCCCCTCGAGACCTCGATGGCAGGGGAGTCCGGAGCTTAGACTGAGAGGCTGGGGTTTCACCAGCTTGAAGAGCGCCTGCCCTCCTACACAAGCAAGGAGGCTGTGTTTGCTTCTCTTTGTTTTATTCACTTTTTAAAAAGTATATATATTTTATTGATTTCTTATAGAGAGGAAAGGTGAAGGATAGAAACATTGATGAGAGGAAACACTGATCAGTTGCCTCCTGCACACCCCCCACTGGGGATGTGCCTGCAACCAAAGCACATGCCCCTGACTGGAATCAAACCTGGGACCCTTCAGTCCCCAGGCTGACGCTCTATCCCAGCCGTGGGCAAACTACGGCCCTCGGGCCGGATCCGGCCCGTTCGGCTGTTCTATCCAGCCCGCGGAGCCGAAAGAGCGGAGGGTTCTCTTGCTCTCCCCTCCGCGCCTTCACCAGCAGCCCAAGATGAGAGTGCCAGCATGGTCAGGTTGCTTTTGTTCTGGCCCTCTGGTCCAGTTTAAGAACCCATGGTGGCCCTCGAGTCAAAAAGTGTGCCCACCCCTCCTCTATCCACTGAGCCAAACCGGTTAGGGCATGTTTTATTCACTTTTTTACAAGTATATATTTTATTGACTTTTCACAGAGAGGAAGGGAGAGGGATAGAAATACTGATGAGAGAGAATCATGGACCAGCTACCTCCTGCACACCCCCTACTGGGGATGTGCCCGCAACCAAGGTACATGCCCTTGACCGGAATCGAACCCGGGACCTTTCAATCCGCAGGCCGACGCTCTTTCCACTGAGCCAAACCGGTTTCGGCTTTGTTCACTTTTTGATGTTGGTCTCAGAAGTGCAGCTTCCTGGGCTGGACTCTCAGCGAAGCGGCTTAAGATGTGGGCAGATCTCTGCCCACCAGCCCCCCCCCCCCCCCCCCCCGGCTCTCGGTGAGGAAAGAAGCCCACAGTCTGGGCAGCCAGGGCCAGGCTCGGGTTCAGCCCCCCACGCACACCGTGGCCCCACCGGAGCCCTGCCTCCGGCCTCCGGGCCAGAAGCCCAGGCGGGGTGGCCGCGGTGAGGCCCCGTGGCCCCGAACCCACAGAGACGCCCGGACGGCTGTGCCCGCAGCCTTGGGCCCGGCCTCTCGGGGCTTCCTTCCTCCCTCCCAGGCGGCTTTCAGCTGAGCCAGCGTTTCGGGGCCCCTCCCACCTCCATTTCCTTCCCGGCCCGTGGCCTAGGCTCTGAAGGGAAGCTGGCGTGCCCCAGCTGTGGCCCGCGCCAGGCCAGGCGGAGGCTGAGGCCTGGGGGTCCCCAAAGTCCCCAGGACACGGCGTGGGCAAGGTCGTGCCTGTCAGTGGGAGGAGGAGTGTGAACAGCCCCCAAACCCTCCTGAGCTGTCTGGGGTCCCTGCTGCGGGGGACCAAAGGTCTCCCCGGGCCAAGCAGCTCCCCGCTCTTGTCTGCTATGACAGGCCCCCGAAAGGCGCTGTGTTCACAATTGCCCATGAGGTCTGCCCCGGGGACCCCCCCGGGCAGGGCCAGTGCCCGCAGTGGCTCTGGGAGGCAGGGTCCCCGTGAGCTCTGGAAGGGTGAACTCCGGCCTCTAACCTGTTTCCAAAGGCTCCGAGGGGCCCTGGAGTTTTTCGGCATGATCCGGTATCCTAGCTCTCCGACAGGACTAGGTGATAGGCTGGCTTTGTAGCACAGACCCTCCGGCCCTGTGACCCTGACACATTGCTTGCCTTCTCAGATCCTCGGTCACTTTGGCTGTTAAGCGAGAAGAATATCGCCCGCAGGCGTTGAATAGGGCCACGCGTGGGGAGGCACTCCGGAAGCAGCGAGCAGCGGCGGGTGCATGTGGTCGTCGTGTTAACATTTTCATTCCTCAGGAAAGCCTTTTTTACCCTTATCAGCATGCCCTCCCCAGAGCTGCCACTCTAAATTTCATCACGGAAAAGCTATGGTGGGAGGAGCCTCAGTGACCCGCATTTTACAGACGAAGAGGTCAGGGAAAGAGCTGGCCCAAGGTCACCCAAGAATGTGCTGCGGGCATCAGCCGGGTGGAATCCCCAGGCACATTCCTCCCAGCCCTCCCCCTGCCCTCCCCCTCCCACCTCCCCCTCCCACCTCCCCCTCCCACCTCCCCCGCACGGAAACCAGTCCAAGGCCTCTGTTCGCACTGTCGTGGGGAAGAGCCCCAGACACCCAAAGGCTATTTTCTTTCGGCCCAGCCAGCTCGGTGGTGGATGCCGTGGAAGCAGAGGGATGGGAAGTGTTCTGACAGCCTGGGGGGTGGGGGCGTGGCGTCCTCACGAGGCTAGACTTCCTGAAATACACCCCTGGCCTAAGCAGTATCATTTAAAAAATAAAAATAAATAAAAATTAAGCCCTGGCTGACTTGGCTCAGCGGTTGGAGCATGGGCCCCAGGTCAGACCCTGGCCAAGGGCACACACTGGGGTTGCAGGTTACACATGCAGGAGGCAACCAACTGATGTTTCCCTGTCTCTCAACCCAGGCACATGCCCTGGACTAGGAAGTGAATGCCATGTTGACATTCACTTCTCTTTGTTTTAGTCACTTTTTGATGTTGTTCTCAGAAGTGCAGCTTCCTCGGCTGGACTCCCAGCGAAGCGGCTTAAGATGTGGGCATAGGGGGTGGGAATTGAGGACAGATATGTGATACCTTAATCAATAAAGAAATTTAATAATAATAATAATAATAATAATAAAAAGATGTGGGCATGTCTTTGCCCACCAGCCACCCCCCTTGGCTGGCGATCCTGGATTCCTGAGGCGCCTCTGACTGGCAGAAGTTTGACAATACCAAGGTGTTGTCATGTAGACCAGGAGATCTCTTAAATAGATACATAGAAAGTTATATATAGAAAGTTATGTTCCCACAACTACTTTGAAAAACAAGTTGGCATTTTCTTGTCAAGCAGAATACACATTTGCCTAGCAGTAGGTTGGGTTACTATTCCCATTCTACACATGAGGACACTGAGGTCCAGAGTGACACTGCCTTGCCTGAGGGGATAGCCAGCAAGTATCAGAGCTGGGCTTTGAACCAGGTTACCTTCCTCCGATGAAGAAGAGAGGGCCCTGCTGAGACACTGGGCACCTGCTGCTGGGGGAGGTTTCCTGTGACCCCAGAGGAGAAAGCCAAAGGGAATATCTAAACACACACACACACACACACACACACACACACACACACACGTGTGGACTGGTGGTCCTTCCTGGCTGCTGGCCCGAGGCAATGAGGCCTGGGACACTAATTTCCGGCGCGTTCCCTCCTCCCTCTGGTCAGCCACGGGCGCCGGGAAGGCTCCCAGGGCCCCGTGGGGAGCGGAAGATGAAGGCGCTGCTCTCTCTTGCCGCCATCAGCCCAGTGAGAAGGCAGACGCGCAGGAGGCCCAGACCTGTGCCGTGCTGGGTGGCAGCACAGGGGTTGGGCACAATGGGAGGTGGAGGGGTGGGCACACGAACCCTCAGAGGACCCGCTGAGTGGAGGGATGAGGGATCCCAGGCCTTTTATAGACAGAACATGTAACCCTGGAGATAACCAGTGACCTACCCACGGGCACATAGCTAGGGTGTGACCGAGCAGGCCTCCTGGTGCTCAGCCCTGCATCATTCCTAGCAGGTCACATTCCAGGCCCCGGAGCTGACACACGGAGTGACCTGCCCTCCCCAGCCCCTGGCTCTGCTCCTGGAATAGAGCGACTCTCTTGCTTTTCCTTCTCAAATACAGACACCTCCTCCCCTCCCCCTTTTGCTCAGCAGTGATTGAGACAAACTGGGTGACTCACATCTAAAGCAGAAGCCAAATCTGTTTCAAACCCAGCACCTCTTGGTCAATTTCCTGGGTTTGGTTCAGTGGGGGGGGGGGGGGGGGGGGGGGGAGTGTCATTCCTGTGGCGTTTTCAAACTCCTACCCCAGATTCAAAGCCAGGCTGCCTGCAGGGCATGTCTTCCTTGGGATATAAGGGCAGGGGAGGGGGCGGGAGGAGGGGGGAGTTATAAGGCAGGGCCCTCTGGTTATGGGGATCCCCATTGCCTGAAACACCACCTCCAAAGCCACTCCTTTGTGTCATTCCTGCAGAAGGACCCTGATACATGAAAACACATCAGACCAGCCTGGCCAGCGTGGCTCAGGTGTTGAGCATGAACCTATGAGCCAGGAGGTCACGGTTCGATTCCCGGTCAGGGCACATGCCCAGGTGGCAGACTCGGTTCCCGGTGGGAGGCATGCAGGAGGCAGCCCACCAGTGATTCACATCGCTGCTGTTTCTGTCATTCTCTCCCTCCCCCTTCCTCTCTGAGATAAATAAAAAATATAACAAAAGGAAACACATATCCAACTACTGGTCAACCATGAATCCCATATTACAGCTATGAAAGCCCTCTACAGTTTATGGAGTGACTTGCACACCTAAAAATGGTTTTGGTTCTCCTAACAGCGGTGGAAGGCGGGGCAGCAATTTGAACGTGTCCGTGCAGTAGACGAGGGTGTCGAGAGGCTCAGAGAGGCAGCGGGCTCCACGGCCCGTCAGAGCCGATACTCCTTACAGGCCTTGAATGCCAAGTCCCATGCACCTTGGATTACATGCATGTGCCTCAGGGAACCGCTGGGACACAGAAGTACACGTTGGTGGATGGACAGTGGAAGGGATGAGGGGAAGTCCGTCCGGAGCAGGGGCGTTGGAAGGCAGGCCGGGGCTGGAGGGAGACCCTGGGTTCCTGAGGCGCTGACAGTTTGAGCAGCAGGAAGGGTCGCCTGGCAGTGGGGTGCGGGGAGGGGGGGGAGGACACAAAGGAGGAGTCGGGTGAGCTCTGGAGAGTTCCGGTTGGGCCTGTCCCGAACGCTGGGGAACCGAGTGGACCTCCTCTCGGGGCTTGCGTCTGCCCTCTGGGCTCCGAGGGCCTCCCGGGTCGCCCTGATGTCTGCTGCCTGACTCCCGGCCCAGTGTCCTGTGAGCCTGTCCACACTGACCTCGTCATGTGGCTCGTGACTGGGCTCCTCGTGTGACCACGAATGAGTCAAGAGGGGAAGCAGGGGCCCCAGGGTTTCCGGGGGATTCCCGGGTGCAGGCGGCTCAGGGTCTGTGGGAGGGAGGCCGTGGGGTACCTCGGAGGCTGGGGCTCCCTAGAGCTGAGCTGTGCAGGTGCCTTCTCCCAGGATTGAGGGCCAGTCAAAACACCCCCACCCCTAGTTCGATTGCTCTCCTGCCAATGCTTGCCAAGAAAGAAGAGTGGGGAGCAGCCACAGCAGAAGGATCCCCCCCCACACACACACACACACACACACACGTGCGTGGCCCCCCCCCCCCCAACTGAGACCTACTACCTGCCCGGCACATTATTTATGTGTAAATTTAAGCAGATTTTAATAACTATGCTTGATACCATTACATATATGTGCTATTAAAAAAAAAAAAAAAAAGAACTAGCCCTGGCTGGTTTGGATCAATAGATAGAGCATCTGCCTGCAGACTGAAAGGTCTCAGGTTCGATTTCGGTCAAGGGCACATGCCTGGGTTGCAGGCTCGATCCCCAGTAGGGGGCGTGCAGGAGGCAGCGGGTCAATGATTGTCTCTCATCATTGATGTTTCTCTCTCTCCCTCTCCCTTCCTCTCTGAAATCAATAAACATATATTAAAAAAACACACAAACTAGTTCTTTTAAATCTGGGGACCATGGAACCCTCGAAGATCTAAGGATAGACTTCAAGGGGTCTGAAAATTTGGAAGAGAAAATACTACCAACAATCTTTATTTTTACTGGCTTCAACCTGAATTTTTTTTTCCCTCTTCGCTGACGTGGCCACAAGTCACATCAAATTAGCAGGGCCTTCTGATGGTGTCGCTGGGAGAATGATAGCTATCTTCAAATCCCATTACAGCTTTCTCAGCTGTTTCAGAGTACAGTTTACACTCACCCCTATTTCAAAACTACAGTTGCTGTCAGGCCTATTGCAGATCTGAATGTCGCTTGCGTTAGTCACTATCACTACATCAACATTTGCTTTCTGAAACCACATTTGTTTTGGATAACGACATTTTAATAGCGTTAGTTGCCTTGAGAAGCCTATGTCATGTCCTTTGTATTTAAGAACATGGCTCTGAGAAGGGTTGTGGATATGCACAAGCTGAGAGGCCCCGGAGGTGGGCCCGCCCTGCCATATGTAGGGAGATACCTATGTTTTAAAAACGAATCCTGCTTTTCTAAAGGACTATTTTCCAGTTACATCAGAAAGGGAGATGCTGATTGGTTATTTTGCTCAATCGGGTGAAATTCCATTCCCCACCATCACTGAACCGTGAGCCACCTACCTACTGCTCTCCAGTTGGACACTTCCGTCTAGTGCAGCCGTGGGCAAACTACGGCCCGCCGGTCGGATCCGGCCTGTTCGGCTGTTCTATCCGGCCCGCGGAGCTGAAAGAGCGGAGGGTTCTCTTGCTCTCCCCTCCGCTCCTTCACCAGCAGCCCAAGATGAGAGTGCCAGCATGGTCAGGCTGCTTTTGTTCCGGCCCTCCGGTCCAGTTTAAGAACCCATGGTGGCCCTCGAGTCAAAAAGTTTGCCCACCCCTGTTAGTGGCATAAAAATCATTCCCCCAACAGGCATTTGAATTGTTTGACTTAACAGAAAAACGTCCCTGGGTCCCCTGCATGCCTTCCTTCCTAGGTATGTACATTCTCCACCATGAGGCCGGGTCCTAGGAGCGATGGCGGAGGAGCGGAGTCCTTAGCCAGAAACGAGGCTGGTGGAGGAGGCTGAGGAAGAGGAGGCGGCCCGTCGTCTTGCTTTAAGGAAGGGCGGCTCTGGCCTCCCTGCACGCAGCCCTGGGCACCCAACGGAGACACCGAGAGGCTCAGAGTCAGGCCGGCCGGCCGGGAGTGACCGCCAGCCTCCCTTCTGGCCTCGAAGCCCGCGCCTTCCCCCATCACCGGCCCTCGCGGGGGACCTGCTTCCTCAGCTGGCCCCCTGTCTCCTGTGAAAGTGAGCTCTGAGAGGGGGGATGGTGGTGCGGATGGAGTGGCAGTCCCAGCCGAGGGGCTGGTCCCAGAGCTGGTTAGGGCATCCTGGGGCTCATTCCTGCAAAAACGGGCACAGTTCTACCTGCCCCTGTTGGCGTGGACCAGGTGAGATGGCAGAGAGAAAACGGAGGCAGTCCGCGGTCACACGGGTCACCGGCTCACGCACACCCAGGTTTAAGCAAGTGATAAAGCTTCCCGGGGACCTTCCCCAGTGGCCTTTGTGTTTAAATTGGGGATGGAGTCTTGCTTTCGGGGGGAGGGGGGGGGGTTGGGGGAGGGGAGGAACCCACAGGGTCAGGCTCTGCCCTGCCCTGTGCTTGGCCTGGAGCAAGACAGTTCGCCTCTCTGGGATTCACCCCACCCTCTGTTACGTGGACATCCTAACAGGACCCACCCCCCGTGCTGCTGTGATGAGTCCATAGAATCCTTTGTGAAGAGCATTCAGTGAGAGCCTTGGGAAGAAATACCCTAAAAATGTTTATTGGCCATCATTCAGTATTCAAACCCTGAGCTCATGGACAGGCCGTGAGCAATGAAAGCAGGTTGGGCAGTATGATAAAGGGATTGAAGGAGAGCAGAGGCCCCCCCCCATCCCCTACCCATCCCACCCCACTCCCCAACACACACACACACACACACACACACACACACACACACACACACCATGACCACAGGGCTTCCTGCTGACAGGGAAGAGGTGTCTGGCCTGGGAGTGAGGCACTCGACGTCCTGATGGCCTGTCCCCGCGGGGCTGACCCCAGACTGCAGGGTCAGCGGGCCAGGCCCTCGCTGGGCTCTGCGTCCTCCCTCAGTCCCCTGGGCGCAGGAGGCCGGCCGGCTGCCAGGCCCGATGCTCGGCCGCGCTGGCTCCGAGGCCAGGCCTGGGGACGCGGAGGGAGGCCCCGGAAGGAGTGGCGCTGCCCCCTCAGGGGGCCCAGCCTCCCTCTCGCCTGGATGGCTCCTCAGAACACGAACAAGGCTGAAACTGATAGGGACGGGGGAGAGCAGGAACCAAGACCCAAAATGAGGAGCTAAAACTGAGAGGGGAAGGGGCACCCGGGCAGGGCAGGGCAGGCCAAGTGGAGAGCGTGGGCCCCTCAGAGCTGACTCCAGGGCCTGGGGCTGGGTCACACACTCGGAGCCCCTGCAGGCCTGCTCTGCCTCGTGCCCTCTGCTAGCGTCCCCCCATGCCCCCAGTCCAGAAGCCAACAGCTCTCCTCCCTCTGAGCCTCCCCAGGGCCCACATTACTCAGGATGAACTTGCCCTTCACACACACCAGGGCCAGAGCAGCACCAGGAAGGAATGGGGGTGGGGGCTCTTAGGACTCACCCTGTGTTTTTTTAAATATATTTTATTGATTTTTTACAGAGAGGAAGGGAGAGAGATAGAGAGCTAGAAACGTCGATGAGAGAGAAACATCGACTAGCTGCCTCCTGCACACCCCCCACCGGGGATGTGCCAGCAACCAAGGTATATGCCCTTGACCGGAATCGAACCTGGGACCTTTTAGTCCGAAGACCGACGCTCTATCCACTGAGCCAAACCGGTTTCAGCTCACCCTGTGTTTGTCAGCAGAGGTCTGTAGCCACTGCTTCCGACCTGGAGGTTTCAAGCTTTGCTTCTAAAGCTCCAGCCATTCATGAGTCGCTTTCCAGACATTTGCTACTATTACCCATTCAATATTTTTCTTCCAGGAAACCCCTTTCAAACCTCAGCCTAGTCCCGAGCAATAATGCCTCTGAAACCACAAGTTTTGACGAGCTGATTTCATTTTACCTGATTTACATTTGGATCAATATATTGTTTTAAAAAATAGAAACAGTTCACCCCCATTTCATCTAAACTCACCTTACAGCCCGTGTTTTTAATTTAAAAAAATGTTTTTTCTTTATTTTTTTTCAGAGAGGAAGGGAGAGTGAGAGTTTAGATAGAAACATCAATGAGGAGAGAGAATCATTGACCAGCTGCCTCCTGCACACCCTTTGCTGGGGACTGAGCCCGCAACCCGGGCATGTGCCCTGACTGGGAATCGAACCATGACCTCCTGGTTCATAGGTCGATGCTCAACCAATGAGCCATGCTGATTGGGCTAATTTACATTTTTAAAAGATATATATTTTATTGATTTTCCACATAGAGGACAGGAGAGGGTTAGAGAGTTAGAAACTTGTGTGCCCTGATTGGGAATTAAACCCACAGCTTCTTGGTGTGTAGGACGCTGCTCCAACCAACTGAGCCACACTGGCATGGACCGTGTTGTTATTTATTTATTTATTTTAAAATATATTTTATTGATTTTTTTACAGAGAGGAAGGGAGAGGGATAGAGAGTTAGAAACATCGATGAGAGAGAATCATCAATCAGCTGCCTCTTGACACACCCTACTGGGATGTGCCCGCAACCAATGTACATGCCCCTGACCGGAATCGAACCTGGGACCTTTCAGTCCGCAGACCGACACTCTATCCACTGAGTCAAACGGGTTTCAGCATGGACCGTATTTTTAGATTCATCTCATAGTGCATGTTTTGGGAAACGCGTGGAAAGAAAAGATTTGGGGATCCTGCCTCATAGGCCCTACTACTTCCTCCGTGTGACCTCGGGGGAGTCACTCCACCTCTCTGGGTTTCAGTTTCTTCCTCTGAAAATCCTCCTTCCCTTCAGCGGCCTGGGCCCGGGTGTGAGTGCTGAGCACAGGGGCCTGGCCATGGTGGCTTCCCCCGCCTGCAGTCCCACCCACTTCCCCGCAGGACAGCGGGCAGGGGGCCTGGTCTCTCCACTGTCCTCCTGGCCTCGTGGAGCTGCTGCCTCCCGGGGCCTCTGTCTGGGCAGAGGTGTGCTCCTCTGACACTTGTCCTGGAGTCTACCGACCCCAGGAACGTGCTTCCTGGCGTCCACCCGGGCTGCCAGGCCAGCTCCGGTACTTGTGCTCCCCCCTCCGTGGAGATGAGAATTAGTTAGGGACCCTCCTCACAGGGTGGGAGGGGGGGCGCCTGGGGACGTGGAGAGGCTCCCGGGAGGCTGGGGTCGGCCCTGGCACTGCCACCGTCGCACTGTGCCTGCAGCAAGTCACGGGCTCTGCCTGCACCCCGGTTTTCTCATCGGTGAAACGAGGGGCCGCTCTGACTGTGAGCCCATCCTCTCCCTCACTTCCTCCCCCCTGCAGATGGCAGGGGTGGAAGGGGCAGGGACTCCTGCCTTGTCCAGTTGAGCAACTAAGTTGGTTCTCTTCTGGTTTGAGGATGTGGGAACTGGGCGGGAGGGCGGCGGGGTGGGATTGGGGCTGGAGAGGAAGTTGTTGATGAGGGTGGGAGACTGGCTGCCATGACTGAAAACCCTTCCCCACTGGAAACTTCCTCTCTGACCTCTCCCCCCACAACCACAAGGAAGAGTCCATGGGTTTTTGAGGATGGTCTGGGAAGGGTTAGATTAACATGGGGAGTCAGGGTGGAGTGGGGGTGGGAGGCATGTCTGGTGGGGTATCTGGACTGTGTCTGGGGCCTCCTTCTGAGAAGTGAGCTCAGGACACTCTTCTGAGTCTCCAAATATGAGAGGTGGGAGGGTGCAGAGATCACCTAGTGACTAGGTCCTAGTCTAACTCCCCATCCTGGTTTCACAGAAAGGGAAACTGGGCCCTGACATGTTTGGGGTTACGCGATGCCTTGGAAGCAGAGCGAACAAGAACCTGCCCTCTGCTGCCTTCCTTCCCGCCCTGCCTTCCCCTCCCACCTCTCCTCCGGCTCTGATGACGCTCCCAGCGTGGCGTGGGGCTCTACAAAATGCGCTCGAATAGATTCGTGTGTGTGCGTGCGTGTGTGTGTGTGTGTGTGTGTGTGTGTGTGTGTGTTTTAGAGAGAGTGGGAGGGAGGGGGAGAGACAGAGACAAACTTCCATCTGGGAGAGACACACTGATTGGATGCCTCCTGCACACGCCGATCAGGGCTGGGGGTCAAGCCTGCAACCGAGGTGCCTGCCCTTGACTGGAACTGAACCCGAGACCCTCCAGCCCACAGGCCGATACTCTAACCACTGAGCAACCGGCTGGGGTTCTCATTGATTCTTAACAGGAAGTGTGGGCACTTTTGCTCTGAGCTGACAACCACAGCAGGCAAGCAAGCACATGAGCCCCAACATGCACACACTCACATCTCCCCGAATGTGTATACAGCTGTGTGCATACATGCAGAGCCCCTCGCCTGTACCAGTCAGCATTCAGGCACACAAATGGGACACACCTGGGCCCCATCAGAGGCCCCCACCCTGTACCTCCTGACCAGCCTTTTATTCCCACAGTGGAGGGTGGATTCGAAGGGGAGGAGCTCAGACAAGGCTGCCAGGCATCGCTTCTGGGGGTAGTAAAGGCGCACACCCCAGGCTGGGCCCCATGGCAGGTGCCCATCAGTCTGGCCTAGAGGCTGCCATAGCACAGGGCAGGCTGACAGGGAAACCACCAATCAGTCACGGGGGCCCGTGAGGCTGAAGAAATGGGGCGTTGGAGAGGTTAACTGACCTGCCCACAATGGCCCAGCATGTAAATGGCAACGTCCAAATTTGATCTTGGGCCGAAACCGGTTTGGCTCAGTGGATAGAGCGTCGGCCTTTGGACTGAAGGGTCTCGGGTTCGATTCCGGTCAAGGGCATGTACTTTGGTTGCGGGCACATCCCCAGTAGGGGATGTGCAAGAGGCAGCTGACCGATGATTCTCTCTCATCGATGTTTCTAGCTCTCTATCCCTCTCTCTTCTTCTCTGTAAAATATCAATAAAATATATATATTTTAAAAATTGATCTTGGGTCTGTTTGACCAAGAGCCCAGGTTCATAGTCCCACAGGCCTGCCTTTCTTCACTCCAAAGTAACGGGTCCAGGCAGTAGCTCCTCACACGCCCACAAAAATGCCACCAAACTTCTCATGGACAAAATAAAGGAAACAGTGGTGTAACTGGAAGTTTAGGCTTGAGGGAAGCTTCCTGGACAAGTTAGCGTTTGAAGCTGCTCTAAGAATGAATGGGAGTCTATTAGAGGGAAAAGCAGAGGAGGCCAGGAAGAACAAGAGTAGTGCAGGAAGGTGTGACTGTCAGGGAAGGGCGTGGTGGCAGTGGAGCAGGGGGACTGAGCAGAGGGGTGTGTGGGCAGAGGTCTGGGATGGGGCTGGAGGACTGACAGGCAGGTCAGAGAGGTCGAGTGCCAGGCAGAGGTATTTGGGTGCCGGGATGTCCTGGAAGGTGCTTAAAGGGGGTGTGAATCCATTAAATGTACCATATGCGGAGGCTCACTCTGATTCCGGGATGAAGGGTGGTAGTGACGGGATGCAAGGAGGCCAGGCTGGGGATGAGGGACCAGGAAGAGCTGTTCCAGGGATGGAGGCAGGGCTCCTGGGGCCAGAACCAGGCCTGGAGCAGTGGGAGAGCCAGGAGGGTGGGCAGGAGAAGAGAGACAACCTGAGAATAGATAAGGGCAAGGATGACTATGCAGCCACTGGTGCAGGCTTCCGAGACCACCCAGCGCCCACCTCTACCCTAGCCCAGGCCACTGGGTTCAGGCCGAAAGGCCCCAGAGAAAGCCTAACCTCCACCCCAGACGCCCTGTCATTTCCAGGTGCTGCCCACTCCACCCACTTTCTCTGGAGGAAAGCAGAAGAGACACCCACCCCCACCCCAGCTATGGAGAAATACTCAATCTCTGCAAAGCTAAGGGACTACGCCAGCTGCCACATTGGGCACAGACACTGCAGGGAATGAGGGCCCCTGCCCCTACGAGTGGCTGCTGGTGCCGCCGGAAGCCAGAGGAGGGTCCTGTGGTGACTGCCTTTACCTGACTACCATGGTGGACCTGTACAGCCACTGCTTCATCGGCAGGTCGGGGGGTGGTCGTGCTGATTGGCCAAGCCTGGTCACATGCCCATCCTTAGCTGCAAGGGAGGCTGGGAAAGGGAGTATCTGGCATACTGAGCCTCAGTAATGGAAGCTGGGCTCCTCTTCATGAGGGGAGAATACCCCACACCTAGGAAGGGGTTTCAAATGCTGGGTGGCCAACAGGAGTGACAAACGTCCAATATGCTACCTCATGGGGAGGTAGGTAAGAATTGAATAAATTCCATGTAAAGCATCTGGTGTAAAGAACATGCTCAATTGCCGAAACCGGTTTGGCTCAGTGGTAGAGCGTCGGTCTGCGGACTGAAGGGTCCCGGGTTCGATTCCGGTCAAGCGCATGTACATTGGTTAAGGTCACATCCTCAGTGGGGGGTGTGCAGGAGGCAGCTGGTCGATGTTTCTCTCTCATCGACGTTTCTAGCTCTCTATCTCTCTCCCTTCCTCTCTGTAAAATATCAATAAAATATATATATTTTTAAAAAGAGGCAGCTGATGGGTGATTCTCCCTCATTGATGTTTCTAACTCTTTATCCCTCTCTCTTCCTCTCTGTAAAAATCAATAAAATATATTTTAAAAAAAAGAACATGCTCAATAAATGTTAGCTCTCGTTCTATTAAACTGTAAGCTCTATGGGGGCAGGAAGTAGGCCCTTTTTTTGCTCCGTTCTGTATTCCTAGTGCCTAGGATGGTCCCTGGCACAGAGTAGGAGCTTGATAAAGGTTTGGTACATGAATGTCTTGCTCCTCAAATCTGTGCTCTGTCTAGTCTTTCTCTCCTTTTGCTCTTTGCTCTGGCTGTGGCCACAGTGCTTTCCAAGGAGGAGGCGTCCACTGGAGCAGAAAGGACACCGCGTCAGGAGCTAGGCTCCACCATGTGACCTTGGGCAACTCCCTTCCCCTCTCTTGGTTTGGATTTCCGCGCCTGCAAAATGGGTACGAGCACCTCAGCTGCTCAGCCCCATACACACCCCCGGTGTGAGGGGCAAAGGAGAAAATGTGAGAAGCTGATTGCAAAGCAGCAAAAGCCCTCTGCGCCAAAGCCGGGAGGAAGCAGCTGCTGAAGCCATCCACCGAGAAGTGCTGAGACCCCACCCAAGAGGGTCAGGTTTTGAAGCGAGGCCGAGGGGATGCGCGTGGGGGGACGGCCTTCCTCTTCCCTCGGTGAGAAGGCCTGGTGTTCATGTGTCTGTGGACTGGAGCTATTTTTATGTAGCACAACTGCGATTATGACAGAGCCTCTTCCTGGAGGGGAAGGGCGGGGAGCAGACCTGAGTCATCAGTGGGACGGTCGGGCCACCCACACAGGCTACCCGTGGAAGTCAGACCTATCCCCCCTATTCTATCCCAGGCCTCTGCCTTCCTCAGGCAGAGGTGGGCCCCAAAGAGGGCCGTGGGGAGGACCACCTAAGTCAGTCACTGGGCTCAGAGCCTGTCGATCATTACTGATGCTCCAATGAGCTGTGGGCTGGCAGTGTCCCTGGGCGGGAACCTGAGGACCCCCTGAAAAGAGGTGGCACAGACGGATGGAAAGGGTGCCGGACACACCCTCCCAGCTCCCTGCAGGCGTGGCCGGCTAAAACTGGTTTCCACCAGGGATCGTGGGCACGAACTGTGTGCCCTCACTGTGCTGAGGGGCTTTACGTGCCCCCCCTTTATTGAATTCTTCCAACACCCGCCCCCTGAGGTGCAGGTGATTTGCCTCCATGTCACAGATAAGGGCACCCAGGCTCACGGGGATCTGCCTGACTCAGCTCCGCAGGCCTCCAGCTGTGAGTCCTGGGCCGCCCGCGCCCACAGGAAGGGTGATTATTTTCTTTACTGGAAGGACAAGGAAAGCCTTCCCAGGGAAGGTGACATTTGAGCTCGGCCCTAAACAATGAGCGGGATTTAGCTATCTTGGGGGCAGGGAGGGGGAGAAGGGAGGGCCTGTGACCAGGAGGGATGCACACCCTGTGACCGTGTATGGTTCGTGTGGGGGTGTCCAGTCACGCGAGGTACCCGGGTAACGGCAGGGGCGGTGGGGGCATTAGGGGAGGGCACTGTACGCGAGACTAAGGGACCCGGGCTCTTCGGGGCCTCTGCCGGCCCAGGCGTCGTCCCGGAAGTGTGGCCACGCAGAGAGCGGGGAGGGGAGCCCTCAGTGGGAGGAAAGACCGGGGTGGCTGTCAGACCAGAGGAAACGAGGGAGGTTTCCTGCCCTGGAACACGGAACGCGAGCAGGCAGTGCTGGCACGGTCACGGGGCCGCGGGGCTGCGGCCCACCTCCTGTGGGGCTGCAGGGCCGGCTCCCCGGCCTTTCTCCGAGCCTCCTGTGTCAGCCTTTGGGCACAGGATTCCCTCTAAGCCTCACAGCCCCCTGCAAGGTGGGTATTGTCACCCCACTTCCTGGGGGAGGAGGAAACTGGAGTCAGAGAGGCGAGGGGGGACCTGCCCCGGCTGAAGCAGGCCCTCCGGGTGACCTCATGGGACCCTCACCACCATCCTTCAACACAAGAATCTCCTCCGAGCCGAAACCGGTTTGGCTCAGCGGTAGAGCGTCGGTCTGCGGACTGAAAGGTCCCAGGTTCGATTCCGGTCAAGGGCATGTACATTGGTTGTGGGCACATCCCCGGTAGGGGGTGTGCAAGAGGCAGCTGGTCGATGTTTCTCTCTCATTGACGTTTCTAGCTCTCAATCTCTCTCCCTTCCTCTCTGTAAAATATATTAAAAAAAAAAAAATCTCCTCCGAGCCCTGCTTTTCATCAGGGGGCCAATGGCCTCCTTCCTCCGGAGGAAACGGGACCCTGAGGCCACACCCAACCTGTCTGCCTCCCAGGTCCCTCGGCACAGACCCAGATGTGAATCTGGAGAGGCTCTTAGAGAGAATCTTGTCCACATATGACAGATCGGGAGACCGAGGCCCAGAAAGAAAGAGACACAAACGGCCCGAAAGGTGGTTGGCCAGCCTCTTTTGAGTCAGAATCGTTGTTGGCTCCAGCCCAGCTGAGAAGCTGAGCAATGAAGCTGGTTAGAGGGCAGGCCCAAGGTGGGGGCGCGGAGGGGGGAATGAGGCGTGCTTGTGGGACGCCAGCTGGCTTGGGGCTTTGGGGAATCAGAGCCAAAATGCACCCGGCTCCTTCCTCCCACTCAAAGCACCCAGACAATGTAGAAGAAGACTCCCCCTCTCAGGACACTTGACTGCCACTTGCCTGAAAAGGGCACCCCAAACTATGCAAATGTTGGTGACATCATTGGGACCGCATCCCCTAGAACTGTGCAGTACACAGCTTGCACAACTGGGAGTGGCCACCAGCCCTGAAAATGAAGGGAGGCCTGAGCAACTAACTATTCCCGCTTCTTTCCCTTCCCCCCTCCCTCAGAGCCCGGGACCAGGGCGCCGTTGCCCTCCAGGGAAGGGACCACAAAGACAAGGGAGGAGGGAGCGAGAGTGCGGAGGGCCGCAGAGGGGACGGGCAGGACTCATTTCTGCTCTCCGAAACCGAAACCAAAAGTCCCGGCCAAGTCAATGTGAAGGGCAGGTCTGCAGCACAATGTCTGCACCTTTGCAAAGCCGAGCTGAGGGAGCCGGATGGGACACCCTCGCTCAGCCTTGGGGTCCCCTGGACCAGGCCCTGCCCTTGGTGCTGACAGAGTGTGCAAGGCAGGAGACTCTTTCCTCATCGCTGAGGATTCAAAAGGCTTCCCCTGACCAGCTCAGCACTGGGCTTAGGATCTTTGCTGGAAGGGGTGATGGTGCTCACTTAGCCACAGTCACCTACGAGGGCGACCTAAGCCTGTGAACGTGCACACACCCACAGCCTGGGGCAGCTGGTGCAATGTGCCCTGCAGAACGGAGACCCCACCTCCCCAGGTTGAGGTCAGGACATGGGAAGCCACATGGATTTTCATGGCCCATCTGCTGTGAGAGGTCACTTAGGTGGCACGACACGGGATTCTCTGGGGGCTCTTGATGCTTTATTCAAAAAAAGGAACAGAATATTTGAAACTTGGCCTCTAAAAAATTCAGATTCTGCGCTGACCATTTCTTGTACAGTCCAACGAGCTCGTCATGTATCAAGAACCCAGGTGTCGCCCTCCCATGGAGGTTCCTGGCTCCTCTAGGTAGGGAGGGGTGCTGAACTCTGCCCCTCCCCAGAGGGCTGAGACCGTTTAATTCACCTCTGTATCTCCCATCATGACAGGGACCTCCCTCCCTCTGAAGTTCTAAGACTGTAAACTCCTGGTCCAGCGCGTGGCTCAGTGGTTGAGTGTTGACCTATGAACCAGGAGGTCACAGTTCAATTCTAGGTAGGGGGTGTACAGGTGGCAGTCTATCAATGATTCTCTCATCATTGATGTTTCTACCTCTCTGTCCATCTCCCTTCCTCTCTCTGAAATCAATAAAAACACATCTTAAAAAATGAGAGAGAGACCTGTTTTGGCTCAGTGAAAAGAGTGTCAGCTTGCGGACTAAAAGGTCCCAGGTTCGCCGAAACTGGTTTGGCTCAGTGGTAGAGTGTTGGTCTGCGGACTGAAAGGTCCTGGGTTCGATTCCGGTCAAGGGCATGTACATTGGTTGCGGGCACATCCCTGGTAGGGGGTGTGCAAGAGGCAGCTGGTCGATGTTTCTCTCTCTCATCGATGTTTCTAGCTCTCTATCTCTCCCCCTTCCTCTCTGTAAAAGATCAATAAATTTTTTTTTTTTTTTTTAAAAATGGTCCCAGTCAAGGACATGTACTTTGCTTCTTTGGTTGTAGGCTCATCCCCAGTAGGAGGTGTACAGGAGGCAGCTGATTGATATTTCTCTCATAGATGTTTCTAACTCTCTATTCCTCTCTGTAAAAAAAAAAACCCACCCCAAATCAATTATATATATATATATATATATATATATATATATATATATTAATGAGAGAGAGTGTAAGCTTCTGGTTTCTTCATTTGTGCTCTGACACCTACCCTGTACTGGCCTCCCAGAGGAAGGGGAGAAGGGGAGGGTAGACTGATGGGTCAGGGCACAGGGGAGCCTGTCCTCACCTTTTTCCAGCTCTGTTACCTTGAGTAAGTTCCTCTCCTCTCTGAGCCTCGGTGTCTCCATCTGGAGAGGGTGACGATTTAAATAGCGGGCTTTTACTGAGCGCCTCCTCAGGGCCAGGCTCTGTGCTCAGGGTAGTGCTTGCAGTAACTTATTTAGAAGTTACTCACAGGGACCCCCAGTGTGAGAGGGACTCCACTTCACTTGGGGCAGTAGAGTGACTGCCCAAGGTCATGTGCAGGCGAACTGGTTCCCCAGAACCCACCTCCGTCCCTGACGGACCCCGCAGGCCTGTGGGAAGCTCAGCACGGCGCCGGCTCAGAAAGTTCTTTGGTGGTGGTGTTACCCATGGCCGCCAGGCCTGGCTGGCCCAGAAGCCTGAATCCAGCACCTTGTGGCAGTGAGAGTTCAGCCAAGGGACCACCAGGATGCTGTGGAAGGAGGCCCCACAAACTGGGTCTAAAAGACCATATCCAGCGGGGGTGGGGGCAAAGGCTGCCGAGGGCCATGCGGAGGCCCCGCAGAGGGCAGGGGCCCGGGGGGGGGGGGGGGGGGGGAGCCGGCTGAGTGAATGCTGGAAGAGGAAGCAGGTCACATGCAGGGCTGGCTCAGCCACAGAGCCCGGCCGGAGAAAGCACACGTCTGGGAGCGCCCCGGAAAGCAGGTCACTGAGAAGGTGACAGTCGCCTCATGGGCTGCCTCTGGGGACCCGGCTTAGCCTCCCTTCCCAGCACCCAGGGCTGACTCCGCCCCGACCCAGGGACAGCAGACAGGCGGCCCCCAGCAGAAGGGGCTGCGATGTGTCTGCGGAGCCCCCTGCAGAGGTGGCAGAGCAGAGAGGGGTCTGCAGTGCACAGCCAGGGACAGGGACACACACACACACACACACACACACACACACACACACACACACCACCCGGAGAGACCGGAGATGAGGGCCAGGCGGGGTAGACACGGAGAGCCCACTAGAAGCCTCGTGGCGCTGCTCGATCCCACAGGCCAGAATCCTCGCAGCACCCTTGCCGCCTTTCACACCCCACGGCCAATCCTAGCGGGTCCTGTTGCCTCGTTTCTTCCCCCTCGCCAGCTGAGCCACGGCCGCGTCTCACCCGGGGGACTGTAACAGCCCCCTCAGTGGCCACCCTGTCTCCCCCGTGGGCCCCCATCTGTTCTCAGTTAGTGTTCAAGACCGTGTCGCTCCTCAGACAGAAGCCTCCAGCGGCCCCCACTTCACCCAGAGCAAAAGCCACGCCCACACCCCTCAGCACATCTCTCCCTGTCCTCCCTCCCTCCCTCCCTCCCTCCCTCCCTCCCTCCCTCCCTCCCTCCCTCCTTCCCTTCCTCCCTCCCTCCCTCCCTCCCTCCCTTCCTCGGCTGCGGCCACAGGGCTTCCTCGCTCTCTTTCGAGCAGGTCAGGCTACCCTCCCATCGCCAGGCCTTTGCCCTGGCAGTTCCCTCAGCCCAGAAACTGTTCCTTGGAGATGTGCGGGGCCTGATGTCTGTCCTGCTCAGATGTCACCATGTTTCTCAGCCTTCCAGCAGACCACCGCACTCAAACTGGGATTCTTCAAGGACTTTTTGCAAAGGTGTGGATGGGATGCAAGGAAACCTACTCCCAGGCCTGGGGGGGAGGAAAATAAGTGGCTGGCCGAAACCGGTTTGGCTCAGTGGTAGAACGTCGGTCTGCGGACTGAAAGGTCTGGGGTTCGATTCCGGTCAAGGGCATGTACCTTGGTTGCGGGCACGTCCCTAGTAGGGGGTGTGCAAGAGGCAGCTGATCGATGTTTCTCTCTCATCAATATTTCTAGATCTCTATCCCTCTCCCTTCCTCTCTGTAAAACATCAATAAAATATATTTATTAAAAAAAAAAAAGAAAATAAGTGGCCGCTGGAACCAGGAAGGAGGGAATCGTGGGACAGGCCACGGGACAGGAGCAGGGGGGACCAGGGACACGAACACCTCCCGCCCCTTCCTGGCTCTCCTTCAGGGCTCGGAATGGATGAACCTGCTGGCGGGCCAGTGACGTCTCCCTGCCGATAGCCACTCCCACCCCCAATTCCCAGGCGCTCTTCCTGGCCCATTTCTTCCCCTGGCGCTTACCTCCTAACATATTTACCTGCTCATTAGGGTTATTTTAAAAAATATATATATATTTTATTGATTTTTCACAGAGAAGAAGGGAGAGGGATAGAGAACTAGAAACATCGATGAGAGAGAAACATCGACCAGCTGCCTCCTGCACACCCCCCACCGGGGATGTGCCCGCAACCAAGGTACATGCCCTTGACCGGAATCGAACCCGGGACCTTTCAGTCCGCAGGCAGACGCTCTGTTCACTGAGCCAAACCGGTTTCGGCACTGGGGTTGTTTTTATTGTCGGGAAGGTCCAGAGACGGGAATTTTGGTTTCCTTTATTCTCTACGGTACCCCAAGAACACTGGCTGGACGTAGCAGACGCTCCATAAACACCGAACAGAGGAGTGTGCCCTCAGCTCGCTGGGCACCCGGGGCCCTGCCTGGGGAGGCAGCGGGCGGCGGCTGCGTCTGGCCCTCCTGGATCGGACAGGAGCCCCCGGAGCCCGGCTGGGGAGGGAGGGAAAGCCTGTGCCCAGAGCAGCCCCCCCGAAATCTGCGGCTCCCGGAGCAGATCCCTGCCCTTCCCCGAGGCTGTGATGTCGCGACCAGGAGGATTGTCGTTGGCAAAGGCCTCGCTGCGTTTGGTCTTCTGAACAAGGCGCTGCTCTGTGAAATCTCCTGCCCCATGAATCAGCCCTTTGAGGGCACGCCTGGCCCCTCTCCTGGGCCTCCAAGGAATGTTTCCTTCAAGGAAGCCGGGACTCAGCGAAGGTCCCGGCGTGGCGGCCAGGGCTGAGCTAGGCCAGGCCGTGAGGCCCAGGGCAGGGCTGTGCAGGGCCCGCCGATCACAGGGCCGCCCTTGCCGGGCTCGGGGGCTCCCTCCCCCACAGGTGCCGGGTGCTGCAGGGCCCTTTCTGATAGGGCACCGCCACCCCTCAATGAGCTTCAATGTCCTACAGAAGGGAAGACTCAAAGGTGACCTTCAGCCTGGCCAGCGTGGCTCAGGGGTTGAGTGTCGCCTTTGAACCAGGAGGTCATAGTTTGATTCCGAGTCAAGGCGCATGCTCACGTTGCAGGCTCAATCCCCAGGGTGGGGTGTGTAGGAGACAGCTGATCCATGATTCTCTCTCATCATTGATGTTCCTGTTCTCTCTCCCTCTCCCTTTCTCTCTGAAATCAATAAAAATATGTTTATACATAAATAGGTGACGCCCAGCCCAGCCCTCCCCTGTAAACCCGTGTGTTTTCTCTAAGGGATCTAACAACTGAAAGCTATTTCAACCCAAACACCAACAGGCCTGGGGAGGGAGCCTCAGAATGTGATACTAACCTTCCTCTGAGGAAAACACACACCAAACATTTGAAACCAGTAGGAAAATTCTGAAAAAGGGGGAACATACCACACCAAACCTAGAGGTCATAAAGTAAAAAGATGGATAATGTGAACACATAAAAAACTAAAAACAACCCTGGCTGGTTTGGCTCAGTGATTAAAGCGTTGGCCTGCGGACTCAAGGGTCCCAGGTTTGATTCTATTCAGGGGCATGTACCTTGGTTGTGGACACATCCCTGGTGGGGGATGTGCAAGAGGCAGCTGATGGATGTTTCTGGCTCTCTATCCCTCCTCCTTCCTCTCTATAAAAATAAATGAATAAATAATATATATATATATATATATATATATATATATATATATACACACACACACAAACAAACAAACAAAAAACACCAACAAAAACATGGCCCAGCAGGTGTGGCTCAGTGGTTGAGCATCCACTTATGAACCAGGAGGTCACGGTGTATTCCCGGTCAGGGCACATGCCCAGTTTGCAGGCTCAATCCCCAGTGTGGGTGTGTAGGAGGCAGCTGGTCAATGATTCTCTCTCATCATTGATGTTTCTATCTCTCTCTCCCTCCCCCTCCCTATCTGAAATCAATTAAAAATATAAGACAGCCAAAACCTGTTTGGCTCAGTGGTAGAGCGTCGGTCTGTGGACTGAAAGATCCCAGGTTCGATTCCGGTCAAGGGCATGTACCTTGGCTGCGGGCACATCCCCGGTAGGAGGTGTGCAAGAGGCAGCTGGTCGATGTTTCTCTCTCATCGATGTTTCTAGCTCTCTATCTCTCTCCCTTCCTCTCTGTAAAATATCAATAAAATATATTTTAAAAATATATAAGGCAAAGAATCTGAATGAAAAAAATTATCAAAATTGCCACACACTGGGAGGCAACTAAAAAAAAAAGCAACTATCTGTAACATATAGTCACATAAAGGACTAATCCCCTTAATGTGCACATTTAAAATATTAATATTTAAAGAGGTGAACCAAATTTTAAAATGAGCAAAGACAGTCACAAGGAAAGAAAATTTTGAAGTGAAATGATGCTCAACTTCCCTCACAATTAAAGAAATGCATAACAAAATAACAATGAAATACTATTTGCAACTGACACACTGGTACCAGTGTTTTACAGCGCACAGAAGGCATGGGAAAGAGGTACATTGTTGGTGGGAATGTAAATTGATCAACATTTTGGAGGGCAATTTGGAAAAAGCTATTGTTGCGGGGTAAAGGTGGCCAAACATTCTTTGACTGTTCTCAGTAGAGAGGTGAGGTCTACGTCCCCTTCCCTTGAATTTGAGCTGGTTTGTGAGTTCTCTGACCAGTAAAATACAGCAAAAATGATAATGTCCTAGTTCCAGACGTGTATCCCTTAATTTGCCCAGCAGGTCGCATCTTAGCTCTTGCAAGCCAATCGCCGGTTTGCCTGAAGTGCAATGACCTGACATCACCCTGCTGTGAGAAGCCTGAACCAGGTGGGGAAGCCCTGGAGGATATGACACCACGTGGAGAGAGAGAGAAGTCACACAGCACTGAGGCAGGGTCATGTGAGTGATGACTCCAGCCTGGAAGAGAAGCAAAGATGAACCATCCAGCTGAGCCCTTCCTGAATTCTTGACCCACAAAATCATGAGTAAAATAAAATGGTGGCTTTAACCACCAAGTTTTGGAGTAGTTGATTATACAACCATCCTATATAATAAAAGCCTAATGTGTTAAATGTCTAGTCATCCAGTTGGCAATTCAACCAATCAAAATGTAATATGCTAATAGTATGCTAAGGCTGCTCAACTGCTCACTATGACATGCACTGACCACCTGGGGGCAGATAGTCGATGATCAACCAGTTGCTATGATGTGCACTGACCATTAGGGGGCAGATGCTCCGACCGGTAGGTTAGCTTGCTGCTGGGGTCTGGCCGATTGGGACTGAGTGAGATGGGCCAGACACACCCTGGAGCCCTCCTGTGGTCCTTCCCCAGTTGGTCAACCTCCCATGTCTCTCTCCAGCACCAATCATGCATTGGTGGGGTCCCTTGGCCTTGTCTGTGCCCTCTCAAAATTTGGGACCCCTCAGGAGATATAGGAGAGCCGTTTTCAGCCCGATGGTGGAATGACCAGTCACTATGACACAAACTGAACACCAGGGGGCAGATGCTTAATGCAGGAGCTTCCCCTGGTGGTCAGTGCACTCCCACAGGGGGAGCGCCACTCAGCCAGAAGCTGGGCTCATGGCTGGAGAGCGCAGCGGCGGTGGTGGGAGCCTCTCCCACTTCTGTGACAGCACTAAGGATGTCTGACTGCCAGCTTAGGCCCACTCCACAGAATTGGGCCAAAGCTGGCAGTTGGCCATCCCCCGAGGGCTCTTGGACTGTGAGAGGGCACAGGCTGGGCTGAGGGGGACCCCCCCTCCCAGTGCATGAAATTTGTGCACCGGGCCTCTAGTAGGTATATAGCTATCCAAATTTAAATTTACCCTTTGACACAGCAACTGCATGGATTCTATGAATCTAACCCACTGAAATGTTTGTACAAGTGTACAAAAACACGTGAACAAAGACATTCATTGCAGCACTGCTTGTGAGAGCACAGGACTGGAAATGATTTACCTGTCCATCATTAGAAGAATGGCTGAATTGCCATATACCTCGTTAACCTTATATACTGTGCCGGTCGAAAGCCTGAGACAAGAAAAAGTCCCATGTGTGGTTCTGTAAGCCTAGGGTGACATGACAGAATGAAGAGCACAGATTCTGGAGTCACAGACTCTAGCACTGCCTTGTGTGACCTGTGCAACTCTGGAAAAAATGTTTAACTTCTCTCTATGCCATCATTTCCTCTTATGCAAAATGGGGACCATAATCACAGTATCTAATTTGGATGGCTGTGGCGAGAAGTAAATTACTTACAATGACGAGCCTGGTATGCGTCTGTGCTATACGTATTTTGAAAATGCAAAGAGCTTGGAATTTAAGTTGGGTTAGACCAGACTTTTAGTATCTTAAAGGAACTGCCGTAGCAAAGGATCTGCCAGATTGACCTCTTGGGAGGGGCGGGGAAGGGAGCTTTGACCAATAAAGGACTGAAGCAGTGGTGGGAGAATGTTTTTAAAGAAACGGACTCCTACTGTACTTCTCGTTCTGCGTTTGCTGTCTTTCAGAGATTCTTCCTACATCAGCACTTACAGACCCGCTCCGTTCGCTTTAACCACTGCTCAGCTCTGCATTGTATGGATGCACCTCAATTTATTTCACAACCCTCTCCTGATGGACTCTTGGGTTGGTTCCCGTTCTTTGCTATAGTTACAAACAATACTGCAAACAACATCCTTGCGTATTTATCTTTGCCTTAACACTGCTATTATTTCTGTGGTGTATATGCTTAGGAATGGAGTTGTTGAGCGTAAAGTATATGTACATTTTTTTTTAAAGTCTGCACTTTTTGTTTTTTTTTAAGATGAACTTAGTATCGTTTTGCCAAGTATTATCAGGCCTTGCTTTGAATGAATACAAGGATGAATCAGCCCCTGTACTGTCCTGAAATGCTCACGGTCCGGCAGGCAGGAGAGCGGGGATAGCAGTGCAGCGGGGGTGGTAGATGCAAAACTAACAGCCCCGCGGAGGCCAGGCTGGACCAGGAGCGCTGGGAGCCCCGGGGGAGAGCAGCATTTGGATCTGGGGTGATCGGGGCGGCTCCACGGGGGAGGCTTCCTGCCTGCCTCTGCACTGGGCCGCAGAGCACTGTTTAGAACACCTGCTCATTGAATTCTCACAACAGCCTTCGCATCATTATCATTATTATTATTATTATTAGGTAGTATTATTATCTCCAGCTGACAGATGAGGAAACAGGCCTGGAAAATTAAAAACCTTTCCCAGCTCCTGTGCTTCCCCATCATTTCCCCCTCTGCCCACTCCTCCCACCCCACTCCCTCCCTCCACTTCCCACCAGAACCGTGCTGGCCGGGTTGGCAGAACTCTGAGTGGTGGGCACTGCCTACGGACACTGCCTAGGCGAGGAGGCCACGCAAAGCTGCTTCACTCCCCAAGCCAAGAAAGTCAGGTCCTCCCATCCCTTCCCCAGGCAAAACCTCTTTTAGAAATTAGGCCTTTACAATATTTTTTTGAGGGGGAGCATTAAGCATTTGCCCTGTTCTGCAGGTTTTTTTTGTTTGTTAGTTTTTTTTAAATGTACATTACTCTAACAGGAACCCATAGTCAATTCCCAAACTTTCTGTGCGAATGTCCTGTCTTTTTCCTCTGGTTTAGAGAGGCGGGGGGCAGTTAACCCCACATTTACTCATACCCCCGCTGCACCTCCCTCTCCCCGCCCCGCCCTCTCGCCCCGCGCCCCGGGCCTGGCATTCTGGGACCTCCACCCGCACTTTGGGGAACCAGCAGCAGCAGGAAGCCCGGATGGAGGGCCCACTGCGATGAAGAGCAGGCGAGCACCCGCCGCCCCGCATGGTGCCTGCTTCTTCCCCGCGGGCCGCGCCGGCCTCAGGCCAGACTACAGCCCGCACCCCCAGCCCGCCCTCTTCGCGCCCTCTGGCTTACGTCACGGTCATGACGCTGCTGGGCTCAGACTACGTGTGCGCACACCCGCGGAAATTACGGTCTTTAGGGCAGCTCTTCGCGCCTCTGGCTCCCCCGCGTGTCGATAACAGGAACTGCAGCCGGGCCAAACCGGCCCCGCCCGCGGCAGGCAGAGTTCCCGGAGGAGGCTCAGCGCCCACCCTCCTGTCTGCACCGGAGGAGGACCTGCTTGCGCTGTTTCCGAGGCTTTCTCCCAAATCGCTTTTCTTCCAGGCGAGAGAGTCGGCCCCTAGAGTCGGGTTGCCTCGGCGGAGGCTGGTCTGAGAAATGTCCTCGGGTCTCACGGGTGGCAAGACCCCAACCTGGACGCAGCGGGTGCAGCACCTTGGGGACCCCTGGGTTCACTTTGGAGAGAGGCACATCCGGATCCCACTTGCAACTCTCACCTGCTTGCAGCGTGCCCCTGGTCTCTCAACGTCACCTCTGTAAAATGTCTCTCAATTTAGCTCTCAACTTCACCTCTGTAAAATGGAGCTCAGATTTCCTGGCACTGGGCCCAGGGCAGTGCCCGTGGCAGGTGGGAGCAGACGGGTAATGATCACCACCATAATGGGGCGTTCACTGCGTCCTGGGGAAGGCCCTAGACAGTTTGAAATGACCTTGTTTTAAAAACTTGAGGGAAGAAACTGAGATTTAGTGGTTTGCCCAGAGTCACACACAGCTAGAGGGTGGCAGAGCTGGGACTAGACGCAGGAAGTCATGGGCACACAAGTGCTGGGGAGGCTTGTGAATTTAGGGGGTGTCCAGAGGCCTGAAAATAACCCAGCCCTGCCCTTTTGGGTCGTTAACCAATGCTTTCTTCTCCTAATAGATTACTCATCCCATCTTAGTATAATTCTTTCATAGGAAGGGGCCTGAAAGACCACCCAGGCCTCTTTCCTTAAGAAAAACGGGAAGGCCCAGCTGGTGTGGCTCAGTGGTTGAGCATGGACCTATGAACGATTCAATTCCTGGTCAGGGCACATACCCGAATTGCAGGCTCAGTCCCAGTGTGGGGCGTGCAGGAGGCAGCCAATCAGTGATTCTCTCTCATCATCGATGGTTTTTTTTCTCTCTCTCCCTCCCCCTTTCTCTCTGAAATAAATAAAAATATATTTAAGAAGAAAAAAAGAGAGAGACTTGTCCAGGGCCACACAGTTTGTCCTGTTGTTCCCCCATGTCCCTCCCCTCGCCTTTGGGTGAACAGTTCTGCAGAGTGATGCTCCTTCCCACTAACAGTCAAATTGCCCACCCAGTACAGGCACCTCTCTGGGGGCTGTCCACGGGCCACTCCTGACCCACGTGGCCAGAACCTCTGCCCCCACACCCCGTTCCCTCCTCTAGGCACACCAGGCCTTCCTCTCTCACAGAGCTAGTGCTCTAGGCAGAGAGACAAGTGCAGCCTCTGACTCCCAAGTGCTGGCACAAGACCAGCAACTATTTACCACTGTTTGCATGTGTGTGTATGTGTGTGTATGTGTGTGCTTGTTGGCGGCGGCGGGGGTGGGGAGGGAGGGCAGCAAAAGCAATGCTCAGAGACCGAGTTGTCTTTGTCAGCAACTTAATTAAGCACAAGTTTGCTGTAGGAATTCTACTGATTTCATAAGCCAAAGCACACGGGATAATATCTCTCAATAAGCCACATACAAAAATAACATACCCCAAACAAATGACAAACCGATCACACCGTTTGTTCCAGGCAAGGGGAGATGAAGGAATAAAGTCCACATTTAAGATGAGGTGTACCTTTGTCTACCAGCAGGCACTGGGTAGACCAGCCAGAGCTGATTTCCAGCTGCCAGTGCCTAAAGTAAAAGTTCTCTATTGCCAGAGCACGTTGCTAGGGAGCGAGCTGGTAGGTGAGCTGATCTCTCTCACTGGGCAGCCCTGTGGCTTGTTACCACTGCCCCTTGTCTGAGCAGGTCAGGAGAGAATGCCCCAAAGGTCTTCAGGGAATTTTTAGGTTAAACCTCAAATAGTCCTCACAAGCTGTCAATATTTATATTATGAACTTTCCGTTGCCATGGTTACTTCTTTTTTTTTTTTTGCCATGGTTACTTCTAACCACTTTCTTATCGATGAGTCTACGGACTGCTTATCAGTGACAATGGATGATGACATCCTGGCATCACTTCATATTTATATCAAAGCAGTTTTTTCTCTTTGTCATAAACGAGTGGATTAACACAACTTCACTTAAGTCATAAACAAGTGGATTCGGAAATCATATCAAACCTGTGTACAACTGTGTGTATCTTTTTTCTTTTGTTAGGAAGGGGCTAGCATAGTATATAGCAAGTGCTTCCCAGGGGCATTCTTGAGTAGATGAATTATAGCTGTTTTTCTTCCTTGCCTGTATTTTAAATTTTCTTTGATAACCATCAGACATTACTTTATTAATAAAACAAGAAATGCTCTTTAGCCCCGGCTTGTGTGGCTCCGTTGGTTGGAGCGACATCCTGTGCACCAGAAGGTTGAGGGTTCAGTTCTGGTCAGGGCACTTACCTAGTTTGCGGGTTCGACCCCCAGTAGGGGCGCCTACAGGAGGCAACCGATGGATGTAGTTCTCTTACATCCTTGTTTCTCTCTCTCTCCCTTCCTCTCTTTCTAAGATCAATTTAAAAAAAAAACAAAAAAACACCTCTCTTAAAAAAGAAAGGGTCAACAATCATAAAGGAAAGTGAGCTAGAGATAAGAACAGATTGTTTTCAGAAAAAAAAGTGGTTTATAAACATAGAAAAAGATAACCGACTTTGCCTATAATGATAAGGATGCAAATTAAAATTACACCGAGCTTAACATTTCTTGCCTATCAGATGGGCAAAATTCCAAGTTTGAGAGTGTATTCTGTTAGAAAATCTGAGAGAAGTAGGCTCTCTCATACACTGCTTGCTGATGGGGGTTGAAAATAGTGTAGAACATGTGGAGGGGATTTGGCATCAGCTAGTAAAATCATTTGTGCACTTACCCTTTGGCCCAGAAACCCTTCTCTAGGAGTAGACCCCATAGCTCTGCACTGGCAAAAAATACCAAATGGCTCAGTGGACAGAGCGTCAGCTTGTGGACGGAAGGGTCCCTGGTTTGATTCCGGTCAAGGGCACATGCCCAGGTTGCAGTTTCGATCCCCAGTAGGGGGCGTGCGGGAGGCAGCCAGTCAGTGATTTTCTCATCATTGATGTTTTTATCTCACCTTCCCTCTCCCTTTCTCTCTGAAATCAATGAAACTACCAAATGGTAAATGAACGAAGCTACTCATTGTAAATCTATTGTAACGGCAAAAGAATAGAAACAGGGCAAAAGTCCATTGGTAGGAACTGGGTGAATGAGGAACACAATGGAGGACTCTTAGGCCACAAAAGGAACGAGAGGGAGGGAGGGAGGGAGGGAAGAAGGGGGGAGAGAGAGAGAGAGAGAGAGAGAGAGAGAGAGAGAGAGAGAGAAATATACTGAATATACTGCTGTGGAGAGATCCCAGGTGGATTGCTTGGTGCATAAAGCTAGGCAGGCGTCCAGAACAGGTGAATCTTAGAGACAGAAAGTAGCTTATTGGTGGCCTGGGGTCATGGACAGGAAGACTGTGAGTGGCAAGGGAGTGAAGGCTAAAGGGTATGGGGTTTCTTTTCTTTTTTTTGGGGGGGGGTGATGGAAATGTTCTAAAACGTAGTGGTGATGACTATGCAACTCTGAATAACACTAAAGCCCATTGATTTGTACACTTAAATGAGTGAATGGTGTGGTATTTCAACAAAGCTGTTACCAAAAAGAGGCAAGGTGGAAAAAATTAGGTATAGTATGCCACTATAGGAAAGGGAGAAAAATATATACGTTGTATCATATATACATGTATATGATCAAATCAAACAATATAAGGGTAAACAACAGCAAAAATGTTATTGTGTCCGTCGGGATAGAGTCGAGGAGCAGAAGCAGAGTCCCTTTGGCTGGTGGGGTAGGGGCTGTGTCACCATAATTCGCTTTGCACAGTTGTCGAAGGAGCTGGGGGAGGCAGTGGTCAGCGGAGTCACTAACCGGTCAGTCTCAGAAGCCCAGCGTGGCCAGCTGCTGAAATGGAGCCACGGAAGCTGTGTGGGGGGGGCGTGTCTGTGGGTCGCTGCTTCTTCCTCAGTGTAGGATGCCTCTGGTCGGCCGCTGCGCGTCTGTGGGATCTGGGGCACTGCTGGGCCATCGGTTGGGAATAAATGCTGGCTATGGAGTGAAGGAGAGTGGGAACCAGGTGGGAGCTGCTGGTCTGTGGCACCTGACTATGACAGCTTCCAGAGACTTGATTTTGAAATGTGTACCAGTAAATATTTCACACAATTATAAAACAAAATTAACGTTACAAACATCTGGAACAAATATGGAGCAGCCCCAAACCCAGCACGGTCAGAGCTAGCAGGACAATCCAGGGGTGTCTGGACTCCTCCCGAGTGCGGCCTGGGACACCTGGAACCGCAAACCTGCACTCTCAGGGCTCCCGTCAACGTGGGGGGTCATGTGCCACTGGGAGGCGTCCTCTGTCCTTCCCGCCTGCCTTCTCTCCCTGCGGTTTAATGGGCAGCAAACGCGCTTACCGGGAAGCCGGGGAGTGGATAACAACCCAGTAAGTAAACAAATAAAAATGTTGTCAGCGTAAGAAATGTCTAAACCTGTAGACTTTTTTTTAATATACTCCCCCACCCCCTAAAACCTGATGGTCTCTGAATTACTTGTTCTTCTTGTCCCTCAGCCCCACAGTCCCTGATGCCAAAGGGGCGGAGGCAGCATACATGTGAAGCCGAGTACTATTTGCTTTGAGAAAGATGTGGAGATGGCATGTGTGTGAGTGTGTGAGTGTGAATGTGTGTGTGAGTGTGTGTGAATGTGTGAGTGAGTGTGAATGTGTGAGTGTGAGTGTGTATGAGTGAATGTGTGTGAGTGTGTGTGTGAGTGTGAGTGTGTGTGTCTGAGTGTGAGTGTGTGAGTGTGAATGTGTGTGTGAGTGAGTGTGTGTGAGTGTGTGTGAGTGTGTGTGTGAATGTGTATGAGTGAGTGTGTGTGTGTGTGAGTGAGTGTGAGTGTGTGTGTGAGTGTATGAGTGAGTGTGTGTGTGTGAGTGAGTGTGAGTGTGTGTCTGAGTGTGAGTGTGTGTGAGTGAGTGAGTGTGTGTGTGTGAGTGTGTGTGTGTGTGAGTGTGTGAGTGTGTGTGTGAGAGAGTGTGTGAGTGTGTGTGTGTGTGTGTGTGTGTGTGTGTGTGGTGAGGTCTGGAGATCCATGGTGAAATGGGCTCTGCATCCTGGCAGGGACAGAAAAAGGGCAGAATCAGTGTCTGGCTTCCCCAAATATTTCCTTCCCAGTACTCGCAGGGATAGGGCCGTGGGAACACCCAAAGCTCTGTGGCCTCATCCTCCCACCAGGGATGTGCCCGCAACCAAGGTACATGCTCTTGACCAGAACTACAGCTTCGGGCTGAGGAAGTCCACAGGTTGCAGATGCTTAACAGAACCATGGCCATGTTTTATGGGTCCATCCTAAGAGCTGACAGTTAGCTGACTAGGACATGCTCTGTATTTCATCTCCTGGTCCTGACACAAAGCTGACAAGCGTTTCCACACGAACCTGCATCATGGAGAATAGCAATGTTAACAGAAGAAAGTGGGAGGTGATTCTGCAGTGGGAAGTGTTGCTGCCACCACCCTTTTTAGAGTCGGGCATTTCTCTTTACTTTATATATATATATAATTGAGTTTTTACAGAGAGGAAGAGAGAGGGAAAGCTAGAATCATCGATCAGCTGTCTCTTGCACATCCCTTACTGGGGATGTGCCCACAACCGAGGTACATGCCCTTGACCAGAATCAAACCTGGGACCTTTCAGTCTGCAGGCTGACACTCTATCCACTGAGCTAAACCAGTTTTGGGTATTTTTAAATATATTTTATTGATTTTTTACAGAGAGGAAGAGAGGATTAGAGAGTTAGAAACATCAATGAGAGAGAATCATCAATCGGCTGCCTCTTGCACACCCCCTACTGGGAATGTGCCCGCAACCAAGGCATATGCCCTTGACTGGAATTGAACCCAGAACCTTTCAATCCACAGGCCAACACTCTATCCACTGAGCCAAACCGGTTTCAGCTTGGGCATTTTTTTATTTTCCCCCCCCCTCCCTTTTTTAAATTAAGGTATTATATGTATACATAGCTTACCATTGCCCCCCCTCCCCCGTCCCACCTCCCATACATGCCCTCCCTCCCCAGAGTTTTGTGTCCATTGGTTGTACTTATATGCATGTATACAAGTCCTTCGGTTGATCTCTTATCTCCCCCAGATAACCCTACCTCCTCGCTGTAATTTGACAGTCTGCTTGTTGCTTTACTATCACTATATCTATCTTTCTGTTCATTAGTTTATAATGTTCTTTATTATCCATAAATGAGTGAGGACATGTGGTGTTTCTCTTTCATTGCCTGGCTTATTTCACTCAGCATGATGTTCTCCAATTCCATCCAGGTTGCTGCAAATGATGAGAATTCCTTCTTTTTTATGGCAGCATAGTATTCCATTGTGTAGATGTACCATAGTTTTCTGCTCCAATCATCTGCTGACGGGTACCTAGGCTGTTTGCAAATCCTAACTATTATAAATTGTGCTGCTATGAGCATAGGGGTGCATATATCCTTTCTGATTAGTGTTTTTAGTTTCTTGGGATATATTCCTAGTAGGGGGATTACTGGGTCAAATGGGAGTTTCATTTTCAGTTTTTTGAGGAAGCTCCATACTGTTCTCCACAGTGGTTGCACCAACCTGCAATCCCACCAGTAGTGCACAAGGGTTCCTTTTTCTCCGCAACCTCAGCAACATTTGTCGTTTGTTGTTTTGTTGATGTTGGCCATTCTGACAGGTGTGAGATGGTACCGCATTGTTGTTTTGATTTGCATCTCTCGGATAATTAGTGACTTTGAGCAAGTTTTCCTGTGCCTCTTGGCCTTCCTTCTGTCTTCTTTTGAGAGGATTCTATTTAGGTCCATGCTATCTAGTTGGCTCATTTATTTTTCTTTTATTGAGTTGTATAAGCTGTCTGTAGATGTTGGAGATTAAACCTTTATCAGTGATATCATTTGCAAATACGTTCTCCCATACCATGGGATTTCTTGTTGTTTTGTTGATGGTTTTTTTTTTTTTATGTAGTCCCATTTGTTCATTTTCTCTTTAGCTTCCATTGCCCTAGGGTTAGTATCAGTGAAGAAGTTCTTTAGGCATATGACTGAGATTTTGCTGCCTGTGGATGTCTCTAGTATTTTTATGGTTTCCCGTCTTATGTTTAAGTCATGTATCCATTTTGAGTTTATTTTTGTGTATGGTGTAAGTTGGTTGGGGCATTTCTTTTAAATAGTCTTTATTGTCCATTTGTTCTTGTGGTAAATGGAAGAATGCAGTATGTAAAAAACAACAGCATGTTCTAATAAAAATGCAACTTTTCGCCCTAGCTGGTTTGGCACAGTGGATAGGGTATAGGCCTGAGTACTGAAGGGTCCCAGGTTCGATTCTGGTCAGGGTACATGCCTGGGTTGTGGGCTCAATCCCCACTAGGGGGCATTCAGGAGGCAGCTGATCAATAATTATCTCTCATCATTGATGTTTCTATCTCTCTCCCCCTCTTCCTTCCTCTCTGAAATCAGTTAAAAAAAAATAAAAAAAAAATATATATATATATAACTTTTCCACCCTGCCTCGGGGATCATGTAAAATTGAGATTTTGACTATGGTTTCCTGTGCCCGTTGTCCATGACTATGTACCCCAGAGTTTAGACACCCCATTTTGAGATGCCCAGAACCAGAGCATCTCAGAAGGGAGAGCAGGCAGAATGCACTGCAGCCCTGAGCAGAGACCCCCCCCCCCCCCACTCTCAGTGAGAGGTCCTGGGACCCTGAGGGGAGGTCCCACCACTGTAAGGTGACAAGGACCACCACGGACTGTGTCCTGACACGGGCCTGTGCCCAGCTTCCACAGGGGACGCACAGAAGCAGGCATCCAGCCGGGCCCCGTGAGAGCCGTAGTGTGGCTTATGTTTGAATTGGCCACTTACTGGCTGTGGGACCTCAGGCCTGAGGCTCCTCAGGTCGGGTGACTATCTGTGAGCAGCGGATTTCCCAGAAAAGAGCTGATAACAGCATTCACCTCACAGGGTAGGGGTGGGGAAGAGGGAACAGTGCATGAGATAATGCTAATGCAGGACTGACACAGCGGCTGCGTCACCGCTGGTGCTCCATGAATGAAGACGGTGCTGGAGGTTCGGTCCCCTTATGGAAGACAGCGAAAGAGAAGCCTGTGAAAGAATGGGCGTGGACGAAGTGGTGTGGACTGCCTGGAGCAGTGCTTCTCCTACTTTAATGTAAACAGGAATCACCAGGGATCTGGTTGAAATCAGTGTGGCTCCGGGGGTGAGGGTCGACCTATGAACCTATGCCTGGGTTGCAGGCTTGATCCTAGTGTGAGGCATGCAAGAGGCAGCTCATCAATGATTCTCTCTCTCCCTCTCCCTTTCTGGGATTAGTAAAAATATATTAAATAAATAAATAAATAAATAAATGCAGGTTCTGATTCAGCAGGTCGGGGCTGGGGCTGGGATGCCACCTTCCCGAGACAATGCCACTCAAGTAGCAAAGGAACATGAAATCAACGAGGCAGCGTGCAAAACACAAGTCAGCTCTGTTTTGTTAAAAAAATACCACCACCACCACCAACAAAAAACCCTGGCCAATTTGGCTCAGTGGATAGAGCATTGGCCTGCAGACTCAAAGGTCCCAGGTTCGATTCCGGTCAAGGGCATGTACCTTGGTTGCCAGCACATCCCCAGTAGGGGGTGTGCAAGAGGCAGCTGATTGACGTTTCTCTCTCATTGATGTTTCTCTCTATCCTTCTCCCTTTCTCTGTGAAGAATTAATACTAAAACATACTAAAAACAAAAACAAAAACAAAAAACAGCCCTCTAATTTCTCAAGATATGAAGTAGGAACAATGAGAATCCGGGGCCATCTTGGGGAGAAGCCTGCCACCGCACTGGGGCCTCAGCTCCTCTTCAGGGGCCTGGGAGGGGGCACTGCTGGTCCATCGGGGGCACCGGTCGGGACCACTCGCAGACCCTCCCCAGCCTGTGGGCTTCACGGGTGCAGAGGAGGAGGAGGAGTGGATTTTAGTCGCAGTCCGATGGGCATAACTGCCCTCATTGCTGCCAGGCTTTGTAGACCTAGACCGGTGGCCCCGGGCCCCCCCACCGACAGGGACAGGCAGGGACCTGGCTGGGGCAGCTCCTCACTCCCACCATTTGGCTTTATCCAGCTTCCTCCTTGTTGCCAGTCTAATCCGCCCAAGTGAAACCTCATTCTCATTTCAACTTGTATTTTCTGACCGTGAACAAACCCGACCACCTCTTCCTAGGCTTGCTGGGTATGTTAAGAGCCTGCCCACGTCCCCAAGGATGGGGCCTGCGGAGGCCTGGCGCACGCCTCTGGGCGCGAAGGCTGGGACAGGCCCAGGGGAGGGGACCTGGGGAGCCAGGGGGGCCCCTCCCCTCCCCGACACGGGTGGAGGGCCCGGTCCGGGGAGCCTAAGGGGGGACCAGCAGCCAGGTCTGGGGTAGGGGGTGGGGGATGGGGAGCGGGGGGGGGGAGGGGGGCGGGGAGAGGCTGCAGAGCCGAGCTCACAGCAACCCCAAGGGCCGAGGCTGGGGTGGGGTGGGGGCGTGGAGGAGGGAAGAGGAAAAGGGGAGGGTCCAGGGGAGCGGCTGCTCCTGCACCTGGAGGGTCCCCGCTCCGGCTCCGCGCCCCTCCTCCCCTCCCTCCGGCGCCGGCCGAGCGGCTGCGAGCGGCGGCATGGAGGAGCGCCGGCCCCGGGACACCGACGGCCGTGAGTCCGCGGCGCCGCGAGGCCGGGCGGGGCGGGCAGAGGCCAGAGCATCCCCGCACCCCCCGCACCCCGCACCCCCCGCACCCCGCACCCGCACCCCGCACCCGCACCCCGCGCACCCCACACTCCCGCGGGGCGACCCCGGCTGGGATGGGCTCGGTGCACGTGCCCTTCGCTGTCTCGGGCCCCTTTGTGGCTCCGAGAGGAACGTGCACCGGGCCGAGGGGGCCCTGGCCGCGCGCCGGCGGCATTGGCTCGCCGTGAGCCGCGGCGCCGTCCCGGCCGAGCACTGACTTCGGGCCCGGCCGGCCGAGCGACCCGCGCGCTCCTGGGTCTCCAGGGCGGCGCCCCGGGAGGGAGGGAGGGGCCTATGGCTGCCTCCGTCTCTGCAGCGGGGAGGCTGTGGCTCAGGCCACGGTCACAGTCAGTGAGTGGTGGCCGTGCTGAAGGCCCAGCTCCCCCAGCGTGCCCCGGTGCGGGAGGAGCGGTGACCCCATCCAGGAGAGGAACTGTGGAGTGCCCAGTGCCAGGGCCTCAAGGCCAGGTGGCGGCAACCCTGTGGGCATCAGCTGGGAGAGGGAAGAGAAGGATGGTGCCAGCCAGCATCCTCAAGGGGGTGGGGGTGGGAGAGGGGGCTCCATCCAGGTGCCATTTCAATATATTTTATTGATATTTTTTTTATAGAGAGGAAGAGAGAGAGAGAGAGAGCTAGAAACGTCGATGAGAGAGAAACATCGACCACCCGCCTCCTGCACACCCCCAACCGGGGATGTGCCTGCAACCAGTGTACATGCCCTTGACCGGAATCGAACCGGGACCTTTCAGTCCACAGACCGACGCTCTACGACTGAGCCAAACCGGTTTCGGCCCAGGTGCCATTTCAAAGGGTACAGGGTTCTGCCTGGGACAGAGGATCGCCTGATCAGGACCTTTACAATGTGCAGCAAGATGCAGGGGGGAGTGTGGGGTGGAGTTCTGGGCAGAGGCTCGGGGATTGGGGTGCGGCGTGTATCTGATGTGGCCACAGAGAGGATGCCCGGGTTGGGGTGCCTGGAAGAGAGGAGACTCAGTTTGATCTGGGCTATGCAGGGTCAGCTGGCTCCCGTTTGGACTCCGGGCTGTGTGCCAGCACAAGCCAGCCCACCGCCCCCGGGCTTCCGCTAAGAGAAAGGGAGTCGGAGCTGGAAGGGATCTCTTCAGGTCGCTTTCTCTTGGCCCTCCGGCAATGTGACAGCTGAAGAATCAGCCTCCCCGGGGGCCGGGACTAGCCCAGGATCCTGCAGCTGGAAAGTGGCAGAGTGGGCACTAGAACCCCAGCTTCTCCAAGCTCACACCTGCACTGCCAGCTCCTTCCCCAAACCTGGACCTTGGTGCTTTACAGCCCCGGGGCTAAGGAGGGAAAAGCCGGGGGGGGGGGGGGGGGCCGGCATGAAGACCCATGCCCTTCGCCCTTCGGGAAGAGCCCGCTCAGATCTCAAACATCTCCGGGAAGCGATGGCTGTGGGGGGGCCGCCTGTGGTCTTCACGAGCAGAGAGCTGTGGACCAGGAGCCCGGAATGCGGGCCGCCCTTGGTTCCTGGCAAAGGCCAGAGCTGTGCACCCACTGTGTAGTGGAGACAATGGTAGCTGAAGCAACTTCCCCACCAGACAGACGAGTAAAGCCTTACTGATAAGATTGTCTGTTGCTGGAAATTGCCTGCCTAAGGGCTATGGGTGTATCGCAAACTGAACAAAAGGATGGTGAGGCCTGAGCCCAAGAGGAGTCTTTCCTGGGGTCGGGCTCTCACCTGGCCCCCCAATTTCCAAATTATTATTTCTTGTCTCATCCCTTTCATTTGCATGCGGCCCCTTCTCCAGACCAATGATTGTCTTTCACATTGATATTTCTATCTTCCTCTCCCTTCCTTTCTGAAATCAACAAAAAACAGATATATTTTAAAAGTTACACGTGTGTGTATATATGCATACCAGGGCCTGGATTTGGGGACATAATAATTGACAAACCAGACAAAAATCTCTCCCATCATGGGCTTATCTTATAACGGGGGAAGCAGACTATAAACTTAAATATGTGAAGATGGCATCTGCCCGTGGTGAGAGGTGGTATGGAGAAAAGCAATGCAGGGAGGTGGGTAGGGGGGTACTTTTCCTTAATTGGGGCTTCCCTGGCTTCCCTGGCTCACTTCCAGGTCTTTGGCCACCAGGATTTATTCGTTATTAAATGTATTGGGGTGACATTGGTCAACATGAACATACAGGTTTCAGGTGTGGGTTTCTATGTTACAAGATCTGTATATTGCACCGTGTGCCCATCACCACAAATCTCCTCTCCCTGCCACCAGAATTTAATCTCCGATCTTTTGCCTTGGAGGAATGAAAGTGCTGACAATGGTGGCACTACTTACCAGACATCATGCTAGAGGCTTCTCATATCTTATATCTAATCATTACCACAGCCCTGGAAGGCGGCTGATGTCTCCATTTGGAATATGGTGAAACTGAGGCCCGTGATAGCGAAGTAACTAAGTCACACAGCTAGACAGTGACTCAGCCAGAGCTGACCGCCTTTGGGCAGCCACAGGCGGTCCACAGGTTGTATCCGGGAGGCACCGGAAGGCCTAAGACCCTCTCCCACTTCTGGGAAGCCACGTGGGATTTATCAGGCAAACCACGCTGATGACGGGCCTGTCTGTCACCTCAGTGCATCACTGGCCACCTTTCCCTAGACAGAGCCTGCGCTTAGACATTCACACGGGACCATACGGGCAGGATGTGGGTCTGGCAGCAATAAAACCACAAGATTACCGGTACCTCCCGGAATGGCTCCTCAGAGGGCCAGGAAGTATTTGTGTGTCCAAGCATTTTTGGAGGAAGGACAGGCATCTCTCAGTCTGGGGGTCATTCCTGTCGCTCAGGGAAGCAGAGTTTTGTGGACCCCTCCCTGCGCCCTGCTTTGGGGCTGCTGTGAGCTGCAGGGGGGTTGGGAAGGGTCCGGCGTGGCCAGGGCCCCCAAGGAGCTTGAGGTCCAGCCGAGGAGATCAGGCATCCTCACAAGCCGAGAGCAGTCAGGATGACAGCGGCGTGGGGCTCACCATGCCTGATCCCTCCTGACATGGCCACTAACCCTCTGAGTCCACCACGGCCCATGCAGGGGGCTGGCGGGGGAGCCCTGCGGTTCTCTCTAGTATGGCGGGGTCTCTCTTCTCCGAGTCCAGCACGGACAGAGAGGTGATCCGGTTCTTCACGTAGAGAGGCTGGGGATTGAGAAATAAAAGAAAGAGACAAGGCACAGAGATAGAAGGAGAAAGCTGGGACTGGGTGGACCGCTGCCCTCTCCTGATGGAGAGACAGTGACCCAGAACCGAGGCAGCTTGTTTATTTTATATCCCACCTACCAGGAAGTTTCACCAGAAGTCAAGACAAAGGAGATTATTTGCATTCTAGCGTTCCTGGTGCCTGACTGGATTTACATATCAAAACCCACTACCCAGACACCTGGGCAAAGATAAGAGTCCGTGCTGAGAACACATCTGCCTTTTTGGCAAAGCGTGTTCCCAGGGCGTGGCTTTGCCACTGGGGTTCAGCTGACAATAATTAAAGAATTCCCACGTGCCTTCCTGGGCTCGCGCTGCACTCTAGTCTGAGACTGTCTGAAGTAAAGGTGCGTGATGAGTGTGAGAGGTGTGCACAGAGGCACAGAGAAGCCCCCCCCCCCCCCCCCCCCCTGCTGGGAGAAGAGAGAAGGGGTGAAGGATGAAGACGGAGAGGCCAGGGGAGCGTGCCCGGGCCTCCGCGGGGCCTGATGCAGCACAGGACTCCGTAGCTCCGGCTGCTTTCCACCCAGGGCTGTGGGAAAGGCATACAGACCCCGGGGGGAATGGATTCCATTCCATTCCTCCTTCTTCTTCTTCTTCTTCTTCTTCTTCTTCTTCTTCTTCTTCTTCTTCTTCTTCTTTTTTGAAAAAATATATTTTATTGATTTTACCCAGAGAGGAATTGAGAGGTATAGGTAGTTAGAAACGTCGATGAGAGAGAAACACCGACCAGCTGCCTCTTGCACACTCCCCACTGGGGATGTGCCCGCAACCAAGGTACATGCCCTTGACCGGAATCAAACCTTCAGTCTGCAGGCCAACGCTCTATCACTGAGCCAAACCAGTTTTGGCGATTCCATTCCTTCTTGAGAGCAGCTCTGGGGGAGCAGACGTGAAGCCTGGTGTTGGGGTGCCTCTAACGGGTGAGGGGCACACGCCTGGCTCTGGATGGTCTTGCCCATGGTCTCCCATGTCCAGGGTTTGGCCGAGTCCTGGCCACGTGGACCTGTGGTGAGGTAGAAGGAAACACAAGCTGTCTGGGGCCGTCTCCACATAGAAATGGAGGAGAGGCACCCCCTTCCCCACCCCCTCCATTCCTTTGGAAGACCCCAGCCCAGGGAACATTCAGGGCCAGGGAGGGGCTGCTCACTGCACCTTGGGGTGCAGTGTGGGGACCCCCACTCTCACCCCACTTCCCTTCTTCTCCCCGCAGTGCTTCCTCTGGAGAGGCAGCTGCACGAGGCTGCCCGCAGGAACAACATCGCGAGGATGAAGGAGCTGATCGGAAGCAGAGTCGACGTCAGGGCCAGAAACCACGTGCGTAAACAGGCTCCTCCTGCTCCGGAGGGACAGGGACAGTGTGGCGGGGACGCCTCCCCTGCAGAGGGAGAGTTCAGGGAGTGTGCATTTGCAGGTTGTCCACTTTGTCTCAAGGTCTCTGAGGCCTCACCCGAGGTCAGGGTCAGATTCTGAGCCAGACGGGTAATTCCAGAACTTACACTCTTTTAAAAAATATATTTTTTTATTGATTTTTTACAGAGAGGAAGAGAGAGGGATAGAGAGTTAGAAACTGATGATAAAGAAACATTGACCAGCTGCCTCCTGCACACTCCCTACTGGGGATGTGCCCGCAACCAAGGTACATGCCCTTGACCGGAATCAAACCTGGGACCCCTCAGTCTGCAGGCCGACGCTCTATCCACTGAGCCAAACCGGTTTTGGCAGAACTTACACTCTTATAAGTTACTAGAGGCCCGATGCATGAAATGTGTGCAAAGGGGCTCAGCCCTCGCAGCCATGCTTCATCCAGAAGGTTGTCCGGAAGGACATCTGGAAGGCCGTCCATCTGTCCGGTCCAATTAGCATGTTATGCTTTTATTAGTATGGACATGGAGACCCATCGGAAAGGCATACCTAACTCCAAGGAAGGTCAGGAGCCAGAGGCTGACTGATAGGCAGAGAGGAGCAGAACCGGGAGGGACAAAGGGGGGGTGATGTCTGAGGTTTGAGGCCAAGAGAGACCAGACCAGAAAGGCCGAGCATTCACGAGGCAGCCGTTCAGCTCAATTCTCCGAGGGCCTCTGTGCCCCTGAATGCCCAGTTGCTGTGGGCCCCCGCCTGCCCTCAGGGACTCAAAGACCAGGCTGGGAGAGCAGACAGGAAGCCTGGGGGATGGGGCACCCCTAATGGGCGAGGGGCACACACCCGGCTCTGAAGGCTGCAGGTGAGGTGGCCCCCAGCCCTGCCGGGGAAGAGGACAGAGGGCAAAGCCATTCCTCCGGTGGGGGCACTGAGGTTAGGCCTGAGTACCACCCGGGGAGCACCCCCCTCCTCAGGGCTCCGGCTGTCGGGAGCGCCTTAGAAGAGATGCCAGCTTGGGCGCTAGTCAGTGGCGGCCGAGAGGCTGGCTGCAGGATTTCTGACTGCAGCAGAGGCTGCTCTGTTCAGGGTAACACGACCAGAGTATGACCTGGGTCTTCAGAGCCATCCTGGGACTCAGTAATAGTAACAGGATTTCTGAGGGTTCTATCCACCTGTTTCCTGGTGAACTTCACTCACCCCTAGAGCGGGGGGGGGGGGGGGGGGGGCAGAAAGTATTAATCCTGTTCGTATGTTGAAGCAGGCACAGATGGGGCAGCAGGTAACCTCAGGGCCCACAGATGGGACGGCAGCCTTGGGGGCAACTCCTGGACAAGCACTAGCAAGGAAGCATAGATTTGTTGGATGATGGGATACTAATGCCAGACTCATTCATTCATTCATTCATTCATTTACTCACTCATTCATTCAATCAATCAATGAGTATTTATTAAGGCCAGCACTGTGCTAGGTGCTAGGGACAGAGCAGCACCCACGATACAGCCCTCTTGGAGCTGATAGTCTGGTGGGGGAGGACTGACATTAAACTGAGTAGCACAAGCAATTCATCCCACGGTGAGAAGCTGAGGGGTCTGCCCCACCCGAGGGCTTCTTGAGGAAGAGGTCCTTTTTAGGAGCCAGTGAGGAAGGACAGTGTTCCAGGCAGAGACACCACCCTGAGGATTAGTGATTCTCTCATTGTCCCCCCACAAGCAGAAAACTGTGGAGGGACACTGGCTTCCACCAGGCCTGCTCAGAGGGCCACAGACCATCATAACCTGCCACGGCGGTGTGCGAACCAGGTGGGGGGTCAGGCGCCTTCAGACCCATTCTGCGGGAAAGAGGGGACGGAACCCAGGCCCCCGGGGGCCCTCAGGGACTTGGAGAAGAACCACAGGCCGCAGGGGAAGGGCGGGGAGGCTGGCATTTCTGAGAGGCAGTGGTAGGCAGGGCCAGGCCGTGCGGTTTGTCCCCAGAGCAGTGGGGAGCTGTGGAGAGGTACAGGTGGGGGGCAGATGGATCTGGTTGTTGTGTTTTATACTTGCCTTTCAGCCGCCGCGCTGTGGGGGCGGGAGCGGCCAGGATGCGGCTGGGGCCCCCGTCACTGGTCACCAGAGCTGGCGAAGGCCTCCCAGGCTGTAGACCAGCTTCCTGGCCTGGTGGGGGGCAGGGAAGGGGTGGGGAGGGGGCCCAGGCAGCCCACCAGTGCCTCACAGGATCCCCCCCTCCCCCCGCCCCCGGCAGGTGGACAGGGTGGCCCTGCACTGGGCCGCCGGTGCCGGGCACGAGCAGGCTGTGCGGCTGCTCCTGGAGCACGAGGCTGCGGTGGACGATGCGGACGCGGTACGGGACCCCTAGGGCGGCGTGTCTGTGTGTGCACGTCTGTCTGTCCGTCTGTCTGTCTCAGGGTGGGGAAGCTCACTCTGGATCTGTGAGCAGCTGTCTTCGTTGCCAGGGTTACCGCTGGATGTGCAGATGCACAGGTGCAGCGTGGAGCCTGAGCCTTTCGGGGCTTTGACACCGCAGTGGCCCCATTTACCCCCTGTCCAGTCTTAAAGGCCTCTCCATTTTCTTCTTTTAAAAAAATATATTTCATTGAATTTTTACAGCGAGGAAGGGAGAGGGATAGAGAGCTAGAAACATCGATGAGAGAGGAACATCAACCAGCTGCCTCCTGCACACCGCCTACTGGGGATGTGCCCGCAACCAAGGTACATGCCCTTGACCGGAATCGAACCTGGGACCTTTCAGTCCGCCGGCTGACGCTCTAACCACTGAGCCAAACCGGTTTCGGCGGTCTCTCCATTTTCAAGGGCCTTTTCAGTTCTCAGAGAGCCTCTTCAGTTCCTGCGGATACCATGTGGACAAGGAGAGAGACGGTCTGTAAAGCAGATAACTGACTGGGTCAGTGAAGTCACCCGAAGGCAGGTCTTTCTTGGCATGCCGCAGGGCCCTGTCCTGTCTAATCCTTAAACCAACAATCGGCACAGAGACTGGTGAATTGGCAAGCAGCCCATCGCTGAGCACTGGAGAGTAGCAGGGTCCACAAAATTAGCTCTACAGGTTTGTGGAATGGGCTGATTCTGACGATGACATTTGATAGGGATACATTTAAGAGTCTAAATTTAAATATTGGCCTGGCTGGTGTGGCTTGGTTGACCCATGTAACAAGAGGTCACCGTTTCTTTTCTTTTTCTTTGTTTCTTTTTTAAAAAAATATATTTTATTGGTTTTTTTTACAGAGAGGAAGAGAGAGGGCTAGAGAATTAGAAACATCGATGAGAGAGAATCCTCAATCAGCTGCCTCCTGCACACCCCCAAATGGGGATATGCCTGCAACCAAGGTACATGCCCTTGACCGGAATCGAACCCAGACTCTTCAGTCCTCAGGCCGACGCTCTATCCACTGAGCCAAACCGATTTGGGCAAGATCACTGTTTCAATTCCTGGTTAGGGTACATGCCTGTGCTGTGGACTCAATCCCCAGTAGGGGGCGGGCAAGAGGCATTTGACTGATATTTCTATCTCTTCCTCTCCCTTCCTCTCTCTAAAAATCAATAAACACACACACACACACACACACCAAAACAAAACAAAACAACAACAAAAAAACACACATGTATTTGGAAAGTGTATATTCTGAGATTGGCTCCCTCCAAATGTTTTTGTGTTAAATGGGTCCCTCTTTATATAATGATGGTGACAGTAGACGGCAGCTGTTTTATTTAGCAACCTCCCCTACCCCGACAGTTTGCAATAGTGTATCAGCCTCTGTTTTTAAACATGTCCTGGACTTTAAATTCCTAAAACGGGGAGCTCCTTGGCCTGGGTGGCACTTACGGTTTCTTAGGGTTGTTCGACTTTGCAAAGCAGATACACCTCCTCATTCTCTCCCCTCCTCCTGTGTCCTCTCCTCCAGTTTGGGATGAATGCACTCCTCCTGTCTGCCTGGTTTGGCCACTTACAGATTCTTCAGATCCTGGTTAACTCGGGGGCCAAGATCCACTGTGAGAACAAGGTAAGGCCTCAACTGGCAGCCCGCTGGACCCCACTGCCCCTGTCCCCCCCCCCCAGACCCCTGACCCAATTGCACAGGTGTGCCCCACCTCTGACACCTGCCCTGTCGCTGCTCCCTTTGGTCCCACATACATGCCTCTGTCTGCCCCAGTTCGCTTCCTGAAAACCCAGCTGAGCTCAACCCCGTGAAACTGGGACCCTCGCTGCTCCCACTGGCGCTTGGAGAAGGGCCAGAGGTGCCTCTTCCATCAACATTGAACTCCTCTTTCTTCTGATCCCCTCCCTCATCCTTTACCACTCTGGATGCTACGACAGTCCCAGTTGTCTGACCAGCCTCTTCCTGCACAGAAGAGGATTACAAGTAGCACTCTCAGAGGGTGGTAGGAAGAAGAGATGAGAGAGAGGCGGCACCCTGCCTCCCTGTGCTCAGGGTGGTGGGGTAGGAGAAAGCACTGGTCACCAAACTCTGGGATCTTTGGGCCAGTTACTTTACCCCCCTGAATCCGTTTTCCTCTTTGGAACTGGGGGTGCTGTACCCACCTCCGGGCTGTGGGGGAAGCACGTGCAGTGCTGTGTATATATTACCTGGTGCAGCGTCAGGGAGCCCCCAGTCCCTCGCTGCTCACTGGTGCCCGCTGTGGTTGGAAGGCGGGCCCAGCTGGTGAGAGTGCCCGGGACCCCGCACAGTGCTTCCACAGGAAATGGAAACATCGAGGCCAAATGCTGTCAGCCAGGGGCCCTCAACCCGGGTCCTTAGACTTCAGGGGCCCAGGGATTTGGAGGGGGAGAAGAACATTTTATTTCACTTCTGTCAAACTTCTGCTTGAAATTCTAGCATTTCTTTCAATGACGGGTGAATGCAGGGGTGGAAGTGGCATGGTCTTTTGAGGCCACGGCTGGGAAGTCACATGATAGTGTGTCCACCACATGCTATTGCTGAAAGCCCATCACATCACCGGGCCAGCTTAGATTCGGGGGATGAAGGGTACTAGATCCCCTTGAGGAGAGTAGTGCACCCCACCCCGTAGGGTGTTCCAAGGGTGGGAAGAATAGCAGCCATCTTTGCAAACAGTCCACCTGGTCCGACTTTCTTTTTTCTTTCTTTTTTAAAAATATATTTTATTGATTTTTTACAGAGAGGAAGAGAGAGGGATAGAGAGTTAGAAACATTGATGAGAGAGAATCATCGATCAGGTGCCTCTTGCATACACACACTGGGGATGTGCCCGCAACCAAGGTACATGCCCTTGACCAGAATCGAACCTGGGACCTTTCGATCCGCAGGCCAACGCTCTATCCACTGAGCCAAACCGGTTTCAGCCTGGTCTGACTTTCAACCCCTGCTCAAGGTCCTCCCAAAGGCACTCACCCCTCTGACAGAGGAGCTGTGCACCGGGTCAGAGGCCATTCGCACCCCTGTCTGCTCAGCCCACAGCTCACCTTGCCAGGCACTGGGGATGTTTCAAGTTTTACTAAACTACAGACGGCACTCAAATTTCATCAGTTTTTAAAAAACTTAATATTCTACAATGCACTTAGTTGTCTTGTCTCCCTCGGCTCCTCTAATCTTGTGGCCATTTCTCAGTCTCTCCTTGTTTTTTACACCTTTGACACTTTTGAAGAGTTCTGGTCAAGCACTAGTATTTTGTGGAAAGTCCTCCATTTGGGTCTGTCTGATGATTAGATTGGGGTGACAGAATTTGAGGAAGGAGACCACAGAGGGCCAGTTCCTTTCTCACCTCCTGCTATCAGGGGGCATAAGACACCACCATGATTTGTCACTGGTAATGGTTCTTTGATTAAATTCTGCCACCAGTTCCTATGTGTGTGGTTTTTCCATGCCACCAAGTAATTAACTCAATTCTCCGCAGACCCTGACCAGGGGTCCCACCGAATTAACTCAATTCTGACACCATCTACCAGGAGACAGCGCCGTAGTCCACAGGCTGAGGGCTGAGCCCTTCAAACCTGCTCCACTTCAGGCGCCAATCGAGAGTCCAGGCTGTTATGTGGGCTCCCCACGAGCCCCTCCCCGGGTTTGAATAGTTTGCTAGAGCAGCGCTCTGAACTGATGAAACCCATTTACTTACTAGATTACTGGTTTATTACAAAGGATATTAAAGAATATGAGCCACTAGCCAGATGAAGAGATACATAATGTTATCGTAAGAAACATTCAAACCTGTGAAGAATTTTTGTGAGTTTATTTTTGTGACAATTGCCAGGAAGCAGAACCTCAATGGGTTGAGATAATGCTGCCGAGAATGGGAGTTTTGCACTTTGTTTTAGACACTACAATCAAAAGAGGAGATGTAAGTGGGTTACATGAACTCCACTGGTGATAGACTAGGGAGGTGGGAGAAAGCAAAGCGGGGAAACCTCTGGGATTGGATAAAAAGTAAAACAATAGACACATGCTTCTTTCACACAGGTGAGCACAGGCTAGTTCACAATTAACAAATATCAGGAGAGCAGTAACAGTGAGGGGCTCTGTGGCCCCCTGGGGCATTGGTTGTGCCCTATGGGGTATGGGAAAAGGGACGTTACCCTGACATCCCAAACGTATGTTATCATGTTATCGTAGATGCAAAAAGACAGTAGGCTCAGGTAAGGTCAAAGTTGATATTTGTCAGGGAAGATACAGGCCTAGGTCACGACTATCCATTATAAATGGCCTTTTATTTTAAAAAGTTTTAATTTCAGACCACACTTTGTGGTCACTGAAAGATGAGACAGAGGGCCGAAAACCAGGACTACAGCCTTTATTAGAGGAGAAGGACCCTGCCGGGCTGTCCAGAAGGGGAGAGTAGCAGCACCTGCAGAGGGGAACATGCCTTTTGAGGGGAGGAACAGGAAGGGACGGGGCTTAGGGTACTCGGCACGCGCTGATTGGTGGTTTCATATAAGGCACATGATTAGGCACTTAGGAATCGGGGGCTAAGGGTATTTGGCAGGTGCTGATTGGTGGTTCAATGTACAGTCCATATAAGGTGCCTGGCTAGGTGCTCAGGAATGTCCAGGCCACCAGTGCAGGTTACATCATACTCCGTCCATCAGTTGGGGGAAGGGAGGATCGATCAGTTACTTTAGGTCTGAGTTTGCAAGGTCACCATGCAGACCTTCCCTGAGCTTGTCAGGTTAGCAGGTGGCCCCTTTTCATCCATAACAGGGTCAGGTCCCCAACAAAGGGGCATCTTGTCCTTGTGGAGTTTGGGGCCCAGCACGTGGATGTGTTGTGGCTCACCAACTGGAAGCTCTCCGAAGGCCCTCCTTTTGGGTCTTTGTGGACTCATTACACAGACATGAGTGATGCAATCCGTGGCCATTGGTGCTGACTCAGCCTTTGGTCCTCTCCATTCCTGCATGTCAGGGGTGAGCCAAAGTTTCAACCTTCTAATCGAGGTTGGTTCCCCAGGCAACCAGGCCCCAACCTTACCTTACCTGGGGGCTTTTGCAGTTACCTCATTAACATAATAAAATACACTTTTTATCGCTTTTAGCACTTAGGAAATTTCAAAGGTTTTAGGAGCTCTGTTCAAGGAAGAGGGATAAAGACCAAATATATATTTCTAATTATAAACCACAATATCACTCTTCATCAGTTAGTTAAAATAGAGATGGCCAGGTTTCTCCACTGTAGGATTGTTAGCATTTTCCCCTTTCCATAGTCTATTTGTGGTTTTAATTTGCATTTCAATAACAACTAATGATGTCAGATGTCTTTTCTCGGGCTTATTTGCCGTCCATATACTTTAATGTCCAAATTATTTTATAATTGTGTTGTTTAATTTCTCATTGGTGAGTTTTTAGAGTTCTTTATACATTTTGGGATGCATTTAAAAATAAATTATAGACATTAGTGTACTTCCTTTAAATACATACGTATTATTAACTAGGGTTCAATTTCCTTACATACAAGGAAATACACAAACCTTAAGTTTATACTCTCTGAGATTTGACAAATGCCACTCCTGTATAACCCAAACCACTGCCAAGCCGTAAAGCGTTGTTCTATTGACTAATGCCCCGTTGATTGTGGCCATCTATTGGAAAAGCAGTGCTTTTAAACACTCTCGCTGCAACGGAAGGCCAGGGTAGAGGCTCGGCTGCAAACACAGCACTTGCAAACCTCCCTCACTGACGCTGCTCGTGGGGCCAGGAGACCCCCTTCCTCACCGCGTGTGAGCAGGGTCTCCGCCCCAGACTGCAGGGACCCGCTGGGCTTCTTTCAGGACGGCCTGACCTTACTGCACTGCGCCGCCCAGAAAGGCCACGTGCCCGTGCTGGCGTTCATAATGGAAGACCTGGAGGACGTGGCCCTGGACCACGCTGACAAGGTGAGGTGGCACCAAGCCTGCCCTTCCCACTGGGCCCGGGGCTCCTGGGGCCTCTCGTGCCCATTCCTCAGGTGTGTCCTTTGAGCTCTGGCTGGTGCAGACTGGGCCCCGCCTCGGGGAGCTGCTGGTCTAGAAGGGACGTTAGGGCACACATGAGCAAGACCAGCAGAAAGAAGGCCAGTTGCGTCAGAGAGGCTCTGCTAAGGACGAGACGTGTGAGAGAGGGAAGCCCCTGCTTCCTGCTTCCTGGAGGAGGTGGCATTCGGTAGAGGAACTGAATTCTGTCAATAAGATTGGGCTGCAGGGGGCCATCCCAAGCAAAAGAGAGAGCATCCTAGAGAGTGAGAGGTGGAAACGGGCCCTTGGCGTGTGAGTTCAGGTGGGTCAGAGCATTGAGAGCGAGGGCCAGAGGGTTGGGGTTCCTCATGAAGATCGCGACCCCCAGCCTCAGGACTCTGTGCCTTATTCAATAGGCAGTAGGGAGCCACAGGAGGGTTTCAGTGGGGTAGGGACCCCCCTCCTCACAGTGGGGTCTTGTTGGGAAGGTGGGTGTATAGAGCCAGGAGAGGGGAGAGGGTCTGGGTCCGGAGAAGCCAAGGCAAGCCCAGCGTAGTTGGGGAGATAGAGGCTGGGTGGGCAGAGCTTAAAGTTCACTCTCTCCTCCCGGCAGCTGGGAAGGACAGCATTTCACTTGGCTGCTGCGCATGGGCAGCTGGACGCTCTGGACTTCCTGGTGGGCTCTGGCTGTGACCACAGTGCCAAAGACAAGGTACTGTGACCGCGGGTCCCGGGTGCTGGGCTCCAGAGGGGTAGGCGCTGGCAGCTCATCTGGGCCTACTTCTTCTTCTTCTTCTTCTTCTTCTTCTTCTTCTTCTTCTTCTTCTTCTTCTTCTTCTTCTTCAAAAATATATATTTTATTGATTTTTTTTTATAGAGAGAAAGGAAGAGGGATAGAGAGTTAGAAACATTGATGAGAGAGAAACATATATCAGCTGCCTCCTGCATACCTCCTACTGGGGACGTGCCCGCAACCAAGGTACATACCCTTGACCGGAATCAAACCTGGGACCTTGCAGTCTGCAGGCCGACGTTCCATCCACTGAGCCAAACCGGTTTCGGCTGGGCCTACTTCTGACTCTAACTTGCTGGAGGGGCAGAAGCCCAAAGACCAGAGTGTGAACGTTGTCCACCCCGCAGGCATTTTTTGAGCACACACACACACACACACACACTATGGGCCAACTCTGTGCTACAGGTGAGGGGCACAGAGATGCCTAGGACTATTTCTTACTCAAGGACCTCAGTGCCACAATCCTAGTAAAGAGCTCCAATCTAATATGGGGAGTCAGAATGGCAAATCGGATTGGTTGGCAGAGCTACCCGGAGTGGGAACATCTGTTGTTGGGAGTGTGGGAAGAGTTAGGGGGGTGGTAGTCACCCTCCTGTGGTCATTTGCTTTCTTTGTGGTTTAGTAAGCTACAGCAATTATGACAAAAGGAGGGAGCACTTCACGAATCTGAGGACTGAGGACTGGAAGGACTACCTGCAAATGACTCGTACCAATGGGCCATTGCAAATCATTAGGCAAATACACTGAGGGGCCAGGTTATGATGACCTCTAATTATGATGATAATCTGGCCACTCAGTGTATATCCTCTATAATAAAAGGTTAATATGCAGATTGTCCCCTCAACCAGGAGTTCCACCAGCAGGCAGGCCGACCAACCGCCAATGTCCCCTCCCCCTGTCCAAACTGGGTGGACCCCACCCGTGCATGAATTCATACACACACACACACACACACACACACACACACACACACACTGAGTGGCCAGATTATTATGCATTCAGAGATCATAATAATCTGGCCACTCAGTGTATGTTGCAGCAGATTCTAAACAATGCTTTTAACAAAGAGATGAACTCCACTTTTAATGCTCTGATTAACGTGCTTGGTCAGAACAGGAGTCCTATTTCTATGCTAAGGACCTAGAGCTCACGGACAAATACATCGCAGGGTCTTAGGTCTGGAAGGCATCTTCATCTGGGGGCCAGTTCAGCCTTCTCACTTCACGAATGTGGAAACTGAGAGCAGGGTGGGGACTGCTTTAGCCCAGGTCACACAGCGAGGCAAAGGCCAAGCTGGGTTTGGAGCCAGCATCCTGTGTTCCTCCTCTCACTAGGCTGCCTCCTGGGGCACTGAGCCCTCAGGTCTGCACCGAACTCATCTGTCGGCATTCATCCTCTTGGGATGAAAAGGCTGCGCTGGGGCCTGAGAGTCAGATTAGGCGGCTTTCCTTCGTTTTGGAAACATGGCTGGAGATGGCTGTGTTCTGAGCCAGGCACTGAGCCAGGAAGCCGGGTTACAGAGAGGGGGAAGGACAGCCCTGCCAGCACACGTCACTCCGGAGGCGCAAAGAACGCACTCGGGGCCAGGAGAGCAAGAGCACCAAAACCAGAGGACGAGAAAATCGCCCAGCTTTTTAAAAATATATATATTTGCTGATTTCAAGAGGAAGGGAGAGAGAGATAGAAACATCATTGATGAGACAGAATCATTGATTGGCTGCCTCTTACACGCCCCCTACTAGGGATCAGCCTGAAACCCCAGGGCATATGCCCTGACCAGAAATAGAACCGTGACCTCCTGGTTCATAGGTCAATACTCAGCCCGACTAGACTGGCCCAGCTTAGATGAACTTGCTCAGAAGCCTGTAATCAGAAGTTCTAGAGATAAGCATTTAAAATTGCACACCCCTGTGAAGTTCTGTCTGCTCAGATGAGGAATATTTTCATTTTGCATTTCATCCGGGGAGGGCAGCCAAGAGAGCTTTGCAAGGCTCTGGGCCACTGAAGGTCTGACTCCTGCTGTCCCACCTGTCAGACCACACAGTGCCCTCACGATGACAGCACACCTGGTGCCACAGGTGCTGCAGTGGTAGAGCGGCTTTGAGCATCCTGAGGAAGTGATTAATTTCACTGGGTGCATCGAGGAGATGCTGATAGGGCCTCCCGAGATGGAGAGGTTGGGCACCCCCACTGCAGAGGGCAGAGGTCACTGCGCCCTAGGCCTAGCCCTCTGTCCTGCCTCTGAGCCCGCTGCCCTGCCCAGGCCGAATTCCAGTGCCCTTGTAGGGGTCCCCGCCCCCTGCAGCTTCAAAGGGCAGGATGTGGATATCGATACCCCAGAAGGAGGAAGAAAGCCCTGCCCTGCTAGCTGGGGGCCCTTGTCAGTTCGTTTGCATTTCTTTGATCAAGGAGACTTAACCCTACTTATGGCCACATTCCCACAGTCTGATCCAACTACAGAGAGCTGACTAGGCCGCTAAATGCACATTTGCAGAGAGATGGGAGAGAAGCAGAACAAAACTGTTGGGATTTTTAAAACTTGTTTTTCGTTTATGAATGATATAACTGTCACCATAAAGACTTGTAAATGTTTCGCCTTTGTTCCCATAAGATAGGCATCGCTGTGTTATGTACGTGTGGATCTTTTATGGGGGAGCAGGACATGTTTTCAACTCTTAAGTGCTGCTTCGGCTTTGGTGCATGTTCACATCCTCATGGGCGCTGGGAGGGTCTGGCCTGAGTGGGAACGTCCACCCCCCATGGAGGCGACGAGACCGGCCAGCGCGAGGAAGGAGCCTGAGTGCGGAGGCCCCCATGACTGGTTCAGCGAGATGTGCACCAGGGGCCTTTGGGGTGTGAGGCCAAGGCTGCATCTTCCCTTCTGGATGCTCTGTGGTCCCTCAGGGGTCCTTGCCCTGGTTCCTCTTTGGGGACATACCTACGTCTGGCCGCTTCCAGCTGTCCTCCTCTTTGCTGGGGCCCTCACCCTCCTTCCAGCTGTCCTTTGTAGTGAGTTCCCTTTCAGGATAACCCAAGCTGGCTGCCCTCGTGGGACTTCTAATACAAAGAACATGTGCCTTCTGCCCACCACATGGGGCCCCTCGGTTCTGTCACTGTCACCTTTGTGCTTCTCCTGTGAGGCAACTTCCAGTCCTCTGGCTCTCAAGTTCCAGGAGGCAAATGTGAAGCTCCCATCACATTATTTACTCACTAGAGGCCTGGTGCACGAAAGTCATGCACGGTGTGTGTGTGTGTGTGTGTGTGTGTGTCCCTCAGTCCAGCCTGCACCCTCTCCAATCTGAGACCTCTTGAGGGATGTTTGACTGCCCATTTAGGCCTGATCCCACAGACATCCCTCTCACAATCCAGGACTGCTGGCTCCCAACTGCCTGCCTGCCTGATCACCCCCTAACCACTCCCCTGCCAGCCTGATTGATACCTAACTGCTCCCCTGCTAGCCCAATTGCCCCTAACTGCCTTCCCCTGCCAGCTTGGTCACCCCTAACTGCCCTCCCCTGCAGGCCTGATCACCCACAACTGCCCTCCCCTGCCGGACATCTTGTGGTGGCCATCTTGTGTCCACATGGGGGAGCCATCTTGTGTGTTGGAGTGATGGTCAATTTGCATATTACATCTTTATCATATAGGATTGATCAAATGTCTATTGAGAGTTTGCCGTGTGCCCAGGTCCTATTCTAGGCACTCAGGGAAACGTAGAACAAAATGGACAGAAATCCGTACCCTGTGGTGCTTATGTTCTGCCAACAGAGTCAGACAATAAACCTTGAGCAGGGGATACCACTAAATCATAAAGGAATGAACAGGCCGGCGGTGCTACAGAGAAGGAGGAAAGTGGAGCAGGATGAGGGGGTCGGGAGGACAGCGGTGGAGTCCCAGCTCTAAGTGTGTGGTCAGGGTGGGCCACGGTGTTCCATGGGAAGCTGATGATGTCTTGGGAAAAGCCAAGGCGGCAGAGGCTAGAGTCCTGGGCTTGAGCAGGAGGAGGGAGGGTGGTCGGCAGTCCCCCGGGAGAGGCCGGTTTTAGACAGGAGCATGGAAAGTAGGGATTTATTTTTTTATTAAATTATTACATGTGTACATTTCTTACCTTGCCCCCCCCCCCACTCCCATACATGCCCTCCCTCCCCAGAGTGTTGTGTCCATTGGTTGTACTTATATGCATGCATACCGGTCCTTCGGTTGATCTTTTATCTCCCACACTTCTCCCTACCCTCTCCGCTGTAATTTGACAGTCTGCTTGTTGCTTTACTGTCTCTATACCTTTCTTTTGGCTCATCAGTTTATAATGTTCTTTATTATCCATAAATGAGTGAGGTCATATGGTGTTTCTCTTTCATTGACTGGCTTATTTCACTCAGCATGATGCTCTCCAATTCCATCCAGGTTGCTGCAAATGATGAGAATTCCTTCCTTTTTATGGCAGCGTAGTATTCCACTGTGTAGATGTACCATAGTTTTCTGATCCATTCATCTGCTGACGGGCACCTAGGCTATTTCCAAATCCTAGCTATTGTAAATTGTGCTGCTAGGGGTTTATTTTTTTTTAAGTCTGTGTCTGCCTTGAATGTAAAAAAGGAGAGACCAGGACTTGCCCCGGGACGTGCCCTGGCCTCGGCCTTTGGCACGGTCCTCAGGAGCAGGGTGGCTTCGGCCCGCACTCGGGGCTGCAGCGCATCACGGACGTGCTCTGTGACCCTGAGGTGTCCCTCCCTCCCCGGACCTCTGCTCCCATGCCTGTCAAATGAGGGGCGGCTCTCGCAGGCCCTCGGCACCTGGGCGGTGTGAGCTGCCACCAGCCCCTCCTTGCAGGACGGGAACACGGCTCTCCACCTGGCCGCTGCCCGGGGCCACCTAGCTGTGTTGCAGCGACTCGTGGACATCGGGCTGGATCTGGAGGAGAGGAACGTGGTGAGGCACCAGCTGGATGGTGCAGAAATGGGTGACACTCACTCTCTGCCTTCAAGGAACCCCCAGGCCGAGGTCCCCCCCACCCCCCACCCCCCCACCCACAGAGGCCCTAACGCTGGAAGCTGAGGACATGTTCTTGAACCAACAGCCCGCCAGCAAAAGCTAGGCCGGCACAAAACTCCAGGCTTAGTGGGGCAGCGGGCGTGAGGGGTACCAGGAAGTCGTGCACAGGGCGTGTGCTCACAGAAGGGAGAAGTCCCGTGACCGGCACGGGCAGGGGCGGCTTCCTAGAGTAGGAGGGAATGGACAGAGAGCGGGCTGAGGCTGCTTGCAGGGCAGGAGAGCCTGGGCCGAGGGGTAGGGGAGGGGATGAGTGTACCATCTGTCCCTCAAAGTGAGGAAATCAGGAAATTAGGGAACTGAAAATAATGGGGTCATCGTCCTAGGAGCAGGGCAGTGGGGCGCTCCGAGCCCTGGAGCCTGGCAGGAGGGGGTCCTCTGGTCTCCGGTCCTGGCCTCAGCCTCCTGCCCTCCCCCATCTCCCCCATCTCCCCCTCTCCCGTGTGTTTCAGGAGGGCCTGACCGCCCTGCACGCCGCCGCCGAAGGGATCCACCTCGACTGCGTGCAGCTCCTCCTGGCGGCTGGGAGCAGCGTGAACGCCCTCACTCAGGTAGCCAGGCCGCCCACCACTGGCGGTGGACTTTCAAACAGCTCCTTCCTCCATCTTCCACACAACCGAGTAATTACTCTGTTGGATTGCATGTCTGAGGTTTTTGTTCATCCTCACCCAAGGATATTTTCCCCCTATATTTTTATTTATTTTATTTAAGATATTTTTATTGTGTTCAGAGAGGAAAGGAGAGGGAGAGATAGACATGTCAAAGATGAGGGAGAATCATTGGGAATGGAGCCCGACATTCAGGCATGTGCCCTGGCCGGGAATCAAACTACGACCTCTGGTTCATAAGTCAATGCTCCACCACTGAGCCATGCCGGCCGGGCCCATTGACTTTTAGAGAAAGTGGAAGAGAGGGAGTCGATATGAGGGAGGCACATAATTGGTTGCCTCCTACACGTGCCCTGGGCGGGGGCGGCTGCCCTGGGCGGCTGAGCTGTAGCGGCGTCAGCAGCACCACCACCACGATTCCAGAACGCTGTGTGCACGGAGGCCACGGGGCAGCAGGCCCAGCGTCTGGTCTTGGCTTCTCCACGGCTGAGCTGCTGTGATGTGAGCGAGTTACCTCACCTCTCTGAGCCTCTTTTCCCAACCGTGAAATGGGAGGCAACCAACCAATGTGTCTCTCTCACGCAGATGTTTCTCTTTCTGCCTCTCCTCCTCGCTTCCACTCTCTCTCTGAAAATCAACGGAAAAAATATTCCAGGGTGAGGATTAACAAAAAAAGAAAATAAATAGCAAAAAGAAAATAAATAGCAAAATGTAAATTTAACAATATCAATGTTAAACCACTCTAAGTATGAATAATACACACACACACACACACACACACACGTGCCTAAGTGACCATTATGCCTGAACGGCTGGAACAGCCAGAAAGAATGACCAGTCCACCGGTCGCTATGATGCGCACTGTACTGGGGTTTGCCCGGTCCTGGCAGATCTCCTTTGCCCCCTTCTTTGAAAACCGTCTCCTCGGCGTCTGTACTCTGCGTGTATTACCAAGTAGGAAATTGTGCAGCCGTTGGCCTGAGTTCCGGAGTTTGTGACAGGAGGCAAGGAAAGGCTGAGGCCGTAGTGAGCTCCTTTCACTGTCACCAGGCCTGGGCAAGTCACTGATTTCCTCAGCCTCGGAGATGAAAGGGGATAATAGTCCCAGGGGGGTGGGGCGAGGGGGAGGGGTTATGAGGAAAATGGAATAATGCATCCCTAAGTGCTTTGTAAACCCCCACTATGAAGGGTCCGTAGGGCATCGCATTGATTTCTGTTTTCCTCTAGAAAGAGCAGAGCTGCCTCCATTTTGCAGCTCTCAGTGGCTCTGAGGATGTGGCCCGGGCCCTCATCCACTCAGGGGGCTGCACCAACGTGGCTGATCATGTAAGTGTGGGGGCCTGGATTGAAGGGGGTCCCCGTGACCCCATTGATTGGGGTTAGGACGGGGGCCAGCTGGCAGCGCGGAGGAGAGTCTAATACGGGTCAGTGGGACAGGAGCAGGAACCACGCTTGCATTTCCTTCCAAGCGAAGTATCTCCTGTGTTCGCCTCCCGTGTCCCCACTGGGTCAGGAATGATCTTATTGCAGATTTGGCCTCTTGGTTGTCCACATTGTTCCCGTAACGCTGTGGCACATGCAGTGTAGCGTAGGCAACAGTATAACCTGGTAGTTAAGACTTGGACTTTGGTGTCAGACAACCTGGCTTTGAGGCCTGGTTCTGCCGCTCAAACCGAATGACCTTGGGCAAGCAGCTTTGACCTCCCTGGGCCTCTGTTTCCATATCGATAAGTACTATTGTTATTCCCTTTACACAAACGAGGAACTATCTATTGTTTAAACTAGAAAGAGGTCATTTCATATAGCTGAAATAAGCACTCTATTTAAAATTATTGTAGCCGGGCTGGTGTGGCTCAGAGGCTGAGCATCGACCTGTGAGCCAGGAGTTCATGCCTCTGTTCTGGTCAGGGCACAGGCCTGGGGGTCAGCTTCACCCGCCCTGGGGCTGTGCAGAAGGCAGCCAATCACCGACTCTCTCATCATCGATGTTTCTATCTCTTTCTCCCGCTCCTTTCCTCTCTGAAATAAATAAAAATATGTTGAAAATACATAAAGTTGCTGAAACTGGTTTGGCTCAGTGAATAGAGCGTCGGCCTGTGGACTGAAAGGTCCCGGGTTCGATTCTGATCAAGGGCATGTACCTTGTTTGCGGGCACATCCCCAGTAGGGGGTGTGCAGGAGGCGGCTGATCGATGTTTCTCTCTCATTGATGTTTCTAACTCTCTATCCCTCTCTCTTCCTCTCTGTAAAAAATAAATAAAATACATTTTAAAAAAATATAAAATTATTGTAAAAACAGTATAACACGATTCATTAGAATTTAGAGAAAAGGGGCATCCTCAATCCTGACACCCTAGTAAAGCAATTGCTTTTCTTTATCCCCTCTCTGTTTCTCCTCACAAAGTAGTAGCACCTTTACAATAAATCCAGAATAAGGCAAACATCTGCAAGGAGGATGTTTATCTATTTTTCCCCATCAAGACACCAGAATGGGCTCCAGTCCAGTGGCGTCTCCGAGCGCAGGTGCCAGTGATGCTGCCATTTGCCGGGCAGACATGTGTTAGGTGTTGACCATGACAGACACAGTCCACTATTCCATCACATCGAACAAATCCTCAACTGTTGGACATTTAAGTTGGTGCTGACTTTGCAACTATAAAGAATGATTTCATGAAAACCATTATGGCATCACTTTTTATTTATCTTGTATTGTAGATGTATTCTCCAAGCAGGATTTCCAGGTCAGCTAGTAAAAACATTTTTATGATTCTTGTTTTAAATCCCACAAAAAGGCGTACCAGTGATAGAAACAGAACAAATTTCAAACCAAGCAGCAATCACTCCTTTTAAAACAAACAAACAAGTCCTCATTTCAGATGGTTACGCTGTGAATTCCAGAACAGCATTTACAATATCATTACTATTGTTCTTCGGGGCTTGGATTGACTTTGCTCTCGACACACACGGGCTTGTGACATGAACGATTCTATGTCCTTAACTCCTCCCACACTGGTTTCATCAGCCTCTTCCTCTCTGTTCTCTTCTTGACGGTTGGAGTCTGTGTGTTCTTGAATGTCTGTGGCAGCTTCAGCTTGGACTTTGAATTGCTCAGCAGCTAGCAGGACTTGCTGAGATAAATCCTCCATCTTCCCCCTCCAAACTACACTGGGCTCTTGTAGACATCTGGCTTTGTGATGACAAAGAGGATATTCTTAAGATTTCTGGATAATGACCCTTATAACCTCTAGTAACCTCTCGAAGGCCCCGTTGGGACCCGGCCTTCCGCGCCTTCTTTTCACCCTGGCTGTGTACTGACGGCTCTTCATCGATCTCGGCGGCTGCCGCGGGCGTGCTGTGTGGTTTGCCTGTGCGGACTGACTCCTTGAGCTCTGGGACCGGCTCGTGGCTGTCGGCTTCTGTCCAAACCCTGTCTCTGCCTGGGGCTGGGACAGCTCCTGCTCTGTCCCAAGATCTTAGGATTTGGTCCACGTTGTTAAATCGCTTTCCCAAAACATCACACCGCATAGCTTCCAGCCATTTATGAGGGGCCTTTCACCAATATTATATAGTCTTCTAGAGTTAAGTGATTCCTTGTTATTGTTTTAGATTACTATTGACTTCGAACCATGAATCGCTTTTTCTGGTTGAAGTTCTTTTGCTGTGAGTTATGTCTTTAGGTGCTTTTATAATCCAGTGTGACTTTGTTGCTCAGATGTTTCAGCTTTGACCACCGGGAGCCCTTCCAGCTGGCTGCTGTGTTCCTTGACTTTCATCCTTCTGGGTGTGTTTGGTTCTCTCAATAGACGTTATGGGATATCAGAGGACATTAAGGTGTTGTTGCTAGAAGGGGCCTTGGCAGATATCACTTGCCAGATGAAGAGTATCAGAGAAGGAAAATGGCTTGCCCAAAGTCACAATGGGGGGTCCTGGCATAGCTAAGTCTCAAACTTGGGTCCCCACCCACCTTCAGGTTCAGGGTTTGGACCCCAGCGGTTCAGGCTATGGGACCCTGAATGCCTCCGGCCACCCGTCCAACCCAGAAGCACTATCAGTGCTCCTCCCTACTCTCACCCCCCAGCACCCACCTCCGGCTCGGCAGTCCCGAGAGGGACCCATCAGTTGATTTGTGTCTCCCTCACCCCAGCAGGGGGCCTCTCCAATGCATCTCGCTGTGAGGCACAACTTCCCCACCCTGGTTCAGCTCCTCATCGATGCCGGCAGTGACCTGGACGCCACCGACAATGTAAGTGGCTACAGAAACCACTCGGTTCCCACGGAGCCTCTGGGCACCCTCCCAGCCTGGCCGGGCGCGGCTGCAGCCTCCCAGGGGCCCAAAGCTGGGCATTGCTTTTATAGCTTGATTTGTTGACAGTAGTGGTGGTAGCATCATTTTATTAACCATTCCCCTATTATTTTGAACATTTTGGTTGTTTTCAAGTTTTTCCCATAATCCTATATAATAAAAGGCTAATATGCAAATTGTCCCCTCAGGAGTTTGACCAACCAGGAGTTTGACCGCTCTCTATGACATGCACTGACCACCAGGGGGCAGTGTGGAATGAAGGAAAGCCCTGGCCAGCCCTGATTGCCAGCCAGGCCTAAGAACCCTACCCCCCCCCCCTCTCTCTCTCTCTCTCTCTCTCTATATATATATATATATATATATATATATATATATATATTTATAAAATCTGTAGTTAACACCTTCCTACATTCAACCTTTTCCTTTCCTTGACTCCCTTCCTCTCCCCCACAGGGAGAATCTTGGGGCAGGGTGACTGGGGCAGTCTTGTGTAATAGCATGAGGCCTCCAAGTCCTGAAGTTGTGACCAGTCAGGAGATCTTTTAAGCCCTGTTCCCTTAATCCACCTCCTACCCATGTATTCCTCAGTGCCAGCACTAGGGGAAGAAAGCAATTTGGCAGGAGATAGCATATACCGTTAAAATTGTGACTATTTTTACATCTGAGAACTGAGCTTCAAGAAATATATTAAGAGCCCATGCACAAAGATATTCATTGCAGCATTATCATTCTTCAGTTTGAAAATGAGCCAAATACTTCATAATAGAGAAGTGGTTAGGTACATTACAGTACTGACATAGACTATGGCGGAGCTATTAAAAACGGTGTTTGCCGTGGCTGGTGTGACTCGTTGCTTGAAGCATTGTCCCATTCACTGAAAGGCTGCGGGTTCGATTCCCAGTCAGGGCACATATTAGAGGCAGCTGATGGATGTTTCTCTCCCACCTCTCTCCTCTCTCTCTCTCTCTTTCTTCCCCTCCCTCTCTCTAAAATCAGCAAACATATCCTTGGGTGAAGATTTTAAAAAATGGTGTTTATGAGAGTTGATAATATGTGTAAAGTGTTATGATAGGTATAAAAATAGGTGCAAAATGTATGCACATTTGGGATGGTCTCAAATATGTAAAACCAACACACTAAGAACATTCTGCATTTAAAAAAAAAAAAGACTAGAAGAAATCTCATTACAGAGGTTGACTTGGGTGGGCTAGTGAGAAGTAGTTTTTTGCTTTTACCAACTTTTCTCTGGGATTACGCTTACGATTAAACGCAGCTCACTCTTCCTCATAACGTCTTAGAGCAGTGTTTCCCAAACTTCTCTCATGATGAGAATCACCTGGTGGAGTTGTTAAAATACAGATTCCTGAATCCCAACTAGGAAGTGCTAAACTAGAATTTTTGGGAAGATACAGGTAAAATTGTATACTTAACTAGTGCTCTAAGCTTAGAGTATACAATTTTACCTGTGTGTTTCCAAAAATCCTAGTTTAGCACTTCCTAGTTGGGATTCAGGAATCTGTATTTTAACAACTCCACCAGGTGATTCTCATCATGAGAGAAGTTTGGGAAAAACATTACGTCTTAGAGAAACGTTGTTAAGGCCCAACCGGGAGTGGACCCACCTCGGTCCCGTCCTGACTCAGGCCACTGCTCCATGCCCTTCCTTCCCCCTGTCCCCTCGATCTCTGTTCCAGAGGCAGCAGACGCCCCTCCACCTCGCCGCAGAGCACGCCAGGCAGGACGCGGCGGAGATGCTCCTGGTTGCGGGCGTTGACTTAAGCCTGAGAGATAAGGTACCTCTGCTCACGCCTCCCTTCAGGCTTTCCCGCCCCTGCTCTCAGGGCCTCCCTCCTTTACGGCCACCTCGAGTGCAGCTTCCTCAGGAAGCCTTCCTGCTCCTTTTCCCTCCCTGCCTCCTCGGCCCGGGCCCTCCCCGCTCCTGGTCTCCGGGCCCAGGACGTGTCGCCCTCTGTTTCACGGCCCATCAGACTCTGGGCACCCTGAGCCACAGGTGGGGGAGGGGGAGCTTCTCAGCACATCGTGCCCGTGGGGTGACTACGTCCTCAGTGGCTGGAGGTCTGAGAAGAGCGAAGACCTAGTATGAGGCCTGTGAGGGGAAGGCTATTTGCAAAAGCCCTTGATGCGGACTGAAGGGTCCCAGGTTCGATTCCGGTCAAGGGCATGTACCCGGTAGGGAGTGTGCTGGAGGCAGCTGATCGATGTTTCTCTCTCATCGATGTTTCTAACCCTCTCATCGATGTCTCTATCCCTCCCCCTTCCTCTCTGTAAAGAATCAAATATATATATATATATATATATATATATATATATATATATATATATATGTATAATTTTTTTTTAAAGGCCCTGGGACGGGGTGGGAGGGTTGGGCAGGACCAGGCTCTGAGGCCGGGCCTGGGCGGGGCTCCCTGCTTTGAGCTGGGCCTTTGGGCAGCTGGCCAAACTGACAGAGGAGCTTCCCCTCCCTGGGGTGGTTGAGGCCAGCCCGGACTGGGAGGCCTGGATCAAAGGGCTGGGAGCATGTGGGGAAGGAGGCCAACTTGACTCCGTGAGCCCAAACCGCTTCTCTGGGCTCTGGGTTCACCTGAGGGGTTCACCTGAGGAATGGGGCCGGTGCGCCCTATTCCACAGGTGACGCGGAAGTGTTCTGCAGGCCGCATTCCATAAGCACCCAGCTTCCCAGATTCCAGAGAACACGGGAGGTGGCGGCCGGAATGATTATTATTGCTTATTCTACCTGTGACTTTCCCACCTCCCGCCCCATGACCAGAAAGCCTTCCTGCTCTCCAGGAAGAAGGGTAGACGGCTGGACACCACTTTCTGTGGGCGGCAGGGTTTGTAGCCCCGGCTAGAGGTCACCTCACACCCCTCCTGTAGGAACCCTGGCTTCCCTCCTCGCTTCTGCTTGCAGCAAGGGAAAACCGCCCTGGCCGTGGCCGCCCGCAGCAACCACATCGGCCTGGTGGACATGATTATCAAGGCTGACCGCTTCTACCAGCGGGAGAAGGTACCGGGGCCCAGGCAGAGGGAGCGACCCGGGCTCAGGTGGAGTGGCTTTGACCAGTTCCGGGGGCCCCCCCGTTTCCCAGGCAGCAACCATCCCCGCCTCCCCTCCCACGGGGAGGTTTGTGAGGGCCTGAGAGGGGGAGCGCCCACACCGGTGTGGAGAGACTGCAGACACTGTGGTGGCTCCCGGTTGGGGGATGAATAGAGGCATGCGTGCAGGTGTGAGCAGAGAGACCGCTGCCATCTCCGGGTGACTGGAATTACTGCTTGGGGTGTTGTGTTCAGGCAACTCCCTGAGCCCAGGAGGGACGTGTGCTGGGAGTGACTGGTGATGCCTGCTGTGGAGCTGGCAGGGAAGGGTGGCTGGGGTAAGGCCAGCCATGTGCTGCTCTAGTTGCCAGCAAGTGGGGGCAGGTCAGGGTTTTTGGTTTTGGTGTCTTTGAGGGTTGTTTATATACTCAGAAAATGTTTTTTTTTTTTTTAAATTATATTTACTTCCATTTTAAGAATAATACTAAATTTATTATCACTTTAAAAAACAAATTTTCTGTAAGTTTTAATTTTATTTTATAAATCTTGTTATTCTATTTATGCATCCCAGTAAATTTGAATAGTCACTTTCAAAGAAGCCTTTTGATTAGGGCTCGGCTCCTGTATGAATTTAGTTAAACTATTGTAAACATTTTAAAGCGAATGAACACATTTAATATAATAGGCTTTCTTTTCACGCACTTCAAGTGCTTCCTCAATTTAAAAATTATCCTAGTAAACCCAATGAGTTAAACCTATAAGTGAATTTCATTCAAATATCATTCCAATATTGTTTACAAACTTAGTAAACTTCTCTACACCTCTCAAATAAAATTAAAAAATCACTATTCCACATCAGTTGGTGGATAACCAATAGGAATCCTGAGAATCATTCTTTTTCACTGATTTTTGCATAAACATTACAACCCCTTTACAACAGACGACCCCTAAATGTAACCCCAGGATGTTAATATGAAGGGTTTGACGAATGATTTGTTTATGTGCTTAATGCTAAACCACATCAGCCTTTAAAGCTCTCAACTCCAGGGCAGAGGTGCAGTTAGAATAAGGTGACCAGATGTTCCACTTTTGGCGGGACAGTCCCGATTTTTAAAAAACTCCACGGGACTCAGGACAAATTGTTAAAAATCGGAACTGTCTTGCCAAAAGTGGGACATCTGGTCACCTTAAGTTAGAATCATGAATCTGCCCCGCCCCCGCCCTCTCCCCCCCCCCCCCCCCCGCCCCATCCCTAGGCCATTTCAATCAGAATCTCGGGCCTGGGGATGAAGCTCAGTAGATCTTAAAGCTCCAGATGATCCGATGCACAGAGATGCCGCTGAGAACCCTGCTCTAAGAAACAGCTGCTTGCCAGAACCGGTTTGGCTCAGTGGTAGAGCATCGGCCTGCGGACTGAAAGGTCCCAGGTTCGATTCAGGTCAAGGGCATGTACCTTGGCTGCGGGCACATCCCCAGTAGGTGGTGTGCAGGAGGCAGCTGGTCAATGTTTCTCTCTCATCGACGTTTCTAGCTCTCTTTCCCTCTTCCTTCTTCTCTGTGGAAAATCAATAAAATATATATATATTTTAAAAGAAATAAATGGCTGCTTACTACCAGGGCGAGAGCCACGCTCCCTGGTCCTCCCCTCACGGTGCTGGCCAGACCCTGCTGACGGGGGAGTAACACGCACACACCGGGGTGGCCTTTCTCACCATAAGCTTTTCAACAGCCGGAACTCTATCCACTTCCTTTAGAGGGGCTTGCAGAGGCCTCCGTGGGCTGGTTTGTGCTGTTACATAATCCTTTTGTAACCTCTCATTTTGTCACTGGCTTCGTGTAGAGAGAATTCTGTCACTTGACCCTTCCCTGCTTGTTGGGATGTGGCAAGCCCAGCGCCTTGTTTGGTTTTAGCCACAACCGCTGAGTCCCCTACTGACACCGGCACCGCGGAAAAACAGAGAGGAGAGAGGCACCAGGAAGCCTTCCTGAGAGAGGTGGCATTTGGGTGGCCTTTTGACTGTGGCCGTGGGCCTGAGGGGCAGGGAGGTGAGGAAGGGCTCACGGGTGGAGGAGCAGTGTGAGCAACTCGGTCCCAGGGGCCAAGGCAAGAGGCGGAGACCGCAGTAGCACGGGGAAGCCCCGGTTGGCAAGGACACGCTTTCCCAGTTCCCGGCCCGGGATCACGGGGGAGGGCCTGGCAGGGGGTGTCCCCCCCGCCACCCCGAAATCCCTGTTGCCCTTCTGGCATCTGCCCACAGGACCACCTGTCACTCAGGGACCTCAGTGACCTCTCTGGGAGGAGTGTGACCTTCAAGCAGGACCACGGGCAGGAAACGCAGCCGCTCGGTGCCGTGCTGTGGCGCCTGGCCGCCCGGCACCTGCGGCCCCACGAGTGGAAGAAGCTGGCGTACCGCTGGGAGTTCACCGAGGCCCACGTCCGCGCCATCGAGCAGCAGTGGACAGGTACCCCTCGCCTCGGCGCCCAGGGCACCCAGCAGGGGAAGGGGGAGGGAGGGACACTTGAGGTGGCTCCTGTTTCCTGTGCTGCTGGGGGAAAAGCCTGTGTGCAACCCACAGCCCGCCACCGGAAGCCACGTGCCGCTGCCAGCGCGCGGCGTGTTTTCTTCACTCGCCCAGGCCTCTGCGCCGGCGTGCCCTCTGCTCTCCCCTCCCCACTGTCCTGTGAGCTTCACATTCTTCGTGAATCAGCCGGAGCTGATACTAACGGTTCTTACAGGGAACTGAAGGCACTCCCAGTAAAAAGAAGAGGAGCTGCTGTGACCACTATTACCTAACACCGTGGTCAGCAAACTGTGGCTTTCGAGCCACATGCTGCTCTTTGGCCCCTTGAGTGTGGCTCTTCCACAAAATACCACGGCCTGGTCGAGTCTATTTTGGAGAAGTGGCGTTAGAAGAAGTTTAAGTTTAAAAATTTTGGCTCTCAAAATAAATTTCAATTGTATTGTTGATATTTGGCTCTGTTGACTAATGAGTTTGCCGACCACCGATCTAACCCAACCAGACTCAATCATTATAAAGTTAAAATAACTAATATAGACACCTGACACAAAAAATGTGCAATCCAGTTAGTGGAATAGAGCAGGGCATCCAAAAGTAAACTGTACCGCAGACCGGAGCTGTCCTAGCCGATAGAGGGCCCTGGGGCAGAGGCTAGTGAACCAGCAGGTCGGGTCGGATAAAACTTTCCCCCGAGGGCAGCCCCCGGGGAAGTGCCTGCTGAGGGCCCAGGGGAGGGAGGAAGGTCAGACAGCGAAAGGACTGACCTGGCCCCACGGCTGGCCCGCCTTCGCCCTGCCCGGGAGAGCGGACCGAGTCACAGAGATTGAAACAAGCTGGTCCCACCACGGCACTGAAGGCGTGAACACATTTCCAAACATCACCACCTGGGAAGCGGGAACCCCTCTCAGGGCCCAGGCTGTGCCCAGAACCACGCTGTGGGGAGCCGGGGAGGGAGGGGAGCCTGGGTGTGACTAGTTCCTAAAGCTTCCCAGGTGTTCCCAGGGGCACGTACGGCGGGAACCACTGATGCCGGAAAGAACCCGGCCAGCTGGGACTCTGACGAAGCCGACTTCTCATCGAGCAGGGCCGCTGGCGGGCAGGGCTCAGATTGTCCTGCGCAGCCAGAGACACAGCCGGCCGCCTTGTGCATCCTGTACCACACGAGTGCCAATTCTCTCTTAAGAATGACACCAACAGCCTTAGCCGGTTTGGCTCTGGATAGAGCATTGGCTTGTGCACTGAAAGGTCCCAGGTTCCATTCCAGTCAAGGGCATGTACCTTGGTTGCGAGCACATCCCCAGTAGGGGGTGTGCAGGAGACAGCTGATCGATGTTTCTCTCTCATTGATGTTTCCAACTCTATCCTTTTCCTTTCCTCTGTAAAAAAAATCAATATATATTTTTTTAAGAGTGAGACCAACAGCATGCGTGGTAGATGCTCAGGAGGAAGCCTGGGTCTGGGGAGGTTCAGGGTCCCCATCACAAAACTTGCACCCACACCCTATCTGAGGCTGCTCGCCCCCCCCCCCCCCTTCTCCGGGCGGAACCCCTCCAGAGCAGAGGAGGCCGGAGTTCCGGAGGCAGCCAGGGCAGCACAGACACGTGCTTAGTCCGGCTCGTGCGAAGTGGGCCAGGTTGACTCCTTTTCCTTTTCTCTTTCTCCTTCCTGGCCCCCAGGCACCAAGAGCTACCAGGAGCATGGCCACCGGATGCTGCTCATCTGGCTGCATGGCGTGACCACGGCCGGTGAGAACCCCGGCAAAGTGCTCTTCGAGGGCCTCGTGGCCATCGGCCGGAGGGACCTGGCTGGTAAGAGCGCCCCCTGCCCAGCTCCTGCTCAGGCAGCGCCCGGCCCCAGGTCAGAGCAGCCCTGAGCCCCAGGTCAGAGCAGCCCCCGGCCCCAGGTCAGAGCAGCGTGGCCCCACTGGACTGTGGCAGAGCCTTCTGAGGCTGCTCACACCACATGCCGCGGCCCTGCTCTGAGCCTCCAGATTCCTGGTCCCGGCTCTGCCTCTCTCTGGAACTCAGGTGAGGCCGTGAGCAAATCACATGCCTCCTGGCCCGGGTCTCCCCACCTGTGCACGGAGGGTGTTGTCCCAGGTGGTCCCTATGATGCTCACCGCCCCAGAGCCGGGGATGCTACAGTCTCTTCCTCTCCAGCCTTCTATACGATCTTAGCACCCCCCACCCCCCACCCCCAGTTTGGAATAAAGCAGGAACAGCCTGCAGAGGTTTTTTTTTTTGTCTTGTCTTGTTTTGTTTTTCTTTTACAAACATTAAGGCATACGGGCCAGAACTGGCTTAATATGAGTTGAGCCAGTCAGATCTCAAGATGTCCAATGCCATCCCAACTTTTGAATTCCACCCATGAAGCAAAAAAGGAGGAAACAAGTGGAGCTTGTAATGAAAAAAAGAAAAGGAAAAGAGAAGAAATTGTCAGTCCCCAAAGCCTGGCTGGGTATCCAGGCTCCCCATGGGGCCGTGCGGCGGAGGGACAGCAGGTGCTAGCACTAACCCCCATTAGAAACAAGGCCGCTCTGAGGACAAAGCCTCCCTCACTGTCACGTTGGTGGCGTGGCGCTTTACGGGAAACCACAGGCTGGGCACTGGGCAGTCCTCAGTAGCAGTGAGGGCTCCTTAGTCACATGGCAGCAGGACAAACATGGAGAGCCTGTTAGGGGGTGGGGGGAAAGCTCCTGGCCTGCTGGCCACGGCAAGCTGCCTCAGGCAGGGTAGGAAAAGTCACTTCAGAGTGGAGGAGTTGGGTATGACTTTTCTTCCCCCCCAAGATGTTAAATATTGCTGCTGCTGCTGCTGCTGCTTTGAACACAAACCCGGGCAGCCAGTGAAAACCTGAAACCTGCCCTTGGGCAACCTGAGGCCATAGGAGTCTCGTCTTTTGCAGAAAGCATCCGGAGGAAGATAAACGCCGGCCCGGGCTCCCCGAGGAGGTGCACAGCCATGTGACGGAGGGGCTGGGCCTTCGGGAGCTGCGGCGCCCTCAGAGCGGGGCCACTGACCAGAGGACGGCCACCGTTTAAGGGCTTAAAAAAGAAATTGCTGTGAACAAACCTCCAGCTGCTTTTCCGGAAACGCATCGCAGTCATGCAGGGCCCGCAGGCAAATGCTTGCAATTTCTTTCAGCGATTGGCCCCCCAGGGCCTGCCTTGGGTTTTGCAGGTAACCCCTTCCCACAGGTGTGGTCCCTCGCATCTCTGAGCTCACTTTCCTCTCCGTCATCTCGGAGCCGCGCAGGGTGCGAGAGGCGTCTTGTCAGAGAGGAACGGGCTCAGGCTCGCTGAGCAGCTCACCAGGGGGCGAGGCCAGGCGCCCCGCCCAGCATTCCCGTGTCTCCAACGGGTGAAGGGCTCCATCCACCACTTACACAGTAGAACGCCCTTTCCTCATCCCCGGCTCTTAGGAACGCTGTGCTGGCCCCACGGCTCTTTCTGCTCCCAGGTCGATCTGTACGCGCTGGCGGTTTCAGGAGGCACACACACCTCTCGTTTTTTTTCCCCTCTTGTAAAAATTTTTTAAAGTTTTAAAACGTATTTGAAATCATTTTAGACTTACAAAAATGTTGCAGAAACAATACAAAGAATTTCCAGCCACTCTTCAAAATACAGTTTCCCCAAGTGTGAACGTCGTACATAACCAGAGCATAACTTCCCAAATGGGGAAACGAACACTGATACAATACTGTTAGCTTATCTTCGGGACTCATTCGAATCTAGTCAGTTGAGCCATTTTTATGGACCAGGATCCAGCCCAGGATCAATCTGTGTATTTAGTTGTCATTTTCATTAAAGAATATGTATTTTTATTGATTTCAGAGAGGAAGGGAGAGGGAGAAGAGATGGAATCGTCAACAATGACAGTATGATTGATCAGCCAATTCCTGCATGCCCCCTACTGGGGATCGAGCCCACAACCCGGAGCACGTGTCCTAACCAGAATTTAACTGTGACCTCCTGGCTCATAGGTTGATGCTGAACCACGGAGCCACACTGGTCAGGCAACATTCTCATTTTTATAGCCCCAATAGGAAGACTCCCCTCTCTGGAGCAGCTCTATGCAGCCCAGCTTTCTGCAATGATGGAAATCCGTGGCTACAGTTTGTCTGCCACTAGCTACCTGTGGCTACTGAGCACTTGCAATGTGGCAAGTGGGACTGGGGAACTGAGCTTTAAATTTTACTGAGTTTTCATTATTTGAAATTTAAATAGGCACCCGTGGTAAGGGGCAACCATGTTGGGCCACAGCTGGCCTGGAGTTTCACTTTCAGGTGACAGGCACGCACGGGTCATTGTGCAGCTCAGCCACGCCAGCCCGCCAGTCCGAGTGCGGCTCCGGGAAAAGGTTTCACAGCAGGGGGAGAGCATCGGCGCTGGGAGCCAGGCGTTCTGCCTGCCACTCTTTCTAATCCCAGCTCTTTGGCACCTGGCACAGCTGGTAATGGTCAGCGGGGAGCCCACGTCTTAGAGAAACTCCCCAGGAAGTTACCCAGTGGGCCTGAGTCCTGGGAAGGAGAGAGGACGGAATCTGTTGGCACTGAAGGGGCTTCAGGGACCACACACGGCGGGTGGGGGCTCACAATGGACCCATCCTCTGAAAGGCGCGGTGGCCTGGTCTCCCAGTCACAGGAACAGTTCCCCTTCACCCAGCCTTCCCACCTCTAGGCATGTGCCCCACAGAGAAAGCTGCCAACCCCATGCTAACACAGTGCAACTGATACCGGGGAAACTGTGCCGTGGAGAGGGGAACGAGGGAAACCTGTACTACCTGCTGTTTTTATACTGCTTTTAAAAATAAGTCTATTAATTAAACAAACAAACAAACAAACAACAACAAAAAACCCACAAACTAAACATTTTGAAAAGAAAGAGAGGCTTTGGCCAAAACCGGTTTGGCTCAGTGGACAGAGTGTCAGTCTGCGGACTGAAAGGTCCCAGGTTCAATTCCGGTCAAGGGCTTGTGCGTTGGTTGCGGGCACATCCCCGGTGGGGGGTGTGCAGGAGGCAGCTGGTCGATGTTTCTTTCTCATCCATGTTTCTAGCTTTTTATCCCTCTCCTTTCCTCTCTGTAAAATATCAATAAAATGTATTTTAAAAAGAAAACAAAAGAGAGGCTTTGAAGCCAGCCCATTTTACAGGCAGTAGCCTGGTGATGAGAGGTGTGTCTTGCCAGAGGCCACAGCTCACATGGATCAGACCCCGCAGAGCAGGCACTGCTGCTTCGTGCTGTGCCCTGCCCCCCCCCCCTCCCGCCCCCGTCCTCCACATGGATAACCCTCCTCTCCCATCTTCCATTTGGGAAAGGTATTTTGTACCACACAGGACTTAGGTCATTTATCTTAATGGATTTTGCACAATGAATTTTGTATTTTTTTTTTAGACAAAAATAGCACGTTCTTAAAATAAAATTGAAACATCTCTCAAATTCAATACTCGTTTCTTTTGTTTGGGAGGTCTATGGCAAAACTTCAGAGGAGACAAGCTGTTGTGGACTGGTTCTGTGTAACCACCATCGGCAGTCAGTACTGACTGAGTGCCTTCCGAGCCGGGCAGTCTGCTGGGAGCTGGGGGGACTTCGCCGAGTAGCCCCATTCCTGCCCTCTGGAAGCTTGTGGTCTGGGCTGCGGGCGGAGGGGCTCAGATACCAATAATGTAATACAGTGCGGTTGGTGCAGGGAGCTATAGGATTTATTCCTCCTTGGAGACGGTAAAGGGAGGAAGGTGAGAGGCTCACAGAGAAGACAGAAGTGGACAAAGCACATTCCAAGCAAAGAGCAGTCTGCAAAGGCACGGAGGTGTGGAGGCGAGTCTGTCTGAGAACGTGTGGCTGGGACTCAGGAAGCATGGGAGGGGAGGGGAGGGAAAGGGAGGGGAGGGGGGGAGGGGAGGAGATGTGCTGGAGGGGCAGGCGGCGTGCAGAGCGTGGGCTTTTCAGCCCTCATTGAGACTACTTCAGGGGGCCTTGGTGTTTGTCAGCCTGCATCAGGATGCCCAATCCTTCTTCCTTCCACAATCTTCCTTCTTTTGATCTTTAATAAGCATCTTGCTCTCGATGTTTCATCTCAGCATCTGCTTTGGCCTGAGGCGGAGGTGTGGCGATGGGGTCCGAGATGGCCGAGTTTCCAGCTGGGAAAGCTGAGGAGCAGTGGTGCTGGGAACTGAGATGAGGGACTTGGGAGCGAAGGGGCAGGTTTGGGCAGTGGGGACATGGGTGTAGCTTGCAGTAGAGTCGAGGGTGCCTGCAGCAGACTGGATTAATAGATAGGCCTGGATAAGCATTCAGGGCCAGCACTCAAAATCAGTCAGGGCGGGAAATGGCAGTCGTCAGCGGGAGAGCCAGAGGCACGGCTTACAAAGGGCGGACTTGAAGAGCGTGGAGGGCAGCCCTGGTTCATCATGGCACCAGGTGAGGGGCTGTGGCTGACCAGTGCAGACTGGCCCTGCCCACAGGCCCTCCCTGTTTGTGGGGAAGTCGAGGCTCACCCGGTGAAACTACGGCAGCCTCAAGGAAGACTCACTGCTCAGTTAGAAACGGCAAGCCCTGCCTCCATGCTTACCGACTGCTTCCCCACTTCACGGCCGCTGTCAAATCCCGAGGCCCTCAGAGAGGACACGCACCTCTGTGGACAGATCACTGGCTTTAGGTCTGACCCAACGTGGCATTCCCATCCCCCTCCTTCCTGAGTGACGCCCAGAGAGTCTCTCTACCTCTCCAAGGCTCTGGGACTGCGTCTGTAAAACCAGTTTAAAATCTGAAAAAGTATGGCCAACTCAGTGTTCTGAAAACTTAAAGGGAAAGAAACATGAATGCTGATTTTTTGGGGGTCTAAATTGTACCTCAGAGAAACCAAATAGTTAATGAGGCACAGTCATGGTTGTTTTTTGTTTAATCAGTGAACGCCAGGTAACAGAAGAATACAGAAGGAATAATAAACAGTGGAGGACTCTCGCTGTCCTGCAGCCCCTGAGGAAACGATGCTCGTGTGCGATGGTCAGCGGTGGCAGCTGAACCATCGGGGAGATTTCCCAGTGACTGGATCTGGCTGACAAGGAGCAATCTTAAGAACTTAGACACATTATGTACCTTCTCAAATTCCCAACAGGAAGCACACACCCCCCTGTGAAGCATTCCCGCCAAAAAGAAGGAGCTCAGGCCTCTACATGTAACTCTCAGTTTATGGGAAATAGCGGGGACACAGAAGTTAAAAGACATCATGAGCTGCCATCAGCCAAATCCAGACGGTGGTGGATTCTACAGGGCAAACAAGCCCGTTTCTTCAACAAGCAAATAGCAAGAAAAAATTAAGAGGGAAGAGGGAATTATAGTTTGAAAGAGATTTAAGAGACATTCCAATCAAATACAAAGCGTGAACTTTATATGGAAGCTGATTAGAACAAGTCGATCATAAAAGGACGTTTATGAGGTAGTCTTGTGTGGGAATATTGACTAACGATATGAATTACTGGCCAATTGCTAAATGTGTTAATGGCATTATGGAAATACTTATAGATAAAATCATACGGTATCAGAAATTACTTTACAGTAACCCAGTGACGGGAGTAGGTGTGGAAGAAGGGCTGGTGGGATGAGAGATGACAGAGCCCTGTCCATGCCTTGATCATTTTTGAAGCGAGGTGAGTGGGACATGGGACATGATGTTATTTTCTCTACTGTGTGTGTGTGTGTGTGTCTAAAATCTTTCACTAAGGAAGGAAAAAGGTCTGAAAAGTACCTGGCACAGAGTAGCAGCTCAATAATTGATAGCTACTGTTATTTTACACTGAGCAAACTGTGCTTACGAGAGATTAAGTTACCTAAAGTCACACTGAATTGGCAAATACCATGGTCTTGCTTCTCAGAAAGTCCTATGTCTGTGTAGCCAGATACAGTAATCATAAAAGCCATTCACTGAAAGTGAATTTTTATTCCAAATGACTCTAATGGCTAGAAAGACAACAGCTAAACCTCAAAACAACTTGCATAACTGGAATTGCAAGTAGTTGACCTGCAGGAGAGTAATCGGTGTGGTGACAACCTTGGCACTTTGGTAACAGTTATAACAAGACGGCACAGAAACAACCAATGTCCTTCTGATACACAATCTGGATGTGCAGTGTCTGTAGCAAATGATATAAAAAGGAAGAAAGGAAAGAAGGAGAAAAAAAAGACAAGGAAACACTCCCACAAAATCCCAAACCTCAGAAGCTAACATTCACATAAGTACACAACGGTGCAGACTTTTGGTAGCAAAATTGTCACAATTCTTAAGATGGGAGTCTTCAAAAGTACTTCTTCAAATTCAAAAGCTAAAAACCAAAGAGGGAACAGTCGCACTGGCTTAGGAGAGCTGCCGCCCGTCACAAAGGTGACCGACCGTCAGTCCTCCTTCCCAACAGTGATAACCGGTGAGCCCGACGAACTGAGCAGAGGCTGGCCGGCCGGCGTCACTGATGGAACAAGAGCATGCTGGGTCACTCGTCGTCGCCAGCCCAAGCGCCAGCTACTGCTCCTCCTGACTGAGGCCCAGGTTGCCTTTCTGCACCTCGAGCTCCTCGGCACTGACCATCGATGGGTCGATGGCCGCATATTTGGTTCCATGGAATTGCAGCAAGTGTATCTGGAGAAATGCAGAATCATTGTTTTAAACATCACCATAGTATGTAAATGCCTTGTACCTCTAAAATTAGAGTAAGACCTACTAATTAGAGAAACGTTGGAAAACACAGAAAAGTCAAAAGAGTGTTTTTAAAAACCACAGTTTGGGATCTTTGCTCCCCATTTAATATGTAGCCAGACTCTCCAAGTTCCAACAAACTATTGATGAACAACTGAAGTGGCGCGTGCTGCTCCAGGAGCTGGGTTCGCCCTCCCCTCCGGGGCTGCACGCAGGGCCGGCCCAGCCTCCGCTGCGCTGCCTGGCAGCACGCTGGATGTCTCTGGGCATCAAGCTTTTCTGTATTTTGGGTCCTCTCCTTAGGATCCATTTCCACAAGTGGATGACAAGATAAAAAAGATGACTGTTGCCGAAACCGGTTTGGCTCAGTGGTAGAGCATCGGTCTGTGGACTGAAAGGTCCCAGGTTCGATTCCAGTCAAGGGAATGAATGTACCTTTGCTGCGGGCACATCCCCAGTGGGGGGTGTGCAAGAGGCAGCTGGCCGATGTTTCTCTCTCATCGACGTTTCTAGCTATCTCTCTCCCTTCCTCTCTGTAAAATATCAATAAAAAAAAAAGGAGAGGCTATTAAAAAAAAAAAAAAGATGACTGTTGTTGTTTTTAGAGGCTCTTAATGCTTTCTGCCAAACTGTCAAAAACAATCATATCTCACCGATATTCTAATACCCATTTAGGCAGAGGATGAAGAGGTGCTGTATTTATAGATGAAATTTGTTAATTTTTAAGAAATGCACTTAAAATAGATCAAGAAGTCACTTCGTTAACTCATATTGGCCCCATGTAGGCCTGGCGTCCTGCTCTGACTGACGTCATCGTGTCCAGGAGGCAAGGTCACTCCTCCCAGAGGGGGCTTCAGCTGTGGAGGCGGGTGGGCCTGCCGCTCTTAGAAGAGGGGTGGTGGGCGCAGTCACCTGGGGATCCCTAATGTATCTGCTCAAATCATCCTATAAATTATTCATGCAAACCGGCTTTACTGAGTCAATGCCCCAGTCCCACAGAGAATTCTATAGTTCTCTTACTCCACATTAAAAAGAAAAAGGCTTTCTGTTTCAAACCACACACGGCGGGCTCAGAGGGCTCCGGGTCCCGAGCGGGGACGCACCTGCACGTAGAGATTCACCTCCGCGCTTCGGCACAGGTACGGGAAGTTGCCTCCCGTCTTCAAGTGCGCCCTCCGGGCGTTAGGGTACAGTTTGTACATTTCTTCTTTCGCTTCGGTGGACAGTGCACTCTGGTCAAACACCTTTTAAAAAAAGACAGGGTTGTAACCTACTGGGAATGTAACATGTTCTTTTCACATCATGGAAAGTGCCACCCTGGGCATTTCTTCCCCACGAAGAGGCCCTGCTGAGCCCCGGTGCAGTCGGGCTACTTCCTCCTCCTGCCGATCCCGTGGCTCCAGTGCAACATGAGACTTTAGCCACAGATTCTGCTGCCAATGTCTCCTGCATTCTTTTTTTTTGGGGGGGGGGCGGGGGGGGAAGGTGGGGGAGATTGAGGAAGAGGAGGAAATTCTTCTATGGATTTCCTTTTTCCTCAAACATAGCTAACTAAATTCATAGAATATTAATAGTGAACAATCATTATTGGAAAATGCCAGTTAATTTCAAAAAGATCATAAAACCCAAAAGAACTTTAAAATTTTACTATTAGTTAATAACAGCTATATAATTAGTATATGCTCAGTAAAAAAAAAAAATCCAAATTTTTTTTACAAGTATGAGGAAAAGTCCAGATCCTTCCCTGGGGGCGGGGGGAGGGGGCGGGATTGCTAGCAGTTTGGGGCATATGATTCTAAACATTTTACAATGCCCACACAAACCAATGTTGATACACATATGCAAAAATGTTTCTCAAAAGTAATTTAAAAGAAACAAAAGAATGCATCTCATCTTGCTAAAGCTTGGAGACAGTTTTCAGTGACCATGTACCCAAGTGGTAGGCAGTTTTAAAAGATGAGCAGGGAGATCAAATGCACCATGAGGAGCAGATATTCCACCCAGAGTACTTAAAGGTTGCTCAGTGTCATGGTGAATGTCAGAATGTAGAGATTACAGTGGAAAATGAAAACAAGTTATCATGCTTATCATGAATAATTTTCTGACAAAAATCAACTTTTTAAAATACCTTGTTATTTGAATTTAAGAATAAATCTATTTTTGAGGCAAGATAGTTATATGATATTTTTTGAAAAGTATAATCCAAGCCCTAACCAGTCTGGCTCAGTGGATAGAGTGTCGAACTGCAGACTGAAAGGTTCCAGGTTCGATTCTGGTCAAGGGCATGTGCCTTGGTTGTGGGCACATCCCCAGTGGGGAGTGTGAGGCAGCTGATTGATGTTTTTATCTCATTGATGTTTCTATCACTCTCCCTCTCCCCTCCTTTCTGTAAAAAATCAATAAAATAGATTTAAAAAATATATAAGCCAAAACCACAATAAAATACCACTTCATATCCACCAGGATGGCCAATATCAAAACAACAGAAAATAACACGTGTCGGTGAGGACACGGAACACTGGAACCTGGAGCACTGCTGGTGGAAATGTAAAACGGAACAGTCTCGGGACGACGATATCATGGTGTCTCAAAAAGCTGAACACGGAGTTACCACGTGACCTCAGCGATTCCACTTCTAGGTATATACCCAAAAGAATTTAAGTTCAGACTCAGACAGACATTTGCACACTCATGTTCACAGCAGCATTATTCACAATAACCAAAAGGTGGAAACAACTCAAATGTTCATCTACAGGTGAATGGGCAAATATAATGTGGTATACACTTACAATGGAATATTATTCAGCCTTAAAAAGGAATGACATGCTAATACATGCTACAACCTGGCTACAGGGACTTGGAGGAGGGAGCAATGGGGAGTCACTGTTTACTGGGTACTGAGTTTCAGTTTGGGATGGTGAAAAGTCCTAGAACTAGATAATGGCGATGGTTGTACAACACTGTAAATGTACTTAATGCCACTGAACTGTACGGTCAGAAATGGTAAATTTTATTATGTATAATTTACCATAACTCAAAAATGTAAGAAACTTTTGCACTAATTAGACTTTATGGGATTCCTGATTTGCTTCCCTCTGAGGCACCTTCTCTTTATGCCCAGGTGTACAATAGTTAAAGTGTGATGCTTGTTGATAAGAATAAAAATAAATACACCAAAATGGGTAAGAATCACCACGTTTGTTTAAATTCATTCTGATTTCGATTGTGTTATCCCTGCCAGGAAAAAATATAGGATAAGCAATAAACAGGTTGTTTTGGAGTTAAGGAAGCTGAAGAGATTAAAAAAAAAAAAATCCAAGCTGCCTTTGAAGAACATTGAGAAAATTGTAAAATAATTATGAGGAGGATTTTGACATACACATTTAAAAAGACAAAGCATCTATTTCACTGAAAAGGAAGCTTACATCCATGATGGTTACAGGGATGTCCCGAATTTTATGAGGTTCCACATAAGAATTTTGACAATTCAGGGTAAGTCTCGAAGCCAGTTCACTCTGACCCAAACTTTCCAGCTACAGAAAGAAACACAAGTAAAGTTTTTGAATTAATTTTGTTTTTCACATTTCCATTAAATCCACAGATATTTGTGCTTACAAAGGAGGGATCATGTGTCAGGGGCCAGGAAGGTCACTGACAAGGAGACACATGTATTTGAGAGCCATCAACGAGGCCTCTCCCGTGGCGGCATTTTTCTCTTCTGGGAACCTGGCCCTTCCTAGTCTTCCACCTGAACTGCTTTTCCAACTCCATGCCCCTGGGCAGCAAGCCAGTTCCCGTAGCTCAGAGACAACAGATAGAACTAGCCAGTTTGGCTAGTGGATAAATGGCAGCCCACGGATTGAAGGGCTTCAGGTTTGATTCCAGTCCAGGGCATGTACCTCAGTTGCAGGCTTGGTCAGGGTGCTTACGGGAGGCAACCTATCAATATCCATCTCACATAGACATCTCTCTCTCTCTCTCTCTCTCTCTCTCTCTCTCTCTCTCTCTCCTCCCTCCCATGCTACTTTCCTCTCTTTAAAAAAATCAATGGAAAAAATATCCTCAGATGAAGATCAACAACAACAACAAAAAAGACAACAGATAAATATTTAGGAGAACTTAGAGCTGGATAAGACCTCAGAAATATTAACTAGCCCAGTAGTTTCTAAATGCAAGGCTAGTCCTGGGTGGGTAGCTCAGTTAATTAGAGCATCATCTGCATATGCCAAGGTTGCAGGTTTGATCCCCAGTTAGGGCACATACAGGAATCAACCAATGAATACATAAATAAGTAGAACAACAAATTGATGTTTTTTTCCCTTCTCCTCTCTCTCTAAAACAATCAATAAAGAAAAATGTAAAAATCCTATATAATAAAGAGGTAATATGCAAATTGACCCTCACACCCTCACACAAGATGGCCAGCAGGGGAGGGTAGTTTTGAGCAACCAGGCCAGCAGGGGAGGGAAGTTGGGGGTGACTAGGCCAGCTGGGGAGGGGAGTTAGGGGTGACCAGGCCTACAGGGGAGGGCAGTTAGGGGCAATTGGGCTGGCAGGGGAGCAGTTAGGCGTTGATCAGGCTGGTAGGCAGGTGAGCGGTTGGGAGCCAGCAGTCCTGGATTGTGAGAGGGATGTCCAACTGCCCTCCAGGATCAGGCCTAAAAGGGCAGTCTGCCATCCCTTGAGGGGTCCCAGTTTGGAGAGGGTGCAGGCTGGGCTGAGTGACAACTCCCCCCGTCCCCCTAGCATGGATTTCATTCACGGGGCCTTTAGTCTATTATATGCTAATTAGACAGGGCAGCTGAATAACCTTCCAGATGATCTTCCAGATGACCTTCAGGAGGAAGCCAGGGCTGCGAGGGCCAAGCCCCTTGCACAAATTTCATGCATCGGGCCTCTAGTAAAGAAATAAATGCAAGCCTATAGAGCTGCTACACCAGATCCACCTTAGGAAGGTAGGAGTGGCTAGTGGAATAAAAATACAGGAATCCCAGATCCCATGCCCAGGAATTTCAGTTTGATGGTCTGGAATCTGTATTTTGAAAAGATCCCCACAATGATTCTGAGGAATTACCAGCAGTAATATCTTCTGGATATATTAATGTTAATATGGAAGGCTACTCAATAAGCACCTCTAATACATCCTCAATGAGACAGATGTTTCTTCAGGAACCAAGCAAACATGAAAACTCCCAGTATAAGTTGTCAACACCCCAATGCTACAATCCTTACCCTGTCCACCATGAAATCAATGGCATCAGCCATCACAGGGTCCACTGGGCCAGATGAAAAGTTTCCAAGAACTATTTTTTTTAGCATAAATGATGGCATCAGCCAAAAGCTGTAAAACAAAGACCTTATAATTTAAACTTCCAAGACTACACATAAATAGCAAATATTTATTCAACCCTGAAGTGTTGTTGCTATTTTAGCTACTTAGGATCTAGAGATAAAAAGACCTAGTCCCTCCTTTCAAAGAGCTCAGCATCTTGTTTTTATATACACCTTCCCAAGCTCCCAAAGAATTATGTTTAATATGACTAAACTTTTGAGGATTTAAATAATTGTAAGTGACTAGTGGCCGGGTGCACAGATTTATGCACACTAAAAGGAAATTAATTAGAAGAAATATTTTAATATCGCTATTCGCCCTTTCTCTATAATAGAAGTGTCAACCAAATTCATGATCGACAATGACAGATCAAAACACACATGTACAATTGGCGCCAGGGAGAGCTTTATATGTATTGTGCATGCGTGAGTCAACTTAGCCTTTTATAAATATAGGACAAACTTGCTTAATTAGACCTATTTTCTGATTTAGCTAAACTTTTTCCAGCCCAGTGAAGCACCCCAACTTCTCTTTCAGATAACTGTCAGCAACACAGCAGTAAATATCAGCACAAGCAGATTATTATTATAGATCATACAGTGAGAACAAAGGGTAAAATATTTAACTGAAGCAGTGTTTGATTATATTATGTGCAGTGAGAAAACCTAAAGTCATGTTCAAGGTGCACCATTTCTTACTTCTTGTTAGTCAGGTCAAGTTTCTAAACTTTCTAAATCTCCGTTTCCTGGCAGGGCCAGACCAAATGACATTCCCCACCCCTGCTCTACTCTGTCCATTTTGGGGAACATATCTAAAGGAAGTAACCCAGAAAAGGAAGGAAAAAAAGTAATTTGTACACAGATTTACAATAGAATACGATGAGAAATGAGGAGAAGCCAAATGCCTAAAGAAACCATTTCAGTCAATACATAAAATCTTATATAAAAGGCTAATATGCAAATCGACTGAATGGTGGAACGACCAGTTGCTATGATGTACACTGATCATCAGGGGGCAGACACTCAACACAGGAGCTGGGCTCACATCAGGCAAGCACAGTGGCAGTGGCGAAGCCTCTCCCGCCTCCTCAGGCCTCCTCAGCAGCGCTAAGGATGTCCAAAAATCTGCCAGTCGGACATCTCCCAAGGGCTCCTAGACTGCAAGAAGGCGCAGGCCGGGTTGAGGGACTCCCCCCCCCCCAAGTGCACGAATTTCGTGCACTGGGCCTCTAGTGTTTACATAAAATAATAAGTGAAACATGTAGAACACAAGAATAGCTGCATGTACACCGAAGAGAAACTGTAAGAGTTTATGAATGCATATTAAACAAAGCTACACAATAACTTAGAGTAAATGAAATAGTTGAATTCAGAGTTCATTCAATTCTTTTCTTTTGCAAAGATGACTATTTCTAATTTAAAAAGCCAGGGTGGTTTGAGAAGACAGAAGTAGAAATGACTTCCCTCGCTAGTGCACCAAAAACACCCACAAAAGCCAACAGTTCCAAAATTCCATTGAACAAAAATAAAAATTTTGGCCAAATGTTTATGTCCGTACCTGTTTGCAGTCCAAGTTTGATTGAAAATAGAGGTGTCACTGAAGGAATTGCAGAGGATGAGGGAATGAACTCTGGGAGATTTGTGAGTGTATTCAGCAAATTTCTGGGCCAAAAAGCCTCCCAAGGAAGCCCCAAAAAGATGAACCTAATTGTAAACAAGCAAAGTGGGGGGATTTATGACAATGATTTATCCTGGACATAAATATAAAAAACAACACCACATTGTTTTAACTGTCACCACCGAAGAAGAGAATGTCACTTCTAGCCAACAGACTAAACTATGTATTGCAGTTAGAATTTTAGGAAATATTGTAAATGCAATTTATGCACCCCTCGAAAAACAACACAACTATGCATACAAATCATACAAGTTAAAGAAATACTCTTCACGGATTACATTAGAAAATGAAACCACTTGGCAGTTTCTGTTTAAGAAAACTATGATTCAGGCCCGAACTGTTGTGGCTCAGTGGATAGGCATAGACCCACGGACCAAGAGTTCACCAGTTCGATTTCCAGCCAGAGTACATGCCAGGGTTACGGCTCGATCCCCAGTAGGGTGTCTGCAGGGGGTGTGCAGAAGGTAGCTGATCGATGATGTTTCTCTCTCATCAGTGTTATTCCTCTCTCTCCTCTCTCTAAATATCAATAAAAACATATTTTAAAAAAAACCCAAACACTATGACTAAGTAATTCCACTCTGAAAACATGTCCACATCAAAACTTGTACAGCATTATTTATAACAGCCAAATATTCTGGAGACAATCCAAATGTACAACAACTAACAAGTGGACAAATAAAAGGTGCTATATTCATAAATGGGATATTATTTGACAATAAAAAGAAATGAAGTACTGATACATGCTACAACATGGATGAACCTCAAAAACGTTATGCTAGCTAAAGAAGCCAGTCAGAAAAGACCACATATAGTATGATTTCACTTATACAAAACATCCAGAACAGCAAATCCATAGACAGAAAGTAGAGTAGCTTGCCAGGGTTAGGCGGAGGGTGGGTAAGGAGTGACTGCTGAGCATGGGGTTTCTTTTTGGAGTGAAAAAAGTGTTCTAAAATTGACTGTGATGATGACTGCAGATATCTGTACATATGCTAAAAATCTTTGAATTATAGACTTGAAAAGGGGTACACTGTATGGTATGTGACTTTTATCTTAAAAAAGCTTTTATTTAAAAAATAAGAGAAAAACAACACCAGGCTTTACAATGCAAATGTTACATTAAAGTCACAGGTAAGTAATTAGTTTCTTGGTACTCACTTTATCCAATTGTAAGTGGTCTAAAAGCTTTCTGAATCCATCACAGAATTCAAGATGGTCCCAATAAACTGGATATTGCAACTGAAATAATAAAACAATTTGTTATTTTTATAAGTGATATATGTCTGAAAGATTTAGGACTCTCATAGCATTTCTCGGTTGCTCAAGTTTTGCTCCTTTATTCAAAATATGTGAAAATATTTCTCACCTTTTCCTAAACTTCAAAATTCACATTTTATCTAACAGACCAATTTTAAGAAAAATAAAAAGTAGGGACATTCTAGTGATATGATGTGAATAACGATTTCAACTTACATCAATTTCCTTTCCAAATAGCTGAGAAACTCTGAGGTTCAAAGGTGCACAGAGCAGAACCCATTCAAGTTAAGAAACACTGTTTCTCCTTAGGTCTAAATTCGTTCTGAGTTATGGCTCAGGAGAACTAGGAACAAAATCTGTTCTCAGGAGAGCTCCCTCTCTTTTGTGTAGTATTTCTTTAAGGGAACATTCAATAAAATTGTTTCTTTTTTCCCCCCCAATTAACTTAGTCTGAATAATTTCTTGAACTTTTTATTTTGTGACCAAAAAAGTATGGTGCTTGACCCTAAGTCACCCATCTATTAATGCTGATGATGAGGGGAAAAAAATTATACACACACACACACATACACACACACACACACACACACACACACACACACACACGTCATTAACTCTTTTCTAGGGAACTCAGGCTTGTCACCTAATAATTCCCTCTCTTTAATAATATGTAAAACCCATCTGACAGGCTTGTTGTTTTAAGTACTTACATGTATTTTGTCATTAATAAATCATCAGACTGAATACTGCCATGTAAATTATGGGATCATTTCAGATTTGATGTACTTTTAAAATTTGTGTTACTTTTACTATTAAAATTCTATTTGTGGATAAGATTCTGCTATTTCAAGACAGCATGGAGAACAGACTCTTCCTAGCAGAAAATTGAGAATTTGAGTAAGATGATACCCCTAAAAGAGAGATGAGAGAGAGGAGGGGGGGAGGAGGAGAGAGAGTGAGAGAAACATTGGAGTGGGAGGAGGGGGGAAAGACGAGAAGGGGAGGGAGAAAGAGAGACATTGATTGGCTGCTGCCCATACAGGACTGAACCTGAAACCTATGAGAGGACACTCCAACCAACTGAGCCACCTGGCCAGGCTAAAACCTTTAATTTAAAAAGATCTGTGCTCTGGACAGGTGAAAAAATTGCATACAATTTACTGCACACTTAACTAAGTACAAGTAAGACTGGAAAAATCTAAATAAGATGGATGGATTATATTAATATCAATACCCTGGCTGTGATATTGTATGATGTTTTGGGAAATGCGACCATTAGAAGTGGGCAAAGTGTAAAAGGGATATCTCTGTGTATTATTTCTTACAACTGCATGTGAATTGTATATTTCACTTAAAAACTTAAATGAAAAAGGTATCTGTGCATTTTAACAGCTAGATACTAACAAACACCTAATAAGTTTCAAAACCTCATGGGAGTAGGCATTCTGTTCAAAGGACAAAGTAATTTTTGAAACACTGCTGGCCCTTTCTTGATTGATTTCCTGGCTAATGAAATAGGGAAACGCTACATCAAGCAGCTTCAGGGCAAGAAGGCACATCCAGCCAGAAGCAAAATATCAAAAATGCCAGTCTGGAGGGATAACAAAGTCAGCTTCGGACAGCGCTCTTTGGAGGGCCAGAGCCGGGGTGCTCTCTCCTCCCTGGCTGGCCCTCGGTGGCCACAGGAAGGCTGTCCTGTGAGAGGCAGCAGGGGCTGGGATGAGGGCGGTCACCACCCTGCTCTCAGACGGCTGTCCCCAGGAGGGATTACTGAAATCCCAGAACAAGAGAGGTTATGTTGCAGAGACTCCAACGTGCCATGTGAGGAATGGTTCAGGAATCTGGAGGAGTTTACCAGGGAAGGAAGGACCTGGGAGGAAGGCAGCCGGCAGTGCCTGCCGATAATAACTACCCTGTTTCCCCGAAAATAAGACTGTTTTATATTAATTTTTGCTCCCAAATATGCACTAGGTCTTATTTTCAGGGGATGTATTATGTTTCCATTAAACAGATCTTATTTTCAGAGGATGTCTTATTTTCGGGGAAACACGGTAGTTTTCTCAGGAAAGACGAGGCTGTCAGGAGGAAGAGAAATTAGTTTAAAAAAATATATTTTATTGATTTTTCACAGAGAGGAAGGGAGAGGGATAGAGAGCTGGAAACATCAATGAGAGAGATACATCGACCAGCCGCCTCCTGCACACCCCCCACCGGGGATGTGCCTGCAACCAAGGTACATGCCCTTGACCAGAATCGAACCCCGGACCTTTCTGTCCCCAGGCCAACGCTCTATCCACTGAGCCAAACCGGTTTCAGCGAGAAATTAGTTTGTTTTGTGTGGCCCCCGTTGGTGGTCCCCGCAGTAGAATTTTTGGTTGCCTTCCAAGAAAAGAGATCTGGCCCACGTTTTCTTTCCGCTAAGACAGTAAATAAACTGTGTAACAGCAGCAGTAGCCCCACGGGAAGAACCATTTACATGTTACTATCCCAGGTCCCAGAAACCACTGCCAGCTCCAAAGCAAAAGAGCCCCCCTCTCTTGGAAGTTAGAAACCGTCCTCCATTGTCCCTACAGTTGAGGCACGCCAAGAAATGTCACAGCCACAGTGCCTTCCCCACCAGCCTTTCACAGAGAAGACTTAAGAAGCTTCCATGCCCTGGCCAGTTTGGCTCAGTGGATAGAGCGTCAGCCTGCAGACTCAAGGGTCCCAGGTTCGATTCCGGTCAGGGGTATGTACCTTAGTTGCGGGCACATCCCCAGTAGGGACTGTGTAGGAGGCAGCTGATTGATGTTCCTCTCTCATTGATGTTTCTAGTTCTCTATCCCTCTCCCTTCCTCTCTGTAAAAAATCAATAAAAAATATATATATATACACACACACACACAGAAGCTTCCAGTCACGTAATGCTAGATCTCTTTGCTGCCTAGTATCCATGCTCACCTCCCCTGAAAGCAGTGGTGTACTAAACAAGGAGGGGAAATGGAGTCAGAAGACTGAGCGTGGTTCTCCCTCCACCACCTGTTGGCTGTGTGATCACTAAAATGGCCTGGACCTCAGTTTCTTCATCTACGAACAAGGACAACGCTTCCTACTCATCAGACTGTGAGAAGAGAGAAAGGAGAGGATGCACAGAAAAGCTGCGAGTGCAGAACGCTTCCGACGGAGGTCTGTCCCCTTCGCATCTCTGTATGTCTGTGTACCATACCACCTTCCTTCGAAAGGCTTCATCTCACATTTTAAAAAAGAAAAACAGCACCTTTACCTCAATAAAAAATGTGCCCTTCACTACAGTTGATCAGAAATAGAAGCACAAAAATCCCCACAAAATGTGGGCCTGAACTGGAATACTGAATCAATAATACTTACAGCTATCACCCGGTAGCCCCATCCACTCAGAGCCAAAATCTGCTGGAAAAACACATCTGCAGTTCCGCTGACTGGGGGGAGAAATATGAGAGGACATCTAATATTTCTGGGACCTGCATCATACATCGACCATATCTTACTGTCATCATCATCCACGATGATCTGGAGGGAAAGTAAAAAAAAAAGGAAAGTCTTTCAGGTTTGGTTTTTGTATTGTTAACTTCACACTGTAATTTTGCTGACACTTTTAATACCACTGCCTTGTTTGTTAAAAGGTGACCTGGGGGAGGGGTCAGAGTAGTGTGTAAAATAAACTGCTTTGGTCTCCTTTTCCTCCTTTGGTGCTAAGGAAATATTCCACAGACCTGCTTTATACTCCTCCAAAAAGCTGCTTTTTCTACCAGCTTTTATTTTTCCTTTCCATCTATGATTATATGAAGTCTATTTTGTTTACCACTAAACAGTAAACTCTGTACATGGCATCTTGTTTCTTCCCTATATGTGTGTGCGCGCGTGCGTGCGTGTGTGTATGTGTTTGTGTGTGTAGAAGGGCAGTTTGCAGAATCATTCTCCAGTGCTGGCCCAGAGGACTGACTGGGATCCGCAGGGTCAGAGTGTGAACCGGGGAGGCAAGGGAGAGAAAGACTTCAGGCTCTAGGAGAAACTGGATAGAGACGGTACCACTCAGGAGATGCTTCGGGAACCTGATCTAGAACAGCTTTCAAAAGCGAGACTTCTGCCAGAGAGGAGGGATAGGCAGGTGGATGTCACTATCCCAGGAGAATGTTTCAAATCATTCCGTCGGGTGTGGGGAGTGGGTACAGGAAAAACTGGCCTTTGGGGGGGGGGAATGGGTGGGAAGGAGGAAGGTCTTCAAAAACCCCCCTGATTTAATGGCTCTTGACCCAATAGGGGAAAACCATGAGCTTTAAATGAGCTGAGATTATTCAAGCGCTCAGCAGAGTTTGGTCAGTGTTAGCTATTAGTATCATTCATTGTGTGTTAATTTTTGTTTTCTTTGACTTTTGGTGGTATTTGGAAAAGCACATTAATGGTTTGAACTTTTGCCAATGCAAATCCATATTCACCCTACTTTCACATTAAAAAGTTCAAGGCCTCCAGGTCCGATTTTCTGAGATCTCCCAGCTGGCAGTGCTGCGAACCCCATGACGTCACTCTGGGTGGCAGCACAGGAGCAAAGTCCAGAAAACCCAGGCCACAGGGGGTCACAATAGTATCTCACATGCATGTTTGTGTCCTATGTATTTTATTGCTCACATTTTTGCTTTTCATGCCTTTTTGCTGAAATTGTGGTAAAAATCTATCAATGGCTTTGACAGTGCACACAGTAAATCTCAATCTTATAGTAATAAAATTCATATGAGAAAAGATCTCTAAATTTTTCTTTTTCTTTTTTTAAAATTTATTAAGGTATTATTTGTGTACATAGCTTACCTCTAAATTTTTCTAGAAAATTATTTTAATAATCCAATTTGGAAGACAAATAACAAAAAATAGCATGTTCTTTTTTTATTTCTCTCCCCTGCCCTACTCCCAGATTTACGGAGATATAATTGACATAGTATGTTCTAACTATAAACCATAAATACAAAGGTTGTTTATCACTTCAACTTCCTCAGAGTTCTTTGAATGGCAATTTTGTCAGAACTCCTTTAGAAGTCACAATATCTGCTTGATAATTTAAAATCTAGCACCACAAAATTTATCAAGCACATTTATTATGATTTTTGTGGGCCAAATTGACCTGACAACTACAGAAAATCACATCAATAAAACAACTTCCTATCGCTGCTTCTTAGACTGTTTAGATAAGTTTGGGTTGTTCTGGGTCTGGTGATTGGCTTGTTAAGTGAGTCTATTAAGAGGTGCTCAGGCCCAAACCGGTTTGGCTCAGTGAATGGAGCATCGGCCTTCGGACTCAAGAGTCCCAGGTTCCAGTCCGGGACATGTGCCTTGGTTGCCGGCACATCCCCGGTGGGGGTGTGTGTGGGAGGCAGCTAGTCGATGATTCTCTCTCATTGATGTTTCTGACTCTCTATCCCTCTCCCTTCCTCTCAGTAGGAAATCAATAAAATATATTAAAAAAAAAAAAAAAAGAGGTGCTCAGATGAGTTAAGCTGAGGGAGGGGACAAAGTAGAGGGACTCCAGAGGCCATTTCTCCTTTCAGCGCGGGCAGTGGTTTCCCAGGTAGCAAGAAGAAAAGGGCTCCCTATGGTAAACAGTCAAATTCGTCCAACTTTGAAGTCAGATTAATTTGATTTTAACCCCAACCCTACTAGCTTAGAACAGTGGTTGGCACATAGCAGGCATGATCTGTTGACTAAATGAGTGACTATGTCCTAAGGAGACTGAACTAGGCAATCCTAGAGTCCCTTCTAACTTGGGCAACCTCTAACAAGCAAACCACTGTGAATCTCAGTTTTCTCATCTGTAAAATGGGCACACTACCACCCACTTTGTTAAACTATTGAAAAAAATTAAATAAGATATCTCGGGACTTCCTACAACAGTGCCAGGTATATAGCAGGTATTCTGTCTCTACCTGGAAAACGGTATCTCAAATTTTTATATGGAGATTAATTTTGTTATTAATTCAAATTTGCACGATACTTCCACAGCTGTTTATCTTGACAAAATAACAGAGACATAGATGATCGTCAGATCATAGTATTCTTAATACTTTTGCAAGGAGATAAGCAAAGATTTTATTCTGTGACATGAACAGCCCTTGTTTAATATGATCCCAAAACATCTAGGATTAATCTGGGACTCAGAGTCAATAGTAAAATTTCAAAATAAGTGCTTGGTGCTTTTGGACATCCCAGGGAAATAAAGTTTCCAGAAGATGACCGTGGCAGAGGGAATAAATCATTGCTAACAGAGGATCTCTAATGTAACCCATGTAAATCTTAAATCTGAGGAACAGAAAGATTCTTTATAATAGAACCTGATTGCCCTTACTGTATAGTTGCTATTGCTGTAAGCTTTCCACTAAACTACACTAAGGAGTACACGTATTCTTGCTTGCCTGAATATATAAAAGTAATTATAAATTAATGAGTATATTTATATTCACTTTTACTCTTGAATGAGCCTCAAAAGTTGACTGTACGTGACAGAGAAGGGGCAAACTTTATGCTCTGAAACCCAAAGTCATGATAGTTGGCAATAACTTTTACTCTCAACCACTATAAGACATAACATCTAAATCACATACAAAAACAATGTAAGATTTTGGAAATAGGAAGTGTAGTAAAACCATACATACCTTTTTAAGGGGAACTGTACTTCTAAACCAGTTATAATCAGGAGAGACTTTAATCTCTCCCATGATTAGCTGAAATGGAGGTTAACCCTGAAATAAAAGCATATGATGTTTCATGTCAATAATTCATGTTCACATCAGAACTAAATGTACAGTCTAGTCTAGTTATGCCAATAGTGCATACTTTAAAGGGTAAAACTGAGGAAACGAGCTATTTTTAACTTGCTGATATATACTTAAAGCACAAAAAACAATTTGGCGAAATGCTAGAATCACAGAGCAGGAAGGAGCCTTGTGAGATAATTATTCACACCTCCAGTTCTCTCAAAAGAGGAATCTGGTCTAGAAAATGTAAACGACTTACCAGAGATGCCCTGGCTGACTCAGAGCCAGGACCAGATGCAGGACAGTCTTTTCTGACACCAGACTGCTGTCCTAGTTAAATGATTCCCAAGTGCAGTGCCATCCCCTATCTTTCGACAAAATCTTATTAATCCATCTTAATATAGATATTCCTGTCTGAAAGAATTATAGGGAACAGTCCACACTAAAGAAAGGAATTAATGTAAGCCTGCTTCCTGATCAATTCACCAAATACCATAAATCTAACTGTAGTGGAACATAACTTCAGAACCTCTCATGTAGTTCTTAATGCAAAATACAGGAAAATTGCTGTTCATACTAGTGTGATTAAAAATGATCTAATATGCTCCAAAGATCTATGATAATACATTAGGGTTGGTTTGAAGGTGCTAGAACTAGCAACCAAACAAAACATGTGCCTTTACAAAAAAAATGTGTGGTCTTTTGTAGTGAGATTAGTGATTTCTAGCTTTTATAGTTCTGTGACCTCAGAACAGTCACGGACCCTCTTTGGGCTAGTTTTCTCACCTATGACAGTTTCACCATGGTACCTCCAACACGTAGAGCAGTGCTTGGCACACAGCAGGCATTATCTGATTGACTAAAAGAATGACTATGTCCTAAGGAGACTGAGCTAGGCAATCCTAGAGTCCCTTCTAACTTGGGCAACTATGGGTGTTGAACTGGCTGAGCATCTTCCATTTAAAGGCCGGTCTCTTTGCTCAGGCATGCGTGTTGTCATAACAGGAACCTGAAATTATAGTTCCCTGTTGTAGATTCTTATTGCCAAACAAGGAACTCTCCCACCCATTAGTTTCGAAGGATTCAGATACCTACAATGTACCCTGTCCTCTACCCCAGGGCAAACCTGGATTTCCTAGGAGGACTAGGATGAGTTTGGGATTTTAGGATTTAATTTCTGAGCCGACTCTGAGCTGTCATTTTAGAGGGGCTTCTCCGGACTGACCAGGAGCAGGGGATTCTAAAACCAAAGGAGCTCGCCCAGTGAGCATGACTCAGTGGTTGAGTGTTGACCTATGAACCAGGAGGTCACAGTTCAGTTCCTGGTCAGGGCACATGTCTGGGTCACTGGCTCAATCCCCAGTGTGGGTCTTGCAGGAGGCAGCTGATCAATGATTTTCTCTCATTATTGATGCTTTTATCTCTCTCCCCCTCTCCTTTCCTCTCTGAAATCAATAAAAAATATATTAAAAATAAATAAATAAAACCAATGGAGCTCTTCCTCCTTGGACCTCCAGATCTTCTCCCTCAGTCACACAGGGCACTCAGCAGTCTCAACTGCTAATCTCTAACCTTGAGGGATTACTAAATTGAACCCCAAGGAAATGGTAAATGTAGAGATCCAATATTAAATTTGATTTACAACCTTGACATTACAATAATGGTCTCTTCTCTCAAATTTGTTAAAAATTTATGATTTTAACAAATTTTTCTAAAAGATGGTACTTTTAGAAAAATTTGTTAAAATCATAAATTGCTCTAAAGTGCCAAGAAAAATCATTAGCCAATCTCATCCTGAAAATCACTGAGTGCACATATAGCTTTAATTCATACTGAAATAAAATCATTCTTTGCATATCTACGTTCTCTCAAATATTAACATGTTAAAAATCTTAGCCATTTGAACTATAGCCTTTCTCTGAGCTGCTTGCCACTTTTAATTGAAAGCAGTTAGCATACAGAGTTAATTCTGGAATATTTTCAACCTGGACAGACTTGAAATATTCCTATATCATCTAAATAGTTCCTAACAGAGATATTTTTTTATTATTGCATTACTATAAACAATTACCATTTTACAGAAGAAAACATCAAAAACATGTTTAGCAATATACCCAATACATTTATAAAACACCTTAGTTAATTAAAAGCAGAAAGCTTCCTTCTAGATTTACCAAACTTGGCATAAAACAATTATTCACAGTTTGCAATCAACTGTAACGGACTAACCAAACTACTATACACAGGCACATTACATTGACTATCAATGCACTTCGTCCCATAGCAATAAATAGAAAAATATTCCTTACCACAGTCCGCAATATTATTCACAACCACCCCAGCATCATAGCGTTTTATAACTAACCTTGCTGGAGAGAGTCCTGTGACTAAATTTTTGTAGAGGCAAGGGATTTTTTAAACACTTGTGCTAGTTTGGCAGTACATGAAAGGTAAGACAGATAGCAAATGCTGCATCTGACCAACTGACATCTAAGTGAAAAAAAAGCTCACTGCTGCAAAGGGAAAGCAGCTGTGAGCGGTATGAAAAGGAAGTTTGTTCTCCCAACTCTCTTCCATTCACTCAAGGGGTCTACTTTTCCAAGTCACAAGAAGAACATTCTGTATATGGCAAAAAAAGGTTAACCGAGATTGTGACCAAACTGGTCGGTATTAAAAAAAAAGAAAGAATGTGGGCCAGGAGCTCAACACTGATCTGATCTCACTGATCTGATCTCTCACAATTCAATTCTTCACAAAAACAAACGCACCTGTCACGCTGGGAGGGAAAGGGCTGCAGAGATTAATTAGCCTGATCTTGCCCAAGGGAAGCCCCTCCTCCCGGAGCGCCTCGGCCACCTGGTCCTCCCTAGAGCCGCCTGTCAGTAAGGCTGCCGGTGTGAGTGTGCACCAAGGATGACCAGCGTGTATGTCTCAGTTCCAACAGAACCTGCCAGTTTACAGCCAATGAAATCACCTTTACCAATGGTTGTCACGTAACGAGATCAACTACTCAGGTTTTTCTGAACCTTTATCTCAATCTGTAGTTGATCTACATATGCACAATCTATGATTATTAACATCTCCACAACAAAATAGTGAACCTGAGAGTCTCCAGGAGACGCAATTGGCTTTTTAAAGCAAGTTGCCCATACCTTACCGCATCAGAAAATAGCTATCTTTTTTAAAAGATATCTTCAGGGGAAGACTTTCTCTCTCTCTCTCTTTCATTATCTTCTAAGCCTCACGGGAGGAAGAGTTGCCTACTTGACAGTTCTTCTGTGACACCTCATCTCGCTCCGTCCTGGTATAAAAGCTTTGGGACAACTGCGCACAGCTATTAAGTTACCCCTTTGTGCTAACAGGAGCTGCAACATTGTAGGCGGAGAAGCAAGGACGCACAGCTCCCCGGGACAACGAGGGGAGGAAAAGTGAGAGACGCCAGACAAGCCTCACACCTGGCCCTGCCCAGCAATGGCAAAGTCACTCGTCGCTTTCAGGCCGAGGCCCGATCTCCAAAACAACTGGTCTCTGCTCAGAGCTCTTAAAAGTTTACAGGACAACACGTCCCCGGGCTGCAGCGGCGTGGCCCCAGGAGGGGGTTACGGGAGTATGCCCGGGTCAGGCGCCCCGCTCTCACCCTAGACGACCCCCCCACGGACCCCCATCTTCTCCAGTCCCACCGGTGACAGCCACACCAAGGCGGGGTCACGGGCACCGACCACCGCCGTGAACCAGACTCCAGCTCAGTCGCTCTCTCGCGCTTTCTCTCTCTCTTCTCTCTTTCTTCTCTCTCTCTCTCTCTCTCTCTCTCTCTCTCTCTCTCTCTCTCTCTCACACACACACACACACACACACGTGATCACGTGCATGGTCACAAGGATCGGCCCACTCACAAAGTCACACCGCCTGGGACACACACACACACACACACACACACACTCACCTGCAACCCCGTACACATCGCACACCACACCCCCGCTTCCCAGGGCCTCGCCCATCCCTCACCTGCCGTGGCCGCCCCCAGTCCTCTTCCCTCCTCCCCACGGCGGCTCCTCCCTCCAGGACCGGGGCGGGCCGGGGCGGTGGCGGGGCCCGCGCGGGGGGCCGGCGGCCGGCGCTCAGGACCCGCGGGCGCCGCAGGCAGGCTGTGGGGCGCGCAGGACCGCCGGCCTCCGAGGGGCGGGGCGCGCGGCCGAGCGGACCTGGGCCGCCCCGCTCCCTCCTCCCGAAACGTCCGCGCATCCCGCTTCCGGGTTTGCAGGGGGCGGGGCCACGTCGTGAGGAAGGGGCGGGGCTCCGGCGGTCACCATGGCGACGGGCCCAGGGAGTGAGAGTCCTGCGCTCAGGCTTCTTCCCCGGGGGTGGAAGCCGGCGTCCACCTCCGCCGCGGTGGCGGGCGCGGGGCGGAGGTCCCCGATGCCTCAGGGTCGGCTCTGGGTCCCCGGTGTAACGTGGAGGGAGGTTATAGAAATGGAAGGAGGGGCCGCCAAGCCCCCCGCGACCTGCCCCTGCCTTCAGTTCGCGCCCTCTCGGAGGAAGCAGTTTCCCCTTCCGAGGAACGCTTGGAGGTCCTTGGGCGAGCAGGGCTTTGCACCCTTTCTTTTCTTGGCAGGTTTTTGTTTTCCCGCTGGCACAACCACAAACGCCCTTCCCTTCATTGCCCTCCACTTCCCTTCCCAGGTTTGTGCTGATGTTCGGAGGGCTTCATCCTTCGTCACTTTCCCTTAGAGAATATTGGTATATATATATAAATATATATATATATAATATATATTTATATATATAAATAATATATAATATATATATAAATATATAATATATATATATAAATAAAAATTTTTTCTTAAGGAAGATGTTGCAGACGCCATGAGTTTTCTAGTACAATATTTGCTGAAAGAATAAGGTTGAATAACTCATTTTCAAGTTCAAGTCTTTCTGTTGGAAGTTTTAAGTGCTCCTTATCACAAGGTCCTGTGCTGAAAGCGTGTACTCTGTTTAAAAGCCTTTGATTTTACCTTTACCCCAGGCAACAGTTTATGGGACTTAGGTTAGGGGAGAATCCTAGTAAATTGCATCCTTAGTTATGACCTCTGCCCTTCTCAGGAGCTTTGGATCCCAGTGCAGAACTTGGACGAATCCCAAAAAACATTTCCCAAGAGTGTAGTAACACATTCGCCACACTCCAGCCCCACCCCCTCTTTTGGAATTTCAAGTTAGTCACAGGAAGCAGTCTTTTATTATAAGCACCACATAGGTGTACAGGGCATGTTCCCACCGAAGATTTTTAAACTTTGGATTAGTTGGATGGACTGGCAATTCATTGGTTATATGTAAACCCATTATGGGTGCTCATCACATTATCTGTCCAACTTGTGTGGGGAGCTTTAATTTAGGGAAAAGAGGGGGGCGGGAGGAACAGGAATGATTCAACCAGTACAGTGGTTGGCAAACTGCGGCTCGAGAGCCACATGCGGCTCTTTGGCCCCTTGAGTGTGCCTCTTCCACAAAATATCATGTGGGGGCATGCACGTACAGTGCAGTTGAAACTTTGTGGCCCATGCACAGAAGTCGGTATTCCGTTTTGGGCTCTCAAAAGAAATTTCAGCTGTTGTACTGTTGATATTTGGCTCTGTTGACTAATGAGTTTGCCGACCACTGCACCAGTACCTTAGCAAATGTTCAGGCTCACAATATGTACCAAAAGGATATTGAATGAATTAAAGAGAGAATAAATAAATCTACCCATATGTATTTCCAAAACGGTAGTCCTTACATCCCATACCCAGACCTCACTTTAGTAACAGTCTTAATATATATGCCCAAATATATTAGAAATCCTTATTCTGTTAGTTTGGTAATAAAAATTTTTAACTTGACTTGATAATGAAAAACCACTGAACTATGTAGTTATGTTTTGTTATATGCATACTTCTTTTAAAATGTAAAAGGTCACCCTCAAAATGGTTTGTTTCCCTTACAAAAGGACCCCGAGGTCATGTTTGGACCCTCAGTTATTCCAGTGTGCATGGCAAACACATTTTCCGTCCCCTAATCCGAACGAGGAATATTTAATATCTGTGAGTTCCAGCTGTCCTGTAATCGCACAACTGCAGAGCACAAACTTTTGATCCAGGGCAGGCCACAGCACAGACAGACCTGGTGTCTAAGGCTGTGAGGGTTTGCAGCTGTCGTGCTGGGGTCTGGCAGGTGGTTCCCACAGCACCAATCCCTGTGTGAGAATGTCACTTGAAAACTGGAATGTTCACAAAATACCCTGCAAATACCAAAGAAAACAGATGGCCAGATGGCTGTCAGAATTGCCCAAACCCATGCTCTAGCCCCCAAATTGACCTCTTGACAGGATATTTGTGTTAAAACACACATGCAAAATAATCCTAGATGTATCTTGAATGCACGAACACACAACAAACTTAACAGTGGTTACCTCTGAGGAGAAACTGGGGGTGTAAGGAGTAGTAAAGGAGAATGTTGGCTTTTAGATTTAGTATTTGAATTTATATAAGGTATTCAGATGTTACTGTGTGATACAAACACTTAAAACAACTATATTCATGCTTTAAATTCTGCCCTAAACCCTGTTCTAAATCCTTCAATAGTTCACCACTTATCTTTTTTAAAAATATATTTATATATATTTTATTGATTTTTTTTACAGAGAGGAAGAGAGAGGGATAGAGAGTTAGAAACATCGATGAGAGAGAATCATCGATCAGCTGCCTCTTGCACACCCCCTACTGGGGATGTGCCGGCAACAGGGGGTGTACATGCCCTTGACCGGAATCGAACCCAGGATCTTTCAGTCCACAGACCGACACTCTATCCACTGAGCCAAACCGGTTTCGGCTCACCACTATCTTTTTAAATAATAGTTTTTATTAATTTCAGAGAGGAAGGGAGAGGGAGAGAGAGAGATAGAAACATCAATGATGAGAGAGAATCATCTATGGGCCGCCCCTTACACACCCTCTACTGGGGATCAAGCCCGAAACCTAGGCATGGGCCCTGATTAGGAAATTGGACTGTGACCTTCTGGTTCATGGGTCAGTGTTCAACCAGCCAGGCCCCCACTCTTTTGAACCTAATGTCCAAAGTGCACAGGTTAGAGTAGGTCTGGCTCTTTCAAAGGGTCCTGAACACTCTATGAAGTCTCCAACCTCTAGGCGTTTGTATATGCTCTTCCCACCATTAAAATGCCTCCCTCCCTCGGCCCACTAGAGTGTTTTACCCTTATTTTACCCCTAAGAACTGTGGATGTATGCAAAAGAGAAAGAGGAGCAAAACACTTACTTTTTTTACACTAATATCAATTCTTGGAATACCATCCTTTTACAGCTTCTCAGGGTACCATTGACTGTAGTGTTAAATACCAAATTATGCTGACACCGAAGACTGAAAATGAATGTTGTGTCCTCACTGCCAGACCAAGTCTGTGTCAAATACATACCACACTGAGTTATAGGGATCAGACACGGAGTGGGGATTCTGGAACTGCCCAGACACAAATATGACTCTTCTGCAGCTTGCTACTGAAAGATCCTATCAAACAAGTTATATATAGTTATTTATAATTAATAATTTATTATCATTTGAGAGTTAAGAAATCTGAGTTCTATCCTTGTACAAGACACTTACCCTCTCTGGGGGTGATTTCCTTCTCTATAAAATGAGTTCAAGGTTAGACTTAAATGATCTCTAAGTTCTTTCCAATTCTAAGATTTTATATATTTATGAGAAATATATTGTAGACTCTTTACAATAGCCTTCCCTCAAAGTTGCTTCTCTCTGATAATCCTCCCCTACTACCTCTCCCTTTCCAATAAACTTTTTAAAAGTATCACAAAAATGCCTCTTGCCCAGGATGAGTGGCTCCGTTGGTTGGAAGGCTTTCCGGTACATCAAAAGATTACAGGTTTGATTCCTGGTCAGGGCACACACCTAGGTTTCAGGTTCAATCCCCGAGTGGTGCATATGGAGGCAACTGATTGGCATTTTTCTCTCTCTGTCTTACTTTGCCCTTTCCCTTCTACCTCTAAAATCAACATACATATCCTCTGGTGAGGATTTTTTTTTAAGCCTCTTCAATTAAAAAAAAGTATTTTAACTTATTGAATAAGTTAATGTTTGTCCATTATTAACTTTTCAAAATGAAAGTTCCTAAGCAAAGGTTCCATCTGCCGAACTAGCATCTCATTGACCTAGCATGAGATCATATACCTTTAAAGAAGAGCAGCGATATAGAACCCTGCAACCTAAGAGCTGCACCAATATACTGCAAAATAAATCTGTAGAGTTCTAGAAAACTATGAATCCTTAGAGGTAATAAAGACAGTGGTTGAGCAGTAACTAAAATGCAACAATTGTTTTTGAAATAGTCTAACACAGTACCTGTGTATAAATTAAAATGTGCTTCCGTGTCTCTGTTTCTGAGCACTAGAGCCTAACACATTAAATCCCCTGGTCAAGAATAAAAACACTTGCCAATAGAGGCAGGCTAGTCAGGACTAGGAGCATAGCCTGGTGTCAGACTACTGGAGTGTGGATTCCAAGTCCACTTATGAGCAATGTGATGTTCTGGAAAAGCAAGGATCAGTAACAGTGCCCGGCTGTGAGGGTTGTTGTAAGGATAAAGTGAGATGGTTCAGGTTGAGTCCTCACAAACACAGCCTGAACTCATAAAATGTTAGCTAATAATAATGGTATTGAGAACTCACTGTGTGCTCAGACCAGGCTACATGCATTTACATATGTTATTTCTAATCCTTATGGCAACCCTTGCAAAGTAGGTACAATTTTCATTTCATAGGTAAGGAAACAGATTCAGAGAGAGGGTAACTAGCCTGGGCTTATTCAGAGGCAGGTCCAGGGCTCACACCATACTTGTTGAATCAAAGGCACTGCCTCACATTATATTTTTACCTTGAAATTGTTTGATTAATATAAAGGAAAAGGGTGAAAATCAGTTTTACTGCCTAAAATATAAAGTATAAAAACAGCAAGCATCCTTTCTGGCAGCCATTCTCAGAGCTGCTCTTTATGCTCAGAAGCATTTCTTTTGTCTCCCAAACCAAACCAAGAGTAAAATCCTTTTAAACAAAATCTATAATCTCCTAGTTTTAATATTATCACTAGCCACCTGTTGCTGGATCCCTGGTCCACCACCTCTGAAATGAAATTTTGAGGAGTTACTAAATCATAGATACTTTCCCACTAAATCTAAAATTCTTTCCCTCCCGTTGGTCTAAAGGTCCCTCCGTAAGCAGTTGCTGCCATCCAGAGGAGAAAAATGTTGCAGGCCCAGAGAAGGAATTACGGCAGTTTTAGACTCTGGTGACAAAATTAGCTTCCACTTAATGAGTGTCTGTGTGCCAGGCACTTCCATGGGCATATTTAATATGGATTTCTATTCTTCAAGTCAGGTATTACCCATGATTTTAAACTGAGAAATCATAGTTTAAAAATGTTAAGTAACTTGTCCTGAGTCACCCCGCTAATAATGAGTAACTAAATTCTGTTTTGAGCCTGATGCTTTTTTCAGTGACAAGAGCCAAAATAGAAGCTTCGTGCAAAAGAGGGAATGTATTTGCAAATACATCCTTTTAGCTAGAGTACAGAATGGACTGTGTCCCCCCTTCCCTGAGAGGACCCTGGACCTAGGGACCAGTATATGGCTCAGACCCATGCACACCTCTTAGGCTACTTAAAGCCGTTGCTGCTCTGGCATAAAAATCATTTGTTGAAGGTGACAAAGTGCAGGGTCTCATATCCAGAGATTCTGATTCACGGCCTGGAGTAGAACCCAGGGATCTACATTTTAAACAGGTACCCACGCCCTGGCCAGGTCACTCAGTTGCTTAGAGCATCACCCCAATGTGGCAACATTGTGGGTTTGATCCCGTCAGGGCACATACAAGAGTCAACCAGTGAATGAAAAATAAATGGAACAACAAATTGCTCTCTCTCTCTCTCTCTCTCTCTCTCTCTCCCTCTCTCTCTTTCTTTCATCAATAAAAAAGTTTAAATATTAAAAAATTTAAACAGGTACCCAGGTCCTTTTTGTTCAGATAGAAGTCCTGCTCACTCACACTGGGTTGTGGTTTCTATAGGAGCTTGAACAGAGGGGGTCATGTAGTTTCCTGAGGCCTCTCTGGGATGTGCACCGTTTACTTTTTCAAAGAATGTGCTGCATTCATGTGAAGATGGCATCCCTAAACCTCGTGTTTATCCTCCAGTCCCAGGATGGGCTCAAGGCTCCCTGAATGGGAAACTGTCCGTTATGGGATGCGCTTTGCACTCTTGCCTCAAGATTTCATATGTATGAAAGGTATTTCCTATGCTCCTAAGTACGGTATGCCAACCATGCCGACCAACTTCCTTCCCAGCTCACACTGCCTCACCCACAGCCCTCTACTCAGCATCAGGCTGTTTTCTGAGCAGGTGAAATCACTGGACTGGGGTGGGCCTTGACTCAGATGGCCAAGGACTAGAGGTGGTCTGCCTAAGAGATTCTGACTGGTAAGGGCAATGGTAATTGGCTAAACCACCACATGGGATCCCCTGAGAATGTGGGGTGGCAGACCTGAGACCATTCCCAGTAGGTAGTAGGGGATCAGAACTGATCAGCAGAGCTGTGTCCTCAGGAGGCTTCCCCACTCCCTTGGCAGTGTCCAATGGACACTTCCTTAGAGCCTCTGAGGAAATCACCACTGCCACACACCTGTGAGCTCCCAGAGGGCACTGCTGCCCGTTCTCTCTGGATTTCATTGAGTGTGCCTAATGTCTGGAGCAAGGAGTAAGTAATCATACTAACTGAAAACAAAAAAGCACTTCCACACAGCCTATTACTCTCCAAACTACTTTGGGAGCGTTTTTTGTTATCTTCAGCCCGTTTCACACATGAGGAAACTGAAGTTCAGGGATGTTCAGTGTCTGAGATCACAGAGTTATCAGTGGTGGAGTCAAAACTCTCCCTAAGAACATAATTCCCAAGTGATAACCAAGTTCTTTCACTTCCACAGTGAAATCTTTTTAAAAAAATATGTATTTTTTAATTGATTTTTTAGAGAGGAAGGGAGAGGGATAGCTAGAAACATCAAAGAGAGAGAATCATCGACCAGCTGCCTCCTGCACACCCCTTACTGGGGATGTGCCCGCAACCAAGGTACATGCCCTTGACCGGAGTCGAACCTGGGACCCCTCAGTCCACAGGCCAACGCTCTATCCACTGAGCCAAACCGGTTTTGTCCACAGTGAAATCTTTTAAATCCTCCTCCACTTCCCCATAATTGGAGCTGTTGCCCACACCTTCATATTTCCAATTTCCCAACAGATCTTTTACTTCCAATCTCCTTTCACCCCCGACCAAAGTTACCTACCCCAAATCCAGATCTGGTATGGGACTTCCCTGATTCTCTTGCACACAAGATAAAGGTCCAAATTCTGTTCTCAAAGCCCTCCATAACGTGGTCTTCTAGTCTTGCTCTTTCAGTCTCATTATCATCATAGTTCATATCAATCCTGGTTTCTTCCAAACACTATGTTCTTTCCCCCCATGTTTAACATGCCATGTTTCTCTTCCATGATTCGTTAGCCTTTCCCCAGCCAGTTTTATATGTAATTAGCCTCATACATTGAAGAGAATGCCTAGCAAATTTGTTTTAAAGAATAATAAAAGCCAGGCATGCTCCCACCATCCAGTTTAAGAACATTAGCAACTCCCGGTGAGAGTTCTTTCATGCCTCTGCACAGGCTAAGGTGCCCTGCCAGGCTTTAGTCTGCATAGTGAACTCATCATTTGGAAACTCAGATTCTTCTTTATCTTCTCTGGAAAGTCTCCATTGACTCCCTTGAGGGAGATTGAATGCTCCCATTATGGCATTTATAACTATTATATTTGCTTGTGTGCCTCCCCAGTAGATTGAAGATGCCAAAAATGAATCTATTTATCTCCAGCAATCAGAATAAAGGTAGTTACACAGAAAGTGTTCAGTAAGTAGGATGTCCATATAAACTGGTGTGTCTGGTGTCCACATAACCTGCAGTCCCAGTTTACGCCTGTTATCCAGGAGTAATTATTACAAGTACTTCCTTTTATACTCATGAACGTATTCTATTTTAAATGATCAATTATATAATTGCCCTATCAATCAATAAGTGTTGAATGATTAATGGAGAGTATAGCAGATAGAATCTAGGCAGAAAAAGCTGATAAATATCCTCAAATAAAAATTCAACAGCTGGCCACTGTACCCCATCCTCTTCCAGAAGTGCCTGACTCTCTCAGAGACAGAGTTTGCACAGACCAGATGCTCAATAATTTTTATTGTGTAAATACACTGAAAAGTGTTAGGATATTCCTACTTCAAGAATAACCTAGTTGTAAAATGTGAATTTACAGTAAAGATCATTGTGACAGATTACTATTGTCTGTTTACTAGTTGATGGAACTAGATAGTAGAGGAATTTAAATAACTGACTTTACTACTTGCTGAAAATCAGAAATGCAGGTTACTCCTGAATAAAAACCTAGTCAATAAGGACATAAATTTAAAAAATCTAATAGATGCATTTTTTTAAAAGAACCTCTTCATATAGATATGCATATCAATTAGTTGCACTTGCTCTTAGGGAAACATAAATCTCCTTGACTTTGACATAAATAAATTTTTATTTAAAGTTTCTTTTGTTATTCAAGTAGAAAAGTTGTTGTTTTTTAAAATTTATTTCAGAGAGGAAGGAAGAGGGAGAGAGGCAAAAACATCGATGAGAGAGAATTATTGATCGGCTGCCTCCTGCATGCCCCCCCACACTAGGGATTCAGCCCAAAACCCAGGCATGTGCCCTGACCAGGAATTGAACTGTGACCACTTGGCTCAACTACTGAACCACATTGCCAAGGCTAGAAAAGTTTTTAACTATTGTCAAATAAAAAGCAAAAAGTGAGGTAATTAATCTTTTGGATAATAATCTTCTCTTCTCCAACAGTGTCATATTCCTTGAAAAATCAAAGTAATTCCTTATGAATAAGGCTTTTAATAAATTACAAATATGTAAAAAGTCTTATCTGTCTTCTTCCTAAACTACTTAGTACACTGTTGCATAGCAACAATTTTTTCCTTCCTCTTCTTTGTTGGAAGTTTGAGAGTCTGAAATCTGCATTGACTTGGATGAGCTAGGGGATTTTTCTGGTGCCAGGGGTGCAAATATCCATTGTAGAAATCAGTAGCTGTTAGTGTTTTCTTGAGCATCACTGACCGAACACCAATCCAGCCATCCTAAAGGGCAAAAGATAAATAGTGAATATGAAGTAGTAGTAAAATGAAGTAAGCTTTAGTTTATAAAACTTTTATCATGAAAAGAAACCAACTAAAACACTTTTACTAAATGCTTAGCTGCAAAGAGCACTGTAACATGTACAATTCTTTGATGCTGAAAGTTTATTACCAATGAGGGATAACAAATGTACAGATCTGTATAAACCTATTTAAACAGAGAGGAGCAGAATAAAGAGGTATATTTACATGATGCTTTATAGTTTTCAGAGTGTGTCCATGCTTCTTATTACGACTAGTTATCAGAATACTAAGTGTACTGGTTAATAATAGTGGATTTTGTAATCAAAGAAAACACGAAAATTTCAAGAGAAACATCAAAAGTGCTTTATTCAAAGTAATGCCCATTGCTAGCTACATATTCCCCCCTCTTTCAGGTAATTTGTGGATACTGACCCAATAGAACTTTCCTCGTTTTGAGGCAAACCATTCAGAGACCCAATTTTCACTTCTTCGTACGTTTTGAAGTGCTGCTCAGAAAGTGCATGTGTCATCAATCAGAACAAGTGGTACTCTGAAGGAGCAAGGTCTGGTGAATACGGCGAGTGGGTTAATACTTCCCAGGCAAGATCTTTTAATGTGTCTTTAACTGGTTTTGAAATGTGTGATGGTGCATCATCATGAAGCAAAATTACTTTGCTGCATTTTCTGGCACATTCTGGTTGTTTTACAATCAAAGCATGGTTCAAATTGATTATTTGTTGTCCGTAGCAATTAGCATTAATGGTTTCACCTGGTTTTAGAAGCTCATAATACAATCACACCATTTTGATCCCACCAAATGCAGAGCATTGTCTAATTTCTGAAGCGATTTGGCCTTGCAGTCAATGTTGATGGTTGACCTGGATCCACCCATGATTTTGTGCATTTGGGATTTCAAAATAAATCCACATTTCATCGCCAGTCACAATTTGATGCAAAAAAGACTTTCTTTCGTGCCACTGAAGCAACATTTTACTGATGACTTTTCGATTTTCCATTTGTCTTTCGTTCAGTTGATATGGCACACATTTTCCTTCCTTTAAAATCTTTCCCACTGCTTGTAAACAATAGGAAATTGTTTGCTGAGCAATATTTAATCTTTCTACAAGTTGTTTTTTGAGTTTGACACGCATCTTCATCTAATAATGTTTGTAATTGTTGGTCTTCAAACTTTTTCAGTTGACCTGGACGTCTTTGTCTTTCACATTAAAATCATCAATTTTAAAGCATTCAAACCAGCATTCACAAGTATCTTGAGATGGAACATGTTCACCATAAGCTTTCTGAAGTATTCAGCATCACTTTTCTTCAAAATAAAGTAATGAATAAAAACTTTCCACAAAGTCCTAACCAGTTTGGCTCAGTGGATAGAGCGTCAGCCTGCAGACTGAAATGTCCAAGGTTCGAATCCGGTTAAGGGCATATACTTTGGTTGTGGGCACATCCCCAGTCAGAGGTGTGTAGGAGGCAGCTGATGGATGTTTCTCTTTCATCGATGTTTCTAACTATCCCTTTCCCTTCCTCTCTGTAAAAAATCAATAAAATATATATATTTTTGAAAATCTTCCTGCAAATGCTCTTTTTTTGGCATGAAATTCGACATTTTTAAGTGTACAAATATCTATGATGTTAACACCTTTAGCAAATTTGACATATGAAGTTTTAAAGCTTTTTGTCAATACAACAAAATAGCATAAATATCAAATCACATATATACATATCAACATATGTGTAACTCCATCTATTTTTAAAAAATCCGCATTATTAACCAGTACACCTAGTACGACCACTCTAAAAAGTAGACAAATCCAATACTATCCACAGAGAAAACTGATGCCCAATGTGAGTGATTGGTCTGAGGTGACGCAACTTGTGGATCTCAAACTCGCATCTGCAGACAACACCAGCTTCTTCTATGAGAGCAAACTACAGACCCAGCCAAGGACAAGACAATGCACCAGAATAAGTTGAAGAAACACGAAGGGAGGTTGACACAGGAGTTCTGTATCTACAGTCTGTGTAGGTCAGATCAATTTATCATACATTTTAAATATCCCTTCGTGAGCATGAAACATCTCACATATACACCATATGAAGGAAATGCAAGGAATGTGGAAGACTTCTTAGGAAAACATCATCTATATATACAAAAGCCTAAGCGACCGTTATGACCAGTCATTACGATGCACACTGACCACCAGGGGGCAGATGCTCAATGCAGGAGCTGCCCCCTGGTGGTCAGTGTGCTCTCACAGCCAATCTCCTGGGGCCAGCCAGTGGCCTTGGCGTCTGTTCTGTTCCTTCTACGCCTGGCCCAGCAACCTTAGCCTCCTCTCCTGACCCCACCAAGGGCCTTCAGGCCCTGGGATGAGAAGGGGAACTGGGGGTGGGCAGTGACAGATGTGGCCCCTTTCCCAGGGAGACCAAGGGCTGGCTCCCTCCTCGGGGCTGGTGGCCAACCTCCTGTGCCTGTTCCTCCCCCAGTTCTTCCCTTCCCTCCCACCTAGGCTGGCAGGCCCCAATCACCTGGCTCTTATTGGCCCTGATTACTGGTCAGGCCTAGGGACCCCACCCATGCACAAATTGGTACACCAGGCCTCTAGTTGTCTTATAAAACAATGGTTCCAAAGTAATTTTAAATCATTAGAAATATGTCTAACCACTGTTGAATAGTAAAAGCAAGTAGGACACATGCATTGTAGTTCAGCTAAATACTTGGATATCTTTTATGATACTCATAGTAACAAGATAAAAAGAGCTTGTTAATTAAATTGGTTTACATAGAATATAAAATTTCTTCAAAAGAAGCACTATGGTTACTGAATTTTCTGTCATTGTTTGAGTAATAACAATGCCTTGGCAAATCTTCATCAATTTTTAAAAAATTATATAAGATTCTCAGCCAAAACCGGTTTAGCTCAGTGGTAGAGCGTCGGTCTGCGGACTGAAAGGTCCCAGGTTCGATTCCGGTCAAGGGCATGTACATTGGTTGCGGGCACATCCCCTGTAGGGGGTGTGCAAGAGGCAGCTGGTCAATGTTTCTCTCTCATTGACGTTTCTAGCTCTCTATCTCTCCCTTCCTCTCTGTAAAATATCAATAAAAATATTAAAAAAAAAAAAAAAAGATTCTCCTATTTCTTTAAAAAAAACTGTCCACTGCCTTAATCTGATAGACAAGTAGTTCAATGAAGTCCCAACTAAAAACGATAAATGATACAAACTATACATTTAGTAAAACAAGTATGATAATTTTAAACTAAAGGAAATGTACCTTACAACAAACCAGAAGTTTTTGTGCCTGTTTGTGGTATATTATGGATCCTGGAATAGCAGGCTGTCCTGTAAATTTTGGATCTAAAGAATGGAGGGGGGTGGGGACATGAGAGAGTGAGAATAATTACACTTCATTATGCTTCTTAAAGATTAGATCATCTTGGGAGGCAGTACTAATACTAGAGAGGACTCATCTGCTGATAACTTGACTGTAACCCAAATGGAGCCACAGTATTCTGTGTGTACCTTGAACCCAAACGGAAGCTTTCCAAACATATAAGCTATGAGACCTTTACCCAGATTCTCAAGGGTCAACCAAAAAATGCTGAATCCAGAAGCTTTGAGCATTTGAGGAAATAACTAGCTACCAGTGGGGAAATATATAGGAGGCTTAGGATAAGAGCTGGCCCCTTCACCCATGATTAATTCCTAGATTTCCGGGGAACCCCACCTCTGAACTACACCAGCACCCACTGTGGCTCACTCCTTCAGTCTACCACATTGGGGTAGATGGGCCTCACTACCATCTGATGGACCTCAGAACAGGCCTGTATTGTGAAATGGCAAACCCTGGCCTAAGATCTCACTGAGCTGCTCAGACATTTTCATTATGACATTCTCCAGAATGAAATTAACCAAGTCACTTTGCACCCCCTGAAAAGCTTGGTATAGGAAATCAGAGCTTAAAACGGGATAGCGCCACTGCTCTGCCTACTTCCCAGGTTCCCATGATGATTAAATGAGAAAATACATGTGAATGGACACTCAATGAATGTAATATATTATCATTATTGAACCCAAACTAACTAAAAGAATCCCTATTTTTGGTAAAACAGACACATTTCAAACAGATTACAGTAAAAACATTTTCTATGTCAGCTATTCAAAAGTTAATACCAGTGAGGACTGAAGCGTTAACTTCCACCAAATCCAGAAGTTTAATGGTATTATCCATCCAGAGTGTCTGTAACGGAATCTGCAAATATAATTAAAGAAGGGATGGTTAAAGAAATGCCCTCAACCCCCAAACCTTTTAACTATCATTCTGTGCCAGTCAGGTCTCTCTTGTCTCCCAATTACAGAGGAACTGGGAACTCAGTTTCTAAGTCTTATGCAACAGAACATAAACATGACCCTCTACATCAGTCTCCAGAATTTATAAGATCTTAACATTAAACACTATTTTAAAACCAATGTTTATATCTTTACTAGAGGCCCGGTGCACAAAATTCATGCACGGGGTCAGGGAAGTCCCTCAGCCCGAACTGCACCCTCTCCAATCCAGGACCCCTGGGGGATGTTCCTGTGGGATCAGGCCTCTATTATTAAAAATCTAGAGCGTACAGTTTTTTTTGTTTAAAAAAAATATATATATATTTTATTGATTTTTTACAGAGAGGAAGAGAGAGGGATAGAGAGTTAGAAACATTGATGAAAGTCATCGATCAGCTGCCTCTTGCACACCCCCTACTGGGGATGTGCCCCCAACCAAGGTACATGCCCTTGACCGGAATCGAACCTGGGACCTTTCAGTCTACAGGCCGACGCTCTATCCACTGAGCCAAATCGGTTTCAGCTAGAGTGTACAGTTTTATAAGGAACTTTTTTTTTTACTTAACCATAAATCATGGACAACTTTTCTTTAGTAAATACTTACCTATCTTACTCTTTTTATCTGCTGTATAGTATTTCATTTTATGAATGTACCATAATTCATACTATCTTTATGATCAATATTCATTATTTTTCATTTTTTGCTATATAAAATTATAAAATGTAGTGATAAATAGCCTGCTAGATATATGTTTGAGGACTTTAATATATTTGAGGAATTTTATACATATATATTTGAGGTAGTTATTATGTGTGTGTGTTTTTTTAAGAGCTTCTTTTTTAAAAAATGTTTTTATTGATTTCAGAGAATGGAAGGGAGAAGAATAAATAGAAACATTGATGAGAGAGAAACATTGATTTGCTGCCTCCTACAGAGATTGAGCTTGCAACCTGGGCATGTGCCCTGACCAGGAATCAAACCTGTTACCTCCTGGTACATGGGATGATGCCCAACCAACTGAGCCATACCAGCTGAGCTAGTTTTTTTTTTGTTTTGTTTTGTTTTAAAGAGAATAATCATTTCTTTTTTAAAATCTATTTTATTGATTTTTTACAGAGAGGAAGAGAGAGGGATAGAGTTTGAAACATAGACGAGAGAGAATCATCAATCAGCTGCCTCTTGCACACCCCTACTGGGGATGTGCCCACAACCAAGGTACATGCCCTTGACCAGAATCGAACCTGGGACCTTTCAGTCTGCAGGCCAATGCTCTATCCACTGAGCCAAACCAGTTTCAGCATGAGCTAGTTTTTTTAATGGGCTACTTGGATTAGAAAACATCAACATTTCACTGTTAAAATGCTAATAGGAGAAAAAACTGTGAATATATTATTGTTTATTAGTGATTTCATATATTTTCTTGGAATTTTTATTTTTTATGAAAACTACCAATTTATGCCCATTTTTTAATAAAACCGAGTTGTTCATCTTTGCCTATTAATTTGTGAAAGCCTTTTATATTTTTAGGAAATTAGACCTTTAATTCTTGAATGTGTTATGAATATTTTCCTAGTTAATTGACTTTTTACACTATTTTTTTCCCCCATGCATACATTTTTTGTATTTATGGAGTGATATGTAAGAGTCTTTTCTCTCATAACTTCAGTGGTTCATGTCATGCTTAAGGAGGCCCATCCTATAGTTTAAGATTATTAAATAAAATACAATTATTTAATTGTGCTTTTTCCCCAGTCTTTGGTGGGGTTTGTTAAAAAAAAATTAAATCCTGATCCATCTAGATTTTATTTGATTTTAAAAGGTAGCCCTCTAAGGCTAACCAGTTGTCCCAGTGCTACTTACTGGATAATCCATTTCACCCTTTCCTGCAATGTATGCCACCTTTATCACATAATATATATCTGACATCTTAGAACTTGATTTAAAGATACTAACAAAATTAACACATACCAGAAAATAAGTTCTCTCAATTTTCTGAATTAAAAATAAGTTTATTTTCAGACTGTATAGCTTGGTCTTATTTCATAGGTAAAGAAAATGAGGCCCAGGGAAATGCAGCTATTTTTCCCAAAGTTAGACACAGCAATTAGTAGCAGAGCCGAAGATCAGAATCTATCTTTTTTGATCCTCAGCTCAGTGCTCTTTTTATGAGATCCCTTAAAGAAGGCATTTAATTTTTAGAAGAGTTAAATGGTTGCAAAGATTTGAACATTAAAAGATCATAATGTTCATATTCTTATAAGATGACACATTTGGTACAGCATTCTCTCTATAACTTGCTGACACATTTTGTCTCACTCATATTAATTCCAATAGAAGTTTTTTTCATCTGTGTAATCTTTTTCTTTCAAAGAACTCAAAATACTTCAGAAACATGCTTATTGACTAAAGAGAGATTTATATATACTGAGAGCTATGAATATGTTAGGAATATAATAAAAATATACAGGTCTTTTAAAAAAAACATATTTTATTGATTTCTTTATAGAGAGGAAGGGAGAGGGATAGAGAAACATCAATCCGCTGCCTCCTGCACAGCTCCTACTAAGAATGTGCTCGCAACTAAAGTGCATGCCCTTGACCGGAATCAAACCTGGGACCTTTCAGTCTGCAGACTGAGCTCTATCCCCTGAGCCAAACCAGTTAGGGCCAGATCTTTTTTTAAATTGATTTGAAACATGTTGTTCCACTTATTTACTCATTGGTTGCTTCTTGTATGTGCCCTGACCGATCAAACCCACAGCCGTGGGGTATCAGGACCATACGATAACCAAATGAGCAACCCAGCCAGGGCCCCAAAATACAGTTTTTATCCTTGAGGAGGCTTATCTTCATCTATCATCAGAGCACTGCAGAAAGGAAAGGGATGGTAAGAATATAGTCATTTCGGTGTCCACCATCATTACGGTCAAAATTATATGTTCGCATGGATTTAAATTCATAGTTTATCTCCTTTGATCTTGACAAGTGTGAACAGGGTCATTAACCTCATTTTAGAGGTAAAAAAGCAGAAGCTCAGAGAAGATAAGGGTTTTGCTTTTCATGGTAAATAGCAGCTGTAGGAATTAAATCTCACTTTCTGGCTCTTTCTGTGATAGCACCAGCTTTGCTCAGTGAAGAAGAAAGGTGAATTGCAGAAATAAGGGTTATCATGTAGTAGTACATATCTCTGTGTTTAACTTTTTGAGGAACTGTCAAATTGTTTTCCACAGCAGCTGCACCATTTTACATTCCCACCACCAATGGATGAAGGTTCCAAATTTCTCCACATCTGTGTTAACCCCTGGTACTGTTTTTTAATTATAGTGATCCTAGTAGGTGTGAAGTGGTATTTCAGTGTAGTTTTGATTTGCATTTTCTTAATGACTAAAGAAGTGGATCATGTTTCCATGGGTTTATTGTTAATTTATATGTCTTGCTTGTCAGATTTTTTGTGCATTTCCTAATCAGGTTATTTGTCTTTTTGCTGTAGAGTTTAAGAGTTCTTTAAATAATCTGGATACGAGATCCTTATTAGATGTACGTTTTACAAATATTTCTTATGATCTATAGGTTGTCTTTTCATTTTCTGGGGAATGTTCTTTAAAGCCCAACTGTATTTTTTTAATCCTCACCTGAGGATATGCTTTTTTATTGATTTTTAGAGAGAGAAACAGTGATGTTAGAGAAACATTGATCAGTTGCCTCCTATATGTACCGGGGTCAGGGATAGAACCCACAACCTAGGTAGGTGCCCTGCCTGAGAATCAAACCTGCAATCTTTTGGCATACAGGACAACACTCCAACCTACTGAGCCACTTGGCCAGGTTGAAGCCCAACAGCTTTTAATTTCCAAGTCCAATTTCTCTATTTTCAGTTTAGTTGCTTATCCTTTAGGCAAGATATCTAAGAACCATTGCCTAATTCAAAGTCATTAAAATTTACCCTTGTTTTCCTCCAAGAATTTTAGTTTTGGCCCCCACCTTTAGGTCTCTAATCCATTTTTGAGTTCATTTTTTATACAGTGTGAGGTAGGACTCCAAATTCATTCTTTTGATTGTGAATATTCACTTGACCAAACTCCATGTGGTGAAAAGACTATTCTTTCCTTATTAATCTGTCTTGGCACCCTTTCAAAAAAACTAACTGAACACAAATGTATGGGCTTATTTTTGCACTTCCAATTCTACACCATTGAGCTGTATGTTTGTCAATGTTTATGTCAGTACCAAGTGTTGAAATTAGGCAGTGTAAGTCCTCCAACTTAGTTCTTTTTATCAAGAATTTTTGGCCGCCGAAACTGGTTTGGCTCAGTGGTAGAGCGTCGGTCTGCGGACTGAAAGGTCCCAGGTTCGATTCCAGTCAAGGGCATGTACACTGGTTGCGGGCACATCCCTGGTAGGGGGTGTGCAAGAGGCAGCTGGTCGATGTTTCTCTCTCATCGACGTTTCTAACTCTCTCTCTCTCCCTTCCTCGCTGTAAAATATCAATAAAATATATATTTTTTAAAAAGAAGAATTTTTGGCTATTCTGGTCCTCCCGGGATTCAGTATGAATTTAAGAATCAGCTTGTCAATTTCTGCAAAGAAGTTAACTGGGATTTGTATAGGAATTTTGTCAAATCTGTAGGTCAATTTGGAGAATGGTGCCATCTTAACAATATTGTCTTCTAGTCCATGAACACAGAGGTCTTTTCATTTATTAGGTCTTTACTGTTTACTAGCTCTATGATTTTGGGGGGATTCTTTATATTTTTTTCTATTTAAGATCATGTCATCTGCAAATAGAGATAGTTTTACTTCTTCCTTTCCAATCTGGTTCCTTGTATCTTTTCCTTGCCTAATTGCCCTGTTACCTCCACTGCTGAGCAGCAGTGGTGATAGTTCTCTTGCTCCTGATCTTAGTGGGGGAAAGTTTTTGGTCTTTCACTATTCAATATGTTAACCGTGAGTTTTTTGGTAGATGATGTTCTTTATCAGGTTGGGAAAGTTCCCTTCTATTCTTAGTTTATTGAGCATTTTTAAAAATCATTAAGGACACTGGCCTGGCTGGGGTGGCTCAGTGGTTGAGGATCGATCTATGAATCAGGAGGTCACAGTCAGGACATATGCCGAGGTTGTGGACTTGATCCCCAGTAGGGAGTGTGTAGGAGGCAGCCGATCAATAATTCTCATCATTAATGTTTCTATTTCTCTCTCCCTCTCCCTTCCTCTCAGAAATCAATAAAGTAAAATAAAAGGACACTGAATTTTGTCAAATATTTTTCCTGCATCTACTGAGACAATTCTGTGACTCTTGTATTCTATTCTATTAGTATGCTGCTGCTTTGATTGATTTTGCATGGTGAGTCAGTCAACCTTGCATTCTTTGGATAAATCTCACTTAGTCATAGTGTATAATTCTTTTCCGTATGTTGTTTGATTCAGTATGTTAATTATGTTGAGGGGTTCTGCCTCTATATTCATAAGGGATATTGATTTTTAGTTTACTTTCCTTGTAATGTCTTTATCTGGTTTTGTCTCTGCTTGGAATGCTCTTTTAACTGATCTTGGCATGGCTGGCTCCTTATTGCTTTTCAGATCTCAACTTAAATGTTAGTTCAGAGAGGTCTTCCCCATCTATCCAATCTAAAATAACCTCGTTAGTCTATCCTTTTAAAATTTTCATCAAAGAACTTATCACCCTATCTGATATTTTTAGTTATTTGCTTACTTGTTATTTTCCCACATCATTTTATCTCTAGTACCTTGGACAATGCCTGACATAATATGAGCCTTCAATATCCCGTTTAATGAATGAATAAATAATAGCAGATATCATTTAATGAGTACCTCCTCTGTGTCATATACTGTACTCTGGTCATAACAGATGCTTTTTTTTTTTGTATAGCAAAGGTGGAAATTTATTGAAGAACAAGGACAGACTGCCACGTGTGGAGGGGAAAAGAGTTCCCAATAGATGCTTTATATATATATTATATCAGCCCTAACTTTCTGAAGAACAAACTAAAGATCAGAGGCTACTTAATGTTACTGACCTAAAGTAGTTAAAATGGTAAATTTTATGTTATGTATATTTTACCTCAATAAAAATATGAACTTCAGAATTTTTAAGTTTTAGTTTATGAGACTCATTCGTAAATAAAAATATTTTGAAAGTGAAGTACACACACAATTAAGTAAAACTGCATTCTGACTTCCAACTTACTATATTTCCAATGGCACGATGAAGTCTGAGGATTTCCTCTGAAGTTTGTTCCTCCCATTTTATACAGCTGGTACGAGCGGAAATCTTAGGGGCTACAAGATAAAGCCAATGGCAAAAATGAATATCAAGTTCAATGTCTGTGAAATGATAACTATTTGATGCTGAATAATAGATACAAGATTAATTCATTACATTATTTTCTCAATTTTTGTATATGTTTGAAATTTTCCATAATACAAAATAAAAATAAATCAATCATGCAGGTACTAGAAGAAAACATGGGTGAATTTCTGTATATGCTAAGTGTAGAAAAAAATACTCTCATTCAAAATTCAAACGCAGTTAAAGAAAATGATAAATGTGACTACATAAAAATAAACTTTTGCAAGACAGAAAGAAATGCCGTAAGTCATGCACTGAGGGGCTTGAAGGAGCAGCTCGCCGGTCAATGATTCTCATCATTGATGTTTTATCTCTCTGAAATCAACAAGAAAATATATATATTTTTTTTAAAGTCAGTAACATGGAAGGCAAAAAATAGTGGAGGAATTAATTACTATAGATTAAAGAGTCATAGCAACTAATTATAATTGGATCTCCATTGGAAAAATAAAATGTGTTTTTAGACAATTAGGAAAATTTAAATATGGATTTGATACCAGATGCTATTGTGGAACTGCTCATTTTTCATGATGCATGCTGACGTGTTTAGGGATGAAAGGTCATGATACATAATTCCAAATGGTTAAGCAGAAATTAAAATGCACATGCTAAATAAACACACATTTAGAGAAAACAAAGGAAAATATAGCCAAAAATTAATAATTGTTGACTCTGGGTTAAATAGCTAGTCAATCTTTCAACTTATCTCTGTGTTTGATACTTTTCGACATAAAGAGTAGAGAAAACATTTTATATCTTTCATAAAACTGCATGTTAATAGGGAGAGGGAGACTTTGCCAACTATTCTTTAGAAAAGGACATACAAGTGGCCATTCAATCTATAGTCAAAATTAAGAGAAATGTACAAATGAAGAAGTTAAAGTGTTCAGTTACTATCAAGTCAGACAAAACCCTTTGCCCTGGCCAGGTAGCTCAGTTGGTTAGAGTGTTGTCCCGATACACCAAGGCTGTGGGTTCAATCCTCAATCAGGGTACATATAAGAAGCAACCAATTATCCTGGCCAGTGTGGCTCAGTGGTTGAGCATCATCCCATGCACCAAGAGGTGTCTGGTTCGATTCCTGGTGAGAGCACATGACTGGGTTGTGGGCTCGATCCCCAGTAGGGGGTGTGTAGGAGGCAGCCAATGAATCAATGTTTCTATTTTTCTCCCTTCCTTTCTCTAAAATCAATAGAAACATATATTTTTAAAAATCAACCATTGAGCCAAAATCGGTTTGGCTCAGTGGTAGAGCGTCAGTCTGCGGACTGAAGGGTCCCAGGTTTGATTCTGGTCAAGGGCATGTACCTTGGTTGTGGGCATGTTCCCAGTAGGTGGTGTGCAGGAGGCAGCTGATCGATGATTCTCTCATCGATGTTTCTAACTCTCTATCCCTTTCTCTCTTCCTCTCTGAAAAAAATCAATAAAATATATATTTTTTTAAAAATTCTAAAAAAAAAAATCAACCAATGAATGCATAAAGAAGTGGAACAACAAACTGTTTCTCTCTCTCTGTCTCTGTCTCTCTCCTTTCCTCCCTCCCTCCCTGCATTTCTCTAAAAATCAATAAAGGGAAGAAGAAAAAGAAAAAAACACAACAAAGGAAACCCATGGCAAGGGATAAGAGTCTCTGTAGCTTTCACTTACCATGTGTCACCCCCTCAGTTGGCTGCTGCCATCCATTGTTCAAACTTTCAGGCAAATTTTTCAAAACTGATATAAGCTAAAAAAGGAGAGCAATATATTTAAGATGAAAAGAAAAAAAAGCAGAAATATATTACAACCTAGTATCATGAAATTAGCCATAGCTTTGAAAGCTGTGTGGCAGGTAAATAGTAAACTGGCCCAAGCTGTGAGCACACGTGTCTACTGGGTGGGGTTGCAGCAGAGATGCTGCTCTCTGTAGAGTGCAGGTCATTGATTTGCTTCCTGTGAGTGCTGGATGTGCAAGCTTTCGGGATCAGGACAGACTATGCTCAGTTATGCACACTCTCACCCTGCAGGGAGGAAGGCAGTGGAGCCTCTGAGTGTATTCTGCAATCACATAGCTCTGGATTCAAATCCCAATTCCACTACCTACTAGCCGTGTCATTGTGGAAAAGTTATTTTACTTGTCTGTGACCTTCAATGGCATCATCTGTAAAACAGTCACCAACAAGAGCTACCTCAAAGGCTTGTTGGAAAAGTAAAACAAAATCAGTCTTTAAAGTATCCCAGCACACAAGTCAGTGCTCGATAAATGACAGCCACTATTATAGCAGCATTTCCAAGGGGAGTGCCTACAATAGGACACCACCTATATAGTTGGGGGAAAAGTTTTCTTCTACAGAAAATTAACTAGTTCATATGAAAATCATTAATTTGGTTATAAAGCTTTTACTCAGAGCCTACTGTATACAGATTCAATGAACTGAGCAAAACCATGGAGTTCATGTATAGTTGGGGGCCAGCAGAATTCCAGTGCATATGGATGCAAATGACTGGAACACAGGCACAGAGTGCTTGGAGGGAAGCCACGAGTCACTTAGGAAATTCGTATAAGACTGCGGAGAGAATTATGAAATTGGGAAGGATAGTCTAGAGCAGTGGTTGGCAAACTCATTAGTCAACAGAGCCAAATATCAACAGTACAACGATTGAACTTTCTTTTGAGAGCCAAATTTTTTAAACTTAAACTTATCCTAACGCCACTTCTTCAAAATAGACTGGCCCAGCTGAAACCGGTTTGGCTCAGTAGATAGAGCGTCTGCCTGCTGACTGAAAGGCCCCGGGTTCGATTCCGGTCAGGGGCATGTACCTTGGTTGCGGGCACATCCCCGGTAGGGGGCGTGCAAGAGGCAGCTGATCCATGACTCTCATCGATGTTTCTATCTCTCTCCCTTCCTCTCTGTAAAAACTCAACAAAATATATATTAAAAAAAAAAAAATAGACTGGCCCAGGCCGTGATATTTTGTGGAAGAGCCACACTCAAGGGACCAAAGAGCTGTAGTTTGCCGACCACGGGTCTAGAGCCTTGCGTGAAACTATGACCCACATAAGATCGCATGTTTCATTTGAAAACCTCTATGAAATACCCAAACTGTGTAAATTCTCAAAGACACATAAGACCACAAATGACATGTTAATTTTTAGGAAGTCACTCTTACAGAATTAAAACTACATATCATAAAATTGTTTTTCTCAGCATAACCACTTAAATCTACTAAATGAATAAAAGCAGCGGAATATGGAGAACTGTACCATGTTGGCACCCAGTCTTGACAGCACTCCTTCCAATTCCTTTGCGGTGCTGTTGGGGGGCACAGGAATGGTTTCCTGTTTGAGAATTGGACCTACATCAAACCTACAGAAAAAAATAGTAATGTGATTACTGACAGTTTCTTTCCATCAAAATGTCTGTCTAAATGAGCATTTACACACTACCAGGATAGTTTAGCCTTGGCCACAAATCTAACTGTTAGCCATTAGCAAAAATAAATGTCAGTTTGAAAGAAAGGTGAGTAAAATCTGACCTGTACTTAATGCGTAAAAGTATAAAGTTGCATATCAGGGATTTGATTGCAATTACAGATAATTCTATCATTAGCAAGAAATAGTATAAAAAAATCTCTATTTGTATAATGAAATTCTAGAGCAAAAAATTTTTCTTAGGAAGTACAATAAAAACATTCCTAATTATTTCTTTCTATATTTCCTTTCTCAAAGGACAAGAGTTTTGCCTAGATTTTAATCACTGTTGATTATAAGTAGGTTACAAGTACATTTGCATTCCCACAAGTCATTTCACATCAAGCTCTGTAAATACTAGCCATTAGTTTTTATTAAAAATATGCTTTACTTTGAATATTTAACTTTATAAACCTGTTGATTCTATTTTTAACCTCTAAGTTTTAATAAAATGTTTATGAAAAATCACATTCACAAAAACAGTGAACAGTCTAATGAATCACCATATATGCATTACCCAAACTTTAGAATTATCAAAGTTTAACACTCCTGTTTCATCTCCCCCCACCCTTTTCCTGAATTAAAGCAAATCCCAGATATTGAGTTGGTCTTCTGAACTTGAGAATTATTAGTCTCTATGGGGACATAAGGTGATAATTGGCAGAGCCTTAATACATTCCTGCAGCATTTTTAAATAATTACTTCTTAGACTGCAGGTATAATAAAAAATTAAATGTTTAAGAAAATTATTGGTATATAATATATGCTTATGTCAGGTTCCAAAACATTTTTGACCATAGTTTTATTATAGAAACCAGGGCCGATAGAACTGAGATTCATAGCAACTACTATACAAAAATCCATTTCTCATTTATATAACATCCTACTAATAAAAGGGTAATATGCAAATTAACCATCACTCTGTCACACAGGTGGTGGCACCCATAGCCACAAGATGGCGGCGCCCAATCCTCTCAGCCCCGTCAGAGGCCCCCAGTCCCGGGGAGGGGAGAGGAGAGAGGGGAGAGGGAAAGTCTCTGAGAGCGGGCAGCGTGAGCAGCCTGGCAGAATGCTTGCTTGTCACTGCAGTGACAAGGCAAGCGTTCTGTGCCCGGCCGGGATGGATGGGCCTCTGGCCCTCGGAGAGCCTCTGGGCAGTGGGCGTGGGGCGGCCAGGCCCTGCAGAGCTACCGGCACATGGATTCATGTGCAGGGCTATTAGTCTTTTATAAATTTCCAGTTGCTAATAATATAATTTATTTCAATTAAATTAAAAATTTCACAAGGGCATAAATACAAAAACACATATGGCTTATGTTAGAAACCAGGAAGAAAACAGTAAGTATAAAAGCAAAGGAAGGACTCTGGAGTTGGAGAAATTAGAGCATCATCCATTCATCCATACCCAAATCTCAAGAAAATAAGGTCTTACCTTTTAGGTCTGATTTGCATAATTGTTACTCCAGTAATTGAGTCTCCATGAAGCACAGTATGGATTATAGGGGCTGGACCACGCCACCTTGGGAGGCAACTGGGGTGGACATTCAATATGCCACTGAGTTAGAAAAGGCAGAAATTAGTATGCGAGTGGGTTGTGCCATTTAGTTACTGCTACCTAAACTAATACGCTACCTTTTATCATTAAACCTTTCCAAAAAATTTTGAAAAACTAACAGTTGATGCTAGTTTTGTACCACCAGAAAAGGGAGCCAGAGCTAAATTCACTCTACTATAAGAGACCAATGAAACTCAATTAAAAACAGAGCAAGAGCAACTATACATTGCTACAAAGATGTTGCAAACAGCTCATCATGTCTGGGAGTTTTTAAACAAAAGATGCATTTTTTTTTTTTAACTATATGAGAACCACTCAAACCCTGTCATGCATCTCAGATGGTTTAGTCACATAATTACCCTCACTTTTCTTGGTTTGCATAGAGATGCCTGAACAAGCTTCTTTTAGTACCATCACCTTCACTGTTTATCCCAATACTCTTATCCCCCAATAATGAGCAATTTAAATAATGTGTTGATCTGTCTCCATTAGCATGAATATGCACTTGAGAATGTGTGAATGAGTCTTACTCATTCAACAAATATTAACTGAGCATAATGCATGTGCTGGCACTGTGCTAAGTACTGCGGATACCAGCAACAGTGAACCAAACCTGCCCGCAGGGAGCTGATGTGACGATGTGAGGAGTGGAAGATAAGCAATGAAAAACAAAATATGTAAAAAGTTTATCAGTGGTTCTAAGGGCTATGGAGGAAAATAAAGCAGAGACGGGATAAGACTATTGGGTGGGAGATTACAATTTTAACGGTGGTTTAAGAAGGTTTTACCAGTCAGAAGACTCTGGGCAGAAACATGAGGAGGTGAAGGAACAGCCACGTGGACATAGGGAGAAGAGCTTTCCAGGCAGAGGGAGCACTGCAAAGGTTTGAGGAAGGTGGATGCTGGCCAGTTCAAGGCCCAGCAGGGAGGCCAGTATGGCGGGAGTGGAGTAACCCTGGGGAACAGTGCTAGGAAATTAGGCCAGAGAGCCAGGAGACCAAACCAAGGACACCGGTCCTCACAGGCTTTAACTTTTGAGATGGAAAACCACCAGAGAACTCTGAGCAGTGACTGACCTGACGTATGCTTTAAAAGGGTCATTTTGGTTGCAGGGTTGGTAAAAAAGGGAGCAGGCCAACGACAAAAGTAGAGGCCAATTAGGAAGCTACTGCAGTACAACAGGTGAGTGGCCATTCTACATATGTTTAATGTAGATGAGAAGCAGATTCTTTCTAGACTGATTTCCAAGGCAGGGCCAGTAGGATTTCCAGATGGATTAAATGTGTGGTGTGAGATAAAGAATTAAGAATGACCAAGGTTTGGAGGCTAAGCAATCAGAAAACTGGGGGTCCCATCTGCTGAGATGAAGATTTTGGGAAGGAGCAGATTCTGGACAAAAGTTCAGGAATATAGTTGTGGACCTTTCAAATGTTTCAAACAGGGCTGTGGAGGAGGCAGGGGGCATTAAGGGCCTGGAATTCAGGGAGAGATCTGAATTGGCGGGACACATTTGGGAGTTGTCAGCACATATATGAAATTTTAAAAAGTCTTTATTGATTTTAGCGAGAGAGGGAGGGGGAGATAGAAAAATAGATGAGAAACATCAACATTTTTGTGGCCTCCTGCACGCCCCCTGCTGGAGACCGAGCCCTGACAGGAAATACCCGGCTGACCTCCTGGTTGTGGGTTGCTGCCATCTACCTAGCCACAGCAGTTGGGCAGCTTATGCATAAAATTTAAATGAGGGCGAGTGGAAAAGCATCATACATTTTAACAAGTCATGCCATTAATAAAATGTTTTATTTTAAGAGCAAATACTAAAGCAAGAGGAATTAAGCGTTCCAATTATTGCATTTTGCAGATACCAGGTCCACACATACATAAAGACCAAGGTCTCTCTACTATATTTCCTTATAAACAAAACTTACTAGGGGAATTTAAGAATAAGAGCCTCACTCAAAAGCCGGCCAAATGAAGCGACCACTCCCACATCGTACTCTCCAGATCCCACGTCCGGCCACTCGTACACGGGCAGCTGAGCCTGGACAGCATACTGCTTCACTGGCAGGCCTTTCGGTGATGGGGAAGGCACTGTGACCACCTCCAGTTTCTCGATTAACTGTTCTTCTTTGTTTTCCCTAAATTGTAAAGATTGGGAGAAAATATGACAGTATTAAGACAATGACAATGTTAAACTATTTCACCCACCTCTCAGTATTTTTATGATTACATTCATGAGCAACTGAGAGACTGAGTTTTCACTTATATATTCACTTATATATATTTTATTTATTTTTTACAAAGAGGAAGGGAGAGGGATAGAGTTAGAAACATCGATGAGAGAGAAACATTGACCAGCTGCCTCCTGCACACCCCACACTGGGGATGTGCCCACAGCCAATGTACATGCCCTTAACCGGAATCGAACCTGAGACCCTTCAGTCCACAGGCTGATGCTCTATCCACTGAGCCAAACCGGTTTCGGCTGAGTTTTCACTTTTTAATTAATTTTAATCATTTTAAGTTTGAAGAGTTACATGTGCCTACTGACTACTGTTTGGTATGCCAGAAACTAATAGAGAAATGTGAAAAGGGAATTTGGAAGGCTGGTCAACCTTAATTGCTCTGAATGGTTGGAGCATATTCACTCATTGTTTAGTTGAGACACTGGTAGTTAAAGCAATCTCCACCTGTTAATCACATATAAATTCTTGCTGATTGTCTATTGTTGGAATTTCCTGCCAACAGGCTATGGGTGTTTCCCACAGCCTCAATAAAAGGGATAGCAAAGGCCAGAGCAGTAGTAGTCCTCCCCCTAGAGGTGGACTCCCGCCTGGCCCCCCATTTCCCCAAATTAACTCTTTTCCAGTCTCTTTTCATTTGTGTGCAGCCTTCTCCAGAACACGGAACCCTGAACCATGCGGGACGTGATAAGGGATCCCACAGCTCTAGAAACATATGTAGTACAGACATTTTAAACAATTGAGATAGTACATATGCTGCTCCATGTTTTGTTTTTTGCTCTTAACACTATATATGCTATTATGGGAGTCTTTTGGAAAAGATGGGTTAATTATACATTTGCTAATTTATGCAACGAACATTTCTAGAATAAGAAAGTAAAAACAGTAACTGTCTCTGAAACGAGGAATTGGGGGATAAATACTTGGGGGGAAAACAAGAATGTGTTTCTTGGGCATCATTCCATGACGGTACATACAGCACCACCTCATCCTTTCTATCTGCTGCACAGCATTCCGGTGCCCGGAGGGGCTGTTCACGGTTTATTAGCAGGCACCCCATCACATGTTGAGGAGTTATGAGGAGCACACAGAGGGCCCCCAAAGAGCAGGAGGAATGGAGCCACCAAGTGAAGTATCAGCAGAAGGGCCAGGATACATGCAGTAAGAGATGTGGGAGGCAATCTGGGGAAAAAGGCATGTGGGGAGTACATATGTAGGGCATGCAAAGGGAGCATGTGTGAAGCGAGTGTTTCAAGGTGGGGGGGTGTGAAGGGAGAAATGTGCTGCAAGGGGATTGAGGGACTGCTGTGAAGTGCAGGTGGGGAAGCCTTGGCGGGGGTGACAGAAATTGGCGGGAAGGACACATCAGGGGAAATATGAGGTGGAGCAGTCTCTATGGGGATAGCCACCACATATCATGAACTTTCAGGACAGGCTGGATCGCAATTATTTTCTTTCCTAGTAAACAGTATTTGTTAAATTTTAAAAATACTAAATATATACCTAAGAGTCCTGCTTTATATATTTACTCATCGGAACCTGTTTTTTGGACTATGTCCTCATTTCAGCCCTAGATAACAGGTCCAGCTGCACACAGGAAGGGGGTGAGGAGCAAAGGAATGAGACGGGGGTGTGCAAGGGGCTGCCTGCGCCCGCGAAGAAGCCTCGGGGACTTGAGGGTACAAATGAGATGAATCCGAGGAAGTGGAGAGGGGAGGACTTTGAAGCCACTCCATTTTAGTCCCCCGAGCTCCGATGATGACCTTAGGCAATCGCTTAACCTCTCTGAGCTCCGATTTCTCCACGCGCAGGCAGGCAGGCGGGCAGGCGGCCGGGCTGGACGGCAGTGATGCCCGCAAAGCGGGCAGCGCGCGGAGAGGGACAGCCCGGCCCGGAGCGCGGGGAGTGGACCGGACAGTCCCGGGCGGGTGCGGCGCAACTTCCGGCGCCGGGCTCGCCGCGATCCGGGCCCACACTGTCTCCCCGGGGAGTCCAAACCGCGGGCCGGCTGCGGAGGCGGGACCTCGGCGCCCGCGGCAGCCCCCGCCCCGCCTCACCCCGCCCCGCCCGGTACCTGGCGGCGTGCAGCGCCCGCAGCGCCTCGCGGGAGAACCGGTCGGTGCCGAAGAAGAGCACCCGCCAGGGCGGCTTCTCGCGGACTCGGGTGCCCCGGCCGTCCTCCCCGCCGGGGGGCCCGCCCAGCCCGGCCAGCGCGCGCCACTGGGGGCTCGGCCTCCGGCCCGCGCCGCCGCCCCCGGGCCGGCGCCCCCAGCAGCGCCGCACCAGCACCCTCATGGCCTCCGCGGGCGGCCGCGCTGCGCAGGCGCGTCGGGGGAGCGCGAGAGGGCGGGGCCGAGGGCGGGGCCTGTCTGGTTGGAGGCATTTGCCGGGTCCATAGTCCCCGTGATTTTTGTTGCATTTATTTGCACAATTTATCTAATCTCCCCCCCCCAAAGAACTCTTTCTGGAACAAGTCATGTGTTTTCACACAATGAAGTCTCATTTATTTACATAACTGTGTGTTATTTTCTCAGCCATGATAACTAATAGTTACCGAGTGTTGAATACGCCGCGCTTCGGCTCAGCATTTTGATTAGTTCCGCTAATCCTCCTATCGTTCCTACCAGGCACATATTATTACAGCCATTTAACCGAGGAGAATGGGAGGCTCAGGGCGCTGAGTAATTACCTAAGGTCCTCACAGCTGCTCCGTGTAGCCTCAAAGCGTGATCCTAACCAGTTGGCGTTCACCGCGACCCTGTGTCCTCGCGCCAGGCAGCGTGCGTCCCTGTCTGGCACCAGAGGAAAATGAGGCTCAGTTATTTGCTCTGGTATCCACTCTACCCTGTGGGCTTCCTCCCACACAGAGGGATACCATAAAGGAGGTTCTTAGGGAAAACGATGGCTGCTGGTGGGAGTGCTCTTAGTGATTAGATTTGCATTCCTGACGCCCATGCAGTGGCTTTCACCTTGAATGGGGTCACACATCCTGGCTGTAGAGAGAGGAGACCAGACTCCTTTCTGGCCACTCTCACCAACTTTCCCCATCACAGAGAATTAGACCCAGGGACCCTGGACCAGTCCATTTTCCTAAACTATGAGCTCTGAACATCCCTGCTTTCATGTCTTTGTTCAGGTTGTCCTCCCAAATGCCCTCTCCACCTTCCTGCTTTCTAAATGCTATCACACGTTCTTTTTAAAAAATATTTTTATTGTTTCAAGTATTACGTATGTTAGTACATATGTCTCCCTTTCCCCCCCATTGACCTTCCCCCAGCCTCCCCAAACCCCTGTCGCATGCCCTCATCCCACCCTACCCCCCCCCCAGTGTCTTGTGTCCATTGGTGTGCTTATATGCATGCATACAAGTCCTTTGGTTAATCTATTTCCCTCCCTCCCCAACACTCCCCAGCCTTCCCGCTGTAATTTGACAGCCTGTTGGGTGCTTTACTGCCTCTGTATCTGTCTTTTTATTCATCAGGTTATAATGTTCTTTATTTTCCATATATCACACATCCTTCAATGCCAAGTTTAGCCATCCTCCCCTGAGCTCTTGCCTGTATGGATGTAATGTCGTTCTGCACGCATCCTCTTAATGCTCTGTGCGGACTTCCGCTTCTCACACAGTTTGGAGTTATTGAGGGAAGTTGCTAATGTATGCACAAACATGATACATTGAATACATTGATACATTCACCTGTGTGTTGAATAAAAAAGAGAGAGGCAAGAGGGAGGGAGAGACTGTATTTCCAGTGGTTCCGCTCATCTGATCATATATGAGCAGAGTGAGATGGGACCCCAAACCTTCTATTCTTTCAATGGAGTTCTCTTTCAGTATCCTCTCTTAGGGTAAGTGGAATATGATTCTAATATTTTAAAAATGGTCTCATCACATACAACATGACCTAGAAACTCAACTAAAATAGTCATTTGGGTTTTCATCTTAGAACTTGGCTGCTGTCTAAAGTGTAACTATTTATATTTGTGCTACTGTCCCGTCTTTCCTTGAGTTAGAGAGCCTGCATTATGCCTACATTTAATTTTCAGCAGCTTAGTTCTTCACAGCTGATCCCAGAGCTGTCCTGAGCTGTTCACAGCGCCCTCTGCCAACCACACAGCGACTGGGAGAAACCAGAAAGTTGAGAGGGAGGAAAGGATTTTGTAGGATGGTCATAGTTCATTTGTCATCAGACAGACTTGGATCTACCACTTATCAGCCACGTGACCTGGGATAATAAATACACTGAGCCTCAGTTTCCAGGAATGATAAAATGGGGATGGTACTACTACGGCCATCTCTTGCCTGTGGTTGCACTAGAATTCCGCGAGGAGGCGCTGCTCACCAACCTTTCCAGTCATTGACAGTGAGGAGGTCATACACAGCGGCAGCGCTTCTGATACGGATTAGGCCCTCTGTGTTTCCGTAGGAAATGTCAATCCCAACCAAATGTGTCCCGTCTTTCTGTAAAGCAGAGCTGGGCTGCAAGACCATCCTCTGAGGACAGGCCGGACGTGCTGGCCATCCCACAGCTCTTACCGCAGATGACTACTAAGGAGGCTGTTCTAAGCCACAGACTCTCCCCCAGCGGGAGACTGGAATGTCTTTGGTCCCAGGGGAGAGCTAAGAGGCAGCCTGGGTGTCCTTGGAAGGAGAGCGACCGGAGAGGTCACATGACACCTGAAGGAAGCCAGATGTGAGGCACAGGACTCAGGAGCAGGTGAGGGATAGGAAGTACCTCCTGGGTGCTGGCAGTAAACCCGGGGAATATAAATATTGCCCACCTCCAACCCAGACGCAGCAACTATTTCTTCCTTATGGACTATGCACCTGTTAAACAAAAAAAAACTGTCATGGCCGAAAGCTTTTTTAAAGAATGGGTTTATTAAACCAAATGCAAGCAAGAAAGAAGAAAAAACCAGGACCTGGGACCTGAAGTCTAAATCACCAGCAGCAGGGCCACACAGAGAAAGCAGCATGTCCGTTGTCCGGAAGTTGACAGGCTCTTCATACACCAAGTAGGGGAAGAAAGACGTAAGTTGTTTTGAAAGAATTGACATTGGCTGTAGATTAAGGGGATGGGAGAAGGTGAATGGGGTTAGTTCTGGGATAGGTGCAGGGTGCAAGGAAAACATGTTTGTTCTTTAGGATTGGTTATGGGCTACAGTCTGGAAAGTTCAAGTGTTAAGCAAGAAGCTCAGGCTCCTGGGGAGAGGGGTGGTTCATTGGCTCCTGGCTAATCGTTTTAGATAAAAGCAGAAATAGCCACCTGGAAGTTAATTCAAAGTTTCACCATTCAGTTATGTAAGCAGCTGTTTTGTTGTTAACTGATTTACCTCTTGTCTCTCTCCCTTCTACCCTCAGGCCAGATATCTCAGAATTTTCTCTGGTCATTCCTATCCTAGAACTGGCTCGCTTCACCTTTTAAAGAGCGCCGTCGGCTCCAGGACAGTGGACATGTTTGTCTCCTCCACCCAGCCCTTCTTCCGGTGGTTTAGGCTGTATGTCCCAGGATCTGGTCCTTTTTCTGGCTAGCATGTGGCCCAATGAACCCTTTCTTTCAGAAAACCTTTTGGCCTCCAAGGCTCTTGTGTAACAAAGGTATAATATCAACAGGGATACAAACACATTCTAGCAACAATGATTGAGTTTGTTTTGTTTGCCTACTGGCCTCCATTTATTACAAAATGTAAAAAGTGCCCTAGCAGGTTTTGCTCCTTGGTTAGAGCGTAGGCGGTGGACTAAAGGGTCTTGGGTTGGATTCTGATCAAGAGCACGTACCTCAGTTGCAGGCTCAATCCTGGCTCTGGTCAGGGCATGTGCTGGAGACAACCAGTCGATGTGAAAGACACATCCATATTTCTCTCTGTCTCTCCCCCTCCTTTTCTCCCCACCCCCCTTGGAAAAAAAAGGGGGAAAAAATATCCTCGGATGAAGATTAACAAACAAACAAATAAAAATGTAAAAAGGGATAAATTAGGCAAGAAATTAACACAGAGAGACTCCTTTTAAAATTTATTGATTTTAGAGAGAGCGTGCTGGGGCACATCCTTTAGTTGTTCCACTTACTCATGTACTCATTGGTTGCTTATTGTAGGTGCCCTGACTGGGGAATCGAACCCCACGGCATTGGCATATTGGGACAACACTCCAAGCAACTGAGCTGCCTGGCAAGGAAGACTTTTTTTTTTTTTTTTTTTTTTAAACCAAGACAGATCTTCAAAAATTATCTGAACCGCTGAAACCAGTTTGGCTCAGTGGATAGAGCGTTGGCCTGCGGACTGAAAGGTCCTGGATTCAATTCCGGTCAAGGGCATGTACCTTGGTTGCGGGCACATCCCCAGTGGGGGGGTGTGCAGAAGGCAGCTGATCCAATGATTCTCTCTCATCGATGTTTCTGGCTCTCTATCCCTCTCTCTTCCTCTCTGTAGAAAATCAATAAAATATATTTTTAAAAAATTATCTGAGCCAAAAGGGGGAGGTTTAAAAGAAAAATTGTCCCAGTATTATATGATCTAATTTATATGTGGAATTATAAAAACAAAACCACACAAATAAATGAACAAAAAAAAAAAACCCCACACAGAAACAGACTCTAGATACAGAGAATAAACTGATGATTGCCAGATGGGAAGAGGGTTGGGGGGCTGGGTGAAATAGCATTAAGAAGTACAAATTTGCAGTTACAAAATAGTCATGGGGATGTAAAGTACAGTTTAGGGAATATAGTCAATAACACTGTAATATTATTGTATGGTCCAGGTTTGTACCAGATTTATCTGGGGGGTTACTTTGTAAATTATATAAATTTCTAATCTCTATGCTGTATACCTGAAATAATATTGAATGCCAACTGTAATTGTGCCAGGGTTCTTGTTCCAGCATTAAGAAGGTTCTTGTTCCAGTCTGGAGAAAGGCTGTGTGTAGATTAAGAGTCCAGAGACAAAAGATAATTTTGAAAGGCATTGGGGTCCGAGGAGCTTCAGCTAAAGGAGCTAAAGGAGCTAAAGATTCTCCTTGTCTCAGGACCCCTTGCTTTTTATTAACACAATTTGTCCTAAGGCAAGGTGGCGGTAATACACTTCAAAGGGTAGGGTTTACAGAAGCATTGTCAGATTGGGGAATTGCCTACAGCTGTTCAGGTGTTTGGCCAATAGGAGGCAATAGCATGTAGATTAAGATGCCCTGAGCTGTCAGGCAGCAAACAATCATCCTATTCAGGCTTGGGGGAAGTGCCTTTTAGGTAATTATGTATGTGACTCAGCTCTTGTTGAACCCTCAAGTTTCATCCACCTTTTGATAAAACTCTTGTAATTATGACATGCTGGAATTGGCTTCTGGCATAATTGAAAATTTAAGGAAAATAAAAGAAAGAAAAATTGCCCCAAATCTGATCAGGGCAGAACTTTTTCCTTTTTAAGTGATTTAATTCACAACTTTCTTCTGAAAATAAATTATGATTTCTGGTTAAAATGCTTAGAAAATTTTCTGATAAACTTAAAAGGATTAAGACACACCCAACTGACATCAGTCAAGAGTCTTAGTGACCTTTTAATCAAATATTCTTTTTTTAAAAATCTAGTCAAATTGCTATTATTGAACCATTTACCAAGAGTGAATTTTTAAAGTGAGACTAGCAGAGGCCTCCCCTCACAGCAGGTTTGTAATAAAACTTTGACAATGAAATCGTCCTAACTGAATTGTCTGAAGTGTTTGCTTTAATACTGGGGCCAACTATATGCCACCTATGTTCCCACAAAGAATGCTGACTTGCATGGGAAAGGTGGAAGCAACAAAATTCAAAGTAACACACAATGCTGACTTACCAAGTTGTTGGACATTCCTCAGACACAGTGGGCAAGTCCTCTTCAAGATGAGGCTATTCAGAGTGCTGTTTATGGGGATGACTAAGCTTCAATACCTCACGTAATTAAAGCGAAAGGCTGAGAGGCTTTGATTTTATTCTGCTGTTGGACTTTGATTTATTCAGGGGCTGAAGAAGATATTTGGTTATACTGTAACCAGAAGCGAGGGGTCAAAGACATAGGAAGCATTAAGTATTCTGAAGAAGGGCCAATGACATAGGAAGTCTCAGATGCTATATAGATAAGATGAAAGGGATGAATGTGGCTGCAGAATGGCCTTTTGTGGAGAAAGTACATACTTCATTTCACATTTACACTAGCTTCTGCCCAAACTTCCAGTACTTTGCAAAAGTTCCCAAAATGCTCCCATCAAACTATGCATCTATTGAAAAAGCGTTGTGTAAAGATGGCTTCTCATCGGATGCCCATCCTTCCTCTCAACCACCCTATTGCAGACAGAGGCATCAAGTCAGTGCTTATGCACCAATAATTTTGGACTTAATTGCCCTACTTTCAAAAAAGCCCCTCACTAATTCAACTATTTGTTTTTCTTTCGGGAATTAATATAAAAATTGCCCTTAGTAGAAATATGCAATTCTATTGATATCATATAATCTAACATTTAGGTTTTGTTTTGTGTTGTTTTGCCATCTTTGTGTGTGTGTGTGTGTGTGTGTGTGTGTGTGTGTAAATATATTTTTATATTGATTTCAGAGAGGAAAGAAGAGGGAGAGAGAGATAGAAACATCCATGATGAGAATCATGGATTAGCTGCTTCCTGCAAGTCCCCCACTAGGGATCGAGCCCACAACCTGGGCATGTGCCCTGATGGGGAATCGAATTGTAACCTCCTGGTTCATAGGTTGACACTCAACCACCGAGCCAAGCTAGCCAGGCCATACACAATATTTGACTGATGTGAAAGGGTTCCCTGACAAGATGACATACAAGCTGAAACTGGAAGAGCTATGAAGTGGCAGATATTAGACTAACAGGGACAAACCAAAACCCTTCCACTCCACTCCACTCCTCTGCTCACTGTCCCCCACATTCCAGGCCGTGGGACAAGGGACTGGAGACGGCAGGGAAGGAGATTCTAAGGTAGAACTGACTTGTCCAGAGTGATATGTGAAACTATGAAGAAGGGAGAGCTTGGTGATGTGCTCTCATCTCTGTGCATATGTTTCCTTCATGGCGCCTGTCAGCAGCAGCTACCATTACAAATCCCTGGTGTGACCCCCTGTCGGTTGTTCCACTAGCCTGAAATCTTCATGAGGCCGGGACCGTGTCTCTGATTTTCATCGCTAGCAGAATGCCTGGCACAGAGTAGGCACAGCATCATAGTTATTGGATAAGCGGTAGCAGAGAGAACTAGGGTAAGAGGAGAGATAAAAAAGAAACAGGGAGAAGGGTGGGAAACCTGGGGTGGGGCAGGCTCCCCAGGATTCTCCTCCAAGGCAGACAGGGAGAGTCACTTGGGAAGCCACACTGGAGTGACTGTCCAGCTCTCAGCCTTGCTCTCCTGGCTACCTGATGGGCATGTGATTTGAGCTGGTCATCCATGGCACCTTGCCCTTGGCTGAAGCAACTGATCCAAAACATGGGTCCATGACCCAGGTCAGGACAACTGGAGCCCTTTGCCAGGAATTGCCAAACTGGAGTTGAGAAAAGCGACCCCTTGTCCTCCAGCTGTAAGGGCGGCTTCCTCCAGCCTGGCCCAGCTTCCGGGAGGTGGGAGCCTCTGGGAATGAGCCTGATACCCAGTTAGAAGCAGGGAGAGAGCCAGAGAGGGAAGAGCTGGGGATCTTCAGGCTTCTGGTCCCAGTTGTCCCCAAGGTCAGCTCCACTCTGCTCTTCCCAGTTATAAGAGCCAATGGTCACCTTTTGAATTGCTTTGCTGCAGTTAGTGTTGGGTTCCTCTCTCTTGAAATCTATCTGTTGCCTTTCTCTCCAAAATGCATCCTGAATCTGACCACTTCTCACCATTTTCACAGCCACACTCTGGTCCAAACCACCACTATCTCTTGCCTGGCTGAATGCAACACCTCGCCAATAGGTCTCCCTACTCCTGTCTGCCCAGCAGGCCAGTGATCTTACATAAATGTCAACCAGAGCATGTCACTTCCCTGACTACACCCTCCGGTGGCGTCTCATTACATCCAAACACCTTATCCTGTCTTACAAGGCCCTGCAAAGTCTACCCTCCAGCTTTGTTCTGTGCCACGTCCCTCATCGCCTGCTTCAGCCCCGGTGCCCTCGGTGTCCTCCTTTTTGTTTCTCAAACTCATTGCGCCCATTATTTCTCCAGTGCCTTTGCACCTGCTGTCCCGGGTCCTGGCCCTTCCGTTTTTAGTATAGGAATATATCAATCATAGCTCTCCTACCCCTACTCTTTCTATACCATTTTTTTTTTGTTTAAATTATTCACAGAAATTTTCTCTAGCTGGGATTATTTTATTTATGTTTTTGCTAACTTTTTTTGTTGTCTGTCTATCCCTCCTACAGTGTGGACTACAGGAGAATGGGGTCCTTGCCTGTCTTGTTTACCATATCATCTGTGTAATAGGCATTCAAATAGTATTTAATGAATGAAGAATGAATAAATGAATGAAGGAATGAGTTACAAAATAATGGGTTCCCGGAGTTCCAGGCAGGCCCCTAGGCCCCCTCTTGGGTCTCCTTTCCTCTGCACCAGGCTGCTGTCCACACTGCTGACCTGTGCTTCACTCCTAGGGAAACTTGTTCCTGTCACTTGACCTCACTCAACTCCTATGACCTCATTTGTGAAATGGGAACCCTGCCCCTTGCCAAGCCAACTCCAAGGATTGTTGAAGGTGCGAGGAGCCAGTGGGTGGGAAAGCCAGAGCCCACCCATGATCGGAATTGAATGGGTCTGGCCTGGTGTGGGGAGCATCTCACTCCTGCTTCCCTCCCAGCTCTCCTCACTCTGTGCTGTTTGGCCCGACCTGCTTCCTCCTTCCTGGGCCACTCACACAGCCTCGCTCACTCGCCTTGCCTTCCCTACCCCTTGCCCTCCAAAGGTCTCATTTTACAGCTCCTTGTGAGGAGTTCCTACACGGCCCTGGCCTTCACCGTGAGAAAGGACAGGCTTTCAAAGGCCAGGCTTGGCTCCCTGCTCTGTGGTTAAATATTGATAACACCCGGAGACAGAATCCCGGAGAGAGCACACCACGAATCCCCCTGCGGTGCAGGAACCACCAGACCGGGGTCCTCTAAGCCCATTCCTCGGGCTGGTAAGAGGGTCTGGGTGTTTTCTCTTTACTTGAGGCCACCATCTAGGAAAGTGAGCAGTGGGCTGCTGGTTCTTTAAGCAATTAAAATCGGGTGGAGCCTGTTCGCCATCCGAGGCCACCCATTCAAGAGGTCAGTCACCCCGGCGTAGCAGAGAAGACTCCAGGCCTGGGCGTGCGCTGAGAGCAGAGCTCCCAGATGGGCTGGGCTCCACAGACTCTGCACTAATCCGGGTGACGGCTGTGTGGAGAGCTCAAGTGCAAAGACCATCCCGTGCTTCTGTGAGAGGAGGAGGAGGAAGACACAGCAATCAGTGCTGCTCCCCAAAGCAGACCGAGGCCGGCCCCAGGAGCCGAGGATCCAGGGTGAGTGTCTCCAGCCTCCCGTGGGAATGAGTGAGCAGTGTCTCCCAAAGGAATCATAGGCTGATGGCAGATGGTTAAGCTCCATTTAAGATGCAGGAATCTCCCAGAGGGGCCCAAGGAGACAGGACAACTAAACGCAATGTGATATCCTGGGTGAGATCCGGGAACAGGAAAAGACATTCATAGAAAAACAAAATCCAGATAACTCATGGAATGTGGGTTCATTTTTTAAAATTGGGGATAGTAATATGATGCTCACTCGAGAAGGAAACTGGGGAAGTGTTCTGAGGGGAAACGGGTCTTTGTTTCTGGGGCATCTAACACAGCCCAGAGGGCTGACCCCCAGTTCTGGACTCGAGTACGACTTGTCATTTTGTGTGTTGGTGTGTGTTTACTATAATAATATCACTGTATTTAAGACACACATTCCACTATGGGATCGGCCAAGTGCGTACACTTATCAGATTGGCTCCGACACCGCCCTGTCCTGATCCCCGCAGTGTTACAGGAAGTCTGGTCATCAGTCCTCTAACGTGGTTCTTCAGTGTTGCGTTGACCATCCCGGGTCTTTTGCCACACCATGTAAACTCCAGATTCATTTTGTGGATACACATAAAATAGCTTGCTGGGATTTTTATTGGAATTGTATAGAATCCATAGGTCAAGTTGGGAAGGACTGACATCTTAATTAGTTTTACTAATTAAACACCCCAAATTGGAATTGTCTCAAAAGCTATAAGTACAATAATACATGCATTTTAAAATACCTTCAAACATAGAAAAATATATTTAAGATATACATTAAGCCCTAACTGGTTTGGCTCAGTGGATAGAGCATTGGCCTGTGGACTGAAAGGTCCCAGGTTCGATTCCTGTCAAGGGCATGTACCTTGGTTGTGGGCACATTTACATACAGTAGGGGGTGTGCAGAAGGCAGTATATCAATATTTATCTCTCATTGATGTTTCTAGCTCTCTATCCCTCTCCCTTCCTCTCTGTAAAAAATTAATAAAATAGATTAAAAAAAGATATCCATTAAAATAATACATTTAAAATATGTAATAATTCCATGTATTGTTTTCATGAAGGTAGTGTGTACTCATGAGAAGTGTACACGACACAGAAGTATTCAAAGTGTTCCCAGGCGTCTAGGCCCCATCCCACCTTCCCAGAGGGAGTCGGTGTTTGGTTTCTGGACCTTCACCCTCTTCTCGGTGGGTGTGGGGAGGTCTCCATAGGCAGCAGGGGCCTTTGGGCGATGTTACTAATTAATCCAGGCACTCCTGCATCTGAGATTGGACAGAAAGTCACAACCCTTCTTAGCAAGTGCTCTGGACAGACAGTTGGGTCTGGAAACAAGATCACATCGATTAGCCATCCCTGTAACTTTGTCTCTTCATTATTCGGTATATATACATACAGCCCCAGCTTTGTAGGAAGGTCATTTGGCCATCCGGTCTAATTAGCATATTACGCTTTTATTATTACAGCTACCCCTCAAAAGGATAAGTGGGTGGCATGCCTCTGAGTCCTCAGAAGTCTAAACAAGGTCCTTCCCCTCCGAGCCACCCCCCTCCCCAATTCCATCTCCGCCTTGACACGTGAATGGTATTTCACATGTGAAAATATTTCCCCTCAAAACCTGTAGATGTTTCTTGTTTTCTCAGAGCCTCTGGAGTCTGATGTTAAGTCCTTATTTTAGCACTGTGTTTGCCTTCAGCTGTTCCTCCTGTTCCTGGCTGGGCCTCCAAAGGTGCTTTGGAAGGCAGTGTGAGTGGGGGGACTGGAGACAGCCTGGGGTCTCTTTGTTGTTGTTAGCCCCATGACTATGGGGCTGTGGTTGGTTTCTTCAAAACCCTTCTCTTCTTTTATTTTTTAGTTCCTTTTATCTCCCTTCTTGTTCCCCTTTCCCCCCCCCCCAGAGAGAACTATTCTAATGTGTTTAATGTGTCTTTTTTTGTGTTTCTTTTTTTAATGTGTTGTTTTGTGTGCATATATTTTGTATTTCCATAAATAGTATGGCATGTCCTCTAATATCCTCAGAGGTACTTTTTAAGAAATATTTTGTATTAATTTCAGAGAGGAAGGAAGAAGGAGAGATAGAAATATCAGTGATGAGAGAGAATCTCTTGCATGTCTCTCCCCCCCCCCCCTCCCCCTGCCGGGGATCAAGCTTGCAACCCAGGCATGTGTCCTGACTGGGAACAGAACTGTGACATCTGGTTCATAGGTCAATGCTCAACCACTGAGCCATGCCGGTATTAGGGATATCCTTTTTTATACATTACACACTCAGGATTAGAGTGGCTGTGCACACTTACTGTGACTAATTTGCTCTCTAGATGGATTCACTCCCCCTGTCAGTGCATGAGGCTATAGTCTAGAGCAGTAGTCAGCAAACTGCAGCTCTTGAGTCACATGTGGTTTGCCGCTCTGTTGACTAATGATTTTGCCGACCACTGACCTAGAACCTCAAACACATGACATGATTCACCTTTCCAACAATGATGACCTGATGGATGTCAACTGGTATTTCGTTTTTAATTTTCACCCTTCTGATTACCAGAGAGTTTGAGCACTTTTTCATATGCTTGCCAGCCTTTGGGGTTTCCTATCTTGTAAATCGCAGTGTAGATCCTTTACTCATTCATTAGGGTTCCTGTCTTTTTCTTGTTAATTTGCAAGAATTCTTTGTGTAGCCTAGATCTCAGTCTCTTCCTGGTGTTAAGGATTGCAAGTAGCTTGCCCCAATCAAAAAGGTGTTAGTTACTCTATTGATGGGCCTTCTTCAGTGAACAGATAATCTTATTTTTTATATAATCAAATCCATCAGTTTTTTTGTTGTTATTGGATGATTTGAGCTTTTATGGTTTTGTTTAAAAAGTTTTACCCCGCTTTTATTTACTTTATATTTCCCCCTCTTACATTCAGCTTTTAAAGTGGGGTCTGTTTTTGTACGTACTGTTTGTTAGGTGCATATGCAGTCTTCCTTTTTTCCACACAGTGAGCCAGTCCCCGGCACCTACTAACCAACTCCTCCTTTCCCTGCCTATCGGTAGAGCTTCCTTTATTATGAATCAAGTTCCCATGTGTGCATAGGTCTCCACGAAATTTCTGTTCTGATCCCTTGATATAGTGATGTGGCCTTATATCCAAAATTGGAATTGCTTACGATTTTTTATTACTAGGTTTCAATATTTAACTTAGTAAACAAAGATTGCTTAACTTGCTTTGTTTTGCCCGGATAGAAACAGGTTGAAATTAATGAAAGGATGTAGCCAGGGAGCATGGATTCAGTTTCTTGCGCGACAAACGACAGAAAACAATTCTTATAACATGTCCTCCCCTCTTCCCCTAAAAAAGAAGTTATCAGAGGGCTGCTGAACCGAGAGCAGCACTGGCTGGTCAGGCCTTGGGGTGGCATCGAAGAAAGTGAGCTGCCCTCTCTCAACAGCAACAGCTAACAGCTACTCTTTTCTGGTACTTTCTTTTCTCCTCAGCTCTGGGTTGCAGGCATGCCAATCTCCAGGTTAGAGACTGTGATAGGCCCAACCTTTGCTGTGCGGGTATGTGATTGGCTACCCAAGAAAATAAAAGGCAAGGGCATGGGACAATTTGCTAAGGAAACAGGGTGAAGGGAGCTGTGGCAATAGAAGCTAGATGGGGATGCTGAGCAGGCAGAAATGGACGATGTCCCCTGCAACGGTGTCACAGCCCAGCAGTGGCTTAGTCCTCCTCACTCCAGGTCAGTGCTCTCCCCCACACATGATGGGTTTTAATAAAGACTTGAGTGATGCTGGGAACCAATTCCAGCATGTAATAATTACAAGAGTTTCATCAAAAGGTTGGTGAAGCTTTGGGGGAACTCAACAAGGGCTGAGCCACACGTGTAGTTTACCTGTTGGAATGGCTAAATGGCACTTCCCTAAACCTGAATAGGATTACTGTTTGCTACCAGACAGCGCTTTAAATTTACATGTTATTGCCTCCTGTTGGCCAAACACCTGAACAGCTGTAGGCTATTCTCCAAACTGACAATGCTTCTGTAAACCTTACCCTTTGAAGTGTATGTTTCCACCTTGCCTTAGGACAAGTTGTGTTAATAAATAGCATGGGGTCCTTAGACAAGGAGCAGTCTTTCAGCTCCGTTAGCTGGAGATCCTCTGACTCCCAATGCCTTTCAAAATTATCTGTCATCCTTGGACTCCTTCTTGAATCTATGCATCAGCTCCTTTCTCCAGATTGCTGAACCCTTTGTAAAGCTTGGACAAGAACCCCGGCAGAGTGACTCCCAAGTCTGTGATCTCTGCCTCTCCAGGCCCCACCTCTCTGGGTCAGCCTATTCTGGTCCTATAACTTGGGGTGAGAGGAGAATTGGGTTTGGGCAGGGAGGGGAGCTCATGGTGGGGTCAGCTATGGGTCATGCTTTCTGCTTTGTTTCCAGGGATCTGCAGGGCTTTGCTCAGGGGCCAGCACCTACGAGGCCAAGAGGACAGCTGAGGGGCTGAAGGGGCCTAAGGACTTCGTTGCCAGAAATGTACCCCAACCAGGAGCAGGGCGTGCCCCATGGTGAGGGGGTTCCCCAAGCACCAGCGGGCACTGTGATGCCTCAGGAGCTGCTGGAAGAAATGCTTTGGTTTTTCCGGGTAGAAGATGGTAAGTGGCAGGGGATTGGTGTGTGGGATGTGTCCTCTCAACACAAAACACAAACTGGACTCTGGCTGAAGCCCTTCCTCCACAACAGGCTATACATTTGCTTCAAAGCAGCTGAGGGGTCTCAGTACCCAGGAGGGTGTAGTTGAATCTCAAGGTCCTTCTCTTGGGGTTTGGTCATTCATTTAGTCACCCATCCAATCATTCACAAATGTTTACGTTCCTTCTGTGTGCCAGGCACTGTTTTCAGCACTGAATACAGCCAAACTCTCTGCCTTCATGAAGCATATGTTTTTGTGAAAGAGAGAGAAAATAAACAGGATAAACAATCACAACGTATAGTGCGTTGGTGATGAGTTGGGCAGTGGCATCTTGTTAAACGCTCTGGAGGATTCCGGGACTGAGAAGAAGCAAAGGGGAAAATTAAACAGAGAAAGGGAATGGGAAGTGGGTAGCAAGGGTCGGTAATGTGGTCACTCAGAAGGTGACATTTGAACAAAGGCATTAGGAGGTGAAGGACTTAGTTATGTGGGGGAAGACCATTCCTGGTAGCGGGAACAGCCGATGCCAAAGCTCCGAGGCTGGATCCTGCCTCAGGTCCGTGCAGTGTGGCCAGATCTCGGCTATCTAGATTCAGATTAGCCACTTTACGTATTATCTGTGGGCAGTTCTTGGATCCATTTTAACTGCCACCCTTCCTTCCTTCCTTCCTTCCTTCCTTCCTTCCTTCCTTCCTTCCTTCCTTCCTTCCTTCCTTCCTTTTCCCCCTCCATTCCTCCCTCTCTTCTTGTCCCCTCCTCTTTTTTCTTCCTTCCTTTCCTGGCACTGCCCAATGCCTCAGTCCCTGACAAAACCCTGAAGATTGTGAAGTTTACCTTGACTCACCCACCCCCACCCTACTACCATCCAACTGCAGTGCTGGCCCCGTTAGATTAGGGCTGCTCCAAGGCAGACATCTTGCCCTCCCCTCCCCTCCCCTCCCCCCTCCACACACACTGGAGTTCCCGCAGGATGGGGGGCTCTGTTCACCGACAACGCCTGATCCACAGCAGGGACCATGGGTGCTGTGAGCTGTGTCTGAGCCTAAACCCCAAACGTCAGGGGGCCTGAGAGGCACGCCAGCCTCTGCTCAAGTCTCTGCCCTCTGTGTCCCCCCAGCATCTCCTTGGAACATTTCCATCTTTGCCCTGGTGGGTGTGGTGGTCGTGATAAGCATGGTCCTCCTGGGAAGGAGCATCAAGGCAAACAGGTGAGGAGCTGGCCTGGGGGTGGCCCCTGGAAGGTGGGGGCCCTGCCCTTCCAAGGGAAGCCTGGGGAAAGGTATCTACGGGCCTTGGCTGTCCACCCTTTGGGACAGCAAAATGCAGCCTTCAGGGTCTTCTGAGAACCCAGAAGTTTTGGAAAACTAGCAACTGTCCCCAGTTATCACCTGCTGGCCCTGGCCAGGGAACAGGGCAGGGGCTGGTCTGTCTCAGAGGTCAGGATCTCTGGCTCTGCAGTCACGGGGGACCCCCCGCTCTGTCACTCACCAGCGGGACAGCACACTCAATGCCTCTGGACCAGTTATTCCTATGAGTGGTGGCAGCACCCAGTTCTCTGTGGGGAGTGCTCAGTGGGGCTACTGCAGAGGAAGGGGATTTTGTCAAAGGGGAAAGTCCCGCCCTGCTCCAAGGCCAAAAGCAGGGCTCCGAAAGAGCCCCGATAGCAGGTGAGGCTCCTGGGGTGATTTTTATAATGATAATACTCCTCAACCCTGGATGCACACACAGTCACCGGAATATGGAACATTCAGAATGCTGGGCCCCCTTTGGGGATTCTGACACACAGGGGCTGGGGGGAGGCCTGGACAGTGGCACGTGGCTAAACTCTCTGGATGGCTCCAGGGCTCATGTTTGGGATCCTTGAGGGCAGGGACCACGTTTGATTCAATGCGTCTCCTCCAAGCAGTTGCCACAGTGTGTGTGTGGACCAAGAACTCACTCAATGAACGCTTAGCTCACTCATCCCCTTTAATTCATTCATGCATTCAACAATTGCTATATGCTCAACCATTACATCAGCAACAAGACTCTCTCCTGCAAGTCCGTATCACGTTTTGTAATTTTAAAAGCACCTTCACATTCTCTTATTTGATCCTTAGGAAGCTCTGTCAGGCGGGACGGGCACAAGTTATAATTCCCGTTGTACAGAATAAGGTCATTGAGGATGCACGGAAGGGTCGGCCTAACCTCCCTGCTCTTCCCTTATATGCCATATTTTACATCGTCTACGAATCTTCCTCACAGTTCCGCTACCAAGTCAAAAAGAAATAACCCCGTAGTTCGCACTGAGAACTAGCCATTATGAATGGCTGTGGCCCTTCATCACTCATCCTCAGATAGGGGCTGAGCGCTTGCTCTGGGCCAAGCTCTGTCCTGAGAGCGGGGGCCACAGCAGCGGCCGAGACAGAGTCGGCCTTGGCCTCCTGGAATCTACAGATTGCGGAGGAGGTGACGGTAGTTCAGTGACAGATGGTGACTGTGGGACACAGAGTATTATTGTGGGAGCACAGAGCTGGGGACGGGGGCCTTTGGGGCAAAAAAGACGGTAGGTGGGCTGCTGACGCCTCCAGACCGAGGGGCAGCCTGCACCGAACTCCAGGTGGGCGGGAGGGCCGGGGTGGCTGTAGAGTGGGGGTGAGGAGGGAGGGCTGCAGATGGGGGGAGAGGGAGGGCAAGCGGCGGCAGGACCCAGGGTGGACACACTCTGAGGGCATCCTAAGGGGTTCAGCTTCCAGCTCATGAGAAGGGCTTTGCCCAGGGACTCGAGAGGTTCATGTGTTAGAAGGTCATTCTGCGTGAAGGGTGCAGAAGGGCCCAGAGGGGTGTCGCCTCTAAGGAGATCTGCCTCTCTCATCCTGTTGGGAAGCGGCCCCTCAGCAAGGTCCACTCAGAGCCAAGGGAGCAGCAGACACTGAGCTGCACCCCCCATCCCCCTCCCCAGGGCCCAGGCCGAGTCTCTGGGCCCAGCTCCAACCACAGCTGGGTCCCTCCCGCAGGGCCAGGAATTGTACCTGGAGTAAAGCCACCGAGAGGGAGGATATTTGGGGGAGTTATTGAAAGGAAGGCAGGCTGGATGCTGGATTGAGGAGGTGGGCAGTAGGGAGCCACTGAAGGTGCTGAGCTGGGCTTTGGGGACATGACTGTGTGTTTCGGTTGGTTTGGAGAAGGAAGCGCCAAGAGGCAGGAAGATCGTTTAGGAAAGCCCCGCAGTTTGCCGGGGGTGTGGGGTGTGGGGTGCGGGGTGACCAGGACCTGCACTAAGTGCGATGACAGCTCTGGGATCAGAAAAAAAAAAAAAAAGTGTTGATTTGGTGACAACACAGGACTCAGAGTCAGGAGACTTAAATGCATGCCCCAGGCATGTGCTCCGCAGGAGGAGCGCTCAGAGTTGAGCTCACAGGGGGCAAGGAGGATTCGGTGAGAGGCTCGGGCAAGTCTACTCTGTTTCTCTGCTGAAAGGACACCAAAACCGTCTCCCCCACAGCTCCCAGGACAGCCTCTGGGTCTTCCTCCCCCCATCCCAAGCTCTCTATCGCATCTGGGAAACCCAGGCCTCCCCCAGTCACTCAGCCCCCCCCCCCCCCCCTCAGGGGACGCGCACGCTCAGCAGTGTTTTCTTCCCCCGCAGAAAGCAAAAGATGCTGCCCCGGGAAAAACAAACTCCAGAAGTCTTGACCGAGGCCAGGACCAAAGATGACAACAACCTGAACATCCTCAGGGAGACGTTGCTCTCAGAAAAGCTAAACTTGGCCGAGGTGGACATTGAGTTAAAGGAGAACAGCGTGCCGCCAGCCTTCCCTCCAGACCCGCAGGAATCCGAGAGCTAGTGAGAGGGCCGGGCAGGGCCCCCGGGCCGTGAGCAGATGAAACCGGAAGAACGGCCACCCAACTACAATTCTGTGATGGGAGAAAGAAATAAAACACCCCGCAAACCCCCTTTTTATTAAAATGCTTCTCAATATGGGCAGTGGGAGTTGCATAGTCTTTGCCAATGGGGGTGGTCCACAGCCAGCCTGCAGGTCAGGAAGCCTGGCTGGGCCTCCTGTGAACCCGAGGAGGTCCCAGCTCTCTCTGACCTCGGCTCCACCTCCACTCAGCGGGGCTGAGGCGGGTTAGACCCGCTGTTCCCCATCCACGCTCCTGGAATGGCTGGCAGGGAAAGGAGCTCAGAATCCCCTTCCCAGCCCTTCCTCCCACTAGGGGCCTCTCTCCTTTATCTGCTTCTCTGCGGAGGGTCCTTGAAAGACTTCCTTTGGGCCAGGGGTCCCATGGTACAAGGAGTTAGACAGCTGTGGGCAAACTACGGCCCGAGGGCCAGATCCAGCCCGTTCGGCTGTTCTATCCGGCCCGCGGAGCCGAAAGAGCAGAGGGTTCTCTTGCTCTCCCCTCCGCTCCTTCACCAGCAGCCCAAGATGAGAGTGCCAGCATGGTCAGGTTGCTTTTGTTCCGGCCCTCTGGTCCAGTTTAAGAACCCATGGCGGCCCTCGAGTCAGAAAGTTTGCCCACCCCTGAGTTAGAACCTGGGGGACGCCCTATCTCTGAGACCCTGCTCTGGCTAACCATGGGATCCCCGAGGGAGGGTCCTGATCTGCGTCTGAGCCCCGGTGTTGTGGTCTAAGCTGTGGGGGAAGGCCCCTATAATTTATGCAAAAACTTGCTTTTAAGAACCAAAAATGCTTTAGGTTCTATCGTCCAAAAGAAGACCTTGGACACTCGGCCCCACGATGGAGGGTGCTGGGTCCTGCTGAACCAGGCTACCACCTGGTCCACCGGTCAGAGCCTGGTAAACTGTTTCCCGGCTAACGGTGCCTGGATGTCAGATGCTGCCAGCCGTGGGCTCCCCGGAATCCCGCGTCCTTGTCACTAGAGAGGGTAACTTTGTTCTCAGCTTCGATCGTTATACCGAGGAGGCTGGTCCTGGCTGTGGGCGGAGGCCTTCACCTGAGGTGGGACAGTAAGGGGCCCGCCTTCTGGTGGACACGGGCCCGCTCCCGACCTCACCTCGCCCTCCCCCTAGGTCCCCTCACCGGACACCCACCGCCTCTCCCCCTCCCCTCCTTAAGAGGCCACGCACGGGAGCAGCCCCTCCTGCGACTTTGCTTCTTGCAGGATGCCCTGTCGGTTTACCCTAGCTGCTATTTAGGAAAACTGTGGGGTTTGTTGCCGGGGGCTCCTGTGAGATCAGGAGACAATGGGAGGACCAGTCTCTGGCCCTCCAAACCCTGGGCCCACCCTTCCCTCCTGTCCACCGGGTGGCTCGAGGGCCTCAGCCTGTGCTTCCTGCAGGATGTCTTCAGGCCTCCGCTTATCCCGGGCCTCCTGGGGCTGTCCCCCCAGAGCTGTCCACCAGGAGCCACCTCTGGCTTGGCTGGAGCTGGCGCAGGAAGGGGTGATACCACCATGGTCACTGCAATCGCCTCCTGCTTAAGGCTAACTCCAGATGGCTGGGATGCCCCGGGGGGCTGTTTCCCTTCATTGGCAGGGAATGCAGTGGTTACCATGGAAACCAAGGCCCTTGGGATAGGAGCAGCATCCCTGCCCATCCCTCCAGCTCACACACGGAACTGGGTGTCTGGGACACCGCTGGGTGCTGGCGCAGAGGCCAGCTGTCCACCAGAGGGCGCAGGCTAGCGTTCCATCAGAGGGAGAGCCAGTGGCCAGAGGTCAGCCAGCTCCGGCAGCAGCCCCGGGGGCTCCGAGCCTGGGGTCCTCAGAAGATCTTGAAGCCCTTCAGCAGGGTCAGGGTGGGTGCCTTGCGCTTGCTCTGGGCCCGGGATGACTTCACAGTGACCAGCTTGGCCTGGGCTACGGTGGGCATCTCCTTGAGGCTGACGGTGGAGAGCGTGTTGAAGGTGCAGCTGGCCAGCCCGTGCCGGGCCGCGAGCGGGGCCTGGTGGGGCAGGGCCCTCTCCTCGGAGATGAAGAGGGGCCGGGCCGGGGAGCTCTTCTCCAGCTCCCGCCGCGCCTCCCGCACCGCCTCGTGGAAGACGTGCTGCACGCGCTCAAAGTCCAGGCAGGCCGAGACCTCGAAAAACAGGCACCCAAACCTTCCCGCCAAGGCCGCGCCCTCCGCCTCGGTGACCTGCCTGGGGGGAAGGAGGGCGAGGTGAGGTCAGGAGCATGCGTCCACGTCAGGCCTACACCAGGCCCCCACCTCCTAGCTCGGCGACTAGGAAGCTATGAGGTTTAGCTTTCTCATCAGTGAAATGGGACAACTACCTCTGCCTCTCGGGGTTAAGAAGATGAATCAAGACCATTTGCGTTGAGTGCCTAGCACAGTCCTTGGCAAGAGCCAGTGCTCTATAAATGGTGGCTGATGTCACCAAAGCCAGAATGTAGGAGCGAGGTTGAGGGTAAGAGAGAAGCTGGCCAAGGGCCCTACGTAGACCCTGCCGGTGCCCGGAGGAAGACAGTCATCCGCATCCCTTCCCTCTACTCCCATGTGGAGCCCTTGGTCCGGACAGGGGCCGCCCTCAGCCCTCCCTCGTGGGATCAGCTCCACAAAAAGGCAGTGGTTTGGACTGAGGGGTGAGACCACAGCGCCTGCAGAGGCGTGGAGGGCCAAGGCCACTGGGGATGCCTGTGGCTGGCAAAGCTCTCAGGAATCGTGGGGAGCTGTGTCTGCCTGCCTAGGGGACGGGCAGGAGAGGGAAGGGTGACAACATTCCTGTGGAGTGAGGGGTGGGGTGGGGAAGGAGGGAGTAGACCTCCTCCCAGCTTCATCCACCTCCCAGGATGGTGAGACCAACTCTTTGCAGCTGGGAAGGTCCTGAACGCTTCGGACCTGCAGCCCTGGGAGCCACGGCGAGAGGGCTCTTGGGCACGTCGGGTGTCCACAAGAGGGAAGGGACAGGATGTCCCTGGCCAAGACTCAATGGCTGAATCCTCCCGACCACCTCCCTTACCGAGCTGCCCCGCCCACCACTCCTGAGGACAATGGCGCAGCCCACGCGATGAGAGGAGACACGAGGGTGGGTACCGGTGGGAACAGGTTTCGGAGCCAAGGTTCATTTGGCCGGAGCAGGGGGCTGGGAGCGGGCTGGCCACCCGGGGGTGTACCGGATAGCTGGACTGACTGGGACAAACAGGGTCAGGGCAGAGCACCTAATCCGTCCCCACCCGGGGCTGGTGTCCCGTCTATAAGCTCGCCGCTTCCTGAGGTGCCCCTGGTGAAGGAATATGTAGTATTATTTACTTTCATAATAAACTTGAATCTGAAGCTTGGCCATCACGGGGCTACAGGGAACGGAGGCTGCTTCCCTGGAGCCCAAGTTCTTTGTTATTCGCTCCCAAACCATTTTTAGACAATCTAGTTGGCAAAGATTGGGATCAAAACAAGAGTCTGTGTTTTTTTTTTCCCCCCCTCATAATGAAAACTGGTTTATCTCAATCCAGCCTTCGAGGCTCTGGGGCTCTGTGGTTCGTGTTGGCTCTAAGCTCACACAACTTCCTTCGTGCCCTGAGATGGAGCGTCTGGGTCTGAGGGCTTGGCCCCCTTCATGAGGCTGCAACCCCTCTTCCCACGGCCCATCTGACCTGCTTTAAACACAGGGTCCCCTCCTTGCTACCACCAGGCAATGCACCTTGGGGCCTAAGGAGTCAGGAGTGGCCGTCCGTGAGCGGGGAGGGGCCGGCGGAAGGCTGGTAGAGGTGCCATACCTTGCAGGTGGACTGGCCACATAGGACGGATGTCAGCACGAATGCCAATGAGATTACTTATCAAGTGCAGGCATCACAGTCTCAGATGCTTCAGGGCAGACAGGCAACTGAAATGTGTGCGGAGAGGAGAGGAGAGGAAAGCCACAGGGAGTGGTGAGGCCTGTGGTCAGCTGGAAAGAGCATGCCCTGCCTCAAAGCATTCTAATTCCAGGCCTTCTAAAATACAGTGTAGCCGAAACCGGTTTGGCTCAGTGGTAGAGCATCGGTCTGCGGACTGAAGGGTCCCAGGTTCGATTCCGGTCAAGGGCATGTACATTGGTTGCGGGCACATCCCCGGTAGGGGGTGTGCAGGAGGCAGCTGGTCGATGTTTCTCTCTCATTGACATTTCTAGCTCTCTATCTCTCTCCCTTCCTCTCTGTAAAATATCAATAAAATATATTTTAAAAATAAATAAATAAAATAAAATACAGTGCTTCCAAGCAACAGATGGCCGCAGTATTCGATGGGAAGCTGCTCTCTGGTCCAGTCTGTGACCTCTGATCCAAGCCCAACCCTTGCTAAGAGAACTGCCAGCCGTGGAAGTGAGCCTGGGGGCTGGGCGTGGGTGAGGTGAGAGCTGGTTGCACCAGAGCAGACTCCTTACCCAATAAACCGGAGTCTCCTTCCCTGGAATTGGAATTGGGCGCAGCGTGACCAGCCAGCTGCACCGAGTGGTGACAAAAAGGTCATATAGACTCAGGCAAGAAAGCGTGAGGCTGAGCCGAGACTGGTTTGGCTCAATGGATAGAGCGTCAGCCTGCGGACTGAAAGGTCCCGGGTTCTGTTCCTGTCAAGGGCATGTACCTTGGTTGCGGACACATCCCCAGTAGGGGGTGTGCAAGAGGCAGCTGGTCGATGTTTCTCTCTCATCGATGTTTCTAACTCTCTATCCCTCTCTCTTCCTCTTTGTAAAAAAAAAAAAAAAAATCAATAAAATGTATTAAAAAGAAAAGAAAAGAAAAGGAAGGGTGAGGCCGAGAGAGACCACAGAGCCCCAGGGGGAAGGAAGGCGTGGTCTCTCTTCTGACGTTCAGGGTCCAGCCCCTGTGCTGCCCAGATGCCCCTCCCTTCCCGCCCATGGCTGCCTAGGAGACCCTTACAACACACCCCTTCCACCTAAGTTCGAGATTACCGTTCTTAGCAGCCAAATACTCCCTGAAGACGGTCCCCAGACCTCCCAGATGCGGGGCGTGGGCTCGGGAGGTGCGGGGCGCCCGCCGTGCTCACCTGTACTGGGCCATGTCCAGCTTGTTGCCCAGCAGCAGAGCCGGGGCGCTGCGCTGCGTCTCCTTGGCGTGCAGAGCCAGCAGCTCCAGGTAGCTGCGGCCGCCCTCGAAGCTCTGGCGGCTGTCCACGCTGTAGACCACCAGGAAGGCGTGGGCCCAGTTCAGGTAGCGCTCACAGTTCCTGGGGGTGTCCTGGGGTGAAGGAGGGAAGCCCGGGTCAGGGGCGGAGGCGGTCAGGGCGAAGGCCTTCACCTGAGCTACCCCCCCTCCCCCCCGCACCTCCCCGCTCCCGGGGTCTTTGTATATTGTTTCCCGGCAGGGCCCTTGTCAAAGGGGCACTTGAGTGTGGATTTGGCGCGGTGTGAAAGGAGACATTGTCTCGTGAGCCTCCCTCCCACCCACCGCCCAGCCAAGGGCTTGGAGACCTTGGCCTCTGGGGCGCAGAGCCAACACGCGGGCAGGGCCCCTAAAGAGACCTGGCTTGTCCCTGGGCACCGCTGGTTTCGGGTCAGGTTCACGGTGCTCTTTTGGCTGCTGAGAACGAGTGGCATCCGGCCCTGGCAGGCGGTGGTGAGAACACAGGGAGATGTGTGTATTGGGGGGGGGGGGGGACTTGGGCCAAAGGAAGCCTCTGTGTAAACATGTGTGTGCACCTGTCTCCACGTGTGCACAAGCATCGGGCCCCAGAGCACAGGATCGTGGGGCTGATGCCAGCCATCGTCAAGTCTCTCCAGGCCCCACCCCTTTCCTCCTCATCTGGCAGATGAAGAGATTCTGGCCAAGAGAGGGTCACACAGCAAACCGGAGCTGAAAGGGGGTGTTCCCGTCCGCGGCCCCCGCTGTGGGGCCAGGACTTCTCGGGAGGCTGCACTCTCGGCTGCAATGGGGGTGCTGTTACCAGGTCTGCAGTGTCCATGACCCTCAGGTGCACAGGCTGCTGGTCCACAATCTCCTCCGAGCTGTAGGTGTCCTCTGCAACACAGGGAGTCAGCTAGTCAAGGGCCGAGCAAGCCACTGCTGATGATGGACTGGGCCTGAGCCCCAGCTTCCCTCTGTGCAGCCTGGGGGCCGAACCCAGGGCTGGCTGAGCTGGGAGCACCACCAAGGCTCTGGCTCTCCCCACATGGAGCACCCAGGAGAGACTGCTCCACCTGTCAGGGCTCAGGGCAACAGAGGCCACTCGCAGAACACGCCACGGGGTTCGGGGTTGTGCTCTGGGTCCACCAGCCGCGCTGGCAGGATGGAGTGCGTGGCAGCAGAGGCCTCAGGAACTGCACGGACAGCCTCCACCTCCCAAACTCCGAGCTTCTCCACCCTCTCCCCCTTTAACCACAGAGGCCGGCCCCAGGCAGCCCCCAACGAGAGTCCTCCTGTCCCAGGGGGAGAACTCTGTTTAGAAGTCCCGAGAAGGTTTTTTTTTTGTTTGTTTGTTAACTTGTTTTTAAAATGTTTGTATTTATTTATGTGTGCATTTATTTATTTATTTATTTAGGGAGAGGGATAGAAACATCAATGAGAAACATCTATCGATTGCCTGCCTCCTGCATGCCCCCTACTGGGGATCAAGCCTACAACCCGGGCACGTGCCCTGACCTCTTGGTTCATGAGTTGACACTCAACTAGCGGGGCCCAAGAAAATTTTACAAATAATTCTTGTTGAAATAATAGAGGAATTTGGTAGTCGAAAGTTTTAGGTTGGAGATGTGGAATCAAACCCCACTGCGGCTACTTCTTAGCGATGGGACTTGGTCAAGTGATTTCATCTCTTTGAAAAGAACTGTTTCCTCATTTTAATTTATTATTGTTATTATCATTTGTTGTTGTTGTTAATCCTCACTCGAGGACATTTTTCCATTAATTTTCCAGTGAGAGGGAGAGACAGAGAGAGCACTGATGTGAGAGAAACACATCAACTGGTTACCTCTCCCAGGAGCCTGACCACACCCGGGCCAGGGAAGAGCCTGCGACCGAGGTACATGCCCTTGACAGGAACCAAACCCAGGACCCTTCAGTCCGCAGGCTTTCTATCCACGGAGCCAAACTGGCAGGGGCTGTTTCCTCATTTTAAAATGAGGATAAGATTGATAACATTCACTAACTGTTTTCAAGCTTTTCCTTTGCTCCAGGCACTGGGCTAACTGCAGTCCCTGCACTGTCTCACAGGGCTGTGCGAGGCCTGGAGGGGCCGCTGGCCCTCCACAGGTAACTGGTAAAGGACAGTGGGGACCACGGCACTCCAAAGTTTACAGGGCAGGTTCACTTTTTTTTACTTAAAAATAATGTTTTTATTGATTTCAGAGAGGAAGAGGAAGAAGAGAGAAACATTAATGAAGAAGAAAGAGAATCATTGATTGGCTGCCTCCTGCATGCCCCCTACTGGTGATAGAGCCCCAAACCTGGGCATGTGCCCTGATGGAGAATCGAACCGTGGCCTCTGGTTCATGGGCTGACGCTCAACCACTGAACCACACCAGCGGGGCTTACCTTCTGTTTTGAAATAATTCTAGACTCATGTAGAAGTTACACAACAGTACAGAGAGTTCCTGTGTACCGTCCCCCGAGGTGGGCCAGGTGAGGTTTCTGTGTAAACATGTGTGTGTACCTGTCTCCACGTGTGCACAAGCACCAAGCCTCATCCTCCCATTGGTCACACCTTACATAACCATCGTACAATGATCCAAACCAGGGACCTGATGTTGGTAGCACACTATAAACTGAACTACCAATCCTGTTTGGATTTCGTAAGTTTTTAATTTTTCAGTTCTCATCACCTTACACCTGAGAAAGCAGCAAGTGTCTGAGCGTGCAAAGAGGACCTCGCTGCCATATTGGCCATCCCTCTCCCCTCCCCCAACTTACCCCGTGTCACTGGCCCTCGTGTGTGTGTGCGCGCACCGGGTCCTTACCTTTCCCTTGTGTTGCCCCCCCAGTGTCCCAAGTTACCTCCAAGGAGACCCCTCTGGGCTGAACTGGGGCCCTCTCTGTCTTCCTGGTGGCGGCCGCTGTGAGAAGAGAAACCCCTTCACCCTGGCTGAGTCACATACTTCTCTCTGAGGGCCGCGGGCGGCCGAGCCAGGCCTGGACACACGCCAGGCTCGCTAGCAGCCAGCAGGAATCACAGACAGCTCCCGTCCCCAGCCTGCTTTGGGGACTTGGATAAATGCCGCTCTTATTCAAAGAAAAAAAAAAAAAAAAAAGAAAAAGAAAGGAAGGAAAAAACCAACACAAAAAAACCAAACCACATCTAATGGAAAATATGTCCCAAATGTTTAACTATATTTGGTGCAACAAGAGCTGCCCCTGGATGTCCACATCTCGCTCAGATTTTCCTGCCCAAGCTGCCTGGTGCACCCCTTTTCGGTACTTCATAGCCCCTGATCCCCAACAGGCACCGGGATCGGCCCGGTCCAAGGAAAAATATTAGCAGCTCCCCACCCCCACCCCGGCCTGGTCTCCTCAGTCCTGTACAGCACATCGGCCCTCCGAGGCTGCTGTCAGCTCCACTGCAGAGAGATGCCAGGGAGGTGAGACCATCGCCCACCACACCCATCTGTAAAGGAATCGAAACTCATGTGACTTCTGGGCAGGGCTGCCCCCCACGGCACCCTCACTCCCTCTGCTCAGGGGAGCCCTCAGCTTCCAGCTCTGTCTGGGCAGGGTACAAGGGGGAGCAAGAGCTCCAGCCCAACTGAGGATGAGGATGAGGAGCATGCCTGGGTGAGCCAGAAGAAGCTCAGAGGCCATCTTACCCACTTTCTCCCACGCTGGGGGTGGGCTCCTTCCCAAGTGACAGTGATGCATGCCCTTTCCTCCCATCACCTAGCCTCTGTCCTACAGGCAGTCTGCTATCTTTAAACACACGGACCTCATAACTTCTGGCTCTAACTAACGTTCTGTGGACTTGAGTGCTGAGAGAAGAATCTTTTCCCGAAGCATTTTCCTCTCATTTACAGTAATCATTTTCTTTTTTCTTAAAAAAAATACATTTTATTGATTTTTTTACAGAGAGGAAGGGAGAGAGAGCCAGAAACATTGATGAGAGAGAAACATCAACCAGCTGCCTCCTGCACACCCCCCCACCGGGGATGTGTCCGCAACCAAGGTACATGCCCTTGACCAGAACCGAACCTGGGACCTTTCAGTCCGCAGGCCAACGCTCTATCCACTGAGCCAAACAGGTTTCAGCTATTTTCTTAGAGGCACCAAAGGAGGTCAGGGGAGTGTGTACAGGACAAAGCCTCAGAAATGGTGACTATGTGCTTGCTGGAGCGGAATGAAGGCGAGACAGAGCCGTCACTCTGCCCTGGGCGAGCCAATGAGATGGCCCAGCCCTCTGCCGGAGGATGTTCTTCGGAGACCCCGCCCCCGCCTGCAGCGCTCAGCCAGGCAAAGCCCTTTCACAGGCACCAAGTCCCTCAGCTCCTACTGGCTCTACCAGTCACAACGCCTAACAAGGCACAACTTTTACACAGACAGGACAGTCTATTGGTCACATCTCTCCAGATGGGGAAACCAAGGCTCAGAGAACCCAGTGCCATGCAGACCTCTGCGTCCAGGCCCTCTGCAGCACCAGGCTGCGCTTAGTGGAAAGAAAGCAACTGGTTTGGTGTCTCCTCTTCCTTTGTACCCAAGGCTCTCCATGATCTTAGGCAAATCGCTGCCTCGGTTTCTTTATCTATAAGATGGGGATAATAATGGACACTGTTCTTTAAAGGACAATCCTAAAATGTTCAATGTCATGTCTACAAGCACCTGGGTTGTACCGAGCACTGTGCTCCGTGCTGGAAACGGGACAAATACAGGTTCCCACCCTCCAGAGGCTCCATTGGAGCTCAGGCTCCTGGAAGATCTTTGAAAAGGGCAAAGAGTGGCTCTCCATTTCCTGCCCCTGGATGCGCAGACCTTTTCCATAGAATGAAAGGCGGTGGGGTCCCGGGATCCCCACTGTTACTAATACCAGCCATGGGAGAGAGGCTGACATGTTTGGACAGTGAAACAGAACCCCCAGGAGCGCACTGGCCTCCCGGAATGGCTGAGGGAAGAGCATCTGGTCCGCTCTCCAGCTCACAGGCGCTCAGGGGGGGATGACTAAGCATTTCGGGGCTGCTGCCCCCCACACAGCCTGACCATACATTCCACTACCAGGTCAGAACTCCCAAATTACTCAACCAGGAAGCTCAAAACACCACTATCATAGGCTCCTCGGTGGGACCCTGCACAAAGGAGGCGGCTACCAGATAAAATAGTTTAAAGGAGTTTAAGATCTCTTAACCCAAGTGGTTCCTTACCCTAGTTGGCATCATATTCACTGATACACCTCCTGGTCAGAAGTCTGCTACTCAAGGAAATCATTCTAGGAACTGTTGGCCTCAATAGCCTTGAGGTCCTTTCTCACTCTGACGCTGGGATTCAACATTCCAGCCTGAGCCGAGGGGCTTGTGGGCACCAATGGGCTAAGCCAGGGGTGGGCAAACTTTTTGACTCGAGGGCCACAGTGGGTTCTTAAACTGGACCGGAGGGCCGGAACAAAAGCAACCTGGCCATGCTGGCACTCTCATCTTGGGCTGCTGGTGAAGGAGCGGAGGGGAGAGCAAGAGAACCCTCCGCTCTCTCGGCTCTGCGGGCCGGACAGAACAGCCGAACGGGCCGGATCCAGCCCGCGGGCCGTAGTTTGCCCACGGCTGGGCTAAGCAGTTCTCTCCTTCCGGTGCCACGGGGCACTCCATCAGGGGCCTGCTGCAGGAAGTGCTGTATGGTGCAGCTTCTCAACCTGCGCTCCAAAGCCCTGTGTTTCCTCAGGGGTCCTGAGGGTACCACCCGTGCTTTATTCAATTATTGTGAATGGGGACAACATCCAAGACTGCAACCTTCATTTTCAAAAGGCAAAAGAGATCCAGACAACTCGTTTTTCTTAGTGCACAGTTTACAATAACAAATGTTATAAATAGGCTACATTTACACTAATAAATTCTGCTTGTGTTTGTTTTAGATATCGGGGTTCCATGTAAAAGGTCATTTGAGGGCAAGGTCCTGCTGCTAAAAGTAATTTTTGGAAACACTGATCTGATTAATTTGAGGGAATCTCAGCCATCATAGATAGGAAGCCATTGGAGGAGGAAGGAGAAGGAAGACGTGAACATGCATTGAATGTCTACTGTGGGTCAAGTACTAGGCTAGCTCTTTTATGTGTTACCCCTTTCACTGTCACAGTAATTCTCTGAAATAAGTGGTTTTTATGCCCATTTTACAAATAAGGAAACTGGAGCTCAGAGAGGTTAGGTGACTGCCTTATGGTTGCACGGCCAATATGGGGCAGAGTCAGGATTCAAACTCAGTTCTGATTGACACCAGAGCATCCCTTTTTCCAATATGCCATGATTACGTCCATAAAACAAGACTAGTTTTTTGTATGGTTCAAAAGCTGGCTCAGAAGCCAATTCCACTGGAAGAGTTCTCAAATGTCTCATCCAACTTTTCTGGAAAAGTGCATTGAGTGACCATCTTGAAGAACAACATTAATGGATGTGGATGCTCTGCTATGTTTTATTTACTTTTTTAAGTCTCATCTATACCTCATTTTTTTAGGCTAAATCCCACAGCTCTCTGAACTTGGCCAACCCCCAAGTTGTCTGGGGTGGGCATATTTCTAGCACTTAACCCATTTTCCTGTAGTGGCTGACTCATCCTGGGGGCCCTTTGCCTCCAGATCTTTGGTCCTGGTCGCACCTGGGCCCCCACAGGGCGGTGTCAAGGGAGAGGGCGATCCAAGTGGGGCCCAGCAGGAGGGATCGGAAGGAATTCCTTACCCAGGTTGGGGTCATATTCACTGATAAACCTTCTGGTCAGAAACTTCACGGTCAGGGCTGCAAGGAGAAGAAAGGAATTGGCTCACAATCAATGATTCTCTGTCATTGATGTTCCTCTCTCTCCTTTCCTCTCTGAAGTCAATAAAATAACATTTTTAAAAAAGAAAGGAAGGAAAGAAGGAAGGAAGGAAGGAAGGAAGAAAGGAAGGAAGGAAGGAAGGAAGAGAGGGAAAGAAAGAAGTTGGCTCAGTCTCCCCTGCTTGTCTGGCTGCCGGCCCTGGAGGCTGCCCCTTTCGGTTTAGGAAGGCCTTATCTAGCCTCTGTGACCCCTGGCTGACACCAAGCCCGAGTCTCTGGGGGAATGCGGCTGGAAGCTGAGGAGCTGGTTTGAGAGGCTCAGAAGAGACCAGAAATATGGGGAACTGTGTCCCTGGGATTTTTTATTTTGGTGGCAATAAAAGCAGTAAGGGACAAGTCTAAGGGGCATCTGTGAAGATCCAAAATAAGGAGCCAGGACCCGCGCAACCCCAATGGAAAGGAGACATCTCCCACCCTGGACCAGTCACCGAGATTCTGAGACGGGCGGCATGTATTCCAATTTTGGCTACAAGCCACAGAGAGAGTAAGAGCCACGCGGATCAGTGGGTGATCCCTCGAGGGCCTGGGATTTCTAGGCGAGGCCAGGCAAGATCTGTGTCCCAGGTAAACACACGTTAGTCCGCAGCCATTCACATCTCCAGTCTCGGCTCGGGGGCCTCCAGGCTCCGTCACGGTGCCGCAGGAATGAAGTTATCCCCAGGTGCAATGCATTAACAGAATTCTGATTTTGTTCAGAATTTAACCACAGAAAGCCAAGGGCCAGCCAACTGAACTCTTAAAAAGTAATGAGCTATTTTAAAGAAAATCCTGAAAATTCTTTCCCAGGATTCCTATCAGTGACAGTTTGCAAAGTAATATATATTTTTTTAATTTAAATTCCTTCATTAACGTAGCCACTGGCTAAACTGTACCAGTGACACAGCTCCAGCTAACAATTTTATTTTCAAAGGGGAGATGGCAAATCTTTTCTGTTGGAAAACGTGATTCAGAATCATCCCTCTCCGAGCCAGAGGGGCTGGCTTTAAACGTAGAGAGGAAGCCCCCCGTGAGTCCCCAAAAGCACCCCGGGGAAGGAGCCCAGCGCCCGCAGAGCCCATGCTGGCCACTCCCTGGTGGCTGTCGCTGGAAAACAGCCCGCCAGGAGCCTCTCTGGCTCCCACCTTCAGCTGCCTTGGTCTGTAAGTGGCCCGGAGAGGGCTGGACCCCTTTGCTGGGTCTCTGTCTATGGTGGCTCCCCCGCTCCCACCCCACTGGGCCCCAGGTGGGTGAGAGCTGCCAGGAATGATGAAGACGGAGTTCAGTGTTGATGGTCATGATTTCAATGGAAACCAAGATCTTGGTTTGTCAAGGATGGTCCTAGCACTGCGACCTCAGTCCAGTGTGTTCCCAGAAAGTCAAGAGAGGGATCTGGCTTGAAATAAGTATGTTTGATACGAATGCACACGTTACCCCCCAAATCCCAGGGGACGAGGAAGGGAGTGGGGAGCATGGCCTGGGAAGTCCCACTAGCCAGTGACTTCTACCAACTCCCTTCACGGGCCAGTGGCTCCTGCAGCTCCAGCCTAAACCAGGGCGTAGCAAGGCTGTGTCTGAGCTCACAGGGGCCTTGGGCTGGGGATAGTGCCGAAGAGGTCCTGGGGTGCCATCCACCACAGCGGACTGCTGGCCCCAGGGAGAGGTGATGGGGGTCAGGGAGCCAGGAGGGCGAGACCCGCCGAGGTCTGGGGGACACAGAGATGGACAGAAGGGAGAGAACGCTGGGGTACAGACATGGAGCACACAGGGAGACACAGGGAGAGCCAGGCAAGGAATAGAAGACAGAGGAGAGGTGCAGGAGCCGAGAGCAAAGCAGACGGAGTGCCAAGCAACAGAGCCATAGGGAATGCAGGCAGAGAAACCGAGGCAGGGGAGAACATCAGTGTCTTGGCCCACTCACTGGGTGCATGCAGGAAGCCCCCAAAGCCGGTGGAAGTCTCTGCCCTCAAGTCCCTTCATCTGCTCCCCGGGCCCCTCCTGACCCCTCCCCTCCCCGGCGCCGCCCCACTCACCGGACTTGCCCACTCCGCGGCGCCCCAGGATGGCCAGGTTGACCTCGAGGGGCGCGCTGTGCTGCCCGCCGCCCGCGCGGGGCTTCCCGAACACGGAGGACATGGCGCCGCCGCGGGGCGGGACTCGGTCCCCGGCCCACGGCCCCCAGCAGCGCGCGGCCCGTCGGGGGGCCGCGGGGCGACTCGCAGGCTCCCTGGGCTCTCGCTGCTCGGCCCCGTCGAAGTCCGCGCCCGGCCGGCGGGCCGGTCCCCGCAGCTCAGCTCGGCCGAGGGGCGGGAGGAGGGGCCGGTGCAGCCCAGCGGGCGGGGCTGCCGAGCTCCGCCAAAGTCCTTGTAAGGGCTGCGGAGCACCCCGCGGGGCGCACTCACCCCGCAGCCGACCAGGGAGGGTTCGCGATCGCCAGGGCACCCCACCCTCGAGGGCCGGGGGCTGCTGTCACTGCCCGGAGCGCCCCCACCCCTGGCCGGGAAGGACAAGGACCAGAGAGAGCGAGCTGGTCCTGGGTAGGAGGAGAGAGAGAGAGAGAGAGAGAGAGAGAGAGAGAGAGAGAGAGAGAGAGAGAGAGAGAAAGTCTGTTTCCAGCCCAGTTTGAACCTCCGCTCAGTCTCTCCCTCCAGCGAGCAAGTCCCTCCCTCCCTTGGTTCTCCCCAGCCTCCCCTGCCTCCTCCTCCGGGAAGTCTGCTGGGTTCAACTCCAAGCCTGGCCCCTTTTCTAGGTCACAGCCGGCTCAACCTTGGCACACAGCTTCCTGGGCCGCACTCCCCGGCCCTTGTGGAGACGCCCAGGCAGGACCCAGGCCCCTGGAAGGGGGAGGACGGGACCTCCTTACTAACGGTCCATGGCCAATGTGGGCTCCGCTTCAACGACGAAACCCCTCCTGCACTGCAGTTTGCTACCCGGTCAGAGCTAATGAGTTGCACCTGTTAGTAGCCTAGAGTGTCCATGGGCATTTTGTTTGTCCTAAAACCTGGCACACCTCTTGCCGCGGTGGCTCCGTGGTTGAGCGTAGACCCAAGAATTATTCCTGGTCAGGGCACCTGCCAGGGGTGCAGGGCGATCTCCAGTAGGGGGCGTGCAGGGGGCAGCTAATCAATGATGCTCATTGTCAATGTTTCTCCCTCTCTGAAATCTAAAACTATATTTTAAAATAATAATGATTCTGGGATTGATGGAGGGGGAGGGGGCACCTGTCATTCCCTTGGGACCCAGGGTAAATCTGTTCATGTGAGAGACAGGGCAAAAGGCCCACATAGGGGACCCAGACACTTAGGATCTATGCCAGCTCCTTCATTGGGTGACCTTAGGCAAGTGACCTTTCTTTGGGTCTTTTATTCCTATCTGTAATACTAAAAAAGGGGGAAATAAATCCAAAATTCATGATGTGATTTAGGCCTAATTGAGAGCGATGGAATCAGCCCTGGGCTCCAGGCCTGAGTACTTTCTAAAATTCTGTCGGGACTCTTTGGAATACACTGCAGGCTAGAGTAGGGAAGGGGATGAGAGTCTCAGAGACCTCCCACTGCAGCATTTCTCACCCTAATCCCTCCCTCCCACACACATACACACACACCCAGCTAATCTACCCACCATGTACAAGAGAAACCATAAACCCAGGTCAGCAGGCAAGAGGGGAGTGGGGTGTCAGAGCCTAATGTTAATAACTCCTCAACCAAGAAGGCAAATTATTTCCCAGGACAGGACATAAATACTGACTCAGCTTAATTGTATTTCTGGGAGCTGTGGTAAACCAGCTGTGTTATTAAGGCTCCAAGGTGTTGGAAGAAATTTGTTTAGATTACACCCTCGGGCCAGAATTCCTCACAGAGCTAATGGCCAAGGGTGTTCCTGAGTTTTCGGGAGGAGAAAAAGTGGGAGCCAAGTTCCGGGCAGATCCCCGGGCTGTGCAGACAGGCTGGTTCTCAATGGGGTCGGTGGGAAGAGAAACCAGTCTCACTGGAAGGCGCCCCGAGAGAGCGCGAGCTGTGGACACCTACGACCCAACGAGGTGCACATTTGGATTTCGCTGCTTCCCTGCTTGTGTGAGGCGGGAGTTGTTATTTTCCTTATCTTTAAAACTCGGATCCAAAGCAGGTGGGATCTGCAAGGATCTAGCTCAGTGTGAGGGCGAGCTCTAACCATCTGAAGCCCCCCAACGTTGAAGACAGCCAAGGAGTAACTACTTCACGGAGGCATTGCAGAGGAGACTCCATCATGACTCGAAGGATCAGATGAGACGATCCTTAGTTCCCTTCCAGTTCAGAGATTACTGGGACCCGTAGCCAGCTGGTTAGCCAGGCCCTCAGCTGTGACTGCTCAGTGCCAAAGTCAGCCCCTCCTCTGAGGCGTGGGAGGCAGACTGTGCAGACCTCACAACAGCAACCAGCCCCTTTCCTCGACCTCACGCTCCTTCTCTGCAGGCTGCTTGTCCAGCACCCAGGAGTGCCAGAGTGGACTGCAAAGCCCTTTGGAATAATCACCTGCTGTCAGACCCTGGGCTAAGCTCCTCTGCCCTTCTGAGCCTCAGCTCCTCATCTTTAAAATTAGGGTAATATTAAGGATTAGATAACACGAAAGAGTCCCCCACCCAGGAGTTGGCTCATGGCCCCAAAAAGCAAATGCTAGTTCCCCCTGCTTCCTCCGCCATGAATAGCACACACTTCTCACCCACCTGTCAAGCCAAACTGTTTAGTGACCAGAGGTTTGGACTTCAGGTTCAGAGAGAGGTCATTCTGCGAGGGCACGGAGCCCAACCCTCCCCGCGGTTCTTACAGGAGGCCCTCAAGTACTCAAAATGCAGAGGATGTGGCACCCAGCCTAGCAGTGGGCATGTAGCAGGTGCTCAAGAAGTGTGTCTGGCCCTAGCCGGTTTGGCTCAGGGGATAGAGCGTCGGCCTATGAACTGGAGGGTCCCGGGTTCAATTCCAGTTGAACCAAAGGACACATGCCTGGGTTGCAGGCTTGATCCCTAGTGGGGGGCGTGCAGGAGGCAGCCAATCAATGACTCTTTTTCCTCATTGATGTTTCGATCTCTCTCTTCCTCTCCCTTCCTTTCTGAAGTAAATAAAAATATATTTTTTAAAAGAGATGTGTCTGGAGGGGATGAGTGGGGCATGTGCAGGTCTAGACAGGAAGGCCAGTGAGGATCCCTGGATGCCTGGTCCTACCCTTGCCACCCACCCCTCAGGAGCCATTCCACAGAAAGCTAAGCTTTCAAGACCCTGTTGTGCTGTCTCGGCCTTCTCTGGAGGAACAATATGGCAACCTCTCCTGCGGTTGTGCAATGATAAATTCAGATGTCAGAGCTGAACAGGCCTTAGAAATCAGATCCAGAGCTCCATTTTACAGATGGAGCACTGAGGCCCCGAGAGGGTTGGGCAGCTTTTGCAAATCAAATAAATCCGTGCTGGTCCCAGCATTGGAGCCTGGCAGGAATACTGGTTCCTAGCCCAGTGTTCTTCCTTTGCCAGGCCCCGGCGAGTTCCTCACTGCCCTGTGTGTACAAATACCACCAGGGGCAGCAAAGGCCAGGGGTCCCCCATCAGACTGTGGGAGCCCCTCCCAGGGCAAGGGCTATGTCTCCTCCATCAGACTGGAGGCTCTCCTAGGATGGAGTTGTGTCTCCTCCATCAGACTGGGACTCCTACTTAGGTTAGGGTCCGGGAGTCCACGTAACAGACCCCGTCCTGTGGGCCAATCGTTCTGAGGGCCAATCGTTCTTGTCTCAATAGAGACCAAAAAGGCTGAGTGTGTGCTCTAGAAAGGCTCAGGAAGTCTGACGCATGGCCCCTTTTCATTCTCCCCACCCCCAACCTTGCACAGCATTAGGGGTGCAAAGTGGAGGAGGAGGCTGGTGTGAGGTCAGGCAGGGCCTGGGAACTCCGTGGGCTGCCCACAGCCAGGGCAGTTCCTGTCCTCTCCACGTCCCAGAGGGATGCTCACTGCCTGGGGGGAGGAACTCACCATCTGCAGACAACACCCCACTGGGGTCTTGGGGCAGAGCCAAAGGCCTAATCCTCAGCCCAGCCTCAGAGCCATGACCCCCACCTTGGGCGAACCCCTCCCTAATGCTGGCTCCGAAGGGAAGGAGCCGGTGTGTGCACCAGCGTCCCAACCCACTCCAGCCAGGGCTGGACTTGGGGAAATGTGAGATTGGGAGCAAGCTGCAGCCAGCAGGGATTTGCTCTCCTTTCCCTTCCAAGCTCTCAGGAGCGGGCCAGGCAACGGCTCCATCTGGTTGTGCCTGCCAGTTACTAAGCACCTGAAACAGGCCATTTGGGAAGAAACTGTGGCCCCCCCGGGCGTCAGCCCCTGCTCAACCCCACCTCTTAGCTTCAGCCTGCCGTTTCTCTCCTCTGAAGTAAGGCGAGTGAGGAGAGGCAGCTGGGCTGGGACCTGGGATCCGTGAACGGGGTTCAATCCAGTCCCACGTCTTTGTTCATAATCAAGGAAAGGCCCATTCCGTCTCTGGGCCTCCCTTTCCTCATCTGTGAAATGGGTATAGTCAGACACCCACTTCCTGTGCCCGAGCCCACAAGCAAGGAGAGTTAAGACCAGGCATTGCAGGGTCTATGTTCTTCCAAGAGGGAGGTTGTCCCAGTGCTCCCTGTCAGCCAGCGACTGGCCTCAGGGAAGGAGAGAAGCTGGCAGAGGGCCTGGGAGAGTATCCATGGGGACTCCGGCCCACCCCCTCCAACTCCACTTCCTCTTCCTGTCTGGTCCCAAGGGCAGAGCATCTGGGATATTTCTGGCTGCCTCCTCCAGGCCCTTGGCTTCCCAGGCTCGCAGAAGTGGTCCCCACATCCCAGACCTGCTTTGATGTAGTCAACTGGGTGGCAGTTCCCTGGCAGGGGAGGCACATTTGTGTTGGCGCTGCAGATTCCTACGTGAGGGTCTGTGCATGCTGGTGTCCTGGGGGGAGGGAAACTCTCCTGCCTCCTCCCGACTCCCACTTGGTCACTGTGAGCATGTCCATCCTGAGGTAGTTCTGTAGTTGAACATCTCCAGAATGGCAGGTGTCATCCTACACAGGTGTCCCCACCAGCAGAATGAGATGGCAGGAGAAAATAATCACTAAGCCGAAACCGGTTTGGCTCAGTGGATAGAGCGTCGGCCTGCAGACTTAAAGGTCCCGGGTTCGATTCCGGTCAAGGGCATGTACCTTGGTTGCAGGCACATCCCCAGTAGGGAGTGTGCAAGAGGCAGCTGGTTGATGACTCTCTCTCATCGATGTTTCTAACTCTCTATCCCTCTCTCCTCCTCTCTGTGAAAAATCAATAAAATATATTAAAAAAAAGAAAGAAAATAATCACTAAGCTCCCTTCCAATGGACATTTTGGGACCCAGAGTCTTAGGTAGTCACGAAAGAAAGTTCGGTGCAGGGGGGAAACTGCCCCAAGGTTGGGCAGCAGGAGGCCCGGGACTGCCTGCCCCAAGCTAAATGACCCTGGGCAATTCTCTTTCTGGTCTTCCACCATAAATAAAGGTGTTGAGCCTTATGAGCCGGAGGTTCCTTCCAGTTGTGACCTCCGGGCCCAGCATTTGTAGTAGAGAGAGACAGCAGGCACAGGGGTTAGGGGCACATGCTCTAGAGTCAAGACTAGCTGCATGCCAATCCTAGCTCTGCCACTTTCCAGCCATGTGACCTCGAGCATGTGACAACCTCTTAGCGCCTCAGTCTCCTAATCTATGAAGTGGGGCCATTAATAGTATGTAACTGCCCGGCTGGTGTCGCTCAGTGGTTGAGTGTCAACCTATGAACCCCATCAGGGCACATGCCTGGGTTGTGGGCTCGATGCTCAGTGGGGGCGCGTGCAGGAGGCAGCCATTTGATGATTCTCTGTCATCATTAATGTTTCTCTCTCTCCCTCTCCCTTCCTCTCTGAAATCAATAAAATAAAAAATGTCTACTAAAGTCATAGTGTTGCTATAACCAATAAATAGAAAATACCTATTAAAAACGAGGGGAAATAATAGCATTTACCCATAGGATTGTTACAATAATAATAGGAATTAAAGTGCTTACAACAGTGTCTGACAGACAGCAACATTTACGTGTTAATATTATTATTTCAAGAAGCCCTTCTCCTCACCCAGAGATACATGATCTGCAACCCTCCTCTCCTTTTCTGAAGGTTTAAAGACACAGGCGTGGAGGAGTGCTGGCAAGTGGGGAGGAGACATCAGCTTCCCATTCTCATCCCAAGTCAGGAAGCATTTCCACATTCAGGGGCTTTTTGGATACGTGCCACCCTCCCACTTTTAGAGAAGAAGATCCGGGCTCTCAATGAGATTGGACCAGGCCAGAGTCAGGGCCCAGACCAAGCTGGCACTCTGCTCCAGACCTCAGCCTGGCTCACCTGTTTGTTCCAACTCTGCCTCCTCCCTCCAGGGCCCAAGTACTCCGTGGCCACCAGTCGATGATGTGGGCTAGGTATTAATCCTGCCCTTGCTTCTTCCCAGTTGAATGACCCCGAACAAGTCACGGAATAGTCTCTGAACCCTTATTCTGAACACCACAGATATTGTTCCAATTATCTGAAAGTAAAGCGTTCCTAAAAAAAACCTTTTGCAAATCGAATAGCCTAAAAGTGAAAAAGCAATTATCTTGCTAATGGATTATTATTATTATTATTAAATAAAGAAAGCAGAGATGCTCACAGACACAGTTCAGAGTTATGGCGGCTTGATGTTGAGATGCTGACTGGAATTCCCAGGGAAGGAGCTTGGAGGGGCCACTCTGGCTGCTGCTCAGGGCACCAGCTGCTCCTACAAGGACTGGTTGCAAAACACTGAACGCTATTTTTGGTTTTCAGATATTCTTTTAGTGAAAACAGATAGTAATGTGAGTCTTTCAAGAAAGCAAAGTGGCATAAAGCGAACTTTCAAGAAGCAGAGGATGCCTGTACCGTGAAAGGGGTGTTATTAGCCCCATTTTGAGGAAACAGAAGGTCTGGTAGCGAGGGCACTTGCTTACAGAAGAGCATGCCGCTGGTTCAGTGCAGGTTGAACGGGATATCTTTGTAAGCACCCCTCCCACTGCCCAGCCTGCCGCAGGTCGGTGCTCAGTATGTGGGCGCTCTTATCATTTCCCGTGAGGGACTGGGTGACCGTGCAGGCCTCGGATGCCCTCTGGGCGCAGGGCCATACACGCAACCTGCCAGCCGCCACATCACATGAGCCATCCTATCTTTAGCCAGGGGGTCTATTTATATCCCGGGGAGGAAGTGTTTCTCCGCCGCTCTGCGGGGGGGAGCCCCAGAGTCCGTGGCCGCCGAACCCAGGCCCCCAGCGGCGGCGGACCCCCCGCCCCCCGCCCTCCGGCCCGCCATGCTTCCCACGCCCGCAGGCCCGGTGCAGGTGTGGGTGGGCGGCCAGCTCTTCCAGGCCGAGCGGGCCCTGCTGGTGGAGCACTGCGGCTTCTTCCGCGGCCTCTTCCGCTCGGGCATGCGGGAGGCGCGCGCGGCCGAGGTGCGCCTGGGCGCGCTGAGCGCCGGCGGCTTCGGCACCGCGCTGCGGGTGCTGCGCGGCGAGCGGCCGGCGCTGGAGGCCGCGGAGGACCTGCTGCAGGCCGTGGAGTGCGCCGCCTTCCTGCAGGCGCCGGCGCTGGCGCGCTTTCCTGGAGCACAGCCTCACGGCCGACAACTGCGCGGCGCTGTGCGACGCGGCCGCCGCCTTCGGCCTGCGGGACGTGTTCCACAGCGCCGCGCTCTTCATCCGCGACGGCGCGCGCGAGCTGGCGGCCGAGCTGGCGCTGCCCGAGGCCCGCGCCTACGTGGCGGCGCTGCGGCCCAGCAGCTACGTGGCCGTGAGCACGCACACGCCCGCGCCGGGCTTCCTGGAGGACGAGTCCGCCACCGTGTGCTACCTGGACGAGGAGGAGAACCGCGTGGCGCACGCTGGCCGCGCTGCCCCTGGAGGCCAGCACGCTGCTGGCGGGCGTGGCCACGCTGGGCAACAAGCTCTACATCGTCGGGGGCGTGCGCGGCGCCAGCAAGGAGGTGGTGGAGCTGGGCTTCTGCTACGACCCCGACGGGGGCACGTGGCGCGCGTTCCCCAGCCCGCACCAGCCGCGCTACGACACGGCGCTGGCCGGCTTCGACGGCCGCCTCTACGCCATCGGCGGCGAGTTCCGGCGGACGGCCGTGAGCTCCGTGGAGCGCTACGACCCGGCCACGGGCCGCTGGAGCTTCGTGGCCGACCTGCCGCAGCCGGCCGCCGGGCGCGCCGTGCGCCCAGGCGCGCGGGCGCCTCTTCGTGTGCCTGTGGCGGCCGGCGGACACCACGGCCGTCGTGGAGTACGCGGCGCGGGCCGACGCGTGGCTGCCCGTGGCCGCCCTGCAGCGGCCCGCAGAGCTACGGCCACTACATGGTGGCCCACCGCGACAGCCTCTACGTGGTGCGCAACGGGCCGTCGGACGACTTCCTGCACTGCGCCATCGACTGCCTCAACCTGGCCACGGGCCAGTGGACGGCGCTGCCCGGCCAGTTCGTCAACAGCAAGGGGGCGCTCTTCACGGCCGTAGTGCGCGGCGACACCGTCTACACGGTCAACCGCATGTTCACGCTGCTCTATGCCATCGAGGGCAGCACCTGGCGGCTGCTCCGGGAAAAGGCGGGCTTCCCGCGGCCCGGCTCCTTGCAGACCTTCCTCCTGAGGCTGCCTCGTGGTGGTGCTCCGGGGCCTGTGGCCTTGACCACGCCTGAGCTGTGACTCCTGGGCCGGGCTCTAGGAGGGGACAACCTCCTGAGTCTTCCCTGGGCTATGGCCTGAGTTTATGAAGCTGGCCTTGGTTGGGCAGGGAACGTCTCTCTCGCTCTTTCTCTGGTGGCGACGTCTGAATTTCATGTCTTTTGGCGGTGTGAACATATTTAAGAAAACTCAGGGAGCAATCGATGCTGGGGTTTGAGCCCTCAAATTATTTGGGCTTTTCTGAGAGCTGGGGGGTCAGTGGGAAGGGCAGGGGGTGGGATTTCTATCACCTAGGCTTGTAGGTGAATGAAGGACCAGTAACTGAGCATGGCTAGGAGCGTGTTAAGGAATGTGGTACTGCCAATCACTAGGCAAGAATTAGGCAACGACTGGTGGGCCCTGCATAGTGCTTGCCCTAATGTAATCTGTAGCTGCCAGACAGGGTCCACCAAGCTTAGAATTTCGTCCAGAACAATTCGTCTTAACAGAACATTTACAGAACAACAGAAGGCTTACACATACTTGTCTTGGTCCACAAAGGGTTGAAGGCAACTTGCAAAAACAACCCCTCCACACACACACACACACACACACACACACACACACACACACACAAAGTACTGAGGAAATCAGGGGCAAAATACCTAACTCCAGGAAGGAGGGTACACTATGAGGAAGATATTCGGGATAATTAGCTGATGAAAGGGGGGGGGTTCATATGGCGGAGACAATGCGAGCTCAGAAGAGGAGAGATGGGGAGAAGGCTTGAGCGGATGGGAAGAGTCTGTGAACGCAGGCTCTAAGGCAGAGCAGCTACAGACGAAGGCATTCCAGGAGGGGGCATATAGAGATGGGCTGGCTTACAGAGACAATAACTGACCTGAACATGGAGTGAGACCTATGAGGAAAAAGGGGGTTCTCAACATGGCACCTCTTGCCCACGGAGTCCAGCATCAGGGCTGCCCCACCTGCCTGTCCCCGGGTCTGTGTCCAAGCCTGGGAGAATGCAGCCCTCAGAAGCTGGGACCGTCTAGCCCTGGAGTAGCCTAATGTGGCGAGTCACAACAATGAGTCCTGACTTGTGCCTCCTGTGAGGGATGTACTTTTCTGTCCCTCTCCCCACTGCAGCCCTACCTCGGTCTTGGAGTTGGGTGCCTTCTCCCTGTTGCAGATGAGATATGTGAGGCTCAGAGGCCGATTGCCTGGCCCAGAGCCACTGGCCCATGCCAAAGTATGGCAGAGTCCTCATTTGGGGGTTTTGTCAAAGCATAACTTTTATCCAAGATTTATTTAACTCTTTTAAGAAGGGAGCCAGAGGAATGGTAAAGCTGGTTTATCCGAGGAGCATTTGAGATACAGAGATTTGTATATCTAGTTGGGAAAGACATGCTGAAGTAAGTTTGCTAAGGTAAGAAATGAAGCTGGTTAATGTCTTACAGGTCAATAGAACCATAAATCTGTGGTTCTCTACTGGACTAAAATCCTTTGCATCTTCACATACATGCTTATACGTATTTGTACATGCAACCACATAGTAGCATGTAAATTCTCCAAAGCCAGGAACACTGATCAGTAGTAAAACTATAAAAAGCCA